>OY293420.1:8948865-10337418 GCA_958502065.1 Chrysolina americana
TTTTATTTAGAAATCAATTTTCCAAAGCGCAATTAGTGTGCAGAAAAGGGTGGGGTTGATTTAGAAGAAAGACAATCTAGTTTGAATTCAATGCATTTGTGAGAATGTGAAAGATTTATCACGAAATTATACAGCAATGATTTCTGTTTATATAGTAAATTAAAAAAATAATTCATTTTTTAAATAGAATTTCTAATTCTGATGATTTAAACAAGACTTGTGGAGTATTGTGACAAAACTATGACTAATAGATTTAATCTCCCAAATAATATTCTATTATCCGATAACGGAAGATAATTTGCAATAATGAATTGATTGCAAACTTGTCCAATAATATCTTTAACTAAGTCCCAAATGATGTTATCAACGAAATACCTAGAAAAAAGACCGAGATCAACTAATTTTTCGAATACTTGAAATACAATCATCGTCCATTTTAGAATGAGTTGGTCAAAGTATTATCTTCCCGTTTAAAAAATTCAAAATTTATTGAAGATGATGAAATATTGGCATCACAGGCTAAAAGGTAAGGGCTATGTCTTCGTTAACTCAAACAAGTCTCTCAAAGACTTGTGAAGGTTGCTCTTAAAGGTGCAGCCGGTTGACGGAAATAATTATTTCACAACAAAAAAAATCATGAAAAAGGAATCGTGAATAAATTTTGAATTATGAATCCAATATGATAGAGGTAGTGGATTTTCTCAAGAGCTATGACTCATACCGTAGCAGAGGACAAATTTACGTATCGGCAATGAGTGTGAGTGAGAGGTATATTCAACGTCATAGCTCTTTAGAAAATCCACTACCTCTACCATTAATATTTAGTTCAAATTGATAATAGTTCTTTTTTGACCGCTGGATTAATTTCGTGTATACAAACTAGATTATTTCCAAAAATAATCATGGATTCTAACGAAAATCGACCATATCAACCATATTAACATCTATTTGACTGACTGGAGCTAGTGCCCTGTTTAATTATGATAGTCATACTAAGTATGCTTTATGAGTGGAGATGAGGGCAAATTCACCACTTGTGGACACTGAAATAGGTGTCCCACAAGGTTCGATTGTAAGGCAGACTTTTTTATTTTATGTGGATAGTATTCAAGAAGTTTGCGAAAATAACTTTGTCATGCACAATGTATGTCTTCTTGTTAAAAATATATTTGGTGAGATTCTGGAAAGAAAATTTCATTCAGTCCATGACATCTTGACATATTGAAAAGACACAGTATATCATGATATGTCCATATCTACGTTTGGTACATGCCTATGTACAATTTTTGGGAATGGATAATAATGATAACATCTAAATCGGAAAATTCATTGTAGAAATCTACTTCATTCTTCATTAACAATATTACTCATTGATAAATTTTGTTCTCAGACATATTCAGTTTAGATAGTGTATTATGGACAAGCAGAAAGTTGTATTTGATGTGACTGTTGGTGTATTCACAGCCCAGAAAAAATAATGCGGTAGATTTCTAATGTTTCTCTAGTACAACTCGTTGAAAAAGGCTCTTTATCAGTCACGATACTTCCTTCTTCAAATATATTTGAACTATATCGTCATTTATTACGCTTATAACAGGAACATTCATTTAGAATTGTAACATTAATCCAATGAATACTGGTAATCAAGAGGAATTTTATTTTCAATTCAGCAAAGTATTTTTAAACTCAATACTCCGAATGGCTTTCGGGCATGTATAACAAGCCACCAAAGGAAGTTATGGAATTTTCCTCGCTGCCTACTCTTAAAAGAAAACAATCGAAGAATTTTCATTTGCGAAATGTGCAACAAAAGAATATTCCATTACAAATTTGTGAAATGGGTAATTTCACTGCTAAATGTTCCATTGTCTTTCTATAATTTGGTTTAAATGTAATTTGTGATTTCTGTAAGTATACGTCATGTATAAAGAAAAGGTAATCGCTGACTAGTTGAGACTATTACTAATCGGAAGGTTTGCATAAATGTAAAAGAAAACTTTTGAAAGTTTTGCTGAGCATTCGGGATTCCTAATTCTATCATCAGGGAGATATCAGAATCCAAAGGAAGTATTAGTACTTACATCTTTTTAGAATGTTTACATATTTGTTTAAAATAACGTTAAAAAACACAGTGCATGCTTGGAGAACGCACCGACCACCCGTGGTGATGCTGTGGGTTTTACGGGTTTTCCATAGGAAAGACGTAGCCCTTACGTTTCAACGTGTGACGCCATGTACAATACCCGTGACCGAACTAGGGTTCGAACCCACGCACCTACCGATTGAAGAAGCACATGCTTCACCCAAACACCACCACAACCCATTCCGTCAATCATAATCATCTTTCGAACCAATCAGCTTGTTTTTATTCATCGTAAATTGGTACATTACAAACATTATTTACGACACAAACATAATTCTGCTACGGTGGGCGTTGTTTTGTTGACAAGACACGGCTTCTAACTAATGATTCTATTTACTATTTCAGTCAATAGTTCCTCGTTAGACTCGATACTCGTACCCAATTCAGTATGTAGAGTCTCAAGTTATTCAGAGACTCTAGTAATAATACATAATTCATGTTGAATGTTACGAACACTATTATTCAATTATCATTCTAAGCGCTAGCTCAAAATGTAGTCCAGCTCACCAGTGCACAGTGGGCTCACAAAGCGATTTTTTGGCCAAAACTCCTATTTTTATAATAATGACTCAAAAATGATTTCTTTTCCTATTTTATTCATTTACTTCCCACATACACAATTTCAAAATACAAATTTGATTGTTGGTTCATAGGCGTACGTCATTTCAGGAATCATCCTCAAAAAGAAGGAAAGGCTATAGTTTTATGAAGTCGTATGCTTTTAGTTGCTCTAATCAAATATTAAATAAATCGCAATTACATTACCAGCATTAGTGAAACATAATTTCTTAATTAGTAGCCAGTGCCGTAGAGTAAGAACTGAACGAAATAATGTTCACAATTTGTTGTTACAGTTTTTATTAGAGAAATTTGCGACATATTCAAATCTTGAATCACAAACTGTGGCAAAATAAACATTAATTGAAACTAAAATAAGTGTGAAACTGTTATTCAATTTTCGAAGATTCATTGGCATTGTTATTAACAACAGGGTCCATGAATAAATCTAGTGCTTTCCGAAAAAAACACATGCCTTTGTCTTTTTGGCAAAGTTTTAAGACTTGAAATGAGACAGTCGGATGATATAAAGAATCTATTGGGAAGATATTGAATTGTGTTAATTCCAGAGATTTTTCCCGAACTATGTATCAGAAGAAGGTAAATCAAAAACAAAATCACCAAAAAAAGACTGGCAGACTGACACTTAAGATTGCGTCCCGTTACTCAGTAAAATTTCAGCTCTAAGTTCATTCAGCAAAATTTGGGATCATTTTTTGTATCAATTATTATCGAGATCGTATCAAATCACGTGATGAACAAGCCCGGACGTTTTGGAGGTTACAAAATCTATATCGTTGTTAGAAATGAAACATAATCTGTAAAAAATGTCCCACAATTAATTCTTTGTTTTTTTTTCGATATTTGATGAGAAATAACAAAATTGGGCAAAAACGAAGCGAAAGAGCTGTCAAATGTCAAATTCTCAGATCGGTTTGGAATCGATCCCTATTCTGTCAAGAAAACCTTGAATATATGATTTCAAAAAACGGTATACAGAACGATCCCAGTCTTGTATATACATAGGAATTGATAGCACTGCTGTGAAATGTATCCAGTTCTATAATGGCATGTTTAAGAATAAATGGCAAAATGTCATACAAATGCAAATGAATGCAGACAGTTTTTTCAGTTATAATCCTGGAAGTATATACTATTGAAATATATGTAACTCGAAGTGGAGGTTCATGGAGAATATAAAGTTTCACTCTGACAAAATCAAAGTTAATGAACGTTTTTTAGGTTTCTACACTTCGAGAATAAATTTCCTACTGTCCGTAAGTCATTTACTCAATTACTTTTAGATAGACATTTCTGGAATGTGCTTACCTTCCTGTCTTATATTCATGATAAACTCAATTTCCAGTTGAGAATAAACCAAGTAAAAAACGCTGTTAAACTTCATCAAAATATTGAATAAAATTTACATCACAAATCTCGAAATCACAACATTAAAACAAATCTTTGTTGACGCCAGTCAACCAATATTATTTTTTAGTTTCTTGCTATTCCAGACCTACTAGATTGTTGACTTCAAGTTAACACTAAATATACTAGCAATAGAGGCATTTCACATTGAGTAATTTTTGGCTAAAAATCTGGACGAGAGCCGTCTGTGCAGTGGCGAAGGTACCTTGTCTTTTCAAGGGAGCTTCGTCGGTCCGGATGGCGGGAAAACGAAAAGCCGAGCAGATGATTCAGAAAGGCTTCCGTACGCACAGTGGCAGAGTCTTACGCCAAAATTATACAAGGAATACCATTTGGTCAGTGGTCATTTACCTAAAATCCTGGGAACCGGATTTCTTATTGCCCTTCATTCTTGTCAAATGATGATTAGGTCTTACTCCATCGACAGTCTTTATGGTGATCCCATCCAACCTAGTTGGAGAACAGGAGTATCTATGACTTTTCGTTAGCCTAGAGATTTAGCAAGCATCTGGAATTGCTTGCTCCAGACGGAGTCGCACATTAAAATCTCCATGATTTTTTAAATAATGTCAATTTCAATACTTTCTTTCACTTAGTTCCCACAAACGTCAACATATAAGCTTTCTGACTCCCGACCATTCAATGTTACATTATAGGGCTACTTTCCGACGATTCTACGTTTTTCTTTAGGACTCTCTATCCACGAACATTATCTTAATATATATAAATTACGTGTCACATTGTTTGTCCGCTATAGACTCCCAAACTACTTAACCGATTTCAATCAAATTTGCACACCGTGTGCAGTTCGATCTAACTTAACAGATAGCATAGCTCACATCTCAATTTATAGCCGCAATATTATTTTATTGCAAATTATTTGTTGATGGCGAGAGAGTGAGACAGAACACATTACACGTTCTCGGTCTCTTCTTTGTGCGATGCTTCGTAGTTTCCACACTATCGTCTACTAAGCATTATTTATTATTCGACAGTCACAATTATCTGTCAGTCCCAAACGATTCTAACAGATGGCGGTATCTGCTGACTGGATTGAGTAAGTATCCTAACAGATGGCGCAGTGTTAAAAGTACTAACGTTTCACATAAGTTACAATTTAATGGCATAACCACCACGTGTTGCTGAGGCTAAAGTATAACTTAAATTTATTTCGTAGTAAACGCAATACAGTGAAGTTCAATTGTTCTTACGTTCTTAATTTTTGGTATTACCATAGCCGGCCACGTGTTATTTAGACTGAATTATAAATTGAATTCAAATTATAGTAAAAGTAATACAGTTGAATCCATCTTGCTTTTTAATTATTAGTGCTTCATTATTTAACAATCTTTAATTAAAGTATATACATGTAAGTATTACCACGTAGTTATATTATTATATATTTTATTATTATATATTTGCTATACATCAAATCACGATGTACGATATATGTATTTTGATGATTATGAGGTACTCAAGGCTCCAGAATCAATATCAACGGTAGTAGAAAATCAATGATGGCGGTCGCCATGTATTTTAACAAATGGCATCTGTGTAAAAAAGCATGGTAGTCCCCATGACTGGTGTTCTCCTACCGTTTCCCTTGAATAATTTACTACTATGTAATATAATAAAAACCTTAGCCGGGTCTGCTAGTACGGTATAAATGAAAAGCAACTTGTGACATCTGCATTCACTAGTTGAAACGAGCCATGGAATCAAAAGTTAGATGGTTATCGACAAATTGACATGTAGACAACATTTTGTTGTTCTGACCAACCCAAGACTTGGCTATAGATTCTGTTTGCGTTCCTCCTAACACACGAAAAACTTGATTTTGAAACTTGTGTTGGTCAGGGGTTGGAGTCCGTGTACCATAGAATTTTTTAGTCGAAAGTTATGTATCTTTCTCCCCATGAATTCAACGATAATGACATCTTATTTGACCGACTATGGTTCATGGAATCCCACTCCAGAACAACAAAATGTCTACCTGTCAATGTGTGATAATCATTTAACTTGGCTCGTTTCAAATTGACTTTAAACTAGTTTCACACATATGCTTTTCATTTTTACTGCCTTTGCCTCAGGGCACCAATTCAGAGTGCGTTCGTTTTAATTTCGAGAGACCTCATAAAGCCGTCCTGATGAGTAGGTAACTACGAAACAGCTGTCAACGGATGTTGATCTTTCGGCATTAAATCGAAAACACTCTATTCACTTCACATTATACGGTAGTTCTGTGAATATTCTGATGTGCAATGGAAGGTATTCATTTTCATAGCAACAGAGAACAAGGTACTTGAAAATATAACAGTCTCCAAAAAATCTCGCAGCTTGTAATATGAATATAAGTAATTCAATAGAAAATATAAACAATTAATGCTCACTCACACTAGCACAACGCAAATATGAGTGAATTAGAAAATATTGATTTAGTCTCAGAACCTGAGGGAAAAACCCAAGAAGCCAAATTGAAAAATCCGCTTGTTTCGACATATCGACTTCAATCATTTGTTAATTACTTGTAATAACTTACCTTTCATATCATTCGCATTGCTTTGGGGACTCATAATATCATTCAAATAATGTTCTAGTCCTCTCATATTTTCTAAAGGGCTACTACCATTTGCACTAACTACACCACACCGTTCCTGGAACAAAAAAAAAAGTTAGAATTCTCTGAGAAACAATAGTTTCATGTGAAAGAACACCCTGTGTTTTTTGTGAAACATGTAACAATAACAAATGCAACATCAAAAAGCTAAGAAGATAGTTTCTTGTGCAAGTAGATAGTTGAGCTAGACTAAATTAAGGTGGTGATTTTATAATTAATTCCACAAGATTGATTTAATTACAAACAAAAAATGTGTTTTAAACACGCATATTTTTTTTTTAATTTGTTTTCGCGAATCTCCCAGATTTTCGGAGAAAACTCTTCAATAGCAAGAGCTTGTGCTAGCAATCCGGGACCTACAGCTTACGTACAAGTGGATTCCGAACCACTTTAGCTCAGTGGCAGGAGGTGGGGATCGAACTCGGTTCGAGGTTCTCTCCCATGGTAACTCCTGGTTGACGACTTGCTGCTCATACTCTCGATTTACAAGCACATGCTGACCATATGCCTTTTGGTACACTCTATGAGTGTTTATGAGGGTGTATTATTATTATTATATAGCCTAGAATACTGATTTGAAATCCAGCATTTAAACCAAAACAAAAATTCCAAAATAATACCAGTGTCCACCTTCCATACCTTAATTTTTAAAATATTTTCTGGAGATTACGGAATTTTACCTTCAGTGTTAACCTGAAGATAAAAAAAGTATCATGTGAAATCATTAGTTATTGAAATAGCTGATTTGGTAAAATTTCATTCGAATACATTCATTAAAATTCATAAAATCGTTTATGTTATCGATTATTATAGGTAGCAATTTCGTCCATTTACTGATTTCTCGGACAGAACATTATTCAATTTACGGGCTAATATATTGGGTTATTCATTGGTAAATTACGTGCTGATTACATGGTCACGATTCTTACATAAACTGTTTAAGGAGTTTGGTCCAGGTAACAGCTTAATAATCGACTTGGCGATTGTATTTCTCAAATGTTTATCTTCAACATTTTTTATTATGCCCTGGTGTCTTATGGACAAGTTATGATTTTTTAACACATTTCAGTTATAGCTGCATCATTTTCACCTTTTTCATGAAAAATGCGGCGATGGATTGGATATATCTAAGACACGACAAATAATAATAATAGCCGTCCTCTACCCTCACAGGCTATGCCTTTGGGTACACTCTTCGAGTGTTAATGGAGGAGTATCATTATTATTTGTTCAAAGATGCAATTCAGGACTTCTAGTCTAGTCTCATCATCATCCTAGTTGAATGCTCTGCTATCAAAATGTTTTTCTGTCATCGCTACTTTGAATGCTGAAATACCGCAGAAATCAATTCTAGCAACAAACGTTTTTACTTCACTACTTTGCTGATGATGGAGGGTGAGGGTGATGTCAGGTGCCGCGGCTTTAGGGTAAATAGGCCTGATTGTTTCTCTTTGATCCTTTTGTTTCTTTATTTTGAGACTTCTTCCAAGAGTTTACTCCTCATATTTAGTGCAGTTCAGTTTTCAGGGTTTTCTTTCCTCTCAACCTTTAAGGCCGATTCAGATAAATGCGTGCCCATGCAGGTTTACTGAATCACGTGCGATTTACACGCATATGCATTTTAGACAAGAGGTTTTTTGTTCGTGTAGCTCTATTGCATTTGGATCATTAACATCAGGAAAAACTTCTTCAATATAGGCTGTGACGAGTTCATCAAAAAATATAGATGAACTTCACCAGTAATTGTGCTTTTCAAAGAAAAAACAGCTAGTAATTTGTTTGTTAATGATATACCAGCCCAGTCACTTTATCAGGATATTGTGTGTGAGCCTCATACATCCAATGAGGATGAATAAATCATATATTTTTGTTTGGAATCGGCATGAAATTTTGCTTATATATCTAATTTGAAGTAAATCTGATGATTTTGTATTTTTCATAAATTTAGGAGGTCTCTTAAGATTTTTTCGAGTAATTTCATTTGTTCTTCTATCAACTTGTCATTAATAGAGTTTACTAATTCAATCATTATAAATCGTTTGAAATTTGCAGAACTGCTTTATGTCCAACCTTTCTTCAGGTGAAAAGTTCGTCTGGAGTTGAGAAAGATTATTTTCCTATAATTTTGTTTTCCTATATTTTCGTAAATTTCCGTTTTCAAATATGCACACCGAATTTGAAGTCAATGAAAGATTTCGTACGCTTTTTATAGTCAATCTTGTTTCTGGCTCTACAAATCATATATTTTTGAAATCAGTATGAAATTTTGCGATACGAATAGTGCTAATTTGAAGTGAATATGATCATTTTGTATTCTTCATGATTTTTAGGGGTCTACCCCTTACGATATTTTTCGAGTAATTTCTTTTGTACTTTGATCGACTTGAAATTGACAGAATATACTAATTCTTCAGTTCTGAAGCCATTGGAGTTCGCAGAATTCTATCTCAACCGTTCTTGAGTTGAAAAGTTCATCTCGAGTTGAGAACATCTGCAATTTCCATTTGGAAATATTCGTTTCTTTGTTGCTTACCTTTTTTATGGTTGTTCCTGGGTACTATAAATCATATATTTTCGGAATTGAATTAGCATGAAATTTTGCGTATGTAGTGCTTATTCAAACGGAATCTGATGATTTTTTTGTACTTTTCATGATTTTTAGGGTTCTAGTTTCACAAATGATCCCGACGCATTTTTCTCTGTGTCCGTCAGTATTCCCCATCCTGCCATAATATTCAACTGCTTCATAGGAGGGAGGTCGTTTTCCGAAGAATGATATGGGTCTAGAATAAGGATGACTGTAAAGACCTCTTACAATTCCAAGCGTTATTGTCATGTACTTCCACAAATCATTGAATGCCATAGTTGAAGGAGGGCCTTCAAAAGAAAGGTTGACGATATTACAGATATTCTCTGCATACTGAACGCTGTCCTCAAGAAGGCAAGAAGAGCGATTGCTTCCTTGGACGTGTCCAAAACCTGGTTCACATAAGGTCATACTCGGCCAGTATTCCAGCTCAGAAACTTCTGGACGGGTCCAGGCAATAATTCGGACAGTGAAATCGTTGCGTATGGTTCGACAGGGAGAACTCCTCTAGCCAGTGATCTTTTGTCTGGTCATAGACCATGTGATGAGCACACTAAACATAACAGATGGTTATAGTCGAAGGTGAACGCTTTTTTTGTTTGGCATCCGCAGGAGATTTGGTATTGTGCTCCACCACCAAAGTTGCCCCCCAGAGCAATCTCGATATACTAGCTTTGGTCTTCTGCTTGATTTTTCCGTTTTAGCGTTGGAATGCGACAGGAAGGTCAAGATCGCGAATTCTGTCTGTTTTCTCCATCAGGAGGCAGGCCATCCGCCAGTGTGCAGCCCTGGAACTTTGGAGCACTCTTGTAGTCAAATTTATTTGCGCGAAGGTAGGGGATGTCAGCGTGTCGCACGCCAGCGTGCTAGAGCGTGTAACCAAGGCACCGAGACGTATTAATGATTTCAAGATACGTCTATATAAGATACTTGAAGAGGTTGGACCTCAAAGTCAGACCAGCGGTGCGCCGTTGGTTTCATCTGCCTCAGGATGTACCGGTGGAATATTCCCACTGCCCTGTGAGGTTTGAGGGACTCGAAATTCCACGCCTGACTGCGTTCATCCCGAACCTGCAGCTACGAAAACTTCACGCGTGGGGCAAAAGTAGTTATTACACGCACCAGTATACGTTTCGGGATTTAGAGAATCGGGTGACTACCGGTACTCTTCGGCCTGGGTATTCTAGAAAAGACCCTTCATGCGGGACACCGACTTTGTTCATTACAACTCGATCCGGTAGGAGACATTGCAATCTACCGACCATGTGTCATTCTGGCTGTCCAAACCAGAAATGCTTCCGTATACTTGGCGAGAGGATCTTGTCCAACAACTGTATTGTGAAGGCTTTTTGGAACTCTCTGGTGACGAAAGAATAGACTTTACTATATAAAAAATTATACCACACCATCGTGAGAAAGTTAGAGAATCCGATATCACCGCGCAGAAAGGAAATCGCATCGCCATCGTCGATGCTCCAGTGGTATCAGCCAAGGAGCTTGACAGAGCGCATGATGCTGGGGTTGCAACATATCGATATGATGCCCTGCTAGTATCTGTTGTCTAAAATGAGAGTAGAAGAAACAGAAAGCGGGTTGGTTTAGTGGTGTCAGCATCCAATGTAAGCTTTGGGTCGATCACCGTGTCTTGGAGAGGCTGCTGTAGCAGGAAGAACATGCAGTATTTGAAGAGTCTTGATGTCTCTACCATGGCTCTTAGAGGCTCATATCTGAATTGGGTCAGGTGGTCAGGCGTTCGGATTTTAGGCTAATCACGAACGATTCTTATCACTTCCTTGGCTCGATCTGAGCTGAATGACAAGAATGGTAGTTGTTTTCTCCTCATAACGACTACCCGCTGTAGTTGCGGGGTTCGATCTACATGGCCCATGTCCACTTCCGAAAATTACGCATGTAATAAGGCTGATTGACCCACATCATTGAGATGTTTCCCGGATGGACTCTTTTTTTCCAGTGGTAAACTATTACTTAGTGTTTGGGGGCTGGGTATTTTTGTTGTTCATTCGCTACATGATGAATAAGTCTTGTGCAAAAGACTTACCTAAATAATGAACGATGATATTTTTTGGCCGCCGTTCGTACAACCATCGGTGAGAAGCAGCATTGTCTCTTGTCAGTTTTCACTCATTTAACGTTTCTACTGTATTATGAAGAGATATATGTAATTATGACGATATATTATATTAATAGGTTGGATGCTTATATAAGTTTGACTCCGTTATCCAATTTGTGTGAAATCGCTTGGACACGCATTCCGTATTGTCACATTATGATTGCGTTTCAATTTTATGAAATATCGTTTGTTGATGTACTTTTTTATCATTTCACGTTATAATTCGGTACATTATGGCGACATGTAGTCACATCAGTCAAAATCTAATATCTCAAGACCAACTCTACAAAAGTGTCGTCGATCCAAACCCGATATGATACTAATAAACATTTTCTGAGGTCTATCTCACGATACAATACGTTCGCGCTATCGATTCTAATAGAAACAAGAGAGTGAGAGGACCCTTTCGTACGACTCTGCTGGTTGGCTTTTCCTAACATACCGATGATGATGAAAACAACCCATTCAGTGATACTTACAACATTCTAAATCACGCGGTTCAAATTACGGTGAAATATAATCCTCGAAACACTTTTATAGGAACAAAAACATCTATATTGAATATCAGTGAGGAGATAAAGGCGGCGGCGCACTTTTAAAGTGAGTTATTCCTTCGCTTGTTTCTGCTTCCATACGTGGGAGTACGACATACTAATACTACACGAAAATTGCAAATGAAAGCAGACGCGTGATTTGATTCATATACTTAACGAAACTTGTGACATTCCAACTGACATAAACACCTCATCGAAAAAACTAATTGAGAACTAATTTAGCAGTTGATTGAATGAGATTGAAAATGCATTAGCGTATAGTTCCAATAGGTCATCAATAATTAAAGATCAGAGTACCTGAGTGGATATCTGGAAATATATCCCACAGAACAACAAAATAATCAGATGCAAGTACGTTATCGAATGCTTATTTATATTATATGGTCTACTTAGAAATATTTAATGACAAACAAGAGTAAGCTATGCACACGGTACACCACCGAAAACAAAATAGGTCAATATTTCCAATTTACAACACTTTTTTCCGCTAATCATAGCACATATCCTATACTTAGTGTTATTTTTCACACAGGGTTGCCGAAAGTTGCTAAAGCTGTTGGAGCACAGGACACCGCTTCTACATGTGCACTGGAGAGGATTATTGTCAGAACTGTGGACAGATTGGTCATCAAGTAAAGGAATGTGAAAAGGCACACCCAGCCACATCGAGGAGGTGTAGTAAAATCGAACAAATGATCAGGGGCGTAAGAATGAGGACGAACAACGAGAGCACACAGAGAGGGGAAAGAGGAATTCAACAAAATCTTGAATATTTCCAAATAAATGTCGACAGAAGACACTGCCTCTCACGACGCCATCGCCGATAGAGCATACAAAAAAAGCGACATCATTATGATGCGGAAGTTGAAACGCACCAAAAATTCCAGCTGAAATAAAAATATAGGAAAGGATACACCAGCGCAAGAGCCACCTACATAAACGTCACTATACCTATAAAGGAAATATGACTGAAATGAAAAGTACTTGAAGAGGAGTCTTATAGATTGAGATCGACTCCTTGACACTTCTGACTTATAACGCCATCCACAAATCCGAAGGCAATAAAAAAATTAGGCCTACTGGAAATTTCTAAAAGATCCTATAACGGTGCGAGGAAAAGACCAACCGGAGCATGGGCGCGAATCGGCAATCTGAACTCAGTGGAAGTCCTGGAGACAAGATACGCCGGCAAAACTACAAGATCTCCATTATGAGTATGTCTAAAAAGGAAAAGTGCTCAGCGACGACCTGGAAGACGAAGTGTGAGGCAGTGTTAAAATCTAGGGATCAAAAGTCTAAATACGGCGTACCATACCATACAACCATGATGCAGAGGCAGTCACCCAAATAATAAAAACTATATTCCCACAAGGGGAAAACGTTTGAAATTAACACCCTCCAGTGCATATTGAAGAATTCTCCAAACAAGAACTGGAAATGGATATCACCAAACTAAAAATGAAGAAAGCATCAGAAGCGGATGGCATAGCGTCGACGCAGTGAAAGAAGCAACAAGGTATAGGAGAATGACTTATCCTCAATAAGTACAACTCTATACTGAGCCAACGAAACTGTCCATCTGAACAGAAAATTTTCATCAACACCTACACAAGAAAATTTTGTGGAGAACTCTCAAGCTCTCAGCAAATGCCTCTATTCTTTATCCTCCCTGTTTTTCAGACACTCCGTATGAAATATTGTGGAATCATTCAAAAATATAGAAATCACTCTATTTTTTCTGGACGATGGTAAAATAGGAGTCCAGCTGGGATGGATGAGAAGGTATTTGATTTCAAGTTGATCTCATTTTGCTAGCGAAACAATTATAAAATAATGAATATTCAAGAAACAGTATAGGGCATGTTTGATGAAACGTATTTGGAATCATTATTAAAGTCAAACAAAACTATAATCAACCAAGCATTGCATTTGAAATTACAAATTTGATATGAGTTACAAGCAATCATGACATCATAGTGCCGATAGATTCGGCACTTTTCATTCTCCACAACCGATATCCAATATCCCCCAGAGCAAAAGGCAACATCGGCGTCTCGTCTATACCATACGAGTGTCGAAGGTGGTAGTACAACACTCGTAGCGCCACGTTATGCCTGTTGACATAGGCTAAAACCGCATAAACTTCCTCTCGACACTCTCTGACCAGGGTGTTGAAGACACCAGTCTGGCAGACCAATATGAATCCCCCGGTCTCCGATTTCAGCCCACTTGACCTGACAAAAGCAAAGATCAAATTTTTGGATGAGCCGAGGTCTTCGATGTTCTTGAAGAAGACCCCATGCTGAACAGGTTCCAACTCGATGACAGAGTGTGGGTCACCTCGATCAGTGTCGAATACGAGGCTAAGTTCATCAGCTGCATGGGCTGCTGCCTCTAAAAGGGAAGCTCTAATCCCCGCTTCTTCATGGTCGCAGAGAAAGGGATCTGAACTGCGGATGACTATACCTGCTTCATCCAGTAACATTCTGTTATGTAGACACTCTAAACTCAAAAGTCCACGGCCTCCCTGTTGTCTGGGGAAGTATAACCGTGGAACGGACCGTTCAGGATGCAAGCTCCTGTGAAGTTGCTCTGGATTAATCTCTATCATACCTCAGCAATACCATCTCAATAAAAAGATAAAATGAGTTATCTATTACAAAAGGGCTTTTCGGAAATTTAGTCTGGGTTACTAACCCGATCCAAAGAGATCACGTGAAGGATTACACAGATCACCAACCTGGGTTCTAAGTTTACTAACGGGTCAGATAAGTGCCCGTTTGCATTGGGTTACGATATATGAACATGGGTTAGTGATCGAAACTCAAAAGCAGAAAATCTGATCGGACACTTAAAGATTTTGGAACACATTTCCCTAGAAGCTAAACCGACAGATTTCATGACAGTTAGGTACGACATCGAAATGCAGTTTAAAGTGGTCATAAACAGGCACCAGAGAACTGACCTTAACTGGGAAGGAATGCATCAGTATGGTACACAGATGGATCTAAGATGGACGAAAGGATTGGAGTAGGCGTTACAGGACCAAACTTCAGGCTCTCAAAACCCCTTCGTAACACCCCAACCATCTTCCAAGCAGAAGTACATGCTATAAAATTATGTGTCCAGGAATGCCTTGCATGAGGCACTCGAAGGGCAGAAATATATATACTGTCAGATAGCCAAGCAGCACTAAAAGCTCTGAGGTCATACACCTGTGAGTCTGAGTTGACTTGGGACTGTAAACAATACCTAAGACAACTGGCAGTTAACAATCAGGTCACCCTGATGTGGGTGCCAGGTCACAGAGGAATTGAAGGCAACGAAGAAGCAGATTTCCTTGACATGGAAGGGGCAACCACACAATTTCCCGGCCCAGAACCCTTCTGTGGGCTCTCCACCTCAAAGTGATGAGTAAATCAGAGAGTGATAGTTGCCGCTACAGCGAGAACTTCGCGGAAACTGCAGAACATTTGCTGTGCGAATGCCCAGCGCTTTTCAGCACGAGGCTTCAGTTCTTGGAAGGGGCCTTCTTAATGCCCTCCGACATCAAGAACTTACCTCCCAGGAAACTGATGAATTTCACAAGAAGTCTTGGAATGGAATCCCGGGCCGCGAATAGATCAAGGGTCACGCACAAAAGAACTTATAGGTCGAAGTGCTTGTGAGGCTGCACAGCCTGTATGACCCCCTTACAATCTACAATTTAGTGATCGAGTAAAGCCGGCGCTATACGATGCGTCGAACATTAGCCAACGCTGGACCGAACGAACATTTGAGTCGAAAATTCGACAGTTGGTTCGACAAACGTTTCTGCTACACGGTGTAACGAATCTTTGAAGCATAAACGCTTGAAGCAAGTGTGGTACAAACATTTGCCTCTATATCACCATAGAGGATACAGACGTTGCAATTGCAGCAGCTGCAGCGGTAGTAGTGTTTAGTTGTGTCAAGTTATTATTTGAAAAGAAATAACGTGAAAGACGTCGAACGACTTTACGAAACTACGAGTCGTGTAGAAGTGCATCAAATCAACGAATGTATTCCTTCCAACGTTCTAGGAACTCCTTTGACTCGGGTCAAGAATACCGACAATAGCCCGAACGTGGTCCAACGCGAACGTTGGAAGCTCGACATTGGTAACTCGCACGTTTGAAGGTCGGCCACACGATTCTTTCGAAATATACGATTAGAGTACATTTTGAAAGCTATGAAGATAATTTTTTCCAGGTTAATACTTTTTTTGCACCCAAGTGTACAACACTCATATGTATTTCCTTCCTCGTTTTGGTAATCACACGGGGAACCTGCCGAAAGCTATTTTTCTACTTTCATCATGACTGGAAAGTCTGAAATTAGGTTTTTTTCGTATATTCATCTCAAATATAAGTTTCCATTGTTATTCAATTCGTTATTTAATTGCGGCCTTGAAATCACATGGAAAAATAGCAGTATTAACGTTCAAACAATAAGTAATCGATTCGCAAACGAAAACTGTTTATTTTAGAGCTTTCACCGAATATTTTTTGCGACGCTACTGGAATGTGAAATACCAGATCCTTGCTTGTTTATATATAGCTTATTCTACATGAACTCAGGGCCATTTCTATTTCCAGTACGGTGCTCATCTCACCTCACTGTCTAGCGTATAACATATCTCTGCTAGATAATAATAATGAACATCTCCATCGAATTTGAAATGATGTGTCCCAATTTCGAGATGTTTTTCTGTTCCTCTTAGATTCACTTTGTTGAAAAATGGATTGCTGACCAACTACTTATTGCATCTGTGGACGCCATATGAAGACAATGTCACAAGTTAATTAAGTTCTAAGTTTACCAATAATTGGAGACCGATATGGACGCGGAGGCGGGCAATGTAAAAGCCCACTCAAGACGGATATTGCAATTGGCGGCAAATTAGTTCGAAGTGCGCACTATTTTCTATTCAAAGGTTCTTCCCGCCCACAACTGATCCTCTCATCTCACAACACGTTCTTGCAATATTTACTAACAATGAAGGTGGATTCAATTCGTCGAAAATAATTCACAAAATAATTACACATTCCCAAAATAGGTAAATGTATGCGAATATTCATACAGAACAACAGAGAATGATAACCATGAGGACATGGAAGTGAATGTGGAAAGCCTGGGAATCAAATAAAGACAATGATGATGGAAGAATAAATGACTTTCCTTAGAAAACGAACGTTAGAAAAGACATACGTGCCAATTTCAGGAATGAAGGCAATACATAAATTCACCACTGAGAACGACTACATCACGTCACCTGAACAACACCAATACAGATACTTTGTGTTGGGGAATGAACCACTGAATATGCTGCGTAGTATCTGTATCATAGATCACCTATTCTACAGACGTTTCGCGCACATACCTAGTCCAGGTCAGGAACCACTTGGTAGTTCGTGGTTCCCACATGCAGAGGTCACAGCAATAAGCTGTCAAATTCTGTGCAAGGGCGGGTGATTCCAACGCATTGGTGTTATTAAGAAAATGCTGTTCGTTTAAATGTCAACACTTCTTAAATTCGGAATCTACAAAGATCCTGATACCTGACTCAGTCGGTTTGAAGTTTGTTTCATTAATTTTCAGTTCTTGAAAATGGCTCCAAAATCGGAGCCGAAACGTCGAATTTCAACAAATTCTAGACGCGGTTCAACCCGAACTTTTAGTTTTCATATATATATAAATATTTCTATGTTTTTATATTTATTATAAATTTTTTGACTGTTATGTACACCCACCATTACATTTTCATATATATTTGTATATTTGTATAATTTTATTTCTATTGAACAAATTTTTATATTTTTGTTCAGTTTTGACTGACGTGTATATCGTCTTATCACACTAATTAATGTATCCCCACTATGCTTTGTCTACAAAATTAATAATTTTTTGACAATAAAGTATATTTATTATTATTATTATTATATTATTAGTTTCCCGCTTTATCTGTTCATTCATCTGCGCAAACGCAGAACTTGATAGTTTACTGCTGCGACCTCTGCTTGTGGGAACCACGAACTACACAATTGGCAGGAAGTGTCTAAAGAATAGGTGGTCTGTGATCTGTATCTGTAAGTTTAGGAGGATGGCTCATCACCAAAGCACAATGACGTTTTATTTGATTCATTGGGAATTCTCCTGGCGGTTTACAAGTTCTCTTGTCGGCCTAGTTCGTTAACCAGCCTACTGCTAAAGTACTCAATAATGTGACGAAGAGGTGTCTCATTTCGAGCATACTCATTATGTGAGAATGCTTGTGTTTTGTTGTGTCAAGTGTTTCTTGGTTGATTCTTGATTGAAATAACTGAGAATTCTCTGAGTGAGATAATATATTTCAGTTTCATCTGCTGCTGATAAAGTATGACTGGCAATTTTTCTTTGATACACAGTGATGGTTGGTAGCGAAGCCGTTAGATGTCGGCCGTTGAAACTTCTGCTAGCACTTGGCTAGGTTCGAATCCTGGGTATGAGGAAATTTTTCTCAATTCCATCGGAGCCGATAGGCGACCACATACCTTGTTTGCTAAAGCAAATATGATGTGAAGTGTCTAAATGCCAATCCCGACGTCTGGTGCTTGCTTGGAGAACTGTACGAGTGTCGTAGATGCATGTGGGTGTAGAATGAGATTGCATGAGCTTGATAAGCAGAAAGCAAATGCATTTAAATTCTGAAGAACCCCATGATATGCTCTGCATCTAGTGTTCGGGACTACGATGTAGAAGACATTATCCTGGTAGGCCATTATGAATCCCTCGGTCTCCGCCTTCAGCCCACTTGACCTGAGGAATTGGTAGGTTAAATTTTTGGATAAGCCATTTTTGAATACTCCATGCACTGGCTCACCTTTATGTAGTTGCAGGAGGTTTCTCCATCAGTCTCCGCAGCTTTGATGTGAGCTTCATAGTGAACGGGTTACATCTCGGTTACAGAATTTGGGTCACTCCAAGCTTATAAGTTCACGGCCTCCCTGTTGTCCTAAGAACATGCATAATTTTGCGAGTTTCCGCAGCTCTTCCTGGGTCCATTTCATCACTCCAAATGAGTATATTAGAACAGCAAGTATATTTGTAACAACTTTGTTCTTCCCCGACAGTTCTGATGACCAGATCTGTCGGAGTTTATGCTGATACTTGCCGCGGAACATTGTCCTCTTTTGAGATGACCCATGGCATATTTGTCGATCCCAAAATCCATTTCGATAGCATGCGTGTACTCTTGCACCACCCTTAAGGACTGATGTAGATCCTTTTCCCCAGAGGCATATAGTTGTATCAGCGGGTTTTCCGTAGTGCAATGGACAATGGCAATAGGGAGATACAGAAGAGAAGATAGCTGAGCTGAGAGAGTATCATTATTATTATTATATTATTTTCTAAACGTGATTTGGTAACAAATAAAGGAGAATTTTTTAATCAAAGATGTGAAATTCGAAATTGGAAACCCGAATTCTTCCGTAAACTTCCGTCTAAACTCTCAATAGTTTCGACATCGTCAAAAATGTTCCTATACCGAATGAAATATGTTCAATAGGTTTGCCTGTCCCTAAAATCATGTCCATAACTTTACGTATGTCGTGCCATTATACTAAACTCAAAATCGATTGAAGCCAACGGAAAATGTCAGTGCTGTCAACGAAACACGAAAGGCAATTTCTCTAGTAATTGCAGAGTTATATAATCTATTTCACCGTATCGTGCCTGTCGTTAAATGAGTTAATGATTATGGAAAATATATGAAATGACAACGAATTCTGGTTGAAGGGTCGTCTACGATAGATCGATAACAGAACTGGGCCAGTATGGTTACTTGTATTCGGTGGCTACACTCACAGAACCCAGATGATCTGGTGAAGCTACACTCAAAAAAATTTGTACGAATTTCATACATAAATAGTTTTGGACGCTCTCTACAGAACATTTCAATTTTGAGAATAGCTCTTTGTTGGTTTGATCACAGTTAGGTGCCTAGAGGTCAACTACAGAGTCACGAACTTATCTGTTCTCTGATAACCAGCACCATGCTGGAGATGGTCCTGTATACCAGCAGCTTCCCACTGCTATCGCAGCAAATAGCTGCTGAGAACTTGACAAAACGGATCTGAACAAGGAAAGTTGAGAAAAAACAAGTAAAAGCACGAGTATTACCGTGTTGAACTGATAGGCAATGTGGTCAACTTTCTATAACAGAAATTCTGAAACGCTTAGTCAGCCGGCAGAGTATGAAGACCTCACCTGTGGAGCTCTGACGTGGCAAAACCTAGTTACTCGTGGGATTCCTATAGATAAAAAAATTATTTGAAAAAGTATCTGTGAGAAGACGATGATGAACTCGTCTAGTAACAGAAAAAATAAATAAATTGCTGGTGCTAGAGCTCTTTATCATGCACCAAAATGAAAAAAATGGGATTCTAGTAAATTATCTCTAGCAAGTAGAAATATCTACGGATGAGGAAGTGAAACCCTAGCCTCGAGAACAAAACTCAATAAACACCTGATTTTCCCAAAAAAACCTGAGCATACCATACCAACTAAATGAATCAATAATCAAAAAGGACCAAACAGGTCAGCTGAGCCAAAAAGTATCTGCTGTGGGAAGTTATTAGTCCAGAATATAGCGATAAGTATCCTATGCTCTTGTGAAGGCCCAAGACAGTTTTTTCTTAAAATTACATTATTTCAGATAGTTTCAACTTCTTACAGATAAAATAATTTGGAAATGTACTAACCAGGATGAGAAGTATCAGCAAGGTACCTACATTATACAATCGAATTTGATTGATGAGAACTTATATTGACTTCTGTTATTCATTAAGAAATGAATAGAACTGCGGAGTTTACTTGCAGATCTGTATTTTTTATGAAATATGCAAGAACACAACCAATTGTCAAGGTTTATGAATCCCCAAGAATCAGGGTTCAAAATATTGCTTGGTAATATTGGGACATTTGAAGCGAGGTCTTTGATGAATACCTTATAGTAAACAGTTCAAGAACTAACATCGATATGAACATTCATTTACTCAATGGTTTTCATAGCATAGTATATCAAACTGTATCATTGATTGAAAGAGATCTTTAGACCATCAGATTCAGGAAGATTTAATCGAAAATATTTGAAACCCCAGTTGGGCGTGTATGTGTACGACCATTCAAATAGTGACGTTATTAATTCCCGTTGAGAGTTTCTGACTGTACCAGATTTCACCGGTATGTTGATGAAAAATGGTGCGGTGCAGCAGGGCTTTCTGCAAATTCGACAAAAACCAGGTCCTCAATGTTCTCGAAGAAGACCCCATGCATTGGCTTATCTTTGCTCAGCTGCAGGAGCACCCCAGTCTCCGCAGCTTTTTGTTGAACGGGTTCCAACTCGGTGACAGAGTTTGGTTTGGTTGCTACCTTGGGGCGGGTTGTATAAAACAAGTCCACACACAGTTTAAGTAAACTCTCGTCAGTTGCTAGGTATTGGCCAATGAAATTTCTAGTTCCTTAGCAACTGAACACAGTTTAGTTGAACTGTTGGTCAACTGTTTTATACACCCCGCCCTGAAGAGATATACCCTGCTCGCTGGTATTCCATGGTCACAGACCATACACAGAGGATTCACACTCCTGATGACTTCACATACTACATTCAGTACCATTCTGTCATGTAGTCATTTTACAGCTTCCCCATTGTCTTGGAAAGTATAACCGTGAAACGTACGATTTACCGAGTGTTTACGTCGACTTGTCGCAGCTCCTCTTGAGTCCATTTCATCACTCCAAAGGAGTAGAGAAGAATCGGAAGAATGGCATGCATATTGGTTGCAGCAACTTTGTGTATCCCCGACATTTCTGATTACCAGATCTGTCTGAGAGTGTGCTGATACTTGCCGCGGAGAGAGTTTTCAACTGCTGTTGCCTCTTAGGAGCGACGTTGTAGATATATGCAAAAAAAAAAAGTTGAGGGAGTCTCCCTTAAACATGCCCCTTCTGAAGATTACCTGCTCTAGTTTGGACTCTGACCTGATCAGATCTTACGGTGAAGCAAGTCCTTCAGAGTGTTGTCAGTTATTCAATGCATCTCACTATTTAGTCGGGTACCGCAATTGCACAATGAGCTCATGCGATGTTGTAGCAAATGCCTTGCGGTAATAGATTCAGAGGTGGGATTCCGTGTACTATAGAATTCTATAGTCGAAAGTTATGTCTCTTTCTCTCCCATGAATTCAACGATAATGAAATTTCACTTATTATCAAATACTTTAGAATTCTATGGTACAGAATTGAATTATCTTTTCAACGATGTGACACATGACCCCCCATGCCATTTAACATTTTTTAGTTGATTCCCCCTGCGCCATCTATCGAGCAATCACAACGTGTTTTAATTCAAAAAGTAGAATCGGTGAAACTCCCCAAACGGTTTTTTTATGTTTATACGTCAAACCGTTCAAAAGTTAACAGGGGGGACTACTAAAAGCCGCACTGTATAATAGCCAAT
This sequence comes from Chrysolina americana, assembly GCA_958502065.1. Lineage (NCBI taxonomy): Eukaryota > Metazoa > Arthropoda > Insecta > Coleoptera > Chrysomelidae > Chrysolina > Chrysolina americana. Next base: position 8,971,403 of record OY293420.1, read on the forward strand.
GAGTTTAGTATTCCTACTGATGGAGATAACTTAAATATCGAAATACACATCTGGGAGTGTAAATACTTTTGTGGTAATGGGACAGAATATAATTTGTTTGTTTGTGAGTGTCATCCCAGACATGCAGAATTCCATTTGCCTAGGATAAAACTGCAAACAAAATTGAGGAGGATAATATTCGATGTCGATTTCTAGAAAGCAAATATATACAGTTTGTTTAATTCTTCAATTCGGGTAAACACCATTTTTCAATAACATTGAAAACACTTTTGATATTGTAAGATAGAATACACTAATTTGAACTTCAATTTGTAATATTCAGAAGGATATCTGTGTTTGTTCCCAGAAACATACTGTCACCCTGTATAGTCACTTACACAATTTTTATTTCAAAATAGAGGGCTTTGTTTTGAGGTGTTACCCTGCCTCAGAAAATAATCGTGATCACTTTGATGAATTTATAGGTTTGTTTTTCGAACATAAAAGAATGCATAACAATTTAATTGCGTCAAGAAGCAATAAAGATTACGGCTGCGATGGTGAAAAGCACATGAAGCACATGTAGCACATACAGGGTGATAATTTTAAAACCCACATAAAATTCTTTAAAATTCTTTTAAAATTTTATATGTAAAAGCCTATTTGTAGTCTGTGGATATCTTTACAGGGTAGTTTTGAAAAGATCCACGTAATTTGTACTGCTTACGAACTCCTTTCTCGATTCAGGTTCAAAAGTGGTGTTTACCTTCCAGCGCGAAGAAAATTTGGAACCGAAAGAGTTTGACTTCAGCTGGCTAATACTATTTGACAAAAACTGCGTCAGAGTTGTCGCTTTCAAGCGGGCAGTATACCATCGATGGTACAAAACTCATGGACCTGAGACCAGATCAGAATATGTGCAAAGATACAACAAAATCATCGAGAAGGGCTTACAACGCCTAGATACGATCAAAACTCGTTCAGTATCCAAACAGGTCCCGTTCGTTTTTATCTCTTGCCAAAGCTGTGGAAAGAAATTTCACTTCCAGGTCATTTCCTCTTCAAGAAAGATGGAATAGTCGTGATAAACGCCCAGGTGAAAAGCAATACTTTTGCCAACACATTTTCTGCAAATTCTATCCAGGATTCATTGGGGAAACAACCCCCGAACATCACCCACATTGACATTCATATGTCTGAGATAATCTTTCGCCAACGAACTATCAGAAACATTTTGCTGGGTATGAACACCAACAAAGCCAGTGGATCTGACGGAGTTTTGCCGATCGTTCTCAAGAAATGCGCTCCAGAAAAAAGACCAGTTCTTTGCAAGTGATTCACCCTCTCTCATGATTTGGCGGTATTTCCTTTCAACCTCCACAAAAGGAAAAGATTTTGCAGAAGACCCCATGCATTGGCTTATCCTTATGTAGCTGCAGCTTTGACGTGGGCTTCTTGCTAAACGAGTTCCAACTCGGTGACAGAGTTTGGGTTCGTCCGTTCAATGTCGAATACGAGACCGAGTTCATCGGCTGCACGGGTTGCTGCCTTGAAGAGAAATGCCCCAATCCCTGCTTTTTAATGATCGCATACCAATCAGAAGAGGCTATCTGAACTCCTGATGACTTTACAGGCTCCATCCAATACCATTCTGTTATGAAGACACTTCAAGCTCTAAAGTCCACGGCCTCCCTGTTGTCTGGGGAAATATAACCGTGGAACGGACTATTAAGGATGCAAACTCGTATGAAGATTTTGCGAGTTTTTACGTTAGTTGTCGCAGCTCTTCCTGAGTACATTTCATTGCTCCAAATGAGTAAAGTAAAATCATATCGGCAAGCATATTAGTTGCAGCAACTTTGTTCTTTCCCGACAGTTCTGATGACCAGAGTTTATGATGATCAGCTGTTCAATGCATCTCACTATTTGATCGGGTACTGCAAGGCATCTGAGCAAATGCATGATGAGCTCATGCGATGTTGTATCAAATGCCTTGCGATAATCGATCCAGGCCATTGAAAGGTTACGCTTATATTGGATGAAGTCCTGCGTGCATCTGTCGACCAGCAGGTTCTCCTTGCAGCCAGCAACCACCTTCTTCAGCACTATTTGCTCATATTTCCGTTCATGCACCGGCCCAATCACGGAGAATACTCGCTTATAAAAGATGCAGGTAAACATCTTATAACATGCTTTCAATTATTAATTATTATTATTATTTATTATTTTTTCAGGAAAGGTTAGAATCCTAATTAACTATTTGTATAATCGAGCGCTTACATGGCTTAATCTAGTTAAACACTAAGAGATAGATCAAAATAATTTTCCAAAGAATTTTTTTCAAAAAGTCTGAAAAAAGTTTGCGATTTCATAAGTCTATCTCCTAAGTCTGAATCACAGTAACCACTTTTATCTTCAAAACGATACCAAAGAGATAGATTCTGAATCGATCGAAGAGTGTTTTTAAACAAAAATTTGGAAAGATTTTCAAGTAACTAGGAATGAGGGTGGTATTCAAAACAAGTCCAACAATAAATAGCTTTTTGGTCATCAGAATGAACGAAGTTGGGAATTCATAAAGATTAGGGATTTATAAAATAAAATGTAAGGACTGCTGTGCAATGCATTATGACCTGACGAGAAGATGTATAGAAATAAGATAAAAAAAACACTTAGCAAGAACATGTAAAATACGGAAGAGCGGAAATATCAGCAGTCGCTCACCATGTTCCGCAACAAAATCATGCCATAAACTTCAGTTAATTACAGCAAGTTAACAACAACAGGCAATTAGATGCCTAGTTTTGACAAAAACGAAAATCACTGATGAAACTTGAATGATATCAAAACATTGAATACATTCTAGATGCAGAAATACATTGAAAGTAGGAGTTGAAACTTATTGAAACTAGATATTCCATTCAATTTCTCGTTATCATCAAGGTAACTTCAAACATGCCGTGAATGTATTTCACACTTAACCGAAAGCGACGTCGATGTAGGTACTATCTATGAAATCCCCTTTTGAGTATCCAATTATCAAGAGTAAACAGGAAAACCATGGAAGGAAAAAAAATATGAACACAAAAACAACTTGGGCAGCAACAAATTGAATGATTTATAATAGGTGTCGATCAGAAAATCGAGCAACCGTGGTAGCGGTTACTGTTTGGGTGGATGACTGGCATACTCAGACGGACATTTTCACTACAAATTCCCGACGGTGCTTGGGATCATTCTTAGCTCGCACAAGTTTTCTGAAGACCTCTGAGGGTTGCTTGTACTCGTGCAGCCAGAAGACGGTTAGAACTAATTTTAGAACACAAGAAACCAATCATCGATCGAAGAGTGTTTTTAAACAAAAATTTGGAAAGATTTTCAAGTAACTAGGAATGAGGGTGGTATTCAAAACAAGTCCAACAATAAATAGCTTTTTGGTCATCAGAATGAACGAAGTTGGGAATTCATAAAGATTAGGGATTTATAAAATAAAATGTAAGGACTGCTGTGCAAGGCATTATGACCTGACGAGAAGATGTATAGAAATAAGATAAAAAAAACACTTAGCAAGAACATGTAAAATACGGAAGAGCGGAAATATCAGCAGTCGCTCACCATGTTCCGCAACAAAATCATGCCATAAACTTCAGTTAATTACAGCAAGTTAACAACAACAGGCAATTAGATGCCTAGTTTTGACAAAAACGAAAATCACTGATGAAACTTGAATGATATCAAAACATTGAATACATTCTAGATGCAGAAATACATTGAAAGTAGGAGTTGAAACTTATTGAAACTAGATATTCCATTCAATTTCTCGTTATCATCAAGGAAACTTCAAACATGCCGTGAATGTATTTCACACTTAACCGAAAGCGACGTCGATGTAGGTACTATCTATGAAATCCCCTTTAGAGTATCCAATTATCAGTTTTGTTGGTCGAATGAGGGGGTTCAACTTAGGGGATGCGCTCACAACATGACAAGAAAGACACAAAAGTTATCGTTCTGTAATTAACAGCTGTGTCTGTCATACGACAGAATTTTAATAATTCGAAATTTAATCAAACGTGCTGGAAGAATTGTCTCGCGAGTCCTAATAGAATTACTAGCAAGCACAACTTTGTATTCGACACCTTTTTTGCCAAACTAATCTTGATTTGTTGGAAAGAAAGCATCTTGCTTCAAATGGAATTCTTTCAAAATATCAAACTCCGATTTAAAATTTAAAAAATATTGTTTTAAATTGAATGTAAACAGTTATAGACTGGTAGTTAGACATCACACATAAAAAAGTTGAGAAAATATCCACCACTTAATTACATTGATTATAATGAATCACCTGGTATTGACGTATATTTAAATGGTGACATTCATCTTATCATAAGTCACGTTCAATAAAAACACTGCTGATTTTGTACAACATAAGATCCTATCTGCTGTTTGATAAGATTAAGAATTCAAAATGTGATGTAATTAAAGTAAAACTTCAGCAAATGAAAAAAAATTGGTTCTGTCCTTTTCTGCAGGTACTATTAATTATCATGGAAAACTTCTACTTGAAGTATGTATACTGTCTCGAATAGAATTTATTAATCAGAAAGATACACAATGACGTCAATCAAACGTTACACTAATTCCTTTAATGACGTATTTTTGACGTCATCCTGAAATCATCATTTTCACGTCATAGTAATGACGTCAATCGTCTGTGACTTATAGAGTGATATTAACCTCATTATAACGTCATTTTAGGGGTCACCCTAACGTCAGACAATACCAAATAATGACGTACAAATGACGTCAACTTGTTATCTGGAGTTTTAGCTGAATCTTCAGAATACTGTTAATGTGCCTCAAAAAAACTCAAATTCATCCTGTATCTCGTCATCGATCTAGTGGAATATCATCATGAATATTTGAAGGGTGAAGACAAATTTTTGCAGCTGAAACAACAGTTTATATTTCTTCAGTGGGGGTAACTCGGTAGTGAAAAACTATATACACTGTGGGGCATAATGAAGAATCGCTCTATCTTCATCCGTTCTCGAGTTGAAAATTAAAAGTAGAGAAAAATGAATTTTTTCAACACTTTGTTATTACCATTTTTTCTATTTATTTTCGTAAAATTCAAACTGTTTCGAATATGCTTACTGAGTTTGCAGTAAGTTCCGATTCAATTCATTCATAGGCTTTTTACGAAACATCTGCAATTTCGAGTTGATAATTTCTTCATATTCAGTAGTAATAAATGTACTACATACTTATTTGGCAACACTATTCATAAAAAAACCCATATATGAAGTATTCCACAGTAGTTTTCAACTGTATTTATCAATCGAACATAGTCGATCTAATCTACTATTTTTCATGATTTTTAGGGGTCTACCCCTTTGGACATTTTTCGGTTAATAATTTTTCATAGTATACTAATCCCATCTTTCTGAATCGATTAGCGTTCGCAGAATTGCTCTATATTCAACCGTTATCAAGTTGAAAATATCATCGGGAGTAGAGAGAAATAATATCTTTTCAAAACTCCCATTTCGTAATTTTTTCAATCATTTTCCTGACATTCAAACTATTTCGAATATGTTTACTGAGTTTGAAGTAAGTTCCGATTCAATTAAAGATTTTATAGACATTTTACAGAACCACTGCAATTCCGAGTTGATAATTTCTTCATATTCAGAACTAATGAATTTACTCCATACCTATTTGAAGCACAGTATATTTTCAACCAACACTATTCGTAATACCCTATATATACAGTATTATATTCTTCGTTGGTTATGAAATGTACGAATAGATTTTTCAATCGCGAAAACAAGAAATTGTGAGCTGCATGTATAGGTTATGGCTAAAATTAAACAGCAAAGAGTAAACAGGAAAACCATGGAAGGAAAAAAAATATGAACACAAAAACAACTTGGGCAGCAACAAATTGAATGATTTATAATAGGTGTCGATCAGAAAATCGAGCAACCGTGGTAGCGGTTACTGTTTGGGTGGATGACTGGCATACTCAGACGGACATTTTCACTACAATTTCCCGACGGTGCTTGGGATCATTCTTAGCTCGCACAAGTTTTCTGAAGACCTCTGAGGGTTGCTTGTACTCGTGCAGCCAGAAGACGGTTAGAACTAATTTTAGAACACAAGAAACCAATCAAAATTATACACAAAACTTTTGATCACAAAAATCAACACTAGATGAAGCGAACGTAAAAAAAAATTAAAACAAGATTTTATTTTTGATTCAAAAAAATAATTCATTGTATGAATTCATATAATGTATATTAGAATTTACTCTATCTATAGTTTACTAATTTACGAATGAAAGCTTGTATAATTTTTTTAGGTTTATTTCATTCTGTACTATGTTAGGGTTGGATTTCGATTATCTGGAATTATCTGTCCTAATGAGGGAGTTTTTCCAAATTTTTTTGAAAATGAAGGTAGTCCGAGCTCTCCGAATGATTTTTTTGCTGTTATTGTTTACGTCCGACACAGCAATTTTTTTTAAATTAATTTATTTGATGGTTCAATATTCTGCACTATTTTTACGGAATTTCCAATTTTTATTTGGCGACTTTTGCAAATTTTCATTGTCGTAATTTTTCACGTCCGAAATCATCGGAAATTTTTCAGAATACCTACGCGTTCTATGTCAAGCCTTCAGGTGAACCATAGAGTCAAACTATTCGAAATTAAAGAATGCGGCAGTCCGATGTTTTTCACAATTCTTATAGGAATTTCCAATTTTATTTTCGCCAGTTTTCATAGAAATTTTCCACTTCTTACTCGCTCCAGGGGGGCAAGGGATAACATTTTTGCAATCAAATTATGTGACTGTACGATATTTTTTCACAATTTTTCCGATCTTATTTGTACATTTGTGCAACTTTTTATTTTCCACTGAAATCCTCTGAAGATTTTTCTCAATTTTTACTAGTTCTCTATCTAGCCTTCGGTTCCAGTTTTACACGATTTCAACGATTTTTTCGACTTTATTTTTGCTGGTTCATGCAACTTCTTTTGAGAGATAGAGAGGTTTTGAATTACCGTCCCACGATCGATATATATTTTTTTTGCATTATCATCAAAGTTACAAATGTGTACAAAATTTCAGCGCTTGGGAGGGAAGGGGAGGAGGAACTGGTCATAAGTTCAGATACAAGATTTGACCACATACTGATTGCCGTGAGGATCTATTCTGGCTCGATCATATGCTAACATAAGTTAAATAAAAACTTGTAAAATGGAACTCGGTGTACTTTGCCTCAGGGGAAAAACAAACTTCATGCTCATGCTCCATCAATTCAATTCAAACACTGATGCCTCTGTACTGAAGGGGGAAGATGGCTTGCAAAAATGTCATGTCAAAAATTGGTGAATATTTTTTTACTCAATGCTGACATTTATATTATCTCGCAATTAAGTACGGTAGCGTTTAGGAGACACGGAACACACAAATGAAATAAAATTGGATTTCTTTTCAGTATATTTTTTTTAATATTTTAGTTTTTATTGATATACTGGATTTCTTTTCGAAATATTGGATTTTTTTTTTCAATATATCACGAACAAAACTCAAAACACATGTGAAGGGCGTTGCCACGATGTTCGAATTGATTTTATTCGTTGCAATGGCTCCTGGGTGGTATTGGAATCGCATACAAAAACTATAAAAATGCCACATTCCGTCTTTATGTGATACTTTACTGGCAGGTAAGAGAGTTAATCCTGTTAAATTTTTTGAATTGTGTATCACTCAGTATAGAACAGGTTTAACTTATTTTTTCTACATTCATGCAAAAAGCAAAACTTTATTGAGCTATATTCAGTGGAAAAAGAAGCTCTTTATTGCACTAGTGCAATAAAGTTTTTATTGCACTCATCTGTCATTCTACTTCAACGTGCTGTCATCATGATAAACATAAACGAAATTGGCCATACGTTTTAAACAGCTACATATTTTATATTTTTTTTGTATTAATGTTAGCAGTCAGAGTTGAACAAACAATGCCTTCCCGAAAATAACTATAATCAAAACCGATCCGCTATGTTCTAAACCATCTACCTGCATAGAGCAAACTGCCTGTACTATGACCACACCTCGTGATAACATACGCGCTCATGGCTACTATGATTTTGATTTTTATAATGCAACTGTGGTTATATAAACGTCAGTCAAAATTTAATTCTGACAATTACAGAACTGAAAGTTTTAAAATGAGTAATATTAATGGAAAACTAGATGATGGTGATGAAATCGATAGTAATAATTATTTATTTAAATTGCGTATTTCATTTTCCTTCACCTAGTGCCGCATCTAAATAAATAATTTTTTGCTTTTTGCATGAAGTAGAAAAAATATTGTATGCAACTCGTGCAAAAAATGTTTATTGCACTCGACAATTTCACGTCGAGTGCAATAAACACTTACTTTTTGCACTTGTTGCATGAATAACTATTAGGTATGTTCTATCACGTCTAGAAAAAACACATTTCAAAACTTTTCTGTAGTTTTATCCCAATACCAAACCGTTATTTTCACACTTCGATACGTGTTTCGGTCATCAAGTGACCATCTTCTGGAAGAAAGATTAAACTAACTCGAAGAAACAAACTGTTCCTATTTAGGGGTACCTGTAAGTGTAATCTATCTTGAATTGATTTTACAATATTGCCTTATTTACCAAAAGGTAATTTGAGTTGATTCTATATAATAATTACATAATGTGGTATCAAATAAGCGGAAGATTATTTCAAGAAACTATAGGGTTAAGAACTGGTTCACCGTCATTATTCGTAATTTTTTAATGTCCACTTTTGTTGAGCTTTCATAGGCATCTAGCTGCCTGCTTTTATTACTTCGCCTAACTAATCTTAATGAACTGTAGTCTTAAGAAAGGTTTTGTTGTAAAACAAAATGAGCGACAGATGATTTTTCTGTTCATCTTCCATTCGTCGATATTTTAGTGAAAGAAACAAGCACTCACAGTTATATATCTTCAACAGTTCACCAAGTTCACATCACTGTGAACAAAACAAACATGCTGGTCTGAATTTTCTGGTACATCGTATTTTGACGTTTCCTCTTACAAAGGAGAGGTTTGAAGAAGAAAAAGTGACAATAAAAGAATCATCACTTTGTAACGGTTTCTCGAGGGTTATTATAGATAACATAATAAGAAAGAATAATTTACGAAATCAAATGATATGGATAGACTGAAAGATCTATAAAAATTAGAAACAAAGAACATTTGGCACATCTAAATTACGGAAAAGTCAGCTGTCGCTCATCATGTTTTGCGATAAAATCTTTCTATATAGCCGGAGCGCCACGGCAAATAATAATAATAGCCGTCCTCTACCCGCACAGGCTATGCCTTTGGGTACACTCAACGAATGTTTATGAGGGAGTATTATTATTATAGTTCATTGAAATTAGTTAGGTAGATTAGAAACAGCGGGCAGCTAGATGCCTATGAAAGCTTAGAAATAAGTAAACACAATAAAATAACGAATAATCAGTACCTAACAGATTAATCAATGGTTTGTTAAAATAATCTGTCATTTAATACCATGCACATTATGTAAATAGTATCTACAATCAATTTAAATTACCTGTAAGTAAATAGGGCAACATTGTAATTTTAATTGAAGATGATTAAAATTAAGACACAGGTCCCTCTAGGTGTGTAATGGGTATAAATAGGAGATGTAAAAATAGCGGTTAATGTCGGCATAATACTTAAGTATATTATTTACTACACCAATGGTTCCAAACAGTACAGTGCAAGTACCTTCATAGAAAATTGTATTTCGAATAATTTGGTATTCATTCCTGACAATTTGGCCCGAAAATAAAAAAGAGAGGCCAAGATAGCGAATTTGTGATGGTGGCCGTACATACCTACATACAAACTACTTGCGGATAAAGAACAGATGCAAATGGGTTGGAGAATGAGTATCAGAGAGTTATCACACAAAAAATTATTGGTAAACTGATTATTCCATTCAGACCGGGTTGGAAAACTGACACATATATTTTCGGAATTACCCAGATTTTCTAAATATCAATTCCTATGTTTATTTGCAAAAATTATGCATTTGAATATTTGCTTCTTCAGATCGGTCCACAAGGATGAGTTATATAGCCGTGTTTTCAGTTTGGTGATTTTTTTTATTCGTCAAATGTTGTCAACAGTAAAAACACGCAAGTATTTTTTCAATCGGATGAAGGACCCCGCACTTTTCTTATGTAAAGTGTCGACCAGTCAAATTTTCTGAAACTTTGGTATGTTGCTGTACCCGACCTAGTAACCAAAAGTGTCTATGGTCTATAAGTACGGGATGCTGAACCTGAAAACTGATTAGATTTTCGGATTTTTTATTTGTTAACTTATGAGCTAGATTGAATCTCTGTTGCATACACTCGGTTACTACTTGTTTTGGTAATACACTCTGTATTTTAAAATTTACCCGGTCAAATGTAACTATTTTCTCCGTATACAATTAATTCAATAACTTTTATAGAGGTATAATTTCTACATCCGATCATAAAACCAGTTTTATACATACAGTGTGTTAAAGTGGAGAAATACTGATTTCATCAGTTTTTTACCACAAATTAAAAAACTGCATTGACTTATATTGCGTATGTTGGTTCAATGTGAGTTTTGGTCAGATGTAAGTACATTGAAAGGTATAGCCAAAAATATTTACTGCTACAGGGTGATTCACGAATAATTAACAATACATTTTTCAAATACTCAATAATTCAACATTACAGAGAACTTATTTCTTGCAGTTAATACTTACACGTTCACAGTTTTGAGGATAAAAGATTTTGCTATCATTATCATTATTTGATGGATTGTTATAAAAAATTAATGCTAGCGAAATATTTTCCCCTTGAAATTATGTACAGTATTAACTTCAAGAAATAAATTCTGTGATGCAAATGTTGAATTATTGACTGTTTGAAAAACGTACCTATTGTGAATTATTCTTGAATCACCCTGTAGCAGTACACATTTTTAGCTGTACCTTTCAATGTACATCTGACCAAAACTTATATTGAACTTACATACGCAATATAAGCCAAAACAGCTTTTCAATTTGTGGCAAAAAACTGATAAAATCAGCATTCCTCCACTTTAACGCCCTGTTTCTAAAAAACTGGTCATATAATCGAATGTAGAAATCATACCTCTCAAGAAATAATTATAAACCCATATATTATTGGTATCAATTTCCCCTCAAATCAATCTATAAGTACAGGGTTTTGAATTCATCCATAAAAAAATTTATTTGATATTGTGGTTCTCTCTATGAAACACCCTGTATAAAAAATGTGAGCTATGCGATACTTTTTCCTCAAAATACCATATCGAGGGGTACTTTTAAAAAATTTGCTTTCCTAAGGTCACAGAAAAATTGAGATTTTACACAAAACTACTGTCATTCATTTGTAAATATGAATATTCTTAGTCATACGTAATCACTTTTGTATCACTAAAACCAGTAGTAATCGTGTATGCAACATAAATTAAGTCTAGCTCATAAGTTGATAAATAAAAAAACCGAAAATCTGGGTGATTTTCAGTTTCAACACCCTGTATCTAGAAAACTAGTCATAGGATTGAGTTGGGTATATTAACACTTTTAGTCACTAGGTCGAGTACAACAACATATCACAGTTTCAGAAAATTTGACCGGTCGCCACTTTACATAAGAAAAATGCAGGGTCCTTTTTCTCAACGACATAATTTTGCCAATCAGTAAGTAATTTCACGACATAAACTGACATGAAAAAATTGCAAAACCGAGAGATCGAGCAGTTTTGTCTAATGTCAGTTTTTGGAGTAAAATTAGTGAGGGAAAAATTTTGAGTTGATATAAATTCATCAAATAAAAATATACTTCGGCTAGTTTTTGGTGATAAATCGACGACAAAATATTAATGCACCACAATCATTCACCTTCAATGAAGTTATGAGAAGAAGCAGTTATCAAAAAAAAAATTATTTTTCTAATGTTTCAATGACATTAAAATGACGGTCGCTTACTGGATGAAGTCTGGTTCTGAGGAACAGGCATCTGTATCGCGATGAAAAAGGTTGCATCTTTTTTATTGCGATAAAAAGGCCTTATTTATCGTTGTCAAAATGACTACAGAAGTTGATTTATCGCCAAAAATCATCCCTGGATACGAAACGCATTGCACTGGTGACAAACGGGGCTAATTTGTTTGCGTCCTATATTATCCAGTTTCACGGATAAATCGTAGATATACGAATCGATCTCACTTATGACAATGATATAATGGAAAATTTTCGAAACGCAAAGCATGACAAATTTCCGGATAAAAATGCATATTTTTGTCGTTCCGCGAGCAAAATATACGTCAGAAAAACGACTTAAGCGACAAACACGTTCAAATATATAAGCAGGCTGTAAGGAGTATTGATCAATTAAAAAACTGCGACTGACGCATCCTGCAACCAGAATCGACAAAAAGCTGGAAACAAATTGACATATTATTTATAAATGAGTTATAATCTACTGCAGGCTTATACTGCCCTTCGAATTTAGCACGCCTACTAACCCCAAAAAAAAAGAAAACAGAACAAAACAGTTTAGTTAGAGTTTATTAAAACAAAATATTATCACAGTTACATAGGTGAGAGAAACTAACTAGGAGACTAGCTAGTGCTAGGTGGGTGATTGATGGTCAGGTAAGTACAGGGTGATCCACTTGGGACAATTTCTCCAATATATCATTTGAAAAACGTCAGTGACATTTGTTTGGCAAATCGAATAGAATATTCATGGATATCTTCTGAAAAAGAGCATCTCAGATAATCTAATTCATTCAACTATATTGACGTATTTTTAAAAATTAACGTAGGTATATTTGATTTCTCTCCTTCATTTGGTAGCATTTTATTGGACATCTAGAATATTTTCCGAACGTCTTTTTCCCTATGAATTAACATGCAAGCAAGACTATCGATAGCCTTCGCGTTATATTCCTTGGGCTTTTATATATCTATCCCAGAATCAATCAGAACATCAGTTATTTCTTAATGAGAACCCATCACTGTTTTTTTAAGCAGTTGACAGAAAGAGACACTAAAAGCTATTTTGTCCAAGGAGATTTTAATTTGTCTAATATTAAGCCTTCTCCATTGCGTCAAAATAATGAATATAAATAAGACCTATTTATTTCAGAAAGTACGTTCAAATTGAAAAATACTACTCATTCATCTTTGATGCTGATTAGTTTTTGTCCCACAAGAAACTCTTTCCATGCAAAGATGTGTTCCACATCGGCTGCATGTTTATAAAATAGATACGTATCTATTTGAAGAGCACCTAATCTTGTTTGAATTACGAGAAACCTGTAAAAACGTCGTAAATGCCGTATGAAAGTGTTTTCAACCTTATCGAAATTCGTGAAGAGTTTTGGGTTGTATTATTGAATGAAGTTGCCTTGATTATTTCAGTATATATTTTGATGTGGAAATTGGCATTGAATTAACGTTTAGTTGAGAATAGCAGATATATTGAAAAAACCCTGGATCACCCTGCACGCAAACGATAACAACTATCGGCATATCAGCAAAAATAGCACAGCAAGCAGATGACAACAGCACAAATAACTCAAAACAAAAACATCTAACAAAAAAGGCATATGAGGCGACTCTGGCTATGGCATCACAGTCAAAACGGTGCTCTTTGGGCTAAAGATCAAGTGCCACACATTACCTGATAGGGCAGGAGTTCTCTAGCTTCATCCATATTGGTGATTTCGAACGTAGGTGGCTGTGGAAACGGTCCTTTTCCCGGATACGAGGTGCTGCGTCGGAATTTCACAGGCGAAATAACTTGCTGCTGGTTGAAAGTGGGACTAGGCTTTCGACCTGCGAGACCTACTCCCATTTGCTGCAAGGGGGTGAGATTTGGGACGCTTCTACCACGGTTCCAAACGGAGGAGTTCCCCGGCGACCAGTTTTGGCCGGGAGGATTGGCCCACGAACCGTACCCTTTATATAACGGATGGTTGGACAGAGACTGCTGCCTCGTCATATTATGCGGAAAATTATGGCTGGCCGTGATGGCCCTTCGGCCTTGATTCACGTGGTTCTGGTTCAAGTTGTTACCGAACAACTGTTGTTGCGTTGGCGAAGGAAAGTTCTGAAACCCCATGCCTCCGTTCACACTGGCAAAATTCGGAACGTAAGTATCCTCGATAGCAGTTGACCACAGTGCCCCAGCTGGTGTGCTCGGTTCGGCTGGGTGAAACAGAGGAGGAAGCGAAGGAACCGTTTTCGTATTTCTAGCAACCTGTTCGTTGAGCTTGTCCGCGAGATCGTTCACAGCAGAAGTGTCGCAGTCTTTGGAAACCGCAGCTACATTCTTGTCGATGGGAGACGTAACTGTGGGTCCCACGGCGGATAGATCGTCTCCGTTAGCTCCACTGACGGCGGCCACAGCTTTGTCGGAGAGATCATCTTGCATTGTCGTATTGTAGCTCTTCGTTTGGAGGGTCTCGGTGCCGTTGCCACTCGACGACAATGTAGGTGTGGTGTAGAATAACGTGCTCTGATTGTTCTTCGACGAATTCACAGATATCTCCACAACACTTAAACCGATGTTCGCATTACCACTAGAACTAAATTCCCCCATTAGTGTACGTCACTGACTAAAGGCCGGTCACGGTGTCCCGTATCTTCGTTATGTCATACACATACACCCGTCTGAACGCACAGCCAGTGAACCACCAGCCTACATTCATGTTAGTGTCATTGGTTTGCACCGAGGAACGCGATCTGCGAGTACATACGATCTGCACCGACTGCCTACGAATACAGAACCTGCCAAAGATTGCATCGGCTGAGTTTGCGCCGCATAACTAATTTGCTTTTCCGTCGTTTAGTCCAGTTAAATTTATCATACCTCGTACCTACTAATGGAAGATAGATGATTCCAGATATTCAGATTATTTTATATTGAAGCATCAAATGTAATAAAAAATAACGACCATTGAGCATAGTAGGAAAGTCGCATATTATCGATTTTAAATTATTTCCGAACATCCTGAGAAACATTGCCTGGTACAGGTAGGTAAATTTTTGAAGTGAACTCAATCGAGAATTTAGAATTAACATGCGTTCAGAATTGACAATCCTTAGTTAAAATGTTGAAAGATAGCCATCTTAATGACAATTCTCAATTTAATTGACAGATCAAAGTATATGATGGTCCCCAAGGGGGAAAAAGCATCATTAACACCACAAAAACCGCGGGAGACGTGGATGCAGAAACTCGGACGCTCATAGAAAATACTCAGAAAGTGAAATATGCCACCACCAGGAAGAAGGACGTAAGGGAGGATAGAGAACTTCTTCCAGACAACATCCTAGGTATCATAAAAAGGAAAGAAAGAAATGGCAGGTCACACGAAACCCAGTACACATAGAGAATATGATGAACCTAGGGCATGAAATGAACGATCACATGAAAAGCCACAACGATGAAGTGGAAACTCGAAAACCTCAAGGTGGTCGAAAACTGTCTCTGTCGGATGTCCAAACATCTCCGAAGGAGGCACAAGGACATTCCAGCCGTGGGGAATGGTCGGACACTA
The DNA here is from genome assembly GCA_958502065.1 of Chrysolina americana. Classification (NCBI taxonomy): domain Eukaryota; kingdom Metazoa; phylum Arthropoda; class Insecta; order Coleoptera; family Chrysomelidae; genus Chrysolina; species Chrysolina americana. The sequence continues at coordinate 8,987,050 of OY293420.1, forward strand.
GCGACGGCCGACCCACTAAAAGCTGAATTGTTCGCAGAGTATTACCAGAGCGCCGACTCCACCCCGGAGCAGGAGTCGGTTACTAAGGAAGCTAGAGAGTTCAGAGAAGCCCCAAGGGCAAACATCAACGTAAGAACCTTCTTGAAGCTGATGACCGCTTCGAGGAGGTACAGGAAACAATAAAGAGGCTCCCTAGAAACAAGGCACCAGGAGTGGAGAAGATTGATACTCAGGAATCTGCCAAGAAAATCTCTCGTACAGCTTGTGTATATAGTCATTATAGTGTATTATAAAATGGTAGTACTACTTGCAATGTTTGAATCCTCAAACCGGGTAAGCCGGAAGAAAGGGTCGAGAGCTATCGCCCAATCTCGTTGCTGAGCGCCATAGCCAAGGTGATAGATAGAATACTACTGAAAAAACTTGCGAGACTGGAAGAAAGGCTCAAACTCATCCCAGCGGAGCAGTTCGAGTTCCAAAAGGGACACTTAACTACTTCCCAGGTGGCCCGAATTATCCACGAGGTGAGGAAGAGGTTTCAACTGGGCCACAATACAGTAATGATCCTGCTGGACATCCAGTAAACCTTTGATACCGTCTGGTTGGAGGGATTAGTCATGAAGATGCTAAGGGCAGGTATGCCGGAGTGCATGATGAAAATCCTAGACCGATATCTAGTCAATAGGACTTTCAGGGCTGAAGTTAATAACGCCAGCAGTGATGGTAGCCGGAGCAGGAGTGCCGCAGGGATCGAGCTTGTCCCACTTTTATATTCACTATATACGCACGACTTTCCAATGCGAGCAAGAGCCGCAGTCAAAAGGACGTATCCACTGATTGCGAGGAACTCTAGGTTGGTAGTGGAGAACAAATATCTGCTTTACAAACAGATTATCAGGCCAACGATGACCTATGCCTGACCAGTGTTTTGCAGCCTGGCCAAGTATCACATGGTACGACTGGAGAGGATGCAAAACAAAGTACTCCGTGTCGTCACGAATAGATACATTCGGCTGGTAGATTTGCGAAAGCTGTCCGTTACTCAGTCAATAGAACAGTATATAAAAACCATCTCTGAAAAGTTCTATCGTTATACTTTATCCTCAGAAGTCCATTGACAAGAGATATTACAGCTGTCAGAGTCCACCATCACAGGCCAAAAAAGCATGATGGACTCATTCACCAGGCATTGTATATTTTCCATGAAGATCTAGAAGCCGAGCGATAACCAGCTCAACGAACCATGTTTTAAACCTTTCATAATAATAGTCCAATAGTCTGATGTTCTACACAAAATCCAAGAAAACCCCCCGCATATCTAGGAGGAGACGGGAAAGTCACAACACTGAGTGATTATGGGAGTTTCTTCAATTTTTTCAACTAATCAGGGGTGGTATTCCGTGTTACATAGAATTCTATACTCGACAGTTATGTCTCTGTCTCCCATGAATTCAACGATAATGAAATCTCATTTATTTGATCGACTATAGAATTCTATGGTACACAAAATCCCATCCAAGACTGTACGTGGTATCTAAGTATAGATTCGTTAGTACGAAAGTTTTGGAGCAATGTACGAGAAACTGATACACCTAAACACAGTAGATCGCTCGAAGTTTGCGAATGATGAGGACCAAACGATTACATATCAAAATATATTCCTCAACAAGGTTAGAATGAACATTCAATGCGATCGAAAAGTTTTTTCGTCAACCAAGTTCGAAAAATTATTCACGATTTACAAGTTACCTAAAACTATACGATTACTGTCAAGGTCAACTTTATTATTGCTACACCAGTGTGAGGATATTTTTCTAATCACACAAAAAATTAATTTTAGCATTTTGTTGATTTTAGAATGAGCAATCCACAAAAGAGATAGTTATCTCGAATTCAATGATACTAGCAACTTTTGGTGTATCCAATCTGACCCAGCAGGAATACTGCATTTCAGCAGAAATGTGTTAGTAGCTTCTAATGTATGAGCAGAAGCATAAGGAGCATATTTTTTCATTACATCCACTAACATATTCGATCGTCTATATATTCCTACTTCATTGGTCAGTGCGTTCTATTTATCTTTGCAATGGTGTTTGGATCAATTATTGCATCAGTAACTGTAAGATCTAGCAGTGAATGTAACTCGTTGTCGTTAGTAAAAATAATGCGTTGTTAGATTATGTTAGATTACTTTGAGGCTTCTGTGCACTGCGATCTTCTCAGATCTATTGGCTAGCTTTGGAATCTCTCGGTGTTCAGATAGCCCAATCCTCAAAGATCGTCTACATGGGCTGTTCTAGCCTCCTCATTCTGGAGTAGCTCTAGTTCGTTTATGGAATATATCACTATCTTCTCTTATATAGTTGCCGTGAGTGTAGCCACCTCCTTCTTGTTGACAATTTTCGGTTTTTTATGTAGGTTCATATTTGTTCCCCTGGGTGGGTAGGTAGGGAAGCTACGGTCCAATTCAGCAGAACCCAGCACATCGCAGTGAGGTCTAGATACTCTGGGATTCAACCTGGTGACTTGGAGGCTCCATTTGCTCCCATTCAGCCGTCGACACGGATTTCCTTGTCTGAATCCGACGTGTTCAGTTGAAGCAGGGCAGCCTCTGGTAGGATGAGATTACTTATTCTAGTTGAAGTCTGCTTGATGGTTCTGGGCTCACTGGACCTTTTTTTATTGTGAAAAACTGCCAATTGCTCATCGTGAATAGTCCCACGAATCGAAAAAACTGCGGACTAATGAATTAGTACAGAGAAAGTACAATTCATGCTCAGGAATCATCAATGACAGCAATAATACTGAAAGTGAGTAATAACACAATTTTACAAAACTACCGGACTTATACAGAAGTTACGTTTAGATTTCCCAGCGGGTCTTGGACTATCTTCTATACCACCCCTATCTCTGGGACACCCTGTCTTATAGATGAAGTGAAACTACTCAACTCAAGTAGAGTAAGTAAATTCACAAACAGGTATCGGGTAAAACGACAATGTAGGTACCTATCCATTTCATGAGATAAATTCATTTGATTCTTGGTCGTTTTTATTTGATCTTTTTCATTGCACGCAGATATTCTTTCAGATGAGCTTCAAAGGTGGGAAGGCTTGTATTTTTCGACTGGTTTCTACTTCTTGAAATCCCAGATGAGTGCGATTCTCTAGCTGTACAAATTGCTGTCCTAAGGGCATTAAGAGTGGAAGTTTTTTCTGGATGAGATTGAATCATGTGAATGCTTACATATCCATTGCGCGCCATTTTTCTAACAAGGTGACTGTGACAGAAAATGAGACCTTTAAAAAAAAATTGATTTGATTTCAACGCATTTTTGACGGGGCTATATCTCTGCTGACGTCCGAAACCCCCGTGTAAGCGCGCGCATAGGATCGAACAGCTGATGACGACACATTTATGGACTATGGAGCAAGCAATACGACTATTTGTAAATATTCCTAGGTCATTCTCCCAGATGGAGCCACCATCTCAAACCAAATATCGGCCTGAATCCTCCAACTTTTCAGGAAACAGACACTTGTTTTCCTGAAAAACAACGTAGTTGATTCCCTGTAGGAACGGCCAGGAAGAATCGAGTGAATCGCAAAGCAGCAAGTCGTAAATTTGGAGGCGTACAGAGGAAACTCGAATCGATAAAATTGTAAACAGTGTACAGGGTGAAAATGCCCAGTAACTGGAGCAACCCCACTTCTCCAGTGACAGATCTAGGATTTTCCGGGAGGGGAGATGTAACGGAAGTTTAATGGAAATGAAATGAACTCCGTTAGGTGTTTTAATTCCGAAATATTATTTGAATGGGTAACTGAAAAAATGCGGTACCTACGAAGATTGTTGGATTGCAGAAAATGTAGGCGAATTCCAACTTCAACAGTGATTTCTATTCAATGAAAAACAAATTGCGTATTGATGGTGGGTCATATTGAATCGTATCAAAATCGTGTTTATTCATTTATTCCGGATGCAATATTACTAATATTCGTTACATGATAAGAGGCTGAGTCCCCACAGAAACTGTTCTTGAAAATTGTACTTTTGGGTACTATTACCCAGACAACACATGATTTTCTATGGATACCCGTTTCATGTCTAATTCTGGTCGGGATATTCCCGGATTTGAATTGAAATGGATATCCGTACGATATCGATCGAGGATCTGTAATGGATATCCTTCAGAAGATATTTTATCAGTTTTGATATTATTCATTCTATTAGCTTTAAAAACATATTTTTTCAAAAATACTAGCGCGTATTATTATTTTTTCTTGGGCTTGAGATTCATAAGATATTCATCGATGGATTCGAAACGGGTATCTTTCAGAAAATATTCTACAGATGACCCTACCCAGACAGCACTAGATATTCCATGAATAATCCTAGAACATTCTTTTTGGAATATTGAAATATTCTAGGAATATACTAGGATATTCTAGGATATTGGAGGAATATTCCCTGATCATGCTAATGGGAATCCCTCAGATAATCGTGGAATATTCCCAAGAGAATATTCTATGAATATCTAAAATATTCCACGGATATTCCATACAAAATATTCCTATAATATTACCAATGAATATCCTCAGAATATTTGGATATTCCAAGATTATCCAAGGAATATAAATGAAGAATAATCATAGAATATTCTTATTGAATATTCAATGAGTATTCTTTGAATATATGGTATGATCCAGGAATATTACTGTAATATTCCCTGAGTTACCTTTTCGTATAATCAAATCTATACCGGGTGACCACGAGGTGAGGTACGCCCCCCAATTTTTCTATAGTTTTGAAGATACAGGTTTCAAATTTGGCACGTCGATATATTACTCAAATACGCATATTTTGACTCCATAACCGAAAATTCACCACTTCCGGTTTAACCGGAAGTGACCCCAAACTTTTTTTTTTCAAATGACACCCTGTACAATTTTTTTCATTATCAGGAAGAACACGCAATTTGTGATAACACTGTTCTCCAAAATTGAAAATCGGTTGAAAAATGGCGGAGATACAGTTGATTGTTCAATCGAACAAAGTTGGCCGTGAACATCAAACTCAAATCATCACAACTGACGAACGGCGTCAGCATTTACGAGAGGAACGTTCGAGGTAAGATACAGCTGAAAATCGAGCTTCCCATGTAATTGCAGCAACCATATTTCCCATCAATTATCAAACATTTCCTCAAAACGGATTAGTACCCATAAAGAAAGGCTCACAACTGCCATTTCTCAAATAGCAACATACTCTTTTCACATTGTTATGTTGAAAGATGATGAATTATCAGATTACTCGAATGAAAAGATTTGAAGAATTCCGAAAGGAATCGAAGATACGGGATGTTTCATTATGAGTGTTCTCAAAATTGACTATTCTTAAACATAGGCGGCTTGAAACTACGAAAGCTAAACAAAAATTCATATTTAAAAAAAATAGTGAAAATTTGCGGTACATTCTGAATAATGGAACATTGTGAGTTGTCGAAAAACATTCTACGGCGATGGAGCGAACTTTTTTCTCATTACTCGTATGCTAATCGTAATTGATGGTGGATTCATACAGCAGTTTTAAGATCGTTGTTGGAATAAATATTCCATTAACGAACATTCTTATGACTTCTTACTAGTGACTAAAAACTCATGAATTGGAACTGCTGTATAAATCCACCATAAGAATATACCTGCAGAGTAAAAAAAATGTATTAGATATTTATTCCAATTTCTAACATTTGATACAACTAATTTCTGAACGAAAAAAAAGGTATGAAGTAAATTGTTTATTGGTTTTGGTCACTTACTACACTAACAGAAATCAAAGTAATGAAAAAATGATTTACAAGTACTGTTCAAAATGTTCTCCATTATGTTCTCTGCACAAAATTGCACGTCTCACTATTGCTTCCATAACTCCATTTAACTGAGCTTGAGTAATACTTGCAATTGCTTCTCTAAGGCGATGTTCCAAATCCTCCCTTGATGTAGGACTAGAAGAGTAAACCTTGTTCTTCAGGTAACCCCATATGAAAAAATCCAGTGGCGTGAGGTCCGGTGACCTCGGAGGCCATCTTGTAGGACCATTCGTGCCAATCCATCGATTTGGGAATGTTTCATCTAGGTAACTGGTTACTATTCGGGAATTATGGGGAGGTGCACCATCCTGCTGGAAATACATATTTTGGTAGACGTCGAGAGGTAAATTCTCCATGAATCCTTCTATTTCGTTTCGTAGAAATCCCAAATAGCGTTGCCCATTCAACATACCATCAAATATTATGGGCCCAATGATTCGAGTTCCTATCAGACCTATCCACACGTTGAATCCAAAGCGTTCCTGAAAATTCCCTTGTCTTATGAGCCTGGGGTTTTCAGTTGCCCAGTATCTGGTGTTGTTTCTATTGAACATACCAAGATTCGTAAATCTTGATTCGTCGGAAAATATGTTTCTCGTCATATTCGGGTTCCTTATGTGGTTCTCAAGTAGCCAATTGCAATATTGGACCCTTCTTTGATGATCATTTTCGTAAAGGCGCTGATGTATCTGATATTTATGCGGCTTAAACCCATGTTTTTTTAGAATTTTTCGAGCTGATTCTCGTCCTACTGGTAATTCATGTTCGATTTGTCGAAGTGATATGGTGGGATCTACATAAACAACAGCCAAAACATTAGTTTCCGTCTCTGCATCAATAATAAAACTATCCTGATCATGTACATTGTCATCTGGTTCTATCCTGAATTGCCTTTCCAAACGTACGAAATAGTTTCTACTTGGTTGGCGTTGTCTGAGAGGGAATCGTTCACTGTAAAGAATGCAAGCCGCAGTTGCATTTTTTCTACACTCGCCATAAATTAGCAGTAAATCTACTTTTTCATTTCTAGTAAATTTTCGCTCCATCGGAATGTTTTTCAACAAGTTACAATTCTCTTGTATTGAATGAGTAGAACAAATTGTCACTTTGTTGACAAAATATGCTTTTTTGTTTAGCTTTCTTATGTTCAAAGCCGCCTTCGTTGAAGAACATTCAATTTTGGGAACACTTATATTGTATTTCTGGTTCCTTTCGGAATTCTTCAAATCTTTTCATTCGAGTAATCTGATAATTCATCATCTTTCAACATAACAATGTGAAAAGAGTATGTTGCTATTTGAGAAATGGCAGTTGTGAGCCTTTCTTTATGGGTACTAATCCGTTTTGAGGAAATGTTTGATAATTGATGGGAAATATGGTTGCTGCAATTACATGGGAAGCTCGATTTTCAGCTGTATCTTACCTCGAACCTTCCTCTCGTAAATGCTGACGCCGTTCGTCAGTTGTGATGATTTGAGTTTGATGTTCACGGCCAACTTTGTTCGATTGAACAATCAACTGTATCTCCGCCATTTTTCAACCGATTTTCAATTTTGGAGAACAGTGTTATCACAAATTGCGTGTTCTTCCTGATAATGAAAAAAATTGTACAGGGTGTCATTTGAAAAAAAAAGTTTGGGGTCACTTCCGGTTAAACCGGAAGTGGTGAATTTTCGGTTATGGAGTCAAAATATGCGTATTTGAGTAATATATCGACGTGCCAAATTTGAAACCTGTATCTTCAAAACTATAGAAAAATTGGGGGGCGTACCTCACCTCGTGGTCACCCGGTATAATCCTCAAATTGTAGAGCAACCATAGACACATGTTCAAGACTGTTGGTCATCAGTACAGTGAAGCCAAGTGCAAAGATGTGCAACACTTCTGACTTCGTAAAAAGTGTTATACATCTTTGCACTTGGCTACACCGTACTCATGATGACCAACAGTCTGAAACACGTGTCTACAGTTGCTCTACAATTTGAGGGTTATATATAATTCAGGAAGAAAAGTTCATCTCTACAAAGGTACAATTGCTTTATTTTTAAATTTCAACAGGGTGTGATATCTAATTTTAAAATAAGAAAAAAATCAAATCCTATTTACTCGTTTTCTGGGACATCCGTCAAGGCTGCTGAATTAAGAACCCTGAAAAAAAAATTGTGCGATTTGATATTTGGTATGTTTTTAAATAAAGTATACCGGGTGGCTACGGAAGTATTGCCTACGGAATATCTCAGTTATTGTATGAAGTAGGTTTGTGAAATTTGGAGCGTCGATATAATGACATAAGAGCTAGAATTTGAGCATATTGACATGTCGAAGTTAACTTCCGGTCTGACCGGAAGTAACATCAACTTTCTTAGTTTGAATAGAAACCCTATTTTGTTTTCTTTTCGCTTTATTCAGCATTCAATTCCCTTTCTAATGACATATCACAAGTTGGTATCTAACCAGAAACTAGATCAGAAAAAAATTATTATTGAAATTCACCGAGTAGGCCGTGGAAGCAAAATGAAAGCCAAAAATTGAAAAGTTGGCTATGGGAACCATACGTCACTTGATAACAGTTGCTACTACTGTGATATTTTATTTTCATTCGTCGGCGTTATAAAAAGCCGCCAAAAAAAATATTTGAAAAATTGGGAAAAAAACAATACTCTGTAGGTCCATAACTTAAATAGGAACATACAACTTTTTCTTGCCTGTACTATTCAGCATAACCATTCCTTTCTAACGATATAATAGAAAGTAATTTTTTGAAATGAAATACCAAAAAATCCAATTATTATTATTCAAATATCAAAAAAACAGATTTATCGAAAAAAAAAAATTCAAATAGGATAGGATAGGATAGGATTGAAGATAAAATAAATTCAAAACAAATGTTCGAAATGAATTCCCTCAGCGTCACATTTATTGACTCTGGTGATATTTTCATGTAAAACGTTTCTCAACATTTGGGGCGTGATATCTTGGAAAGCTCTACGAATTTTTACTTCTAGCTCATGTAGAGTTGTAGGTTCTGTGGAATACACCCTATTTTTAAGGGATGCATTTCGAACATTTGTTTTGAATTTATTTTATCTTTAATCCTATCAATTTGAATTTTTTTTTTCGATAAATCTGTTTTTTTGATATTTGAATAATAATAATTGGATTTTTTGGTATTTCGTTTCAAAAAATTACTTTCTATTATATCATTAGAAAGGAATGGTTATGCTGAATAGTACAGGCAAAAAAAAGTTGTATGTTCCTATTTAAGTTATGGACCTACAGAGTATTGTTTATTTCCCAATTTTTCCAATATTTTTTTTGGCGGCTTTTTATAACGCCGACGAATGAAAATAAAATATCACAGTAGTAGCAACTGTTATCAAGTGACGTATGGTTTCCATAGCCAACTTTTCAATTTTTTGCTTTCATTTTGCTTCCACGGCCTACTCGGTGAATTTCAATAATAATTTTTTTCTGATCTAGTTTCTGGTTAGATACCAACTTGTGATATGTCATTAGAAAGGGAATTGAATGCTGAATAAAGCGAAAAGGAAAAAAAATAGGGTTTCTATTTAAAATAAGAAAGTTGATGTTACTTCCGGTCAGACCGGAAGTTAACTTCGACATGTCAATATGCTCAAATTCTAGCTCTTATGTCATTATATCGACGCTCCAAATTTCACAAACCTACTTCATACAATAAGTGAGATATTCCGTAGGCAATACTTCCGTAGCCACCCGGTATATGCATTTGTAGGTTTAATGTGTAGAATTCGAAACTGTAAACAATGCCTCTCAAATCTCAAAATGAATGGGTGGTTGTTCATTTATAAAGGTTTTAAATTGACTCTTAAAATAAGTCTTCAGTAAAAATATTGTAACTGAAAAATATGAGGCAAATATATTGGTCTTCTTCGAATTTCACTAGGAACCATAATCTATCAATAATGGAGAAATATTACAAATCTGTAACTTCTATCCATACTTACTAATTTCTTTCAATCGGTCGGAGGATTTTGCGAGGTAACAGAACCACCACTTCAATGTCCTTCAGATATGTTCTATTGTGGCAGCGTTGAATTGCATCTAGAAATGAAAAATTCATTGATAGTGTGTGATTCACTGAGACTTATATTTTCTTGATAATCTCATTCAAATATATTGAAAACATGTAGAGTTTATTCTGTTTTTATAAAAGTACTTCTATTTATATGAGATCGAATAATGGTACGAAGCAGAAACTAAATCTATACTACTGATATTATCATTTTCAATTTGCTTTTCTGAATGGCGTTCGTCAAAGTCTTCTGAATCATTATGACACAAGAGTTCTTGGAAATTAAATGAAAATGATAATCAGCTACAATGTTAGGCCAGAATGATGAGACATAATCTAAAAATTATAGCGTAATCATCATTCCCAATATTAATTATCATCAGAATGTAATGAATGCTTTCAAACTTTGTTGATTACATCTTATGCACAGAAATTATTGGACATGAATTCAGATGGTTTCTATCATCGAAGAGATAAAAATTCCTATTTTATTACCATCCATTTCATTCTGATGAAAAGTATTATTCAAAAACTACTTAGTTTACTTACGTTTCATATGATAACACTACACACATCACTAATTAAATAAAAACAGTTCCAATACTCAATAAAACAAATCGAAATGAATAATGAAACCTGAAACTTCCCAGACGACAGACGACACTTGTTGAAGTTGAAATGCACGGAATAACTTATACCATGAACGCTGTGTGATTGGTCACTGTAATGGCGGGATGTTTAAATAACAAGGCAGCTGCATGCAAACTGAGTTGAAATGTATAAGTCATTAGTCATTCTCTGTCAAATGTGAATTTTGCTAAGTACTTATCAAAATAGGGATTATGCCATAGAGAAACGAAAATCATTTATGAATCAAGCATCAGCGCGCTAGTATAGAAACTTTAATAATCTTTGGTCCAAATATGGAAACGTCTTGTATAGAATAATCTACGAATATTCCATGCATAACATTCCCTGCATGTACTATAAAGAATATACAATAAGTAATATTCCAGAAATATTCAACTAAGAATATTCACATTGAAATATTCCTGGTATATTCTTTCAAGAATGTTCTTGAAATATTCTACTTTGTATGTTCCTTGAATGTGCCAGGGTATATAGATATTCCAGGAATATTCTATGGTTATTCGGAATATATATATATCCTATCTAAGACATCTGAGGAATATTCCAGGAATATACCATGCTGTCTGGGTAAAATATCCGAAGCCTTAAATGAATAATATAAATATTCTCTCCAACGTACATGAATTGTATCTTCTTAGAAATAATCTTTTTACTGGATCGTAATCTATCTGGATTTCAATTGAACATCCATAAGATATTCATTAATTGATTCGAAATGGATATCCGTTAATTGACTTTTATATTCAGTTAGATTATTATAATTTGTTATTTCATTAATAAGAGTATAAATATGAATAGTATGAACAGTATTTCTCTACGAATAAAATCACGACTTAAAATAAGTTAGTCGCAGCGCCACCTGCGGCAGCGCTAGAAGCACTCTTTCTCGGTAGCGCAGACTCCAGAAAGAGTAAATGCATTAAATCGAACGAAGTTCTAAGGTGTGTCGGAGAGTTTGGAATGAATGAAACGAATAACTCCGGCAAAGTAGAAATTTCTTCTCTCCACACATTCCCTCAGTGCTGCAAATAGGAGTAGCTGGATAATTTTTGAAATAGTTATTTGCGTTTTGAAACACCTAAAAACACGCGCTTTAATCGAAAAACAACTCGATATTATTGTTCTTCGGCAATCATCAAGATCACTTTAGTTTCGGGACAATTAACTACGCCCAAGACAATGTAATAACTTACCTTTATTTTTTTCCACGTATGTTCCATCGTCTGCAACGATTGTTTATTGGAGTATTCGGGCCATTCAAATCTAAATGAACTACCTTCCATAATTGCACATCATGAATCCTGGAAAAACAATCAGCATTTACAATTTTCCCAAACTTGTGAAACTTGCTCACTTGAAAATATTTACAGCTAAAAATATTATCAGTGGCTAGAAATATGGCCGTTCAACCAATTCGGTGAAGATGATTTTTCCTCCAATTAATACGACTGGGAAAATATACCACATTTTCAGAGAAGGGTCCGTTTGCGTAGTAGTAGTAGTAGTGGTAGTAATAGTAGTAGTAGTAGTTATTTGAGGAGGCCGCTACCGCAGCCAGGCAAGTAGACCCACTTGGACCCTTTTTGCCATCCCCTTTTTTCCACATATCCACATGTCCACAATTCCTTCTCCTAGTCTTCCTTTTCGAACCTTCTTGACTTCCTGATGAGGGTCGGTATGTCTGTCGATTCCAGGTTGGTTAGTTCCTCTTGTTGGAGTTTTTCAACTCCAAATATTCGCCTTTCACTCGCCAATGAAGTGAGATGAGGTGTCCTCGTCTTCTTCGCATTTAAGGCAAGTGCATGGGGTTGTCTTCTATTCCTATTAGTGGTAGGTGTCTGCCTTATTTGTTATGCCCTGTAAGTATTCCTACAAGAAGGCGTAGTGCTTGGAGGTTTCTACCTAGGAGCCATGCCGTCCTTGACTTGCTGGAGCCAACCGCAAAGTCTTTCGACTGTCCGCATCCGGTATTATCCCCCCAAAGTCTGTTCAGCTAGTCTTTTCCCCAGTCGTCAAGTGCTGAAGAGTTTTGACTTCTTGCGATGCCTAGTACAGGCTCCAGCCCACAGAACGGCGTCGTGGAACCGATTTGCATAAGTTCGTGTGCCACCTCGTTTTCGCTCACCCCTCTGTGACTCGGAACTGATACCAGCTGACTCCCTTCGTATCAGCTAGTTTTTCGAAAGCATCTCCGCATTCCTGTACAAGTGCTCAGCTCGGTTTAGGATGACATATAGCTCTGAGCGCTGCCTGACTGTCCAAATAGATGTAGATTCTCTGCTCGGGCCATTATTTCACCTCTTGTCTCGTAGCTGCGGTTGAGGTGGCGAACACTTCAGCTTGCAAAACTGTTGTGTGTATGCCCAGCGCGTAGTTTTATCGTAAATCTCTTCCTTCCAGGAAGATGCTTGCACCCGAAGCCTGTTTTCCAGTGAGACGTGAACCACGCGTATAACATAGGCTTCCCATACCAAACTCCACTGTGTTTCCTTTCCATCGTTCTCTACTCGAAATCGTGAGAGCAAAGTCTCTCTTCCACCGCAGTCTATCTTGTGCGCTTTTCCCTCTGAGGGTGTGAATTGGAATCTCCTGTTCCGCCCACTTCGCGATTTCCGGATAAAGCCACTCGATTGCATTTCATGAACATACCTGCATTGGGGACCAGCTGACATTGATAGTAGGGTTTTTCCTACACATATTTCATTTAAAATTGAAAAAGTTTTTTTGTGTTTTGGAGTATTGGTTGTTATTTGTTCACTATCCGTAATATTTTGATAACCCAATCCATGATAGGCGTTTTTTTATTTCAACGCTGTGTGTCTCAAAAACGACGTGCATATATGTTTATAGGAATTGTTTTTCATAAAATGACCCAAAGAATCACCCCCTGCAGCTAGGAACTATACTTAGTAAACACCCTGTATATGTTTATAACAATGAAATTCTCATCCTAACTTATTATTTATAGTTTTCCAGTATATGTGGTAATTTTCAACGATTTCTATTGTTATTGGTCTGTGAACTCCTACTTTAAACTGTTTATAAACATGAAATAAAATAAGTAATCGAATATCTCGCGGACTTTTGTCGAAAGCTGAAAGGAAATCTTGTAATTTTTGTAATCAATTGTCTCTGTCAAAGAATAGGAGAATTTCATATTATTATTTCATGTTTTGAAAGTTTAAAATACTAGTATTTTTCCATCAGCCAACTTTTTCATCGTTCACAATACAATTAGCCAAGTCTGATCATATAGCCTAGTCAGAAAAAACGATTCAAGTAAATAATACACCAATGACGAGAGAACTGCTATATTATTGGGTATGAAAAATAATACAACTGATCGGTTTAAAAGAAAGTAGAGGCTGAAAGATTATAGATTGAATGTATTGAGGTTATTGATCAATAGGTATACTAATGATAATGCTTCTATATTCCTTCCATAAGTGAAAAATTCGATGGGCAGTGAGTTCCATAATGCATGATTGATAAAGTCGTCAATACCGAGTATATCAATATGAAATATATCAAATTGGGTTAATAGTGGTAGATATTCATTTCCAGGAACACATTATTTTAGTGGTGAGTAACTTGTTTATTTGTCACATACAGTATTACTTATGGCTATTCAAGTTTCAGTGGTGGAAAGTGATTTTAAAATGACAGAGTCGTCATTGTCATTGGTTTTTCCAAATATTGAAGACGAACATGTTTGCCATCAAAGACGTATAGCAATGGTTCTACCAGATCCACTATCAGGTTGTACAACTAGAATTTCATCTACTCCGTTGATTTTACTAATTTCAATGTGCAGTAATTTCCATATGATCATTTACATTTACCTATATATGATATTGTGACAAAGACATTTTGAAATTCAAATCTCTCCGACTGATTTCCTGCATAAATAAGTGGACATAGCATTGATTTTTTATAAATGTTATCTGTTCATAAAAAAAATTTGATTTTGTTGACTAACAGTAAAGAGACTTTTTTTAGTCAGATTTACTTTTGGAATTTGTATGTTTATTCAGTGACAAAATAAAGAATGTGCGAAATTATTCTACTTTTGTTCCCTTGTACAGAACCATCCCATACGGTGTCTCAAAGTGCCCCTACTGCTGTTCAAAAGAGCCCCATTCGTGGGGCAGATCCTTACGAATTGCATATTGATAAAAAATAATTTTCAAACATTACCCCATAAGTTACAATTTTAAAATGTTTTATCTAAAACTCAAATATATTGGCTATTAATAGAAAACTTCCTTTGAGTTCTTAATACAAAGAAGTTTAAATAAAATGTGAAAACTGAACTAAGGGTCCCAAAATCCTCCCCTAACATTCACATGGTAATCTTTCGAACCATGCATAATGAATAATACTTGGAATGTTGAAGTTTAACTTCGGCATAACCACTGATGTATTCAGGAGAATGTAAGGATTCCACCAACCACTCCTCCTCCCCCTTCATTGGCCGTAAGCTTCTGCCTACTAAATCCCAGTTACACCACAATTCCACAATATACAAGAATTCCCTCTTGCACAGCTAAATTTGCACCCATTTCACAAGCTCTAACAAATTCTGAAAACGTACCTACATGTTTTTCGAAACTTCATCGCAACCAAGAAAGAATGGGCATCATAAGAAATGAGTAATAGCTATAAATTATTTTTTCTACTCCCGTAAGTGAATTACTAACGTCACACATCGATAAAAATGTGTAAAGCTTCATTTCACGAATCGGTGTGTGAAGTGCCATGCTTTTCTTATGGGATTTATTTCACGCACCGGTGCCATAAGAGTCAATACAAATTCACACACCGGTCGCTGGTCTAGGTAGCGGTGGCGAGAGAAATTGACAAATATGACAGTTCCCGCAGAGGGAAGTTCAGAGTTACATCAGTTAATAGACCGTAAATAGTAATTAATTACCCTCTGAATTAATAAATAATACGACGAAATTTTTATTTATACCGATTAGCCGTGTATTTCACGCAAATTCCTGATGGACAGCATTGAAGTACTCCCATCAACTCCTCCAAATATAACGTTAGCAGCCAGTGAAGCAAGTTCATCGTTATTGCCACAAAAATCGTTGGGAATTTACGAAAACACTTTGGAAAAGTTTATGCAATGGCGCAATACAAACAACGTCCAATCATTCTCCGAAAGGGTAATATTAGCCTACCTATCTGAATTATCAACAAAGGTTAAATCTTCTACCTTATGGAGTCACTACTCAATGTTGAAAAGCACCCTTAGTGTTAAATACAACGTACAAATTGGTGATTATCCGAAAGTTCGCGCTTTCTTGAAACGGAAAAACGAGGGATACATTCCTAAAAAATCACGCGTTTTGGAAAAGGAACACGTATTAAAATTTCTCAAAGAGGCACCCGATGAAAAATATTTATTACCAAAGTAAGTCAGTCCATTTGTATAAATATCGATAAATACTAATCTTTAAATTTTTAGCTTATTTTGTTGTTTGGGGTAGCTGGAGCCCTGCGCAGAGATGAGCTCTATAAATTAAAAATGGATGACATCAAAATTTGGGAAACAGTTCTTATTGTGTCAGTTAATGATACGAAGACTAAGGTTTCTAGAAAATTTACTGTTACTGAATACTTGGACATATATCACAAATACGTGGGTCTTCGTCCCAAGGATTATGCCGAAAATAAATTCTTTATTAATTATCAACGAGGGAAATGTACTCGGCAAGTGATTGGTATAAATAAGATAGGAAAAGTCCCTTCAGAATTTGCCACATTTTTTAAACTCCCCAATCCCAACGAATTTACCGGGCACAGCCTACGGCGTTCATCTGCGTCTTTATTAGTCGAAGGTGGAGGAGATCTCCTAACGCTAAAAAAACACGGCGGCTGGAAATCATCCTCAGTGGCAGAAGCCTACGTGGAAGAATCCCTAACTAAAAAGATAAATGTCTGCAATAAAATCTTAACAACTGAGAATAATCGTAGTTATGTTGTCAATACCAACAGTACAAGCAGCACTAATTTTGTAGAGAAAGAGAAAGTAAATGTACATTTTGACAATTTATAAAATTGCAATATAACTGTTCATAATAATTATTATTGTAATAAAGAAAATTAGTCAAATTTTCCTTTAATTCAATCTCTAAGTAAAAGGTCGTAGAAAAAGTATAGTGTGCACCACGTGCGTGAAGACTTTTTTACGCTCGTGCGGATTGTGAAACTCGCCTGCGGCTCGTTCCACAAACTTCCACACTCGCGTAAAAAAGTATACTTCACGCACTAGATACACAATATACTATTTATCAACGGGTTACTGAAAATTCAAACTTTCCACGAGCGAAGCGGAGCGGAACGAGAATATGTAATGTTATTTTTCTACGACAGATGTTGTTAATAAAACACTAGAAATTTGCTATCAGTGTCCATATTAATAGATGGGAATATACCAAAAACTATGTGATGGATTTTTGACACTAATGACAGTTAATCTCACTACTTGGCACTTAAATCAGCAAACGAACGTCACTTCGTTCGACAGTGATGATCATTAAAATTTCAGTACGCTCAGTATCAGTTAAACGTGCCATTTTTGCGCGAAAATTATTTACACTAAATGAATTTTTGATATGTGTTGTCAAGATCATCACTGTTAGACAAAATAACGACGCGGCGTTGTTATGGAGCTGGAAACTTTCAAAGGTAACTTGATGGACTATGAACTTAATGGACTAAAACATTTTTGGATAATTTATAAGAAAGTTATTTTCAAAATTCGATATCTCGAAAACGGTTCAATTTATGAAAAGATGTGCTAGATCAATTTTGTTCAGAATTTCGAGCAGAATTGAAATGTGGAATAATATACAGGGTGTTCCATTAGAGAAAAATCAACTTTGTTTCGTCCTGACTTTTTGACTGATCCTGTATACTTAATTTTTCTTTAATAAAATGGATTTTGAAAACCCCTAAAACTCTTGTATTTTAATATTTTCGCTAGCTATTTTAATTTAAGAGATAATCGACCGTTTCCATACACATTAGCGACTCTATATACAGGGTGTTCCAAATGAAGTCGGCACCATTGCCAACTCCGTTATTATTGATGCTACGAATTCGGTTAAATGGGCAAACTAGTAGCATTTTTAATGGCCTTCTCGATGCCAAAAACAAAAAAAATTGACAATCGCGTTTTCAGAATATTTCATAAAATGATATTTCTTTCAATGGAACACCCTAAATTTTTTCATGCGTTTCGATTCGTAATAACATTCTCAATAACAAAGCTCATTTCAACTTTCTTCTTAAAGTAGAAAATGAGCGACTTACGTGGAAATATTTCTTTCTTTCACTAGTACAAAAAATGTCTGTGTTTTGGCGAAAAAAACCTCATGATTGTCCAAACACCCAATTTTGGTACTTATACGAATGACAATATTTTGTTACTAATAGCAAAATGAGACAGTAAAAAGAAAAAATTACGCTGGGATGTGATCTCGTGAAACCCGTGACCATCATGTCGCACCACTCAATTGACACCACTGAGCTATTTGGTATTAATGTACAAAACGATAATTTTCATCTTAAAGCCATTCCGCTATCCGCATTTATTTTGTGAATCAAAATATGTCTGCTGCAATGATAACTTTGAAGCCGTTTTTGTACAGAATAGAAAATACTGGAGGGTCATATGAAAATGTGTTTGATTCGATAATACATAATTATTATGAGCAATCAAATTGCCTTGAAACTTTGTTGAAATACTATTTGTCAAATATTCCCAAATATATCATGACAATGTCATAAATTATTGTATCTGTCAACTACTGTTCGAATATTTTTCGTAATGCCGTTTTCCCGTCAAGAAAAATGTGATGTCAGAATCTTACTTGGTTTGCCAGAAAAATAGCGTAAGAGCACTCCAACACTACAGCAATTCGTTCCCCGATCGTGAATTACCTAATCGGCATTTTTTTTGCTGTGCTTCATCGTCGAATCAGGAACAAAAAAAAAAGTTTTTGAGAAGAGGAGAACAAAAAACGTTTTGTAATATCTGAAGATACAGAAATTGACGTTCTATACTACTTTGAGGTATATCCAAATAATTCCATCAGAGATTTATCTAGAGAAATAGCTGTTCCACTGTCTAGTATTCAACGAATTCTGAAGAAACATAAGATTTCTCCTTATAAGTTAAGACCAGTGCAAACACTAGAACCTGGTGATCCTGAGAGACGATTTGGGTTTTGTCGGTGGTTTATGAATAAATGCAGACAAGATCCAAACTTCTATAGAAATATTATATGGAGCGATGAGGCTAATTTTTCAAATCGTGGGATGTATAATAGAAATAATTTTCATTATTGGAGAAGAATAATCCATTTCTAGTCCATCCCCACAAACCATAATGACGATTTAGTATTAATGTTTGGTTTGGTCTATTTAGAGGCAGAATTATCGGTCCATTTTTCTACCATGGTTCTTTGAACGGACCCCGTTTTATTAATCTATTAACAAGAGTGTAGGAAGAGTTTTCGATGATCTTGATCTGGAGGCTCGTCAGATGATCTGTTTTCAGCAGGATGGAGCACCAACACAATGTCAGTGGCGTAAAAAAAATGCTGCGAGGCTGTTTTGGAAACAGATGGATTGCTACAAATGGTCCTGTTAAGTGGCCCCCTCGTTCACCAGACATGACACCTCTAGATTTTCATTTTTGGGGATTATTGAAAAATGAGGTGTACAAAATGAAACATAATAATGTAGATGAACTGAAAAATAATATTGAAACTATAATTAATATAATTGATGGCCGAACTGTGTTGAATGCCACACGTAGTGTCAATAGAAGGGCCCAAATATGTGTAACAAGAAAGCGGTGTTTTGGAACATTTACTCGATATTTTATAGCGCTTTATAAAATCCTATTGATAAAACTGCCTTATTTTCACCTGTACGAAAAAAAGTCAAATGAGATTTGTTGTTGAGAATGTTATTACGAATCGAAACGCATGAAAAAATATAGGGTGTTCCGTTGAAAGAAATATCATTTTATGAAATATTCTGAAAACGCTACTGTAATTTTTTTTTTGTTTTTGGCATCTAGAAGGCCATTAAAAATGCTAATAGTTTGCTCATTTAACCGAATTCCTAGCATCAATAATAACGGGGTTGGCAATGGTGCCGTCTTAGAACACCCTGTATACTCCTTACTGTAAACCGATCAAAGTTTCTGGAAGTCTGTCGAGGTAGGGAGAATTGAAAATCGAATAAGTAGATCTTTACGCATTTTCACTCCGAAAACGTGTCCGTGAAAACTTCCCCTGCAAAGCCCACAAATTCAAAACGTTACTCTCAGAGTCGAATATCGACCAAAAGTGTGCCCCAATAAAACACAACTCTAGCCAGTGCTTACTCGATCAAGATATAGGTCAGCCTGGTCAGCTAACTCTTTATTAAGTATTCATTTTTAATCAATAACTTCATGAAAACACAGAAAACAACATATGAATTAACTTCCATTCTATTCGTCTCCTACCTTTCCATGTTCCTCAACGATTCGTACGAGTGTAGAGGTATTGATCGCGAGTGTCTTGTTTTTCATTAGGAAGAAGTTCCAGATATGCACCACTGACATATATACACAGTATGTCGTTAGATACACATGAAAGGTGTCGGTTAGTAAATAGATTCTCAAGAAAATCCAATAAAAACATCAATCCCGTATTTTCAGATATTGCATAAACAGAGAAATGTACAAAGGGATGCCATATTCCGGTGTCACAATTTATCCGAAATATGACCCTGATATACAAAACTTGAAATCGTTTGAATGCAATAACCAACTCGACAGGTGATGTTGTTGTGGCTAATACTTTCTAATCTTAAGGAAATAGTAGACCCTCAACTTCCTTCATAGTATTCCAACACGCATATACTGGGTGTTCCACAATTTCCTTAACAAGCGTTTTCTCCGTCATATCCATATATCACTTCTGAATCTAGTCTCATAGTGATGGACTTCAAATTGTAACTTACTTCAGCTTGTACATAATATGTGTAACGAAGAAATACAATATAAATTGACAACCACCCCAATCTTTTCAACATTGATTTTATGTGAGTGCGTCTATTACACAAGAGGATTATGCGCACTGAACGGTTTTGTAATTTTTGAAATATATTTATTTGATTTTACTTTAAATAAATACAATACTGATGCATGCTGTCGAAAAGACAGCTGTACTGGATAAAAAATCCGTTTAATACCGGAGGCAACGTACTGTTTCCCGCGAAAGTCCCTGATTCAGTTGCAACACATAGTCAATGCCATTCTGACATGCCAGTGTTATTCAGACTGTTTAACGCGAGCTGTGATAATACCAATCCTGAAACCTGGATAAGCACCAGCTTACTAGCTATCGTCCAATTTCAGTGCCTAGCGTGATTGCTGAAGTGATTGATAAAATCATCATCAAGAGGCTGTTGACCCTTGAAGAAATAGACCAGGAGCTGGTTTCGATAGAACGATGGGTCTTGGGTGTACCGTTAACGAGAAGAGTGAATATCCAAACAGACGCTGCCAGGTCCGGCTTCAGGATCGTTACATTTCCCTCTTCTTGAAGGTGTTTCGTCCCGAATTGTCGTCCTTGTAGTGTGTTGTGTGTTGACCTGCAAGATTCTCCATGTCTGCATCATCAGGAGCTGAAAGAGATTTTCCAAAGCGAATGCGGTTTTGCCAATGGGGCGCAAATAAATCAGCCAAGTATGTTCTATTTTTGGACGAGGCACGTTTCATAACAATGGCCATGTGAATTGGCATATTATGCACTATTATGCAACTGAAAATCCTCATTTCGTCTCCTCATATGTCCAATCATCAACAACGTTGGTCACTGAATGATATTTGGGGAGGTATCATTGAATGGCAAGGGATACGGCCATTTTTTTTTTCAACGGCCATTATAACTTCCGACAAATTCCGTGGAAAATGGATAGGTAGAGGAGGGCCAGTTCAATGGCCTCCAAGTTCACCGGACCTCACAAAAATGGATTTTTTCTAGGGGAATACATTGAGTGGGTTATCTATCAAATTCCACCTAAAACTCCTGAAAATATGAAAGCAAGAATTCGTACTGCTTTCAGGGAAATATCAGAGGACATGCTAGGACGTATGGAGAAAAGGAGAAAAATTTCCGGGATAGATAACAGTGTGTTTGGGTGAAAATGGCAAGCACTTACTGCATTAATTACCTATTGTTGTCTTCTGTCTCCTCTGATTCAAATATATATGGTGTTTTGTATAATCATTGGGTTAATATGATTTTTTATGTGAAGTTTAATTCCAAACGTGATAAAAAAAGACGAATATTGTCAATATTTTCTGTGGAAATATAACCATCTTCAGGATGTAGAATATCTCTAAAACGGTTCGTTTCAGGCACATGACATCAATAAAGTGTAGTCATCAAAAAGGAGTTGATATAAATGAAAATATACAGGATGTTCCATTTGAAAAATCAAAATATCGATGTTTGAAAATGGCCAAGTTTGTGTTGTACCGAACATCGTATGATTTATAAAAAATTCACCTTATTCGCAATGATCATCATCATATCGACTAACGATTACCGAAATATCTTCACTAAATATATCTCGAAATTTGAAAAAAGGTCTACAAAATAAATTATTTTCAGATAACGCCAAAACGATAAATGATTGTCATGTGATGAATGATAATCTAACATGAATTCTAAATATTTGATTTCAGTAATAATCAGTGGGTCAAGTACTGTTCCTTGTGGTACCCCACCAGTCACTGCTTTTGAAAAGTGAAACTATTTGTGTGAGCATCGATAAGTAGATTGGAACCATTCTGATGTTTTATCTTTGAAGCCATAAATTTCTGATTTTTAAGCAATATATTATGATCAACACAGCAATACGTGCTGTTAACCATAGCAAACAGTACTGTTCCAGTACCACTTCACCTCGTAGCAGACGACTGGACCTACTGACTTGATGGGATAGGAATACTAGTAGCTGCTAGCACTATAAAAATATATATTTCTTTCGTAAAAGTTACTGTTATGGAAAACTTGAATTATTGCAATTTTCGAATTGCCATACTCACGCAATTATTGTCCTCCGCCTTTTCTCACTGAGCGGAATGAAATAATTGGATCATTCAAATTCGAATAGTTAGTAAATTTAGGTGGACGTCTATTAATATCTTGAAATTTTTGGCACTTCTGCTAAGTTCTGTTTGGTTGATATCTATTTTTATTTTTATCGGGTTTTTAACATTGTCACAAGCACATTTGCATGAATTCATACCATTGATTGCCACACGTAAAGTAAAGTGTAAGTTTAGATGAAATATATCAGAAAAGGGTTCACTGAAATAAAATAGCCTTATTATTTTCTATACACAGCTCTCAGGAATATTTGCCATTCACTTCGCTAAACAACACATCTTTCAAAAATATAAAGAAAACAATTATAGGTCTACCTATACACTACTTAAGTATAATAGGTATAAGAATTTTTCAGACTAAGTGCCCAGGAAGTATACAAAAGTACTTGAACAATTTATATTTATCATTTCTCTGATTTTATAAAAATAGGATCACTGAAGGTGAAATACTTTCTGTATCAACAAAAGACTTGTGAGGAAGAGCGTACCTACTTCAAAAAGTCTATTACCATATTACCATTGCTATAATACAATCATTGTCAAGACAAAGGTTAAATTTATTATTTACTATGTACTATTCAATCACCATTTGTATAGAGTTAAAAAGAAACAATGTTATTGCCAATTACTAACACATGCGACATCTGTGTAATAGTAGGCAATTTAAAGTAATTCAGATTTTTCAAGACATCTGTAAATTTGTCATTCCTCAATACACTTCGCGTTCTTCGCACAAAATGCGACATCTATAATTATTTGGTTGAACTGATATGGAATTTCAAATGAAAATGGATTATTAATAACATAATGCAGAAACTGAGAAGGTAAAGTCTCTCGTCAGGAAATCTCTGAACTTTTGGTGGTTGTCGGTTTTGTTGGTCGTAATCTCGGGGTAATTCTTCCTGAAGTTTCGTCAACATCTGCGGTAGACATTTTCAAAGGCGGTGCGGTAACGGACGAAGCGTTTCCCCGCTCTCTATTCCAGGTAATCACAGCATTTCTTGCAGCTGAGGTGACGTATATATCGGTACCATTAAAAGGAGCATAAACACCCGCTAACAGAACACAAGAGGAACTGCACACAATTATGTTCATCGAAACAGGCGAAACTCTGGTACCGGATAGGACTTCATGGTATTTCCCGCGAATTTTCAGAGAGGCCATTGAAATTCAAAAACACCCGAATAATTTCAAGCGAAAGAAAGAAAGGCCTCAATCTGAGCAGAACGTGGAGGCAGGTAATGAGAGAGATCAAAACCAAACCCTTTCCAGGTACAAAAGCAATGATAATCTAAACCCAAAACAAAAAACAGGTATCGGAATCAAGACGGAATGGAGTCGCGTCCTCTTAGGATGAGCACAATAACAGAAGGAATCAGCTTAAACGAAAGCTTCGTTCGTTACCGTACCGCCTTTGAAAATGCCTACCGCAGATGTAGACGAAACGCCGGGAAAACGCAAAAACGCCCTTATATACGGGCTGTGCATAATGTGGAGGTGCCCCGTCTTGTTGAAATATTAAGTAGTCTTCATGGTAACGATCGTCATTTTCAATGATGTCTACTAATTGTGGATAAACTGGATGATGATAATTGAAAAGGAACCAAGCGCCAAATTGCAAAACTGAGATAAAGGTTCCAAACTGCAACGATACTTTAATTCGTTATGAGTAAAAGTATTAAGCGCCTACTAGAATTCTGGCGACATCTATTGACTAATGATCCAAGCGACTTTGGAGGCAAATGCAGATTATAGAAAAAATCCAACATTACAATACCGTTCATAGAATATGATCAAAGTCGCTTGGTTCTTTTTCAATTATCATCATCCAACTGATTCATTCAATAGTTCCAAATAAGTTTCTCCTGTTAGGTTACCGTCAAGAAATGCTTGTCCAATCAAACGGTCCCCAAAAATACCGGCCCAGACATTGACTTTTTGGGGTATGGACTTAGTGGAAATTGGAAATCATGTGGATTGACAATTAGGTATGATGATTCACAGTCAAATTCAAAAAGAATGTAGAATCACTAGAAAAGCAGATGTTGAAAAGAAAATTCTCATCAGCATCTATTTTCGTCGTCATAATGTCACAAAACTCCTGTCGCCTATCAAAATCCAATAATATTTGTACATTTTTTTGGATCGGAAACACTAGGTCAACTTATCCCTGAGCCAAATTCTCAAAACAATCACTGTGACTTTAGATGCGTTTCTAACCTATTCATAAAAAGGTTTGGTATAAAAAAATTATATATCGGTATAATACTGCCGTGTGAAGGTAAAGGGCAGTAAGTAACATTTTTGACAAAATGCAGATATTCATTCATTCATTCATTCGGCAGGCAAAGTGGGAAATTTCTTTCTTTTGTGGAAAAGTAATTCTTATTCAGTAAAGTCAGTGAATTTGAAATCGGAATAAAAATAAATTGTGTAGAGCAGAGAATACTAGAATGGCAATAAGTAACTCAAAATGATCAATTTTGCACACTGCTCTTTACCTTCACACGGACGAATACACATCAGTTACCATCAATATAATAGCACTAGAATATTTTTTTCCCAAAAATTAAATGGTTTCAATGAGTTTTATTAGTTTATTGACTTTTATTTTCAATTATTATCAAGTTCTGAGAAATCTCCCATATAAGTACTTTTTTTTCAAATTTCTGGTATGGAAACCAAAAAGTCACCCTTCAAAAGGAGTCATATTTTTTATTTTATCCACAAACTTCAAATGAACTTTCAGTATATCATGAGAGTGAGAGTAGATCGAAAACAAATTGGCAGAAGTTTAAAAAAAAAATCTGGAGAATTCAAACTCTCGAGTGGTATTCTATAGATGTACAAATTTTCTTACCGATTTCACCGAATGACGATGTAGCAAACAGATTGTACCTCACTTTTCACTTTTCTTCCATGCGAATTAATGATGGACGTCAGATCAACAATATATCCGATGTCAGAACATAAATAAAAAATAATGCTTACGAATAGTTTGATTGGCTAACACGTTCACGTTTAATTTAAATTGAAAGTTTGGTTTTAAAAAATGTCAAAAGTAATCAACAGAAAAACTTCGTCACGAAGAAAAGTTCCTGGGGGTCTATTCTCGAATTCATGCGAAAACATTTTCATACGTTTAAAATAACATAGAGTGATACAGACACCGCTCGTTGAAGAGAGATGAAACATCGAATTCGTATACGATATCTCCCCAGAATTGACCCCCTGGGGTAGGAATCCGTGTACCATAGAATTCTATAGTCGATCCAATAGTGAGATATCATTATAGTTGAATTCATGGGAGAGAAAGAGACATAACTGTCGACTATAGAATTCTATGATACACGGAATACCACCCCTGGTTGGATAGGCAGGCTGGCAAAAGCAGTTAAACCAAGGAATAAGAAAAGAAACTGACAGAACCATTTTATACAAATGAATCGAATTAAGAAAAGAATCAACCAATGATCCAATAAAATCACGGCTTTCTTGATTTTCATATTATATCCATAGCACGGGTTTAGTTAGTGTTCATAGACGCTTTCCAAATCTCCTGATTCCTGACCTGAAGTGAGCTGACATCTGACAGAACACAAAAAAAATTTGTTCCAATCAGAACCTATTTATAAAGTCGGGTGGAGTTCAATTTGGGTAACAAGCTCAACAAGTGCTACCATGTCATCATCATGTCTGCTGTCAATTTCTTCAACACCATTCCGTGTACCATAGAACTCTATAATCGGTTTCGCTAGGTACACATGACAGCTCACGATTAGGACATAGTTTGTTGATTGGCTGCTGACTAAGAACATGTTTTTCTGTGTCATTTATTCACTAATCAGAAAACAGTACGCTGTAAGCTCAATTACGTAAGGCTGGCCGCTGGCATATGATTATATGAACTTGACATTTAAAGCCGTAGACACAATGGACGTTTTATGTAATAAGTTTTAAGTTTTGGAATTTTGGATATCAATTTTTAAAATAGAACAAGATGCAAAACAGTATTGAAAAATAAAGTTTGAATTTTACCAACAAAATTGTTTATGAGGCGCGTCATCAAAATAAAAATGACATTGATGGTTTCGCGTAAAAAAATATCCAAAATTATGAAAATTAAAACTAAAAACATAAAACTTCCAGTGTGTTTCAGCCTTAACTATACTCTCTGACTTAGATGAAAAGTAGAATTTTACGGTACACAGAATTTTACTTTAGAGCTGTTTTTTTGGCATTAAACCGCATACCGCATTCAAAAACGGTTTGAAAACATATTCAACTCTATGTCTTTGTTTTGATGATAGTAAAAACAATATATTCATAAAACAAATGTCATTAGTAATTTCCAATTCAATTTATATTATTTTGCTCGTTGTACAGTGCCTACATTTGTAGGCACTGTAGGTAGATTTATAGTTTCGTATACAGGAGGATGGTTGGCTGGGAAAGAATACCCAGTCAAATAAAATACTTGCATAGGTATCACGTCAGCTAACGAAATATATTTCGTCTTCATATGATACTTGAATAACATGTGAAAAATACCATCGATGAATTATTCACTGCAACAATCAAATTAAAAACCTCGTTCAAGATGAATCACTAATGTAACTACTCGTAACTGTGTTACTACTCAAACTTTACGTATCTATGCATGTCTGCAATATCTCGTTTTGAAATTGTGCATGATGCTCAGCTTTCCAGTACCAAAGGTCCGCGCCGGTGGCCCACCAAATTTTTCATTTAGAAAATCAAGTTTCTACCGTTGTTCGTGGTAATTATATAGTTATGTACCTTTTTACACTCTTTGGTTTGATTAAAATACAAGAAATAGAAACTAGGTACTCAAATCCAGCGAAGATGCTAACTTAGTTGACGAAACATGCGTCGAGTAAAACATTGTTATTTGGGTAGCTTTCATTTCTTGAATCACAAAATAAGCAAAATAACTTCTTGTTGAAATTTTTTCTAGGCATAGGTATGCGTAGCTTTAGAAAGGGATTGAATTATAGTTTTTTATCAGTTCAGAAAACATGGGAAGAGAGCATACAGATTAATTGGTTGAAAAACGAAATGTAGTTGTTTTTTGGAACTGACAATTGATTTAAAAAACTAGAAGCACAAAGTATCTGCTCATATTTTGAATCTATTTAATCATTCCAGGCTCGTACAATATATAAAAACTTACAGAGTATCTGGAAAGAGATTTGCACAAACTATTTTCATCGATTTTTTATTTCTACATATACATATCACCAATGGGGGCTCTAAACGTACGTAGTAAAAACCAACTCCCGAACGTAATGGAAGTGGTTTCATTTAAACTCACAGAGTCCAATATTTTGCTTTTTTATTGAAATTATGTACAAAAATATTCTGTTCACTTTTAATTCTCGATTAACAGGTACCTTAGATCCCCCACTGTTATTAATAACCACTGCTGGTCAGATCAAAAGATGACTGCAGACAAAGATTGGAATTAATTAGGGGAAGATAAGAGTTTTCGTCTTATCAGTTTCAATTCTAACAAAACTGTCTTTAAATTTGAGCAATTTACGTAAACAGTAGAGTTGATGAATTATCGCTGATTTTTTTTAACTACTAAATATTAGAGAATCAACATAATTAGAAGGTGATAAACTGAAGAGTGATGTTTCTATCAGTTGAAGAAATAGTTATTTGTGATCATAGAAAAAATAAAGCGGGTTATCAGCCAACCCTTGCACTGAGTTCACTAAGCAAGGCTAAGGCTCACATAACTGCGGATGTTTTCAATGATTGTGTCGATCGTGAACATATGTAGTGATTACTGTGTCCATCGCGAACATAAGGTAAAAAAAAATCCCAGGCTTTTTATGGTTATTGTGTCAATCCCAGACATACGGTAAAACTATGTGCAGCTATGTGAGCTAACTTAGCTTAGCTCTTGATCGACAACCGGTACTAAAAAATGAAATATTGGAATGGTTGCTTCATAAAACCAATGGCAGCTTTATCGAAAAAAACACAGGAAAATAATGGTGGGGATTCAGTTTGAAGTAGTATGTTTATTTTACCCTTTTATTATGTATTTAGGGTTCATACTATAATACAAATATGAAGTAGACAAACAATAGTGTGGATAAGTAGATAACCTTTTAGAAAATATAAAAAAATAAATTGTTTTGACAGACTGTTTTCACTGAATTGGTTGAAGTTTTGCCGAATATTTTAGGAAGTAATCACTTGGATATTCTTCCTTTAGGAAATAATAATATACAAGAAAACGAGAAAAAATCAAGCTAGAATCGACTGAAAATACACCATGCCGGACTGGGCAGGTATTTTTATCCTGATACTTCTTTCGTCAGTCGTGTCATGATATGTCTCTTAATTTAAATGTTCTTACCTAATGCATGTTACTTGTAACCTACTGAATGATTTTTATTCAATAAATTTTATGTATTAATATTACTATATAAGAGAGAGTTTTCCTGATCATATTTGGGTTTCAGAATACTCATATATTGCCTCTTTTCATAATTTTACTGAAATATTAAATATATAGTTTTTATCCTTGCTCTTTTTTATTTCGCTCCTTTGTCCTATAAACTGGACATCAGAACTGGATTTATGATCTAGTATAGTTGACCAAAGAAGAACAAAAAGACAATCCTATTTGTTCAGGACAAACAAAAATTGCCGGTAATTGGACGTAAACGACTTAGTTTTTCTCTAAATAAAGTGACTGCGCTAACTTTAGACCTATGTAATGTTAGCACAACTAATATAACTAGGGAAATTAATGATTTCATCACAGTGATAACCAAAAATTGTTCAAAAAGCAAAAACGATACATTGGGAACTCACCCTAAGGGTGGGTTTTTCTCAAAGAATATTAATTAAACGAACTTATATCACAGCCTTGTATAATTTTCGTTTTTGCTTTTCCTTGACGAAATTAGGTACGTTTCGCATTCCAGAGAATATATTTACAATATGGAATCCCAAGTTGGTGCTCAACCCATTCTCGTGGAAAATAAATGCAATCGTCAAAATAAAAATCTCACTTACACACAACCATTTTGCATCTTTTGACCTGAAGACGGTTTTAACAGTTTCGCGGTTTATAATGGAGCAATTGACAAATGGATTTTCGTAAATCTTTCAATATAGCTGGCTGTGCCACAATATTCTGACTATCATTCAACGCTATTGTGGGAATGAACTTTACAGGGGGCATCAAAGAATTAGTCCTCTCCCCGTACCTCTTCAATAACTGAGATCCATTGAGGCTTTTGGAACACTCCGATATAGGAAGGAAGTCGATATTCAGTTCTCGAGCACACTGAAAATACATGTTTTGTGAAAATTGAAAGCATGGGTAATACGCTAGTTGCAATCGAAAAATTGGCGAACTTTTCAGCCCTACACTTACCCTTTCTTCCACTTCTTCTGGCATCATATTGTCTGCTATCATACAGGCGATATATTTTAACTGAATCATCGGATCTGTAACGAATTCTATCACACAGGAATGTATTTTATTGGCAAAACATTCAAGCGCATCATGTTGGCACTGGAATTCTATAGTTCCACCGGATTCAATAGTCTGAAAATTAACACAAATATAAAAAGATTTTTCACCATATGGTCAGACTTCGCGGAATATTCCGTTTGCATAATGACAAGATCTCAAATATATCTTTTCAGAGTAGATTCCGGGAAAACTCAGAAATGCTCTCATGTTTATAACTTCACTAGAATTATCCAGTAGTATATTTCTATTGTTCAAATCGTATATCCTTATAGATATTTTCAAAAGTATGAATTGAGATGTCTAAGCAGCCATTGCCAGTTAGTTCGAACATGTATATTGGAGAGTTCAATTCAATGAAACAAATATTAAGTAAAACCGAAAAATACCTGTCTCTCCACACAACACAAAGTGGAAAGGTATAAGGCAAATATCTGAGAGAAATCAACTACTCCCTACGGCAACTGAATAATATCTGTCGCCCATTCTTAAAGCAATTGAATATAATTCCATTCAGTTGGAAATGACCACCTGCATGTTTCAAGGTTTTTTCCTCTTATCATTGATAGGATAGGTCAGACATTAGAGTCGTCTTATTTCACAAAAAAATAACATTCAAGAACCTCAAGTTCCCTTGTACGAATGAAGCCGCAAATTACAATAAGTCAGTCGCAGCACCATCCGTGTAAGTGTACTTTGTGAAATTGTTTAAAGAGGCAGATATATACACACTTTCGAACTTTAAAGCCAAGGAAACTAGATAAGAATTGGTGTTCCCCTTGAATTTCTGCAGTCTGTAGGCCTCCCCAGGCTGTGAGTTCTATAGCTTTCCCGTTCGCTGGAAAAACGAGTCTGGGAAGTGACAACAAATAGATGTGAAGACTGAGCTCGACGGGCCAATCTTGATGGAACCGGTGGGATGATTGATGATATTTCAGAAAAGCATTGTCAATATAAAACAAAACAATATAATTCTGCGATGTTTCCAAAGAAGTGAACGAGCTTGTTGGCGAAGTTGACACTGTCCACATTCACCCGAGAAATTTTAATATTAGGTCTGAAATGTTATTGTTCTGAGTAAGAAAATTTGGGTAATGAGATGTATTAGGTAGTATTATATCTAAAAAGCTGCTACTGAACCAATTATGCAGATTACAGAGTTTTGCTGTAATTCTCCAAGTTCATTTCCACAAATATAAAAAAGTAGCAGCATTCAGGCAAGTACACGATTAAGACTAATATGATAAATAATAATGCAAATATTGAAGAGCAGGATTGGCCCAAAACAGACATCCGTATGGGACTTCCATATTTAGCTTGGAGAATGACTTCTTTCCGGGAACGGGTAACTGGTTTTTGTACTTTGTACTGAGTTGTCCTTTGAAAGGCCCGTGGAGAGTTTGTGACAAATACAGTACAGTTTTTGAATAGGTATATGAAGATTTTAAAAAATAGGGCACCTTACCCCTGAACAATTTTTATATTCTTCAACATCATCCCCTGTACACAGAACATTTGGGTAATGTATATGGAGTTTGAAGTGATATGCAGAGGTTCATGAAAGAATATTAATACAGGATTATGGAGAAAAATCGGGAGAACATATAAGTAGGTAGGTATATAAAGTTATTCTGAATAACTGAAATTATATCTCTTGAGAAATGGTCCAAAAACTAGATAGCAAAATTTTTTACCAAATATTATTATTTGATATTTATTCAATGCAATATTATCTAGATGTACATTAAACTACTCCTTCATTTCCCTTTGCAAAGATTAGTTCCCGGCAATGTTGCAATGAATAATGATAACAAGTGATTCATAAGAGCCATTATCCATACTCTGGTAGTCATATGCTTACCTTGCTCGAGCTTCAGATAAAAAACTATAAACAATAATGGAATGTGTTTCTCAAACAGTACGTTGCAGGTGCTTGTGATTGAAAATTCTGAAATAGCAGTCAATAAATAAGCTTCCAAAATAATGATTAGGTGAGTTTTTTACAGATTCAATACTTCAAACGCTGATATTTTCATCCCTTCCAATTTATTGTGCATTTTTTTAGTGCGTATTCGGGGTGCGCTAAATTAAGTTATTTTTTATCTCCGGGTTCGAGAACTTAACTGTATAGGGGATTAACGAAAAAGGGAATTATTGAACAAACACTTGTATTCAAAAAAAAAGTACAATTTTTTAGTGTTCAGAAACATCGTGACCATCGTGAGGACCCAAGGAAAATCGGTAAACATGCAAAGGGAAGGAAGTAGTGAACAGAGGTGGAGAGGAGAGAGGGCGAAAGGAGGTAGAACGAGAAGAAAGGAAGAGAAAGAGAGTGGGCAAGGGGAGAATAGGGTTGCGGGAAAGTAGCTTGAGAGGGTGGGGGAGTGAGAAGAGAGGAAGAGAAAACTTCTATCCTGAGGATACAATATTAGTATTCATAAGGAGGAATACAGAAGTTACTTTTCCTCAACTCTAAGGAAGAGATAGAGGGACACATGATATTGATATTAAGTATCTGGATGTTGTCATTGACCTTAACTTCAGTATTTCCTGAAGTTTTATATTTATTGGCAATTGCAAGTGCAAAAATTGACACATGGTATAATACAGTTTGAGTCTTCATGAAGTTCACATATTGAAATGAGGGAAACTATGCTTAATTTCATCGACGGAAAACGTATTGAAAAAATCGAAAAAAAATGTATTTTATATGAAATTAAAAAAAAAAAAATTTTTAGATTTTTTCAATACGTCACACTGTATACTAACTGAATAGGTAGATTGTCGATTCAATGATAAACAGTTGTAATTTGGATAACTGGTTGCATTATACTTGGTATGCAAAGTTGCATTTTTCATTATCAGTGTCATTTCAAAAATTTGAATAGATATCATAAACTTTCCCATTCTGAAGTGCCGGTACTACTACGGTGCTCAACACAAGAGAGATTGAGTGAGTGATGGAAAAATTCAAGAGCTTTTTCATCCTTCTACCAATCAATTGACATTAAAGGTTTGTGAATAATAATAGTGTGATGAAATTTATTGATCCAAAATAAAATCCAGCTCAATATGCCGACTAAAATGCTTTCTGCCAATTGTACAAGTCGTCAACATTATAAAATAGTAAACGAAAAAAGGAAGATGATTTCCAAGTGTGACTTTTCCAAATATTGTAAAATATCAATTCTTCAAAAAAAAACATAAGAGAATATTAGATTTGGGTATCAGATTTTTATGCAGGTGTTCAAGTTATCCCATATTACTTTTGTCAGTAATTTACCAATGGTCTATAAATGTGTTTGTAGATTCTGCTAGAGAGAGTCTATTGTAGTTGAGTTTTCAAATACTTGATCGTCCTCGCTGGGTGGAGTCTGGATTTGGTTAGAATCTCCATGTACAAAATCACAAACACGCAAATCAGCAATTGAATATTTTTCATAACCATCTCTACGGAATCATCACAGAAAACCAGCGCTGTCATCCAAGTAATGGAGATAAAACATAATTTCAAAATAAACGTTAAAATTCATTAATGAATAATAACTCAAGAACCTATCAGAACTAGTGGTACTCAGTATCCACTCAGTATTCCAGTTGCTGTTGACTTGACAACAGTGTTTGTAGTAGTTTGGACTTATAAAAATAGTTACCATGATCACACCCTGTATTTTCAGGATGAATTGTTCTAAAAAGTGTATAGGTAAGAAATAACCATGCAATCATAATGTAGCAGATGACTGTAGAATACTGGGGGCCTGTCTCTTATCCTGGGTACAGGGCCCATAATCAAATGTAGGGGACAAGATTTGGATCAATACTGTCCGTATTGCCCTACCCTTGCACCAATGAGGGACAAAAAATATGGAATACAAGAAATAATTTAAATCAGGGATGCATTTTAATCAGTCAGAAAACAGCTAGATGTAGTCTTAGTTCATTGGCAATGATTATTATACATTAACGAGAATATGCGAATATCAGACCCACCATAACATAGATGTTGTGAATACACAACAGCCTACAGTAAAAAAATAACAAGAAAAAAAAATATCTTATTTGTACAAGTATCGACTGTAATACTCCAGACAGTTGTTTATAATTATTCTAATAATTTTATTCTTGTTTCAGTTTGTGTGAAACATTCAAAATATTCGGCAGGATCTTAACCTACACAATCTATTTCATAAGGTGAGTTCAACCAAAATGCCTAATGAGTTGATATGTATTAGTTCTTTGTTTCAATGTATATTTTTCTTCAATTGTAGTGAATCAATTAATTTTATATCCTATTGTCTCTCAATAAAAATACTCCACTCTATCTTATTATTTCTTAGGGTATTTGTCATAGTTTTTGGATCCTTGACTAATGATAAAAAATAACTTAATCCATCAGTTTACACTCCACATTAATTTTTTTTCATATCTAATATCAGTTTCTTCTCTTTAAGGGCAGTCTATCAGGCATTCGAGTTATTCTATAGGTACCTAGTCCGCTTTCCTTCAATCAGGTGAGTACAAAAAAAAGCCTTTTATATTGAATGAGGAATTACAATATGCATCAGGATAGACCATACTTTCAATGATCTGAGATGACAACAAAGTTAAACCAGTTATTCTTTCAAGTGTATTCAGGATCATCATCTTACGACACATGGAATGGCTGAATCTGAAACAGTGAAGAACGTGAATTGATTACAAACCTGTGCTTTGCCATAGGGCACCAAGTCAATAATCATAAAATTCTCTAAATCTTCATAAGTAGGAAGCAGCTGATATGTAATGAAGAATTTTGAGTCGGGGCATAAGGCTTCGTAGTAAACGGACACTTTCACCTTCCCAGTGCCTTCTAAATCGCCTTCATACGAATTTGCATCGCCAATTTGGAAATAACGAAAACTCTTGTACAAAAACACTATTGTTACAATTAAAAGGAGGGTTTTTTTGTATCTCTGATTCATAGTGAGAATGTTCAGTACTTCTATATTTGTTTTTTTTCATCCAGTTTTAAAATCTTTCTTCGTGGGCTAAAGAGAATCACTTTTGAATGAATGTTGAAGTAAAGTTCTCATGTTTACTCCAAAGAATGACACATCACAATCATCACATCATAACCATCATTAATTTTCAGCGAACAACCATAACTGTTATGTTATGGCATAACATAACAACTAACATCAATCAAATCAAATAAAACAAAAAACAACAGAAACAGATAACATCACGATCACAGGTTCTGTGATCAGATCTGTGACTGTGCAGACAAACAACGAAACACGAAACCACAACGACAAACGAATAACCACCAGACCACCGCCACCATCAGTGGTGTCAGAGGTCAGCGTCAGACTGACAGATGATCAATCAGTGTGATCACAAATTATAGAAACTTACTCTATAATCTGTGGTGTGATGGTGATGTGCCATCGGTGTCAGAGGAAAATTAGTAAAATGTAAAAAAAGCAAAGGTCAAGAATAATACTGAAGAACAGTATTATTCTGTAGCAGGGCAGAAGGCAAAAGGAGTCAATAGTTGATTCTTTACTATGTAGATATTTTTCGGTCGATAGTTCGATCATTCTTTGTGAACAGGGGTGGGATTACTGTAGTTATTTTTCTCCAGATATATTAGTCTCATCAACCCCTAAGTTTATTTTTAGAGACACAGAATTTATGTCAGAATATATAAATTATACTTCATACGTTGGGTGGAAGGCACAGCACAGATGTGAAATGTCTTGTAGTTTTCAGGCACAACCATAGATATTCATATATATATACCTACTCCTGTATATTATTATTAGATAGATAATATGTATGTACCTGATTTTCCTCAAGTTCATCCGAATAGAAGGAAAGAACAAACGTGACCAATAAAGAAGTTTTTTTCATGATTTCGGAAAAAAATGTGATGTAAAAGTTCATGAAACATGACATCACGACATCACTCATGTCAGAGGTCAGAATCAGGAATGCCAACTACATACTTCCAATGAATTTTCTGTCAATAGTGTCAATTAATCATCTGTCAACAAAGCAAAATACAAAATGGTGGTTGTTATAGATCTAGGAGGTTTGAAATTATGTTTTTAAAGTGAATATTCCTTTTTGGCGCTTGAGAGAAAATAAAAAGTAGGAATATGCTCATGTATCAAACCTAACTGTATAGTGATTAGTGAGTGCGAAAAAAACGATTTATGTAGTCAATATATTCATGTTGTTATTGGGACACCAAATTATCATTACCATAATTAAAAATACTATGTTATTAATAAGCGAAGTACTGCGATTCTACAATTGTCCTTGTCATTGAAAACGACAAGAGATTCACTGGTAAACATAGTACTTGATATTATTAACAAATGCATACAAAATTCCTGTCATTTAAATAATCATTTGATTTAAATCAGTTCAATGGATGTACTAGTTCATAGAATACTATAATACTCTACTGTTTCAACGAGTTAACCTGTTTGACATTATTATTCGTATACATCATCTACTCTTGGTATCAAATTTAACTTATTTTCACTTGCAGTAAACTATGTTGTGAGAAAAATCAGCTCTCAGAAGTGATGACCAACCAAAATTCACCATTCACACAGGTAAGTCACTTGATTTACTTCATTTTCCATTCATCTTTTAATCACATGGAACTTTCTGTGCTAATTTCCAAGTCAAAATCACCACTGTTAGTATAATGCTTGACAAAATTATTGATGAGTAACCTCTCCGATTCCCAGTGATGCTCTTTAGTCTGCACTTTATTGATACTCATGCTGACTCAATCAATTTCAAATAAACTGAAATGTCATTCAAGCAACTCATACACATCATGTTGGCTTTCCATTGATAGATTTTGAATTCTTTTCTGAGCATCCTTTTAAAGTATCAGTAGTATCACTAGTTTCAGCATTTCATGCAACTACAATTTGGTTTAGATCTTGACTATTGAACTGTTTGAGATGCTATAATGTCGCACTCGTGGCAACTTGCAGAAAACTTGTTTTCAATATATATCAGTACCAATATCATCTTGCCTGTTTGTTAGATCGTATGATAAGAGAGAAAATGATAATTTTATTTATAGAGGTACCATCCTTATATTTTTGATCAGTTTCGTCAACCTGATGTCCAATGGGACCCCACATCGGCCCCAAATCTACCTACAGTTCCTCCAAGAGGCAATAAACGAATTACACCTAGCGAGGTTTCTAACACATACCACGATCCTTCCTGGGTAAGTTGTCTAATAGTCCTGATGATTTTTTCAAGGGTCATAGAATAGTTTTATTGTCATGATGTTGGGATGCCATATTTCTCGGTATAAATTTCTGTATTAATCTGGTCTGCATTCATCATATCCTTGGTCTTTTCTCAAATTCAACTCAAGTTTATATATATTCAAAATTTCTGAGTGGTCCTCTTGAATTATTAATCCCTTCCATTGCTGTATTCATGATCTGGTATAATATTGCCTGAACTCCTCTGATATCAACTCTTTAACTTAATTTATATCAATTAAGTTGAGTATAAACAGTAATTCAGTACACCACCCTGAGGTACTCCAGATATGACTGCTGTTTTTTTTGTGATATCACATCATTTATCACTGTTGAATAATATTGAATAATTGGATAATCTGTAAACCCTTTCAGAACATAATTAATGAAATTGATATATTTATTGTTTCAAATGGTTTCCAAAATTTCGAACAGACTATTGTAATATATTTATCCTTATCCGTCAATAATTTGCATTTTGAAGTTGTTGCTCATGAGGCTGATTCAAACTATTGGTATTTTTCTACATGATAATCTACCAGTAAGTGATTATTCTTTTTGAAGTTGCTAATTTGTTACTACACTGCTATTTCTGTGCTTATTTCCATGCATAGTAACTTTAATATTGCCATTTTATTTCTGTATTTGTCTATACAAGTTTCCTGTTCATTTGAAAATGTACCTGTTTCAAGTGAGGTATTGATTGAATTCAAAATGACGATCAGTTATTCAGAAGATACTGTTCAACCCCCTACCATTATTGATATCAGATTTACATTTATCTTGCATATCTCTCACTAAACTTTTGAGTTCGATGGAGAGTTAATCAAAATGTGATATACTTACTACATTCTATCTGAGGAAGTTCTTTATCTGACCATATTATTGTTCTAAAAATAGATTTTATTTGGGTGATACTATCAAGGAAATATATGTTGAAATAATTCTGAATCATGTTTTATTGCAATATTGTATCCCCTTACTTTAAATGTTTCATGAATATTTGAATGAATTTATGTTTTCAACGTTTCACGCATTTTGTTTGGAATATATGTTTAAAGTCTTTTTTGTTTTTATAGTAAATTTTGTGCTTTCTAAGTGTATTCACAAATGTACTCCCACATTGGGGGGTCGGTAGACCATTGGCTAAGGTATCTGGCAGTGCAACTTCTAGCTCGCATTGGACAGACGTTCGAGGCCTCAGTACGCGATAAATTTTTTTATAAAGTACATAGGTCTCTTGAGGCGGCCACATGTTTTGTTGTAAAGCAAGTGTGATGTGAGTTGCCTCGATGCCAATCCCGACGTCTGATGCTTGCTTGAAGTGCGCACCGACCACCCGGGGTCGGCGTAGGTTTTCCTGCAGCTGAAAAGTGAATGCATCACCAAAAACATCAGTAAGTCGCCCCGGAGCACTACGGCAAATAATAATAATAACCGTCCTCTACCCGCACAACTTATGCTTTTGGGTACACTCTATGAGTGTTTATGAGGGAGTATTGTTATTTTATTGTTATCCCAGTCAGGACCTGTCTCCGGAGCCCCGATACAACTGGAGGGCGCGCTGGTGTTATTACCTTAGCGTACACTTCCCACGTCCGTGGGGTGAGTGATTACTGGGTCCGAGAATTATGTGCCCTGAGTAGACGGAGTGAACCAAGAAATA
The DNA here is from genome assembly GCA_958502065.1 of Chrysolina americana. Lineage (NCBI taxonomy): Eukaryota > Metazoa > Arthropoda > Insecta > Coleoptera > Chrysomelidae > Chrysolina > Chrysolina americana. The sequence continues at coordinate 9,026,288 of OY293420.1, forward strand.
CGACCTGCATTTTACCAGCTAAGATTTCTGCCGCATCACGGCAAGCCGGTATGATTTTTAGGTTAGAGAGCAGTCTATCCATCATTCCACCAAATACCCCATACACCTATTATCAGAACCACTATTTCAACAGAATGGTTTGGGTAAAGCCTGCGGAGTTCAGAGAGTAGATCTCGATATGTAGTCCGTTATTCCTCCTCTTCGGACGATGTTCGTTTCGCCAGGAGCCGAAAACTCTATGAAAAATCGCCCTACTTTGATGGTCGAAGAGGACTAAATCAGGCTTATATTTGCTCGAGGGTGTGGAATGTGGAATTAGTAGTTCCAATAGATTCGACACTTCTCATTCTCCACAACGGACTCAATGTGTCCTGGAGCATAAGGCAACACCGGTGTCTCGTCGATATCGTACGAGTGTCGTAGGTGGTAGTACAACACTCGTAGCGCCGCGTTATGCTTGTGGATATAGGCTGAGACCGCATAAGCTGGACAGGCTGACAGCAAATGCATTATGGTCTCAGCTGCCCCACGACACGCCCTGCTTCTAGTTTCAGGGACATCTATAATACCCATCCCGCGATTACGGTAGACGAAGGTGTTAAAGACACCATTTTGGTATGCCATTATGAATCCCTCGGAGCCTCTCACTCTCCGCAGCTTGGACGTGGACTTTCTGCTGAACGGGTTCCAACTCGGTGACAGAGTTTGGGTTCGTCCGTTAAGAGTCGAATACGAGACCGAGTTCATCGGGTTGCTGTCTTGAAAAAAAATACTCCAATCCCTGCTTTCTCATGATCGCATACCAAGCAGAGAAGGGGATCTGAACTCCTGATGACTTTACAGGTTCTATCCAGTACCATTCTGTTGTGTAGATACTCTAAGCTGAAAAGTCCACGGCCTCCCTGTTGTCTGGGAAAGTATAAGCGCGGAACGGACGATTCAGGATGCAAGCTACTATGAAGATGCGTCATTTTGCGAGTTTTTACGTCGAGTTGTCGCAGCTCTTCCCGAGTCCATTTCATTACTCCAAAGGAGTAAAGTAGAATCGGAACGGCAATCATATTAGTTGCAGCAACTTGGTTCTTCCCCGACAGTTCTGATGGCCAGATCTGTCAGAGCTTATGCTGATACTCGCCGCGGAGAGAGTTTTTTAACAGTAGGGACCTCTTGGGAGTGGTGTTGTTCCACCCCTAGTTAAGTAGACGCCTCTCCGGAATCCAGATGATGTAGGATGTTTCCATCTACGAGCTGAACGTCCTCCCATACTCCACGCTCGCCCTCTTTTGAGATGAACCGTGGCACATTTGTCGATTCCAAACTCCATTTCGATAACATGCGTGTAGTCTTGCACCACCATTAAGGACTGATGAAGATCCTTTTTTCCGGAGGCATATAGTTTATGGTCATTCATGTAAAACAACACACCTCCGGTTGCTGGTCGTGCAGCAGTTGTATCCACGGTTTTTCCGTAGGGCAACGGACGTCAATAGTGAGATGCAGAAGAGAAGAGGGCTGAGAGAGTCTCCCTGAAACACGCTCCTTCTAAAGATAACCTGCTCTGCTTAGACTCTGAATTGACCGGATGTTACGGTGAAGCGAGTTTTCCAGAGCGGCATCAGCTGTTCAATGCATCTCACTATTCGATAGGGTACCGCTAGGCATCTGACTCAGATGATCTGAGCAAATGCATGATGAGTTCATGCGATGTTGTATCAAATGACTTGCGATAATCGATCCAGGAATTTTATACTGCACGGAGTCCTGCGTGATACATCTATCGATCAGCAGGTTCTCCTTGCAGCCAACGACCCCCTTCTTTGACCCTCTTTGCTCATATATCCTTTCGTTCACCGGCTCAACTCGCATGTATAGGATGCTGGTAAACATCTTATAACATGCCTTCAAGTATGTTATCGCTCTGTAGTTCTTCCGATTGTACAAATCTCCGTATTTGGGGATTAGCACGGTTTGTCCCTCGACAAACCACTCCGGAATCTGCTGCTCCCCATTTAGCTATGAGTTGAAAACTTTTGCTAGATGATGGTCAGGAAAAAGTCAGGGAATTGATTTATGTGCCCCGGAAGTCAGGGAAAAACGTTAAAAAACGTCCAAAGTTAGGGGAAGTCAGAGGATTCTATTTTCGGCCGTCTAGAGCAATATATAAATCTTGGCATCGATGTCATCCCAATTTCACCACTTCTGCGGTTTGAAAACACGATAGCGGTAACAGCGATATACAGATATGTTAAAACATTATCGGCATATAGCGTTCCCAATACATTTGGTTGATAGTTGGTGTAGCTAGTCGAACAGTACAATATGTAACAAATATACGCGATGGAGAGTCAAGTATTCAACTGGACTACTGTAAGTTCTCCCTGTGCCTGGAACACAATTTACGTGACAGTGACAGTATATCAACCGCAGTCGCGGCAGTTTTGGGAATACTATATGGCGATAATATTTTTCCATATCTGTATAAATGAAACGAATTAAATCGACAAAGTCGAATTATACTTTTTCTCCACACATTTCCACCAAGTGAAAAATCTGTATACTTACCTCATATTGACATGTGAAATGTTTTACTTATCATCGATAAATATCCTACAGTTTCCTCCTCAAGTATTCCCATTGGATCTATGATTTCCATTCTCTTGATATCACCTACGCACCGAATGATGATTGAATGACGAAAACATATTTGTCGTAAAAATGCCCAATCTTGAATAGCCGGAAACTTACTATCAAATGCTAAATTACCATTTTGTTGGTAATACAAACACAGTATTGGTTATAGTTTATTTTTTCTGCGCCTGAAAATCAACAAAAATTGTCGCACGTCCATAACCAATTTGTCGTGAAACGTTGAAATTTCTTAAAGCGGAAAAACTGCCTGTAATGGGTAAAATTCTATTATTTCTAGTCTGTTTATTTCCACTACGCACCGAATAATGATTGATTATAATTTTTTTGGTCGAAAATTTATTGAACAATTTTCGAATGATGAAAAAAATCATATTTGTCGTGAAAATGCCCTTTATTGAATAGCCGGAAAATTACTTTCACATGCTAAATAATTGAGATATTCCATTTTCTCAGTAATACACACAAAATTGTTTGGTTAATTTTTTCTTGCTCCTGATAATCAACTCATCGGTTGTCGCAAAACACTTGCAATTGGTAAAATTCAATAATTTCCAGTCTTTTCGTATTACCTACTCACCGAATGATGATTGATTATAATTTTTCGGTCGGAAAGTACAGGGATTTATCCCTGGAAAACTGAGTTTCTCTATTCTTCACAATAAATTTTCCATTTGTTAAAATAAATAATCTTCTGCATGTAATGACGTAATTTAGAAATAGGAGTGCCAAGGACCGAGCCTTGCGGCACACCAAATGTACTAGGTTCCAGATTACAGAATGTTTAAGTTAAGTACAACACGTTGCTGCCTATTTGAAAGATAGGATGAAAAAAAGTTTTAGAGGTAAACCTCTTATTCCAAATGGCTCTAGTTTTTCCACGAGTCTGGAATTTGAGGCTCAGTCAAATGCCTTGGTCAGGTCACACAGTGCAGCTACAGTGTGTTCACCAGTCTCAAAGCCTTCTATTATGTTGTCAACCACTCTTTTCAGTGTATGAACAGGGGATGATGACTTCATGAACCCGAATTGGTTGGGGTTGAATAACTGGTATTGATAAAGTCTATTTTTTTAAATAATTTCGAAAACCTTCCCAATTGAGATCGGTCGGTAATAACCAATTTCATTTATATTTCCTATAGATAGGGGTTACTTGAGATATTTTGAGGTCGTCCGGAAATTTTACATTAAAGAGAACCGTTAGGGGTTCAGTCAAATATGTCGCTGTTTCTTTTATTATTATGGCATTGAGATCGAACAAATTTGAGTTTTTCAGTTGAAATATTGCGTTTGCCATTTCCATATTAGTGACGGGCTCAAAATAAAAAATAATAACTGGGTGTAAATTTGTTTTTTATTTTTTTGACTCATTCACCGTTCATTTTCCAGCTATTTCTGATTTAGTTGTTTGAATTTATAACAATGTTATCGTAATCGTGTTTTTGCAGATGTAACAATGTTTTGGCATTCGTTGTTTAGATATAGAAACTATTGTTTATGTGTTGAATCATTTCTGACATATCTTGTTATCTTTATATGATTGTTGATCCAATAAGCTTTCTATTTTGTATTTTTTACGTTTTTTCTGTAGTTTTTGAAGAAAGTAATGTTTCTTAAAGTAATTGGGGGAAGATTGTGCATTTTTTACTCTTGTATATGATAGTTTTTCATTATTAGGTATTGGTAAGGAAAAACAACCTCCATTTCTGGTTTTGAATTTTTTAATTTCACTAGTTGTTGATTCATATCTCGTATGGATGAGGCATACAGTTTCTAGAATGAGTAAACAAGAATGTGTTGCGATTTGCTGGCTAATGAAAAAAATCTACAGTGATCACGATACTGAGCTTTACACAGATATCTGATTGCCTTTTTTTGTAGGACAAAATCAGATTTAAATAATTGGTTACTGCTAGACAGAAAGCAATACCATTCCTTAAGTCTGACTCAACTCAGGAATCTATTTCGGAGTATTTCCTCATAATAATATATTTTTATTCTTTTAAGGCTTATCAACTGTTAGAGGTATTGGAACAAGCTAATTTACACTATGTATAAGAAATTACGGGGTAGCTTGAAAATAATAAAAAATATAAATTGAATCAATTAAAAATATTTAACAATGAATTCTTAGAGGATTATTATTTATGTAACTTTATTGATTTTATATATTTTAATATGTTTTATAACCATCCAAGTTTAAGATATGTTTTTCTGATTATTTCTTTCGTCTATTAAATATCAGTCATCAACCATCCATACGTTTGTTTCCTATTTGACAGGACCAATCAACACGCTCTATTAGCGACTATTTGCATGGTACACAAAAGTCACCGACTATTCAGCATGATTACCTATATATCAAGGAACCTGTGCACCTGACAGTACTCTAAATAAATACATCTTAAACGTCAAATAGAATCAATCGTGTTGAAGCTGTAAAGTATTTGAAAATGAATCAGTTTGGAGAAACCAATAACGAAGAGATAGATAGGGTAATCGATGCTACAATCCCTTACATACAGTGTCATATGTATTTATTAATTTTACTCGACATTATTTTGGCATCAATAATCTGATGAAAACCCTAGAGCGAAGCAATAAAAATAGTCGAAACTTCAGCATAGCGATAGTCGGTTCGAGCCCGATGTAGGTACAAGAGAATTTTTCTCATCTACATTATATCGGATCGATAGGCGACCGCATGCCTTGTTGAAAAGCAAGTGTATTGTGAGTTGTCTAGATGCCAATCTCGTCTGGTGCTAGCTTGGAGTGCACACCGACCACTCGAGGTGGTGCTGTAGGTTTTCCGGGGTTTCCTACAGCTGAAAAGTGAATACGCCACCAAAAATCAGTAAGTCGCCCCGGAGCGCCACGGCAAATAATAATAATAGATGTCTTCTACCCGCACAGGCTATGCCTTTGGGTACCTTCCTCGTCTTCGACAATTTTTTCAATGGTTGTTTAATTACTCGATTTTCTGGGTATTTAGTTTAAAAACAAAAACAAAATTAATTGTAATCTAATTGATTGATGGATTTTATGACTGTTTCAGATGGCCCCCCAGGACACATCCGAGAAAATGGATGTATGTGAAAATGTTATAGTACAGAAGTACACACGCTTGTCACAAAATATGAACGCCAGTCCAGCGGATAGTAGTAATTTTAGGAATCCTATTGGCAGTACTGATCATGATGTAAATGTCAATCATGTACAAAGTCCTCAAAGGTCATGCTCCAAATATGCTTTTTCACAGTAAGTATTTGTTTTTATATGCGTTGGCAAATGAAAGAGCATGAAAATCAACTGATCGCTTTTTCTGCAGAAACGTGTAATCAGATGTTTCTGTAAAGTTTAAGGAGGATTTGCCAGACTCGTTGAATGCAATTATTGACAAGAGCTTGATTTAATTGCATAATTTATAAAATTTCAACACAGCATTCTTAAATAAACCGATTTGTACTTGTTTAATTTAAACTTTTATGCAATAAAGAAATTACCAAATTATTTATGACACTGCGTGGACTCTAATTTGAATGTTTCGCCAGATTTTACTTCAAACGCACGCAGGTTAACCTCAAAATTAGAATATGAGTTTGAAGGGGGCGGAGGTTCTTTAACAGTAATATTAACAGAGGTGTCTCGCATCAATCCCCCAATAGAGGGCATGATTTGACATTTACATTGTTGAAATTTCGAATTGATCAACAGTATTGTAAATAAACGTCATCATTATGGCTACACTTATAAATGTTGATGAAAAGTGCCTGCTTTTTCGATTAGTTGATAGTCTGAAGAATGACAAACTGATATTTTCAGATGGTTCCATGGGAAAATATCTCGAGATGAGGCAGAAAACTTGTTACGTCCAAGGTCTGATGGCCTGTTTCTTATAAGAGAATCAACAAACTTCCCCGGTGATTACACTCTATGTGTCTGTTTCCAATCAAAAGTTGAACATTACAGAATAAAATCAAATAGCGACAGACTGACTATTGACGATGAAGAATTTTTTGACAATTTAGATGAACTTATAGAACATTACAAAAATGATGCGGATGGACTGTGTACAAAATTAGTGAATCCCTTGTCCAAAGATTATGAAGCCTTATTTACGAATAACACCAAACCACCTGTGAAAGAGGTTGATGATTTGTTTGTCATTCCTGAACAAGAACTGACGGTAAGTTGGTAGAAAAGATAGTGAGATAAAATTCTTCCATTTGCCATAGAATATAAACAGAGGCTTCATAAAGTTTATAGAAACGGTTTAAGAATGAGTAAAAACAATTTTGATTCTAGAGTGGCTCCTCTTCTGACATAACGTATCCATTTTCAAATCAAGAGACCTAAAGTTTTTTCTGATGTTCTTTAGTATTGTGTTAAAAATGAATAAAGCTAATTTTGTTATTGAATATTGAAACTATAGCCACTTTGTATCAAGTATAACATGATTTTTTCGGCATATTTCTGTTTTTTTTATTATGCGATAAGAAACATTGAAAACCCTCCCAGCATTACACCTCGACGGTATTTTTCGAAATTATTTTGCCGAAAAGTTGTTGGTCCAAGGAAATGCAAAAAAAATAAATAAAATCGTTCTAAATTTTGGTAGATGGATAGACAACCAATAAATGAACAACTATTTCATTTGGCATTTTTCAAAATTTAGGGCCAACTATTTTTTTGTAATAAAAAAAAATTTAATTGGACAGGTATAACCAATTTATAGAAAAAAATCATCAACATTATTTCGTAATATTTTCAAAGCACCAACTGCTCAAAAAAAATCCATATGATATACGGAGGATGAAAAGTTATTTCGAACAGTTTCATTAAATATCCAGGTCCGTATTTGATAAATATAAGTTGAGGATAGTCCGGAGAGTACCAAACGTTTGATGCAGAATCAGAAAACGTCGAATCAAAGAGAATTTACTATCAAATGAAAAATCTCCAAACTATTTTTTCGTATTTCTGAAAATAAATGAAGGATACCTAATCAAAAAAAAAAGATCCTATTTCGTTTTTACGCATTTATTTCAAATACCAGCTCTAATATTTTCGAATAGTTTTCTGCTAAATTATGCTTCTAGATTTTTTTTTTTCATTTCACCGACCTTCTATTATGGTTTGGAAGTACCAATACAATCCCATTAAAAAAAGTATCCACCATGTAAATATTTTTTGTAGAAAGTAAGGGGTTATATTTTTCTTACTCGTTTCAAATGAAGAATGTTATTTTCAAAAAAGGAAGAAAATCTATGACATCTGGTAAACACTCTTGAGATATGTGTGAATCATGTGCATATATTTCACATACAAAAAATCATAAAAAAAAGTACTCCTATGACCCTAAAGACAATACATTTGAGGTTCAAATGTTTCTTGGTCATTGGTTCAGAGTTGTAGAAAACAAATACATGTAAAAAGTCTTCTCTTCTCTCTTCTCTTTTCCACGCTTTCATTAACGAAAAGTCATTGCTTCATGAATTGATTGGAGGGTCTAGAAAATAAATCTCGAATTCATTAATCTTTCGAAAATGAACAAAAATTATGCATAGAACCTTGGAATATGCTGTTATAGCTGAGAGCCTAGAATAGTACCCTGTGGTATATTTATCATTAGAAAAAACTAGGAATGCAACCCAAGAACTCTGCAGGGGATGTAAATAAATTTCAACAAATTATCTGATCAAAACGTATATTTGTATGATTACTTCCGCGATATATATTCTAAAATTTATGAAGTTACAGTGTTGTATGTAGATCTGCTTCAGGCCTTCTTTTTTTCAGATAAGTGAGACGATAGGCAAAGGTGAATTTTGTGAAGTAATGCTTGGAATATGGAAAAACAGTAAAGTAGCAGTGAAAGTATTGAAGGATTCTAGTGAGGCGGAAGCCATTCTGATGATGTGAGTCTCACTAGTATTTTGTCGAAACATAATTGACTCGTTCATTGTGTTCTGTAGGTCATTGCGTCACGAAAACCTAGTTAATTTATTGGGCATAGTGAGAAAAAAGCATCAGATCTATTTAATAACGGAATACATGAGCAAAGGAAGCTTGGTTGATTATCTTAGGTCGAGGGGGCGACAGCATGTCACTAAAAAAGATCAGATCAATTTTGCCTTCGACACAAGCTCTGGTATGGAGTATTTGGAAAAAATGCATGTAGTCCATAGAGATCTGGCTGCGAGGAATGTGTTGATAGCGGAGAATGGAAGAGCCAAAGTGTCCGATTTTGGCCTGGCAAGGAACGAGAAAAATGCGACCTCAGAATCTGCGAAATTGCCTATCAAATGGACTGCTCCAGAAGCTCTCAAACAGAATGTAAGTATTTGACTATCGGAGTTGAAAGGTAATTCCGACAAGAAATGAGGAACCACTGAGTAATTTGAAATGAAATGTTACTAATAATTTATAAATTATCTTTTTAGTATTTATTGTACTGTTTCAATTTCAGAAATTCTCGAATAAGTCAGATATGTGGAGTTTTGGAATCCTATTATGGGAAATCTACTCTTTTGGTAGAGTTCCCTATCCAAGAATAGTAAGTACTTGCTTATGATCTATTCCATAACTAGTATTCGTTATCCTTTACGTATAATTCTAATGTTTAATGCGTTTAAATTAAATCTATTGTGAAAATGGGGAATCCCTATAATTTGATAACTGAATTTGATAATTCACTACTAGGAGTTTTGTGAAGACATCACATCAAGAGATGTTAACTCTATGATAAATTTTGTATATTTCGTGAATTTTGAATCGATGTACAAAAAAAAATATTACTCGAAAAAAGTCTTAAAAATCATGAAAAATACAGAATCATCAGATCCACTTGAACTTCGCACTATACACGCAAAATTTCTTGCTGATTTAGAAAATATATGATTTGTATATCCTTAGATACAATTCTCTTGCAAGATCAAACTTGCGGAGGTGCCGTAAAAAGCCTAAGATATCTTTAATTTTCTCGTAATTTGCTCCCAACTGTAGATGAACTTTTTAACGGTGAGAGATAGAGCAATTCTGCGAACGCTGATCGATTCAGAATGATGAAATTAGTATAGTTCGTGAATTTCAAATTGATAGACAAAAAAAAATTACTCTAAAAAGTCCCTAAAAATCATGAAAAATACAAAATCATCAGATCTACTTGAACTTCGCTCTATACACGCAGAATTTTATGCTGATTTAGAAAATATATGATTTGTATATCCTCAGATACAAGGTTTGGCAAAAAAAAGGGGTAAAACGTCAAAAGTTCCCTTGCAAGACAAACTTGCGGAGGTACCGTGGAATTAGAGTAGAAAAAAAATTTTTAAATGTTTTAGAATGGAAATAATCCCTCCCAACTGTAGATGAATCTCTCTCAACTGTAGATGAACATTTTAACGGTGAAAGATAGAGCAATTCTGCGAACGCTGATCGATTCAGAATGATGAAATTAGCATTGTTCGTGAATTTCAAATGGATAAACAGAAAATAGATTACTCGAAAAAAGTCCTAAGGGGTAGACTCCTAAAAATCATGAAAAATACTAAATCATCAGATCCACTTGAACTTCGCACTATACACGCAAAATTTCATGAATCGAATCTTTTCGTTCCCACTCAATAGAGATTTAAAACTGAGAAAATGAAGGTTATTCTGTGGACTCCGTAACTCTTCGATTTTCTAAAAAGAGGAAAACCTTGTCATCCAACATGAACCTTGAGTTATTTGGGGTTTCGAAATTTTCATAACCCACAGTGAAGGTGGTACACAAAATCTGGTATAAGCTACAACAGATCGTGGATACTCCCAAAGATAAGACAGAAGAAAAATGATAGTCGGGATTTATGAAATTAGAAAGAAGGGCTATGAAAGGACAGTACAAAGAGCACATCGAATAAAAGTTCGGATGAGAGTTGAAGGGTATTTTGCTCTGCACCTGGCGCCATTGGTGGAGAAGTGAAGTCATCGACTTTTTTTAAATGGAACCATGTCATGTTTAGTATCGCTATCTATCTATTCAGTGGTACTAATATTTCTTCAATTGTCTCGATAGGTATTGTATTTGTCCACCTCTGTAATTCACTCACCTATTGCTTAATTTGTTCAAAATTCTTCTCAATCCCGGAATGTATCCAGTTGATCTTCTAATCGATATGGCAATTTGATTCAGACAGTGGCGTACGCAAGTTTTATAAAAAAAATATTTTGATGTGAAACATTTACAGTTGTTTCATCAAAATGCTTCATTACATTAATATTTTATTTTATTATTTATTATTTATTACCTTAAATTATCCCAAACATCGTAAGTGAACTTTTTTAATGAAACAACTGTCAATGTTGCATAAAAAAATATTTTTTTTCATAAAAACTTGCGTACGGCACTGTCTGAATTAAATTGCGATATCGCTTGAAAGATCAACTGGCTACATTGGCCGATTGAGTTTTTTTTAAAACAAATTAAGCAATAGGTGAGTGAATTACAAAAATTCAAAACACTCTACCTACCGAGACAATTAAAAAAAATATGTAACTAGATTGTTCCCAGTTTTAAAAATAAATAGGTTTTTCTGAGTAAGGGGTTATTTTAACGCCCCCTAGCAGCAGAGTGGTCGGTGGATCAGCGGTCTAAAGCACAGGCCGTTCGAAACTCCAGCATAGCGATAGTCGGTTCGAGCCCGATGTAGGTGCAAGATAATTTTTCTCAACTACTTTGTATCGGATCGATAGGCGACCGCATGCTTTGTTAAAAAGCAAGTGTATTGTGAGTTGTCTAGATGCCAATCTCGTCTAGTGCTAGCTTGGAGTGCACACCGACCACCCGAGGTGGTGCTGTAGGTTTTTCGGGTTTTCCTACAGCTGAAACGTGAATACATCACCTAAAACATCAGTGAGTCGCCCCGGAGCGCCACGGCAAATAATAATAATAATATGCCTTTGGGTACACTCGACGAGTGTTTATGAGGGAGTATTATTATTACTTCATTTCAAAATTTAAAGAACTCCCACGAAACACAAATTTGATAAGGATTTTGCTGGATCCTTCAAAAACGCTGATATTCTACACTTTATGGATTCAGATATTCCTGTGATATTTCTTTCTAATTCTCTATTTTTTGTAAGGGGTATTCACGAAAAATATGTAAGGTGCCAAGTCTGTTTGTTATAAAAATACCATAAACTTCTATGAAAGTGCAAACAAAATTATTCCTTACCTACTTTTATTTCAGCCATTGGCCGATGTTGTTAAACATGTAGAAAAAGGTTACCAAATGGAGGAACCTGAAGGTTGTCCGCCTGAGGTATATGAAATAATGAGACAGGTGAGAATTTAGTGCAAACCCAGGAAGGGTAATTGGGAAAAGTGGTGGTAATGGCATTTGTCACTCTCGAAGCCCATTTTTCTTTGTTTATTTCTCTTCAAATTTTTCATTCGATCTAAAAAATGAATAATTGAAAATGGAAGAATACCCCTAAAATTCAAAAATGTTCAGACTATTTTGAGTAATTCTGACATTGAACCGAACCTTGTGGCTTGAGGGCCAATAATTTTTAAAATCGAAATACTACTAATCGTACAAGTAACTATACAGAGTTAGTCAAATGTATGGACCCGCCTATTTTTCTGTTATTATGAATATGAGAGTAATTTTTGTAAATTGAAATATTATTTGATGTGCTATTGACGGAGGAGTGACTTCATCGGCAATTTTTTCAAATGGAACCATACTTCATGTTGAGTATCATTAGAAAGCTTGTTTTTTTCTCATTTCAGTAGTATTCATATTATTTTAACTCTCTTTATAGATGCAGTGTTTTTTTGTGTCCACCTCTGTAATTCACTTATCTGCTACTTGATTTTTTCAAAAATTCAATAAGTTGGGAAATGTAGTCAGATGAATATTCTTGCGATATATGTAGCAAGTATAAATATTTTTTATATGCCACATTAACAGTTGTTTTGTAGACAAATTTCACTTAAGATGATTGGTATAATTTTAAGTACTTATCAAAAACAAATATTTAATATAAAATTAGTGCTCGAACTGTAGTCCATTCCGGAATTAATTTTTCTAGTAAAATTTTACAATAGAAAAGTAACTAGTATTGTTCTTCGAAAAATGATCATCTGGAAAAGTTATATCTATGTACGCCACTGTCTTGTTCAAACTGTCATTTAGCTTAGAATATCGGTCTGGCTACATTCCTCAACTAAGTAAACTTTTGAACAAATCAAGCAACAGGTAAGCTGTCAAACGATACTAAACATGACATATGGTTCCATTTGAAAAAAATCCTATGATTTCACTTCTCCACCAATAGCACACCAAAAAGTATTAGAAATCTCAAAAAGATGCAGAGTGAAATACCGGTTAACCTTCATGCAAAGTTTTTTTTCATTAATAATTCAATCCGTTCTAAACTATGGAAGTGTTTGATAAAAGGTAGTTGCTACACTAGTAAGTTTTACTGCTTAAAACCATTTTATTTCTAAAAATTATACTTATCAATGCACATTTTTACAGAAACTCTTTTTTTACACTTTAATTTCGCAGTATGAATCAATTCGAGTTGTGAAAGATAAAAAAATTATTTCACCACTGTTCCCACACCTTGCATGATTTTTTATATGCAAAGTTGAATTTTGATGATTGCCTTTTGTTCATTAAAAATTTCTAACCTAGGCATGGGATTTGAATCCGGAGAAAAGACCAAATTTCCATGAGGTAAAAATCAAACTGGGACATCTAAAGCAGCAGATAACATTGTGAAGTAACAATCTAGTTTATAAACGAGTAGTGTTTGTTAGAGTGGATGTGGTATGTATAGCATTTTATGCAGGTAATTTTGCATAATATATCTTTTGATTGATCACCCAATTGACAACAGCACTATGTTTTTGGAGATATGACTAACAGAATAAAGCAACTGGTTGAGAATATATATTATAATCCTAAATTACGATTCTACACCATTATCAGTCTCTAAAATGATATCGATCGAGGTTTTGTACATTTTTTCTCTCTATATTTTTTGTTGGTCAGTTTCTACGATGTGATAACTTTTCTATTAATTCCACTTTATATTTTTGTATCGGTCATCAACATACTCATAAGTTTTTAGTTGATTTATTGGGGAGACATTGCATTTGACTTCCTAGGAATGAGAATTAATTGATCTTTTTTAGCCATTGAATTAACATGTTTGTAAATAAAATGTGTTTCGTCGCACTTTAGACTTTGTTTTAATGTTGACAGCATGTCTAATTTCCTCCATCTTCACCTAAGCTAACTCCACGGTGTTTATCTTCACTGTATCGCCACTAAATCAATTCGTTTTATCACAAATAATCGAAAATGATGCTTAACCACTCTGTTGAATAAAGATGATAATCAACTCTGTTGAGGAAAATAGATACAAAAATCGGAAAAAACATTACCATAGTAAACCTTGTTATACACATAATTTGTAACGTTGAGCACTATTGAATTGCTCATTTACGAAATGAAAATCCTTTACTGTACATATTTTTAAAAATGTTCTGTATAATTGGGTTTGAAGTCTGGGAATTAAAAGGGGTTCAATTTTCAAGACAAGAAAATAAGAGTTATACAATTTGTTTATCAATTGCTGTATACTGCCATAAATTCGAAACGAAATTAAAATTTTCAAAACATTTTCAACAATCCAAAAATATGTTTAATTTTTTTGAAAAGAAATCTGACTACGCCACTGGGTTTGCAATACTTTCAAATGAATTTTAACAAAATTTCATAAAAACAGAAATATACTATATTTAAAATTTAAATTACGTTGTCGAAATATTCCGTATAATCGTCCTGTATATCACATGTGTGATTTCAGAATGAAGCATTAACGTCATGAGTCAGATCGTTCGAAAATTGAAGTTTCTATGTTGAATATATACAAGAAATATGTATTTTTTATATACACAGATTGAAAGTATACGTGTATATGTTTATTCTTTGGATTACGTTATTTGATCAATTCAGTGCACCAGTCATATGTGCCATGTGGCCACTTGACAGAACTTAAATTATGAATATTATACAGTGTGGCTCAAGTATACACGAGACTAATTTTAAGAAAAAATAAAGATATATGTGTGAAGAAAACGGATCGGTTAATTTTCCTGATTTCTTCTCATTTTACAGAGGATATATCATATGTACTCTTGTGGGAAACAGAATTTATCAATGTCTAGTTTTCATTCAACATAAAAAACCAATATCCTTCCAATTTATGTTTCAAATACCAGTAATCTTTATTCAAATATGTTGAAATCCTACCAGTATGTATAAAAAAAAACTGATGGGTTGATTCTTCTGATTTTTTTTTACAGAGAAGATATAATATGAACTTGTGTCAATAGAGAATTTTTCTTTGTGTGGTTTTTAAGAACGAAAATGCTGAAAGATCGTTTATTATTGTTTTGAAGCATGTTTGAAATTGATTCCTTACAAAAAGAACCCCACATTTTCTCCTTGCTGCGAGTGTTCTCAGATTATGGATATGCAGAGTAGGTTTGAAATACGGGGTTAGTCCATTCTTAATGAAATAACGATATAGGCATATGAAGTTAACACTATAGCCGCCATCAATATAAACATATTGATTGATGCGAACAGTAATACGCGAGTTCTTCTTACACACAAATTATTGAAAAAGGCTTTCTTTGAACCTTATTAAAATTTATTAGTATTTGAAACATAAATTGGAAGGTAATGGTATTGTTTTTTTATGTTAAACGAAAACTATACAAAGAAAAATTCTGTATTTTCCACAAAAGTTCATATGATATATCCTCAGTTGAATGAGAAGAAATCAGGAAAATTAACCGATCCGTTTTCTTTGTACAGGGTATTTCTGTATTTTTTCTTGATATTAGTCTCGTGATTACTTGAGTCACACTGTATAAAATTCATAATTTACGTTTTGCGAAGTGGCCACATGGCACATATAACTGGTGCACTGAATTTATTGCATCACATAATGAAAAGAATATATAACGGAGAAACGTGATTTTTTAATTCAGCCAATATTATGGGATATATCCAACACAGAAATTTCAATTTTCGTACGATCATGATTTACCTTGTATATTGGATTGCAAAAATGCTCAGAAAACATACTGTTGCACTGGCCAAGTGTCAATACTGTAGTGTTGATAAAAAAACCTACTTATAATTTTGTGATATTACCACCCATAAAGTTCAGTTAGTAATGTCCTGAAAGCTCCAATTTACAACTTCAACTCTCTGTATCTCGTGAACTATACATAGAATTTTTCTTCATATTGAAATTTTTGACAATTTGACCGAAATACATTTTGCATAAGATGTGTGCGTGGTCCTTTGCTAACATGTTTTTTGGGCAAAAGTTAAAGTTGTAATAAAAGAACTCTTCAAAACCATTGAGGTTATCAGTTTTGAAACTAATCTCTTGTATTGCGGTATAATTGAGCGATTGAAGCCCTTTTCGTTAGAAAAAAATCCTTCAAATCGGACAACAATTGAGAAATGAGTCACTCTGTATATGAAGTGACGTGTGGTATTTTCGATCGTTCTCAAATGTAGAATGACCCTGGTGTGATGTGGAATCACATCACACGTTATAAATCGCTCTCATAAACGTGGAGGATATTCTATACTTCAAAACGATCTGATATACCATGCTGATTGAAACTGGGAGTCAGAAACACAAGCAACCAAGTAGCAGTACTATTTTTTTTTTCTATAGATGAAAAGTATTTTTGAGTCTTTATTGAAGATTACATTGTTTCTTGAATAGAAAGGATTTTGCTCTCTACATGTCACTAGTCAATTAACTGTTGTAGCAATTATTACGATGAGGAATAGAATGTAAAATGGATGTTGAAGAAACCAGTGATTTTCAATAATTGCATTGTTCCTACCAATTTGATCTACCCTCGATATTGATAATACCGCCTCACTCCAGTGATTGTACTTGGTATAACCTGTGCGGGTAGAGGACGATCATTATTATTATTTGCCGTAGCGCTCCAGTGACTGATTCACTTTTTTGGTGGCTGATTTACTTTCAAGCTGCAGGAAAACCTATTATAACTGCAGCACCATCCCAAAGTAGTCAGTGCATGTTTCAAGCATCAGACTTGACATCTAGGCAACCCAATTAATGATGATTATACTCCATCATAAATACTCAGAGTGTAAAGGCAGAATATAGCCTGTTCGGGTATAGGACGGCTTTTATTATTTGCCGTGGCTTGCTTTTGGATATGACACGGGTTTATCAATACATTTGAGGAAAAAATCTCCTGTACTGGGTCTCGAACTCGTATCCAATGCTAACTGGAAGTTGTTGACCAATGCTTTGATATCTTCACATTACAAAAGGATTACTTGAATTTAACTTTGTGTTCAGTGGGTCTCGTTTTTCCCCAGATCAGAGTTGCATTTATTTCATTTACTTCGATTGTTATTTTACTGTCGTGAAAGTAATGGGGGTCTAAACTGCTGGCATTCGTTGTGAGAGCTTTGGTACAAAGTAAAACTTGAGCCTGCATAAGACAACGATAAAATTGGCCTAAATAGTCTAGTAGCAAATTTAGCTCAATGAATTAATGATATAAGACTGAGACGTGCAGGTTTCTATATTTTTGTAATAATATAATACATGTTTGTCGAATACCTTCGTTCGTATATTAGGACTTATGAGATCAGCTGCTGAACATTGTTCAAAAACTTATCCATAATTTTATTCATGTTCGATTGGATTCTACCTTTTCCCTGAATTTTGATATTTCAAGAAAGGTACAACATTGCTCCCTCCAGTTCTTCTGGTTGCCGATAGTGAATAATTTTTTATTTCAACATTTGTTCTGATTTAAAAACTTTATTTTTTCTACAAGTTGTCTGTTCTGGGGCTCTCTAATAGTTATAATTTGCTCGTTCTTTCATCGTCACTAGAAATACTCAGAGGTAACTGATAATGATTATTGTAACATTTCCTCCCAAATAAAGTTCGAATTTGATATTTGAATACCTAAGTCACCAATTTTTTTCTGAAATTTTTGCGGGCAAAAGTTACAGTTGTGGTAAAAAAACTCTTGAAAGATAGTGAGGTTGTCATTTTTTAAACTAATCTCTTGTATGTGGTGTGGTTTAAAAAATAAGATTCCATTGCCGTACTTTGTTAACGAAACTAGTATTTATTTCCAAAAATTTTTATTTATCATATCTAATATACTCACAGATTTTGCAAATCCATTTTTTGCATCCAAGTTCATGTAAAGTTTGTTTGCTTGTTTTTGATTGTTTCAAACGATTTTGTATTGTTAAGTTGATTTATTAATGCATATTTTTTATTTGTATTTTGGATTCTACTGGAATTTGAAAAATAAACTTTTTATGTGTTGGTCGTATTTTGATTACCTTCCTCTAACGGGTTCTGATTGAACCCAACTCAGTACCAACCAATAGCGAAAAAATAGAGGGTAATCGCTATGTGGAATTTTTTTGTGACAACTTTTGTTTTTTTTACAAATATCTTAACTCATTCATTCCCGTCGTGCTCATTTCGATACCCCCAAGGAACAAAGCCGTAACTAAAGTTTCAGTTATAGGTTTAGTCGTATTCAGCTTAAAAAACTGATGCTGACGGTAAAAAAGCCATATCTCTAAACCAAGTAGTTACGAAGAAATCTACTTGAAAAAAGTTGTATTTCGACTCAATATTGAAAATAAAATCAGTATTTTGGCTCTCCTTAAATATGATGAAAAATGAGTTACGTCTTTGTTCGTTGGGAGTGTCGATTTGAGTACATTTTCTCTATACAGTTTTCTACCAAATGATATAAATGGCAAACACATATGCTTCAGATGTTGTTAGCTGAGAAATCATTTCGAAAACTGCGTGCCAGAAAGTAAACACTAACTATACAAGGAGGTAAGTAATATTCAGTTTACATACTTTTTGTAAATTTTGGTGGATATTATTATACATTGTTGGTTTGTCTATGTTTGTTAGAGGAGATTAGAAGAGATTTGCGGTATATAATCTTTTAACTAGAGTTATAAATAGTTTTGAACTCGAGTGTACTCAATTGAGTACACCATCTTTTGGATGCTTAAGGAATACTTGTTCGATGCTACAGTAGTACATTTTTACTTACAGATGAGTTTTGATTGATCATGGCTGAATCATCAACTTCCACGAACGTTTTTTGGGAAAATATTTTTGAATTTGGCTACAACTGTAGATGACATCAGCTCTTCCAGACGGAGAAATACCGTTGATATGGTAAGCAAATATTTTGCTTTTTGGCTTGTGGACCAACGTTTCTGCTGACAATAGTTCCCCGGTCTAACCGATTCTGTAAAACAGCTAGAGGAGTATCGTTACAGCAGACATCGACCTGCAAACAGACGAGGAAGATATTGACGACGAGCGTATTCAAGAGGAAGAGACAATTTTCCCCAACGATAGTCTTGAAGAAATTGAGGTAAAGTTGGGGGACAGCGACAGTGAAGTGGAAAAAAGTTATGGGGATAACGATACTCCTCTATCTGTTTTACAGAATCGGTCAGACCGGGGAACTATTGTCAGCAGAAACGTTGGTCCACGAGCCAAAAAGCAAAATATTTGCTTACCAAAATTGACCAAGTTTTGGACGTTTATAGGCTGTGAAAATTGAACTAGAGAGTCTAAGTCCTGTGGAAGTTTTTGAGAAACTGATGGACGAAGTAGGTATCAATCGCATCGTCGAACATACACATTTATATGCGACAAAAAAAATTATGCATTTTTTTGTAACTGTTTTATATTATATCATACTTGAGAACTGATCTCTTCAGATTTTCACAATGTACTCAGTTGAGTACATGAATATATCACATTTATTTAAGTTTTTGGACTGTTGTTACTTTCTCATATCAATTTATTGCAAATAAAGTTTTTTAAATTATTTTGTGAAAATTTATTTAAAAATTAAAAAAACAGTGTGGGATTTAATGGGTTAAAAAGTATTAAAATAATCGTTTTACAGTCAATGGAAGTTTTGTAGACAGTTTAAAAAACACTGAGAAAATCCGGAAAAACATCTAAATATATACCATTTTTCAATCATTCACAATTTTTTTATGAATTTAAAGCTGGATAAACAATCTTGCGGGAAATGATAGATAATGTGCGTATGATGGATTCTGCCCGATGTGTAGTTTTTCCACAATCACGCTATAAACAATTTAAGATTGGGAACGCACAATCAATTCGCAGTCGTCGGTCGTCAGAGGCGCTGGGGTAAAACGAATAAATTTTTGAGTAGCAGTAGATTAAGGAGAGCCGGTTGAGATCCCCATTTGCAGATGTCGCTCGAGTCTTCTAATACAGCGACATCAAAATGCATGATACCTAACATGTGTGCTAGAAAAATCGAGATGGAAGAATATATTAAGATTATTTCAGTATATTCCCACAAGAACTGAACTGAATAATATATCTCCTTTTTTCGTTGTACAAATGACGCGTATAACAATGGTGCTGCCATCTGGTACGTGTAATGTCCAAACTATCATAGTTTCTCTGATTTGGGCTACCAAAATGACAGCCACCACCTCGAGCAGAGAATCAGCTACAGAAATAAATTTTTTGACCAAATTCTACCAAACGACTGATATTTAGAAGCTGATCTCTACAGCTCTCGTAAAAATATTCAACGCTCTAAATTTAAAAAAAATAAAAAATTCGAGGTGTTCCATTTGAAAAACAAAAACTAGGAGCATTTCCGGTGAAATCGTTAGTGCTAGAGATATAGTTTTCATCTCAAAAAATCGCATTTTAGTTCTCCATAAACCCCCAAATGTTCGTGGTTCTAATCTGAATATTCTCTCAAAAATGGGGGGTGCCATCTAATTCATCCGATATTTACAAACAAGAACTAGTCATGATTTCCAACAAAATCATGAAACATATTTCAGAGATTTTTTCTTCAACCTTACTCAGGTAGTAATTTAATTTAACTCCATGTTCAAACCAAAGTAAAACATAATGTACAATGACGAGAAACATAATAATAATATTCATAAACACTAGTTGAGTGTACCCAAAGGCATAGCCTGTGCGGGTAGAGGACGGCTATCATTTTGTGGCGTATTCACTTTTCAGCTGTAGGAAAACCCGAAAAACCTACATCACCTTGGGTCGTCGGTGTGCACTTCAAGCTAGCACCAGACGAGATTGGCATCTAGACAACTCACAATAAACTTGCTTTTCAACAAGGCATGCGGTCGCCTATCGATCCGATATAAAGTAGATGAGAAAAATTATCTTGTACCTACATCGGGTTCGAACATCCATCAGTAAATTCCCAATGAGTACATAATAATAATTTTACTCCCTCATAAACACTCCTACCCAAAGGCATAGCCTGTGCGGATAGGGAATGGCTTTTATTATTATTTACCGTGGCGCTCCGGGGCGACTTACCGATGTTTTTGGTGGTGTATTCACTTTTTAGCTGTAGGATAACCTACAGAACTACCCCACAAGAGAAATAATGAATTGTGAATGGCAGATGCTGTATGAAAATCCAATTCTTTTTTTCTCATTTGATTTTATATTCAAGGTAAGAATGAATATCATTGTAAATGTTTATCATTGTTTTACATAACTAGGCTTGTTTTGGTGATAACAACAAAACAAGAAACTATAAAGCCATAACCACTCGTCAATTTATTTATTACAAAGATGGGGACATTGAGACAAAAAAATATACATAAACCCAATCAATCAATTCTGGTTACATAATATCCTCCGCGAATGCTCTATAAAACTAAAAAGTAGGAAGTAAAAAAAGTGTTAAACTGTAAATAACATCACGGGAGTGTCCAATACAAGAATTGAACACAATTGGTTTCTAGTGTTGCTAGTATTTCATACATCTTTCAATTCTTCAGGCATCTCGTTTTTCGGATGTTTATTCTCAAAATGTTGCTTGTAGGTTTTGGGGTCCGGCATTTGGGCCTGAAAATATGAAAAAAAATCAACCAATGAATAATTTTATTGCATAGACAGGATTTTCAGAAAAGATAAAAGCACAAACAAAGGGATTATTGAAAAGGAAACAGTCATGATTTTAGTTTTAAGGTGTTCTACATTAATTCGAATCTCAAAAATGACAATTATTGAATATTATTTCTTCACTCTCATTTCCTCACATACTTTCATGTAAACATAATCCGACCTGGATATCAAATAACAAGCGTCACCGAACTATTCTTCTTTTGCCGCAGTTCCGCATGCGCATTGTATTCGCGCGAAATTTAAAATACCTACTGATTTCGTTGATGATTACTGGCAGTTATTCTTGTGTAGTTTGAAGTTAGCACATGATTTTCAGAATCATTATCCGAGTTTACTGATAACGTAAGTGCTTTTTTTTCTATCCACTTTTTTTTTGTCTCAAAAAACTTTTGTGCAAAAGTATGCTCTTGTAGAAAAACTTTGCCCAGCGTTGGACAGAGGTGATTTGGCGGTCGCAAGGGACTGTTGAATTATTTTCAGTTCGATGGTTGCCGACAATTCTATAGTATAGGAAAATTGGCGAAAGGCCGAATTATTTATAGTAATTATAATAAATTTATATTTTGTGAATTGCTTTCTCTTTAAATCAAAGTTACATGTATTCAGAAGTTGCACTCCACATATAGGAATAAAGACAAAAAGTGAAATAGCTCTCGACACAAAACAGAAAACTATGTTTTTGGAAGGGATTTTTGGCAATGGATGCTAAGGTTTATGGTGAATTCATGTAATGTAATGATAATATTCATGCATGTGAAAAATTTAAGTGTAATTCAATGTCATAATTTGGTCAACTTCCAACTTTCATCACAATTCCTCGTGCAACTGACGCACTGCGCATGTTCAACAGAAATTATAAAAATAATTTCAAATGTTCTACTGGGAAAAATAAATATAAAAACTTACCAATATAAATATTGTTTGACAACTGGAAATAATTCGCTTTAGTTACACAATTTTTATTAATTGAAAACTAGAAATAAACTTCATGCAATGGAATATATTTTTATGTTTAGTTGTGCATGAACACCTATGAAATATTTTTAGGGCAATCTTTCATTAAGTCTTATGCATGAATTCACCATTGGTTTGCCTTGAAATCCACCAAGCTATTAGATCCCCTAGAGTTATAGCCAAGTCCATGTTAATGTTATCAAACAGTTCTTTCTAAGGGTTGATGCAAAAGAAATTGGCTTAGGTCCATGAAACTGTGTACTCGACATGAGGCTGTATGCACCAAAATAACTGAATATTTTTGCTATGTTTGAATGAACACCAGTTATTCAAGCATAATAATTATTATTATTATCATCAACCATGTGGAAATTAATTATACATATCTTGAATACGATTCACCCAAGTTTAATGCCACGGTCTTTGGAGGCATGGTTTAAAGTGATTGGAAAGACCAAGCAGCATTTTCACATTTTTTTTTCATGCACACTTTACCAACATGATTAATACTTATTTACTGGATTAAACTCACCTTACAAATAGAGCATGCGTGTACTAAAGCTTTCTGAGCGGCCTTTTTTTGATCTGTGGCACTGTGTCCCTGCTGCTTTTTGACTTTTGCTGCCTTTTCAGCAGCTTTTGCTTGTGATTGTAGTTTTTGTTGTCCTCTAGCCATTTTTCAGGAAGTGAATATTTACCTACAAACATAATTAACCATCATGAATTACCTCTTTCTTTACAGTTATTTGAACTTCTGAACTAACTAACCTAGCAACAAGACGTCTCTGGCCACTTCAAGTCCAGTAGCTACGAAAAGATGACTTTTACCCTTAGCGAAAAGTAAAACTGAAAGTTGATTTTAGTTTGTTAACCAATTGATATTAAAGGGTTTATTATAAATTTTGTTTTTATTTCAACGTTGACAGCTGCAACGCAGCGTCCGCTTGTTTGACCCAAGTCTGCCACGGAACTGAAAAGAAAGGACATGATTGACATGAAACGGAAGACGTGGTTCAAAGAAACAGGAAACATATTCCCACTCTGGAACACAGAACTCGATTGTTGCGTTCGGCTACCCCTCTCTTCTAGTCCATCCTCATATAAATCTGTCGTCGAGTAAGCAGTAATCTAAATAGGAATTGAACCGAAGACTGTTTACTTCACACACTAAATTAGCTGGAACGCTAATATGAACAGAAATTCGATTACAATGAAATTTCATAAAAAAATTTGTTACAAGAAGTGATTCAAAGAACAGCGTGAATATAAGCGATCTGTCCCATTTATTGAAAAATGTATATAATACTCAAAAAATTAACAGAGCCTAAAGAGTCCGCAGTGTTTTGTATTTTATGGAAAATCTTAATATTTTCAGCTTTATGGACAGTTTCAATCCTAGTACGAGGTTCCTGAGGCTGCCCCGAACCTCGACATGAAGAAAAATGATCGAAAAACCTGTCAATAGTTTTAGAGCCAGAAGTTGGGTGGTGGCATGACTGAATCCTTATCCGAAGTCCTCTATTTGATTTAAATGCGATTTCATGGAAATGGGCCTGCGAAGTTGGCAAACATTGGCATTTTGAGTTGGCAATGCTAGTATGACCAACTATCCGGATCACAGACCTCATCATTTATGAGGTCTGTGATCCGGATACATGTAAGAAACTAGAAATTGTTCACGAATATTCTATTTGCTATATGCGAAAATTCTTGGTAGCATTGTCCTACTCGACATGAAGAACAGATATATGAAGTATCAACATGATTTATTCATAATTTTTTCCCGGTATTGGGCGCTTGGACTAGTAGCCGTCAGCCAGCTATAGCTCAAACCGTTAATAACAGTCAATTTTCACATAGAATAGCACCAAGACCAAATAAATATTGAAACAACAAATGAACTTTTAGGAAATAGAAACGACCTAATTAGTTTCACTCGATACTAATTTTGCCAACAAAGTTGGCATCTTCAATCTTCATGAGGTTTAGCGCTACAAAAAATCCATTTTAATGCGAAAACAGTTTAAATAAAGCCTCTCATACCTTAAATCAGTTCAACGGAATAATTATAGATGTCGCAGTCTTCTAGTGACATAACAAATTGATAGTAAAATTCCTATGGCGGGAAAAATTCCGCATTTTTATGGTTGTTTGAGGATATGAATATGAAATATCAGTTAAGGTCACGCGTATGGCCTATTATTTTATAATAAGGTGCTACTTTACTCAAACGACATATTCGCGAAATGCGTTCCCACTAGATGGCGCTCAGAATTTAGGCGCGAAACTGTGTAATGGTGATCAACCTACAAATTCCATAAGAGACCATAGTGTTTAATTTTATTCTCATTCAAATTTGAATAAATTGCTGAAGATGTCGATAATTGAAATATGTTAATCAGCCCTTTCCATATACGTAGTCATTGCCACTTTTTTCCTAATTCTGTTTTCAATGGAAAAATTATGTAAAGAAACTTTGTGTTTGGTACTATTGATGATGCATTAAGCATTGGGGCACTGAGCAAATACGCCTATTGTTTGGATTGCTTGATTCTGTCTCCATTTCGGTTATTATATTCTGAAACTATGAACATGAAGGAATATCACCAAACTCAGTTTAATGTCCAAAACTCGATTAATTATGAGAAAACAGATAAAATAGAGACACTAGTTCTAATGGCAAAACAAGACCTTGCAGCTTTACACCAGTTCAACAAAATAATTATAGGTGTCGCTCCCTTCGCGCAGGTCGCGAATAGAGATTTCTAATGGATTTGGAAACCCAAATAAAAAGAGACAAAAGTTCTTAATTTTTCCATCCTTGTTGCCAGGGGCGCGCTCTGTGATTAGTTACCATAATGGCGGTTAGTTTGGATGACATGACAACTACAGTTGAAAATGACATTTATACTCCCTGACCTTATAGTAACCAATCACAGAGTACATTCCCTGGCAACAAGGACGGAAAAATTAAGAAATTTCGTCTCTTTTTATTTGGGTTTCCAAATCCATTAGAAATCTCTATTCAACCCAGCATTACAGAACTTAAACACAGAACTTTTGTAATTTTATATCATTTATCAAAGTTTTTTGTTGAGCGCCATCTCACCAGCATATTTCACAATGACAGATTTGGCCATCTACCTAACAGACAATGAAGCTTTTGAGAATTCCAGTTTTGTACCTTTAAAAAAGAAATCATTTTCAGCTATGTCCGATGTCCCAAATTCAAAAGTTTTTTGACTCGTCTTAGTTTTTACTCCAAGAAAAAGTTACAAGTTTAATAAATATCTGCTCTCCACTCCTGTCATAGTAAGAAAGAACAAGGTGTAGTGAAATTCAATTCTAGCCGTTATGAAGATTTTCATAATTTTAATTGTGGTATGTTTCATTCATAATTTCGATGTAATAATTGAAAATAGGATTATTGAAAAGTGGGTGTGAAGCAATACATTACTTGAAAAAAGAAGTCTATATATTTTAAGAAAAAAACACCTACCTAGTCAAAATTAAACAAATCAATGGAAGCATGAATGATAATAAGTAGAATGCATGATCCAAGTTCTACAATATCAATTGATATGTTTCTATCATATATGGATATAATTTATACTTCTATATCACATTAGTATATACATTTTAATTGGAACAGCTACTTACAAGAAAAATAAAATCCAGTCAATCAATAATTTGTTCAGATATCGTTAAGCAAATCTCCAATTTTGAAAAAAGTACTTTGTTTCTGTAAAAGTACGTATCACATTATTTTTAGTTTCAAAATATATTGATTGTTGTGTGAATGTTAATGACTGCCTATACAATTCAAGCTCATTTTCTATTCTGATTTAGGCGTATATCAACTATCTACCAATAATAAGATCCACAATAGTATTCCTTGTTTTCTTTTTAATGTTTCAGTGTGTTTGGATGTTCAATTTACAACGGGTCATGTGCATGTACTCGGATCTGAATGAAGAACTGAATGATTATCTCCAAAAAAAAGCTACAGCGTTACACGATACTTTCTCAAGAAGAAGACACCAACTGTCTAGAAGGGGTAAGATATGGTTACGATATTTTCTCGGCGATACTTGAAAAATTACGACGAGTGTAGGTATAAAGAAATTATTTGACAAAACCTTTTTTTCTGTTTAAATTCCCACGAAAAAGAAAAACCTGTAATCACCTGTGAAGATAAAGGCAAAAAAAAAATGTAGGTAACAAATTCTGCTACGGAACGGACTCCTAAACAAATCCCAAACATGAAAAGTTCCAGAGCTCTCTCTATATACGACCACTTTCTGGCTTTTCATTGAGTGGACCAATACTGGGGGATTGCTTTTGGTGCTATAACTGAGCAACATATTTTAATAATTGTTTTTTCAGATGCAAATGGTGTGGAATTTGAAGAAATGAGAAACTTCACGTACGATGGTAAAGTTGGAGACGTTAAAGTGGTAACTTTTTTTGATAAAAACCATCTCCTTGTGGGTAAGGAGTTAATGAGTATATCTTTGGAGACTAATGAAGAAAGTATGGTAAACTCACAGCAGGATTTGGAAAGATTTCCTGATGATCAACAAGTTGTATTCGCAAAAGTAAGTAGAGTTCTGTTCTTTGAAAAGTATATGGAATAAAACTGATCTTCAATGGTTATTTCGCATTATACTTGACTGTTTTAGTGATTTCAGTGATTATTATGATGAATTCGATTAGATTATTTTCAGACTATAATTTACAACAATTTCCCTATAACACTTTCAAGACTGGAACTGGGCGAAGCTCATATATATGGTTTCAAAAACGAAAGCAATTTTTTCATTCAGACCCTTCTCATTCCACATTCCAGTGATGCTCACTTTTTCGTCTACAACGATGATTTGTTCTTGATTGTAGTCAATAATAGAGGAGATAATCTGGCTTTGACTATGTAAGTAACAATTTTTTATTTGGAGGACGTGATGGTTATATCAAAGATAATCTGTTTCAGAATTTACAAGTGGTTGGGATCTTATTTTGATGAAATTCAGACGATTTTCACCACAGGAGCGATAAAAGTTACTAGTTTCAGTACCAATACATCGGAAATTATAATTGTGCTGCAACATTTGCCAAACAGAGTGGTAAGTTTTTTTTTGTTGTTGTTGAAATTGTTATTTCCGTCTACCGGCTGCACCCTTACGAGCAACCCACAGAAGTCTTCAAGAGACTTATGCGAGCTATAGGGATGACTGGATTAAGAAGCGATCGCTCAACTCACGCGCCACCAAGGCCCATGTATATATATCATTTATTTTTTCTAAAGAAGTTAGCTTATTCATCGGGCGTTATTTGATGACCATACTTTCTTGAAAACTTAAAGTACTCAAATACTCGGTCTTCTTCTTCTGAAATAAGCATGTTTTTCTGTTAAGCCGGGGCTACACGACGCTACGAATGTCGAACATCCTCCAACATTGGAGCAAGTTTTATGAAAATCCTGGGCCATCTGTTGAAAAAATCACCTTCACGGAAGATATTAGTTATGCATAATTTTTTCCGTATTTTCCATGAGTAATTGCTGTATTTCTACCACTTTCAAAGAATGCAGACCTCAGATTCAAAAAAAAATTACAGTCGCGTTTTCAGAATATTTCATAAAATAATATTTCTTTCAATGAAACACCCTATATTTTTTTATGCATTTCGATTCGTAATAACATTCTCAACAACTAATCTCATTTGACATTTTTTCGTAAAGGTGAAAATAAGACAGTTTTATCAATAGGAAATATTTATAACAAACGGATTTGATAAAGCGCTATAAAATATCGAGTAAATGTTCAAAAACACCTTGTTGAACACATATTTGGGCCTTTCTATTGACACTACGTGTGGCATTCAACACAGTTCGGCCCTCAATTCTATTAATTATAGTTTCAATATAATTTTTCAGTTTATCTACATTATTATGTTTCATTTTGTACACCTCATTTTTCAGAAATCCCCAAAAATAAAAATCTAGAGGTGTCATGTCTGGTGAAAGAGGTGAAGTACCTAGGGCTTACCCTAGATTCAAAACTACTCTGGAACAGACACGTAGAAAAGATCGTGAACAAGGCAAAATCATCACTGATGGTGTACAGGAACATTGCAGGAAAAACGTGGGGATGTAACCCCTCAATACTGCGATGGATGTACACCCTGATAGTGAGGCCTATGATCACCTACGGAGCAGTAGTGTGGCACGGCAGAACCGAATTTACCACAACAAAGCAAAAACTGGAGAAAGTGCAAAGACTATCATGTCTTTGTATAACAGGAGCAATGAGGTTGACTCCAACAGCAGCAGTAGAGGTCATTCTGGACCTCACTCCTCTCCATATCATGGTGAGGGGAACTGCTTGGGGAGCAAACCTCAGGTTGGCTGAAGTCGGACTCAAAGGGACAGCACAGAACGTAAGGGGCTCAACCCCTACCGAAAGTGCACATCTCGTCGATCTCCCAACTGACGAAATTATCAGGAAATTTAGTTTCGAGATATTCTTTCGAACGGAATTAAATACCAAGAGTGGATGGAGCATAGAATCCATTCGAGCACTGGGAAAGAATACCATAACATGGTACACGGACGGGTCCAAAACTCCCGACGGAACTGGAGCAGGAGTCTTTGGGCCTCGCACCAAATACTCCGAATCCATGGTCCAGTTCCCCAGTATTTTTCAAGCGGAAATTCACGCCATAGAAAGGTGCATTCAATTCAACCTCGACAGGAAATACCGGAACAAGGAAATCGCAATCCTCTCCGATAGTCAAGCAGCCATCAAAGCGTTGAGCTCATATAACATCAACTCAAAGATGGTTTGGGAATGCCTAGAAAAACTTAATGATTTCGGCAGGAACAACAAGGAACAACACGGGGCACGTCGGAGTAGAGGGCAATGAACAAGCAGATACCCTGGCTCGAAAAGGGGCATCAACGCCACTGATCGGGCAAGATCACACCAGTTGGCTGTGGGAGAAATACCACGAATAGACCCCCTCAAAATCCTTAAATTCCTCAAGGAATTGGGGCTTGAGGGGCTGCTGTAAACGATATGAGTACACCTTGAAATAGCAGAAGAAGATGGGGCACAATAGATCTAATTAGGTCGCAGCGCATTAGTCACCATCCATAATTACCATTACCATTACCATTCCCATGTCTGGTGAACGAGGGGGCCTCGTAACAGGACCATTTGTAGCAATCCATCTGTTTCCGGAACAGCCTCGCAGCATTCTTTTTACGCCACCGACATTATGTGCTGGTGCTCCATTCTGCTGAAAATAGATCATCTGACGAGCCTGCAGATCAAGATCATCAAAAAACTCTTCCAACGCTCTTGTTATAAAATTATGTAACGGGGTCCGTTCAAAAAACCATGGTAGAAAAATGGATCACATGAGGGGGCCAACAATTAAAAGGACTGTTCCTCCCAATCCATCTTCCTTGAAATGTGCCATCAAGCCGTTTCCATACAGCAATCACATTATGGATGGAGGCACCGTCTAGCTGGAGTATAACATTTATGCGATCTTCTATGCTTAGTACTTCCATCAAATCCAACAAATTCGTAGTTGTTATAAAATCTTTCAACATTTAGTATTTGTTCAAAAAACACTGGATCTAGTTTACGATTTTTGAATATTCCTAGCCAGACACTGATTTTTCGTGAATACTGTATTTTTTATTCATCCCCCAGTGTGAATTCTCCATTGCCCAGTAGCTGGAATTCTGAATGGACACTGTACCGTTAGTGAATAATTTCGCCTTATCTTGGTAGAATTAACAGAATTCCAGTCTCCGTTCCTCATCACCTCGTTCTAAAGTGTCCATGATTTTCGGTTTGATGGGAATAACTTCATTTTTTCCAAACATGTACGTATTTTAGATACGCTAACGTGTAAACCTCGTGAAATCTCCCTCAAGCTATTTTTCTTGAACTTACTGTAGAATTTGTCCGTCTGTTTCTAGATTTCCCATTTGTCTCGGTGCATGTTTTTCATTAACTATCCCGTTTCCATTGAATACTATTCATTATGACTACTATTGTATTGGTTCATGATCTGGATGTCTTCGGATAAATTGGAAAGTGGAAAGGGTTTTGAGGATAACCGCCAAAATTATGATAAAAAACAGACAACTATTTTCAAAGCATGCTATAAAAAACATAGTGCCTGGCTTATTGAACTAATTTTATGAATTGGCGGTATGAAAAGAACTCATGAGAATTTCGCCAAATTTTGAAAATTGTTTCAAAAAAAGCATAGAACTTCAAGGGGTATTTTTACTAAGAAACTAGACTATATGTTTAATGCTTTTTCAACTTTTGTTTTTTGTTTCAACTGGGACATCTATCTGTACAAGTTACGATGATAGAACTCCGTATCTGAATATGCGATGTGTTTCTCATTTGAATGGCTACTTCACCTTTTCCTTAAAATGTACATTTTTTCATACAGGGTCAGTCAAAAAAGGATGAATTTGAAATTTTTTCACATTCTGTCGAGCGATACGATAGTGGCAAGAGGCAGAGCGGGCAGGCCAGTGGGAAATTCGGTTGATTTCCCGAAGGACCGCTACGTTTCGGCCTGGCCGGTACATCAAATTGACGAAAAGCCGATGATGCATATTATTCATTTAATTGACATAGACATTGATGCTTTCAAACGTGAATCGACGGCCGGTGTTAATAGTTTACCGGGCCGATTTGCCCCTGCCGATCCGCCCCTGACAAGAAGTTAAGTCTGGCTCCAGGCTTGTTAAATCAACATAATGAATTTCATTGATATAGACATCTACTCTCTTGAGCTTCTTACCCACAAATTTTCATATTTCAGATTTTTTCGGAGATATATGAATTCAGAAAGGATGAAATTAGGAAAATACAATATTTTCGAACAGAGAATCCTATAAACGTCGTTACGTATATCAGCAAACACAAAAGATATGCCCTAGTATTTGAGCAGTCAAGGAAAAATACAGTTCATTTTTGGAATGGTAAGTCAGACAGAATAAATATTGGAATGAAAATCAATGGAAAAGACAAAACTTGTTCGATGATTATGATTTTCATAAATAGAAGTAACAATGCACATATGTCATATTATAATCCCACCTTCATTTTGTAGAGGCCATTATAATAACGATATACGTCGTGATTTTTCAAATCAATTGTAAATCATCGACCATTTTCTCGTTTCGATGATTTTTGTTATTTTTCCTAAGGATTTTCATCAATATATTTTGTTAGCTAGATTTTTAATCTTCTCTAATTACAGATTTCCAACTGACTGAGGTAAATGAGTTCGTAAGTGAAGATGTCATCACCATCTCTGGAATTCATACTACCAACGGCTCATCAGTTCTTATCGTACCTTCTTATGTGAGTATATAAATTTTCATCAATTGTAAATGACGAGAAAAATTGTATCCAGTTCATTATTCCTAAACGGCACTGACCTGAAAAATTTGTATCGAAAATATCTATTTTACAACATCCATGGACTCATCGAAAACATCGATGATGCTCAGATTTTCTGGCCCTTGCAGAAACACAATTCAAATCCTTCACCAACAAGGTCTACATGCTCTGTTCTGCTTAGGAACTCCAGTCTTGACTCTGGTTCTGATGTCGTTTATGCATTTACTCCAAAGGAAACCTTTCATCCCAATGTGAACAGAGTTTGGAGCCAAAACTCTTCGATGTGATGTAGTGAAATCGTTCTGGAGCAAAGTCGTTATCAATCAAAACTATACCATACCAATAAATGATCTTTTCTGGTTGTAGTCCCCTGTCATTCCACCGTTGGCAGTTTCATCAAGATTGACCCGTCGAGCTCAGTCTACACACACATTTGTTTTAATTTTCGACACTTGCCGAACGTCTCTTTATCATAAGTTTGAGATAATCCCCATTTCTACCTCATTTCCCATGGTTCTTACGATGTTCTGTGAGCATTACTTTTCGTGGGAACCAGAAAATGGAAAATCTCGCGATAAAAAAACTTGGAAACCCTATACGTGATAACTATTAAAATGAAGGTATTGGTGTACGGTAGTTTTGTTGGTGGAATTTTTCGTTGGTGTAACAGTGGGCACTGTTGTTTAATAATGGTGTGCCCTGTATAAATCGGTCTTTTAAAATGTAAGGAATCATATGTGCGTGTCTGGATTCAGTGTGAGTTTGAGATTAGAATTTATACCTACGCTTGAACCGATGACAAAATTTGTTTTTATATATACATAGAAGGGTCGCTCTGTGTTGATAAATTCAATGTCTTGTAACACTTTGACCTGATATAGTCGAGATTTTCGTTGGGAACGAACGGGGCTGATATTTATATAAATTCATTCGGTAATGTGGTGTGCAAGTGATCGCTTGGGTGTGGGACGACCCCCTACCCGTGAGGGTGTAGGCAAATATGCCTCTCTCTAAGATGAAAAGTCAGGTATAAATTTTTCGTAGGCCGACATGTGTGTTTGTTAACTGCGTATAATTTCTCCAAGGACTTAATTGGTGACAACCTAGCCGACCGCTAGGAAGGAACCACGATACCACTAAATTCTAAATCTGTATGATCCGAGCGGATTTAAAACTTCTCTCTAATCTGGTGGCAGCGATCATCGCGCTATCTTCTTTTAATAAAAAATAACCCTCTGGCTGCACGATATCTTTTGTAGGAGTGGCACTGTTTTGGCGAAGATATATATGTATATATATTATTATTATTATATCTCGAGGATTTGCAAAGATCGCCTCCAGCTTGGAGGTTATTACATTGGGTCTGGATATATCCTGAGAATGTAGGGAGAGGTTTCAAATGAAAAATTTCTATGAGACAAAATATTGAGATTGATGTTAAATTTATTGTTTACAGAATAAAGTACAAGTTTACCGTTTATCATCGGAAATCATCAAACTGCAAGGGGAAAAGCAGTTTCCTTCAAATTATTCAGCTATATTGGAAATACACAGTCAGGAAAGCGAAGGAAATATAACAGCTATAACAATCTGTATAACTGAAGACGATAGAATAAATTTGAATATACTGCCTTTCAAAATCAACTTCAGTGAAACAGGTAACTTTTATCGATGAAAACATACATTGTTTTTGATGTTATATTCAATTTCAGATTATATTCCCGAGGACAAGAATATTCTTCGGGAGTGTTTCAATGATTTGGAACAGAAAGTTTACACTTTGAGGAACGAAATCAATGTGACGAAATCTAAAATACATTTCTTCACTGATGATACTGATTCTGAAAACAAGCAAGATTTTTCAACCGCCATCCTTAGCGAAGATTTGAAAATGGTAATGTATTTTCAGTGACTTGTATGACACATGAAATGTGTTTTGCTTATATGGTGTTGTTTTATGCCTGTAATTGAATTTAAATCAAGAATAAGTTTTTGACATAACAGATAAGAAAATGAGTATCAGAACTGAATCAAGGAAATTTGGATCAACCGGGATTCGAACCCAGGATCTCTTGATTTCAAAATTCTAATTCAAAATTTTTATTTCATGTAATAATGATATGATAATAGTAACAATAAAAACTCATTTTAACTCATGGCTAGATTGAGAGCAACAGATTCCGGATTGGTTTGTCGAGGGGCGAACCGTGCTAATCCCCAAAAACGGAAATTTGTCTGATCCGAAGAACTACAGATCGATAACATGTTTGAACGCATGTTATAAGATGTTAACGCACATCTTATACACCCGCAGTTGATCCGGTGTATGAGCGGATATATGAGCAAAGAGGGTCAAAGAAGGGGGTCGCTGGCTGCAAGGAGAACCTGCTGAGCGATAAATGCATCACGCAGGACTCCGTGCAGTATAAGCGTAACCTTTCAATGGCCTGGATCGACTATCGCAAGGCATTTGATACAAAATCGCCTTGCGGTACCCGATCAAATAGTGAGATGCATTGAACAGCTGATGCTGCTCTGGAGAACTCGCCTCACCATAACATCTGGTCAAGTCAGAGTCCAAACAGAGTAGATTATCTTTAGAAGGGGCGTGTTTCAGGGAGACTCCCTCAGGCCTCTCCTTTTCTGCATCTTACTTTTGCCATTGTCCATTGCATTACGGAAAACCCGCGGATTCAACTTTAGCACCTCCAGCAACCGGAGGCATAAGGTCACTCATCTCCACAGGGATGACCTCAAACTATATTCCTCCGGAGAAAAAGATCTTCATCAGTCATTGAGGGTGGTGCAAGAGTACAGGCATTCTATTATAATGGAGTTTGGTGTCGACGTATACTTACCTAAGGGTGGAACAACGCCACTTCCAAGAGGTAACTACTGTTAAAAGCTCCCTCCGCGGCAAGTATCAGCATACGCTCCGACAGATCTGGTCATCGAAACTATCGGGGAAGAACAAAGTTGCTGCAACAAATATGCTTGCCGTTCCGTCTACTTTACTGCTTTGGAGTAATGAAATGTACTGAAGAAGAGCTGCGACAACTCGACGTGAGAACTCGCAAAATGATGCATTTTTATAGGAGCTTGTTGCAACCTAAATCGTTTGTTTCACGGTTATACTTTCCCAGACAACGGGGAGGCCGTGGCCGTGTCTACACAACAGAATGGTACCGGATGGAACCTGTAAATTCATCAAGGGTTCAGATCCCCTTCTCTGCTTAGTATAGGATCATGAAAAAGTAGGGGTTGGAAAATTTCTTTCCAAGGCATCAACCCGTGCAGCCGATGAACTTGGTCTCGTATGCACTGAACAGACGAACCCAGATTCTGTCACCGAGTTGAAACCCGTTCAGCAAAAAGCTCACGTCAAAGTTTGCAGAGAGTGAGAAGCTCCTACAGCTACATTAGGATAAGCCAATGCATGGAGTCTTCTTCAAGAGCATTGAAGACCTTGGCTTATCCAGAAATCTGCCCTTCTCTTTTCTCAGGTCACGTGGGCAAGTCGGAAACCGAGGGATTCATAATGGCCTGGCAAGATGGTGTCTTCAACACCCTCGTCTACCATAGTCGCGTGATGGACACAGAGGTTCCTGACACTAGATGCAGAGCATGTTGTGGGGCAGCTGAGATCATAATGCATTTGCTGTCAGCCTGTCCAGCTTATGTGGTCTCAGCCTATATCCACAGGCATAATGCAGCGCTACGAGTGTGGTACTACCACCTACGACACTCGTACGGTATTTACGAGAAGCCGGTGTTGCCTTATGCTCTCAAGCAAATACAAGCCAATTAGCCTGATAAAGTCCTCCTCGACCATCAAAGTAGGACGATTTTCGTCAAAGAAATTTCGGTTTGTAGCGAAACGAACATCTTCCGAATAGAGTAGGAAAATCGGATTAAATATCGAGATCTACTCTTTGAACTCCGCAGGCTTTACCCAAACCATTCTGTTGAAATGGTGATTCTAAAAACAGGGTTCCTTGGTGAAATGATGGACACACTGCTCTTAAACCTAAAACTCATACATCTGCCGTAATTTGGCAGATATCAAAGCAGGGCGAACGCAGAAGGCCGTAATTCTTGGTTCACTCACCCCACGGACGGATGTATCGGATCTCAGGAGACAGGGTCTGACTGGGAAATTCTTTATGGATAAAAATAGACAATAAAAACTCATAGCCTGTCTGGAAGACGGCTATTATTATTTGCCGTGGCACTCCGGAAATATTTACTGATTTTTGCTGGCTTATTATTCACTTTTCATCTTGGGAAAACCAGGAAAACCTATAGCACCACCCCGTGTGGTCGGTGCGCACTCCGTGCTAGCACCAGACGTACAACTATGGTATATTTCAGCTAAAAATATATACGTGTACCTATTTATTCTTCTTCCTTTTTTTTCCGTTCAGGAAGGAAGAGGGTGAGGAGAGCCAGTTATATACCAAGCGATGAACTTAGTATACGAGGGTCATCTTATTGATTTCTGATTATTTTTCACGTAGGTCTTTGTGTGTTTTGAAAATGCTTTGAGACTAGGGGTTTTAGACTATGAGATTTCAGATTGGAGCCTACGTTATTTTGGCAACGCCGCCCAGTCTCCGCGATACTTTTACTGTATTCTTGGACTAAAATCGACGGTCACAGAATAATGTATGTTATTATTCTGACAAACTAATTCTTATGTGATCAACTGTCGAGTTGCCCTTGACTTGTCTTTTCCTCACCACACAGTCTTTAATTTCCGATATAACGGAAAATACATTTTCAGGAGACAGGAATAGAAAAGGACATAAATGATATCAAATCAAGATTGGAGTCTGTGAATTCATTTTTGAATAATTATACTTTTCCTCATGCAGAAACTATGGTGAGTAGGTGTCAGTAGGAATGTGTAGTGAACAAAATAAATTGCCTGTGATCGTTTTACTATCTATCATTATATATGTAATTCTATCATATTACATATTGCATGTGCCAGATTGTGAATGGGAGCTTGATACTCGAAGGTTCTGCTAAGTCAGATGAACTGTCGGGTAAAAATATCATAATTAAGTCAGCAAACGGCCGAAAATGGGTTCCAGAGCAGTGGTTGAAGTATGAAGAACCTCAGACGATAACAGGTCCCGTGAAAATAAATAGCGTCATAACTAAAATTCTGGAAACATCATCAGACGATCCATTAGTGAAAGGTTATTATTAAATAACAAACTAAATCGTCAACTTGAGATTCGTATTTTTCAGACATTCTACTGAAAGCTGGAAATCAAACAATCACTGGATATGTATCTATAGGAAACCTTACAGCTAATAAGGTTTATGCCCGAAAAATCAATGATGTCCCGATGGAAAAGCTTTTCACCAAGAGTAATCCTCAACTCATCAAAGACGTTAAAACGTTCGAAAATCTTGAAGTTGACGAACTGAAAGTAGAGCTAATAAACGAGGTATGATCCAAGTATCTGAAAGATATCGCTGAGATATCGATTATCATTCTGAATGTTGACTGTTCTCATCATATTTTTTAGGATGAACCTAGTAAAATTATATCACTTTTCGTTCCTTCAGTGCAGTCCAATATGAACTTCGATTCGAATGTAGTCGTAGATAATTTAAATGTGGAAACTATTGACGGTATCGATTGGAATGAATTTGTGGACTCGGTATTCAGAGTTGGAAAAGATTCAGAAATAACTGGTAAGATACATTTTCTTAATCTAGGTATAAATGTGATTGATTCTAACGTAAGTTGTGAATAACTCCAGAAGAATTTTTTATGGATCCATGCAGGGTGTCCCAAGACGATTAAGAAGAGAATTGTAATTTCGGGGTTGTAAATTAAAGCCATTGGTGCAGCTTATTTTGATATCATGTTACCCAATAGTCTACAATGGTTTTTTGCACGTACTGTTTTACAAACCTAATATATTCATGTATGACCTTTAGATGTACTCTCAACAAACTATATTTATGTATGACCTTTAGATGTACTCTCAACAAACTAAGTGCAGAAAATGGCTTTTGTATGTACTCTTCACAGACTAGATAGTAATGATTATACATAGAAGTTACACATGATGATCATTCACTAATACAAAAAACAAACAGAACACAACTAAGATCTTCATTAATGTGTATGCCATGGTCATACACAAAACATCAATACAAACACCCTACCCTCATCAAGGCAAAACAATAAATTTTTATGACCAAGAAAATCTCAAGGTCATTGTCACACTATGGCACCCATGCAACAGTCATACACCTGAAGGTCACTGATTACGTCAAAGTGGTGGGAGGTGGCCTAGAACCGGCATAAATTCCCTACTTGCTTTCGAGTTTGACACTGAAGTAGCTGATCCAAACTCTGTTACTGTTTAGCGAAAAGCTCATATTAAAGCTGCGGAGACTGAGGTACACCTGCAGCTACACAAGGATAAGTCAAGGCATAGAGCCTTCTTCAAGAAAATTGAAGACCTTGGCTTATCTAAAAATTTCTCGAATCAAGTGGGTTGAAGTCTGAGTCCGAGGGGTTCGTAATAGCCTGGCAGGATGGTGTCTTCAACACTCTGGTCTACCGCAATCGCGCGATGGGCGTTGAAATCAATTAGCATATGCAAAAAAATAACACGCAAACCCTCATGCATTTCCACATTCGATCCTATGAGATATGTGATGTAATTAGTGGGTGCGTTGAAGTTTGAGGGCAGTAACTTTTGTCGTATGCATGTTTAGAAAAATATCTGTATTGGAGACTCATGAATATTCAGCTCGTAGACCTATGGGTGAAACAAAGCCATTCCCAAAAGGTAACCACTGTTAAAAACTCTCTCCGCAGTAAGTATCAGCATAAACTCCGACAGATCTGGTCATCAGAACTGTCGGGGAAGAACAAAGTTGCTGTAACTAATATGCTTGAGTTCCGATTCTACTTCACCCCTTTGGAGGGATGGAATGGATCTTAAAACTTGCCAAATGTTGCATCTTCATAGGAGCTTGCATCCCAAATCATCTGTTTCACGGTTATACTTCCCAGACAACGTGGAGGCTGTAGATTTCTGAGATTGGAGTGTCTATATAACAAAATGGTACTGGATGGAGCCTGTAAAGTCATCAAGAGTTCAGATCCCCTTCTCTGCTTAGTATGCGATCATGAAAAAGTAGAGACTGGAGCATTTATTCTCAAGGCAGCAACCCGTGCAGTCGATGAACTCTGTCTTGTATTCTACACTGAACGAACGGGCCCAAACTATGTTACTGAGTTGGAACCCGTTCAACAAAGAACCCACGTCAAAGCTGTGGAGAGTGAGAGGCTCCTACAGCTTTCTTCTTCAAGAACATTGGAGACCTTGGCTCATCTATAAACCTGACCTTCGCTTTTCTCTGGTCAAGTTGGATGAGAGATTCATAATTACCTTCCAAGATGGTGTCTTCAACATCCTTATCTACCGTAGTCGCGTGATGAGTGTAGAGGTCTCTGACACTAGATGCAGAGCGTGTCGTGTAGGAGCTGAGACCATAAAGCATTTGCTGTGAGCTTATGTGGTCTCAGTCTATATCCACAGGGATAATGTGGCGCTACGAGTGTTGTACTACCATCAACGACACTCGTACGTTATAGACAAGACACCGTGTTGCCTCATACTGTTGGGGAAAATGAGGCCCGTTGTGGAGAATGAGAAGTTTCAAATCTATCAGAACTACTCACTCCCAACTCTCAGGCGAATACAAGCCAGTGAGCCTGATGTAGTCATCTTCATTGAGTTTGTGGCTCCTGATGAAACTGAAATCGTCCGAAAAGAGGAGGAAAAACGGACCTAATATCGAGATCTACTCTTTGAACTCCGCAGGCTCTACCCAAACCTTTCTGTTATAATGATGGTTCTGACAATAGGGGTCCTTGGTGGAATGATGAACACACTGCTCTCAAACTTAAAAATCATATCGGCTTGCCGTAATGTGGCAGAAATCGTCATCTTTGGTTAACTGCGCCTGCTCAGGTCACATGATTCTCGGACCCAATATATTCGCTTACCCCACGGCGTGGGGAGTAGTTATTGGGGCAAATGATCCAGCGCGCCCTCCGGAAGTGTCGGAGCAGCTGAGACATGGCCTAACTGGGAAATTACTAACGGGCGAAAAAAATTAAATAAAGAAATTTATTCAATAACTTAATCTAACCCCCAAAACAGATCAGGAAGCTCAGTGAGTTCTCACTCTGGTATCGAAATACAGTTGCATCTGTAAATATGCATCCCGGCACTATGTACAAACCGTGTCGTGGGGTTTCTGAGAGCATAATGTATTAGCTGGTGATAGAATTACCCGCAGCCGTCGTACCGTCCGACTGAGAAATAGCGCAACGGGAGGCGGCCCACTTGCCTGACTAGAGTAACAGCCTCCTCACCAACACCTGCTGCTTGCTTACTTCTGACGTTCAAAAATAAGGAAGAAACTTTGGTCGTTGTATTATATTCGAGGATATTCAGATAATTTGATCTCTTCTGGCACCAGGCACACCTCGCCAAGATATCATTTATATAATAACTTGCCTCCTTTAATTGTTTGCTTCGTTTCTCTCATAGAGACTTCTTCATGTGGCGGTGGATGGCCTTTCCTCTAACACTCTACTTATACATGCTGAGACAACATATGCCGGACATCCTGACAGCTAATGAAGAATGGTCTCAGGTGACTCATGACAGGCACAGCCTCTTCAGTGTCAGGGAACTACGGGACTTTCCAGATGTTATGAAGAATTCATAAACAGTATAATAATATTCTTTTTGAGAACTATCGTCCCGAAACAGTTTTTTCTGAAATGTTGAGAATTGTCATTATACTATTGAAAAAAATTTACTTATTTTGTGACTATAACAGTCCCGCACGAGCTCTACATCTGAGTTTTTTTTTGAAAACTTGTTAGATACAAACAGATCCGTGAAGTAGGGGTTAACTTGCCAGCACTGCTTGCCTTCATGGAGCATAACACGTTTTACCTTATTCTGTCGATTTTTTGTTGTATTTGTATACCGAATCATGATGTATACCACAGACTGGTGTCATCGCCGATTAAAAATGATTATTCATAACACTATTCCAATATCTTTGGAATATTATTTCATAACATGTTCATTTTTAGGACCTCTAACATTTTCAAAACTGAAAACTCTTAAACTCAGCCTCAATACGCTGAAAGATGTTAAGGTAGCAGACTTCTTGACGACATCAACGGACCAAACAATT
This sequence comes from Chrysolina americana, assembly GCA_958502065.1. NCBI lineage: Eukaryota > Metazoa > Arthropoda > Insecta > Coleoptera > Chrysomelidae > Chrysolina > Chrysolina americana. The sequence goes on from OY293420.1 coordinate 9,067,681, forward strand.
CTCTCAAATTTTGAATTCCACCGCATTTTTGCCAAAAATATAACCGCAGGAACAGTCAATAACATCAACCTTCTTGAATCTGCTGTTTTGATTGGACAAAACGATTCGATCAATAGTGAGTAGCACTGCTGAATCATTTGGGAGAGAAATGACACTTGTGGTTTCAGCTCCAGTAACTTTCCAGAAGTTGAATGTCGTGGAAAATTTGAAAGTCGTTGGGAAGCTGGATGAGTCACTTTTCTGGCGGTCAGGTTTCCACATCATTGGAACGAACGAATCCGATCTGTTCCAACAATACAGTGGCAAAGTTAAAGTAAAAGGAAATTTGCACTTGACAAACCTTTACTTGCAACCAACGACAAAGTTGGTTGTTTCTAGCAATAAGATGGATGTCGACTTGGCAAACAAATATTGGACCAAAAGCACAAACCAGGTTAGTGGTTGTTGTTGAATGTCTCTACTATTCTCCTCACTGTTGTGTTCGCTCTGTTGACTTGGATGATTTGTACTTATTACCTTCTTCACAAGAGTTTAAACTAGAGATTCTTCAAAGCGGTTCTGATCTTACATATGAATTTGAGCAATTGAGTGTAGGTAATCAATCAGCATCTCTTCCATTTTTGCCCAACACCATCTGGGTCGGAGAATTCATGATCAGAAGCTGTAACTTTGAAATTTCCAGGACATTGATGTTCATCTGACTGCCCTACAAGGAGTGTCCACTCCTCATGTCCTGGCGAGTACCTTGAACGATGTCAAATTCAGTCAATACATGTTGAACAATAACGATGAGAAATTGGAAACCGATTACCATTACGAAACTATCAGTGTGAAGGGGAATGTTATTTTGAGGAATACTGCTCAGCATCAGCCAAATGTTAATAAAATTGGAAAAGACGCTATCAAAACGAATGGAAGGTAAATCAGTTATTAACTGAAATCAGTTATTTGAAATTACTCCTTCGTTCGTGATGTTGAAGTTATCAAAAGAGAAGATGGATATATTTTGTAACACTCTAACTCTCTTTTGACTTTCTGAATTGAAAAAACATCCACATACCATCCATATTTTTTGTTTGATTTTTCACTTTTCAGCTTCATTATCAATGGTAAAAAAACATACAAAGACACGCTGAAGACGGAAAACTTGGCAACTTTAGAACTAGATGGAATAGATACACTGGAGGTTTTGACCACAAAATGGCCCGCTAATGTAACTGGTAAGTATATAATTATGAGAACAACTTGGACTGAGATAAACCAGTCAAACGACCTTTACCTGAGCCTTTCGGGTAGTACGAATGGAGCATCTGGAACATCGTGCAAAATCTCGGAGTTAACTGCCTAGTAAAGGAGGAGACACTGCTGGTGCTGATCAACTTTTCCTATTCCAAGAGACTCTGAGAGAGTGGTAAACCCAGATACACCAGGTAACCACTCTTAGAGACACCACAAGCACATAAACCACCGCTAATCAATATCAAACGATATGACCTTCCGCCGGTGAAGTCTAAAAGTGGAGACTGATGGAAACAGCAAACTAGCAACCTGGATCAGAATGAACAGAATGGAGAACGCTGTAACTGGTATGGGAAAACCAAACGTGCAAGAGGAATATCTGATATCCAACAGATATTTTTTCTGAAGCAACTTAGAGTCTATTTAGGGACAGGGGTCGGCTACACGGCAAACGACTTTTGGTAAATAGTAAACGAGCCCAGCAAACCTCTCGAAAAAGCTATTTCTGTAATAGATGACAGACCGTGCTTCAACAACGGATTTAGGCAAGGAAAGCTGAAGAAATCTTCTTCTTCTAGCGCCTGGCTAAGTTTCCTTCTATGCTTTACATCTCATCTCCATCTTTGCTCCTTTTTAGTTTATTTCGTGAACTTGTTCCAGCTCGTCCTTCATCTTTGTCTCCATGATATTGTGGATAAACCCCTTCATCTTCTCCCAGCTGTATTACGCCATCTGTAAAAAATGTGATCACTTGACGATCTCAGTGTAGGTCAGATGCCTCTCCCTTCCCCTTTAAGGACACGCGATGGGGTGGGCCCTGTGGTTTCCACCATTCCACATCATTTGACTTCCCTATTCGTTGATTATACTGACCGAAAAACCTGTGGACCGTCAGAATCTGGGTAGTATGGTGGTCCCCGGAGCGATTCTTCAGACCATACCACGCCACCGATAGAATCAATCTCTTGTTCCATTGTGCTACCACGATTGCTCCCTTTCTCCCTGCCTGCCACGCTGTTAGAGCTGTCTCCCTCTCCTCCTCTTTTGCCGCATCCGTACCGCCATCTACCCTCTCATATAACCTCCTCTTTTTCCTGATCACAAGAGATATCGGAACCTGTCCTGCAATTACATGCACCTCTATAGTTGATGCCGTTTTATATCCACATGTGATTCCCAACAACATCTGCCTTCGGGTTCTTTCAGCATTTCCATGTACCTTCTGATCCGCGTCACCCCGTGCCAAATAGGAACACCGTATATGATGCTAGACTGCACGACGCTTGCAAAGAGTTTCCTCTTTCGGCTGCGTGGGCTTCCCACGTTTGGCAGTAGCCGCGTTAACATTGCCGCTCTGTTCTCGACAGCTGTCTCCCTGCGCAGTCGAAGACATTTCTTGTATTCATTTTGTGAGCAAGGTACACCATTTGCTTGGCAGTCTTCTGCTCTCCTCTACCTTCTCAACTGCTAGCAGGGTTGGCCTTTCCTTCCTGAATCTAAGCTGTCTTTCGCTCAGACCTGTGCCCTCCTCCAGGTTGTTCTCCAGTCTTTTTTTTGCCAGGCTGTCGTAAAGTTTGTGTATGTCATCTAGCAGACAGATTGATCCCTTCCTCTGGGAATGAGGGACTAGCCTCGCCATTTTCCATTACTTCTGAAATTTCTGCTCAGCAAGAAGTCGTCAGTTCATGATTGTCAGGATCCACCTTGAGGCAATTCTGTTGACTTCTTTTATAGCGGGTATGCCGTCTAGGCCAGGAGCTTCCTTGCTCTTTAGTCATTCGGCCGCTGTTTTGAGTTCTTCTGTAAACGGATCGTAGTCTCGTTTTTTTTCCTCCTGTGTCCCGAGGCCTACTCTATTTGGGAGCAGGTTTTGGGCTAGCTCTACCTTTCTGACGTCTGATAGTCCGTATGGAGTCAGGATCTTCATTTCTCTAATGGTTATATCCTGTATACTTCTTCCCACGCGTCGTGATTTATTTTTCTTCGAGCCTTCTTAGCTCTCTTTTGGCTGTGAGTGCTTTTGAACCATCTGTGAATCAACAGTTGTCTGCACTTGGTAGTTTCTCCTTTTGGAGGACCAACGAGTGACCACAGATAGTACCCCGCCTTGAGACCTTGATCATAAGGCTTCCTCTGGTGGAAACGTAGTAGCTGTAGTAGGTCCAGCTGATGATGGTTAGTTCTATACCATTTTCAGCCAAACGGAGTCAGAGCTAGATATATAGAGAACTCTGAAGAGATACATATATATCTGAAAAGCTCGCGGTGTAGAGGATTGTAGTACGTAAGCTCCAAACTAATCTAATCTAATGGGTCTACCACAGTCTAGTTAGAATCCTTTGGAGAACCTTAGTATACTTCTCGCTACACCTATAGTAGTAATGTTCGACCAGTAGCTCACATGCAGAAGCATGCGGGGCTGAATTTGCTTCAATAATTCACAAAAGAACGTGTGGTGAGAATTAGGGCTTAAATCCAATAATGAACCTATGACGATGCAAGAGGGTGATAAGGCTCATGACTATACGGTTCGGTTGGGTATTTGTTTGTGATACAGTAATTGGAGACGCTTAGGCTGCTGACTGGTGTTTTATCCCACAGTTTTTACTCTTTCAACATGTCTTTCACCAAGTTCAATCTTTCACCAGGAGATGAGATCATTTGGTGATTGAATCACGAGTCACCGTGTTGAAAATAATGACTTAATATTGGGATTAAACGCCAGTGTAGTCATTACTACCTCAGGAGTTCCAAACAGTGCAGTACACGTTTTGAGTAGTAGACAAAGGCTGGAGTGCCTAAGGAGATCAACTATGTTCTACACTGTGTCAGAGAAATACTCAGGCAGAATGCTGAACAAAATGGGAAAATTTAAGCACTAATATATTTTGGAAAAAACCCTAGACCATGATCCAACAAACCATGCCTCCAATGGAACGGTACCAAGCAATACCAGGAAGAGTGGGTAGGTATAAAATAATTATCAGGGGAAGTATGATGACCCTTCTTGTCTGCAGTGCCTCTAAACTCATGTTGATAATCCTAATTCGACGGAAAAACAGCAATGAATCAATCTGTTATATTTTCAGGGACCAAGGTTTTCAAAAATTTGGTAGTGATGGGAAATATGAATTCCTCTCTCACAGATGTACACGAAATCAATGACATTGTCATCGAGGACCTTATGAAAGGAGTGATTTTTATAGATCAACCACAGAATATCAGCACTATGCATTTTGTCAATCTGAATGGTACGTGATGTGAAGTTTTCTCGCTCTGTAACTGTCATAATTCTTTCTCAATTTAAGTTTCTGATCTGGTCGTTAAAAAACTGAATGAACACACTATTGACGAATATGTTTCGAGATCGAAGAATATGTCATCTTTATTTAAAAAAATCGACAATTTGGTAATCAAAGGAAACTTCACCGTCGATAATCTCGAGGATGTTTCAACAATTAACGACATTCCTTTCAGTGACTTGTTGACTAATGTGAGTCCTACTCGGCGAATTAATTTTCGTTTGATACTGCTTTTCCTTTTGAGAATATCCTGATTTTAGTAAGATGTGGCACGCTTATTTTATCTCTCTTAACATTTTTCCCGAAACCTACTGGATTATATCTTCCAGATACCCATGCGAACTGATAATTGAAATGAATTTTCTAGTTAAACAAAAATCCATCTCTGTACCGGTTTCTGGGTTTATTACAATCGGCAATAAAGATAGCAAAGGATAGCGCTCGAATTTCGTAACGTATTCCATTAAATACTATTATAGCATTATATTCTAATCCGAATAACCACCCTACTTTATCAGCTGTAGAAAAACCTATCAAATAGGCAGTTAATATCAACTTGAATTTCGAAAAAATATTAAAATGAAGTATGATGAGTTTAGAAGTACTTACCAGGGAATTCCAGCAAAGTGTCGCATCTTCCTAGGATCACATGTTGAGCGTTACTGATATTTTTTTTATTATCTAGGCACCAAAGAGGGGAGAATTCGGTGGAATCATTGGGGATGTGAGATTTACTGGAAAAGTCACTGTTGACGATCTTACTACATCTTTTCTCAATGGAATAGATTTAGAAAACATAACAAGAAGATTTTTATTCCGAGAATATAATCAAACTATCACCGCCCCATACAGTTTTGGTAGTATCAAAGCAGGTAAGAATAATTTACAAGTTTTTCCCCGGACAGCTTCTAGGATATCGAGAATGTCCCAAACACCACAACTCACGAAAAGATTTTTCCAATTCAAACCACCTTCATTTGGGCTGTGCTGAACTCGGTTCGCAACATCGTTGATCCTCTTAACAACTACATATGGTTTTTCCCGAGATATTGCTACGATTTTAGCAAATAATGGGCCGAGCATACTACTAATCTGTTTTTATTAACTATGAAAATACAACTACTTCACTGACTAATAAAACACGTTTATCTCTTTAAACTGCTCAACTGATATCAACTAGCTACATCTTTCAAAAACTTCTACAATACATGTGTCGCCTTATATACTCAATTCGAGCAGAGTAGATTTTTCGGGATTCTTCCGTTCTCCAAATTGATCAGTACAGAAAAACAGTTCCAGGAATGAGGAAATGATGACTGCGATCGGTGCCGGTTTACTTGTTACTACGTCAAAACTGTGTCAGGTTCTACTAGGAAAAGCAATATTGACAGTAATATAGCTATAGCGGTTCTGGGCTACTATATAGAGGTTCTAGTTCTAGACCATCCATGCTATAGTTGTCCGGAGCGAACCCTACAAGGAATGTAGGGACCTACGCAAATACCAAATCGTTGCGTCTTCTTAAAAAATCATCGCCATCGGACCTGCACCATCATCATCATCATTGGACTAAAACAGAGTCAGAACTGGGAACGAACTTTCATGGAACAAAGCGCATCTTGAGTGCATAGAATGTCATGGATCCTTCGGACATGCCATGCCGATGATCTCAAAAGCTGCCACACGTCACCCACATATCAAAATGAATATTTTTCATGCGTTTTCGAGTAGCGCATATTGAAAAAACTCATATTCTGCTGAACCCAGTTGAAAGTGTTATTGGTTCTGCTTCAAAGCTAATTAGATATTTGATGATTTGAATTCCTCCATTTCTTGGTCTTTTTGAACAACTTATGATGGGTGTGACCATAATTCCAAATGGAAAATGTTTCATTTTATGTTCTTGTGTGAGCTAGGAAAGATGGTGCCTAAATCACTGGTCTGTCTGATCTGCTGCAAACTGAATAACAGCAGATTTTTCATTAAACTCAAAACTATTTTCCACAGATATAATGCCTTCACATTCCTACACTCTTCGGCAATAAGGATGAACTTTTGTCCGCTCTGACTCTATCAACTAATCGCATAAAGATCCTTCATTGGGTAGTTTCTCATCAATCTTGCATCCCACCAATCAATACTGCTTTCTGCACACTTGCACCATTATCAAGCCTCTTGTAGTACCTCAAGGAATCGACTGATTTCGTAGACTCTAGATCATTGTGACAGCTCTAGACTGACTGGATTACTGCTGGACGATTCTCGTCCTCTAGTGCCTACTAATTCTTGCTTCTGTTGTTGAAAATAGGTCTCCATCTGTAAGATTGGGACTTCAGCTCCAAATAGGGTTTCCAATATATCTCTAGTTGTTGGTAGTTTATTGGCATTTTAGCCTTGATTGTTAAGTACTGGCCTTATCATAGTGTAGGCTGCCTCTATTTTGAGTGCTTTGGCTTACTCATCACTGTAGGTTCATAATTCGGTGATACGTTACATCTGAATTAATTGATCTTCGATTCCAATAGCGGAATATTAAACACTAAGTTTGAACAGGTTGGTCCTCTGGTGGTATAGGATGAATCAGGTGGGAGGGTGGCGCATACTAGCCCCAAACTCTCGCTATTTTTCACTACATCTTTCTTATCTGGATTTCAGTTCGGTAAATATGCGTCTAGTGATGGTCTCCAAATCTCCGTTCAAGTATGGCTATCAGTGTTTTATAATTGATAGTTATCTTGTTTAGACAGTCAATCTATTTCAATCATAAAACCTTAGATATACTAAGTACCGTTGAAGCGAATCTCAAGCAGTTCTACAAAGTGCGATAGTTGAAGCCATATAAGCCCCTAATAAGCTTATGGAAAGTGATAAATGACCTCAGCTTCGCCTAATGATGCCTGTAGAAGTGTCATGATATATGCCCCACCAGGATAATCATTCGTGGAATTTAGAGGCGGCACGTAATTGGACTTCGTCACATTATGTATTTGATTATTGTGTTGCATTTATCCACCCACTCAAGCTACATAATTTCGTTTCCTATTGAACAATAATGAACCAATATTATTGCAGTGAACATCATAACACCTAAAATAAATAACATCACTTTGGACAGCTTGATCGACGTTTCGAGTAAAACTCCCCAAGAACTGAAGAGCCCAAGCAATTTGAGATTCAAAAAAGCAGTTATCAGATCAATCGAAACAAAATCAATGTCCCCGTGTATGTTAACAGATTTGTTGACTCGTTTGAAGAATCCGCCTTCGCGAATTTGGTCCGAAATTCAAGTGAAAGGCAACGTTTCCTTATTTGATAACGAAAATGTTTTGTATAGGATCCTAGAGAATTCGGTGAAGATGGATACCAAAAATGTGATAAGTTCTCCTGTAAGTCAACTAAGTGGTTCACCTATGACGATCGTATACTCATTTTTTATTTTTCTAGGTTACATTCTCTGGTAATATTCAAGCTAAGAATATCACTACCCGAAAATCTATAACTATAAACGGTGTGAATCTGGCAGAGATCTTGGAGGACGCTGTATTAACCGACTCCAAGAGTCGTCAGGTAAATGCATGATGCCGAAACTAAATTGACCACACATTAATATTTTCGTTCAAATTGAAGGATTGATAACTCACTCGGGTATCAACAGTGATTTACCAACAGCAGGCAATGACAACACCGCACTTTGACCAAAACCTTGATGTCTACTTCACAGTTACCACAAATTCTGAATACATGATGTAATGGTAATGGTAAATATGGATGGTGACTGATGCGCTGCGACCTAGTTAGATCTATTGTGCCCCATCTTCTGCTATTTCGAGGTGTTCTCGTTTACAGCAGCCCCTCAAGCCCCAATTCCTTGAGGAAATTAAGGATTTTGAGGGGGGTCTATTCGTGGTATTTCTTCCACAGTCAGCTGGTGTGATCCCAGAATATTCAATCTTTTGTGACGTACCGCATAACACTCCATCAATATATGGTGTGGTGTTTCTGGATGTTCCCCACAGAATCTGCAGGTGCTGTCCTCCTCTAAGCGTAGCTTCCTTAGATGTTCTTTGAGTCTACAGTGCCCCGTAAGAAATTCCGTGATTGTTTTTAGACTATTTTTGCTGAGGTTAATCAATGTCTTCGATCTTGCTCGGTTGAAGTTACCGAGAAGATCTTTGGTCTGCCTCAGCCCTGGAAGTCTTTGCCAGTATGTTGCTCTCATTGCTTCTTCAGTTTTATTGAGTTCGTCTTGGAAGTAAGATTTTCCAAGACCGCAAAATGGTTCTGGCCTGATCAGTGGCGTTGATGCCCCTCTTCGTGCCAGTATATCTGCTTGTTCATTGCCCTCCACTCCGACGTACCCCGGCACCCAGAGGAGGATCACTTTGTTGTTCCTGCCTAGATCATTAAGTTTGTCTAGGCATTCCCAAACCATCTTTGAGTTGGTGTTATATAAGCTCAACGCTTTGATGGCTGCTTGACTACCGGAGAGGATTGCGATTTCCTTGTTCCGGTATTTCCTGTCGAGGTTAAATTGAATGCACCTTTCTATGGCGTGAATTTCCACTTGAAAAATACTGGGGAACAGGGCCATGGATTCGGAGTATTTGGTGCAAGGCCCAAAGACTCCTGCTCCAGTTCCGTCGGGAGTTTTGGACCCGTCCGTGTACCATGTTATGGTATTCTTTCTCAGTGCTCGAATGGATTCTATGCTCCATCCACTCTTTGTATTTAATTCCGTTCGAAAGAATTTCTCGAAACTAAATTTCCTGGTAATTTCTTCATTTGGGAGATCGGCAAGGTGTGAACTTTCGGTGGGGGTTGAGCCCCTTACGATGTGTGTTGTCCCTTTGAGTCCGACTTTAGCCAACCTGAGGTTTGCTCCCCAAGTAATTCTCCTAACCATGATATGGAGAGGAGTGAGGTCCAGAATTACCTCTATGGCTGCTGTTGGAGTCGACCTCATTGCTCCTGTTAAACAAAAACATGCTAGTTCTGTTCTGCCGTGCCACACTACTGCTCCGTAGGTGATCATTGGCCTTACTATCATGGTGTATATCCATCGCATTATTGATGGGTTACAGCACCACGTTTTTCCTGTAATGTTCCTGCACACCATCAGTGATGATTTTGCCTTGTTAACGATCTTTTCTACGTGTCTGTTCCAGAGTAGTTTTGAGTCTGGGGTAAGCCCTAGGTACTTCACCTCTTGCTTCCTTTTTAAGTCTGCCCCGTCGAAGCGAACAGCCCTTAGGTGCTAAAACTTTGTTCTTCTAGTGAATGGTACCACTGTGGTTTTTGATGAGTCAATTCTCAACTCCACAGAAAGGCACCATCTTCTGGTAGTCTCTAGCTCCCTTTCTATGAGATCGCAGAGGGTTTCTTCGAAGTTTCCTTTGGCCATAATGACTATGTCGTCAGCATATCCAAGGCAAGTGACTCCGTTCCCGGTTAGTGTTCCGAGTAGTTCGTCTACTACGAGACTCCACATCAGAGGTGATAGTACCCCTCCTTGTGGGCATCTCCTGTTTGTGCTGATCCGAGAGCAGATATCGCCCACTTTCGTTTCAGCAGTTTTTGTAGCCAGCATTTGGCACATCCATCTGGATGTGGTTCTGTCCACTCCCTTGTTCGTTAGGGCCCTATTTATTGCTTCGTGAGAGGTGTTGTCGAATGCCCACTCTATGTCTATGAAGGCGCATAGGGCCATTTCTTTATGCTCGAGTGATCTCTGGATGCTTTCGGTAAGCACGTACAGAGCGGTTTCCGTTGATCTGTATGCATGCTGCCCGGTCTAAATAACTCCACTTCCGCTACTGTTGTAAACTCTTCTGTGATGATTGAGTTTTTTTCGAAATATTTTCGTTCAATTGTATATTTCTATAATTACATAGACTTTCAAGTAATTTTTCCATTGTCTTGCCAAATGCAGCGTTGGGAATTTTACTTCTTGTCGAAGTAGGCGATAGTCGGAGTGCTTTCCATCACAGAAGATGAAATTGTGCCATTTAAGTTGGACTGAGCTGTTCGTAGAGAGCACTTATCAATATGTTCTTGTAGAAGCCTTGCCCCTTATATGAGGGGTTTTTTGTTGGATTATTGCCAATGAAATATTCATTGTTTGGGATATAACAGAAGGAGGAATATTAAATGGATGACTTTGTGGTTTTATTTCGATATTTCGGATGGTTTATTGCATATTCTAGCCTAAGTATAACTCTGGTCTTGAGACCAAAACTGATATGCTGCTTAGTCAGAGATATGATTTCAAAACAGTATCGGTTTCATTTCCTTCCGCAAACGGATGTGCCCTTTTGAGCAATCCTTAGAAGACTTCAACAGACTTGTGCGAGCTAAGGATAATAAGGATAAGTTACGATTCTACCGTAACTTTTCAACTAAGTCAGTCACCCATCCGAATGTTAACCACGCCCAAGATTTTCTGAATTTGGATCGACTCAATGAGGGGTTGATCAAAAGATCATGTTTCAGTGTATGCTATAAGAGGAAAATAATAGTCAGTGACTCATTCTCAGCTTCAGAGTGCTCAAAAGACGCCAGGGAAGAGGAAAGGAAACCCCACTGGCAGAGACAAAACCATTTCACATAAAAAATTTATAATAACTGTGATAGAATAGTAATAAGTAGACTAAGGCAAGTATGTACTTTGCGAACACAATTTCGTAAAATTTCCGCATAATTGTGCTGCATCCTCCGCACACAAATAGTGATTTCGAGCGCGAATACCTTCATACACAGTTTTTACCATTGCATGTTTGGTTACGGTTGAATGTCTTTTACCTTTTCCAGCAGGAAGACCAAGACTTTTGGGGCTTTTCCCTATTCCATTACACAATCTAAAAATGAAGCAATACCTCAATAACCCATAAGCACGACTAGGATCGATCTTTCAGTGTTGCAACCTCCGCGCGGCTGTTGAAATACATCAGTACCGTTTTTAACCTCGACCACAAACTTTTATTAAACGAGAGGTTGCTTCAAAGGCTCTGAAAGGTCTGTTGCACGGGCAGAAATAAATTTGGCACCAGTACGCGTTTTGGATCTATACCCACGCCGTGTCCGCATTTACAACAAGCGACATTTCAGTTGAAGAGTGTTGATTTGGGATAGAATAGATTTCATTGTACAATAGTTAATATTAATTTAAGCTGCTCTTAGTGGATGTTTCTGAACTGAGTGACTGACGTTACTGACTATTATTTTCGTCTTATAGTATAGTAGGTATGCCTCCACTCGAAGTATAATTAAACTCAGAATTGTGATGCAATACAAGACGTGAGGGTATTGTATTATCCTATGAATAAGAATACGGATAAGATGTGGAATATCTGTATCATTCTCGGTTTTTGTTTTGTATAGCACAACCCACAATTTTTTTCAGATTATAACCGGTCAGAAATGGTTTTCCACTATCAAAGCCAAGATGGCAACAGTTCTGCAAAATGCAGATATCCGCTTAATCAATGGAGAAGACATCCAGCATCTCAACGAAGACATCGTTGACAAAAATCAAATAGATCAAGTTGTTATCAGAGGAAAGAAGACCTTTTTCGCTGGTCTGCAAACCAACAGAATACAAGTAAGAGTTTTGTCAGTGGAATCATTTTTACACAATTCAAATTTTGGGGTTTACATACAGTTTTTATCTGTCGTGAAACATGTATCAGTTTTTGAATTCATATAATTTTTCAGGCTGAAACGGTTTCCAATCTTGACCCCGAAAACTTGGTGCAGATCGGAAGTACAAGAAAGGTACCGAGTGCCATATTCGATTATTTTGATGTTGAGAATGATTTGAACGTAACATTCTTCAACAATATCAATTTCCGAGATGTCTTGAAGAATCGCTTACTCAGTAAGGGAACTGAGGTTCAAACAGTAGAAGGCACCCTCTTCTTCGATAATTTGGAGGCTAGAAGTGAGTATATTCTTTTTGCGAGTAATGTTTTTGGAGGTTACGTTTCATCATGATCTGCTTCTCTTGTAGTAGGTGCGTGTATTATCTATTCTCTAATTCAATCATTACTTACGTACAAATACAAAGTGACTGCTTAAAACCATCATAAACAACCCAACTGTTAAGACTCTTACTAGAATATAACGAATATCGATGTTCAATAATCGAAATGCTTGAAGATGCACTAAAATTAATATTGTTAGTAATTCTAGTGGGTGGTGGGTCGACTAGTTGCTCAGGTATCTTGCAGTGTTCTCCTACAACTGAAAAATGAATACGCAACAAGAAATCAGTAAGTCCCTCTAGAGCGCTAAGGCAAATAATAATGATAGCCGTCCTCTATTCGTACAGGCTATGCATTTGAGTACCACGGTCAAATTTTAACATTATGTTACGTGTGGGTAATTTTAAAATTAAAGTGAGAAATGAGAGTAAATAGGTCATTCGGAAGGTGGTTTGTAATGAAATACTAGTTCAGCTAACGAGGTCAAACAATATATAGGAAGGTATAATAAAATGAAATTCAAAATGAGACAATTTGAAATAAATATGAAACAACTGAATATGAAAAACGAAAAAATATCACAAAATTAGAGACAATATTTGATGAATCACAAAACCAAATCAATCAAAAACTAAATAACCTTTTATACTACATTTTTTGTCCACCTGTTTGCTTGTATAATTTTTCAATAAATCTGTATCGGGAAAGGAGAATTATTTATTCTATTCTTTTCAGTATGCTTAAAAACGTAACACATTTGGATAATTCTTTCTATTTTGATTATTTCTGAATGCAACTCTGGCAAAACAGAACGTTCGGACTGATAACCTAAAAGCAGAATCTTAAGATCGATAGATATTTTTTGCTTCTTTTTTAGACCAGGAGCTGGTGACAGGTGACGTTCTCCCATTTTACACTGCATGCCTTTTTAAGGCTTGATAATCAACCCTAAATTATGAGCACTTTTCTTTTTGTGGAGAATTTTCGTGTTTTTCACGGGCTCAAAGGGTTTCGAAATACTGAAAAAAATTAAAGGGAACTTCCGTGTTTTCGAATTGCATGCCGATGTGAAGGATTGAAGTTTCAGTAATATAAACACTCTGGAAAAATTGGCATGCGCCCCTCGTTTGACAACGGTGGAAAATTGCGGGAAAACTCTGTAAAAATACAGGTTGCATGCCAGGTACTGCATGCCATTAGAAAGATACATCATCTGAATAATTAATTTATACCAGGTAATTTGGCATGCACACCAGAATTTCGCGAAACAAAGTCACATACATTTTCACAGTGTTTTTTGCAACTTTCGTCATGCATGCCTCTATCCTGGTGTGCATGCCAAATTAACCTACTATTAATTGATTATACAAATGACGTATCTTTCTAATGGCATGCAGTACCTGACATGCAACCTATATTAAATTTTTACAGAGTTTTCCCGCAATTTTCCACCGTTGGTCGGACGAGGGGCGCATGCCAATTTCTCCAGAGTGTTTTATTACTGAAACTTCAATTCTTTACATCGGCATGCAATTTGAAAACACGGAAGTTCCCTTTAATTTTTCGTAAGCCTTTGAGCCCTTTCGGCCGCTGCGGATTGTATGCCATCAATTAGTAGCGTTTCAATTTGTTTGAACTTCAGTATATTACAATGGCAGGCAGTATAATATCGCGAAAAAACACGAAAATTCTCCACAAAAAGAAAAGCGCTTTTCCTTATGAAGTGCACACGTGCCAGGAACCCGTCTATTTTTCATATTTCAGGGTTAATTATCGAACCTTAAAAAGGCATGCAGTGTAAAATGGGAGAACGTCACCTGTCACCAGCTCCTGGTCTATTTGAAACCTTGGTTTTCTCATAGATAGATAGATAATGTGTTTAATTATCTGAAGGAATACCTTATTGAATTATGATGAATTATTCATCTTTACATTTATTGATCAGGCAAACAGTTTCCAGAATAGAAGTCGAAGTATTTTTAGTTCTGCAAATAGCGCCCTGCAAGATTGTATTGCTTCACATAAGTATCGAATTACTCTCTTTTATAGTGAGTGAGTATATATAATATATATTTCTATGGTTTTACTACATACTCTCCAGAATGGAATTATGCTAGTCTTCGAAATATTCAAGTATAGTTCGATTGAATCGCACCATTTTTTGTATGTCAAGACATTAATTTCTTCGCAAGTCATTTTTATTCTTGCTGTGCTATAATATTGTGGTGTCATTCGCGAAAAAAGTGGCTTTTCCTCTAATGTCTATAGCTGTTAGGTCATTTATGTGAAGACGAAAAAGTATTGGGCCAAGCACCGATCCTTGTGGAGCTCCGCAATTTATGCTGTTCGGAGATGAAGATGTTGTTTTGACAATTCGTTTTCTTTCAGTCAAGTAAGATTGTAACCATTTGAAGAGTTCTATTTATACCATAGTGAGACAGTTTCCGCAACAGTATTCCATGGTTGACACAGTCGAAAGCTTTAGATAAATCACAGAATACTGCTTCATTACTACTTTATTACTACTGCTAACACTTTTTATATCATCATCAATTGAAATTTCAGACCTTTTCACACCTAGAATCAACAAAATAAAAATTAGCAATATGATTTTCGATGAACCCAACCAAACGATTTCGAGTCCGAAACACTTCAAGAAGAAAGTGGAAGTTTTCGGAAATATGACCGTAGATTCAATAAATGGTATACAAATCTCAGACGAATACAGGAGGAGTGTTATGCTAGGAGAATCAGTTTTTGTCGATGGAAGTGTTGTAGGTGATTTCAGCTTGTGAAAGATATTGTTGATGTTCATGAAACATCACTTATTTTCAGAGGGTGTTGCGTCCATCTCAGATTACAGGAAATGTAGCCACAGGATCGATCAACGGTCATCCAGTTACTGAAATAAAAAAAATCCTGAGTAGGAGCAATATCAAAACGGAAGTTCAAGAGATATATGATCTGAAAGATCTAGTCATTGAAAAAGTTCATCGTAATATCCGCGCTGTGCAGGGTGAGTGTTTTATTTTTATTATTATTGAAGTCAAAAAACAACAATTTGATGAAAGTTGACGTTTTTGAAAGCTAAGCGATATTTTCCTGCCAACCATCACAAGGTTTGAAATTCGAAAAATAATTGAAACTAACAACTGAGTTTTAATTCATTCAAGTCGAATATACGAATTCAATGAAAATGAAAACAGAATGGAAGATACTTTTGAATAAGTAAATTCGGTAAATTGTGAAAGGCTTTTGCGGCTATCTTTACTTGGTGATTTTTAGGATTTTCAGGCCGACGTTCAAACGAACACCGACAGAAGAAAAGCATTCTTACTATATATTCCCATTGAATTCCACTTCGTTTACCCTCAGCTCATTACCTATTTATTATACCTTCAATTTCATCATTAAGCCAGTAACATGAACTGTGCTCGACTTGAATACTCTTAAATGGGGTTACTGCATCAAGTCAATAATACAGATCCTTCTACTTTATTGCAATAACATTATTTCAACTGCACTATTTCATAAGAAAAACCGTAATGTTAAAAAAATCATTAACTTTTCCGGCATATTTGGGGAAAGATTCACCATTCGACGTTTCATCTTTTGGCCACCATCGGTTTAATTATTTCTAATTGGCACCTGCGACGTCTGCTCTTATGCTCAGAGCAATAATTTACGTAAAATGTTTTTTCAACGAAAATAGAGACATTGCAGGTGAAGTTTGATGACACTGGTTTAACAATAACAGTATTGAAAATTAATTGAAAATGAGTTTTTGTCTTACTTTTCGAATTTAGCTCAGCATCTAGTGTCAGGGACCTCTATACCCATCACGCGACTATGGTAGACGAGGGTGTTGAAAACACCATTATGGCAGGCCATTATGAATCCCTCGGTTTCCGACTTCAGCCAACTTGACCTGAGGAAAGCAAGGTTTCTGGATAAGCCAATGTTCTTGATGAAGGCCCCAAGCATTGGCTTATCCTTAAGTAGCTGTAGAGAAGCCTCTCACACTCCGCAGCATTGTCGTGGGCTTGTTGCTGTACGGGTTCCAACTCGGTGAGTTTGGGTTCGAATACGAGACCGAGTTCATCGGCTGCATGGGTTGCTGCCTTCAAGGGGAATGCTCCAATCCTTACTTTTTCATCGTCGCATACTGAGCAGGGAAGGGGATCTGAACTCCTGATGACTTTACAGGCTCCATCCAGTAACATTCTGTTGTGTAGACACTCTGAACTCAAAAGTCCACGGCCTCCCCGTTGTCTGGGGAACAGACGATTTAGGATGCAAGCTACTATGAAGATGCATCATTTTGCAAGGTTTTACGTCGAGTTGTCGCAGCTCTTCCGGAGTCCATTTCATTACTCCAAAGGAGTAAAGTAGAATCGGATCGGCAAGCATATTAATTGCAGCAACTTTGTTCTTTCCCGACAGTTCTGATGATCAGATCTGTTGGAGTTTATGCTGATACTTGCCGTGGAGAGAGTTTTCAACAGTAGTTACCTCTCGGGTGTGGCGTTGTTCCACCCTTAGGTATACGTCTCTTCTGCATCTAGATGACGTAGGATGCTTCCGTCTACGAGCTGAACGTCCTCTCCGTATTCCTCGCATCGTCCTCTTTTGAGACGAACCGTGGCACATTCGTTGATCCCAAACTCCATCCCAATAGCGTGTATTCTTGGACCACTTTAAGGACTAATGAAGATCCTTTCCTCCGAAGGCATAAAGTTTGAGGTCATACATTTAAAATAGATGGATGACCTCATGCCTCCGGTTGCTGGGGGTGCCGCGGGTTTTCCGTAATGCAACGGGCAATGGCAATGGTGATATGCAGAAGAAAAGAGGACTGAGGGAGTTTTCCTGAAACACGCCCCTTTTAACGATAACCTGCTCTGTTTGGATTGTCCAGATGTTATGGTGAAGCGAGTGCTCCATAGCGGTATCAGCTGTTCAATACATCTCACTATTTGATTCCGTCGAACTTCTTCCGGAGTTATCGGATTGCGCAGTTCATTCAGCTCAGGCTGACGAAGCCTCCTGCAGAAAGCCTCGAACTGCGCTAGGGCTAGGGCTAGAGGATCTACGTTGAGTGATTGCGGAAACTCATAAATGTTTTTCCACGTGGAGGCTCTTGGAATAGGCGAGAAGGTTTATCACGGAACTTCATGTTTTCCGCGATCTTTCTCGCCCGCCTCACTAGTGACTTTTTTGCAGTCACTAGCATTCGTATCCTATCAAGACAGTGCTGGTTGATGATAAACAGCACGCCTCGATTTACTGTGTGGGCGTGAAGGGCCTATTGGCCGCCATGTAGTCCGCCACACACTGAATACGAGACGTGTGTTGTCTCGCCGACTTGATCTTAGCTCCAATCTTGTGAATGCGTCGCTCAAACCTCCCAATCAGAGAGGTGGTATTCCTCCTCTCCACTTGAGACAGGGCCTCTTCAGCCTCTTCTGAAAGGAAAAGGCAGCATGCTCTGGGTGTATACCACACCACAGAGCATGCATTCCCACCATGTATCCTCCTCGGGCGAGCTAGCAATGCATATTGGACTTGGAAAATGTTGGAAATACATAGTGAAACTGCTCACTTAATACACAACTGAACACACATCGGCCCTAGTTTTAACCCACTCGAAAGTGGCACGAGCCCGCTCTCCCTGGGTGTTCGAGAACAAACCCAAATTCTCATCAACACCGAATGACACTCAAAATATCCACCCTTGTTTCTTCCCACGAGATTCTTAGGTCATACTGTCAAAAGCCATTCAATATATCAACTCAGAGCGGCCATTCACTATTTACAATAATGTTGTATATATTATTTGATTTCGATGAAAGTTATGAATCCTCATTTCTTACTGAATAAAACCTAGACACACAAATGATTTTCTAAACCAGAGACCCCTCTTATACAGGACACATTATTATCATACATAACAGTGCTCACTTTTACAACCCGAAAAGGAATAGTTATATGACTGATTTTTATTAAAGTCTTATTTTTATGTAATATTCCAGCTCTACCAGGAGAGTATATGTATCTGGAGAAGTCGGACGAATTGCAAATATCAGTTCAAAATACCGTTAGTGCATCGACCGTCGTTTCCAAAGGATTTGTACTGTTCCATGTCACGGGGTACGAATCAGGTGGATTATGTGGCTTACCAGATACTTGCCAATGCCCACAGCAATTAACAATAGAAATATCTCCAGAACACTCCGTAACAACGTTTCCCAACAAGGGATACCAAAGATCTTTCAGCTATGACGATGAGAGCATGATTGTATACGTCACCACCAACAGTGTCAGTACTAGCGCTAATTGCAGGTAGGTTTGTGCATGCATGTTTATAAAACAATAATTTTTGACTCGAGATACCAAACTAGATATTTTTATTTTATGACATTAGAACTTTTTAAAATGGTTAATGGAAAGAGTGTTGTAAACAAAATACAGATTACTGAAATATGAAACACTCTGGAACAATTTTATTGTCATGCAAACATTTATTATGCGCACCTTTTCGTATAGGAAATACTTGGGTGGAAATAGTGTTTTACTCTTGATCGATGCGGTTTCTGACGTATCATTATGATAACTCTTAGATACTAGTTATATCCCACAAGAGATTTCTGCTATGAACCAGTAAAATTATGTTTTTCACGTCAACCATTTTGTTATTTTCTTCTCACGATTGAAATAAAACTGTCCGACTCATCCACCCCTCAACAAGTTGCAATGCACTATGTATGTGTTCTGTGACGCACACTGTCGTATAACGCCAAAAAACAATTGT
The DNA here is from genome assembly GCA_958502065.1 of Chrysolina americana. Lineage (NCBI taxonomy): Eukaryota > Metazoa > Arthropoda > Insecta > Coleoptera > Chrysomelidae > Chrysolina > Chrysolina americana. The sequence goes on from OY293420.1 coordinate 9,087,012, forward strand.
GTTCGTTTCCGACCTACAATCGGCCAAACACGTCCATATACGTCAGTGCTTAACGATGGCAATGCACCCAAACAAAAAAATCGTTGGGTGCCAAGTCCGGCGAGCGTGCTGGCCATTCTATCGGACCTCTACGACATATCCATTTGTTTGGAAGAGTTTGGGATAGGCATTCTCTCACCTGTAATATTAAATGAGGAGGTGCCGCACAATGTTGAAAAGAAAATGTATCTGCTAAAAGATTTGGAGTACCATCATCATCAAGGTCCGTGTTAACAATATCCAATATCAGATTCTGCGGCATATCCAAATGAACCGCATCATTTAAATCACCTAGGATAAAAATTGGGACAATGATGTTATTTTCCAGAATCCCTACCCACACATTCAACTTTTGGGGTCATTGTGTGTGCTCTCCTCTAAGTAGGTGGAGGTTTCTCTTACTCCAATAGCGAGAGTTGTGTCTGTTCATTAACCCGTTCAGAAAAATTTACACTCATCGCTAAAGCAAATAAGCTTGATTTACATCAAGCTGGTGGTTCGTCTGTATCATTGTTATTATATTTTCGCCAAATTCATATCATTTGTCGTAGTCATCCTCATTCAGGTCATGGCGAAGATGAAATTTGTGCAATTTTAGCACCCTCATTATGAAAGTTTTTGAAATGCCTATTGTGCTACTATCATTTGCCGTTTAGACAAAGTTTGGTCAACTGCAACTTGTCCTTAAACACCTATTTGATTGATCTCCTTTGTAACAGACGCCATCCCATTTTATTTTTATTGACGGCTGATCCAGTCTCACGGAATTTCACCACAAAAAAATACCTGAACCTCTTTTTGCAACTATTGTTTCTAATTCTCACTTGTGGAGAAAAGGGTACATTGAATTTGTCGATTTTATTCGTTTCACTATGTTGATATTCTGGGAACTTTGTTCGAAATATTACAGTTAACTCTTTCTGGAGTTCATTCGTGAGGAAATATTAGTTAAACAGTTGATTCTTATTCATTTGGCCGGCCTACCCTGGTACTGATGAGAGGAAAAATCTCGAAACATGCATGTCTGCAGGTGGTCATTCCCAGCCAGATCAAGGATGATCTGCTGTTCAGTTACAAGATAAGCACTTGCAATTGGTTCTTTTTGGAAGAACGTTGCACAAATATTCGTTAGATGTAGTTCAATGTCCGTTGTGGTTTTAGTTGTTGATTTTTCTGACAGGTTTTTTTTAAAGCGTTCTTATCAAATATGAGAATTATACTATGGTTAAGTTGAATACCTACCATTTCTTTGAATCGTCATCTGGACGAAATCACATCTATGCAATGGATGTTCGTATTTCTAATGTCATTTTCAATGATACATAACATACAGAATGTGAAACGTTTTATAAATGTATTGCTTTTAATTTGAATGTGTAGATACATTTTTACATTCCTTGAACCGTAGGACAATATATTTTTCAGTACCGGAACATCCAGAGTTATGAATGAAGTTTCTACTTTGACGTGGAATACAAAGTCGACGTCCAGTACCGATGGACTTTTTTATCAGTATGACACCTTTATTACTGGCCACATCAGCAAAGTGGAGTTTTTCACATTAGAAAATAAAACATATGTGATCATAGGAAGATACTACGATCCTGTGTTGGACAACTATGACCTTGACTGCACTGTTATCACGTTCAACAAAAATAGGGTGAGTATGCAGGGTGTCAGATTTTATATTTCTCTTATTGTTGTAGTGAATTATTATTTAAAGCATTTTCCATATATTATGTTAAGATTTTACAAATAATGATGGAATTGATGTGGGATTGAAAAGTTCAATATACTTCTGCACCATAGCAATTTCAATCCGAATCTTATGAAAATCAATTGCTATTTTGGCGGATTATCTATTCTACGATTATACAGGCCGATTTTTTTTAGCTGATCCAACTGAAATTTTCGTGTTTTGGGCAGCAGTAATAATCTCTTCTCAGATCTTAAACATGAATGGTTGTTTTCTACAACTCTTACTCGAGGGTTTTTCAAATGAACCATGATTCCGTAAACTCCTCTGAATGCGTTGGAAATATCTTTCGGATGGGTGATTCCTCTCAGAGTACAATTTCCCATGCATACCTAGTTAGAGATCTAGTAGCATTTCTCAAACATTTCGCGTATACTTAAAGCATATCATTTTTCTCATCGCTAGAATTATTAATGGGTTTTACCTCACAAATTCACACGAATCAATGATTTTTTATGTACTTGTTAATAGATAGACGGGTTTTTATTTTGTTTACCCATGGCACACTTCGAAAAATTCAATTCATTTCAGGACTCCCGCAACCCACAATTGTTTCTTCAAGATTTCTATTTGCCAGAAAATATCAGAAAAACATTCAGAATCCATAAAAATTGGCTTTTGAACAGTGGTTCTATATTCATACAAAACCCCTGGAATGCATAGGCGTTCATGTCTACTTGCAAATTTTCTAGTCGCTTATGGAACAGGTCGAGTGCCTGGTATATAAGCCGCTGATACTTCCTAGGGGCATTATGGTAGCTTCGGATCCTGGTGATGTCCCTGGTTAGAGGGATTCCAAGGATGTGACGTCTAAAGAATTTATCTGCGATCTTTTCTTCATACTCTGTGATCGTCTCGACATTGGCCAGTTCATGTATGCGGCTAGCCGAATGTACCTGTGACTGTCCGTGACGACACGAAGTACTTTATTTTGTATCCTCTCCAGCCGCACCATCTGGTACGTGGGGAGGCTGCAAAATATTGGACAGGCGTAGGTCATCGATAGCCTGATGATCTGTTTGTAGATCAACGCTTTGTTTTCCCTCGAAAGCTCGGAACTTCTCGCTACAGGCTCGTTAAATTGCCAAGCTAACGAGTTTGACGAGCGTCAATCTCTTGTCCAATTGTACTCCCAGGGCGAAAATTGCTAACCGTCGTCGTATACCGCCGTGCTCGTGTGTTCCGACATTGGAAAGTCACGCGTATATAACGAGTACAAAAGTGGAGTGAGGTAGGATCCCTGCGGCACAACCGTTCAATTGATTCTGACCCTGAGAGCCCTACCAACCAGGTAGGAGTCTACAAGTCTGACCATATGCCTAGGCATGCCTACTCTCAGCATCTTCGCGACAGTGCCGAAGGTCTTCTGTACGTCCAGCAGAACCATCACTGTTTTAAGGCCTCGGTGGAACCCCTCCCTCACCCCGGGAACAATTTTTGTCACCTGATAGGTTGTGGAATGACTCGAAGGTCTCCCTGAGATTATTAACTCTCTTCAGCAGGATCCTGTCCACCAACTTGGCGACCGCACTCAGTAATGAGATGGGTCGGTAGCTCTCTATTCTTTTTTGGGGCTTTCCCGCTTCTAGTATCGGAACAATCTTTGCAAGCTTCAAGCATTGCGTGTATTGCTGCCACTTCATAATTGCATTGAAATATCAACTTGGATAGGCGCGTCTACTCGAAGTTGCTTACCAACTTCGAGGAGGTGATAGATGCGATAAAGAGACTTCCCAGGAACAAAGCACCGGGTATGGACAAAATAAGACGCAGTTCTCTTCAGGATCTTTCCAAGGAAATCCTTGGTGAAGCTAATCCACATTATACATTTTCCCTGTCTGTTTGTACTTTTTTTTATCTAGTATTGCTAGCTTGTTGTTTGAGTCCGTGCATGAATGGGTGTCTTCATCTTGTTCTGTTATCCAATTGAGTGCTTCATATATCCACTATTTCACGAAAGAACTGCATGTCGAGTCTATCGTTTCATACCTGTTTCCAGACGGCTGCAACTGAAATCCAAAAGATACCAACAAAAGCAGTTCAGGAACTCCACCTTTTCCACACAGCACAGGGTGTTGTGCTAATCATTGGAAACTCAAAGAGCTCTCAAGAACACGATGAAGAGGATGAAACACAAATTTTGAGGTTCAACCCATTGAACGAAAACGTAGGTGGTCACTTAATATTAGCGCTAGTAATAAATTTTCCGGACGTCCAAGCGAGGTTTGACACCAATATTATTCCTCTATTTCTTTATTATGAACTCTGCCAGTTACTTATTCTGGTTGGTTATCACAACATTATCCGGCCTTAGGTTACTTTTCACCAGAAAAAACAAAGAAAAAAATTGCATGGTTGAGATCAATTTCCGAATATTTCTCCAAAATTTTCATTTGAATCAAAATTTATATAAGGAAAAAATTATTTTCACAAAAAATGTTCCTTTTTACCAGAAAAACAAAGCATGAAATATTTAATAATATTCAATTCAAGGTCAAAGTGAAAGTCGAAGTCAAGGTCAAGTGAAGGTCAAAGACAAGCTCAAGGCAAGGTCAATTTTCGAATATCTCGGTCACGGTGCATCTCAACAAAATTTTTCATTAGAGAAGTGAAAACAAAATTTCGAAATATTTCTGAATCAAAATATATGTAAGGAGAAAATAATTTTCACAAAAAATGTTTCTTTTCACCAGAAAAACAAAGCAATAAAATATTTAAAAAAATTCAAGTCAAGCTTGGTCGAAGTTAAGATCAAGTGAAGGTCAAAGTCAAGGTCAAAGAGAAGCCCAAGGCAAGGTCAATTTTCGAATATCCCAGTCACGGCATATCTCAACTAAATTTTTCATCCCACATCAGAGGTGAAAACGCAATTTCATTTCGAAAAATTTCTGAATCAAAATTTATATAAGGAAATAAATTATTTCTACAAAAAATGTTCATTTTTATCAGAAAAACAAAGCAAAAAATATTTAAAAAAAATTCAAGTCAAGGTCAAAGTCAAGGTCGAAGTCAAAGTCTAGGTTAAGACAAGCTCAAGCCAAGGTCAAATTTCGAATATTTTGTTCTCGGTCCATCTCACCAAAGTATTTCATTTCACATGAGAGGGGTAAACAAAATTTTGGAAAATTCCTAAATCAAAATTCATATAATAAAAAAAAAAATATTTCAATAAGGATTCCGTTTCAATAAAAAGACAGAGGAAATATAAAAAAAATTCAAGTCACGGTACATGGTCAAGATCAATTTTCGAATACCTCGGTCTCGCTCCATCTCACCAAAATTTTTCATTTCACATGAGAATTTTTTTATTCAAAGATCAAATTATGAGAACTTTTTTTATACAGGCCGTTTCTTTTATCATGTGGTAACATTGCTTTATTCTAAACCGTGATAGATACAAAGACGATTAAATGGGAAAAAATGTAACTATTGTGGTGAGCAGTACATTGGTCAGAGAAAATCTACGGGAACTCTCGCCCTTTCCGACTTATACAGGGAAAACTGAAAGTGCTGTCTTCAGTTTTTTATGAATATAATGGTTATTTCAGAAAATATAAAAAAATGAAAGAAGAAAGTTTTATTGTATTCAAAATGTACTAGAACTACGTGATGATAAATTCTTAATTAAATGTAAACATCCGAAAACAGCATTTTCAGTTTTTCCTGTATAAGTTGGGAAGGGCGAGAATCTCCCTAAATTTTCTATTACCAATTTACCGCTCACCACAATAGTTACCTTTTTTTCCCATTTAATCGTCTTTGTATCTATTATGGTTTAGAATATAGCAATGTTACCACATGATAAAAGACACGGCCTGTATATAGGGTTTTTTCAAAAAAGTCAAGGTCAGAGTCAAGGTCGAAGTTGAGGTCAACAAGGTCAAGTCAAGGTCAAAGACTGGATCATTGAATTTTTTGAATCAGAATGTATTTATGTAACGAAAAATAAATTTTCAGAAAAAAATTTCTTTTTCGCCAGAAAAACAGAAAAAATATGAAGCCGAAGGCAGAGTCAAGGTCGAAGTCAAGGTTAAGTCAAGGTTAATTTTGAAAATCTCGGTCTTGGTCTTGCTCACCAAATTATTTCATCTCAGATTTCAGATGAAAAAAAAAAAATTGCATCAAAATTTATAACGTGAAAAAAATATTTTTTCAATAAATGTTCCTTTTCACCAAAAAAGCAAAGAAAAAAATTAATTCATGTCAAGATCGAAATTGAGGTCAGTCAAGGTCAACTTTCGAATATCTCGGTCTTGGTCCATTTTACCAAATTTTTTCAATTCACAAAAAAAACAATAAATTTTGAAAAAATGTTTGAATTAAAATTTACCCATCTCTTATGAAGTCAATCAAGGTCGAAGTCAAGAAAAGTCAAGGTCAAAATCTAGGTCTAGTCAAGGTCAAAGAGAAGGTCAGTCAGTCATTATCAATTTTCGAATATTTCAGTTCAGCTCACCCAAATTATAGATGCCCGGAAAAAATATTAGATCATGTGGTAATTTTTCTCAGCTCGTTTCGATTGCCATACCGGAATATAAAACAGGCAGAATTCATGATAAAAAAGTTGAGAAATATTGCTATAGTTAAACCGGCCCTGGACGCCCGAAAAAAATCATTCCAATCATGTTGTCATTTTTCACAGTCTATTTTGATTACCAAACCGGAATATCAAACTGGTACAGTTTATAAGGAGGAAGTTGAGGAATATTACTGGAAGCCTGGAAAAATTATCACTCAGCTCTAGTATTCTGCAAAAAGCATTGTGAATCTTGAGTTTTCAAATATTTCACTTGATTCAATCAATATTCGGATTATTGACGTACATTGATAAAATTATTACTGATTTTTTGCGTCTAAGATATAACTTGAAGTATACCAAAAACAGTATCTTGTTGCACTCATTGTTCACAATTAGTTTCATTTTCTCACAATAATGAAAAGAAAATATAGTTAATTGATTCATCAGTTCTTTTGAGAGATTACGAAATATTCAGCGTTTTTTATTTCTCTTAGACAAAGACATGTTTGTTGAAATTTCCTTTCAGTTTGAACTGCTGAGAAAAATTCCATCATATGGTTGTTCTGATGCCTCTGGAGTTGTCTTGGGATCCGACAGTTTGATAGTACTTGCACATAAACTCGCGCCTATTCAAGTATTGAAGTACTATCCCGATTTCGATAATTATTACTCCTACCAGAGCATCGAGTTAGAAGAACCTGTTATAGGAATAACTACTTTCTATATTGGAGGTGAGTTCATATAGAAACAGATAAAAAATTTTATATCAACAGATCCTATCCGTCATTTATTTTCCAATTATTGAATTGTTGAAATTCAAAAAGACACAATAATGAATTACTATTGCGTAGTTGTCTAGAATTACATCTTATTTAGAGTAAAAAAAGTAAGTAAGGTAAGCTCGGGTAAGTGTGACCTTGATTTCTATTAGTTCGCATTGAATTTAGTCCATCAGATGAACCTAAACTAATATAACAATGAACTTTTGCAGGTATTTACCGAAGGTCAGTCTTTGTAATACGCCACAGAAAACTGTTGAAAAACGTATTCTATGAATTTTATTTATACATCTCCATAGGTCACACTTCCCCGGAAATTTGGGGCAAGTGTGATTCTGGCCAAATTTAAAGATATTAATGCACGTAAATCTCTCTTTGGGGCAGGTGTGAGTAAACAGTAAATTAACTTTCACCATAATTTATTTGTTTCGAGATATCTTTATTCAAATCATAGTTAGGAACTTTTTAATATTGAATTTGAAATGCTCCATTGGAAAAAAAACAAAAAATAATCGTGAAAGTGAAAATTTGTTGAAAAGAAAAATTTACAGGTAGAAATCTGAAAAATCGAATGAGAATTTCATTGATCCCCATCTTCTGACGAGTGGTGATGGAAGCACAGTTGTTATTTCATCCTCAGAAAGTGTATCAGTGCCTTCCATATCTGGCCAGGTATATTGTTTGGCTCTCTGAGATTTCCGTATATAATTTCGTACTATAGCTGAAAAAATATTACTGTTTAGATTGGCCAAATGAACCAGGTTCCCACTTACCCCGACAGATAGGTCACACTATCCCCAATAACATTTAATTTCGGGGTAAGTGTGACATGCAATGGAGAAATGGAAAAAAAAAACAACTTCATGAAAAAACGGCAATCTATAGTCAGATTCATTGTTTAGGCAGAAGAAAAGTGTATAAAATGGATTCTTACCTTAGATTTTAACGCTTGAAATAAACTCGTTATACTCGTTCGGGTTAATGAATTGTAGGTTAGAAAATTGGGGAAAATATTTGGATTTCACAAGATCTCTTTTGTATTTTATATGATGGTTATGGATTATGAGTGTAGGCTATTCATACTCAATTTTGTTTTTTAATTATGTATTTACATTTGTTGCATGATATTATGAATATTTCAGGTTTTGGCATGAGTGATGCTTATTTATGTATCATCACAGACAATGAGAACTACTTCATCTACGAATTCAGGTTTCTGGAAGGCTGGAAAATCAAGTCAAACGGTGAACTGGAAGGTTTGAGGAACTTCGTTCCATTTGAACTGAACAAAAAGAGTTATATTTTCGCACCATCTAGTAAAATCAGTTCTTTGTTGACCGTTGTGAAGAATGGATCTTATTAAATTATTATTAAACACATTTGTGTATTTTTCATTTGATTTGCGGGGGCTTTCCAGTCCATTATCTACCGTGGACAGGCATCAGTTCCAATTTTGAAAAAAAAATGAAATAGGCACGAAATTTTAGTCCAATAGAGAGTAACAACACACAGTTGGGAGTGAATCTCGGCTATTGTCCAAAAGATGGTGGGACAGTGCCTGAAAATATTTTTGTTAAACGAAAATGCAAAAATCACGAAAACCATGATAGCTAGAAAATAACTAATTGCATATTTATATTCAGATCGTCAAGCCTCCCCTGTCCGCAATTAAAAACTAATTTTTCACTTTTAGCCTGAAAATTTCCAAAGGGTAGATTTTGATTCGACGAGAAATTCATGTTCTTCCTAGAGAAACTTAATTTTTTCAGAGGCCTTTGTCAATCGCGGAATTAAATTTATCTCATAGTTTTCGCGATATTTGAATTTTCGTACAGCAAGAATATTTTCATGCACTGTCCGGCCATCTCTTGGACGGTAACCAAAGTTGACTTCCACGGTTAGTCGATACTTCTAAACAACAATGTGCTCTGTAAATATCGACTCGCCATGGAATTTTACTTCGGTTCTCGTCCAAGAGATGGCAGAGCAATGCTCAGAAATATTTTTTCTATACGAAAATTTAAATATTTCGAAAACCATAAATGCTAGAAGAAAACTGATTACGTTATTGAATTTTGCTAGATCCTCCACTGTGCACATTTGAAGCAAAATAATTTCTCAATATCAGCCTGAAAATTAGATTTCGAATTGACCAAAAAATTAAGTTCTTCCTAGAGCAACCAAATTTGTTGTGGGTGCTTCTGAGGCCATTGCCTGCCGCGGAATAGCATCAGTTCGAATTATTATTTTTTTATAAAAATCTACATATCTCGAAAACCATGAGAGCTAAAGAAGAACTGATTGCGTTTCTGTATTCAGCTCGTCAATATGGTCCCCTGTGCACATTTTGAAGCAAATTAATTTTTCAATTTCAGCCTGAAAATTTCCAAAGGGGTTAACCTTAGATTTTGAATTGACCAAAAAATGAAGTTCTTCCTAGAGTAACAAATTTGGTGTGGGTGCTTCTGAGGCCATTGACTGCCGCGGAATAGCATCAGTTTGAATTATTATTTTTTTATAAAAATCTAAATATCTCGAAAGCCATGAGCGCTGAAGGAAAACCGATTGCGTTTCTGATTTCAGCTCGTCAAGATCCTCTCCTGTGCGCATATTCAAGCATATGCTTTTTTTTATAAAAATCGAAATATTTCGAAAACCATGAAAGCTAAACGAAAACTGATTGCGTTTCTTGATTCAGCTCGTCAATAAGGTCCCCTGTGGCTGAAATTTCCAAAATTTCAAAAATCTTTCAAAAAATTTAACTATTTCGAAATCCATAAGAGCTAGAAGAGAACTGATTGAATTTTCGGACTGTACCCCCCAAAATTTTTCCCTGTGTGCAGTATCTAGATATGGAAACAGTTTTCGTACATCTCTTGAAGTTTTCGAATTATTTGAAATTTTCGATAGTCAAGATATTTTCTTGCACTGTCCAGCCATCTCTTGGACGGTAACCGAAGTTTACTTCTAAGGTTAGTCAAATAACAATGTGCTCTGTAAATATCGACTCACCGTGGAAGTCCACTTAGACTTCCGTCTAAGAGAGGGCGCAGCAATGCTCAAATATATTTTCAACACGAAAATTAAAATATTTTGAAAACAATGAAAACTAATGGAAAACTGGTTGCGTTTCTGGATTCAGCTCGTCAAGATCGTCCCCTGTGAGCATTTTGAAGCATATTGATTTTCAATATCAGCCTGAAAGGAGTTAACCGTAGATTATGAATTGATCAAAAAACGAAGTTCATCCTAGAGCAATCTAATTTGGTGTAGATACTTCAGAGGCCATTGTCAATCGCGGAATTGAATACATCTCCTAGTTTTCACGTTATTTGAATTTTCGTACAGCAAAAATATTTTCAGGCACTGTCCAGCCATCTCTTGGACGATAACCGAAGCTGACTTCCACGGTTAGTCAATACTTATAATCAACAATGTGCTCTGTAAATATCGACTTATCGGGGAAGTGAACTTCGGCTCCCGTCCAAGAGATGGCGCAGCAATTCTTAAAAATGTTTTTTCAAGAGGAAAATTCAAATATTTTGAAAACCATGGTAGCTAAACGAAAATTGGTAGCGTTTTTGGATTTAGCTCGTCATTATCTTCCTCTGTGGGCATTTGGAAGCAAATTAATTTTTCAATTCCAGCCTGAAAATTTCCAAACCTTAGATTTTGAATTGACCAAAAAATTAGCCACCAAATGTCTTGTGGATGCTTCTGAGGCCATTGCCTACCGCGGAATAGCATCAGTTCAAAAATCTTTTTTCTATACGAAAATTCAAATATTGCGAAATCCATAAGAGCTAGAAGAAAACTGATTGAATTTTTGGACTGTACCCCCCCAAATTAATTCCTGTGCGCAGTATCCAGATATGTAAACAGTTTTCGTACATCTCCTATAAGTGCCTAAAAATATTTTGGCTATACAAAAATTCAAATATCTCGAAAATATTAAGAGGTGCAGGAAAACTGTTTGAATATGTGGATTCTGCTTCTCAAGATCTTTCTCTGTGCGCAATTTCAGGCATTTTTTTTCAGTTCCAACCCAACAATTTCCATTTCCAACCCAAAAATTTCCATCTCCAATATCCGCTGTTGGGGGTCCGTTCCTATACAACACACGAATATACGATGGATCTCAGGATCTCCAATAGACATTCGTTATGATAATGGATAGATATCCCATGGATGTTCATTTTTATCCGGCGTATACTTATTGACGTCCAATGGACGTTCTGTGGCCCAGGACTTGGATATCTGTAAGATATCCTGTCGTGGACACCTATAGGATATCTCTTACATGGATATCCAGAGGAAATCCTTCATTAGGTTTCTCTGTAACAATGCATCAGCACATACTGTAGGAACGAATTTCTTAACAAATATGGACAGGTTAAATGAATGATAGATTGATTAAATAAAATATAAAAAATCATCATGAAAAATAAGAATACTGTATGAAATACAAAAACATTTTGCACTCTGTGAGTTCGAGCAGAATCAGTCAAGTTGTCCCTGTTCAATACGATCGTCTCTTTTCTGATTTCCTTGTCTCTCTCATTATTGGTGGTGGCTGAATGGTGCCTTTCCTTGGACCTCCTGAGGCAGTTGCGATGACCTTCCCAGAAGCTCTTCTAGTTTCTGCAGTTTCATTGAGTTCACCTGCTTCTGAAATGAAATTGCCAGGTGAATAATTTTTTACATAAATAAGAAACTGAATTTAGTAAAAGTGATTTAAAGTAAGTTTGATGGTTATTATATATTTGGGTGAATCACAATTGCACAATGTAGAGTACCTACAGTAAATCATACAGTGACAGTTGAAACATGAAATGGTAAAAATTCATCATATATGTGAAGTTCTTACACAATACAAGCTGAGTCAATATCAGCTATTGAAAAACCCTTTTTTGCTCCCTGCTAGCTAAATTCGAAGGCAAAATGATCAATCTGTACCAACCATTAGTAGAATTCATTGTTCATTGAACATCACGACGTTCATGCAATATCCTTCATTGATATATTCATGACATTTTCGTCGTCGATATCTTGATATCCAAAATACATCCAAGGAACAAAATCTATATGAATCACAAAAAAATGTTCTTTTTCACATAAAAAAACAAGAGAAAAAATATATAAAAAAATTCAAGTCGGGGTATGAGCGAAGATCTGAATCAAGGTCGAAGTCAAGGTCAAGGTCAAATTTCGAATATCTCGTTTTCGTCCATCTCAACAAATTTAACGTACAAAGAGAAAAAAATATTCAAACAAATTTATTACCAAAATTCATTATTTTCACAAAAAATGTTCTTTGTCACACAAAAACAAAAGAAAAAAATATATGAGAAATTTCAAGTCAGCGTCAGAGCGAAGGTCCGAATCAAAGTCAAAGTCAAGTCAAGGTCAAAGTCAAAGTCAAGGTCAAGGTCAAGGTCAAGGTCAAGGTCAAGGTCAAGGTCAAGGTCAAGGTCAAGGTCAAAGTCAAAGTTAAGGCCAAAGACCAGGTCAAGGTCAATTTTCGTATATCTCGTTCTCGTCAATCTCGACAATTTTTTACATTTAACGTGAAAAAGGAAAAAAAAATATGAAATTTTTTTCTACCAAACTTCATATGAAGAAAAAATATTTTCACAAAAAATCTTCTTTTTCACAATAAAACAGAAGAAAAAATATGAAAGAAATTCAGGTTCAGTCGGTAGGAGTAAAGGTCCGAAGTCAACGTAGAATTCAAGTTCAAAGTCAAGTCAAGGTCAATTTTCGAATATCTCATTTCGATCCATCTCAACATCTGTAACGTTAAGAATCATGGATCCAGATTGCGTTAATCGTTCTGTTGTTGTGATGTCCTCAGGCTTTGCAAGAGATGAGAATAAATTTCCAAAATATTCAGAGGAAATCGCAAAGATCTCTTTATCTATAGATCCATAGTACTATTATTATTTTTATTACTTTAATATCCCGATATCCATTATACTCCACATAGTGTATATGAGCTACTGATACATGGTGCAAGTATAATAGCACTAGCTGTTGTCCCAATAGGGATGCTGCTGGAAGAAGCCCATTAAACAAGGAATAAAAACTTAACTACAGAGAGAATTTCTCCAGAAAAACCCCTAGAATCCAGATCTCCTGAATATATTCCTCATATCATAGGACACCCTTATTCAAGTCTAAGTAGCTGTCAAAACGTTAATGGCCGTTTGGTATTTAGTAGTTAGAGTATAGGTAATAAACTTGATTTTTTTGACATTTGTACTTAGTAAACTACCACTCAACCAGACGAAAATCATATTGATGCCTATTTCTGTCTGGGTATATACTTCTTCCCACGTTTTTACCATTGGAAAATGAAGTTATTTTACCACTGAAATTGTAGATGTTGAAGATGTTGCTCATAACATAGCAGGAATATGATAGATTGTAGATTGTAAGTCGGTCGTACAGGCTGTGCAGTCTCACAAGCACTTCGACCTATGAGTTCTTTTGTGCGTGACCCTTGATCTATTCGAGGCGCGGGATTCCGAGACTTCTTGCGAAGTTTATCAGTTTCCTTGGAACTAAGTTCCTGATGTCGGAGGCCGTAAGAAGGCCCCTTCCAAAAACTTAAGCCTCTTGCAGAAAAGCGCTTGGCATTCGCATAGCAAATGTTCTGCAGTTTCTGCGAAGTTCTCGCAGTAGCGGCAACTATCACTCTCTGATTTACCCATCTTTTTGAGGTGGTACCCCAGAGGGCAGATGGCAGTGTCCAGTGAGAAGTCCCGTTACCGGTAAACGAAAAAAAAAAACGGAAAAAATCCCCCCGGAAAAAACCGATAAAAAACCCGGAAAAAATACCCCACGAAAAAAAAAAACGGAAAGAAAACACCCGGAAAAAAACCCTGAAAAAATACATGCGATAACAATGGCCAGCACACAAAATGTAATGAAATTTCAACTCTGGGTCATGTTAAAGAAACTAGACCATATTTGATTCATTTTACAATACAGAGGGGTGTAACAACAGATTTTCCAGCCTTGCAAAAAAGCGAATCTGTCACCACGTTAGTTCGTTCAGGAACAATCGAGTCATAAAATTATAAAAGTCGTCTTTTTTGATCGTCGGCGATGAACATTCCACAGGATAGGTTAAAACTTTCATTGGTATTGTAAAATTAATCAAATATTGTCTTGTTTCTTTAACATGACACACAGTTGAAATTTCATTACTTTTTGTGTAATGGCCATTGTTATCGCATATAGAGGTATTTTTCCTGTTTTTTTTTCCGGGAGTTTTCTTTTCGTTTTTTTTTTCCGTGGGGTATTTTTTCCGGCTTTTGTTTTCCGGAGGGGTTTTTTTCGTTTTTTTTTTGCGGTGGCATTCCTGGACACATAATTCTATAGCATGTACTTCTGCTTGGAAGATGGTTGGGGTGTTACCAAGGGGTTTTGAGAGCCTGAAATTTGGTTCTGTAACGCCCACTCCAACCCTTTCGTCCATCTTAGATCCATCTGTGTACCAAACTGATGTATCCCTTCCCAGCTGAAGTCCGTTCTCTGTGCAAGTTTGGTGGCTGTTTATGACCACTTCAAACTGCATTTCGAAGTCGTACCATCTCATCATGGCTTCTAGGGAAATGTGTTCCAAAATCGTCAAGTGCCCGATCAGATCTTCTGCTTTTGAGTTTTTTGTCTGGCTCAGTCTGAAGGCACTGTATGCTGCTTCTTTCATTATACACAGGTGCAATGGCGGAATGTTTAGGGCACGTAAATATTGCCCCTGTGATTCCCAAACAGGCTAGCCGCTGCAATTTCTGCAGCTCGACTTGTGCCAAAATTTGTTGAATTTTTAGCCATCATACCAGTGAGGCGCAGGTGACCATGGGTTTGATGATTGTTTGGTATGACCACTAAATCATTTTCTTACCAAAGACTTTGCGGCATGTCCAGCTTGCCACTATAGCTTTGCAAAGAACGTGGTTGATTTGGCTGTTCCAGTCAGTTTTTGGTTTATTACAACTCCAAAATATTTCACCTCTTTGGAAAATGTTACCTGGGTTCGCATTCTCGCCTTTTGGTGAAAGGAAACAGCACTGTTTTGCTAGGAATGACTGAGTCCTTCCTTAGCGCACCAGCTTCTAATTGTGTTTAGGGCTAATTGCATGTGGTCGGAGATTACTTCGTCAAGTTTGCCCCCAATGGTGACGACTAGGTCATTGGCATAACCTTGAGTCGTGAAACCAGATTCGGGTAGCTTTACCAGCAGGTAGTCGACAGCAAAGGCAATAAAACTCCCACTTGGGGGCAACCTTTTTCTGCTGTCATCTTGACTGTCTCTCTCCCAAGGGTCGCCACAATGATTCTGCTTTTCAGCATTGATTTTGTCCATTTGATCAGTGAGGCGTTCATATTCCTTTCCTCCAATGATCTGGTTATGGAAGCATGTGAGGAGTTGTCGCAAGCACCCTCTATGTCAATGAAGGCGCAAAGAGCCATTTCTTTTGCCACGTCTTTTCAATGCTTTCAATTATGCATTGTAGAGCATTGATCGTGGATTTTCCTGCTTGATAAGCAAACTGTTCCTTGCGAAGCGGTCTTAACTCGAGGAGTTCGCTTCTGACATAACAGTCTATCATTTTCTCCATTGCTTTCAGGAGAGAAGTGATGAGGCTAATGGGGCAGTAAGACTTTGGTTCGTCCATTGGGCGTCTTCCAGTCTTAGGTATGAACGCCACTACAGCCTCTCTCCAGTTTTTCGGTATGTAGCCAAAGATGAAGCTAGAATAGCCTTTTCAGGAAGGACTCTATTAATTCGAGGCCATGTTGCAGTATGGCGGGAAATATTCCGTCCTTTCCTGGAGACTTGAATAATTTGAAACTTTTGATAGCCCATCTGATTCTTTGGGTTGTGAAATTTTTTCCAACTAGGCTTTTGCTGGCCCTGTTGGGGTTGCTGTTCATTTTCCACAACCGCTTTAGAACCAGTGAGAGAACACTTAGACTCTCCTTAGGGTTATCAGTGTATCCGTTCGATTTTTTGATCAGACCGATTTCGTTGGAATGTTCTTTCGAGAGAACTTTCTGGAGACGTTGTGCTGGGGCCAGTTCCATGATCCCCTCGCACAACTGTCCCCATGTTCTCCCTTTTCGATTTTCTGAGTTCTTTGTTGCACTCAGAAAGAGCTGTTTTGTAGTCTTCCCAGACTCTTAGCTCTATTGTAAAGTCTTCTGACTCTCACCCGGAGTTTTGCTAGTTCTTTATTCCACCAAGGCACGTCCCGAGTAGTTGCCTTTTGTTTTTCAGGACAGCTGAGTTCATATGCTTTTGTTATATGATATGATAGGTCCCAATACAGTTTCCTGGGGTACGCCCCGGGAAACTAGTAGTGTCCATTACTTCGACAATTTATGGTCCATTTGTCAAATAATCCTTAAATATATCCAAAGCAACACCTCTCACACCTATTTCAGCTAGACGCTGAAGGAGTATGTTATGTAATCGACAATATCAAATGCCTAGGACAAATCCAGAATGATTATAAAGTTTAAGTACCAATAAATGTTTTTCCACACAACTGAGAAAATGCTCGTATATTTAATTATTCGTGTATTTCAATTTCATTCATGAACATGATATTTCCATCAGTTTATTGAACGGGAAGCGCAATAAACGCTCCCTGAAGATAATTATTATTAATTATTTCTGCTGCCATATGGTTAGGGAATAATGAATAAATACCTCCCATAAATAACAAATTGACTGATAAAACAATCATATAAAAGAAGTATGCTGCACTATTGATACTATTTAGTTGTGAAATAATTATCAGGTTACATGTTGGGGGTAAGTTATTTCAGAAGGTCTTCGGTGATGTGTGTGTTGAGTGTATTCATTCATAAATTCATAAAGGTGTTCATATTTCAGATGGGTTGATCAAAATTACATAGTTTATTCAACTAAATTATCATTATTTCTATTTTTATATCTGAATGTCAACTATTCTACAGATATAATTTTGATACAAAGTAGGGATCAAATTAAATATATTGTTAAATAGCCAAATAATGAATTGTTCATCTTCAGATTCTTTATGTTTGACGATCGCATTCCAACAGTGCTCAAATCAACAATAGCAATAGTCTCAATAAATTGCGATATATCCAATCTTTTTTAAATTTCCTCAACATCATCATCATATTTAATTACAATATACCTATAAGAGCAATCATACAGGGTGTCAATTTGAAAACATTCCACCCTTAATATATTTCTCCCAGTAAATAATATGAGGAGTCGAAAAAACAGATCAATTTGATTTTCAGGGGGGGCACTTTCGAAGAATATTTGTAGTCCTCGTGGTTCAACCCCCTAGGAGGGGTAGAATCTTAAATGGGAAGGGAAGTCAAATGGCACATCATTTTGATTGGCGTTCAATTCTTTTTCCAATGATACCCTGACTTTTTATTCTTTGATGAGCAGTTTCCGGAAAATAGCGTTCTAAACTTAATTCTTTTTTGAAGAATGTCAACCATTTTTATACTTTTATACACTTATTAAAGTAATCACTAAACAACCCAAAGCCAAAGTCGAACAAAAAATAATTCAAAAGCCCCAAACGACTGCCAAATCACCTCTGTTCAACGCCTGGTATATTTTTTCTACAAGAACATACTTTACAATACTTCCTGTAACAACCACCAAATGGTAATCGAAAACAGGTGGCTATCTGCATACTAGTTTCACGATTCACCCGATCATCATTGCAGACCCGGTCACAACATACAATGAGTTTCATTGGCTCTAAACGAAGTCTGGGTAAAGTAAGAAAGATAAACTTTGCCCGGCGTTGGGCAAAGGTGATTCGGCCGACGTATGGGGCTGTTGAATTATTTTCTGTTCAACGTTTGCCGACAATACTATAGTACAATATAGAACATAAAAGCAATGCGGAAAAAGGACAACTCATTAACGCATGACGATATGGAAATCGCAGATTTATTTTCAGTGAAATAGGCAAGAATTTAAATGAGAAAATTCCTGAAACCAATAAAAGTGATATCCACTCAATACTCATAGCTCCCACTCATAATACCGAGGTAGAAAATACAACAAAAACACTTTTAATAAATAAAGCTCCTGGTATAGACGGAATAACTAGCCGAGTATGAAGAAATGCGCAGAATTGCTTGTCGAACCGATTGTAAACTTATTCAACCTATCACTGCACTCAGGCATATTCCCAACTAATCATAAGACAGCGGTTATTAAACCAATAAAATAACAAAAAAAAAATTGAAAAGTTATTAAAAGAAAGAATTTGCTGTTATATTGAGAAATTCAAATTACTTTCCCCAAAACAATATGGATTCCAGAAAAGTAAATCAACAGAAGATGCAATCCTCAATATTACCCCTAAAATATACTCAGCTATGGACACACAAAAACCTTCATTGTGCATTTTCATTGACTTGGCAAAAGCGTTTGACACGGTCAATCATATGAAGTTGTTGAATTGCATTGAAAACATTGGTTTTAGAGGAGCACCACTGAAGCTAATCAAGAGTTATCTCAGTGACAGACAGTGTGTTATGATAAATAATCAGATGAACACTTTCAGAACAATCGAATGCGGTGTTCCTCAAGAAACAGTCCTAGGACCAATTTCATTCAATCTGTATGTGAACGACTTATTCACGATACCTGTAGAGGGAAAATTCTTCAAAAACATTCTTGATATACAACACTTGAAAATTGTTTATCACGCACTTATCCAATCACATCTCATGTATGCAATTGTTGCCTTGGGAGGAGTAACTGACAATCATGCCAAGAAAGTGAAAAAATTGCAAAAATGGGTGAAAAATAATTCTTGGGAAAAGTTATGAGTACATTTTCAAGTAACGAACTTTACCAAGAATCAAAACTAATGGACATCCGACAAACATACTGTTTGCAACTTTCCATATCTAAAAAAACCATTAGTGGTTATCAGAAATACACTCACCCGTTTGCAACAAGACATAAAACAGAAAATCTCAAAATACCCAAACTGAACAAAACAATAGGACAGAGAAGTCATCTTTTCTTGGGACTGAGTGTATTTAATAATCTACGGATTTCTATCGGAACACTGAACTGACCAGTGGCGTAGCTAACTCTCAGCGAGCCCCCCCGCAGGAACCTACTTGCGCCCCTACCCATACCCTCCTTTAAATGTGAGACAAAAATTTTTGGTTTCCTTGCTCCCCTGTCAAGCGTGCCCCCCACCCGCGCCGCGGGGGTTGCGGGGGTGTTAGCTACGCCACTGGAACGGACTAAATTCATTCCCTATTTTCAAAAGTACCTTAAGAAAATGGATATTAGAACAGCCTAGAAAATTTATACATGATTTTTGTCTCATATTCCTAACAGTCCTTATAAACTTTCTCATGAAGAAAATTCATGATAGGTTGACATATTTCTAGTGTTTACGTTTAGACTATGCTTTTGTGAGTAGGATTTTAATTTATATGATCTGTTAGCTTTTATATATTTTTATCTTTTCTTTATAACTAGAACGCTATCATCATCATTTCAGCTTCATATTTATATCTTATTTTTTTAAATCTCAAATTGAGTAAAGTTATTTTTAGTGTCTCTGCTTTTGTGAATATTCTTTATTTATTCTGTATTTTGTTTTATTTATGTATTTTTGATGTTTGAATTCTTGCTACAACCATAATTTTAACTAAGTACCATTGAAATTGTTTAATTTTTTTTCGGCTCTGATGAGCAATACTTGTTTGAATTTTCATTTATTGAAAGTCTAGGCATTGTAGTCGTCTCATGCACAAGTTTTCTTTTGTGAGGCGTCTCCACAACATTCAGTCGTCCTCTCTGTAATAATATACGGGTCATTAAGGAAAGAGGAAGGAAAATAATTTTTTTTAATCTCAAATTCATCCACGCACAGGGTTATATCCTCAGAGGGATCGTTAATTATTCTTTCATTGTATTATCTGTATTATCTAATGTATATTACTCTAAAGAATAAATATTATTATTATAAGAAAATGTGCGAAAGGTGAAATTAATATTTATTCAGTATGTTTCACTTATTTGAAAGCACATAAAAAAATATTATCTGGAAAATTTGTTTATCAGAACGACATTTTATAGCAATGTAGGTACAGGTTTTAGAGAAGATAAAATAAATTTTGTACCGTAAAATAAAATCAATATGAAAAAATACATTTCCTAAAAACAACCTCATTGGTCAAGACAAAAGTAATATTGTAAATTATATTCTGTACAGATTCGTAAGCTATTTCTCTTTACTTCAGCTTCCTAAGAGGTCACTGAAATACCTTCAGGATAGTATTCTGTGACTATTCCTATGCAATGCATGTTGTCAAATGTGGAAAATAAATTATATTATTTGATTGATTTTAATCCCGATACTATTTATCAATAATAAAATAGGCAAATTGTTGAAATCATACACACTTAAAATATTATCATTGTTGATGCATTCATCGACATATTTCCTGACGATCGAAGAGGCCATAAAACGATTGATGAATAATGCTAATGTCATTAAGAGTTATCAAACGATTGAATGGTGTTATTATTCATCCAGGCATTTTTATCGTCTATGTTGTATATTTCTCTTCGTTGTAAAAGTTATTTTACATTCTTAATATATGGCGAGCATTTTCGTACTTCCAGAGAAGCAGCATCATATTCAATGCTAGATATCAAAATCCGAATGTCCATGGATCTACTGTGTTGCATTTTTTGTACAAATTTAAAGCAAGTTCGGAGTGTATCGGAGTGGAATCAAATAAATAAAATGAAATAATTCCGACTTGGGTCGAAAAAACCCATCTCTCCACACATTTCCACAAATATCTGAAAAAAAACAACTACTTTCCCCTACGGACATTGAATCACATCTGTCCCCCATTTGTAAGCACACTATTTTCAAGTGCTGATTGTAAAAGCCATTGAATATCATCCTTCATTTATTATTATTAATAAAAATAAAATTTGATTTTTTTTCAACACTTGTACATAGCTATGAAATATCATTCAGTATACCTACTGTAACGGATAACATTTTTCAATATTTCTTCGAATGTTTTGAGTCATAACTTTTTATTTTTTAAAATTTCCCGCTAAACACCGAAAGATGAACGACACTGTATGAAGTCTTTCGGGGGTTCTTTTGATGCAAATTGATATTCGTCAAAATTCATGATTAAAAGACTTTCTCATATAATAGTTATAAGTAGTAATGAAAATAATAATAATTTTTATTGGCAGAAATACAAAAAGTACATATAAAAAAGGTGTATTCAACATCTGCACATGATGACTCATGGCAGAGATTGCTCTTTCATCCAATTTGAAAAAAAGGTTATATCAAAATTTCAAGCAAATAATTATACGATATATAAAAAAAAATTAGAAATACCAAAATACATGATATCTACAGTCAACACAGACACTAGAATTCTCATAACATCTTCAAACATATAAAGAAAAAGCATGAAATGAGAATGGAAATACCACAACAATTTCATATAAGTATTATGTATATGTATAATGTGTAAATATTCATTACAGTTCACTGACATTTGAATGAACACAAAAAAAAGTAGGTGTTGGAATTTTACATATTTCCTAAGGTTATGAGTAATGCTAGTTAAAGAAAAACAACATAGTAAAGAGAAAAAAAAATGTCGTAATATTATTTTTTTATTTATTTTTTAAGGAAAGGAGTTGTTGTATAAGTGGGAAATAGTAAGTATGAGAAAATGTTGATTGATTTGGCCGATACTTAATGGATATTCATAACATAGAATTAAATAAAAACACTTGTTTTTAAATATCCAAAATATATTACTATTGTAACGTGTGACGCGTTTCGCTATTCCTATAGCTTTTTCAAACACAACTGGTATTCATATAAACAGTGAAAAAAATATAAATATAAATTTAAATGTTGTGTGAAACGCGTCACATGTTACAATAGTAATATATTGTGGATATTCAAAAACAAGTGTTTTTATTTAATTCTATTCTGTGAGAAAATGAGCCACGAAAAAATGTTTTGTGTTTGGGTGCTGTCAATTGATTTTTGTTTCTCAGGTTGAGGTTATGTATATCGGTTCTAAATGTTATTTTTCTATAGAGAATTGGTGGTGTTTCCGTTGTTATGATCTTGAGAAAAATTGTGGCCAAATGAAGTATGTATGTATGTTCAGCCATCCAATATCTCTCAAGTGAAGTGAAACACGATCTCGTCTTTTTGTAGTTGTTATGATCCTTATACTTGAATTCTGTTATTTTTCAATTCTCATTCTGTCTATTCTCAGGACCATATACAACATCCACATAGTTGGCATGAGATAATGCCAACGTATCACAAAGTAACTTTTTGCTCTTTTTGTCCAATATATTTCAATTGGAATAAATCAGTTTGAGGTTTATATATCCTCGCTTCAGGATGTGTGTGCAACGTTCTTCAAAGAAGACCCATTTGTAAGTGCTTGTCTCGTAATTAAAGAGAAAATTATCCTTCATTTGGCTGGGAATGACCACCTGCAGACATGCATGTTCCGAGGTTTATTGCCTCTCATCAGTGACAGGATAGGTCGGACAACATTATAATTGTCCTGTCCCTGCACATCATCAACAACTTTCAGAAGTGCTATTGTACAGCTATAATTTTATCTGAATTCGGACTGGCTGGATGGTAATATTCATATTCATTTAAATAGTTTCGCATTTGTGAGTTGAGCATTTTTTCGAAAGCTTTTGAAATAGCACAAAAAATACTGATAGGTCGCAGATCACCTAGAGTTTTTGCATCGCTAACTTTGTCTGAAGGTAGGACATGGGACTTTTCCCAACTTAAAGGATAAACATTTCTTGATATATAGTGGTTGAATACGCTACTTATATGAGTGAGAATCATAGGGCACCAGTGCAATATCATTTTTTTACTTATCAGGTCTCACGGCATTAGATTTAATGGATAGTAAGTTCTTGTACATTTCAAGTTCGGTTGTTTCATGGAATGAGTGATTGTTATTACGGTTTCGTCATCAGGTTCAGTGGAATCATTCGAAATGCATCCAAAGAAGTTATTGATACTCTCAACATCCATCAGATTTTTACCTACTTTCCATTCTCACATAAGATGCTGATACATACTTGCTTATCAAACGGTATTCCAGGAAACCATTATCTAAAATTATCCAACGTGATTTCACAACCTCATAAATCATTAATATATCTATAGAGACAGTTTTCGAATTCTTATACAGGGTCGGGAAACAGTCGATTATCTCATAAAGTGAGATAGCAAGCAAAACGTGTTAAACTTCCAACGTTTTAGGGTTTTGTAAAATTTATTTTCAACCATTTATACTTCATAAAAATTAGAATTTTCAAGTAGGCTCTGACTCCGTCAAAAACACTTGTTAAATGAGCTGATTCGTTGTTACGATACACGTAGTCACGTCAGCTGGCATAATTTCAAATTGAATTGTTTTATAAATCAGACATTTGTGGAGATCAAATCCTTGGTCCTCATTCTTTTAATGGAATACTCAATGGAGAAATGTGGAGTTTCTCCGAGGAGCTTTTGAGGATTATGTAGACATTTACACCTCTCGTAAATTTAAACCAATATTGGTTTCAACATGACGGTTTCCCTCCACATAATACCAGAGCAGTATGTGAATACCTAAAAGAAATATTCCCAGATAGGTGGATTGGATATAATGGTCATGTGAAATGGCCAGCAAGGTCGCCTGACCTTTCAGTACTTGACTTTTTTGTGGGGTATACTGAGAAACCGGGTTCATGGCCAACAAAAATTCCATATTTTTGAGGATCTTAGAAGAAGCATAAATGAACAGTGTCGTTCAATAAGAAGAAGGGATATAGCAGGGGCTGTAGAAAACTTAAGACGGCGAGCATGCCAATGTATTCAGGAAGAAGATAGAAATTTTGAGCAGTTGCTTTGGTGTTTCAGATTTTTCTTCGTCAGTGTTGTGTGACAGATATTTTCAATAGTTCATTAAAAACTAGTTTAATCAGATTATATCTCGTTTCTTGTAATTATTATTTTGATAATAACAGCAGACGTGATAGATTATGGGGTAACAACAAATCGATTATTTTGACAAGTGTTATATGATGGAGTCGAAGCTAACTAAAACTTTTTTTAATTTTGACTATGCGAAGTTTTGACATAACAAAGTATCACATATATACATCGTTTGAATCAGAATGAAAAACTCTATTTCAATTTGTAAGAGTTTAATATGTCGCTCATAGGACATAATGAAGTTGATGATGGTGACCAAGAGACGAAACGTTGGATGGTAAATCTGAAAATACCGTAGTATAACGCTGCTTAGTTTGATATCAATCATCAACTAACCCAAAAAAAAATAAAGATGGTTTTTAAAAATTTCGGTTTTTTCCCATTCAACCATCTTTATATCTTTTATAGTTTCCGAAATCCCAATGGTGGCCTTCGAATTTGAATTACCCGGTATAAATTCTAGGCGATGCCAGTTCAGTAAGGTTTTCCGAAAGTTGAATTTTATATTTTTTCCTCATGAAGAGGGGCGACACTACTTGACGGAAGACCATTAATCTAATCATGATAAATGGTGGATTACGTTATCCAATCTTCCACCAAAAACGTATACAATAGGTATGGTCGTCGGCAAGTATCCAACTGAAAGAAACTACTGCCCCCTACGACCATTGAATACCGTTTAATACTTGGCAAAGTTTTCTACAAGAACTACTTTGCAATGCATTTGGGTCGAACTAGCCTTCGCTGATGATTGGCAAAGACCATGAAACCGGTAGGGAGGTTTTCCCCCAATCAAATTGAAAAATAATTTCAGATTTGATATGTAAAATGCATTGCAAAGTAGTTCTTGTTGTTTAACTTTGCCAACTATTAAACAGATATTATTCAACGGTCGTAGGGGGCAGTAGTTGTTTTCTGTTGAATACTTGCCGACGACCATGCCTATTGTATAGGTTTTTTGCGGAAGATTGGATTACGTAATTACGTAATCCACCATTTATTATGATCTTATATTTTTGTTTCTGTGACAAACGAATTATGTAACACAATGACGTATTCGGAGCAGAAGGGGACTTGAGGATGTCCTAAATCAATATATCTATTCATCGCCTGTCGATTCATGAACTAATAGAAAATAAAAAAAAAAATAAAAAAAATAAAAAAAAGAAAAAAAAAAAGAAAAAGAAAAATGAAATAAACGCCACCACCTATAATTTTTAATATTTATAATCATTACCGATAATCATTACCGTCAAAAAATGAATTGTTTTATATCCACATGGAAATATGTAAATGCGAAATTTTAAAATAATTATTAATGTAGTTAGTGTATATATAGTATATGTGAATACTTTAAATTACCTTTTATAGAATCTTTATTTAACCACATACAAGGAAACCCTCCTTCTGTGGATTATTTTAATTTATTCATATTTCATAGTCTATGATATTTAGTCATATTTTTTTTGTATTTTTATGTCGAATAAATTATTATTATTATATGTAACTTTCATCATTTCAATAATGACGATTCGCTTCAGATTGTACAATTTTTCCATATAAAATCACAGGATAATAAGTAATCTGTTGTTCCAGGATAAAATGAAAACCTCAGGGCTGTTCCTATTTGTATTCTTGGGACTCACCACCGCTGTACCAATGAGACAATTTCTTGCGAAGTCCCACGGCAAAAAAATCAACCACTTGACAAATCAGCGAGGCCTCTTCAGCTCACTTGGTAGGTTCTTGAATTCAGCATCAAACAAACGAGCGTTGAACCTCTTCGATGAAGGACTAGGCAACGGAGCAATCAAAGGTTCAGGATCTGACCATGACTGGATAAACGGAGGCTTCAGTCCGGGCAAACGTTGTGCAAATCTCCTGGGTGAGGGATGTAATAATGGAGGAGTTCCTGGCTCTGGATCAGACGACGATTGGATACATGGTGGCTTCAGTCCAGGAAAACGCGGTCTGAACCTTTTTGATGACAGTGCAACCAATTCGAAAATTGATGGATCTGGTTCAGACAGCGATTGGATAAACGGGGGCTTCAGTCCAGGCAAACGTTGTGCAAATCTTCTGGGCGAAGGATGCAATAATGGAGGAGTTCCTGGCTCTGGATCAGACGATGATTGGATACATGGTGGCTTCAGTCCAGGAAAACGCGGTCTGAACCTTTTTGATGACAGTGCAACCAATTCGAAAATTGATGGATCTGGTTCAAACAGCGATTGGATAAACGGGGGCTTCAGTCCAGGCAAACGTTGTGCAAATCTTCTGGGCGAGGGATGCAATAATGGAGGAGTTCCTGGCTCTGGATCAGACGATGATTGGATACATGGTGGCTTCAGTCCAGGAAAACGCGGTCTGAACCTTTTTGATGATAGTGCAACCAATTCGAAAATTTCCGGATCAGGTTCAGACAACGATTGGATCAATGGAGGCTTCAGTCCGGGCAAACGTTGTGCAAATCTTCTTGGTGAAGGTTGCAATAACGGGGGAGTTCCTGGATCCGGATCAGATGATGACTGGATACATGGCGGCTTCAGTCCAGGAAAACGAGGTCTGAACCTTTTTGATGACAGTGCAACCAACTCAAAAATTGATGGATCAGGTTCAGACAGCGATTGGATAAACGGAGGCTTCAGTCCGGGCAAACGTTGTGCAAATCTCCTGGATGAGGGTTGCAGTAATGGGGGAGTTCCTGGCTCTGGATCGGATGATGACTGGATAGATGGCGGTTTCTCTCCAGGCAAACGGGGTCTCAATCTCTTCGATGAAGGAACTGCTAACTCAAAAGTGTCTGGTTCTGGCTCAGACAACGACTGGCTCAACAGGGGATATAACCCAGGCAGAAGATCTCTGAATCTCTTTGATGATGGTGCAGCAAATTCAATTATCAGTGGATCAGGCTCTGACAGTGATTGGGTGAATGGTGGATTTAGTCCTGGTAGAAGAAGTGTGAAAGGTTTCTAAAAGAGTGGATGTATGTTGGAGGGTTTATTTGAGTATACGAAGTGAATCATTCAAGTCTGTAAAATGTGTTCATTATATTTCTGACTTATCAATTATTGACTGATTTTTTCTTAATCTGTGAACTTGTATACATTGAAGAAACTAGAACAGTTTTTTATGGAAGGATCAAGCCTTGTTTGAACAGTTTTTCTACGTAAAAGTGAAAGAGGCATACTCTGCAAATATTGGTTTCAATGAACAACACCAACAATAGTTCTCGAAATATCAAAATAGGGTTATTCTCAGAATGGTTTACTCAATCTGCAAACAACATCCACATAGGTCATAAAGAATTATTCCCATCATGACTCTGTTTCTATGGGGATGAAAAGGTGAATAGAAACAAACCTAGAATTCTATATGTGCTATTCAGTAGAAACATGAATATAAAACGATATTGATCTGGTGAGAATTGAAAGATCATATTTGACTCCTGCTTACTGAAAAAGGATGAACCAGATTTGCATGATGAAGAGTAGAGTGAAATTAAGTATACAGTCTGCCCATAAAGTACCTCTCCTTGTTAATGTTTTGAATGAATCGAAATTTGTCTTGGAATTTTTTTGTCAGTTCAGTTTACAAACTGCACTAAGACAAAACTCAAAAATATCTATCCAAAATTTTAAAATATTTTTTAAACATCATAGGAGGTCAAGTGATACCTCATTCGAAACGCATTTCAGTTCTCTATACGTACGACAGCAAAATTTTAGACAAAAACATCAATCCAAAACAGAATAGACTTACATAATGTTATCACTCTTATATAATAGTTCAGTCGACAGGTAGTTTCAGATAGAAAAAGGTCGGAAGTTAATGAAACTTTAATATGTTGTTCATCAAGTTTTGGACCTCGAGGACCCTGTGCTAAAAAAGTAGAGGCGGGGGGGAAACTGCAAATTTTTCGACCTTGGTGTGGTTTTTCCTCAATAACTTTTTTGCCTTACGTTCTACAGCAAAAACGTCGTTTTACTTTTTTATAGATCGTCCCTACGAATGTGTTGCCTCAAACATGTTTGTGTGTCAATTTGTTACCGAGATATGGCGCTTCGAAGAATAGGTAATTTTCCAAATTTCCCCACGAAATGCAGAATTCCACCCTATTTCTTCTGTTATACAAGAATTATGATGAAATGTAGTTGCTATTATAATTCCTACTTGAAATCACCAACTTTAGATAACCCCTACCCCTGCTTGCCCACCAGGTGTCAAGTCGTTCCTCCCAATGACAAGAGAGTGTCGGGCCGAGGGGAGTGTGTGATCAGCTACAGCAGTAAAAAGCTGGAAAATAATAGATGTTAGAAGACTGCTCCTGTGGAACTGCGGAATGCAAACGATGAGCCAATATTCAACATAGAAGGCTGAAATTTGTCTATTCTACCTGCGCTACCTAGACCTATTTGTTTTCGATTTTTGAGGTCATATTAGATCACTTTTCATTTTATTCTTTCAACATGACTCTATTATTCCGCCGTTCTGCATCACAATCAGCAACCAAAGTCGTGTTCTCCTCATCTACCATGGTGACCATAGCACAGGAAACGATCATAATAAGAGCGCATTCATTTCGATGTTGATGACACGAATGACGGATGCTAGCATCGAAGTAAAACGGGCATATGAGGACGCCGACCTGATGATCGTCAACACAGCCATATCCAAGGCAAAAAACATCTACCTTCAAAAAAGTGGAAGAGGCAGTGGTCCCAATGTCCTCTACTCGTCAAGTTCCTTTCCTCCCAAGGACATACTTTTCCTTCTCGCAGTGAGTGGTTGTGATACCACTTCAGCACCGTTTGGATTGGGGAAGAAGAAAATTTGCAGTACCTACATGAAGAATACCTCCCTCTTTGCAGTAGTGGCCCCGTTTCTCACACCGAACGCTACTCCTCAGCAGATCAGCAAAGTTCCTGGTAGCAGTTTATGGAGGCAACATTGACAGAGACAATCTCGACGACCTAAGGTACCAATTACTCACACGATCAGTGACGAAGGCTAAATTACAACTAGCCCGCCTACCACCAACAAGGGACGCTGCCAAGTACCACTCCCTCCGCACTTACCAGCAAGTACAGGCATAGTTGGGCAATGATCTCCTCCCATCAGTATGGGGCTGGAGCCTAACCACACGAGGGGTACTACCAATCCCCACAACCAGAAATGCTGCGCCGGATGACATCCACCATATTGTTTCCTGCAAGTGCAGCAAAGGCTGTAGCAGCGAAGCTTGCGGCTGCAAGAAAGCAGGTCTCCGATGCTCAGCAATGTGCAAGCACTGCACAGGCCACTCCTGCGAAAACGCCCCCGCAACTGATTTGATCGAGGAAGACTCACCAGAAATATTGAACGAAAACGACGACAGCGACATCATTGACAGCATTACCGCTCAGGAGGACGACGAGCTGTTACGAGCAGAACCAGCGGCTAAGAAACCTGGGCAGGAAATGTAATGAGTACAAATGAGTACCTACCCACTATGATCATTCCTCAATATAATAATGCCTTGAGAATAACTTAATATTGTTAATCACATTATTTTTTTTCACGAAAGGACTACGCCTTTTTTTCTTCCTGTCCTAAGATAATTATGTAGTATATCGATCCGAAAAGTAACTAATATCAATACCAAAATGATGTAAATAGGTATGGTTGGCTTTCATTAGAAAGTTAGCTTTTGAGAATTGGGGTTGGGTGGGGGAAGGAGGAGTGGGGTGTCCAAAGTTGGTGACTTCAACTAAGAACCATAATTACTACATTTCATCATAATTCGGGTATAACAGATGAAATAAGCTGTAATTTTGCATTTTTTGTCATTTCCTAGCAAATTTTGAAACATGACCTTTTTTTTGACGTGCCATATCTCGGTAGCGAATTCACATAAAAACATGTTTTTTCAGTCAAAATTGTATATAATTTTACGCTCTACAAAAAAGTATCGATATGTTTTTTCCGTAGGACATAAGAGAAAAAAGTAATCGAGGAAAAACCGGAGAGAGGTCAAAAATTTTGCAGTTTCCCCCCCCTCCTTTTTTCGGACAGGGTCCTCGAGGTCCAAAACTTGAGAAAATGTTGATTAACCATCCCTGAAAAACCTCCTGAAGTTTCATTAAGTTCCGACCTTTTTCCACCTAACTCCACTTTTTTCAACCTGTCGACTGAACTAATAAGGAATCCTTTGGTGGTGCAAGGTGGTGCTGTAGGTTTTCCGGGTTTTCCTGCAGCTGAAAAGTGAATACATCACCTAAAACATGAGTAAGTCGCCCCGGAGCGCCACGGCAAATAATAATAATAGCCGTCTTCTACCCGCACAGGCTATGCCTTTGGGTACACTCAACGATTGTTTATGAGGGAGTATTATTATTATATTATTATTATATGGCTATCAACCAGCTCTAGTAAAAAGATTAACTATTTTTTGGTATCTACAAAGGTTCTCTGTCCCTCAGGATAGCAAGTGTGAACATTTCCACAGGAAAATGAACATGTGCCTGGAATAAAATCTATTCAATAGACACATACACATATATAATAATAATGATAATGATAATAAGTTTGTTGTTGGTATGGAGATATTTACCAGCATAGTTCATACATTAAGAATTAATATCAAGTAGATAAACCTCTATGAGGAGATCCACTGAAGGCAGACCTATAAAGGAATATCAGAAATGATATGGCTGAGTCCATTAAATCTTTGAAGGTGTAGATCAAAAATTGGATGTTCATTACGATGAATTCAATTTGCTCGTCCAATTTTGAATGGCTATATTTTTATTCTTGTTTCATCGGTGATACATATGCTGTATGAGTGGGCATCAAGAAGGTTTTCTTGAAATTCGTTGCCAGCAATCTATGACAGAAGAAGCCTTGAATATAACGCATATCTCTTTCTGCCATATTTTTAAAAGATGTGCAGTTATTGTGGGTATTAAAATCACCATAACATTCGCATTAGTGTATTACACTACTTTCCTTTGACTAGACGATCGATAGGTCCATTCCCTTCCATACCTCCCACATTGTCTCCCATACCTCCCTCATTGCATTCCATACCTTCCTCATCGCCTTACATACCTCCCTCATTGCCTTTAATACCTCCCTCATTGCCTTTCATACTTCCCTCATTGCCTTCCAGAAACAAAGCTGGACGAAGAATTGGTGAATTATTTATTACAGAACCATGCCAATGAAGAACTCGGCAGTTTCAACTTTTGCAAAAACTAGTTGCAGATCGTCATAGGGCTCTTGTACATTATTTTCATAGCTCAATTGAGAGTCAATCAAAGCAAAGTATGTAGCTTTTGCTGCAGAAAAATTCAGTTCTCACAATCATCCCAGTTGCAAAGCATCCTGAAGACAGTTTTTAGCATGAGTACGAGAGATGAGTAAGGAATGAGAGATCCTTATCCACATAGAAAAAAAATGTTCTCGCTGATTCACCTATTGGTGGAGTACTCATAAAAATCTCATTGAACCTTGACTATTTTGTATTATATGTGGTGACATAAACAGTAATAATACCAAGATATTGATAAATGTTATCAAATAATTTGGTTTACACAGCAATGTAATGGAACCACCGGTCCTCTTTTTACAACTAATATAGAGAAATCGAACCATTTATTTTCAAAAGAGTTCAATGAGTAAAATATGATATTATTTTCCAGTCTGATAGGAAAGAAACAGTGGACAAATATGTATGAGACAACACGTTCTTATACGCTTTCAATACAACGGTCACACAATACAATTACTCCCCAACAACAGAGAAATGTTAGTTGATGCGTTCAATAACCATTTTATCGATTAGAACTACTTCACTCCAAATTATAATGTGGCCAGACTTCAAGATTTTTTTCTGAACACCAACTACCACTAGTGAGGTGAGGGAAATAACATAAAAGACTACTTTGACAAAATCTGCCGGTATTGATGGTCGAATATTGCGCTTCATTTATGATGAAATATTGAACCAAACTGTCATCTACCTGTGACGATATTCTTGCAGATGCACCCTACCGAAAATTGCACCGGCCTAACAGCCTCGGAATTACGCGCTGTTGCTTTGCAAAAAAGGACTCTGTTCTATTTTTGTAGTGACTGCCGCTTGGCATTCAAAGGTGTGCCCAAACTTTCGAGAGAGATTGCTAACCTGAGATCCGAAGTTGATTCTCTGAAAAATGCGGTTAAACGACTCAATGATAGCAAAAATGCCCCTCCCGTTTCAACTGAAGAAATCATATCTGAATTACATGAACGTCAAGCAGCTAATCAAGGAGTGCTTAATACTCAAGAACTAGCCGCCGCCGTCTCAAATGATGCAAGACGTGTCAAAACTCTTCTGTCTAACGCCGTCGGAAACACTGTCGATTAAATCAGTGCAAGAATCTTTCGCTTTGGTAAAGCCAACAAGAACGGGCATCGTCCCCTCAAAATAGTCTTATCTTCCGCTCATGATGTTCACATTATACTTAAAAATAAACACAAGTTTAGTCGTGAAGATAAAATATTCATAACTCCAGATGAAACTCCTAACCAAAGAAAAGCTCTTGAATCAGCTAGAACTGAACTCTCGAATCGACTCAACGCTGGTGAACAAAACCTTACCATAAAATTTGCTAACAATGTTCCAAAAGTCATTCAAAAAAACCAGTAACCCATTCCAACCTAAGTAATCTCTCTGTTTACTACCAAAATGTTCGAGGACTCCGTACCAAATTACCTGATCTTGCATTAAGTGTTTCTAACTGTTCATACGACATCATAATTCTCAATGTGAAACATGGCTTACGACAGATTTTGATGACTGTGAATTGGGCTTGGTTAATTACAACATCTATAGAAAGGATCGCACTCTCGATTCTAGCACATTCAGTAGAGGAGGTGGTGTACTTATTGGCGTTAAAAAGAAGTTCTCAACTAACCTCATTTCCAGCGACCCTTCAGTTGAGCACGTATGTAATAATAACGATAAATGCATATTGGGAACTCTGTATACTCCACCAAAATCTCTACTTGATCAGTATCAAAATCATTACGATCAACTTATCATCATTAGTGAGAAATATCCCAGAGTCAAGTTTTACCTCTTTGGAGATTACAACCTCCCTAATGCAGTCTGGGAAACTGAAGACTTCTGCTCTACTGCATCTCCTCAACCCATAACTTCCCCATCTCTGAGCGAAGCCATCGAAGTTATTTCAAACATGTGTGCCTTTCACAATTTCTTTCAGTCTAACAAAGACGTCAATAGTAGGGGAGCCATTCTTGATCTCATTCTTTCACCAGTTGAACTTACAATATTCAAAGCAGTAGATATCCTCATAACTCCTGATGACCATCACCCTCCACTGGAAACTTACTTGCTGCTCAAAACCACTAACACTAATACACTAGAAGAATATTACTATGACTTCCGCAATGCTAATTTTACAGCTATATGCCAATGTTTGGAACATATTGATAGGGATGGCATACTCCTCAAAAAGGAGCTCTCCGATATGATCCTCATCTTCTATGATGCACTTTACTCAATAATCGGGCTGTTTGTTCCACTGAAGAAAGTTTGCATTAATAATTTCCCGTGTTGGTACTTTGCAGAGCTCAGGAAACTGATATTTGCGAAGAAGATGTCTCACATGGTGTACCTACAAAAGCACAAGGACACCGGAAAGCTATGAACAATTCAGTCAATTAAGATCACAATGTAAACTTCTGTCAAGACAGTGTTACTTTGATTATATTAACTCTGTTGAGAGTTCTGTTAAGGATAACCTAAAGACTTTCTGGAGATTTGTAAGAAGTAAAAGAGAAAATAATGCTATGCCAAATAAGATGTCCCTAAATAACTCTTCGTGTGGCAATGATATTGCAAATCTGTGCCACCCACTTCTCATCGGTTTATACCAATCAGTCTTTGACTTTGAAAAAAGCCAAGTCTAAAGTGAATGTTACATCTTATCATATCCAAATATCAACAATTTATGATAAATTATCCAAGCTTGACATTAATAAGGGACCAGGACCTGATGGCATTCCACAAATACTTCTGAAGAAATGCTGTTTTATACTATCTCGACCACTTTTCCATATTTTCAACAAGTCCCTCGATTCCGGTGAATTACCTGACAACTGGAAACTTTCCTATGTTACCCCAATTTACAAGTCTGGTATTTAGTCCGATATAACGAATCATCGACCTATATCTATCCTCAGTACTATCCCTGATGTATTCGAAAATATCATAACAGACTATCTCACTTTCGACTGTTCCAGCATTATATCTACTCAACAATATGGATTTCGTTCTGGAAGATCAACAGAGTTGGGCTTGATAACATATATAGATTTTCTGTCGGAAGCCCTTGAGAAAGGTCAACAGATTGACTCAGTTTACACTGACTTCTCTAAGGCTTTCGACAGTGTAAATCATGAACTTCTCATTCACAAGCTTAACCTCTATGGCTTGGATGGGTCAGTTCTTCAGTGGTTAGGCAGCTATTTATCCAACAAGTTACAGATAGTCAGAGTTAATCATTACTATTCCAATCAATTTCAAGTAACATCAGGAGTACCCCAAGGGTCACACCTGGGCCCCCTTTTGTTCAATTTGTTCATTGATGACATTACTTCCTGTTTTCGAAATAGCAATGCCTTACTATTTGCGGATTATCTTAAATGTTTCAGAATTATTGACACTCTTGAAGATACTTTTCTCCTTCAAACTGACCTTGATAACCTAACAACCTGGTGTTCAACAAATGGCATGGACTTAAATCCCAATAAATGTCACATTATGCGTTTTTACCTTTCCCATCACCCAGTTCTATTTGATTATGACATCAATAGCCATTCGTTGAACTCTGTTGACCAAATCAAGGATCTTGGTGTTATCCTTGATTCTCCCCTCAGCTTCAATCCCCATATCACAAACGTTGTGCAGAGAGCTATGAAAATGCTTGGTTTCATAAAGAGAACAACATGTGATTTCAAGGATGTCACTGCAATAAAAGCCCTATACTTTTCCTTAGTTAGGTGTCACCTTGATTATTGGTCGACAGTCTGGTCTCCATATTATTTAACTTACACAAGGAAAATTGATAAGATTCAGAATAACTTCCTAAGGTACATAGCTTTCAAGTTAGGTATACTGTGAGTATGCGATACTGGAAAATAATCTAAGTATTCCCACTCTCGAAGTCCGGAGAAAACGTAGAGATCTTATTTTTCTTTTTAATATTTTAAATGGCATATATGATTGCCCAAATCTCATTTCCAAAATAAAACTTTCGGTACCTGCTCGTTACACTAGACAATCTCAAACATTCCACATACCTTTTCACAGGTCAAATCACGGCTTGAATAATTATATTTCGCGAACTCTTCGACTAGCAAACTCCCTTGATGAACACATGTTATTTGGCGTATCATTAAGCAGATTCAAGATTCATCTCCATCAATTGAACTTATAGATGTTTGTTGTGACATTAAGTTATGCATATTAGCTGAGCTTCGTTAATTTGTATATTGCTCTTTAAATAATAAAGAATTGAACACTGCCATTTACTTCGATTTGACAAAAGCATTCGATTCAATCGACTATCACTCACTCTTGGAAAAACTAAATCGAATAGGAGTAAAAGGCTTAGCTAAAGAATAGATGAGTTCATACCTTGAAAACTGTCGTCATCGAGTGCCACAAGGTTTGATACTGGGACCCATTCCATTATTTATTTTCATAAATTATGTAGTATTATCATGTCCTACTTCAAATCTTGAGGATTTACATGCAGATGACAGTACTTTTGTGTCATCAGCAAAACAGGTGTCAGAACTGCTAGCTGATGCTAACTCTTCATCAAATGAATTTTATACTTACTGTCTAAACCATGGATTGGCTGTCAACTCAAGGAAATCACAAATGATGACCTTTTTACAACAAAAACTTCGATTTCATTTATCTATTAATATAAACCATCAACCTATGGAACAGAGTGGTCGTTTCAAATTGTGTCGTTAAGGATGCTAAGTTGACATAGGAAAATTATATAATTCTTGTGACGTACATTTCTGGCCAGACCGTGAATAATTGAAAATTCGAAAATGAAATTTTGTTTTAAATTGCACCCATTAGTTTAACGAATAAATTTTATACCAATGGAAAGTATGAAGCCTAGCGAACATACAAACGTTAAATTGAAATGTTTTCTTGCTATTGTCTTTTTTTCTCTGGCATAACTATTGGGTTGGCAGGTATAAACAGGTAAGTCAGTACTAGTAATTTACACCCATCTGTTTAATGGATAAATCTTATATTAAAATAAACGCAATTCCATTGCGAACATGATGAAATACGTAATTTTTTTATTTTTAATTAATTTTTCAACCAACCCACTAGTAATATATTTTTGAACTTCTAAATTCGATATAAAAAACTTCCATTAAATAGATGGGCGAAGGTCGTTTCTAATTCGGATCTTAGACTATTAGGTCATTCAAAAGAGATGGAACGGCAGGTTGTAGGTATTTGAAAAGAATATAAGAATATATGTGGATAAGAGGTAAATTACCAACTTTTTTGCAGTTTTTCGAAAAAGGACCACTCTACCGCTACGAGACAAAAAATGTATATTTTTGATCCTGCGATATTTACAGCTTTTTCAGATTCGGTACAAGGAAGCCCTAGAGTTTTTGCTAGCTGTTTATTGCAGTCAGACACTAAAACTTCCGCTTCAACAGTTTTTTGGGTCGGTCCTTGATTTTTAATATAACGCACGAAATTGGTTGAAGATTTTCCAAGTTAATATTTCCACTACAATATCCCCGGACAATTCTTCGGAAGAAAGAGGCATGTGAGTAGGTGCTGATTGGTTTTGATTCAGCCAATCAAACAATCGTACCTAAGTCCAACGCGTACCCCTACCTAATTCACCTGCATTTATTTAAACAGTCTCCAGTCGGTTTCCTTGTTTCAGAGCTTGAGTGCCAGAGTTCAAGTGCTAAGCGGGATAGGTGAGTCTATTACTGTTTTCTAGTTGATCCGATTTGTTATAATGATTATTCTTTACTAGGTATACATTTACGGTGCGAAATCTTTTTCAAATTGGCCCAAATAATTTTTACGGGTGAACATACGAATATTTTCACACGAAATCTTCATCAAATATTTAAAAAAAAAATTCAAGTTTACGAATTTTCACAAAATATTTTGCAACTTAATATCAAAAATAATAATGAATAATACTGAATCAATAAATCACTGATGGAAAATGGAATATGACTTACCTACCTAAGTTAGTTTGAAGATTGAGATGTAAACGAACAGAAAATAATTAATTTATCTTTTTGATAATATTGGAATATTTTATTTTTATATTTGTGATGTATAGGGTATTGATGGAAAGAAAGTGTCCATCATTAATTCGAATTTGAGATAATACAAGCTTTTTAATGGAAATTACTTATTCTTTGTACTAATTTACAGCGTTATCCGTTCATTAGTTCAAAAAAATGAAAATTTGCTAGTCACTGTACACAGTATTTCATAATTAAATGCTAATCCTGAAGGGCCATAATCCTTGGATGATTTTGAGAAAAATTCTCCATTTCTGAGATACAGGCTGTTCAAATTCAACAAAAATGATAATGATACTCCACTGTGTTTTGTTTTACGAATAAATATTATTTTTATAATCGTCCTCTGATAGTTTATAAAAATGGTCTTACGACTTTTTGTGATTCGGAGGATAGTTTTCTATTTAACAAATAAAATTCATTCATTGAGACTAGGAAGAAAAATCGCATAATTACAAGCAAATCAAGGCATTTCATTCAGAGAACCATATTCATGGGAAGATAGAGGACAATTATGAAAATATTATATTTTTGATAAAAAAAACCATCAATATTCTGATTCTGGGGATGTGTACTTTGCATACACCAAAATTGAAAAAAAAACAATGCAAGTTTTAGGAATATTAGAGAAAAAATCATTGTTTTGTTGAATTTTTATACCCTGTATATCATGAATAAAGCGGTGGCGAACCTACATTCATATCAAGAATTCTTCTTAAAATCATCCATCACACTTTAGGATTAACATTGAATTATGAAACACTCTGTATGCATATCAAAAATAGGCCGTGTCAATCCTCACATTTCTTTAGGTACCTATATAAAAATTTAAAAGGAGATTTGTCAGAATAAGATTATTCAATTTTGTGTGCGAATGGTGGTTGAATATCCGAAAATATTTCTGGAGTAATGTACTATTGCTTCAGAAAAAAAACTGCGATAATTGAATTAAGGGTCTCAATTTGAAGGCTATTACCACTTTTTATTTCTTTTTCTACTTGCAAACAGATTCGAGATCAGCCCAACCGACTACCCTGATTGTGTTAATTAAAATGTATGTTACAAAACCTCATTTATTGTCTATATTTTTTATGATAAGTTTCAGCAAATACCATTTTCGAGTAAGTTGACAAATAATGTGACTTCATTCGAAAGCTATTTTCCATTTGCAGAAATTGGTTGATGTCTCTGACTACATATTCGATTTCTTCAGTAATTATTTTCTTTTTTTTTCTATTGAAATTATTGCCTAGTAAAAAATTATGACAATTTACTCATGAGCTGTTTTCATATTATTTACTTTCCATCTCATATACATATCCTGGAAACTTTCCATTGAGAATGTTTCCTGATTGTACCCAAAAATTTGTTAGTCACTGTACAGGGTGTTTCATAATCAAAAGCTGATCCTGAAAGGCAATTATCCTTTGATAATTTCGAGAAAAAAATCTTCCTATGAATGTAGGTCCACAACCGCTATATTTCTGAGATACACGATGTTGAAATTCAACAAAAATATCAGTTTTTCTCCACTATTTCTACAACCTTTGTATACTTTTTTCAATTTTGATATATGCAAAATACGCATTGAATTACAGTTTTTCCAGTAGTTTTTTTTAAATTTGCACTCGTGCCGTCCCTGTTCGCATGCCCAGAAATTTTTTTAATCAAAATATTGATACACTACAGGTTTTCTGAAAAATGAATATTATTTCCATAATTGTCCTCTATCATAAACCATAACCATGGTCTCTGACATTTTTTCGCCCAACTTTTTGATGTCGTAATTTTCAAATAGAAAACTATCCGCCGGCGAAAAAGTCATTTTTATCAGATTTTAAAAATAATATTCATTTGAAAAACACGAAAAGAAAAACATGGCAATGAATTACAATTCAGATGAAAGGTTCGTCTAGTCAATATGTACTATAAAGATTGAACGTTTCGTGTCAAAACGGCCACCATCAACTTTTTTTTCAAATATGGACCTATCTCTTTCATTAAAAATATTGATAAAGCTATAAAATCACAGTTTAGTGGTATATCACACTTGATATTTCTAAGGCGTTTCATTTGAAATAACTTCAGTGACAACGATTTTTAATGACGGTCCTGTCGTTAGTAAAAAAACAATAAAAAAAAAAAAGTTTCAGAAACGAACGATAGCAATTTACCCCATAAATAAACTTACTCAAAAGTATGAGAAATCTGACATACATAGAAACAATTCATTTTATAATGAATTTTTGGAAGAACATAAAACCAATACAGAAAATGAATTCTATATGAAAAACTATATTTAATGCTCGAATTGACGAACTCTTTGTTTAATACACATCAGTTGTCTGTCCATACTTCTGTGGCAATTTTCTAGCATAATAAATAATATTTATTGTTCGAATTGACGACATCTTTGTTGAATGCACCTAGGTTGTCTGTACATACAATTTCAGTAGCAATTTTATAGCAGAATGAGTGTACCTAATGCTATAACATGCGTCTCTAATTTTTTGTTTGAGAGAAAAAACTTCATCTTTTATGTATCTCCAGACAAAAAAAATCTAAAAGAATGAGGTCTGGGAATCGAGCTGGCCAGGCAATTGGTCTATTACTTTCAATACATTTTATTGGGAATATTGCATCTAAATGTTCCCTTACTATTGCTGCATTATGGGAAGAGGCACTGGGTCGTTGAAACTATTGCATTTCACAGCGGGTATTCAGTGGAATTTCATCCAAGTAGCCATCAAACTAATTGGTGGTTAAAAAATGTAGTTACATTCCACTATGCCAAGAGAAAGGACCTAGTGTGTTTGTTCTCAAAATTCCCAACCAAAGATTTACTCTCAACCTTTCCTGAAAATTGGTTTCTCTATGTAAATGCCCATTTTTATTATTCCACCTATAATGAATGTTTCTGTTAAACCAACCATTGTTGGAGAATTTTGATTCGTCCGTCCATATAATTTTTTCACAAATATTTCCAAATTCTCCGTGACGTGATGA
Source organism: Chrysolina americana (assembly GCA_958502065.1). Classification (NCBI taxonomy): domain Eukaryota; kingdom Metazoa; phylum Arthropoda; class Insecta; order Coleoptera; family Chrysomelidae; genus Chrysolina; species Chrysolina americana. The sequence goes on from OY293420.1 coordinate 9,127,563, forward strand.
ACTTTGCGTATCTTGAAGCATTTGTGTTTGTTCTTTTTTTACATATTTACAGAAATCCCCAGTCGTGGGCAATTTCTCGTAAAGAACCATCTTGATAAGAAATATTTTTGTGACTGACGAATCCTACATTGAAAAAACAAGTTTTTTGTTCACTTTGTAAATCTTCATGAGGTAATTCTTGCTTATCATAAATATTTGTTTGGTTCCTCATACTTCCAGTAACAACACATTTTCTAGTTTTATTTACGAATACGACGATTCGGGTATATATATTTCTTGCCAAAAGTGGATTTCTAATTGATTTTGCATAGGTAAATAGCATACAACTCCTTTCGTCATTTAAATACATCTATAACAACTTATTATTTTCGGACCAGCGTAGTATAGGTATACTAGTTTTGTAGACCAGATCGGTGATTGTTGGCTGTTACCAGATGTAATGATGTTAGTATCATCAGTGTAAGCTATAACTTTTTTTCATAACGTATGACTTTTTTATCATCTATGATGAGTTATTCATACTCAACAAGTACAAAAAAACATTGAATTTCTCATTTCATTGTGAATGTTTGGTCTTCAATAACATTTCGATTAAATTTTGCTTAGGTACTTTCAAATTCCTAGAAGATTTGCATAGATTTCAAGAACTTATGATGGTGTTTATTTTTCGAATATTTTCTGTTATACACTGTTCAATATATAAAAGTAGGCAAACATAAAAACTACATCAATTTAACGCTATAAGCTCTCTGAAAAAATATAATATAACAATATTGATGTAGAAATTTACGGCTAGCGTAAAATAAATGTCATGGTTGGTTTCTGGGTTTTGCCGGGTTCTTCTTTGGTTAAATTCTTCAAACGTTCTTACGTTTCAACTGAAACTGAAACCCTACATTCTGGCACTCCATCTAGAGTGTATCCTCCTTAAGTTGGCAACATATGGAATTTTTTTTCATATTTCGTTTTGGGAATGAAAGTCATTATTCATAAAAAAATCTGCATGATCTCAAACCTAATTCTGAATAATCAAGTCTAAAATTGTGTCTTTCTTATACGAGAAGTGCCAAAAAATATGGGTATGGTACAAGAGTAAAGTAATGTGATGATATCGAGAATTGTTATCATTAAAATTTGTTCAGAATGATCAATCATGTTGGAATATCTCAAAAAAAAACAATATATTTTTCTCTACAGTAACACTAATTTCCCAGTCCTACAAATTTTGTATTAAAAACTAGCTGAGCATGCAGGTCTGCCACGGCAAATAATAATAATAGCCGTCCTCTACCCGCATAGGCTATGGTTTTCGGTACACTCAATGAGGGAGTATTATTATTATTATTATTACTACGATAGCCATTATTTCAATATGTTGTAGAAAAAAATTTATAAAAACCTGTTCTTTTATTTTCAGCGTATATAGGTAGATATGTACTGCATATTTTAAAGTGAATTTCATTTCTAAACAACTATAGTAACTAGTATGCATTCAGGGAATAAAAGGGTACTTTCAATCCCTGAGGGAGTAAAGTGGCACATTTAATCCTTGGGATATCATAAGTTGAAAAGTAAATATTTTCTTTCAATTTAGTGCAAATTCTACATTTTTAAATTTCATTTCATTGAAATTGGCTATATAACACATATGTCAAAAAAGATATTCAGTTTTAATTATTGTTTATGTTCACATTTATGTTCACTTCACTACAGTTTGCCAGGCTGTAAAGGGGTGGACAGATGGAAGCTGTATTTTTTTTATTAACGTATTATGTGGCCAATGGTGCCGTATTTTCTGACAATCAATCTTCTAGGGATTGAGTAATGAAAACTCCTTCAGATGCACTGGCAAAAATCTGGTCTGCCATATTTTTTCATGGGTAAGTGAATTTTCAACATAGCCTTCCGTAACAGGGCCACTTCTCCTCCAACCATGTCTCTTCAATTGCTCCAGGTTTTCTTCAGAGTCAGTTAGTTCTAAAGTGCATAAAATAGTAAGTATATAAACTACGGAACGGAAGTTTTTTAATCCCTTAGTGTAGAAACTTTTCGCCTGGGATTAAAAGTGCCACTTTAGTCCCTAGGTTTATATTCTACTATTAGTACCAAATTCATATTTTTCACACCACTCGTACACTAACCAATTTTAAGATTTGATTATTAAAAATTAGGTTCTAAAACATGCAGAACTCTTGAGATTTGGACCAGAAAGAACGTCTTCTGACCCACTACAATGCGATCCACTCAAATCCTATTCTTGAAATCATTTCGAAATGAATAAAAATCGATTAAACTCTTCTGATGATCCGACAATGACTTTTGATGATGAAAAGTTTTATTTTGTATGAGAAAAAACATCTGACCCACTACATTGCGATCCAACTCAAATCCTATTTCACTTCAAAATGAACCCCTCTGACGACCCTACAATCACTTTTGATAATGAGGAGTTGTAATTTGAACAGAAACGAACATCTTCTGACCCACCATAATGTAAACCGACTCAAATCGTATTTTTGAGATCACTTCATAATATGAATTCACCGGAACCCCTCTGTCGATCTGACAAAGACTTATGATCATGAGAAGTTATAATTTGGAACGTCTCTTATAGTGGATTCACTATAATGCGATTTGAAGAATTGAAACATTTTTTTTCTTATGTCGCCACCTCAATTGGACACACTGTATAAAGCTTTTTTGACGTTATTTTTGACATTCGTGTGTTCGTGCGTATTTTCCGCTCGATTCAAGTAGTGTGGTTTTGCTTTGGCATCTTCCAATGTCGTTTGCCAGATCTTCTAGGTATCTTCCCCTTTTTCTTTCTATTGAAGTTTACCTGATATTTGTGTATCTATAGATTCTAAATAAATCCTGGTATTTTACAACAAGATTCCTGTATACCTGGTGTGGTAAGGTTGCCGATTGAAACACCCTTACCACTCCATCTCCTGCTGATTTGAGTGGATCTCTGTAGTCTTTCGCTGATCTCAAATAGGAAGTTTTGAAATGCTATTCTTCCGTGGCTCCAAAACTAGGAACGTGTCATCTACCTATCCGAGCCAACGCTTCGGTAGTTTTTTGTTGTTCAAATAGCTATTTTTAAAAATAGAAATCATCCACCAACGAGCTGAATATACTGCCAATCGGAATTCATCAACTTGTATATAAAAGGTTTGATTCCCTTAAAAAATTGTTAACGTTAGTGAAAGTCAAAGTAATTTGATGTCGTCTATGTAGTTTAGTGTAGGAATCAGTCTCAGTAGTACATTCTCCTGATGTTATTTTAATCATTCCATAGAGCCTGAGTGGGAAGGTTTCACACCTGTGAATTTATTTCTGGCTCCATTCAATCAATCAATCAATCAAAGTATACTTTATTGTCGGAAGAAACAATTTCTCATTAACAAAGTGTGGAATGAGTCAAATTAAAATTAAAATAAACTCACTTATATATAATTATATATATATTCTCTCGAAGGAGTAGGCAGTAGGCAGATTGAGACCTTAGAGAGAACCAGTGACGAGACATGGGGAGTAGGCAGATTGAGATCCCGACGTCAAGTCACAAAAACCTAACGTAATTATACCTGAGGAGTAGGCAGATTGAGACCTCAGCGTAGAATTACGTTTTAACCTTTCATTAATTTTCTTTCTATTTCAGTTCTTGAAAATGGCTCCAAAATCGGAGCCGAAACGTCGAATTTCAACAAATTCTAGACGCGGTTCAACCCGAACTTTTAGTTTTCATATATATATTTCATATAATATTACTATATTTTTTAAATCTGCATAATTTTCTGAATACAATAATACCACAACCACATAAGTGACGTTTCAAACGTAAAAATTTTCTATAATTCAATTTTTAGTTTTCCATTGAAGTGTACCACGAAGGTTCCGATTTATTCCAATTGACCCACCCGTCTAATGCTAGAAAAATCGAAATCCCGTCAAAAATACTAAATTGTGTTTTTTATGAGCAAATAAAGTTCATCGCAATCGATGGTGGGGTAAAACTTAATTTTTTCAAATGGTGGTACTATTTATTGGTATTGATAATAAGGAAATTATTCATACCTGGTGTGCGATAAATACAATCAAAATTATAGCTGAAAGAAAAAAAAAGGAATTACAATTATATATATATATATATATATATATATATATATATATATATATATATATATATATATATACATACATATACATACACAGTCACGAGGAAATATCACAAAAAATAAAATAAAATATAAAATATATACATATATATGTGTGAGATTGCTGTCACAGTAAAATTACTAACAGTTTCATACATATATGAACAACACATTTAAATATATTAAAAACGTTCAAATGGAAATAAAAAATAAAGATGAGACAGTCAAAATAAATTGTAGATATAAATGTTTCTAGTGTAGATTACAGATTGTCACCATTACCATTAGGGTAGGTTTCAGAAAGTGGCATGAAAGAACTCCTGAATATTATAAAGGACTAGTTCGAGAAGAAGATTCTTCATAGTATATCGGAAACGTTCATACTCTACAATATCTCTTATATTCCATGGAATATGATTATATATTTTTGCTGCGTTATATATTAGCGAGTTTTTGATTGCAGTAGTGGAAGGAATGGGAAGTTTCAAATTACCCCTTTGGCGAGTGATGCCCCCATTGACCTCATACAAGGCTTTATTCTTGTGAACCAAGCACACAGTTTCGAGTATAAACATATCTGGGATAGTTGATAAATTTTTTTGTTTAAACAGTGGTCTGCATGACACTCGCGGTCCTACGTTACATAGATATCGGATGGCTCGTTTTTGTAGGACAAATATTGAAGGCTATTCCATATCGAATATGTGATTCGATCAGGGCATGATAAACCACCTTAGCCGTTGTTGCATTCAATTCATTGGCCTCTATCCGCAGAGCATAACATCCTGATGCAAGTTTTGTCCCTAATTGTTTAACGTGATGTTCAAACTTCAATTGATTGTCAATGTAGATTCCAAGAAATTTGTTCATACTCACATTGACTATCGATTCATTTCCTAAAGGGATATCGGGTAGGGCACACTGGTATGATATACAGTTGGTTTTGTTGATATTGAAGGAAAGTAGGTTAGCATTACACCATTCTTTAATTATTGATATATCTCGAGATATTTTCTAATGCAAGCTATCAACGTTGTTGTCATGCCATAATATTGTTGTATCATCTGCGAATACTGTAAATAGTCCATCAGTTGCTATACTAGCCAGGTCATTGAAGTACAACAAAAACAAGATTGGACCAAGCACTGATCCTTGAGGAACACCACAATAAATTGCTCCACTATCAGATAACTTATGTGTTTTAACAAGTTGGGTTCTTCCACTCAGATAAGACTGTACCCACCTATAGCTTTGATTCCTGAATCCATAGAGTTGAAGTTAGTGCAGCAAAATTCTGTGATCGACGCAGTCGAAGGCCTTTGACAAATCGCAGAATATCGCTGCACTCACTTCCCCCTGATTCACTTCGGTGAATAGTCTGTTAAGAAAAGAGAACACGGCGTCCCCTGTGGATTTCTGTTGCTGAAATCCATATTGTTGGGAATTTAGAATATTGTGGTTATTTATGAAGTTCATAAGTCTTATTTTAACTATTATTATTATTATTATTATTTTGCATAGAACTGGTATAAGTGAGATAGGCCTGTAGTTAGAAGGATCAAATTTATCTCCTCCTTTATGGATGGGAATTACAATTGAGGTTTTTAAAATGAATTATTGATCAGCTGGACTAATAATTCCAGCGTAAACATTGGCATGTTTTCGAATATTTTTATTGATATATTATCTATCCCACTAGAACTTTTGCTTTTCATATATTTTATAGATTCCATCACTTCATTCAGATTAGATTTTTCTCAACTACTTTATATCGGATCGATAGGCGACCGCATGCCTTGTTGAAAAGCAAGTGTATTGTGAGTTGTCTAGATGCCAATCTCGTCTAGTGCTAGCTTGGAGTGCACACCGACCACCCGAGGTGATGCTGTAGGTTTTTCGGGTTTTCCTACAGCTGAAAAGTGAATACGAGTATCGTAGATGGTAGTACAACACTCGTAGGGCCGCGTTATGCCTGTGGATAAAAAAAAATTACAAGTTCTATTCCCAGATGAAGGTGTAGTAGAAGACCACGACAAAACACTGAAACCAACCAGAACAAACCGGGTGTAATAGGATCATGGTATACCCCTCGTATCTCCGTTAGTTTTAAAGGTAATTGATTGAAATTTGGGATATTCCATATACATAATGAGCGGCACTTTTTTCACTTTCGGTTTCGCCGGAAGTGATACCAATTTTCAATTTTTGTATATTACTATATTTTTTAAATCTGCATAATTTTCTGAATACAATAATACCACAACCACATAAGTGACGTTTCAAACGTAAAAATTTTCTATAATTCAATTTTTAGTTTTCCATTGAAGTGTACCACGAAGGTTCCGATTTATTCCAATTGACCCACCCGTCTAATGCTAGAAAAATCGAAATCCCGTCAAAAATACTAAATTGTGTTTTTTATGAGCAAATAAAGTTCATCGCAATCGATGGTGGGGTAAAACTTAATTTTTTCAAATGGTGGTACTATTTATTGGTATTGATAATAAGGAAATTATTCATACCTGGTGTGCGATAAATACAATCAAAATTATAGCTGAAAGAAAAAAAAAGGAATTACAATTATCTTTGTTCTAATTTAATGCTGAGAAGTTACTAAGGTGGCTTTGAATTACAAAAAATGAACACAAAACATTGCAACACTTCTTCGAAATGCTGTCCATTAACGTCAATGCACTTCTGAACTCGCAAAGCCGTTTCTTGAAGAACGTTCGCTAATTGCTTGGCCGTTATACTATTAATTGCAACCTCAGGTCTTCGCAGGTTGTAACGGCGGTTGAATAAATAATGTTCTTCAAATGGCCCCAAACAAAGAAATCAAGAGGTGTCAAATCAGGTGACCTTGGAGGCCGTCGCACAGGACCATTCGTCGAATTGACGTTTTCTTCGAATGCCTGTTGCAATTACTATTCTTGAATTATAGGGAGGAGCTCCATGTTGTTGAAAATACATTCCATGTCGATAATGGACAGGTACTTCAGTTAACCTGTCCTCCCGCAATAAATTTCGATTATTTTGTCCGAAAATAAAATCCTTCCCAAAAAAGCATTGTTTGGCTGCACATTATTCTGCAAGATCCAATTGCAATATTCGATCCTACGTTCATCATCATTTTCGTAAAGGTGCTGGTGCAATTGATATTTGAAAGATTTATAATTATGTTTGTGCAAGATTCGGCTCACCGTTTGGCGAACAATTTCCAATTCAAACCCAATTTGCCTTAAAGAAACATTCTTATCAACTTCTAATTGAGCTAAAACATTGATTTCCGTTCCTTCGTCCATGATAACGTTTTTTTCGGGATCATGGTTAGGCTCTCTTCGGAATTGACTTTCAAGACGAAAAAAATAATTTGTCGCTGGACATGGTCTTCCAGGATATTGGTCGGCATAAAGTTTTCTAGCCGCAACGGCATTTTTTCTTCATTCCCCATAAATAATTAACATGTACACTTTATCATTCCTTGTATAAGTGTGCGGCATTTTGAACAAAAATAACAACAAATGTAAAGACTTTTCCAATACACAATAAAAACACCGATAAATCAACAAATATATATGTGACAATCTGAAAGAATAATGTCATTGTTTTCAAAGCCTCCTTAGTAACTTCCTAAAACCAAATTAGGACAAAATAATTGTATTTTCATATTTTCTTTTTCACACATTTTACTACCAGGTATGAATAAATTCTTTATTGATAGTACTAATGAATGCTACCATGGTACCAATATGGTTCCATTGGAAAAAACTTAGTTTTAACCCAAAATCTTTATTGCTCATAAATGACGCAATTTAGTATTTTTGACTGGATTTCGATGTTTCTAGCATTAGACGAGTCAATTGAAATAAATCAGAATCATCATGGCACACTTATGTGGTATCATTGGATTCTGAAAATTATACAGATTTCAGAAATGCAATAATATACAGGATGTTACATTTAAAAATCGAAAGTTGGTATCACTTTCGGTGAAACTGGCAATAAAAAAAAATCATTTGTAGGTCATTATGTATATGGAAAATCCCAAATTACAATCAATTTCCTTTGAAACCATGATTCTGTTACACCCGGTATAGACAATAATAATATGTACCATTTGATTCCTTCTTGCTTCCAGAACGAAATTTTTAAAGATAATAATAATAATAATACTCCCTCATAAACACTCGTAGAATGTATCCAAAGGTAGAGGAAGGCTATTATTATTATTATTATTATTATTATTTGCCGTGGCAATGTAATGTAATGTAATGAAATATTAAAATTCATGAAAAAGAAGTCCATTAACTAATGTTTTTGGTCCTTGTTCATTGTACATAGTTTATTGTAATGTACCTGATTATATTTTTTATTGCATTTCTAATCGATGCAGGTTTGTGTAAAATATAAAAATTCAAACCAATTAATGCGAAAAATTTATCAATTTTGCTATCTCAACAATCAGTTTCCTCAATAACAAAAACGATATTGAAATAATTCGTGATCATTCTGGTCGTAAAGTCCGGAATGCCATATCGATGTTTAATAATTTTTGATTCATAATGTCGACTGATAAGTATGAGAGAACAATGTTAGATTCGAATGCACTGAATGTTTTGAAATTTTCAATGGGCAATTTGGCGTTATCAGGCAATTAAGATAACCTGCTGATTCACGCAACTGAACGAAACGAACATTAAATTCGATTTCGAAGAAGTGTTTTCCATTCGTCGTCTTCGTGAAACACAAACATTTCTGTGTTTATATCAACTATAGTTTTGATGAGCAACCAAAACGTATTATGGCCAAGAATTGATTATCCACTTGTAATTCTTTATTTCGTTTTTTTATAGTTTCTGTCCATTATCTAGATAGAATATTAGTTTTTATAAATTTGTTATTTTGATTATTACTTGGACTGGATTGGAATATGATTTGAAAATAAACTCAGGCTCATAATAATAATAGTAATAAATGCATTGTAACTTTTCAAGCTTATGCGGTCTCAACCTATATTTACAGAGTCCATTATGAAGAATGAGAAGTGCTGAATCTATTGGAACTACTCATTTTCCACCCTCAGACAAATACAAGCCATTGAGCCTGAGTATGACGATTTAGTCAGAAAAGAGAAGGAAAACGTACTTAATATCGGGACCTTCTCTTCGAACTCCGCAGACTTCACACAAACCATTCTGGTTAGAATCGTAGTGGTTCTTGGTGGAATAATATACCTACAGAGTTGATGAAATGTACGGACAAGACTATTTTTGTCAGTTGATGTGAGACGTATTCGAAAAGATTTTGAATGAAAGTTAAACGGTATTTCACTCTGTATCTTTTCTGATTTCAAATATTTTTTTGTTCCATTTGTGGAGGAGTGATGTCATCGGCAACTTTTTTAAATACTATTTAGTATCATTAGAAACCTTGTTTTTTCTCATTTCAGTGGTACCTACTAATATTCTTTCAACTTACTGCAATTCACTTATTCACTTGATTTGTTCGAAAAGGACCCCGCAAAATTCTTAAGGAATTTGGGTCTCAGTGGATTTTTAGAAATTATTGATATGATAGCGCCAACCCCGGAAATTTTATTAAATTAAAATATTATTACTTGTTTCAGTGTAGTTTAGGTTGCATAATATTGTGCTATTTTATAAAAAAACTGACTCCCTTTGCTCCCCCAACTTCTAATATGAAACGAAAAAAAAACTTTCTCGCGAACTCAAGTGCATCGTCGTATATTTGAATGTGATTGAATTAGAGAAATCGCACTTTTTTAGGATTATCCCCCCCCTTCCCTTCGAGGGGCATATAACAAACAAATTTTAGTGAATTTTTGATATGATGCAGTTCAGGTTATTTTGAATAGAATTTTATAAGGTGACAAACCCCAAATATTAAAAGTTTTGATGCTAGGGTGCGTTAAAGTCATACCTTGCTCAGGATAGACTTAATTATTAATATAGGCGGGAACAATATTTCTTCGTGTTGTATTTTGGTTAGTATTGGTATTGGTAAGTACGGATGGTGACTGATGCGCTGCGACCTGATTAGATCTATTGTGCCCCATCTTCATCTGCTATTTCAAGGTGTTCTCGTTTATAGCAGCCCATCAAGCCCCAATTCTTTGAGGAATTTAAGGATTTTGAGGAGGGTCTGTTCGTGGTATTTCTTCCACAGTCAGCTGGTGTGATCCCAGAATATTCAATCTTTTGTGACGTACCGCATAACACTCCATAAATATATGGTGTGGTGTTTCTGGATGTTCCCAACAGAATCTGCAGGTGCTGTCCTCCTCTAAGCGTAGCATCCTTAGATGTTCTTTGAGTCTGCAGTGCCCCGTCAGAAATTCCGTGATTATCTTTAGACTAGTTTTGGTAAGGTTAATCAGTGTCTTCAATCTTGTTCGGTTGAAGTTGCCGAGGAAATCTTTGGCCAGCCTTAGCCCTGGAAGTCTTTACCAGTATGTTGCTCTCATTGCTTCTTCAGTTTTATTGAGTTCTTCTTGGGAGTAAGATTTTCCAAGCCCGCAGAATGGTTCTGGCCCGATCAGTGGCGTTGATGCCCCTTTTCGTGCCAGGGTGTCTACTTGTTCATTGCCCTCCACTCTGACGTGCCCCGGCACCCAGAGGAGGATCACCTTGTTGTTCCTGCCTAGATCATTGAGTTTGTCTTGGCATTCCCTGACAATCTTTGAGTTGATGTTATATGAGCTTAACGCTTTGATGGCTGCTTGACTGTCGGAGAGGATTGCGATTTCCTTGTTCCGGTATTTCCTGTCGAGGTTGAATTGAATGCAGCTTTCTATAGCGTGAGTTTCCGCTTGAAAGATACTGAGGAACTGGCCCATGGGTTCGGAGTATTTGGTGCGAGGCCCAAACACTCCTGCTCCAGTTCCGTCCGGAGTTTTGGACCCGTCCCTGTACCATGTTATGGTATTCTTTCCCAGTTCTCGAATGGATTCTATGCTCCATCCACTCTTGGTATTTAATTCCGTTCGAAAGAATTTCTCGAAACTAAATTTCCTGGTTATTTCGTCAGTTGGGAGATCGGCAAGGTGTGCACTTTCGGTGGGGGTTGAGCCCCTTACGAGGTGTGCTGTCCCTTTGAGTCCGAATTTAGCCTACCTGAGGTTTGCTCCCCAAGCAGTTCTCCTCACCATGATATGGAGAGGAGTGAGGTCCAGAATTACCTCTATTGCTGCTGTTGGAGTCGACCTCATTGCTCCTGTTATACAAAGACATGCAGTTCTCCTCTCCATGATATGGAGAGGAGTGAGGTCCAGAATTACCTCTATTGCTGCTGTTGGAGTCGACCTCATTGCTCCTGTTATACAAAGACATGCTAGTCTTTGCACTTTCTCCAGACTTTTCTTTGTTATGGCGAGTTAGGTTCTGCCGTGCCACACTACTGCTCCATAGGTGAACATAGGCCTCACTATCATAGTGTACATCCATCGCAGTATTGATGGGTTACAGCCCCACGTTTTTCCTGCAATGTTCCTGCACACCATCAGTGATGATTTTGCCTTGTTAACGATCTTTTCTACGTATCTGTTCCAGAGTAGTTTTGAGTCTAGTTTAAGTCCTAGATACTTCACCTCTTGCTTCCTTTCGAAGTCTGCTTCGTCGAGGCCCTTGGGTGCTGAAACTTTGTTCTTCTAGTGAATGGTACCACTGTGGTTTTTGATGAGTTAATTCTCAATCCCACAGAAAGTGTACTTTCTAGCTCCCTTTCTATGAGATCGCAGAGGGTTCCTGCGAATTTGCCTTTGGCCATAATGACTATGTCGTCAGCGTATCCAAGGCACGTCACTCCGTTCCCGGTTAGTGTTCCGAATAGTTCGTGTATTACGAGACTCCAAATCAGAGGTGATAGTACCCCTCCTTGTGGGCATCCCCTGTTTGTGAGAAGAGAAGCACTACTAGAATATTAGTAGGACTGCTCACAGGGCATTGTAGGCTCAACACACATAAAAGTACAGTCGGTCTGGCAGGAGAAATGCCATGCAGGTTCTGTCAGGTAGAAGAGGTATTTTGGTTATGTTGACTGCTATTGTCAAAAAAAAAAATTTAAACCTCCCCTTTAACCGCAACCACCATTTTAAAACACGATATTAATTAATTATTGATTATACCTACGTTTTTTAATGTGTTATCAAAATAAGTATTTTGATTGGCTTAAATCAGGGAAATCATACGCTTATTCAATTTTACCACCCTACCCTTCTTTTGTGTGTGCTATACGACTGCACTTTATACAGGGTTTTCCATCTCAGACGAGCCACCCCGTATATTTCTTATCCCATAGTGAGTGGAAAAATTTCCCGAAACACGTCGAATGATTTTGTTTGGGGGATATCTTTTGACGTTTATTTGAGGCTTGAACGAGCAAGAAAGTGAAAGAAGCACTTTTACAGAAGGCTTACTATAACCTGCAGGAGTATTACAATGACGTATTATAGCCATTTACGTGTTCTGTATCCGGTACTTTGCGCGCTTGATTTTAATTGATTAATAATGAAACTACAATTTCAATTTCAGTATTTGTATGCTATATTTTATATATTTCTTTATTTGTTATTATTATTGACAATGCGATTTCGTGTAATTAAATTTTATGTATTTTTAAAATAAACATGACTTTTATATTGAAGTATTGTGTTAAGGCTGATATACGTGTATATGTATATATGTAAATGCGAGTGCATGCATATGTATGTATATATGAATATATAAACTGACGAACTGAAATCATTCCAAACTTCAAATTTCATTTCGTGTTGAAATTCCATCCTGATGGTATTAATTTTACGTTGTTTTAACTTTCAATGTTGTGTTTTTATTATTTATATTCATATTCTATGCTCTAATTTCGAACTTTTATATTTGTATGTTAAGGTAATTTTTTTTTTACATTTTTTTATGATTTCAGACGTAATATCGTGATTTTATTTCTGAACATCCACCTATTTTTTCATATATATATATATATATATATATATATATATATATATATATATATATATATATATATATATATATGTATACAACTATTATTTTATTTATATTGTAATGGTATTTTATCTTTTTACTTTGTCAATAAGGTTCATATCATCGACAATAAAGTACATTTTTGATTGATTATACCAAATATTTAAAAAAATCCACCGAAACTCAAATTCCATAAGATTTTGCGGGGTCCTTTACTCAGTTGGAAAATGTAGTCAGACGAATATTTTAGCGATATGGCAATTTGAATCAGACAATAGCTTACGTGAGTTTTAATAAAAAAATGTTTCATCTGCTACATTAACAGTTGTTCCATTAGCAAATTTCACTCACACGACTTTTATTTTTCAACAGCTATTCAAGAATCGAAACCAAAATTTTTGCGACTTAATGAAATAATTGTTGGCTTTTGGTCTATAATGGTTATGGAATATTTTCAAAATCTTCCTCAATGGCTCATCCATTCGAGACGTTACGTTTTTATCTCGGATCACGGGTTCAAATAAAAAAATTGTTTTCAGAACTCATACGTGAATGAAATCGCCGTTCTACATACGTTGTCCGTCAACCTTATTTTTCATAAAAAAAATTGTGATTGTTTTAATTATTGAAACAAATAACACTAACAGTAGTATATCAATGGCAATAACTTTTTATTTATTCTCCTCTGACCCCCCACTCAGGAAAAGTTCAGGACTGGGTCCCTTGAATTAATCTGGAATTCATTTTTCTAGTGAAATTCTTCAATAGAAAAATAACTAGTATTGTTTTTCGAGAAATAAGCATCTGGGACCTACGTTCGCCACTGTCTGATTCAACTTGCCATATCGCTAGAATTTCCGTCTGGCTACATTTCTCAACTGAGTAAATTTTTGAACAAATCAAGCAATAGATAATGGACACAAAATATGAAATGAAAAAAAACAAGCTTTCTAACGATACTCAACATAACACGGTTCCATTCAAAAAAATTGAGTGAAATAACGCTTAACTTTTTTCTATAACTCATATTGAGTGATGACAATAGGCGGGTTCTTACATTTGACCAATTCTGTATATATACACAACGTTATCGAATCTCAAAGTTGTACCGGCTTGTCCTCCGGATATTCTGAATTACGGAGACAGTGCCTGATTGGAATATCATAAAAAAATTATGATATGATGATAATGTTTATTTACAACTGATTTGACAATATATTAACATGAATAAATGTTAATGAAATGGACAAGCATGGAAGCACTCTTATTGTTTGATGCATGGAATAGACAGTGTGATCCACATAGGCCATGAATTAGAGGTTTTTTATTTGCAGTTGGAATAGAAACTTGAAATTTGGTATGCTGTCATAACCAACCATGTTCATTCTACCTAGAGTATTTTCAGTCCTAGAACAGGGTATACTGAAAATCGGTACAAACTTTCTTATTTTGAATTGAAATCTAAATATTTTGTACATAGTTTGATTGGCCTTCTTATTCTGACTTTAGTTTATGTTAACTCATCTAACACAGTTTTTGACATTCGAGATTATTCTAGATGCTTTGTTGTTGTTGACATAAAAGTTTGGTCTATGTATATCGTTAAAAAATTAATAAAAAGTGTACTTCAGTCGTATACCGTTCAAAGTCATTATTTTATTGCATTAGTATGAAAAAAAACGACAGAAAAACCTCTTTTTGTTTTAAAATCAAGTTCAATTTCCGAGTTACACCTTCACCGTTCTGTTTTATGTTCTAAGTCTACGTTCTTACTTTCACCTTCTACGTTCACTGCTTGTAACGTTAGATCCTATCTGTTGTTTGTGTCGTCCCCGCAGTGCGAACACCTATTCACAACATATTGGATTCGTACTGGACTACAACTGACACTATCCCTTGAAGAGAGTCGCTCTAGAAATCGTTGACTACGTATTACAGTATCAGATAAGTCTGGATTATTATAAGTTGGTGATTGCCCCTAAGCTTTTTTTATATTTAGACCCACTTCAGGTATTGTAAGGTATCAAGGTGACATCACATGTATAGTCCTCACTTTATGGGTACCTTATTTGTTATTTTGTCAATATATTTTGTTTAGTCGGGGACTTCTTTATTCTAATCCAAGTGATCCGGGTACAAAAGTGAACAAGAACCTCTACCTACCAGGATAGGATATCACATAATATTATTACTCTTCCTTATTGTTTAGGAATATTAATGCAGTGGGTTGTCCCATTCCATCAAGGTCGTTTCGGATTTTGACTGGCGATAAATCCGGGGCGATCCGGAAAGTTAAACCCCATATATTTCAACAATGAAACCTATTTTTATTGTCGTATCCACGCCCAACTGAGCTGCTGGGACAGTTAGTGGCGGGTAACATCTATTGCACATTCACTGCTCTCCTACCACAAATTTTGCCCCTTACACGGTAATTATAACATACATGAAAAAATACATGAAAATTAAAATGAAAATAAAAAACATTCAAACTTACGTTGTCTCCTACTGCCAATGTCTGTAAATCAAACGTGAAATGGGCCTCTATTGTTAGGTTTTCTGTGATGTGGCCCAATATTTCATACATCCTACCAACATATACTCTATTTTGATCGTATGTGGAAGAGTTAAATCGGGGTATTCTATTTACCATCGCATTTCATCTCCTACTATTCTTACAACTTCTCCAAGGAGTAACATGATTGGGTATCTGAAATAGCCGAAAAATATAAGAAGAATTTCCGAAGCTATCATTCATGTCAGCCAGAAAGTAAAATAAAAGAAGGGGTTATCTTATCTTTTTCTCGTGAAATTATATTACATTTCAAAAGTACCTACATATCCTGACAAACTCGGATATCACATATAAAAATAATTAAAAAATGTTTACCACATAAAACAATGGTGAGCCATAGAATAGCAGAATTATTTTTGTAATATCGATAAATGAAAAAACCAGTAATATGTAAAACCAACAAAATGGAGAATCAGTTATGTTTCAGAATAACATTTTATAGGTCTTAGAAACAGCAGAATTGAATGGATAGAAATGATTTATGATCCAAATTGAAATTCATCTAATATGTTTTTATAAGAAACAATAAAGCATCATACGCGAAAACCCCTAGAACCAGATTTCATAGGTCTGAATTCGGCAAGATTGGAAAGTGACCGAAATGAGAAAATAAAGTAATTGCAAATCTCAATAACCTAAGCTCTTCAAAACATAAAACGATCACGCTCAAAAAATATCGAAATGTAATTCCATCAAAACAACATATAATCGTATCTAAAAACGTAAATCCAACAAATTATCTGAAAATTAATCTGTAGTAACATAAAATCCTTGGAAACAAAATGTGTCAGACTGAAAACGGTCAGAATCGAAATCTAGCAGAAATTGTGGAGGGGATGAGCGAATTAATTTCGAAGTTAGAATTTAGTAATATTGACCGCACGCTGCTCCATCTCTGAGAGACTAGAGCCATCCGCTATCCTCTCTCCAAATTCTGATATTTTTCGGTTCTGTCCTTTTCGATTCTACTATTTATTCTTCTGATTATTTTCAATATGGAAATTTTAGGTCTTGTACTCTATGGATTCGACGATTTTAATTCTTATAATATTCTGTTCCGATATTTTTCCACTACTACAAATTATTGATTTTCTGATTTGCTGGTTTGGTCAAATATCTGTCTTCCCATTTTCTGTCATTCTCCTTTGACATTTATGATTCTCGAATTTTTAGATTTTGATGAATATACGTTACTGCAATATATTGATTTTCCAAATTTCTCGTTCGATTATTTTCGATTTCTTTAAAATTCATTCTGAACCAATTCGCTTCTCTGTAATATCTTTACTGGATTTTATTGGTTTGATACTTTCAATTCATAGTCAATTTCAGTTTGAGATTTTACTTTTCTGATGGATTATATGTAATCAAAACAATAAGTAGTAAAAATGCACTAAACTCATTGTGCTGATTTATTTAAACACTATACTTAAACGAGATGTATTTTTTCTTGAAAAAGATAACAGTCATTGACGTTTCATCGATAGTTCTGTACTTCCATTTAAGCGCAGGAAAATTTCAAACGTCGCATTAAAAAATTGCCAAAAACTATATTTTTTCAAATAATACCACTATTTTTCACACCTTTGAAGAAAATCAAATAGTAATAAGGTGTTACTAACGCAATATCTATAACTAACTTCAACCTTTTTCCGAATTATTCCATGAAAATCAGGAAATGCCAAGATATTCCAAAAAAAGTTGGTGTTAGACTTAAATAATAATAATGATAATAGTAATACCCTAAACGGAAAGACTGCTTGACTGAAAAAAAAAGTTCAAAACAAATTGAAACTGTTCTCGATTGTTATATCCGTCAACCGGCTGCACCCTTACAAGTAACCCTCAGAAGTCTCCGAGTGACTTGAACGTGTGATGCCATGCACGAGACCGGTGACCATGCTGGGGTTCGAACCCATGCACCTACGGATGATTGTATTAAGAAGCGAGCGCTTAACCAGCGTGCCACCACGGCACATATGATATAATTTCAAATAACCAATAGTTTGTTGAAACTGAATCATTTGACTCAATATATGTTTCAGGTGATTCTACAATGACTACCTTTTACTTCGATGTTTACGAGGATGGTGAGTTCATCAATATTCATCCAATATTTACACTTCTAATGTGGGGATCTTTTCAGAATTCAATCCATCCAGAAGGCTGTACTATGATGGTGTTTTTACCGGTGAGTTTAACTTTAAGGATCTTCAAAATTTAGTTTGGTTCATTTCCTACAATCAATACACAAACATGCACCAACAAATTTCGACTCAGTTATTGAATTTCAACCAAATATCTACAAAGGAACACGTGACACTTTTTGAAAGTGGCCATCTTCGACAAGTCTCTTTCAATTATTTCTTATGGCTCGAATAGATTGATAATCAAGTTACAAATAGATAATTATACCTGCTATTTTAACGCCTGTTAGGTGTTCTGTAGTTTGAACAAGATGCTTCTTATGAAACTTGACAGAGTGCAGAACAAGGTATTTCATATGACCACCAACAGTGATCAATACATTCGGTTAGATTCGCTGCAAGAAATCAGTAGCGTTGACTCCGTACCGACATATACCAGGAAACTTTCATTTAGGTTATGTGAGTACTTCTTACTGAAATCAAAATCCCTTTGCCAAAAAATCTCTCCTGCATTAGAGACTATGACAACGCCTTCCGTAAACACGAGTTCTTATCTATCAAGCTCTAGACATTTTTCAGGAGCGTTATGAAGAACTGGGCTTGTATATAGGGCCGATTGCGAAAAGCAAGACTAATATATGGAACTGGCTTTTTGCTTTGAGTTTTTTGGGAATTAACGCTTACTAAAAGCCAGAAGATTCTTCTCTGTATAGAAACACCAACTACCAACGCATAAAGTTCGCTGGAGGCGTGGAAACTTTAGGTGGGCTTAGCAACTAAGGAAAATAGATCAATTTCTTTTATGATTCATGTGATCAGTATAACTTTTTTACTTGGCACTATTCATTCTTCTCACCGCTTGGTGTGAATTTCTGAGTGTGGATAGATTTCACATATATTTGTTGGTCTACTGAGACCTACATTGTAGTGCACATATTGTGGCCATTGTTCAGTTATCATTGATACATTTCGGGATCTCTCTACAGACTCCACAAAGAACAGGTCAACAGAGTCTTTAACACAGTTTAGATTTTTTCGGTAAAAAAGAAATTTTGGTTCGTGACGTTAAACAAATGTGTTAGCTGTGCATAGTCAAAGAAAGTGCACAAAATACTTTTCGATCAAACTTCCAAAAATGTTAGGGATTCATTTGAAACGATTTTTTTCGAAAAGAAGATTCTGGAGAAAGTCACAATGTCATCGTTGGTTTTCTTGAAAGGTTTGGATTTGAGTTGCTATGCTTCGGCACAATGTCAGTGGAGAGGCAAGAGTACATATTATTGCAACATTGAAGGGTTATTTCATTTATTCCTTCCTCCCAGATATTTATTCTCAATATTATTGTATACCGGTTTGAATACAATTCATTGAAACTTCGTTATTTTTTCAGGTAATCCAAAAAAGGAAGAACACGAAATGGCATACTGTGATGGTAAGATCTGTTGCTTGCAGTACATATTCTGATTATAGGATGAAAATAATAACTTTTGTCCAATTTCCGCTTAAACTTTATTTTTCGCCATGGGTTCCGGCTTTTACATCATTTTCAAGTATTAACTGCACGAAATAAATAGGTCATCAATTGAAGTGGATCCAAACCCAAATCTAAGCGCATTTCAAATTTCAAGTTAAGAATTTCGTATTCCAATAAAAAACTTTTATTAATAAATGATTGAAATGAGGCGGCTATTTATGCCTATACTCAACAGTTTTCGAAATATTGGCGAATGAAAATCTCTCTGTTTTAAACGTATTCGTTAGTTTAGTTATTCTCAGTTGGCCATAGCGCTCGCGGTTGCGACAGGAAATACCTTGTAAATGTTACTGTAATTATTCATGTAGGCTCGTTTGAATTATTGAAATGAAGACTACTTAAATCTCATAATTACTTATGGCAAATCTAAGTCACGAAACACTGTTTAACGAATAGGTAATGAAAAACTTCAAAAACATTCGATCTGCTGTTACAAAAATAAAAATAAATATTCAGAACCAATTTTTACGTAAAATTTGTTGTAACGAATCACCCATTGAGTTCAAATAAAAGTGGACTCTGAACCACTTTAGCTCAGTGGCAGGCGGTGGGGCTCGAACCCACGATGCTCGGGTGGGAGCAAACGTTCTAACACCACGACCACTTCGCTATGCATATTGGAATGAAAGAGAAAAATCAACCAAATTAACGATATTGAGACAAAAATAATTTCATGAGAAATTGTTCGAATTGATGCCCTTCAACTTCCAGATATTTTTCATCTCAATAATAATTCGTGATGTGTCACTTTTCATATTGAATCGGCTCTAAGATTTTCAAAGAATTCTTAATTCGTTGCATACAATCTTCCATGGTAGTTGATTGAGTTTTATATACCTACATTCAATTATTGTTCCCTTCCCCTTTACCAGAACCTCCGCCATTTATTTTCGTTTCCTTCTAGACCGATATGGTATACTGTAGAGGTGTCTCTGCAGTTCCATGATGCTCTAGATTTACAGCAGTTGGTCAAGCGCTTTCAGGACTACCTGAAAATATGTGTGTGGTGCTCCTTTGCACGAATTCAAATGAGCGTTTCACTACTGGGTTCATCCCGTAGTATATTCAGGCTCCGACGCCTTCCACACATTTGGAGACATCGGTATAATTACATTCATTTGACCTACATAGGTCATATTCGTTCCAAACCCAATCTCCTCTTTTAAGAAAGACCATAGTGTGGGACGTGTGATGGTTTATTGTTTTTGGCAAGATGTCTAAGAGCATTTCCTGCTATTACGTCCTCCAGCATGCTATTGCTTCTTACAATACATGCCTGCTGTAAAATAATAGCCGCTTGATAAAAGAAGAGGTAGTAATTCCAGAGAGGCTTCCATTATGCTGTCGTTGGCGTAGAACAAATTGTCCTTGTTACCCCTAGGGACGCTTGTCTCTGTAGTCCGTTGAGTTTATCCCGGGCCATGTTTTGTAGGTCCTTGCTCCACTAGACTACAGATCCATAGGTGATCATTAATCGTATGGCATTCACGTACAGCCAATAGCCAATAACTTGTTTTGATGATGAGCCCCATATTCTGCGATATGTCCATGACGATAGGCTAGCCTTTTGAATGGTTTTCAGATGAGAGTTCCAGTTCAGCTTCTATTCCAGGGCTAGTCCCAGATATTTCGCTTCAGCCGCAGAAAGAATTGTTTCGCCATTGATAGAATGATTCATTAAACGTTACAGCTACTATGACCATTTTGTAGGGGTTAATAGCCATTTACTTCCTCTCACACCAATTATATTTGGTATTCAGCATATCCTGTCTTGAAGGACGTAGGAAATCGTCTTTTCGTCAGTGAATGCTTGCTAATTGACCTCTCAGAGCTAGAGTATGTAGCTCTGAGCGCTGCCTGACTTTCTGAGTAGATGTAAATTATCTGCACTGGCTCTTCTTTTGCCTCCTCTCCCATAGCATTACAATTTCAGACACTTCAGCTTGAGAAACTGTTATCCATTTTCACAAAGCGTAGCTTTTTCGTATGCCTCTTTTTCCAGGTAGATGCCTGCTTAGCTTTAGGCTCCCTGGGCAAAGCACCAGCTAATTTCCTTCCTATTGTTCTCTACTCGGTATAGTGACAGTAAGCTCTCTTTTGAAGGAAGTCTATCTTGTGTGTTTCTCAGTCTGCGGGTAGAAATGAGAATACTCTGGTCCACTCCCGTTGCGATTTCTATTTGACCTATTGTTGCTCCTTCGTTCACTCAGACTCTTGGGTCCTGCTCATCAAAGAAGCTGCCATTGCCTTCTTCTTGATCCAGACTGGAAGTAGCAGAGCCTCCGGCATTGCAGTTCGAGTCGTCCTCATTGCTACCGTAATTGGACCTTTGGACCGTATACTTAGCTTTCAGCCTATTGTGTCACTCTGTTAGCCTTGCCACCATACTGGATCTTTGGTCTTACGACTACCGTGTATAGCCAGAGTATGATTCCTGGGTTAATACCAAAATTTTATTTTAAACTTTCCTACATTGCCACAGTATTGCTATCGACTTGTATATCTTTCAAAAAAGGAAGATTTCAACCCAGCCATGAGTTACTCTTGAGTTAAGTTGCTCTTCACCTATTCAGGAAATACAACAATGAGCTATTTCACATTGTTTTAATGAAACGTTCTCCATAATATAATGTTCTGAGTAGTCTGATTGATATTGTTATTATTGTAATTTCAGTGGATGGTCCAAGACCTGCGAGAATCATCGGCTGTCATCCTCCTCCAGGTACGTGTATTAATTTTAATAACAATAATAATCATTTATTCATTACTTTGGTACACTTGTTATGTAGATAGGAAATGAAATTCATACAAATATAAACACGTGAGGTACAACTGAGATAAATTTATAAATCTGTTACTTTACATTACATTACTGGATTGAGATTAGAAGAGTGTTCACCATATTATTATCTGAAATTTCCTCAACCTCTGAATGGAACATTTCTTCCTGCCAGTGCAGTGATTCTCTCGCACAATTGTAGCTATGTTCTCCTTGTCGATTTCCTGGGTTTAGATAATTCCACATACTTTATCATCGAATCGGTGGTCGCGATCCGAAGTATGTTGAGCAACACTCGATTTTTCTGGTATCGGAAAACGGATATGAGCAATATGCTCTTTGAACCGGACTTCCATGGCCATTTTGGTTTGGCCCACATACTTCTTTTCGCAGTCCTTGCAGCTAATTTCATAAATCCCATTTATTTTTCTCCTTTCTTATAATAAATAAATAAATAATTTATCTTTGATCGATTTACTAAGAAATGTAATACCGCCATTTTTTTATGTGTGCAAAGGTGAGAGCTTTCAGGGATGTATCTGAGTGAACTTGTGCTCTTCCTGTTGACAGAAAAATCGAGTGCGGAGGTGAAAAAACCCTTCATAGGGAAGTGAATGAGCATTAGATCTCGTCTCTTTATCTTTATCAGGTTAGTCACCTAAAACTTCACTATCATTGAGGCCCGTCTGAGGCCCATTATATCTAACATCTGTTGTGTGATCACATTACCCACTCCAGTACTTTTGTACCTTGTACAAGTCCTTTTCTGGATGTGAACTGTATCATTCTGGACTGCCGACTGGCTGTCCGAAAATTGCCTGTCTTGCGGTCTAGTGCCTCGCAGCAGCCCAGTATGTGTAACACTGTTTCTTGGATCCTCACCACACAGTCTGCAGGTCATGTTTCCATTTTACAGTCCCATTTTGTTGAGGTGCTCCTAGCTGGCTTCTGTTCATAGTTAACAGGTCTACCGTTTTTTTTTTGTGGCACGGTCCTTTGATGTACTCTTTCCCATGTTCGTTCTTTTCAGTAGTTTTTGTGATTATCCCCAGTCCAGTGTCTTCTTCTTCTGTAATGGATGGGCGGGTTTTGATGCCCCTGCACGTATGCCTCTTACTCTGGACCCTTCGTCCGTCCACACGTTGGGCTTCAGTTGATGGCACCTTGGAAAGTTTCCCAGCTAACTTATATTTTGGGCGGACCTTCGCTTCCTCTGGTTGCCTTTCCTTGGGTACCTTCCTCCGCATCGAAGGTTGCACCGTAGAGGCACCCTTCCAGTTCCTCAGGTCAGCGCCCTTGCGACGATTGGCTTGGCTCCCTTCGAATGGCTCCTAGAAGTTCCTGCTCCGGTTTCCCTCATAGGTGATTTTGGGAGTCTCTGCTAATTTGTGTTTTTAGCGCACATTCAGTTCCTTTGGTTCCGTTTTCCCAGTTGCCCGCCTTCTCACCCAGGCTTGACTTCCCCCGAATGTGTTCCAAAGATCCCTGCTTCGGTAACTCTTGCTGGTGTAGTCTTTTGATCGCTTTTTACGACACACAGACCGTACCTGCGACCAATTCTTTCTAGCCTCGAGTCCCCAGGGGCTAGAAGACGCTCTTGCTGTACACTTCGGTACCCCTCGTCTTCGCCCCTGGTTTGGGGAATTTTCCGAACCTCTTCTTGCGAGTTCGTCTCCTTTCTCATTGCCTGCAACTCCCTGATGTCCTGGAACCCATATCAGTTTGACGTGATTCTGCTCTGCCAGTGCTTTCAGTTCTTCTTTGCAGTCCCATAGCAGTTTGGAAGTCACTTCCTTACTGCACAAAGTGCCGCTTAACTGTTTGACAGGATATTGATACGCACACCTTCAACGTTTTTCCTATTGTTCTCCTTCGCGTATTGGAGGATGGCGTACACCTCTGCCTGAAAGACAGAGGTGTACTGGAGAACACTTCTAAACCCCCCTCCCATTTCCAGTCTTGGATCCATCTGTGTATCAGATTTTTCCTTGTAAAATATTCTTGAGCTACGAGTCGTCCCACTCAGTTCTGTCAGGCACCAGCACTCTGTATTATTGAAGCAGTTCCGTTTCAGAATGTGATACTGGAGGTTTGTCTTTCTCATAACTTGAAAGTATTTGTCAATTTCGATGCAATGAACGAGTTTAGATACATATATTGTTTACTCACCAGCAAATATAATACTGAATACATATCATATATCATGTATTACTTTTTGTTTCAGAACAAATGGTTCATAGAGATCGAGTGCTCTACGTCGATGGTAAAAAAGAAATTTTGAAATTTCCAGCCGAGAATTAATTTAATTGATTTTTCAGCTGACCACGTCACTAGCGCAGCAGTTCATAGAGCTACATACAAATATACATCTTACGTGAGAAAAATTAGGGGTAAGTACCTATTACATATCACTTTATTATGTTAGCACGCCTTGTCTAGTCTCTAATTGCGGTACTTATAGAACGTTGCTCGTTGTTGCCCTAATGTCAGCTTGAAAGTGAGAGATCTAAAAGAACTTCAACCATGGTTTTATGTGCAAATGCTGTTGCTCTTGTTGAAGATGGACGTTATTATGAATATATTGCAAGAATATATTCATCGCTCTACCATCAAAAGAGTAGTCGACCGTTTCAGTCAAATTGTCAAAAATAAGCGTATGACAGGTTGTAGCAGAAAACAAAAAACGACTGCTATTGATGACAGATTACTTCCCGTGAATACTCTGCGGGATCGTAATTTAACATTAGTGCAGTCTAGAAATCAACTTCAAGAGGTCCGAGCCGAGGTACAACAAGTGTTAACGTGTGGACAGTTTGTCAAAAATTCTCTGTTAGATGAACCAGAATGTTGATTGTCTCTTATTTTTGTATTTCTGAGTTTATCTTTCTTTGTATCTCCTTCAGTTCGTCTCAGATACTAAGTTCATTTCTGCTGATTGTATTTGTCTTTTCTGTCTGCTAGTCAACACCCAAGATTCACATCCAAATGTTAATATTGATTGATATATTGTTCTGAACACATTTATCTTTAATATTTCTTTTTCATTTATAAATGCCTGATTCATTGTGTAGTACAAGTTTATTGTATTTTTACTCTATTGTTAGTGAAACGAATAAATTTGACAAGGTCGAAATCTCACCACACGTTTTCACCAAGTGGAAAATGAGGCAAATATCTGTCAAAAAAGAACGTCCCTGGCTAATGCCACGACGGACATCGAATTACATCTTACAGATATTTATGCAACGTTATCACTTGCAGACATGCATGTTTCAAGGTTTTGCCTCTCACCAGTGCTAGGGTAGGCCGGACAACATTATAAATGTCCAGTCCCTGTGATTTTCATAGATGTCAGCGACCAAGTACTTTCGCTTTGGGTTTGTCGTTATAGGATATTCCATATAGGCCTTTTTCCTCCTTACAAGGCACCATGGTTTATAATAGTAATAATGTGCCTTTCTGTTTTGTTAAAAGCTTTGAGCTTGGTAAAGTTTAGATTCAGATAAATGATTTTGACCGACCTATGAAAATATTCCGCGTGATCCGTTTACGATTGTTTATTGATCGGATAATATGAAGTTAGAAATAAGTAATGTTTATTTCATATATCAATGTGAACATTCCCTACAGTTCTCTCTGAAGTTCCTCAAAAATTGGTTTCAATATTTACCCAAATAATCTATGTCAGTTGAATTCCTTCTCTGAAATTATCTTCACCTCGTTTATTAAATTAATTTCTTTATTATATTTCAGATCATACGGCGACTAGCTTGGAAAAAATTGTGGACGGTAAGAAACACTATTATATATATCACATGTATTCCCATCAAAATGAGAATCATGAAATTTCAAACTATATTGCGTTAAATGAGCTATTAAGAAATGATTTCTAGGAGTAACGAACTTTTTACATATTTAGAGGAGATCTATAGAAAAATATTTTTTTTTTACACCAAAATCACTGATTCCATCACTTTATTCAGAAAATCAGTGAAACATAATCTTATGAAAGAAGTATTTTATGATGTTCAAGATTTCCTCAATAAAAACATGAGTGATCATTCGACTTGAATTTAAAATTTTTAACATGTACCTTACTATAACTATACTTCAGATATTATGTGAAATGTGTTTATATATACAGGCCATTTCTTTTGTCATGTGGTAACATTGCTATATTCTAAACCGTAACAGATACAAAGACGATTAGATGGGAAAAAAGGTAACTATTGTGGTGAGCAGTAAATTGGTCATAGAAAATTGACGGGATTCTCGCCCTTCCCAACTTATACAGGGAAAACTGAAAATGCTGTTTTCGGTTTTTTACGAATAAAATTGTTATTTCAGAAAATATAAAAAAATTAAAAAGAAAAGTTTTATTGTATTCAAAATGTACTAGAACTACGTAACGATAAATTTTTAATTAAACGTTTCGTGTCAACACCGCCATCATCAACTATTTTTTTCAAATACGGACCTGTCTATTTCATCACAAATATTGATAGAGCGATAAAATCACAATTCAGTGGTATATCACACTCGACATTTTTATAACGTTTCATATAAAATAACTAGCATCATCAGTGACAACAATTTTTAATTACGGTCCTGTCGTTAGTTTGTTTATGAATTCCACAGAATCTAACGCTTCGATATAAAAATTATCAGTGACGTTTTGAATGAATGTATCTATGAAAATTGTCTTTATACCATAAAAATTCATAAAAGATTTCTGCAGTTTCAGAGACGAACGATAACAATTTACCCCAGAAATAAACTTACTTAAGAGGAGAAGAAATCAAACAAACAGAAAAACAATTTATTTCATAATGAATTTGTGGAAGAAAATAAAACCAATACAGAAAAAGAATTCTACATTAAATGATCGAATTGACGACCTCTTTGTTGAAAGCACATAGGTTGTCTGTCCATACAATTTCTGTGGCAATTTTGTAGCATGATGGTTGTAATGCTATTACATGCATCTCTTATTTTCTGTTTGAGATGGTCGATATCGTCACTAGGTGTCGAAAAAACAGACAAAAAAAATC
Organism: Chrysolina americana; assembly: GCA_958502065.1. Lineage (NCBI taxonomy): Eukaryota > Metazoa > Arthropoda > Insecta > Coleoptera > Chrysomelidae > Chrysolina > Chrysolina americana. The sequence continues at coordinate 9,154,808 of OY293420.1, forward strand.
CAAAGGAGTAAGGTCTGGGGATCGCGCTGGCCAGGCAATTGGTCCATTGTTTCCAATCCACTTTGTTGGGAATATTGCATCTAAATGTACCCTTACTATTGCTGCATTATGGGGAGGGGCACCGTCTTGTTGAAAATATTGTATTTCACGGCGGGTGCTTAATGGCAATTCATCTAAGTAGCCATCAAACTCATTGGATAAAAAAGTTAAATACATTGCACCATTCAAATGCTCATCGTAAAAGAAAGGACCTAGTATGTTTGTTCCCAAAATTCCCAACCAAACATTTATTCCGAACCTCTCCTGGAAATTGGTTTCTCTATGTTAATGTTCATTCGTATTATTTTCACCTATAATGGATGTTTCTGTTAAACCAACCATTGTTGGTGAATTTTGATTCGTCCGTCCATATTATTTTTTTACAAATTTTTCGAACTTCAATATTAATACGTCTTAACCATTTCGCAAATCGTACTCTCCTTCCGTAATCCCTTTCATTAAGGTGATGAACTTTGCGTATCCGGTAACATTTGATATTTCTGGTAGATTTTACAGATATCCCAAGTTCGTGGGCAATTTCTCGTAAAGAACAATCTTGATTAGAAATATTTTTGTAACTGACCAATCCTAGATTTAAAAAAAAGACGTTATTTTTCACTTTTTAGTCTTTATAAGGTAATATTTGCTCACCCAAAACATTTATTTGGTTCCTTATACTTCCATTAACAACACAATTTCTAGTTTTATTTCTGTCGAATGCACCACAGTCTCTCAAATTTCTTTCTAATCGTCTAAACATTAGAATGTTTGGAATGCGACGATTCGGGTATAGCTCACCATACATATTTCTTGCCAAAAGAGGATTTCTATTTGATTTTGCATTAGTAAATAGCATATCAGTCCTTTCGTCCTTCGAATACATCTTTAATATGTAACCGAGTGCTTAAATGTCTGACAGTTCTTAACAGATATCAACAACTCATTTATTTTTCCTGCCATAGAAATCAAGCAAAGCCTATGTGTTTAAATATGGTAAAAGAAGTGAGATGCTATTTAATTGTACCAAATTAGACAACACTTGTATTTTGATCAAAAACTGATATTTTCATTACTTCCAGGATTGAGAATTATGAAAATAATCCGTGTAAAAATTGACACAGGAAAAATCAGCCTTGTATCAAGGATTACTGTAATAAAAAAATCTCCAAAAAGGAAAAATACGAATGTTCGTTGTGTTGGGGTATCTTCCAATCGAAAGTATTGGGTAATGACAGAAGTATCCTAATAGTTGAATGAGTTTTGAAGAAATCAGAACAATTTACAAAAGAACTAACGACAGGACCGTAATTATTTTATATGAAACGCTATAAAAATGTCAAGTGTGATATACCACTGAATTGTGATTTCATCGCTCTATCAATGTTTGTGATGAAATAGACAGGCCCGAGTTTGAAAAAAATCGTTGATGGTGGCCGTGTTGACACGAAACGTTTAATTAAAAATTTATCATTACGTAGTTCTAGTACATTTTGAATACAATAAAACTTTTCTATTTCATTTTTTTATATTTTCTGAAATAACCATTCTATTCGTAAAACAGCATTTTTAGTTTTCCCTGTAAAAGTCGGGAAGGGCGAGAGTCCCCGTAGATTTTCTCTGACCAATGTACTGCTCACCACAGTAGTTAAAATTTTTCCCATTTAATCGTCTTTGTATCTATTACGGTTTAGAATATAGCTATGTTACCACATGATGAAAGAAACGGCATTTTTATATTTACAAGACTTTGTCAATAAGATGTGAATCTTCAGACAATAAAGTATATTTTGATTGATTGATTGATTTAAATCTCTTTGTGGTGGAATAATGAAAATTACTTCAGTTGATATTTATGTTGAAGCAGGGCTGGTCCAAATGTTTCTAGAAGTTTTAGTAATAATATTTCATCATTTGTCATTGAGTAATTGATTAAAGATTTATGAATTTTTTGGAATTCCACCCCAACTGGCTGAAGTGTATTCTCAGAAAGATTTATAGCGGAAACAAATACGCAAAGATAATGATAATGATGCTTATGGAATGGCATTGAAAACGAAGCCAGTTGTTCCAATATTGTTGTTTTTTTTTTGTAGAAGTAAACTTGACATTTCAATAAGAATTTTGTTGCTATGCAATTAATTACACGAAAAAAACTGCCACCTAAAAAATGATTGGTACGTAAGACGAGTAATTGTTTCGGACAATTTTTTGAGTTGAATTAAAAATGTTGAGTTAACTTCGATAACATAACTTATCCGTTACCTCCATTTCTTCAATTCGCTTGCACCTTACAATAATTCCATCGACGATATTCCTCGACTGCTATCAAGCGATCCACTGGCGTAGATGAGATGCCACCAGCGCCGGATTGGGGATTTGTTTCTAACCGAGCTAAATCATTGGAGCGGCCTCCGTCCTAATTTGAATACGATACGATACTATACCTATACTAGTGATATGATTTTTCCGATACGAAATTATGCTAGGTGTACTTATGTCTGAGGTTGAAATGGTGCAGTATTCGATATTTGTCTAGACAGGGTGGACCGTCAGAGTACGAATGCTGGAGTTTCATGATTACCAAGCAAACTAGACAACAGAGTCTATAAACAGAAATAATTTTCGAACACTCAGGGCGAACCGACAAAAATTTACGGAATGAAGTACTTGTTTTAAATGGAAAGCCATGTACATTAGTTCATTTTTTGAGGAATTTTTGTGATCTCCACGCGCCCTTCAATATTAGATATTAATATTGTCTATCTCTGAAAATTAGGATTTTGTCGAAATATTGCCATATATGGAAATCAAGAGGAAATAGTAAACATACCATTTGCTAGAGAGATTTGTGATATTTCTGTTCCATTCACATATCCGTGAAATTATACAGGGTGACTAAAATGATTTCTCAACTCAGAACTCTTTTATTTGGAATGGAAAAATTTTCTGTTATATTATTCCTTTTTCATTGACACACATGCCTTTGCTCCATAAGAATAGCATGAAAATAACACAAGAAATCCATCGTAAGTTATAATTTTAATACATTTTTTAGTGTTGAATGTAACGGAAGAAGATCTTGTTGATATAATTTTTGGTTTGGTAGTGACTGAAAGAAATCGTATAGGTATAGATATACACCAACAACTATTCAAAATATGAATGCTCACCGTAAATTGCAAGAGGAGAAGAAAACTAAATTCGAAGACGGATAGAGATTTGTATTAACCATATAATGGGGGACGTAGCACTCAAGTTACTTGAGGATAGCGTAAAAGCTGAAATCCACCGTAACAAATATAGTATCAGTGGAAATTAGACAACAGTAATTTCCTACATGTAGTATTCCAACATAATTTTTTAAAAAATAAATCATCAATCGAATTCCCAATTCCCTATTTTGTGTATATATCGCATGTGAATTGTGTTTGTTAGCTTGCAATTCTATTAGAATCAATGTACATTAAGGAAGATGTTTCGAGAATCACCAAAATGAATAATTAATCCCATGTGTTTTCATGGTACAAAGCAATGTGTGTCATAGAAAACATGTCAAAGTGAATTGAAAAATCGGAAACGGTTAGAAATAACAATAGGGATATATGATGGATCAGAAATATCGCACATCTATCTGTCAAATAGTACATTAGTTAATTTCTTTCAAATCGCATAATCGTGACGACAGTGATTTTTTTCGGCATGCATCTACATTACGTTCAAATGGATGGAGCTCATTAATATTGGATGGGTAGATGGAGGTTACTGAAATGCCTGAGAGAAAGCACTTCACTGTCACCATTTTCCATAACGCAAGAATATGTTCGTTTTCAAAAAAAGCGTTGAAAATTGAGCGTTTTTTCAATATTGTCACGCTAGAACGGGAATGCTGTCACAAAATTACATTTTTGGAAAACATTGTGTAGACGGTTGTGGAATAAATTCATGTAGAAGATTAATAGGATTACAAAACTAGCTGACGGAAGTTTGTTTTTGAATTTTACTATATCATATGAAGCTGAGACTTGGGCCTTCGTCCCAAAACTGGCCTCGTACCTTGCGGCATCCCGAGTTTTGCTCGGCATAGCTCGCCTGTCTCAATCCGGGCCTGGATGTCACAGACTCCAGGAATTCATACTTTATGAAATTGTCCATCTAGAAACGTTTACTGAATAAACACACTATTATTAATAATATTGTAATATTTTGTTTGATTTCCAGCTAAGCCGCCGGTAACCTCTTTCTACGTGGACTCGTGTGCTGATAGTAAGTAAAGATTATTCATACCATTGATAGCATATTAAATGCTTCCAATTGAACACAAGATTAACTGACAAATATTCATTCGTTTACATGCATTCAACTTCCACCTCAAACTGAGGATGGAAGTCCAAAAATCATTGAATTTGTTAACATCACTTACGAATAGTGTTTTTCTTTATCGAGGGTCAGTTATATTTATATATTCATTATTATTGTAGCCGAACACGTCAGCGGGAGCGGAGACGAACACTTCTCATTTTCAATTCTGAGTATTTTTTTTTGTTCTGGTTCTCACGAAAAGAAAAATTCCAGGAAAAGTACGACGACTGAACTGTAGTGCCATATGAGACGAGGCAGCGTTGCTAATTGCAGCGGGCTCAATAATTGTTGACACGGTCTTGTCAAAGCAAATCTAACGTAGTTACAGGTATCAATCCTAGCGAGGAGTACTTACGTAGGTTGTTCTAGAATAATGTGAGCTGTAGGTTTTTCCAGACTTTCCTAAAACTGCTAAAACAAATGTTTTAGCAAAACTTATATGTCTCCAACTCTCGCCTTCTTTATATAAACTATTTCAATCATTGAGACGCCGATAACGACAAGAACGCAAAGAAGCGTCTATATTGTTGCTATTTTTTACATCGCCTCATAGAAAGCGAATCGCAGTGGCGTAGAGCATATTGTAACATTATTGATTGACCAGAAAGAATTGATTACTTCCATACCAAGAAACAGAAAATATATAATATTGCATTGTGAACTATTATGTTGGGTTCAATATTTGTATTATTTGGTGTTCAATATAATTTGATTGTTATCGAAATATACTTTACTACAGGCGTACAGCTTGCATGTGATACAAAGATATATGTGGGATACAACGCCCCGGATAAGAGGTTCAATGCAATGGATCTGGATAATCTCCTCAATAGCGGACATAAAGTGCTGCTAGCGGGAGACTTTAATGCAAGGAGGCCTGAGTGGAACTGTGCCAATCACCCGAATGCGAATGGAAGAGTGCTCTCTAACTACTCCCAGGATAACGAGGTGATAACACCCCAACGCATTTTCCCTGGAATGGTCAGACTCCTACGACAATCGACTTGGTGGTGAACAAGAACGTCGTGGGCATCTCAGAGCTCAAAACAGCCCCCGAGTTGATTTCGGATCACGATCCTGTACTCTTTACAATCAAAGGTGGAATACCCCCTAAGGGGGAAAGAATCATGTATGATTATCACACCACTGACTGGAAGGAGTACAGGAGATTGATGAACGAAAAAACATTATTAACACTGCAAATAACCTCGGACAACGTGGATGCAGAAACTCGGAGGCTGATAGAAAACATTCAGAAAGTAAGAGATGCCACCACCAGGAAGAAGGCCGTACGAGAGGATAGAGAACTTCTTCCAGACTACATCCTAGGTCTCATCAAATTAAATAACAAAGAAAGAAAGAAATGGCAGAACACATGGAACCCAATACATAGAGAAAATATGATGAACCTAGGGCATGAAATCAACGATCACATAAAAAGCCACAAAGATGAAGTCTGGAAAAGGAAACTCGAAAACCTCAAAGTGGTCGACAACTCTCTCTGGCGGATGTCCAAACGTCTCCTACGGAGGCACAAGGACATTCTAGCCGTGGGGAATGGTCGGACACTGGCGGTGGCCGATCCAGTGAAAGCGGAGTTATTCGCGGAGTATTACCACAGCACATTCCAGACGAGCGCCGACTCCACTCCGGAGCAGGAGGCGGTTTCTAGGGAAGCCAGAGAGTTTAGAGAAGCCCCGAGGGTAAACATCAACGCTAGGACCTTCTCGAAGCTGATGACCAGCTTCGAGGAGGTACAGGAAACAATAAAGAGGAGGCTCCCTAGAAACAAGGCACCAGGAGTGGACAAGATTGATGCAGTCCTACTCAGGAATCTGCCAAGAAAGTCTCTCGTACAGCTAGTATATATAGTCAACAGTATTATAAAATGGCAGCACCACCCGCAATGTTTAAAGCAGGCAGAGATTATCCCAATCCTCAAACCGGGCAAGCCGGAAGCAAGGGTCGAGAGCTATCGCCCAATCTCGTTGCTGAGCGCCATAGCCAAGGTGGTAGATAGAATCTTACTGAAAAGATTTGTGAGCCTGGAAAAGAGGCTCAAACTCATCCCGGCGGAGCAGTTCGGGTTCCGAAAGGGACACTCAACCACCTTCCAGGTAGCCCGAATTGTCCACAAGGTGAGGGAGGGCTTCCAACTAGGCCACAATACAGTCATGGTCCTGTTGGACATCCAGAAAGCCTTTGATACCGTCTGGATAGAGGGATTAGTCATGAAGATGCTAAGAGCAGGCATGCAAGAGTGTATGGTGAAAATCCTAGACATATATCTAGTTAATAGGACTTTCAGAGCTAAAGTAAACAACGCCAGCTCAGCAGTGAAGGTAGCCGGAGCAGGAGTGCCTCAGGGATCGAGCTTGTCCACACTTTTGTATTCGCTATATACGCACGACTTTTCAATGCACGGAAACACGAGCACAGCTGTCTATGCTGATGACACGGCAATATACGCCAAGTCGTTCTACAGCGCGACAGCCGCGACCCTGGTGGAAACGCATTTGGAGACACTTGTCGTGCCGTACCTAGCGAAGAACAAAATAGTGCTGAATCCTGACAAAACAGAACTCATAAATTTCACAAAGAAAAGAACCAATGTTGAAATCTTTGGGGGATTTAGGGTTCTGGGAAATCTGATTGACGAGTCCGACTCCGTGCGGTACCTGGGAGTACAGCTGGACAGAAGGCTAACACTCATAAAGCTTGTCAACCTAGCAACACAGCGAGCAGGAGCCGCAGTCAAAAGGACGTATCCACTTATTGCGAGGAACTCTAGGTTGGCAGTGGAAAACAAAATACTGCTTTACAAACAGGTCATCAGGCCAACGATGACCTATGCCTGTCCAGTGTTTTGCAGCCTTGCCAAGTATCAAATGGTACGACATGAGAGGATGCAAAATAAAGTACTCCGTATCGTCACGAATAGTGATAGATACATTCGGCTGGTAGATTTGCGAGAGCTGGCCGATACTCAGTCCATAGAAGAGTACATTAAAACCATCTCTGAAAAGTTCTATCGTAACTTCATCCTCGGAAGTCCATTGACAAGAGATATTACAGCAGTCAGAGCCCACCATAACAGGCCAAGAAAGCATGGTGGACTCATTTACCAGGCATTGGATATTTTCAATGAAGATCTAGAAGCCGAGCAATAACCAGCTCAACAGACCATGTTTTAAACCCGTTTTTTTCGTTGTTTTTCCGGGAAATCCTTAGGACACTGAAAACCCGATAAAAAAAGTCCAATAAGTTCATGTTTTACATACGAGCTAAGAAAACCCCTCGCATAACTAGGAGAAGGCGGGGAAGACACCACTGAGACTTTGCGAGTATGGCAGAGGATAACCTACATAACAGCGTAGGGCCAGCCATTGAGCAGGTATGAGCAGGTTTGCCCAGCCCTCTGAAACGCTCAGACGGGCAGGAGCGAACTATCTGTGTAGAATGCGGTCAAACTCCCCATACCCTGTGGCGAAGTGATAGTTAGTTTTACGGTGTTCTATTTATTTATCTGTTGTAATATCGCTATACAATTTTATAAAACGTAATCAATATACCCTTTTTGCCTTTTGCCTTTGAAATATACTTTTGTTAATCAGCAATATTAATATAACTGCCACTTTGGATACAAATTAAAGCTATATTTTGGTGTTTCCTATGTTCACTCATTATTTTTTCAGTTCTTGTCAGAGAAGCTGCCCGTCTGAAGCGTAAGCTGGAAGAATATATGGAAGGTAAGTAAGGTGATACTTAACCACATATGGTAGACATAGTACGCAAGTCTTCGTCCAAAATCTGAAGTGATAAGTTGTTACTTGGTATACTGTTTAAGTGTGCCAAATCTGACAAGATATCGCAGAGAGGAAACTTTGTCGTCAAATCGACATCTATGGAGCGTCGGACTGCTGAAGATCCTTATTAATTTTGCCTGACGATGGTGCCATTGGAAATTTCTTTTAATTTTTGTATTTTCCTAGAAAAATCATATTGCTGCTTGTCGCCAACCTAAGTAGTGATATTGACACGTTTAGAGTGGGGGACAACCTAGAAGTACCGAACATTTTTATCTGATATTTCTAGGAGAATACAAAAATTTTATGAGATTGTCAATGGCACCATTGTCCGACAAAATTAATAAGAAGTTTCAGCGGTCCGACGCTCCAAAGATGTCGATTTGGCGACAAAGGAAAACTTACCACTTTCAAGGTTTTCTCTCTGCGACATCTTGTCAGACTCAAACACTTAAACAGTATACAAAGTTACAACTTGCTGGTTATCACTTCGGATTTTGTACGAGGGCTGGCGTACTATATATATTTACATTCACACAAACGTATACAGCACAAGAGTTCCTCAATTCAAATATTTTGTTTTTCTTAGTTTCAAAACCTGGCAACCAATTTGGAATTCAGCATTGGATGCCAGTGCCAAAGTGGCGAAAAGTGAACTACTTTCTTGTACATTTTATCAACAGAAGAACAGAATATTCTTTAGTTACAGTGTGATTTGAAACCACAACCCACTGTTTTTTGCACCGATTTTCAAAAATTAAAATTTTTGGTTATAGTACTGGACGAGCTATTCTAAGTTGTTGACAACAGATATGAATTATTCTTATCAATTCTTTTCAAGGCCTATACTAAGCTCTGCTGAATAGGTCGAAATTTCGAGAAGAAATATGAGACTTTTTTTTTTTTCGAAAAAGTGTATAGCCTATTCGATTTGGACATATTTTGAACACTATATCCCAAGTTTCAGCCCATTATCTCATACAGATTGATACCTATATGAAAAATTTCCGAATTCACGCTTTCTTCCCTGACTCTATAATAAGTATATGAAAACTGTACATTTGAAAGGTGAAGTAGCCAGTCAAATGAGCAAATAAATCGAATATTCAGATACGAAGTTCTATCATTGACACCTGTACAGATAGATGTTAGTTCAACGAAAAATCAAAGGGTGAAGAAGTATTATCAATATCGTTTAGATTTTTAGTATAATGAATATTCAGTCAACGATTGTGAAAATACCTCTTTAAGGTCTATCCCGTGTCGAATTGTGGCAAAATTCTCATGATTTCAAGATTAGACAATAAGCCAGACACTACGTTTTTCATAGCAGACTTTCAAAATAAGTAATAAGTCTGCTTTTTCTTTGTTTAAGTTTTGACAGTTATCCTCAAAACGCTTTCCACGAGTATTTGGTGTAATAACTTATAAACGGGTTCTGCGAGTTTTCAAGATTATAAATTTCAATTTAGTCGAGAGGATTAAGATTTTGCGTTTAGTTGGTGATAATGGTGGATCAATGAGGGAAGCTGCTGAAGAATTCAACAGAAGACAACAAGATCGTGAACCAATTCACCATACCACCGTCTTCAGGATCAATACGTTATTCAATAGAACTGTTTAGAGTTGATGAAAAACATATACCGAGGCAAAGAGAAAAATCTAGTGATAGACGGACAATTTCTACAGTATGTTCAAGAAAACCCGAAAAATAACATGAGGCAGATTTCGCGTGATTAACACGTTAGCGTATCTAACACTCGTACCTACATGTTTGAAAAAAAAAAGTTATTTCCTTCAAACCCAAATTTACCACTAACAGTATAGTTTCCACTCAGAATTCCAGGTACTGGGTGATAACTGCAAAAAGACAGTATTCACGAAATACAGTAGGTCCAGTGTTTTTTGAACAAACACCAAATGGTGAAAGATTTCATAATTTTTTAACTACGATTTCATGGAAGTACTAAGCATTGAAGATGGCAGCGTTATATTCCAGCTAGACGGTTCATAATGTGATTGCTACACGGAAATGGATTGGTGAAACATTTCAAGAAAGATGGATTGGCAGGAACAGTCCTTTTATTTGTTGGACCCCCGATCACCAGATTTGAGTCCATTAGATTTTTTCTGTGGGGACATTTGAAAGAAACTGTTCCATTTATTTCGGTTGTTGGTTGTTGTTCTTAAATTAAGTACACGTTTCCTACTTTTGATTTGTTGATTCTGGTTGAACTAGCAGATCGTAGCAGGTCTTGAAAATAAGAATAATTCATCTGTCAACATCTTTGAATAGAGCTAGTCGAATTCCTTGAAATTTTTATTTTTCAAAATCGGTAACACCTAGATACTAGTTTGCAAATGTTCCGTCCCCCTATCGTTAACGAGTATTATTAAATATATTAATTTAATTAAAAAAATAATGATGCGTTTCTGAATAACTTTCCAAGGCCAAAACAATTGTTCTTGTCCAAATTCAACGTTGTGATTTCTTCCAGCGAGTTTCTGAAAGATCTTGCTTGACAGAATATAATCTTGTGATACTTCTTTATTTCAGCTATCGTTGATTTTTTTCAATAACCTTTTTTATTGTTTATCTTTCAGAGGATCGCAGAGAACTCCAATACTTGACCGAGCTGGAAAAAAAACTAGAAGCAAGTAAGGATGAATATTTTTTTAAGTTTTTTTTCAGAGATCTGGGATAAATTACTTCGTTCGAAATAGAAAATGAGATTCCGATGAGAGCATAATAATATATTGTGCAACTAGTGAAGAAAATAGGATATTTCATACGACTCTAGTCGAATGGTTTATCATCTTGTCACACGAGAATTAATAAATATCCAGTTCCTGCACTATAAAATCGAGAACAAGGAAAAAAGGAGACTGGAAATTTTCATAGGATGTGTTGAAAAGCATGATCTTTAGCTAATAGAAAAGTGGATACTTCAAAATTCTGGACGGAAACAAAAAATTATGAATAACTGCCAAAATGGGAGATTTTTTTCGTTTATTTCATTATAAATCGAGAATAAGGAAAAAAGCCGGCTGAAAATTTCCACAGAATATGTTGAGAAAAGCATGATATTTCGCAAATTGAACAATAAAAACTTCAGAATTGATGGGTTTTTTATTATTTTTTGCTTTCGTCCCGGATTTTGGAGTATTTAATAATAATTAACCTGCTACTACTACTATTATTTTTTATTACTTTTTGCTTTCGTCCCGAAATTTGAAGTCTCCATTTTTCAATTTGCAAAAGAGCATGCTCTCAACATATTCTGTGAAAATTTCCAGCCGGCTTTTTTCCTTGTTCTCCATTTATGATGAAATATACGAAAAAAAATCAACTATTTTCGATGTAATTTATTATTTATTGCTTCCGTACCGAATTTTGAAGTATCCACTTTTCAATTTGCGAAAGATCATGCTAATCAACACATTCTGTGAAAATTTTCAGCCGGATTTTCCCCTTGTTCTCGATTTATAAAGAAATAAACAAAAAAATCATTTATTTTGGCGGATTTTTATTAATTTTTGCTTCCTTCCCGAAATTTGAAGTCTACGATTTAACAATTTTTTGCTTCCGTACCGACCTTTGAGTTGACCACTTTTCAATCACTAACTCACTATTCTCAACGTATCTTAGAAGTCCGCTATTCTTATATCTTGCCCGTACCGTCCAAATTTAAAATGCCCTCTTATCAATTTCCAAAAGAACAAAATCAAAATTATCATTCTTAAAACCCGCAATCATTTGTTTTGAGATGTGTGTCAAAGTTCAAAATCTTACACAATGCACTTAAAAAAAAAGAAATAACTCATTTCTACATTCTCTGAACATTTCTATAGGAAGGTGTTTTTTCGTTCCTTGGTAAACTTTGCGCAACCAGTGGATTTTTTCCGAATATATAATTGTTTTTCAACACGGTTCGATATTTTGTTTTCAATTTCAACGTTAATATCATTATTATTATCATTGTACACCTCCTGCCAATCAACTACGAAAAATTTTATTTTGATTATAGGTAAAATTTTTCATTGCATAAAATCCGCCCTACCAATTCGTTGCTGGCAACGTTTTTCACGAATTCGTTGCTTAATTCACACACATTTTGCAATACTCTGTAAATATCAAAGCTTAAATTCCAAAATGATTTCTTTTGTAGCCTCAACCGATATACATATCATAAAACGAAAAGATTCCCGAAAAAATTAATGATTTGGCACCTTGTCCTACGACCACCCTCCTCTTGTTAGGATTGCCCAAAAAAATACAGACATCTACATTCAATGCCTCTCAACTGAATCAATGCAAAAGAAATTCTTACTTACACTCGCACTCAATCTACTTCAGCTATCCGATACTAGAGGGCAATGACTGTACAAACAGTTTGAAACTTGTCAAAGAGCAGGGGTTTCCAATTATATTAGGCAATAAAAATTAAATACACAGTTAAACTATTCGATTGAAATCATACTGAACAGTGAAACGTTCACTTCTTGGTATTTCATATTAGGTGATGGTTTCCTGAAGCTTGGGTCTCAGTGACGATAAGTTTCCTTGCCTGCTCCAGTAGTATACAAATTAGGAAAACTTCTCATTTTCTGGGCTAATCGCCATACTATTATTTTCGACATTACAAAAGCCCAGGAATGCCTCATGTTTTTTCTTATTTTCATGCATAAAGAGAAAAATAATGCATTTCTGAGAAAAAAGGCGAAATAAAAAAAAAAAAATCGACACGCGTTTGGATAGGTTATTGTAACACTAAATAAACGTATATTGTGGTTTATGAAATGGCCTTGCTAGCCTTTCGACATTGTGTTCATGTTGTTTAGTTGGTGTTTTTTATTCCAGAAAGGAAATATGGTCCAGATGCTGCTAAGAAGATGAAAAGGGAAGCTGAACCGGATGGTAAGAATAAAAAATTGTTCCTAGTATAAGACCAATATTTGCCAATGATTCATTACATCGTTGCACCTTAACGTAACGTGGTGCAAGTCTGAAATTTTTTTTATCTTCGGTGCCCGCCTATCATCATAAATTCCGATGGCTTTCTATACGGATGGCTCAAAAACTGATGAAGGTTCAGGAGTCGGCATTTATGGAACCAAGTCGAAGATGAAAATCTCATTGAGCTTATGTATACACGCGACGATATTTCAAGCGAAAATCGTACTCGAGAGCTAATGAGGCATGAGTTTTCATAAAAAAACATTCTTATTCACTCAGACAGCCAAGCTGCGATAAAAGCAGTCAACTCAATGCAAGTTACCTCCAAACCTGTTTGGGACTGCGTTGAAGCCCCAAAAGAGCTGGGTACCAGCACTCAGAGGCCGATTGGCCCTGAATGGCCCAGAACCGTTCTGCGGTATGGCAAAAGCTGTAAAAGTTATCATAGATCCAACAGAAATCTCAAGAATGGTGGAACAATTCACCAAGAGTGAGACAGGCCAGAGTTCATCAATGGTAATGGTAAATATGGATGGTGACTGATGCGCTGCGACCTAATTAGATCTATTGTGCCCCATCTTCTGCTATTTCAAGGTGTTCTCGTTTACAGCAGCCCCTCAAACCCTAATTCCTTCAGGAAATTGAGGATTTTGAGGGGGTCTATTCATACCTTCTTCCACAGTCAGCTGGTGGGATCCCAGTATATTAAATCTTTTGTGATGTACAGCATAACACTCCATCAATATATGGTGTGGTGTTTCTGGATGTTGCCCACAGAATCTGCAGGTGCTGTCCTCCTCTAAGCGTAGCTTCCTTAGATGTTCTTTGAGTCTGCAGTGCCCCGTAAGAAATCCCGTGATTGTCTTTAGACTAGTTTTGCTGAGGTTAATCAGTGACTTCGATCTTGCTCGGTTGAAGTTGCCGAGGAGATCTTTGGCCTGCCTTAGCACTGGAAGTCTTAGCCAGTATGTTGCTTCCATTGCTTCCAAGTCCGCAAAATGGTTCTGGCCCGATCAGTGGCGTTGATGCCCCTTTTCATGTCAGGGTATCTGCTTGCTCATTGCCCTCCACTCCGACGTGCCCCGGCACCCAGAGGATTACCTTGTTGTTCCTGCATAGATCATTAAGTTTGTCTAGGCATTCCCAGACCATCTTTGAGTTGATGTTATATGAGCTCAACGCTTTGATGGCTGCTTGAATATCGGAGAGGATTGCGATTTCCTTGTTCCGGTATTTCCTGTCGAGGTTGAATTGAATGCACCTTTCTATGGCGTAAATTTCCGCTTGAAAAATACTGGAGAACTGGCCCATGTGTTCGGAGTATTTGGTGCGAGGCCCAAAGACTCCTGCTCCAGTTCCGTCGGAAGTTTTGGACCCGTCCGTGTACCATGTTATGGTATTTTTTCCCAGTGCTCGAATGGAATCCATGCTCCAGAATTACCTCTATTGCTGCTGTTGGAGTCGACCTCATTGTTCGTGTTATACAAAGAGCTAGTCTTCACACTTCCTCCAGGATTTTCTTTGTGTTTTGTGTTTTCGCAGTATTATATTATACGTTTAATTCTCAACCCCACAGAAAGGCACCATCTGGTAGTTTCTAGCTCCCTTTCTGTGAGATCGCAGAGGGTTCCTTCGAATTTGCCTTTGGCCATAACGACTATGTCGTCAGCATATCCAAGGCAAGTGACTCCGTTCCCGGTTAGTGTTCCGAGTAGTTTGTCTATTACGAGACTCCACATCAGAGGTGATACTACCCCTCCTTGTGGGCATCCCCTGTTTGTGCTGATCCGAAAGCAGATATCGCCCACTTTCGTTTCAGCAGTTCTTGTAGCCAGCATTTGACAGTTCATCAAACAACCGCAGCCAACATTCACAGAATATCTACTTCGCCAGAAGAGAAGCACTACTAGAATATTAGTAGGACTGCTCACAGGGCATTGTAGGCTCAACACACATATGAGTACAATCGGTCTGGCAGGAGAAATGCTATTCAGATTCTGTCAGTAGAAGAGGAAATATCACAATATATATAATGCCACTGCGAGGGCTTGTACAGGCTAAGGTTTCTAACGCTGGGAGAAGAAAAACCAAGAGCTCCTGAACAAGCCTATGGAGTCTCCTAATGAAGACAGGGCTTTGTAGAGAACTCTAAACGATTTTGAGGGCACACACAATAAATCTGAAAAGGTTGCGGTGTAGAGGCTTGTGGTACGAAAGCCCCTAACTAATATTATCTGATCTACAGAGCAGTATCCCGATCTATTTTGTTAGACTTTCGATGACTTTCACAGTTAATCAAGGTTTACATCTCCAGTTAGTTGGCATTATTTGGAGGAAACAAATTTTCGTTATGGCGAAGCTGCCAAGTTTAAATTTTCTAAGATATAACAGAAATCTCAAATAGATCACCCTACAAATTGATTTGATCACATTCCAGAGTTTTTGTTGTCAATTCAATGATACCGTATTGATAGAGGAAACATGCTCAAATGAAAATTGAAAAATATTTTTGATTTATTTTTGGAAATGGAATAAACTTACGATGAAAATGAAGAACTTTTTTGTATTATCCTACAGAAAACAACGACTTCCAAAGCTAAGGCCACGCTGGGCGTTGAACTACATCTAGCAGATGTAGTTCCGGGGAATTGAAGTTATTGTTTTATGTTAGATATTACAAAAAAAACAATTGATTTTTATTGCAAGTTTTTTCATAATTTGTTTTTCTTTGAGAATATCCCTTTCTCCAACATGAATACCTTCTAAGAGGTTATCTTGAACAGTGAAAAATGGCGACTAAAGTTTATCTTTCAGTCGCAGATGATTCCACATCTGATTTTATGAACGTCATATTCATATTTTCATTAAAATCACAATGATACCATGTTCGCATGGGTTTGTACAGATTTCATGAAAAATAATTGAGAGAAACTATTTCGCTGTTGTTATCAAGATCAACATACATCTCAAAAATAAACATGAAAATCAAGTAAACAAAAATGCATCAATTCATACGTCACTATTACTTTAAAAAAGGGGTACAAATGACAAAAATGTGTGCCTATTGAGGAAGTTACTGAAATAGATGTCAAAACAAAAATAAAAAAAAAGATTCGAACCAGGAACTACTCGTTTTACAGGTTCGTAATTGAAACTGAAAATGAGAGTGGCCTAATTTTTACGTTACTCTGTATATAATTTTTTCCGACATATTTAGAAAGTCTACAAAAAGTTGCTATGGCGATGTGCCAGAATCTTTAAAAAATCTAGACAACTGGAATTGCAATTGAACGGCCACCGTGAATGGATTTAATCGATTGTTGAGCCGTGAATAAATGGGTCATAACTGTCCAGAATGTTGTGTAGCCAAGAACCCCAGAATTGTAATAATATTGCACCTCTGATGATTCAACTCATATTTCTTTCAGAAGATGCTGCGAAGTCAGGACCGTCCAGGTTCACATTCGAAGCTGTAGTCGAGCTTGAATCCGTCCTGGGTATTGAGAATATGCATGTTCCATTGCACGAACAACGTCGCCGCCCTGTGGCAAGTTCTTCAAGATCCTAGAGATGAGTATTTCAGGATCTGGTTGCTATTATTCATTCTCTGCTTACAGTCATCATAACATCATAACATCATCATAACAATCACAATCGAATAAACGATTAATTAAGAACTAACCAAAACACCAAAACTTCGTCAATTTCACTCGACGCGCGTTTCGCCAACAAAGTTGGCATCCTCAGGAGCTCAAAGTGTACTGAACTACTTATGATATTCTAATCCTATTTATACTACTTATCTGAGTTAATGCACTCCTTATCATTTTAGCTACTGTACTCCCTATATTATCTGTCTACATTCAATCGTGTACTTACTATAATTATTTAATTTACCTGTTATAATATACCTTCTACCTACTTTGCTTTGAATTCAAGCATAAAGAGGAGAACAGTCTCCATTGTGCTATGAACTTGGACAAGGGACTGTATGGTACTGGGCCCTATTTTGCATTCATACTTCCTCTACATTTTGCAATTTCCAGACTCACGAAGGCATCGATAAGTCTATTGTCGTCCACATGCTGATTAATTTCAAACTTGTGTCATCAATTCAGTGGCTACGATCCACATCATCTTGGGCCATACTCGGTTTTGCTGGTCTCAAAAAATGAATATGAGCAATGTGCTCTTTGAACCGTACATTCATCCCTTCTAATTTGACCCACATACTTTTTCTCGCATTCTTTGCAGCTAGCTTTCATAAATCTCCGACTTATGTTTTTCTGTTGTTCTATCTATCGAGGTTTTGTATTCATTCTTCATATTGAGGGTTTTGAAAACGCTTTTGAAACCTCGAGTAACACGAGGTTCGTATGGGATAACGATATATTTTGGGGAGTTTTTCTCTGTTTGAAAAGTCGTAGAGTTACGAGGGCTTTTCTGAAATCTAGGTTTCCTAATCAGTTTGTACACCAAATCCACAGAATTACCGTGCAGCTACCTCACTAATAATCATTATTTCCAATCTCTCCTTGTTAAGTGAAAACACCACAAAATTCAATCCAACCATTTTTGCTGTGTGCAATGGTGCTTTTAGGATATATTTGAGTGTACTCGTGCTCTTCCTGTTGACATCGAATTCAAGCTGATTTTGGTCTTACTAAAACATCTAAAAATTGTAGAAATATTTTTTTTTCAGTTCCATATGTAAACGATATGGTTTGAAACTGGCTTTTCAATTCTGAAACAAAACTTCCTACGTTGAGCTGTTTTATATCAACTATAGCGAACACGTCGTCCATACACCTTAGGAAAATAGCCAAAGCTCTCTCTCTCGCTTCCATCTCAAACCTACTCATGAATAAATTGGCGAAGAAGGCAGACAGAGGGTTACTCATAGCTATGCCTTCGAGTAGTTCGTTGAACTGAAAGCAATTCTGCCTCATGCAAAGTCTGGCGAGACTTGAATACTCTCTGATGACTATTTCGTTACTAAAACCGTTTGTCAGCAGTAGCTCCTTCAAATGTTCCAAGGTTTTCAGTATTGGTAAACTTAGGACCAAAGATATCAAGATTTCTCCTTCCAGTTTTGAGTTCCTGATTTGCTACTGAAAGATTCTCAAACTATTTTCGATGAGACGATTGGACGTATCGACTTCCTAGGTTTATGAATCTTGGAAAGGCAATATATTCTTGGTACATTCGGGTTTGAGTTGTGATTTCATCTTCAACTTCGATGTGACACGTCTTGCATTCGTTAAGGGTGGTTGTCACATCCGAACCATCTTGGGCAGTGAATTTCTGGTCAACTGTTTGTATTGAAACCGGTAGGAAGTGAAAACCAGCCTAAACAAATGCAAGACTTTGGTCACATCGAAATTGTAGAGAACACCACAAATCTCGAAACCAAATATACCAAAAATATATTGTCTTGCCAAGATTCACAAACCTGGGAAGTCGGTTCGACCAATCGTCTCGCCCATAGGGTCACCCCCATATAAAATAGCAAATGGGCTTACAACAGAGTATGAGAATCTTCCAGAGCACAACTAGGCTTGAGCTTAAAAAATGTCATTAGTATTTATCGACCATATTAGGAACATACAACTGGAAGAATATGAAATCTTGATTTCTTTTGATGTAAGTTCTTCGTTTTCAAGTAAATCAATACGGAAATCTTTGGAATATTTGAAAGAGCTTTTGGTGATCAATGGTTTCAGCAACAAAATAGTCAAAAAGTATCCAAGCCTTGTCAGACTTTGCTCGAGGCAGAATTGCTCTCGGTTCAACGACTGCTTTTACAAACAACTCGAAGGTACAGCCATGGGTAACCTTTTGTTTCCCTTCCTAGCCAATTTGTTCTTGAATAGGTTTGAGATGGAAGCAAGAGAGAGCTTCAGCTATTTTCCCCGAGTTTGTGTACGGTATGGGGATGGCATGTTCGCTATCTTTGATATAAAAGAGGTCGACGTGGAGGGTTTTGTTTCTGAATTGAATAGTCAGTTTCAAACCATTTCGTATACGTATAAAAGTGGAACTAAGAAAGAGTTGCCATTTCTGGATGTTCAGTAATAAGAAAGGACCAAAATCAGTTTGAATTCTTTATCTACAGGAAGGACAGAAGTATATCCAGATACATCCCAGATAGCTCTCACTATTGAACACAGTAAAAAATGGCGAGATTGAATTCCTTAGTTATTAATCTTTTGTCGTTCATACTCAACAAAGAAAGATTCAAAACTGAGAAAATAATCATTAGGGGGGTAGCTGAACTGAACGGTAATTCTGTGGAATTGGTGGACAAACGGATAAGAAAACATTGATGTAAGAGGACCCTTCGTAACTCTTTGACTATTCAAAAAGAGGACAAAATATATTGTTATTCCATACGAACCTCCAATTACTCTTGGTTTCAACAGAATTTTCAAAACCCTGAATATGAAGGTGTTATACAAAACCTCCTATAAGTTACAACAGATCCTGAGTACTCCCAAAGATAGACAGAAGAAAAAAAAAAGTCGGAGATTTAGAGAATCAGCTGCAAGGACTGCGAGAAGAAGTATGCGCGGGTCAAACAAGAACGGGTATGAGAGTCCGCTTCAAAGAGCACATTGCTTTTTATCAGTTTTTTGCAACCAGAAAATTCAATTGTGGCACAACATGCTTTGGAAAACGACCACCGATTGGATGGCACGAGTTGACATTCAGTTCAAAATAAAGTAGGCAGACTATAGATGAGAACAGGTAAATAAAATAATTAAAATAGGTACATAATTTTGAGTAGACTGGTATAATGTAGGGAGAGTAGGTAAAAGGATGATGAGTACGATCTTAGATAAGTAGTAAAAATAGGATCAGAATGTCATAAGTAGTTCAGTACGCTTTGAGCGTCTGAGGATGCTAACTTTGTTGGCGAAACGCGAATCGAGTGACGTTGTTTTGGTGTTTTGGGTATTTTTTTTTAACAATCACAATCAATTTTGCATATTGAGTCAATAGTAATTTAAATTAGATGATTGAATGGTTTCCGTATAGAATACAGAATGAATAATAGTAGGGATACATCCGTACTGGTTACCATATAGTTATTATATTATGCATTTATTTTGTTTTGGTTCATTATTAGTTTTAAGCCAGAGTTGGGCGACAATTGGGAATAATGAATATACGGGTTAAAATAATTTTAAGTCAGTTAAAAATGGTGCGAAAGCCAAACTGGATCGTAACAAACAAACCAAGAAAATAGACAATAGTTCAACATGAATTTCCACAAAATAAACAAATAATCAATCAAATACAATGAATGTGAGAAAATGGCTGAAATTGTATTTTGTTGTAGTAGCATGGTTGTCGTAAAAAAATGTGTAAGTTTGATTGATATTATATGTGTTGTTCATGAAATATAAGCGGTGTTTTGTTGGTCGAAATGAGACTAATTCAGGAGGAAAATGTATTCATCGGAACTCGTCAACATGTTCAATTATAATCTCATTAATGACACTACGTTTGGATCTATACGGAGCATAGTAAAAAATATTGTTTTATCGAATTTTTTTTCTAGCACTATTCCAGAACAAACAAGTCATATTTTGGTGAGACATCATAGTTTCAGTCTATTCTAGTTGATTGAAACGTATTTCGTTTCTTGATAACTCTCTCTGTTTGAAATATGAATTATTAAATTTTGGAAAATACCCCTAATTCACTCAATACTCTTGTTAATATCTCACGAACTGCTCGGTTAATTTGAAACTAATTTTACTCATACCATTTTGAGAATTTCGACTATTATCTATGGACGTTTTTTCAACTTTGTATGTTGCGTTCCTAAGATATGCATATTTGAAGTTTACGATACTCCGATACCTATATGGGGTTGTTCCTGTCAATTGAATAAAACTTTAGGGGACCTTTCGATAAGTAGAATTATAATACATATCTTTCCGAAATCAATTGTTTGATACGACACAAACTATACTCAACAACTATTTCAAACAAAAAAGCTCAGTTAGCTTTATGGACAATGTTCGAAACTGCAATTAATTAGTTACAAACAATATAAATGTACCGGTACTCTTAAAAACAAACAATAGTCAATGATTAAAAATCTCAAATTCAAAAAAATATTATGGATACTGTTATTGATTGGTCTATTTGCGCAATCTATAACAATATCTTATAAGTCCTGGCTAGGGTACTTCATTGTTCCTTGATGGCGACCATTTCCTAGGTACCAAAGTTTAAAGTTGTTATTTACTGTTTTTTAAGATTTCCATCATTTTGTATATTATTATAGATATCATCAACCAATTATTATGAACAGTACTATAACAATAACGATATGAATAATCTTTTTTCATGGTAACAACCCCACATATAGTACTATCGTGATACCGTGAACTTCACACACTTTTTGAGATGTTCAATAAAAATATTATGAGTGAATTATAGAGGTATTTTCCAAAACTTTTAAAATTCATATTGAAACAGAGAGAGTTATCTAGAAAAAAAAATACATTTAAATCGACTAGAATAGACTGAAACTATAATTTCTAACCGAAATATGACTTGTTGTTTTGGAATAGTACTGGAAAAAAAACCGAAAAACGATCTTTTCGACTATGCCCCGTATAGACCCTAATGTACTTTAATTCCGATAAATACATCATCCTGAAATTGTCTTATTTCGACCAAAAAAACAGTTTTTTATGTCAATCCCACCCAACTACGACGTTTTTACGAACTTATATCTCAGAAATGACACGTAAAAAATCATTTAAACTTACACATTTTCCTTACGACATAACACAACTTCAGCCAATTTGACTGATAGCCAATTTTCTACATGTTTCCGAGCTGGGTCCTTTGCAATTAAACTTTTTTCCTTCGGTGCTGTACTATACAGTTTGATTAGAAACTTGAAATTAGCTATGTTGTCATAATATCGATCATGTCCGTTTCACCTGGAATATTTTTAGTCCTACAGCTATGCAGGGTGTGCCAAAAGTCGGTTCCAACCTTCTAATTTTGAACAGAAACTACTTTTTGTCATTTTGTCCATCGTCCGCCAACTTCTGAGTTTATACAAACTGAGTTATAGTAACTCATCTTTTACAGGTGTTGACATATGACCATTTTTCTGAAGAAAACTACCACCACAGCAGTATACGAATTAACTTATATTTCGCAAACCGTAAAAATTTAGGAAAAATTATTGGGGTAGGTTGTTGAAATTCCAGGATATGTTCCTTGGATGATGCCATTTCGTGCCATATGGGCGCAGGTAACTTTCGAATCTCACATTGAAAAATTGTCAAAAATTCGATTTTTCAAACTGACATTTTTTAGCTTCCATACATTTTAACATTGCTGAGATTCCTTTCTGATGATCACTCTAAAACCTTCTGAGACTGAACATTATCTTCAAGTTGCTCAATCAATCAAAAGTTCAAAATATATCTATTTTAAAAAACTTCATTTCAAAACAATACCAATGGCAATTAATTAAGCATAAAATCTCAGCCATCCAGGTCGGCTCGTTGATATTTCGAAAAACCTGCAGCACCACATAATCTAAGAGCGGGAATTATTCCCGATTGTTGTACCAACTCCTATTATAGGTATACTTAGATATAATAACTGTTTTTTTCAAGTAACTTATCTTATCCATATGGAATACTTGTTACTATCCCATTCTTAAGAAAAATTGTTCTCCATTTCTGAATTAGGCACCCAAAAATGGCAGAAAATTTTGAAAACGCGCATATACAGGATAGAGCACTCAAAATATTCCATCGAAGTACGAGAACCGGATTGCCCTGTAAAAATTTCATAACAAAATCTCAAAACCTGATAGAGATATAGGTCGAAATTTTAGTTTGAAGTGGAGACGTGAGAAAATATTTGGATATAGGATAGAGCGCTCAATGGTATGCTTTTTTACATTCAGTGGTTAGAACACATCATCATACAAAAACAATAGATCATCAGTATATACTGAAGACTTTGGAGAAACTAGAATTATCGAGTAGTTGACTCTGTCATCTTCTCTTCTCATATATTTGGATAACTCCTGTGGACTACTGAATACACATCTAAGAGGATTGAGTTTGAGAGGATTTCGAGTTTTTCATGACAGATATTTTTCCATTGGATACGTAGGTTTTTATGTATTTGAGAAGTTCCACTTTTGTTGCTTTAGAAGTTTAAAGGGATTGAGAAAGCTTGTGAAAAATAAACCAGAAGAATAACCATTGAAAAGTTTAACCATATAATAACAAGACAACGAAACTAGCAAATTACTTTGTCAAAAGTAGAAAGAATTTAAACCACGTGTAGTAGTTATTTGAAGTAAGTTCTACATAATGATTGGATCGTTCTGGGCTATAAAAAATTTCTATTACTGGTGACCACTTTGTGTTTTCTCTAAAAATCTACTTCGCTGTGAACATAAAATGATGAAAATTGAAAATACATAATGAAGTGAAAAAATATGAAACCAATCATATCTGTGAATAAAATTAAAATAGTTATAATGGGAAATTGCTAAACCACGTAGTTTTTTCAAAGTGTTCATACTAGAAAATCCAAAAACTCAATATGACAAATTTTAGAACAAAAATATACGTATTCCTTTGGGATTTCAGATACACATTATTGATAAACAAAATAACCAGCAGATTTCTATATACAATTTTTTTAATGAATATTTTATATATCTTCAACATTCGTTAACTTTTTTGTGTTTGAAGATGATGGAATAAAGTTTGAAAAATCTGTGTACGACATAAAACTGCATTTTTTGACAAGTCACATCAACTTATGGTATATTTTCACTTATTTTGTCTCCATATGAAATTCTGAAAACAACCGTGTATCAAATGGCAACTTGGTGACTAAAGTTAGGAAAATAGAGCATTTTATGACGAATAATTTGACACCGCTCGCTACTAGGTTTCAAACGAATTTCTGTAAAAAAACTTAAGAGATTACGTTGGATGTTCCTCGAAATGAAACATATTTTTAAATTCTTCTTCTTCTATTATTAGTTCTTTGGATTTCTGACTCCTTAACAGAATCAATTTCTCCAGATCAGGTAATTATAAATCTTCAACTCAACTCAACTAAGTAGTCGTATAATAAATTGATATTTTGAAATTGAAATGAGATTTAATTGAGTGGAGTAACTGACAACTACTGATAAAACAAACTCATTGTTTCGAAAACCCAAATATTTTTTTTACGCTTATGTAGAAGTAAATTGGGTAATCATTGTGTACGTTGTTGTTTAAAAAAATATGTGATTAATAAAATTTATAAAAGGAAATATGTTATTAGTTTCAAGATTATTGATTTTGTTTCGTCAGTTGTGCTGGTCACAGATTACTCGATATATTCGAATCTTATTTCAGTCTCGGAAGATGCTTAAAAATTTAAAAAAGATGTAACTTTTTTAACGGAAGTTTATTTGAAGCCAGTGTGATATCAAATTGATCGTAATAAAATGCTCTTTTTCCCTACCCAACGAGCCAACACTTGAAAAAAATAAATAATATTAATTTAAAAATAATATTATACATATTTTGACCGAAAACAACTAACTAGGACTTTTTCGAAATTTTATAAAAAGAAATTTAAAATTAAAAACAAAAAATTGGTTACAAAAAGTGACAACTGATACATGGTTGCATTCAGAATGTCATATGCAGACAAAATAGGTGAGACTATACGAGATGACGTTCAAAAATCGAAAGTTAATAATACTCCCGATGAAACCAAAGTTGCATAAAGGTGAGGGACATGTCAAAAATGTATCAAAAACAAATCATCTCCGCTTGGTATCTGCGTCCTGGTTTTTCTGACTTTCCTGCTTGAATAATACATTAGGAATATGTAAGTCTTTATATACACAGTGTGTAAGGTCGGGAAATATGAAAAAGTGAACGGGACAACGAATAAAATTACTCAAATATAATCATCATTCCATCAGAAGAGTAGAAAACAATCATTATTCGACTTCTTTTAGTACCAAACGCCCCTCCCTCTGGGTGCGCCACTGTATACATATCCAAAACTTTAGGATTAGGTATATCCCGAGGCCTTTGAGCTGCGTCAAGTTGTTTCATAATAATTCGTCTGTTATGAATACGAAATACTAGTTTTCCTCGATACTAGAATAATTGACATACCTACTACAATTTTTTTTTTCTAATTTTGAACATAACATAATGTGTGATACATCAATAAAGCCGTAATAAAAATATAAAAATCTGGTAAGGCCTCTATAAGAAAAAAACCAAAGTAACTGTCGGTTGTTTGTTTCCTTGATCGCTAGAGGCTTACTTGATTGGTTTTCCGTCGAAAAAATAAGGACGAAAATCTCAAAATAATTTTTTCCGCGACATTTGAAAAACAAATTATCAGTGACAATTTTTTTCCATATTATCAATCAGCAAAACAATTTAATCAACTCATATCTCATAAGATAACCGAGAACGCCTTGTTTGAGCTTGAAAAACTGACGTGTATTTATTCGAGGTTTATCCTACCAAAAAAAAAAACTCTGGGTGAATTGAATATCTCATTATTGGTAGTTACTGAATATTGGTGGATGTTGCGTATGCTCAACAAGAACCCAATTTTCGAAAAATAATTTAAGAAGTATACTTGTGACATTTCAAAGGCAATAATTAAGGTATTAATTAATTAATTATTATTAATATATAATTATAAATATTTATTCATAATTCATTATATTTATTTATTCATTATTCATCTATTCACTCATCAGTTGATTTATTCATTTCACTATTCATTCAATTAATAATTTGTTTATTTATTTCAAGGACAAACAAAAAGTCCAGTGGAGTACATTTTTTAAATACAATATTCTTATATAAAATCTAGTAATATCACTAGCTGTCGAGACGAAGAGAATTGAAGTAACAAAATTAAAAAAAAAACAAACACATTCACTCTTCATTTGTCTGCATTTACTGTTCTAACTGATAGAACTGATTACTGCTAAGACGATTCATATTGATCTTTAATTTTTTATGACATGTCATAATGCTAACATTGTATATATATATATTAAATAATCATTGTCATGGTCGAATAATGACGATTTTTCCGTTCTTCTGAATTTTCATGAAAATACAACTAATTTTATTATTGTTTTTCTGGTTTATCTACCGGAAAGTCCCACCAAAATTGAAATATTTTGAATATTTTCTTGTTCGAATAATTTGTGACGTATTTTTCAATCAGAAAATTTTGACAAACCTTTGGAAGCCACTCTAAGTGCCTCATCCATTTGGACTGTAGATAATTATTCTCGTTTCCGGTGCAAAAATCGAAAAAACCATAATTTTATCAGTCGATACCATAAATAATTTGTTTTTTCATTATGATTACAAAAAATGAGGTTTTGCCAGCCCAAATTTGGACTATTCTAATATTTAAACAAATATTCATACTCGATGACTACAACGTAATCTGTTTGTACCAGGAGGTATTAGGAAACCTTTTTTTTCATTGTTGGCTATTACTTCTTTATGTATTTAAAAAAATAATGATCCTAAACTCTTGGGCTTATTCAATATTTCATAATCCTTCGTTAATAAAGTAGCAGGAATTTCAATATTTAGAAGATATGCAGGCACTATTATAACGAAGAATGAAATATTCCTATATATTTTATAGGAAAATGTATCATTCCATAAGGATTCAGTGGTCAGTCAGAGTTAGTAACAGCTTCTTATCAAACATTATTTATTTGAACATTTCGACTTTTTTAAAACGATCCCATATCTTCAGAAATCCCTATCCCAAGAAGTGGAACACTAAGATTACCTTATTTTAAGATTTTCAATACTCAAAAAAAAATTAAAAATAATGAAAAATGTAAAAAAAAAAGATAGTAGGTAAAGAGCAGTAATAACAATGCTCTAAACTTAGATTTAGTTTTCAAAAAATATCGACAGTGAACCGATCATCTTTTATGTTTGCACCAGTTTAGTTGATATGGAACTTCAATTAATTGAATTTTGAGGAAGAGATATTTTGACATATATGAATAATGATTTGTTGACTGTCGAAAAATTTATTAATTTTATTTTGTTTATATTTTAATTTTTTTACATTGTTCAATTTTAAGTTTATATGCTTCTATTGAATAAATGATGTTTGGGTTTGAACTTTATAGTATTTTTTTGACGATCCTACCCATTTCCGCTGATTTGACAGCAGAATCAAGATCAGCAGATCTTATGAATGCTAGGGTTTGTTGTTGGCACCTATATCAAATGAAATACCAGTTACACTCCATACGTCCTCAGTGTGGCACGGTCTAACATCAACTGAACTGTAGTACACACTGACGTATTTGTGACTCACTTTTCAAAGTTTGAAATATACAAAAATATTAATAGTAACTTCCTTCATCTGAATATAACAGATAGAATATATACAAGGTGTTTCCTACCTGAGGAACTCATTTTGAGAAGAAAATTTCCTATGAACAAATGTCCAGAATTGCTTCGTTTCTGAGATACAGGGCGTTGAGATTAAAAAAAAAACGGTGATTATAACATATCATGAATATCCTGAAACCGATTTGGTTAAAATTTGGTACATCTATTTGAACTAATGAGGCGCTCATTAAGCCCTAACTAGATTGAAATTATTAGGGCCAGTGGCATATCAGTGGGCACCACAGATAACAATAGTGATAAAATGCAAAGCTTTGTGGAAAACTTGCTATCAAGTATATATAAATAAAATAGAGAATAACATCAACAATAGCCCTAGAAGTTTCTGGAATTTTATTAATAACAAAATAAATCACACTCTTCACCTTCTAAAATGTATTATGATGACTGTCAGTGAAAATAACAATGATAGGTATTGTAAATCTTTTTGTAGACTATTTCTCACCTGTCTACAGTGACGAATTAGTTAACCAAATCCCACATTATAAATTCAGTAAGTCAGTGGATATATGTAG
Source organism: Chrysolina americana (assembly GCA_958502065.1). Lineage (NCBI taxonomy): Eukaryota > Metazoa > Arthropoda > Insecta > Coleoptera > Chrysomelidae > Chrysolina > Chrysolina americana. Next base: position 9,182,979 of record OY293420.1, read on the forward strand.
TTATAGCGTTCATATTTAAGAAATTGTTGAACTGGTATTGACATTACCATGGAAGTTGTCTGCAGGTCCCGATGGAATCCCGCTATTCTTAATTGAAAAATGCATTTTTTCTCTGGCCAAACCCATTCACGACATATTCAACATATTTTTGAATTCTTCCATCTTTCCAGTTTATTGGAAAAATAGTTTTTTGAAATCTATTCATAAAAGTGGATCACATATTGACATTAAAAATTATCGAGCAGTTTGCAATCAATCTGAATTACCCAAATTGTTAAATAATCTAATAAAAAAAAAATGTATCATAGGATTGTTGTAGGCATATAATCATAAATCAGCAACATGGATTAGGTTGTGGTAGGTCTACAAGTACAAATTTGAATAATATGTATCAACATTTTATAATAAATGCATTTGAAAATAAACACCAGGTTGATTCTATTTACACATAGTTTCCAAAAGCATAAATCATAATTTGTTGAATAAACTAGAAACTTGGGGTATTCAGGAAAACATTCTGAAATGGACTGAAAATTATCTTGCCTGCAGAGTTCAATATGTAAAATATGGTAACTCAGTACCTTCCTCAATCTGGTGCACCGCAGGGATCCCATTTAGGACCATTACTTTTCAACCTATTTGTTAATGACTTGAATGATGTTATTGTCTATAGTGAATTTCTTCCGTTTGCTGATGATCTGAAGATGTTTAAAGTTATTCATGACTCACCTGATGATGAATTAGGTATTACAATACGATTTATCTAGTGATGCGTACGAGAGTCTCGTTTTCGAGAGTCTCGCAAGGTCTCATCTCGTTTTCGAGACGATACTTGAGACGATACTCGGACAAGACAAGACGAGAATTTTATTGGTCTCGTCTCGAGTATCGTGCATGAGGTTTCGCGTCTTGTATGAGAGTCTTGCAGGTGAATATTTTTACGTGCGGACTTGAGAACTTGATAAAAATCGGATTTTGTAATTGATTATGATATTTTATATTCAATGAATCCTACGCTTTCCAACGGAGAATGGATGCAGAATATTATTCTATGCCTCGGAGTAATGAAGAAACATATATATTTTAATAGTGGAAAATTCACAATGCCTAAACAAAAGGGTGAAAAATGAGGGCTGTCTGTGTGTTGTTTTTTTTTTCACTATTTGAGTTTACAAAACTGCAGTTTTGTAAACTCGAAATAGTGAAAATCAAAATTAAAGTTTTATCTAAACATTAACATGGATTTTCATCAAGTATCGGCTACATCGATTCAAAATCTTCTTTTCCGACTCTTACATTAGGGCAAGTATTTAAGCATTCCTTATTGCACTGAAAAAATAAGATTATGCATGACGATATTTCGATTCTTTTACGAGACTCTCGTACGAGAAGCGAGACGAGACGAGAGTGGAGGCTGCGAGACGAGACTCGATACGAGATTTATCATTTCATCGGCGAGACGAGACAAGTCTTTAAGGAAATCTCGTCTCGTTGGTCTCGTGCGAACCACTAGATTTATCTAACTTTGTACGCTGGTGTGATATAAACTTATTGCAAATGAATACAGACAAATGAAAAAAATCAAGCAATCAGAACTGGAAACAACAAATACAAATTTGAAAGGAAAAATTGAACAAGAAATGCCTGTTCGGCATATTCCACTTATGGTCAGCAAATTATAATTTCCCCAACATATCCCCGTATATCTTTTCATTAAATTTCCTCACTTGATTGATTGTTGATATTTTTTTTATGGTATCGTAAAGATTTGGGAAATAAAGACCTTTTATTATTATATCTATACACAGTATATGGCGTTTGTTTTTTTACGTGATAGCTAAATCCATCCGAAGCGCCCGGTATACCCGGATAGGTAATATTATCGTGGTATCGCGGTAGTATCCATTTTCATCACTGTACATCACTCATGATTAGATACATTGAAATTAGGTTTGCCGTGAAATCAGAACATTCTTCCGAAGATTTCACACAGAGTACTGAACGAAATTAATGTTACCGTTAGTTACCATCAATTCATTCCATTCATATCACAGGCATTTTCCATTTATAATTTTTATGCAAAATGGGAATCCATTTTTTGCACATCATTCTATTGTGTCAGAACCGAATCGTTAGCAGTAGTGGCGCACCAGGAGTTGAACGGGGGACTAGAAATTTATACCAGATTTTTAATTACAAATTACTGTGAAATTGTGAGTCTGAATCTCTGCCATATTTCAACAACTGTAGCTGAAAACGATGAGGAAAACCAGTCCCATCCTGGCTTAACAGAAGAAGATTATATATTCAGAAAAATTCGTAGGAACCAAGGGTGGGAGAGGAGACAGGAGTTCGTTTCATTTTGGATTTTTTTCAAGTTCTCAAAAATCTCCTGAAACAATGAATTCAATAGGTTTGCAGTCCAATATTACCAGTGGGGCGAATTGTTTTTAAGTACTCAAGTTCTAAAAGAATTTCAACCTGAAACAACTACTGTCTCTTACGGCCATTGTATTACATTCGTTAGGTCACGAGCAGTAACGACTATCACTTTTTTATCTGTTCTCCACCCCACTTCAGCTCACGAGTAAACAATTGGCCTGAAATATCAAATAGTCTATGCGAATCTTCAGCAGCTTTCTTCTGGACATTATATAATCTCATAAGGTAACTATAGTAGCTGTAATTCTATTTGTCCAGACAAGTTCAGTGACTCAATAACGTTATGCAATTCTGAAACACAAATATTTCCATACTCAAATATAATCAAACTGAAATAGACCATGCATGAAATGAACTTGTCCTCTATCTCATACATCTCATACATCTCATACAAAAACGCATTATTATTTTGAGTTTTGTATATGCTTTCTCTTCATTCTTATATCAACCACCAACCGCTTTATGTTTTCTCTTCATTCTGTCATCAAGACAGCAACTTTCCAGACATAATCTTCTCTGTTGCTAATTGACTTGCAATTTAGCATATCTTCCATAAAACTCTTCCTTTCCATTGAAGGTTCGGTCAACTCAGTTCGATAATTTGAAGACTGTTTCCATCACAAAAGTTTTCTCAGTTTTCCGAATGGCGACTCCAGAAGCTCTGTAGCCAATATGGCTTATCGTCATAGCATGGTCAGTATAAGAAATGGGAAAAGAATAGGTCCCAACTCCACCTCTGCTCCTGAATGGGTCTGATGGTCGTGTGGTAGAGCGCTCGCCTTACAAGCATAAGGTCGGGGGTGCAAATTCCAGCACGGCTATCGGTCCTGGATCTTTTCCTTACTCGCACAAGCTCCTAGGAGCTTGAGGGGTTTCTCTCTGGAAACCTGGAAGATTCGCTACAAAAAAAAATCGAGCAGACGTCCTGGACAAGTTATTGAAAGACAGATTGGGCTGGGACCTCACTTCAAGAATTTTAATTGGAAAAACTACTTTTTTACAAAGTATGCTTTATTCTAATATCGCTAGCTGTTATAATTGTCACTGGACGGAGTTTATGAGTGACTCTAGGTTTCCTCAATAGTGCTTGGAATTTCGTCAGAGACGTAGCTGGGATCCTGTGTTCTATGAGAGCTTTAAAATGCATACTAGCATCTCTGCATCCCAAAATTCGATGATCTGTCATCTCGAATCAAGCGAGACGTATTCTGAAGTTGCCGTGGCTAGTAAAGACCAGATAAAACAATCTGATCGACCCCACGATTTTCCTTTAGTGCTGCACTTCCGTTCCCGCTGCCAAAGTTGTCTTTAATTATTATTTTTGCTACGCAATATCTTAAGTCCGCTGCGTTCAACTGTTCACTCAGGACTGAAGAACGGACCAGGGGTGCTATTTTCAAATCGTTCAGTTTTAGTTCGCATGCGAATAAAGACAGACAGACATACATATTTCGTGTGTGTTGGTATGAAACGAATAATCCAATTCGCATACGAAACGGTTTGAAAATTGCACCCCAGATTTTTGGATTGTATGTTGACCAGTTGACCAACTCTAGGTGTAGAGAAACATTTTTCGTTTCAAGCTCATTGCCAATATGCACTTTGTCCTATTCACAAGCTTATCCCATTGAGGGTAAGATGGCTCTGTCATATATCGCTTCCATAGCACTAGAGACGTACTATTTAAGTACTTATTGTAGTAATCTGGATGAATTTATTGTATTTATGGATAGCTTAGAAACGACATTAGATTGTATAGTCCTCACCGAGACAAGAACTATTCCTGCCATTTCTGTATACAAGATTGATGGTTATAAAACTCTATACACTAATGGTTGTTTCAACCAAAATGACGGGGTAGTTGTATTTGTTAGGTTCGAGGTGTATGAATCGCACAAGATCTTCCCTTTGAAAGGCAGTTCACTACTCAGAATAAAAGCGAAATTTGAGAATAAAATATACCTAATAAACACATTCTATAGATCACCAGCTAGTAATGTTAACACATTCATAGAACAGTTAGATAATATTTTTGCAACACAAAATGAGCCATATGATTATAATTTATTTGTGGGGGATATTAATATAGACTTGTTGAAGGACACGGAAGAATCTATAACGTATACAAACACCCTTAGTGAATACGGTTTTCTATCAGCAATCAATACACCAACTAGGATTAAAAAAAACTCAAGTACGTGTTTAGACCATATATTTATACACTCAAAGTCAAACATATACGAGAATGTTCTGCCAGTTACTATAGCAACATCTATTACTGATTATTATACCACACTAATTCAAATAATACATGATAAAAAGCAAAATAAACGTCCACCAAATTCCAGAAAATATTTCATTACAAATGATAAAAAACTCCTTGTGGAAAACATCCGAGAAATAAACTGGGTTGAAGTACTATACGAGGAAAATTTAGATGTTGCAACAGACAAACTCATTGAGTTAATATAAAAAAGCATAGATTCCTCAAAAAAAACGATAACAGTGAAGAGTGATCAAAGAAGACGGAAAAAATGGATCACCAAATCCTTAGTGAAGTCAGTAAATAAAAAACACAGTTTGTATAGAAAGTGGAAAAAAAATGAGGCGAATGAAACACTAAAGAAAGAATATTTAGATCACAAAAAACCTCTTGATGAACTTATAAGAAATGCTAAAATCAATTATTACAAAAGGAGGGTAGAATGTGAGAAAAATTCATCTATAACACTTTGGAAAACTGTTAACGAAGTACTGAATAAATCAAACCCTGATATCTTGAATGAAATAAAAAATAAAGATGTGAAAATTACAAACAAACCTGATGAAATAGTAGAGACTATTAATGAGTTTTTCACAAATGTAGGAAAAGACTTAGCCAGTAAAATCGTGAAACAGAGAAATTACACTGAAAAAAAGGTTATTAGTTGTAACTCCATTTTTCGCTCACCAACTAACCCGATGAAATTGAAAAATATAATTAGACAATTGAAAATAAAGAAAGCCCCTGGTCATGATGGAATTACAACAGAAACTTTGAATATTATTGCGGATTACATCATAAATCCGTTATCAGTAATAATTAATAAATCATTAGAAGTAGGGCACTTTCCAAATTCTTTCAAATTATCCATCGTTAAACCTATTTATAAAAGTGGAGAAAAAAGTGAAGTTACAAATTATAGACCCATCTCACTAATTACTTCTTTGGCGAAGGTCTTTGAAAAAGAATTTAAAAAAAGAATGAACGACTTTCTAACAAAATGCAATCTGTTATCAAACTCCCAATTTGGTTTTCGTGAAGAAAGGTCAACCCAAAACGCAATCAGTACAGTAGTGAAAGATATTTATGATAGCATTGATAAAAGCCTACCAACCATTGGAGTTTTCTTGGATCTAGCAAAGGCCTTCGACACCGTCGACCACCTTCTTCTTCTCGAAATACTAGAAGACTTGGGGATTAGGGGTAAGACCCACGATTTTTTCAAAAGTTACCTCACAAATCGAAAACAAAAAGTTCAAATAAAAAACATTGTGAGTGACGAAAGAGAAATTACGTGTGGTATACCTCAAGGTGTTGGGACCAGTGCTATTTACTGCCTAAACAAGATGCTCCCATAATCCAAATGTGCCTTGACTATACCATTGAAAGCCATAATCATGGTCTTTGGGTCAGCTCCCCACCAAACTCTACAAAACGTCTTCATGGTGTTGATACCTTGATTTGCCCTATATTCTATGTTCGCAATGTGTCTATCCCATTTTAGGTTATGTGTGAAGGTGACCCCCAGATATCTGATTTCATTACTAACTTTTATAATTTCACCTCCTAGTCTGATTTCTATATTTGTTGTATTTTTGTTATTAGGTCTAAACAGTAGTGCCTCGCATTTTTCTTTAGCTAATGTTAGATCATGTTCCATCATCCACAGATTGATGATCTGCAAAGTTTCATTAATTTTTGTAGTTAAGTCTGAGATATCTCCTCCCTTTACTAATACTATGATATCATCGGCGTATGCCGGCACCTTACTATATGAATAGGAACTAGATTGAATAACGAGCATAGGTAAATATTGAAAAGTATCGGGCTCAACGGTGAACCCTGGCCCGTGTATATCCCCAGTATCATACGTATCAGAATTTTTCCCATTATCAAGTATCCGAAATATTAAATTGGCCAAGTCAGTTTTTACTTCATATTTTAATAGATAGTTAAACATAGTGTATATATTTACATGATCGTATGCCCCTTTGATATCCAAAAACACCCCTATGACTTGTTGAGTCAACCCGAATGCCATTTGAACGTAAGAAGTAAAAAATGCGATATTGTCCACAGTACCCTTAATCAAAATGCCAATCCAACCTGAATTTTATCATCTGTTCCAAAAGTTTTAAATCACAACTTTCCAATGCAATGGGTCTTAAGTTGGCAACTTCATCTATGATTTTTCTATTTTTGGGTATTCCTATAATAGTATACTCCTTCCAATCACCTGGTAAGGTGGCGTTACCTAAGAATTTGTTGAAATTGTTTAATAACTGTTGCTGCATTGCCGGAGGCACCTAAATAAACATCTGATAAGGAATACCATCTTTTCCTGGTTTGGTAAATTTTTTCAGTCAGAAGTTCATTCATGGTGAAAGGGTCTGATTTACCTTGCGCTATTTTTAAAGAGAATTGCGGCCTGATGTCTCCCGTAGAAACTTTTTCTACTAACTCTTTTGCTATGTGACTTGTAGGCAAACATTTTTTGGATACAACATGTTTTCTGTTGGTAATTTTTTTAATCATATTCTCGACATAAGTGAGGTTGGAGTCCCTATTTATGGTCGAACAAAAATGTTTAAACCCTAGTTTTTTCTTTTTATTTAGAAACCTCTTGGTAGTTGCTATTGCTTTTTTTGAAGGGATGTAATTCTCTAAAGTTGGATAATGTTGAAGTGATTTAAAGCTCTTTTCCTTTCTGAAATCATATACTCACATTCTTCATCCCACCATGGATTACCCGGCTTACCATTTCCTGTTTTTCTCTTCGGTACATATATATCAGCTGTCTCATTCATTACTTCTATCAATTCATCATAGCTGTACTCTTTAGTGGGTTCAACTCTACTTATCAGACGTTTATGATACCCGTTCCAATCCGCTTTCTTGAATTTTCTACTTGCTTTTGTAGTATATGCACCTTGTCCTTGCTGTAGTAACTGAAATGAACATATAGTATGGAAATGGTCACTGTTGGCGCAATCTCCCAAAACCTCCCACGAGCATTGTCTAGCCATATTACCATTAACAATGGTTAAATCTATTGGGCTACTATGTCCCTCTGGGTTACCTACTCTCATTGTGGATCCATTATTCAAAATTATAAGCTCATTATCATCAATAATATCCTTTAATTTTCTTCCGTTATGATTACTTCTTACACTCCCCCATGAAGGGTGATGTGCATTCATATCCCCCATAAGAATTATCTCCCCTTGTAATTCCGAAAAACATCCTCTAAATACATTTTGTGTTGGGATGTTGTTAGTGGTATTATAAATATTGATTATATTTATATTGAAAATTTTAATTATTATAATCTGGCATTCGTCATTTTGCATATCATTGTTAACCTTAATAATCTTATATTGAAAATTAGTTTTAACTAACGTTGCTACACCGCCATATCCGTCTTCCCTATCCTGTCGAACAATATTGTAATACTTGATTTGAAATGTTTTTCCCAGTTTCAGCCACGTCTCGTTTAATAGAATAATATCAGGATCATATTCATTGATAAGTCTTATTAATTCTAATATTTCACTGAATTATCTTAAACATTGATTTTTATATTTAATACTCCTCCTCCCAGGATATGTTTACATAGTCATGAGACCTTCTCTTCCACGGTTCATCTCAAAAGAGAACGATGCGAGGAATACGGAGAGGACGTCATCCTACATCATCTGGATGACGGAGAGACGTATATTGACCTATGGGTGAAACAGCGCCATTCCCAAGAGGTAATAGCTGTTTAAAACTCTTTCCGCAGCAAGTATCAGCACAACCTCCGACAGATCTGGTCATCTGAACTAATATGCCTGCCGTTCCGATTCTACTCTACTCCTTTGGAGTTATGAAATGGACTCAAGAGGAGCTGCGATGACTCGCAAAATAATGCATATTCATATAAGCTTGCATACTAAATCGTCCGTTTCACGGTTATACTTCCGCAGACATCCGGGAGGCCGTGAGTTCAGAGTGTACATAACAGAATGGTTCTGGATGGAGAATGTGAGGTCATCAGGAGTTCAGATCCCCTCATCTGCATGGTCTGCGACCATGAAAAAGCATGGATTATTTTCAAGGCAGCAACCCGTGCATTTGACACTGAATGGAGAACCCAAACTCTATCACCGAGTTGGGACTCGTTCAGCAAAAAGCCCATGTCAAAACTGCAGAGAGTGAGATTATCCTATAGCTACATAAGGATAAGCCAATGCATGGAGTCTTCTTCAAGAACATTGAAGACCTTGGCTTATCCAGAAACCTGACCTTCACATTTCTTAGGTCAAATGGGCTGTTGTCAGAATCCAAGGAATTCATAATTGCCTGCCAGTATAGTGCTTTAAACATCCTCGTCTACCGTTGCCGTGTGATGGGTATAGAGGTCCCTGACACTAGATTCAGAGCGGGTCGTGGGGCAGCCGAGACCATAATGCATTTGCTGTCAACCTGTCTAGCTCAAGCGGTCTCAGCTTATATCAACAGACATAACGAGTGTTGTGTTATTATCTTTTACACTCGTACGGTATAGACGAGACACCGGTGTTGCCTCAGGCTCCGGGGAATATTGAGTCTGTGTGGAGAATGAGAAGTGGCGAAACTACTGGAACTAATCATTTCCCACCTTCAGGCAAATTCAAGCCAATAAGCCTTATGTACTCCTCCTCATCCATCAAAGTTGGATGATTTTCGTCATAGAGTTCTCATAGAGGCTAAACGAACATCGTCCAAGAAGAGGAGGAAAAATGGACCAAATATCAAGAACTACTTTTTGAACTCCGAGAGCTTTACCCAAACCATCCTGGTAAAATGGTGGTTCTGATAATAGGGGGCCATTGTTTGTTGACCTCTGCTCCACCAGACCACAGATCCATACGTGATTATTGGTCATATGACAGTCACGTTCAACCAATATACTTGTTTTGGTGACATCCCCAGGGTTCTGTCACATATTCTGCGACATGTTCATAATGATAGTCCTTTCCAGATGCAAGTTTCAGTTCAGATTTTCATCCAAAGTTGGTCCCAGACAATTCACTTCACTCGCAAAAGGATTTGTTACCCCAATGATGCAAGGAGGTATTCCCCCTATTTTTTCTGGTGACCATATTGTAGTGGTTAATGGACATTTCCTCCTTCACAGACAATTCATATGTGTTTTTCAGTCTATAAGGACGTAAAACATCATGTCTTCGGAGTTGTAATTTGATACTAGGACCAGATCGGTTTACATAGACGTCTCAGAGCAAGCGTATGGTCAACAGGTCATCCACCAAGAGTGACTATACAGCAGAGGGGTGAAAACCCATCCCCTGAGAAGAACTCCAGGCTGGCTGCTTGAAGCTTACACTCTCTCCCTCTAGAGAGGTCGTCATTGTTCTGCTATGAAGCATAGTTCTTATCCACTAACATCTTAAATTGGTTTAACTGGAGACTTTGGACACATTTAATAAGTAACAGTGTTAATGCTTATAAGTGGTCTAGGAACGTAGCAAATGATACCTCCTGTTGTTCCAGGATGTAGTTGGACAATATTGAACTTGGATGTTTTCATTCGTTGGGTGGGACAGAGTGATGTATGGCGTATTCTAGCACGGCAAGAATCTTAAAACGTGTCATGATTGTAAATGGTTATTCCCAAACAAATGAAGGATAATATTCAATGATTTATTACAATTAGCCCTTACAATAGTCTCCTTCTTGGGGGACTGTGCACAAAGAGATGTCAGATGTATTCAAATATCCACTTTGTGGGAATGTGTAGAGCGGAGGAAATTATTTGTTTATTTAGTTTCTACTTTCCTGCACAATCAGCAAACTTTATTCGAATTAATTAAGGTCGATTGTTTGTCCGATGAAATCTAAATCCATGTCTTAGTTAATCAATTTCTTCTTCAGCTCACTCAATATAAACAATGCAGATATCACAGGCATCCGAACTGAAGATAAAAACTTATCTTTATATCTAATGTTATTTTCCTCCTGACTAATCAAGTCTTGATGTGAAAATAATAGGGTTCTTAATAAGATTGCAAGAAGAGAAATCAGGAACTATCAACATTTCTATTGACGTTATACAAACAAAAAACAATTGAAGTGAAATTGGAGTCTACCGGCACGATACAGGGCGAATTCGAAGCTTCTCCAACTCGGATAACTACTCGACATTTCTGCAAAAGGTCATTGAATGTTGTGAACTCACATGGAGAATATTTCGCTTGAACTTTTTTAGTATACTCATTGCGGAACTATTCTATATACAAAACCTAGGTTATTATATAAACGCTAGCGTCGCTGGCCATGGTTCTGGATATTTTCATAGAAATCATATCACACCGCCAATAAAAAAAACCGCAACGAAGTCAGCCTACATAAAACCGCGGAATTCTTTCAACAAATTCTTTGCGATCATCATAGCGAATCGTGAAAAGTCAAGAGATGCCAGAATACATGCACTGGACTGACTTTGATCGTAGATGGGCCAAGGACTGATAAGAGAGGAGGATCTTCGCTGATAATAATAAAAATATCCAATTTTTGTCATGAAAAATTAAAAGTCGGATTGTTACTTTACAGCATTTTTCAAAGAAATGTGAATAATTTAGTAGTTTCTTGAATATACCAAGGGGTATATAAATTGCAATAAGTAAAGAACCAAGTAGTTTCAACAAGTTTTTTATGTTCATTTAAATGGACTCTAGTTAGGACCAACCTTTCCTTTGGGACATTCGGTATGACTTACGAATCAATATTGACTCTGTATGGTAGTTACCTAAAAACTTATGAAATTCTTAGATGGTAATGAATCAAAATGAAACCAATCTCCATGAAATTGAAGATGCACGAGGCGATCAAAAAATTATTTAAATTTCGTTTAGTATTCAATTACTCGGATGAGAGCAGTTTGATTGTTTCAAGGAACGATTTTTCACGCCTCTAAAGTTTCTTTTGTGTTTGAAGTACCTATTTAAATATAATAATAATAAATAGCTTTATTGTGCACATTACATTATACAAAAGGAATCTGATATCGCACAAGACGTTTTTCGAATGTGCCTTACAAAAACTTATTTATCAACAGCTTAAGGGTAAATTATTTGTTCCGAAGGTTCAAAAAATGTCTTAGTGAATTTAACGAAAAAAGTTAGCAGAGTTAGCAGTGATAAGATTTCTATTTGGTAGACCTTCAATTTTGTTAATGGAACAGTAGGTATAAGTTACTTGGTCATTTGTATGAATTATTCTACAAATATAATAATATTTTTATTGTGACTCACTGCTTTCAATACAATGTTAACAAACCATTATTGCCTGATCAAAAACTTGCACTTTCGTTTTTTTTATGTTTTTATATTGTTGAAATCAATTCGTAGTGTAGTTACTTATGGAAAAATTTGAGAGGGTTCACGAATTCTAACTTGTTGAAAAATAAAACTTATTTGAAAATGTATCAACTTCTCGTATTCCATTGAGTCCAAAAAGTATTTCCGGATTCCAACTCCATACTCAACTTGGAAAACTAGACAACTGCAAATTTGAAACACACGAATTAAGAAGTCACTAATTCTTCGAAATATGAAATGACTCAAATGAACAATAATAGTGGCCAATGGTCTATTATTATCGGCGCAAGTCGGTTATTTTCGCTAGCAGTACTTTTTTCATCACAAACGCTCTTCTTATGAGGTAGTCAGGTAATAAATATTATTTGGTTAAAATTCAAAAAATAATTTTGTTAATGTAACAGTTATCTTTATCTCAAAACACTTTAACGTTGTCTAAAATAATGAAATAATGTTCTGATGACCGTGTATTTTTATAAACAATAATTTAATACTATTGGGTCGACCAGCTACTGTACAGCCTATAAAAATTATTAATATTAATCGCAGGGAGATTATTATTTACCATTTATGGAATTATTATTATTCGATTGTAGTTCACTGTCATGATGATAAAAAAATGCGGAGCGCCCCGGAGCGCCACGGCAAATAATAATAATAGCCGTCCTCTACTCGCACAGGCTATGCCTTTGGGTACACTCAACGAGTGTTTATGAAGGAGTATTTTTATTATTATTATTATCTCCTCTTCTGCATCTCCCTATTGCCATTGTCAGTTGCACAGAAATCCCGAGGATACAACTGCGGCACCCCCAGCAACCGGAGGCATAAGGTCACCCATCTGTTTTACATGGATTACCTCAAACTATATGCCTCGGGAGAAAAGGATCTTCATCATTCCTTAAGGGTGGTGTAAGAGTACAAGCATGCTATCGGAATGGAGTTTGGAATCGACAAATGTGCCACAGTTCATCCCAAAAGATAACGAGGCGAGGAAAACGAAAAGGACTTGATTCCGGTGAGACGTATACTAACCTAGGGGCGGAACAACGCCGCTCCTAAGAGGTAACTACTTTTGAAAAACTCTCTCCACGGCAAGTATCAACACAAACTCCGGCAGATCTGGTCATACTGTCAAGGCAGAACAAAGTTGCTGCAACTAATATGCTTGCAGTTCCGATTCTTCTTTACTCCTTCGGAGTGATGAAATGGACTCAGGAAGAGCTGATTCTTCTTTACTCCTGTGAAGTGATGAAATGGACTCAGAAAGAGCTGCGACAACTCGACGTAAAAACTCGCAAATGTTGCATTATCATAGAAGCTAACGTCCCAAATCGTCTGTTCCACGGTTATACTTCCCCAGACAACGGGAAGGTCATGGATTTTTGAGCTTGGAGTGTCTACATAACAGAATGGTACTGGATGGAGCCTTTGAAGTCGTCAGGAATAGTGGTTCGTTCGAGACTCTCGTTTTCGAGAGTCTCGCATGGTCTCGTCTCGTTTTCGAGACGAGACTCGAGACGATACTCGGACGAGATGAGACTTTTGTTGGTCTCGTCTCGAGTCTCGTGCATGAGGTTTCGCGTCTCGCGCGAGAGTCTCCCAGGTGAATATTTTTATGTGCGGACTCGAAAAGCCAATAAAAAATATTTTAAACAAAACTGAATGAACATCATTTTCTTTTAATAAAAAATTATTAGTATAATACCAAGAATTTCTTTTGAAAGTCTCTGCCGGCGTTATCGGATCGGTTGACGGTAATCACTTTGTCTTTCTGAAGCGCGCCGCCGCCGATTTTTAACCCTATTCATTAATTTTGTTATATGTAAGTGTTCTATTGTGATCGAAATAAATAAAGATTATCTCTTCCAAGTTTAGTTATTCTTTGTTCGGTGTGGATAGTGGTAGTTGTTCGAATTTTTGAGCGTGCTGAATTGTGCCAAATTAATTCAAAATGAGCCGATTCAAGAGGAAAAAAGCGAACTTTTGACTTCAAAGATGAATCAAATTCCGGTGATTTTTCTAGTGGAACTGAGGATATTTACATACCAGACAATATTTGTTTGAGTGATACTGTGACTGAAAGTGAATTGTCGTCTTCGTTAAATAGCAGCAACTCTTCGTCTCGCATGCAAATACAAAACGACTCTCACAAAAGCAAATTCGACACTTTTTCAACATGGATTTGAAGGGGACAAATCGAGATAAAATTGCCAGGTGTAGAATATGTTTCAATTCGAAGGAAATTAAAATGTCACGGGGAAATACTACCGGATTAAGAAAACACCTACGCAGGAAACATCCAAAAGCATATTTCAAAATATATCCAAATGAACCAAATCAACTGGCAGAAGCAAGTACTTCCAGACTCACTGTTCCCGAAATGTTTGCTGCGAATTCTCAATTGAAGGTAAGCTGTTAGATAACTTTATAATTTAATTATTTTAAGGCTGTATACCATCGATGACCACATTTTTATTTACGGCATATTTTTGTTTTGAATAGTGAAATCTATAACTTTTCCAAAAGGCTGACGGCATCTAGCGTTATAAAAAATCTGCCACTTCTGCAAGTTTAAAGTTTAAAGTATAGTCTTTCTAATATTAATTTCATTTGATACGCCGACATCTCATTTAAATGATGATTTATACTCTCCAGCCAAAGATTTTCATATTCAAGAAATATACAGCGTGGATCAAATTTGGCTTACATTGCTATCTTAAAACTATAAGAGATAGATAATGTGAGAATCGGCTGTACGGTACAATCTTTTCTGAATTTTAGCCATTTAGATTTTGATATACAGTGTGTCTAAATGGATTGATATATTGCGATCTCGGAAACTGTAAGAGATAGTAGAACGAGTAAATGGGAGAAGCTTTAGACAATTTAGTTAGTAATTATACCTATATGGCGCTTGTTTCGTGATTCTAGAGATGATTTTTTTTTTCAGATATTTTGAAAAAACTTAAAAATGCATTTTCGAAAAGGCCCTTTTTATTTATCAAAATTTTCATAATATCTAAAAACATTTTTGCATCAACTTTTAACATAGCCATGTGTCTTGTCCGATGATTGTACTCACAACGTTTCGGTTTTTTCAGAACTATCATTAACTTTAATTTTTTAAATATGGGACTGGATTTTTATTCCACACTTCAGGTGCCGTTGGTTTTTCAGTGATTGCAATTTACGCCAGCCATACTAACTACTACCACTGTACTAAAAAGCAGAAAATAGAGAGTAGAGAAAGAGCTATTCATGCATCAATTATCTATTGTGTCATTTCACAGGTGGTTACATAAATAGCTATTTTGATACTGACAACCAAAATATGCTATTTTTCAGTTGACATTTAAATGTGAAAAACTGGAAAAACATCAGTGAAACATAAAACAACAATGCGAAAAGTGAATCAAACGTTGAAATTTCGTCTGAATATTTTTAATTATACTTCCGTGACAAAGAATATTGTATGATACATTTGTTAAAAGTGATTTTATTTTGCTCGTGTAGTTGCTCCACTCGTGGACGCTTACTTCGCAATATAAAATGCCACTTTTAACACTTGTATCGTAAATAACTATATTTTGATTTCCGTCCGTTTTATAAGGTCTTATCACATTCCATCCGAGAGGGCTAAGGGTTGTTTTTTACCTTTGACTTTTTCAGTTATTTCATTTATAAAATATTGTTAGGTTTTTATTTTCTTTAGTTGTATAACTTTCAAATACATGATGTTATTTTTTAA
The DNA here is from genome assembly GCA_958502065.1 of Chrysolina americana. NCBI lineage: Eukaryota > Metazoa > Arthropoda > Insecta > Coleoptera > Chrysomelidae > Chrysolina > Chrysolina americana. The sequence goes on from OY293420.1 coordinate 9,198,793, forward strand.
CAATTGTAATTTTCTCTTCCGACTCTTATATTATAGCAAGTATTCAGGTATTCCTTATTGCACTGAAGCAATAAGATTATGAATGATGAGATTTCGATACTTTCACGAGACTCTCGTGCGAGAAACGAGACGAGACGAGAATGGAGGCTGCGAGACGAGACTTGAGACGAGACTTATCATTCCATCGGCGAGACGAGACAAGACCTTATGAAAATCTCGTCTCGTTGGTCTCGTGCGAATCACTGGTCAGGAATTCCCTTCTCTACTTAGCCTGCGGCCATGAAAAAGCAGAGATTGGAGCAATCTCTCTCAATGCGGCAACCCGTGCAGCCGATGAACTAGGTATCGTAACGACACTGAACGGACAATCCTAAACTCTGTCAGCGAGTTGACAGCCGTTCAGCAAAAAGCCCACGTCAAAGCTGCAGAGAGTGAGAGTCTCCCACAGCTACATTAGATGAACCCTGCAGGCTTTACTCAAACCATTGTGTTGAAATGGTTGTTCTAATAATAGAGGTCCTTGATGGAATGATGGGACGCTGCTCCCGAACCCAAAAATCATACCGGCTTGCCTTGATATGGCAGAACTCTTAGCCGGACAGATGCAGAAGGCCTTTATCCTTGGCTCATTCCGCCTGTTCAGGGCACATGATTTCTGGACCCAATAGTCACTCACCCCACGGTGTGGGGAGTTTCAAGAGGAAAATGTTCCAGCACGCCCTTCAGATGTAATGGAATTCCATGGACAGGGCCTAACTGGGAAATTCCTAACTGAAAAAAAATATGGCATTTATTGCCCAACAGAAACCATCTATGAGGCAATTTCATTAGGGGTTAAACAGGAAGTGCTTTTGAAATATTTTGATCTGCAACCAACACAGTGCTGGGCTTGATCCACTGTATCAAATTTCAGAATTATAATTTGTTTAATTGTCAAATTACAATGAGTTAACTGCGGGTTAGGGTCACAACGTATGGAGAAAAATCGTCACAGGTACAATGAAACGTTACCTATAAATAATCACCAGGAGTAAAATCAGTTTTCTTCTCAGAAATTTAGTGATTTCTGAACTTGGTGGACGCCGTTTCAGTTCGCCTTCTCCAACAACTACAAGAATATTTGGGTTTTGCTCGAATCAAACTGAGGTTTTGAACCCCTCTCATTGGTCTGATGCTACATGTCCAGAAATATCGTTGTTTGTTCGATTAACAGAACAACGATTTTTAACAATTGAAGTTGCGTACACGAAGTCCAAATATGGTTGTATTCAGTTGGTAATTTTCAGTCGTTTCGGAGGTGTGCCACTCGCCTATCGAGGAGTGTTTACAACAAAGCATTCCCGATAAAAATACACATGTAGACATGTCTCGGGCAATATCTGCCCCGGGCTCCCCTACAACTAATTAATAAATCCTCGTTAACCACCGCGCATTTTCATTTGACTATAAAATATGCAGTGCACCTCATTTGCATCCTTCTATTAGACATTCCTTGGGGCAATCAGCTTGTTATTATCCTCCTAGAATTATCTTCAAAATGAACCCATTTCATTCGTTCTTTTCTGGAATATTCATGTGGATTGAAATATCAGCGTCAGTTGTACAGAAACAAAGGACATACATGAGAGCGGTGATGAATTTTTGCGGCGAAATTTTATTGGGCAAGTTTATTACGTTCGAAGGTGTATTTTGATAACGGGACTCATTAATTTTCGGTCATTTCTTTGAATGAATTTGAATTCGATACTATTCAACTAGAGCAGCTTGCATTTGATTGGAAATCGTTACCTACATGCTTCTTTCGAAGTTTTTTACTCTCATCAGTGCTAGGATAGGTCAGACAACAATATAGATGTCTTGTTGCACAAAAAAACGAAAACATAGTATTCCCCTACGAATGAAGCCGCGACTCACAATAAGTCATTCGCAGCGACAACCGCGAAAGAAAAAAGTAGCATTTCTCGGTATCACATAATCTAGGAAGAGTGAATGCAATAAATCGAACAAAGTTCGACATATTTTTGTCATTTAATTGATGATATCGGATTCTGAAGCAGGAGTCACTTTAGTATCAAAGAGTTTTATTGCAGTCATCAGTCATTGAGGGTAGAATGGGTTTCAAAGCAAAAAATTGTAAAATTTAAGTTGAGGGATAGAGCCATAATTCCAAAACTATAATTGTTGATAACACAATGGGGATACCGAAAAATCCGAATACAGAAGGCACAGGAATAATTGAAAGAATGAAATATCAAATTTGAAGATATGTCTCAACAGAGATCATATATTGTGAATGTCTAAATCCTTGAGGCCTCCATAAAGGAGAACCAGGCGCTATGAATTTCACCATATTCACATGCCACCTGATCCCAAATAACGTGATCCCCGTGGTTTTTACCTGATAAAAACTGAAGGCACTGCAAATTCCACCAAACTCACAGAAAGTACTCAGCAGAGAGTATTATATGGATTCACTAAGAGAAACGTAGATTGGCTATCAAATAACTTTTGGGGGTGAAGATCTCAGTAAAAGGAGAGGTGGTGCTGTAGTAAAACACAAATATATTTGAGATATGGCATAAGTGAACCGGGTTTTTGAACAGGAGTAGGAGAAGAACTTGGTGTTCTCGAAACTTCTGTGTCAAAAGTTGTCAGTGGTATTTTCACTGTGTTAGGAATTAAATATTTCACTACAGATGTTGGATATTTTACAAATCATATAGCAAAGAATACTACGTAACAATTCTCTCGACCTCCCTGATGATTTTTGAAAATTAAAATAGATTTTTGTCGACAAAAATTTATTTGAGGTGCAATTCCCACGTCAATAATTTGAACGATGTCTGTAAGTGATACTTTTGAATAACATTCTCATTTGTCTATATGAATTTTCATGAGAACTGGATAATTAATGAATCAACTACCTGAATGAAAATAGAAATCTTCACTTTTAGTATTTTTCTTTCTAGTTAGTCTAGTTACTCTAGTTAGTCTATCACATGTAGTTCAATGTAAAGTCTGGCCTTACACGGGGAAGTAGTTGTTTTCTGTTAGATGCTACAAAAAAATGGTCGCTTTCATGGTAGGTTTTTCCATTTTCGGAAAATGTTTTCCTTTCCAACAGTATATGCCATATACTTTCGCACGACAATTCATTACAATTTATATAGGAAATAATTACAATGAAAACTACAGTATTGCTACGTACTTTTGCACGACAAATTATTACAGTATAGAGAATGGAATTTTTTAAAGTTTTATCTATTCCCTCATGACTAACACTTAATTAATTTTGAACACCCTATAACTTAAAAAAATGAAGCGGTTGCGGACCCACATTCATATGAAAAACTTTTCTTGAAATCATTCAAGGATAATCGTCTTTCGGGATCAGCAGACCATACCTATTGTATAGTATTGTATAGGTTTTTTTGCGAAGGATTGGATTACGTAATCCACCATTTTTCATAATTCGTTTAATGGTCTTCCGACAAGTAGTGTCGCCCCTCTTCATGATGTTTTTTGCTTCATATTGAAATCGATACGTAGTCGGAGTGCATTTTAATTCTAGAACCCAGATATGGCGCTGAATTCATACTTCAGTATTTATCTCAAAGATTTTCAACTAGACTAAAAGGATTTATCGATTCAATTGGGTCGAACTAGCATTCGCTGATGATTGGCAATGACCATGAAACCGGTACGAGGGTGTTTCCCCAATTTAATCGAAAAATTATTCCAGCTTCGATGTTTAAAATGCATTACAAAGTAGTTCTTGTAGAAAACTTTGCCAAGTATTGAACAGATATAATTTAACGGTCGTAGAGGGCAGTAGCTGTTTTATGTTGATTACTTGCCGACGACCATACCTAATGTATAGGTTTTTTTGCGGAGGATTGGATTACGTAATCCAGCATTTTTCATAATCAGTATTCAATTACGAAACACCCTGTTTGTTGTAAAATATACAGTACAGATTGAGTAAATTCACGGTGATTTACGAACCACACTGTATATTATATTAAAATTCATGGAAGCTGAAGTCTTCATACATATCTGTACATCGGAACTATAAGACACTATGTCACATAAACAAAAAGTGGACATAGTGTCTTATAGTTCCGATGTACAGATATGATCTTCATTGAATTGTGAAAAATCAAGATACGAGTTGCTCATTTGCAGAAAATGATCAAATAGTCGTAGTATTAATCTTTTAGGGACTTCGACTCGTAAATCTCTCGAAAATAAATGCTCTTCAGTATCCCCGTACACACTTGTTACGATATGGAGGCTATTTCTTGACTTTCGATAATATTACAGGTGGAATCTATTCAGAAGGACCCGTTTCAACACACCTATCAAATTAGAAAGCATAGCACCTCGAGTGTCTGTGAACCATATCTTGACATAACGGATAGATCCGCCACTGCAATTTGTAGTTACCGATTTTTTCGTAATGGATCACGACCCACAGCAGTCGTTAGTTACCCGATTTCGATTAAAAAGTCAATTAGGCGGTTAGTTATAACATAGAATTTACGTAAGTTACGATATTATCAAGAAATTACAATAATCTAGTCCTCAGCACGCTTTGGGGAGGGTGAACCAATCAGCGCCAATCGATCAAAATAAAGATAAAGTACATGGTTTCATTTGCAGTTGATTCAGTTCCCGAATCTAGTTTTGTACGAGAATAACTGAGGTGTCAATTTTTTTATAAACTCCAAAAATCGGATATTTCATCTGGAGAGATATCTGTCAGAGGAAATGTTCAAGAGTGAAAAACAGAATTGCGAGAGTATTCTCATAAGACCGAAATCAGGAAGGGTGACCTCAGTCTCAACCCGATCAAATGCTTCATAGATATCAATGCCACAGCCAGATTTTTGCTATATATGAATCGAAGAGGTGAGGTACGTTTTGATTATATACTAGGGAAAAGGCTATCTGTAATTAACAAAGGCTCCGAAACAGCCTTCATAACTATAAATAGACAAGAGGTCTAGATTTAACTCAAACTTTCTGAGCAACAAAATACGGCATTGAGCAGCATCTTCTGAACCTTCCAGTTCAGATCACAGAAACATTCTATTCACTACTGATACAGGTCCAAGACCAGAATATCGTGACTAGAAAGCTACAGACTGGAGCGGATAGAAACATTAAGAGTATTCTGTACCACCCCAAAGAGAATTTAGTTGAATTGGTTCTTAGTCAGCCTCTCAGATTTCTTTGCACAATATATCGATAATATCGATATTATTTGGTAAAATTATCGCGTGGTCGTAAGAAAAATAATGTACATTTATTGCATATACTTTTTCAGAAATTTAGTAAAATAAATTTACTGAACAATACTCGCTGATGAGACGAATTCAAATAATGTTCATGGTTATTTGTAGACAAGTCGTGGGAATATTACTGCTTTTGTACTGAAGAGATTGAAATTATTGCCTAACTCATTGGCGCTCAGATGCTTTTTTATGTAGAAAGAAGTGCATTGATTATTGATATTAATTGTCGCTTTTGAACATAACATGAAATGAAAAAGATCGCTGACATGACAATATAAATTGAAATGTAAGAGTACTATTTTGAAGAACAATTTTGTTTTCGAAGCTGAAAGACTACCTCAAGATAAACCATCTTTGACCGTTTCAAATGACAACTTATCGATACCTTGAAGAATTACTACTACTTGTTTTGTTACACTGATAGTTCCGAATTTGAGCTTGGTATCCTGGTTTTAACCTTGGTATCCCGTCTTGAATCTCCGGACACTACTACGAAATTGAAGTCATATCACCTTCGGATGCTCAATTACATTTAAAAGATACTTGTGCAGAGTTCCTTGAAGAGGTCTGACTTATATTTCCATTACGACACGGTAATTTTTTATAGGATATAAGGAAATATAGAACCAATACGGAGTATACAACTCAGTTCCAATAGAAATACAGCAGATAAAAGCATTGTGAATATAACAAAAATGTATTGGTCTATCTAAGTAATTTCAATTTCTTCTTTGTTGATTACTTTATACAGTGAGGACCAAAAGTCCGTCGCCCCCCTGTAACTTCTTTATTCTACATATTACAAAAAAATGTTAAATACATAAGTTGTAGGGTTTCATTCGATCTCTTTAATGGTTTGAGTTTCATTCACACAGAGTGTCTCAAAAAAGCACGGTGACTTAGAAGTTAATTTTTTTAAATAGGACACCCTGTATTTCATTGCATTATTATATTCTGCGTTGAATTCTGAACAAGTTTGATATATGATTTTCTATCAAAAAAGTTAATAGTTTTGGACTTATGAACACTTGTAAATAATTATTTCGACTACTTTTGCACCAGTTCACGAATAAATTAATGAGGTAGGCTATGCACGCTAGGCGCGTTTATTTTATCCATGACAACGAAAAAAAACTCTTATCTGTTTTTGCCAAATGTCATTGACATTTTGTAGGTTTTCAAAACTTTGTTTCAAACGGTTTTCAATTTCTCTTGTTGATTAATATGGCTCGTTCAGTAGCAGACAAAGTTGAAGCCGTTATCATATTTGGTGAAGCTAACCGAAATTACCACGCTGCTATTCGCATTTTCAATGAACGGTTTCCAGAACGTCCGATGTGTCGAAAATATCTGCAGAAATTGGTGGCAAAATTTAACCAAACTTGCACCGTGAAAGATGCTCCGAGATCTGGGAGGCCGAAAATAATTACGGAAGATGTTGAAATTCAAGTACTAGCCGAAATGGTAAATAACCCACAACAATCAACTAAGCAAGTAGCTGAGACATGTGATGTTTCTAAAACATCAGTAAAGAGGGTTTTAAAACAAAATAAATTCCATCCTTACAAAATAAAAATTTTGCACCAATTGGTTGAAGATGATCCAGACCGGCGACTTGAATTTTGCGAGACCATGGCAGAAAGAATTGTTTCAAATCGACTTTATTTGCAACACATCTGCTTTAGTGATGAAAGCACTTTTTACCTAAATGGAAATGTGAATACCCAGAATTGTAGATATTGGAGTGATGAGAATCCCCATGAATTCCGCGAGGGGCATACTCAATTTCCCCAGAAAATTAATGTTTGGGCTGGTATTTTAGGTAACCACATTGTAGGTCCCATATTCTTGGAAGAAAATTTAAATGGTCCCAGATACCTCCAAATGCTGCAAGACACAATAAGTCCCAGTATCGATGAAATCGTTGCGCAAAACCCACATGAATTTTACTTGGATGTAACATTTCAGCAAGATGGAGCGCCACCACACTATTTTCGGGAGGTGAGAAATTACTTAGATGAAAGGTGTCCAGATAGGTGGATTGGACGTCGAGGTACAACAGAGTGGCCAGCTCGCTCACCGGACCTCTCACCGCTTGATTTCTTTCTCTGGGGCTATGTGAAATCCGTAGTTTTTAAGACAGTTTGTGGGTCGTTAGATGAACTGCGCCGTCGAATTATTGAAGTGTGTTCAGAAATAACACCTCAAACCTTGATTAATGTTAGGGAAGAGTTTACAACCCGACTATTTATGTGTCAAGAAATGCATGGTGGACATGTCGAACATCTTTTGAAATAGATAAAAACTCACCGTTTTTAGTTATAAATTAAAATATCTCTTCAGTTTTTAATGATTCTTGATCTGTATTTATCAACAACTCTAACAATTGTAAAACGGTACGACGAGGTAAGTTACACATGGTGCCATCAGCAGTTTGCAACATTGGATAGCTTTCAAAAAGTTAGGATAGGAAAGTGGAATACATTGTGATCCATTTGTTACGATTTTCTCATTGAACTGGCGCAAAAGTAGTCGAAATAATTATTTACAAGTGTTCATAAGTCCAAAACTATTAACTTTTTTGATAGAAAACCATTTATCAAACTTGTTCAGAATTCAACGTAGAATGTAATAATGCAATGAAATACAGGGTGTCCTATTTAAAAAAATTCACTTCTAAGTCACCGTGCTTTTTTGAGACACTCTGTATGAATGAAACTTAAAGCATTAAAGAGATCGAATGAAACCCTACAACTTATGTATTTAACATTTTTTTGTAATATGTAAAATGAAGAAGTATTCGTTTAGTATTCTATTTTGAACAAATTTGATCATTATTTCAATCTATCTCATTATTTTTGATTATTTTCAATCAAAAATTCAATTTAGTAACTGGGTTGAATAGTTTATGAGAGATTTATTTATTCTATACGTATGATATACTTTAAATTTTATAGTCTACGTATACGTTCAAATGGATAACTCTGGCATATTTTAACCGAATCAGATGATTTTATAGATCATGGCGCCACCATTTTGAAAGATCATTTTAAATGGCATGGGGGGTCGAGTGATATTTCGTTCGAAACATCTTTCAATTCTCTATACAATAGCAGGAGAAAAAATGGAGGTATAGAGCGTTAGAACTCTCACATGATGATCCTTTGGAATAGTTGGCTATTAACGAGCGCTGGTAGAATAAAAAATAAGTTTTTGTTATTTAAAAAAATTATTCAGTCTTTGAAATGGCAGATAATTGCTATCTCCGAAAGAAATTCAAATGGCAAGGCAGGTATAGAGTAATCCCTCGTTTTAATAAAAAATTCCTTCAGAATGGCGTTAAACAAGTATGATGCCAATGAAAAATTCCATCCATATATCAGTATGCATCATTGATGATCAACATGGTTTCATGAGCAAAAAGTCAACATAGCCATAGTCGAGTTGAAAAAACAAGAAACAATAGGTACGTGTTTTACAACGAGAAAGAATCAGGTGATTTTTTTGAAACTCCTGGCGTGCCTCAGGGGTCCAATTTGGGGCCTCTATTCTTTTTATGTGTGATATATATTGTAACCAAAGTGCAAAATTCACCCTTATAAAGAATGCTATCCTTATCCTCCAATTTTACTATTTTATTTTATAACTATACTATACATTTTCACTAACACAAATTACTGTTCACATGTATATTTATATGCGTATGTCCTTGCGTACCGTCATGTACAAATTTTCACTAGTTCATAGCTGCAATATCATATATTTTATTTACATCATTTACTGGAATGAATTATGCTTATGAAAATTTGCATCAAGCTCCAACTCACGCACAAACATATAGATAGAAAATTCGGCCCACGCACAAGTTTTAATTTTGTGGGCTTTTCTCCCATTTATACGCCATGTGCTATATATCTAATGTAATGTAAGTACAATCAAAATTTTTAATTTCATGGTAAATAAATTATTATTATAATTATTAGTATATACAGGGGTTTTCACTCATAACAGTAGGAAATCTCCAAAACCAAAAGAAACATAAATGAACCTGAAAACTTATCAAAAACATCGTAAAAAACATCCACAGAGCGCGACAATACACCTTCATAGATTCAAATATGCAGATATTATGCAAATTATAATAGGGTCTATTAGCTAAAAATGTTTTGACTGTGTTTCTAAGCTTTTCGTTGGTCAATTTTGCTTCTCTTATATCTGAAGGCAAGTGATTAAACATCTTGACCCCATTATAATAAATAGAATTAATCCCTGACCATATTGGTTAAGGGAATGGGCAATTTCGACGCGTTAGAACGACTTTTGTAACGATTGGACGCAGTCTCATATAAGGAATAATTCTTGTGAATGAGTCAGACTGATTCTAAAATGAATAATGCAATCGAAATCAATATATTTCCTTCAGCGAATGAAGCATCTGCATGAATCACGAGGTTTATGCTCATACATATATCTGATCGATCGTTTCCGCAGTACCAATACAGTCTGAAGTGCTAATGAGTTGCATACTCCCCAAAACGGTATCCCGTAACGTAAATGGGACTCTAAAGGAGAGTAATACACCGTTCTGGCAGTTTTAATTCCCAAATTCATTGAAGTTTATCTTACTGCATTACATCCGGAAGAGATCTTACTTTTAAGATGCTTGATATGTTCGTCAAATTTGAGCCTATTGTCTATATGTATACCTAGATCTAGTTTAGACTTGTTCTCAATCGTTTAGTTGTCACCCAATGCTAGGTCTTCTCGAGAACAACGGAATGAAATGATATTTGTTTTTGAGGCATTTAAGGTTAACAAATTGGCATCGCACCACCCCTTGATTTAATTGATACCTGTATAGATATTGCGTCGTGTAAATTATTTGAATTTTTGCTGTTTCACAATATTGTCGTTTCATCAGCAAAAAAGGGGATTTTCCAGAAATGCTTGAATTAGCAAGGTTACTAACATATAATAAAAATGAAGTGGGTCCCATAACTGATCCTTGTGGTACTCCAGTTATAATAACCGTTTTTTTTTCAGACAGTTCTGTAGTTCTTACCATTTGATTCCTTCCTGGACGGTATGATTCAAACCATTTATATGTAATTCCTCTGCAACGGTAATGTTGAATTTTTCTTATTAATAATTTATGATCAACACAATCGAACGCCTTTGACAGATCACAAAAGACCGCAGCAGCTTTGTTACCAGAATTCAACTTTGCATAAATGTCGTAGAGAAATGAAAATATTGCATCGTGTGTATTTTTTTTTTGCTTTGAAAAACCAAACTGATTTTCACTTAAAACATTTTGGCATCAGAGTAAATCGGTCAGACGTATTTCAAATACCGACAGCGATCTTCATGAAATTATAACAAAATTAGGAACGTGGGCCAAAATAATGCGACTCAGATCTTTTTCGGTAAATGACAACGCAACGAATTTTTTCATGCGCTAACAATGAGATTTCACCAAAATAAAATCTATTAACACGCGTACTTTGTATCATTTGGCGGATACAGAAGGATTTTCATTGGTTCATCCGAATACGGTACCACTAGATGGGAAGTGGGTTAGTTTCAGCAAGCTCTTGCATCGCTACAAAATGCATGGAGCGTCTTTCTCGCGACAGATATTCACAAGCCTTCGGTACCAACGGTTTCAGTACCGACAGTCGTACTCTTGAGTCGTGCGCGAATTCTGAAAATTGAAGACGGCCGCGGAGATAATAATTCTTAGCCTGTGGTAGCTTCAAATTTCCGGAATCTCAATTATCAAAATGCGTGTGATTATCTTAGTTTGCGTACTGTGCGCGACAGAGGCAAACTCGCAGTTCTGGAACAACCCCCAGAACTATTTCCAGAGCTGGTTCAGACAGCCAAAAAGCGCTTTGAAACAGGAGACAACCACTAAACAGCCCAGTACTGCCACTATCACGACTACCAAAAAGGCTTTCGAGACGACCGTGGCCTATAGTACTAAAATTGAGAGTACCACGCCGGTAACAAAACCACCCTCGACCATTTCTGTCTCTGACACTACGTTGTCGTCAACTTCGAGAAAATTCACCTATCAGGCTAGTACTACCAGTGTCGGTACTTCTACAGAAGCAAGTACTTCATTTGAAACGACGACATATGATGTAACAGGCACTACTGAAGAACCAAGGGACAACAGCAGGACACACGATTTCTATGTCAGCAGGAGAGAGAAGCCCCATATCAAAATCATTTCCACCAATATAAGTCAGGTGAGTTCTAGTACTATCTATTCAACACATGTATTGTCTTCTATAACGTTATTTTTTCAAGTCGTTTTATCAAAAAGTGAGTGGAAGATATTTGAAAATTACTCCACTTCGTAGCATGAGATCATTTCTTTTGCAAATATCTACTCCAGATAGAAACGCAATAAATGTTTATTTATTAAAAATCCCATTTTTATTATTCAAAATATAAGAAAAAATTGTTGAAATAACGCGATGAACATTAACTTTACGCAGACTGTATTATTTCTTCGTGTGCAAATAATTTTTTAAATTTCTCGATGAGTGATCGATATAAAATTACTAATATAATTACCAATAACATTAACCTTCAGAATCACAGTTGGCATTGGAATCGACTGACGCCAGCATATTGAAAATCCCATTTAAAATAATTATGAATGAAAGTTTCTCATTGGGATCATGTTAGGACTCTCCAGAAAAATTGAGTTGAGAGAGTTGTTCAGGAATGTTTGACTTCGAAAATGTTCCAGAACAGAAGATTCATTTTTTAAATTTTGATGATATTTGGTATTTGGTTCATGGATATTCTGAATTATTTAAAACAAATGATTAAAATAATGTAGAACGATTAGATTACATGATTATTTTCGAATTGTGTTCACATTATAAAACATAATAGGGTCCAAGCCCTTTGTCCTAGAAGAAATCGTTGTTTCAAGACGCCCACCTACTCCAAAAATAAATGTTTTATATTTTGGTTGTTGTTATAATTCAAACAAAGTTCGAAAACTGTACCATGGAGTTTCAAATAAATAATAATAATTTCAACAGAATCAAAGAGACCAGACAAGACAAAATTCATATTTCATCATGAAAAATATTTAAATATTCAAATTATGTGGAGTTGGGCGTACTCACTATGAACAATGTCATAATTTCATAAAATGAAATTATATTGTATATAATCTATTTTCATTTTATAAAGACTAAACTCATTTTTCTGTATTCTCTCTATTAACACAGTCTTACTAGGAGTCCACACATCTTCGCGTATCATGAAAAGCGTGGTACAAACGAATTTGCAAGCATGCAGTGAATTTTGTAAATCAAACTCACCGTTGAGGAATCTCATTTGCTGTCTCTACTGGGAAAAAAAAGTATTTATCATAATGTCCTGAAACAATTATTGATGTTCTTAGTTCGAAAGAGAAATGCAAGAACTTAATATACTTTTGTTTCAACGATTTTAAATCTAAATTTTGCCGTAGTTCAGTCATGAAGGATACAATAAATAAGTGTACGTCAGTAGGTACCAATTTTGATTTACACCATTTTCGACTTGATAGTTGGGCTCAGATTAAATTTATTCACATTATTTTATGATAGTCTGTAATAATCAGACTTGAAAGTATTCTGGTTGATACAGTAAACTATACAGAGGTGCGGAAGGGAGTTGGCAACTAGAAATTAACTTAATTTCAGCTGGAAATCAGTTTAATTTCGAGGAAAAACTTGAATTTTGTGTTAATTTAGTGCTATAGCAAAAAATTTGCTTAATTTAAGTTGTAACTTGAAACTAAGAAAAAATCGAATGTTCGTTCTAATCTAATTTCGTGTAGTAAACACGAAATCGACACTAATTTTGTGTAATAATACTATGTCTTCATTGACTTTTATACTTACATTATTTGAATTTATAATTATATATATATATTCACTTTTATACTCATTTTGAATTTTATAATTTTATTGACGTTTACGCTTATATTTTTTATACTTATATTCACTTTTATATTTATATGGCAATTTCAATTCAATATATACACTAGAGATGAACTATTCTGCACGAAAGGGGTCATCTTACGTGATATACACTGCACGCAAGTAGCGATAAAACCACCTACTTTTCGGGAAAGTTATATTAGGGGGCAAAATTATGTGTTCAGGATCCCCAAATTACTACTTATCCATCTGTCTCCTGAAATAAATTCAGTTCTGAAATATTCTAATTTGTTTCACTTCCCATGGAAATGCCCCCGTGTATATCACTTATGAAGACCATTTTTGTGCACTTAGTTCATTTCTAGTGTATCTATGTATCCTGAAAATTTCATAGTTCTCAGTCGAAAATTACGGAAGATACGGGGGCGTTTCCATGGGAAGTGAAACAAATCAGAATTTTTCAGGACTGAAAATTTGGGGGTCCTCAACACGAATCCGAAAGCATTTAGGGGCAATTTTTCCCCCTTATATAACTTTCCGGAAAAATGGGTGGTTCTATCGCTACTGGCGTGCGTTGTATATCACGTAGGATGACCCCTTTTGTATAGTGAGTTCATTTTTAATATATCTATCGAATCTGAGAACTTCATGATTTTTCGTCAAAAATTACAGAAGATACGTTGGTGTTTCCATGAGAAGTGAAAAACACACACTGTATATGTTATCCTAATTCATCAAACCATAGGCCCCGGCTGTGGTGAATTTCTCTAATTTTATATAATTGATTGTTCTTTTTGTGAATGATCAGACATTTCGAATAAAAATAGTATTATCATTATAATAATTATAATAAACAGTGAAGAATTATATGGTACCTCTTTTTAAATAACGTTATAGTGTATTTTCATAGATATTAATACTTTGCTCTAGAGCTTTTTTTATATTTTCTCCACTTTTTCTTTTATCTTATATTTTGTAATCGTCCCAAAAGGCCCACATCTTGGTAGATTTCAAAACACGTAATCTTTCGAATGAATTGGAAATGATGTCCCGAAGGGTATCAACATAGTGAAATGATTACGAACGAGGTACCCTTCCCTCGAAGCGTTTCCACCAAGTGGAAAAAAAAATAAACATCATTCAGAGAACAACTACTTCCCTGGATAATATCATGACGGCATTGAAGTACATCTGACAGATATTTGTGCAACGTTCTTCCAAGAAGACCCAATTGCAAGTGCTAGTCTTGTAATAATTAAACAGAAGATTATTCTTCATTTGGCTAGGAATGACTACCTGCAGACATGCATGTTTCGAGGTTTTGCCTTTCATCAGGCTAGATCGGACAACAATATAATTTTCCTGTCCCTGCCTCTGATGAGAGGCAAAATTCGATTCCTCTATACTTTTTTTCTTGAAGGACACATTCCAACAGAATTTTGTCATTGACCATTTGAAAATGTCGTGAATTCAATGATCTCGTCAGTTTTTTCAAATTACTAATTTTTTTAGTATTTTGACCTTGAAAAAAAATAGTGATACGTGAAAATGAGGTGGGCCATAGAATAGCAGAATTATTTTAGTAATAACAATAAATGAGATAACCGTCAAAATGTAAAACCAATAAAACAGAGGATCAATTAGTTAGCAGAACAACTTTATAAAGACTTAAAAATAGCAGAATGAAATAAAAATAACTGATTTATAAGCCGCAACGAAATGCATCTGAAGTGTATTGTCACACATAAAGTTCGCGACATATGGAAGTTATTTTTATTAATAGATATAAAGAAAATTTTACTTCGCAGTTAGTTTGTGCTTGAAAAGTGAGTGAAATACAGCATCTTTCCTTTTTTCATGTGCTACTCTAAACCTGTCAAATTTGAATTAAAAAAAAAAATCCCCAAAAAATTAGCAGTATTAGTGAAAATACAGGCATTGGCAGAGAAACTGTGAGAAGAATTTTGCACAAAAATAATTTCCATCCCTATAAGCCAAAGTTCATACATACTTTCAAAGAAAGAGAGTTCGATATTCGAGTAGGATTTTCATTTTGGTTCCAAGGTGAGAAAGAAAATGATATCGCATTTCCCTACAGGATTTTATGGACTGACCAGGCAACTTTCACGTCGAACGGAACAGTTAGTTCCCAAAATTGCGCTGGTGGTCCAACAATAATCCAAATTTTGTAATAGTATGCCGTGACCAATATTTATTCAAGACAAATGTGTGGTGTGGTTTATTACATAACCAAATAATTGGATCATATTTTTTTAGAAAAAACTTGAACGCAGACATGTACAAAAATTTCATTATGAATCAGTTGTCTGAAGTTTTGGATAATCTGCCTCTAAGTGTTAGACGAAATGTGTGGTATCAGCTTGACGGGGCACCGATCCACCAAACGGTAGCAGTGAAACAGTGTCTCGGTCAGATGTTTAGGGGCAAAGTGATAGGACGAGATTGAAAAGAGTATTGGCCACCAAAATCACCGGACTTATCTCCAATGGACTTTTTTCTATGGGGTTATCAGAAACAAAAAGTGTATAGATACAGACCATTTGCAAACAAAGAACATTTAGAGAATACCATTCGGGAGTGTTGTGCTAACATAAATCCCCTATTAGTTAAAATGCCACAAAGTCTGGAAGGGCGGCACACAGAATAAGATTATTGAGATGAAACAATGAACGTTACGATGTTTTGTTGTAAATTTGGTTATAGTAATTTTAGTTTAATGTTTTTTGCACATCTAATGTTGGAAATAAAGAATATAAGATTTATGAAATTGATTCAAAAAACGAAACATTATCCATGTTTAGTACAAATCGCTAGAACGAAAGTCTTTTGAATAGTTATGAAACTGTAGGTCATTGTTTAGTTCACAGAAAAGTATGATATTGCGGGTTTGTTTGTAACTGAATTATTGGTCGGAAAAATAATTAAACAGGATAAAAATCTATTGAAAAAAGAGTGTAATAAGAATGAAGAGAAATTCGTTTATTCGATTACTGACACATTAACGTCCATACATTGAAAATCCACATCAGTTTAACAATGAAATTTTTGTTAAACTTGTTTTTTTGTTAAAATTGTTATATCCGTCAACCGGTTGCACCCCTACGTGCAACCCTCAAAAGTCAGAGACTTGTGTGAGCTAGGGGAAGACGTAGCCCTCACCTTTTAATAGTGTGATGCCATGCACGAGACCGGTGGCAATGCTGAGATTCGAACTCACGCTCTCTGGCTTATGAAAAAACTAGATGAACTTTGCAACAACGAAGACGAATTTCTGGAGGTGCATTTTTTTTATTTTCTGCTAACAGGCCAATGTGGGTATTTTCTGGGCAAGATATGATATTTGAATCATGTTTCGTTCGAATCGATAGAGCGAAGAAGTGACAGTAGAGAGTCCAAATTTGGAGCAAATGTATAAAATATAACATGAAAAAAGGAAAGATGCTGTATATTACTCATTTTTCAAGCACAAACTAACTGCGAAGTAAAATTTTCTTTATATCTATTAATAAAAAAAACTTCCATACCTTTGTATTCGAAAATGAAAACTCATTAATGAAATTTGGTGTCATTGTGGATTTCTTGTATATCTTCCAAAGGAAAATAAGAATCATTTCATTCAGTTGAAAAATGTATGTTTCATAAGGGTGTTCCCATTTAAAATGTGTCGCACTGTATATCCGTTATCACTGAAGTTGACAAAAAAAGTTGTATGCAATGAAAATGTCGTACAGGATGCTCAAAGAATTAGGATTTCCTGATCACCTCTTACGATGATACTGTTCATAAACCATAAATGGTAATTCAGTTCGATACAACTGATTCGAAAGAAGACTTTTTACTGGCGAACCAAATTATTATTCAATGATGTTTGCTTTTTGAGTCACAAAAGTGGGAAATTTGGCATCGAACTGGGACTGGCCCATCAAAACCATCCACAACGGATTCATATTCTTAGGATTCAAATAAGAAGCAGCTCCTTTCATTTCGATCAATCTGCTTGCTTCGACAATGAGATAGGGCACTCCGAAGCAATAAAGTACATTCGATTAGATCACATTCCCATTCGACAACGAGCCCCTCGGATAAACATAGTAGTTTTGCCTACACAAGACATGCTAGAACACCCACCATTTCATGCTCTGTGCAAAAACTCGCAGGCTTTAATTAATGTGAAAACCGTGTCATTCATTCATTGGCAACTTGCCGTTATTCATTCCCATTTCACTTTTTTCAGCCGTAAAATGCGGCATTCGATATGATACTCTTCGAAAACGAATCCATCATACATTTTTTTGAAAGGAAATAGATTATTTTCAATAGAGAGAATCTGATACATGAGATGTGTGGTTTGTGTCGGCTTCAGTCGATCGATTTTAAATAATCACAAATTTGTTCGTTAGTAAAGAAACGAATAACTAAAGAACATTTTTGAAATTCGCAATTTTTGCCAAAATAATCTTTAGATCTCACATTTTTCTTCCTGCTTCGAAATATCTCTACACTTAAAGAAATTTTCATTCAAAATTCATTTTTACAATCTTCTGAGCTAACCTGACAAGTTCAGTCGTTTCTCCCTCTTGCTGTCAGTCTGGAAAAGTACAAAAAGTAACTTTCCCTCACAACCTACAAAAATTTCAAATTGACACCTTTTGCTTCGTTCTCAAAATGTCTTGGAACATGGCACAACTTTCATTTCAGTTTCACCTACAGCTAAAAAAACCTGATAATCTGGTCACTTTGATGAAATGAATGTAAAACACTTTTGTCTAATTTCCACTGGATATTTTATTTATATTTGATAATGGGATAAAACCCAAAACCGGTCGTATAAATAAAATATCAAGTGGAAATTAGACAAAAGTGTTTTACATTCATTTCATCAAAGTGATCATGAATTTCCACAAAATAAACAGGTCATCAATTACCCAAACTGATAATCTGGCCCTATCATAAATATAAGTATTATTCTTCATCAATAAGGTCATTTTGGTGGGAACTAGAACTGAAAAAATGTTTAAAATGGCTAATTCTTACCCTTGGTAATTTCTCTTTAATACATGTTTCCCTATTCCCAATTATGTTCCTTGAGGGAACTTGCAAAATCTTTCCCAACGCGTTTATGATATCTTTCCTGTTGGATCTGTTAACATATTTTGAGATCGTGTGTTCTAAAATATTGGACATCAAGCTATCATCTCATGGGATTCCCATAAACATTGTTGACTGGGTGCAATCATATATAGCAAATCGAAAAATGATGTTTACTTGCAACGATGTGAGATCCAAAGCATATACTGTGAATTTTGGTGTCCACCAAGGATCAATTCTAAGACCTCTTCTTTAAATCCTACCAAGAACTTTTGCAAATAGCATGTTCGACATGAAGTACAGCTATACGAAGTCTCCAGGGTGAGCCAATTATTTTTACTTATCGGCAGAACCTCTGTGATGGTTTCTAGCCCATATATTTGTAAAATTTTAAATGAGTTAATATGAATAAAAACATATATTTCAAAAATTTATTTATGAAAAAAACACAGGGGGCACATATATAGCGCACGATCGCCCACTACGAACATGATAGGCAGTATGGAAAAGTTCGAAGCAATTCTGATTCATGTTCAGTCAAAGTGCCACTTCACATACTGAAAACTGCCAATTGGAATGCATATCACTAATTTTTGAGCTGCAAAGTAGCTTCTAGTAGCTCTTATTGGTTCATGTTCTGCATATAGGAATGAAAAATAACTTCAATTTTCTTAAATCCTTAGACATACAGGGGTGGGGCTTAGCAATTTGCAACACACTGTATAAAGGGACCTGGTAGATTTTTTTTGTATCTCATAATTATGAGTTAGTTATCTCATTATAATGACTTACGGTATCTCATGGTCATGAGATAATTTAACTCATTATAATGAATTACGCGCTATCTTATGATAATGAGATAATCCATTATAATGAATTAGTTATCTCATTATAACGAGATACCGTAAGTCATAATAATGAGATAACAGAAAATCGGGAAAGATATTTTTGCTAGTGCTACGTTGCCATAGTTATTGTTCACTTTTCTCGTATGTTTCATCAGATGATTTTTGATTTTTTGATGTTTTATTAACCATAGTTTTGAAGATCTCTGATTGGAATAAGAATTAATTATATCCTATGTTTCAAGATGTAGGTATCAATATTGATATATACATGCAGATATAGTATATTTTAATGAAAGGAAATATATAAGCAGGGCAGAGGCTTGACTAGATAATTGAAGTGAGGCAGCTAACTGAAAGTTTTTTTTTTCTGGATAGGATTTAAAAATTACGGAAAAAAGGCTTGACTTTTACAGTGAAAGGCAGGAGAAACGGTAGTTGAATCAATTTTATTTGTACAGTGCTGAACATTGCATCATAGACTTAAAAATCATATCTGAATTTAGTGAAGATTACGTGCATCAGGCATCAGCCATATATAGCATGACTATATATCTATGTAACTGGCATAGATATTTTGAATTTAGCGGCAGTTTTAAACGAAAACCCTAAAAAAAAACTGAAGCCCCTACAGTTTTGAGTTTTATTAATTATTTATTTGCTTTTACCATTATACAATGAATTATTAAATGCTAGATACGTGTCATCCAGGCATTGAAAATCTAAAATGAAATATTAACTAATCTAACCTAAGGAATCTACATGCTTTTTTTCTGGTTACAAATACATAATAGATTTGTTCTAGTTTCGGAAAATATAAGTCCTGGGACGCCAGGATTATGTGCAGTTATTAAAAGTGAACGAATCTGAACCTTGTACAACTGCGCATGATTATGAGATGAAAAAAAATCTACCATGTCCCTTCTGAGCCATCGTAGATTTAAGTAAAGTGATTTTCTATGAGATAATTTAACTTATATAACTTATCTCATAATGATGAGATAATTTAAGTCATTACCTATCTCATTACAATGAGATAATTACCTCATAATTATGAGATGAAAAAAGAATCTACCATGTTCCTTCTGAGCCATCGTAGATTTAAGTAAACTTATTTTCTAACACTCTCTCACTGATCGCACCGTGTGGAATAAAATAAAATAGTTTCAATTGCTGCATTCGTTAATATATCAGCCACGGATAATGGAAACCATAACTTTTGAATACCTTAAACAATTTGTTGCAGCTAAGCCAAAGATGGCCCGACAAGCCATGATCATTGGAGTGCGAGGATGAGTAGACAAACGCATTTTAATTGGTCAAGTGGTTTGTTCTTCGAATCCTTTGTTCGTTTCTGTTGTCAATTGTACCATTGGAATTCAAATACTTCAATTCACATTGATGAATGGTTTTCTAGGTCGACAAAATAATGCAAATAGTTCATGTTGGCTGTGACCAATTTTCCAGTTCATGAAACCAACGGGTTTTGATGGTTGACTTATATTTTTTGGATGATTTACTTTCGATTTTTTCTGAAATCCATCATTTTGTGTGATACAATTGAAGGAAATATGTCAAATCGAAACAGATCATATACTAGAACCAGTTTCCCCACCTGCATTTTCGTTATTACTTTGTATTGATATTTTAACTTCAATACATTGATTTGTTGTCATAAATGTACAATTTCGCTAATATCAGACCAAATATTACACTTTTGGTCTGACCGGAAGTGCATAATTTTTTTCACTTCAAATGAAAGTATAATTTTTTTACGGTTACCTTTCCAATGATATATCGCAATCATACTTCCAATCCACTATTTATATCATTGGGATTCTATGAAAAAAATTATTTTCTATTTCCCTCGTAATCGAAAAATTTCATTGAGGTATTATATGGAACATTGGACAATAGCATGTAAGTAATAATAATCTGATACCAAAGCTTTTTCACAATCAATTTTATGCAGATTACCTATTTTTTTAAATTTAAGTTTTACTTTATTTTTCAACATTGATAAACTCATTTATTTTAAACGCTAATGTAAGAAATTTTTAAGTTGGTTAAAAACCATACATATTGAAACACAAAACATGATGAATTGTTACATGTTTCTGTTTCCTATTTATTTCTTGTATAGATAATCTCCATGCCACATACATTTTGAAGTTTCAATAATAATTCCAGACCTGTAAAAAAATTCAGTACATATAGCTAGTTGTAATGGAGTTGAAAGATTCAATACAAATGTAGGAGGGAGATTACTCCCATAAAAAATAAATAGAAAACAAATTATGAAGTTTTTGTATTTGAATGTGTATGGAATTCAAAAGAAATTCGAAAGAAAATCGAAAACAGTTAGTCTGCATGAAAATTATTTGGTAACAACTTCGACATGCATATTTTTCGATACGAGGGTGATACGAAAAGTATTATTTTATAAAATATCTATTGCCAATGTTCGTTTCACTATAGAAAACCCGCGGATGAAACTGCGGCACCCCCAGCAACCGGAGGTATAAGTTCACCCATATATTTTACATGGATGACCTTTAAATATATGCCTCTGGAGAAAAGGATCTTCATTAGTCCTAATGGGACAAATGTGCCTGGTTCATCTAAAAAAAAAGGCCAGACTGACCAAATAGTGTCCTATCAATTAATTTTTAAAGTAATCCCACTCGACTATCAAACTAGGACGATTTTCGTCATAGAATGTTTAGCTTCAGGTGAAACGAACATCGTCCGAAAAGAGATAATTTCGAGACATACTCTTTGAACTCCGCAGGCTTTACCCAAACCATTCTGTTGAAATGGTTTTGATCATAGGGGTACTTGGTTGAAAGATGGATACGCTGCTTTCGAAAATGAAAATTATATCGGCTTGCTGTGATGCGGCAGAAATCTTAGCCAAACAAATGCAGAAGGCTGTAATTCTTGGTTCACTCCGTCTACTTTTCCAGCATTATTCAGTTTGACTTATAGTTTGTGCACGACCATTATATTAATGTGAACTTCTGCTTCTGTCACCGTCAGCCGTTTTTTATTAACGAATCATTCATCATATAACCAGTATTTATGAAATGCAAAATTCAGTTACTGCAAGCAATGCATATGAATATAAATATATGTTGATTCTACATCGGAATTGTTGTATTACAATATTGAACTTCGTTTTGCCAAATGGAATTAATTTCGTGGTATACTGGTGATACCCACATACAATTTTCAGTCTTGTGAATCTGTGATAATGATATTTCAACTTCTGTAATATATTTGAGGTAAGTATTCAACTGACTCGAGTATACTACAGTGAACTTCTCAGAACAAATGTCGCCGGTGAATAGGATATTACCCTTTGATCCTGCATTTGTTTCAGAACTCTATTGTAATATTTTTTTTGCATTTCCAACATGTAGGTTATCGGCACCTTTTTCACGTGAGGCTCAGGGAAGAGTACTATCTCCACTACTATGAAACCTCGTGGTATACGTCTTCTTACAGACCTGAACGAGGGAGAGACGTATGCTCAGATGAACGCTGGTCTCTAACGATATCGTCATATTGAAAAGTATATATAGAGTCTGTGTGGATCTGATACAATCATTTCTCACATACGCATATACGTGGGGAATAAAGGATAATCGCAAGGTCAACCCCCCAAAAAACCACGATTATTCCTTTCACCAAAAAGGAACCCAGAGATCAACATAGCTCTTCGATTCTTTAGTGAAAGCCTACAAATGTCACGAGAGTCGAAGCACCTATTAGTGTTGAATCTAAATTCGAAGCTCAGCTAGTACAAACATCTGAAAATAGTGTTGACAAAGGCAAGGACATCATCAATGATGGCCAGGAGGTACTTTGGAAAACATGGGGACCTGGAATCAGACAAATCCTTTGGCTATACGTAGCGATAATGAGGCCCTCAACAACTTATGGAGCGCTAAGGTAGAACGAGTGATAAACAGAGGGAGGGAGGAAGGAGACAAGCATCCGCACTAAAATGTCTGGGCCAATGGAGGGGCACTCCAAAATAATGAAGGTTAAAAATATTGACACATCTGAGATACCATCGGACGAAATTACTTTCTAAAAGTGGAACATACACCACCATCATCCAAGATGGCAAACTCACATCAAGGGCTCTACCAATACTATAAAGGGGGCAAATCTGGCCTACAGATGACTCTAACATGAACAATGGGGAAGAGGCTGTAATATAAGGGAAGAGACCGAAGTAGGGCATTTTTCTGAGCGTCGGTACTCAAGCCTCTATACTCCAAGCCGAGGTATTGGCATTTTCTGTTAGTACGAAAGAGATATATTTCATCACGAGATATAATACTGAGGCAGGTTAGGGGGCCAACCAACAATCGAGTCCCAGGTGAGCAGGTGAGTAGCGATACCACCTACCCAAGCGGAGATGGCAAAGTTGGACCGGCAGCTCATGCGCATCCGGAAGGAAAAAGTGCCAGCCACGGGTTTACTAGGCTAACTCCCCGTAGATACGTCTGACACGATTAGGCCTCTATAACCGACCCCCTCGGATTAGGGGTCAAAGGCAAGGTCGTGGGATGGACAACGATGATGAGGCAAACGATGACAACGTCGATAACAACGGACGTTTTGAGAGGACGGATGAATTAAAGGCGGTCTTCTGCGTGGACGGATGAATCAAAGGCGGTTTTCTGTATTACTATGAGAGCAGTGAGCCCACACGAAGAAGATACAGTGCAAAAATGCATGCTCTGTGGTGTGACAGATACCCTGATCAAGTCTTCTTTTTCGCTCAAAACTCAAGGTATTATGTATCCCATCTTCGTAGTCGAGGCTATGCCAGAGCACCTTCTCAGCCACTTAACGGGGTGGTAAAAGTAGCGGATATGTCAAATTTCAAATGTCAGTCTGACTGCCATCAATGGAAGTCATCAGAATCCGCTGGGAGCTTCATAACCTCAAGACCCTGAAGCCACAACAAGCGGCACAAATGGAAGTGGATATTCTCAGAAATCTGGGGGAAAAAATGCAACTTTCTCTCTGGTGACGGCCGTAAGTTGACTGGGCTAACTCCCCCGTATACCCTTTGACTCGGATCCTAGAAGACAAGAATCAGGCCCCCACAACCCCCTCGAGAAAGGGGATGAAGGCATGTAGGGCCCCAACAACTGGCCCGAATGGAAGCGGATATTCACAGAAATCTTTCAGATGAGGCTGACATCTGGCAAACCAACTCTGCTGAGTATGAAGAAGACTATCTCAAACAGAGAAGTGGGATGCCGCCCCTCTGATTGGGAGGCATTACCGGTGTGAACGCAGGATGAAAGCTAGGATCAGGTAGGCGAGACAACATGAGTCTCGCATTGAATGTGTGGTAGTACTACGTGACGGCTCATAAGCCTTTCACGCCAACAGGGTGGCGAATTTCTGGAAAATTAAGACGAACTCATCACACATCAAATCAAGGCGTTCACCACCAAACAGCACTGTCTTCATAGAATACGAATGCTGGTGACTGCATAGGCTCGAAGAACTTTGCTGCTCCAGGCCCTGATGGGCTGAGTGAATCTTGGTGGAAACAATTTCCCAGCATCCACCACCATTTGGCAAGAGTTTTTAACTCATGGCTCCATAGGGAGAAACAGATTCCGGATTGGTTTGTTTGAGGGCAAACCGTCATCACCCCAAACACATAGGTTTGTCTTATTCAAAGCACTACAGACCAATAACATGCTTGAATGCATGTTATAGGATGCTCATCTGCATGAGCTTTTGTATGAACTAATACATAAGCGAAGAGGGTCAGAGAAGAGGGTCGCTGGCTACAAGGAGAACCTGCTCATTGACAGATGTATCACGCAGGACTTTGTGCAATATAAGCGTAACCATTTAACGGCCTGGATCGATTACCGCAAGGCAATTGATTCAACATCACATGAGCTCATCATGCATTTGCTCAGAAGGATTGCAGTACTCGATCAAGAAGTGAGATGCATTGGATAGATGATGTCGCTCTGCAGGATTTACTTCATCATAAGATCTGGTCAAGTCAGATTCCAAACAGAGCAGGCTTTCTTTAGAAGAGGCGTGTTTCAGGGAGATTTCTTTTGCATCTCCTCATTTCCATCGTCCATTGCACTATGGAAAACCTGCGGGGAAAACTGCGGCACCCCCAACAACCGGAGACATAAGGTCATCCTTCTGTTTCACATGGATTACTTCAAACTATATGCCTCAGAAGAGAAGGATCTACATCAGTCCAAATGTACCATGGTTCACTTTGAAAGAGGAATACGGAGACCCACAGATGAAAACTCTTTCCGCGGTAAGTAGTTGCTGATGACCAGATCCAACAAATCTGGTCATCAGAATTGTCAAGAAACGACAAATTCTACTATAGTCCTTTGAAGTGGTGAAATGGACTCGAAGGGAACTGCGACAACTCGACATAAAAACTCGCGAAAGGATGGATTTCCATGGGAGCTTTCCCAGACAACGGGAAAGCCGTAGACATTTGAATTTTAAGTTCGTACATTACAGAATGATACTAGATGAAGGCTGTAACGTCCTCGGGAGTTTTGATGCATTTCTCTGATTTGTTTGTGCCTATGAAAAAGCGGGGATCGAAATATTGCTTTTTAAGTTAGCAACCCGTGTAGTCGATGACCTCGGTCTGTAATAAACAATGAACGAGGTAACCCGAACTCTGTCACCGAGTTGGAACCCGTTCAGCAAAAAGATTGCGTCAAAACTGCGAATACCAAACGTTCAGCCAATGTATGTAGTCTCCTTCAAAAATATCGGTTCTCAAAAAATTTGACTTTTGCTTCCCTCAGATCAAGTGAGTTGAAGCGGAAAACTCACTATTACAGACTTGACAATATGCTCATTGCTCTCCACTAATCAATAGCCTAAAATACATACATCGTAATTAATTAACTTGCTGCTGTAGGATTCTGATGCTTTCCTCAACCAGGATGCACAACTTAAAAACATAAATGAACCAAAGTATAAAGTTTTTACGAATTACTTTGACTATAGCTCATCGTTCCAGAATTTCCTGATACACTCCAAGTATTCATTCGCTGGTTACATATTTTAACTTGTTTTTCCTATAGGTGTTGTATTTGCCAAAATTTGCTAGGAAGTTGTCATGGTGCCAAATCTGATGATCTGGTTATTCCATATTTGATTGAGATACTCAACAGATATCCTGTGACATTTGTCCACTAATATCTTGGTAGGTATGTCTGAGAGATTTCAAGGCATTTGCTCGCGCTTGGTACAAAGGACTCCTCGCGAAGCATCCATCTTTTGGTTTGCCACAATAGTTGTTTCCTCTGCGGTCTATCTTCCTTTGAAACAGACTTTTCTACGTGGTGGTTGACGTAGTTCCATCTAACACTAAAAGCTTTTATCCCACAGAAATTCATTTTGAATTCATTCGAATTTTTTAAGTGAGTTTTCATCTTGAGTTCTACATCGAATACTATAGCAGTATTTGCGTCAATCTCCTGGTTACATCAATTTCTGGCATCAACATACTTCTCTGCTTCTTGAAATTGCTGTTTTTGCACAGCTCTTTTGGAATTGAACAGTCTGAATTCTGTTCTCATGGTGGATTAGGTACCTAAATTATGATACTATACTGAATGTTATCTGACTTCCACTGTACCAAGAAACCAAGAAATCACATAGATAATATGCAGTGGGGGGTCTTTCTCAGTTTTGCGTGTATCTACCTAGTATAGTTTTTCATTCAATCAATATTGAGTTGAACATGAATTATCGCTAATCTTTCTGATCTAGTAATCGTTTGCATCACACTAAGCCTGTCTCAAAAACAGGAATCAAGCCATCAGTAAAAAAGCAAAAGCTGCATCGATAAAATAAACCCCTCTTCGAAAATTATTGACTTGAACGCCGTAGCTCACCTACCACACAATCTAGATAAGCATCGTTGACGTCCTAGATGGGACACGGTGTATTTTTCGCATATCTCTCGAGACGACGTTACATCCTTCGGGCTTTGTTACTCTTATTATCGGTCGTAGCAACCTTTGTGTTTCTCTCATGGTTACAATGAATATAAATTGTTTGGTGGCATGACTTCATTTATTTCATTCCACCTAGCTTGGCAACCGCCTAATGTATGGGTAGAAGTACCGAGGTACTTGCTTTTGCCGCATTGTCATTATAACTTATTGCTTTCTTGTAGCCGACACGACAGTCTGGGAATCGTTCAAAATTTGTCGATATTACCAAGATTTTTTAATCGAAAACAATCGCCTGGTCTGAAAAATGTATTAGTCCAGGAAAACTACGTATTCCCGATGGAAATATTTTATTAACTTTTTTTTTCCCAGATTGTGGTGAATCAAATGGAATAGACATGGAACTTGATTCTAGCAGAGTACTGAACGGTCTATTGAGAATAATTTGTCTACAAAGTAGAAAAAAAACAAATATCGAGAACGGTAAATGAATTAACAAAAGGACAAACAGAAATCGAACACCCACAAGAAACGTACATCGGAAACAAACTTGAAGATAGTAACATCGATCATTGCTGATAGTTTTGCAGAATATTATGCATCAACAGTTCCAAATAATTTAGAAAATAATTTTAAAAACGATATTCCATCAAGAACTACTGATTCAACTATTTTTCCTTCAACCCTGTCACAGCCACTAAGTTTTTTAATGTTATTGGTGAACTAAAAACAAAAATTCTACAGGAAACGGTTGCCTCTCTACAAATATAATCAAAAAAATATCTAAGTATATTCGCGAAACGCTGGCAGCTGGCATATATGATTAACAAATCTGTTGGGGAGGAAACTTTTCTACACGATCATCGCCGAATTTGCTATATCTGAAATCAATTTTATAACAAAATACTAACATTCTCTCTCTTGAGATTGAAGAAATATTCTTCAACTCCTTCGTCCCTGTGCAGTTTAAATGTATTTCATTCTCTCTCTAGAGATAGAATTCTCACACTGTTGCAGCAATAATAAAGTTAGCCACGACTGTCATCGTATAGTCTTTCAATTTTGACATAACTTGATTATTGTTCGTTGCATTTCACTTTATTTAATTGGAATTTTTGAACGTGGAGAAAGTATGGCCTGTTACTCTCTTAAAAGCCTTAAGGCTCGCGCTCGGAACTTCCCACATGCATCGAATTCTCATTCTAACCTTGTTACAGAATATACTATTCCAGATCTACTCAAAATAGGAAAAATATTTTCATTATTCAAGAAAAATTGATCCCATTTCATTGATAACTATAGACCAGTGACCATTCCCAGAGTGATTAACAAAACAATAGAAAAACCTGTCTATAATAAATTATTAGATTTTTGCTAACGTATAATTTAATCAGTACACATCAAAAATTTTGCTTTTGCCCATGTAGGTCGACCGAAGGTGCGACTGCAATTTTCATAGATACTTTTTATAAAGGCATCGACAAGAAAATTTGTTGCTGCACTTTCCTTCGATTTATCCAAAGCATTCGATTATGAATGTTGATATACTTGCTGCGTACTGAATCATATGAAGTAGGTCTTCAAGGGAAATTCCTTGCATGTATTATATCCTATCTGAATTTCAGGAGAATTTATGTGAGATGGGATATTTTGGGACCATTACTCTTTTTGATTTATATCATTGACCTACCGCAACATATAGGAACAACGTCATTATCTCTTTTCGGCGATGATACTTCCATTTTAGCAGAAGCTGATAATCTTGACAGTCTTGTTGAACTTCAGGGCAAACTCAACACACCAGGAAAAAATGTTTCAATATGGTGTCGCTCCATTAGACTCATTTTAAATGCTGGTGAAACGAATGACCAACCAATCCATGTTGAAATTAATGAGGTATGTAGTAGGAGTAGTAGTAGTAGGGGTGGCCACTACTGTAGCCAGGCAAATAGGCCCCAATGGGCCCTTTTTGCCATCCCCTTGTCTCCTCATCCGTGACATTCTCTTTAAACAGCCTTCTTCTCCTCAAAATAAATCCTTATACCATATGTATATGTGTGTATGTGTGTGTGGGTGCTTGACAAGGGAGCGAGTTCTTTCAATCTGCCTATTCCTGAGAGTCCTGGTAGGGCTGTTTCTCTGTCGGGAGATGCGGCGGCCGCGGATGATTTTATCACCGGCTACCAGACCCGCAGTATCCGATCCGAGGCCCCTCCTTGGCTTCCATTAGAGACTAGTTCTCCAGTTCTCGCCGCGAATTAATGAGGTATAGATTCTGTTTGAAATTGGAAATTTCACGTCAATTACATATGTAAGTAGATCAGCAGCAGTTGTTATGCTGTGTTACAACTTAATAAACTATAGAACGAAAAAGATATATAAGATATAAGATATAGAAGCGAATTAGAGTCTTATATGGTCCTTATCACAGAGATTCATGCAGACCCGTTTTCCAAAGAGAAAAACATTTTACCATTACCATCTATTTACATTAACAGCTGTTTGCTATATGTGAAATAATTATTGATGGCCTAGATTGGCCAGAGGATAGGAGCCGAACTACCAGCCTCGAATTTAGAGTAAAAACTAATAAAAATATGTTGAAAAGGTTGGACCCCAGCAACCCGTCAGAAAGCAGGGAGGAATTGCCAAAAAAGTGGAGGGCTTACAGGAAGGCGATATTATATACTCGCAAAGAAATAGGGACGGGACATTTCCAAGGACCATTTAAACAGAATCGCCAAGTCTGTTTTTCCTCCTCTTTTATTACGCCGAAAACTCGATGAAGAAAATCGTATTAGTCTATTGGTCGAGGAGGACTACATCAAGACTTATTGGCTTGTATTTGCCTGATGGTGGGGAATGAGAAGTACCAACAGATTCGTTACTTTTTTCTCCATAAAGGCCTCAATTTTCCTTGAAGCATAAGGCAACATCTGTGTCTCGTCTATACCGTACGAGTGACGTAGATGGTAGTACAACTCGTAGCGCTGCGTTATGCTTGTGAATATAGGCTGAGACCGCATAGGCTAGACAGGCTGACAGTAAATGATTTATAGTTCTTCAGTTTCCAACTTCAGCCTACTTGACCTGAAGAATGTGAAGATCCGTTTACTGGATAAGCCAAAGTCTTCAATTTTCTTGAAGAAGACCTCATGCATTGGCTCATCCTTATTTAGCTGTAGGAGACTTTCAGTTTCCGCAGCTTTGTCGTGGGCTTTTTACTGAACGGGTTCCAACTCGGTGACAGAGTTTGGGTTCGTCCGTTCATTGTCGAATACGAGACCGAGTTCATCGGCTGCACGTATGCTGTCTTGAAAAGAAATGCTCCAATCTCTGCTTTTTCATGTTCGCAGACTAAACAGACTAAAATACAGGTCCATTGTGACAAGGATAAAACAAAAACATTTCAATCGTTCCCAAGATGATGACCATCCATTAGGTATACTATTTCATGAAACATGCTGATTGCCTGATTACAATTTAAAAGTTCATGTAGGTGCAGATATATGATGAATAATGCAGGCTACAAATGGAGTTACTGCAGTACACCAGAATATTTCTGATCTGTGACCTGCATGATTTGCGACATATTCAGTTTTTTTATATTTTTTATTTATTCCACGCACACAATCTTACTGAACTGCCAGAAGCCTTTCACTGAAGTCATGCTTTCCCAGATTCTCATGTATTATCGCATTATTATGAGCAACTTTTCAGAACGAAAAGCTTATCAAGAGACGTGAAAATCTACTTTGTTATTGGTCTATCCGTCTCTCTACAACCTCTGGAATGTGATAGATTCAGCACCTATTGTCGTGATTACAGAGTTCAAGTGACTATAGACTCATATGTGAAAGTAATCATAACCTTTATCTCTGTTGTGGATCCCGTACCTATCTATCTATAAGTGATCTTAAATAGCTACTATCAGTCACTTCGGGAATCTTTCGAAACGTCTGTCATCATTAACGATTTCATGTGAACAGATGCGAAGAAGTTCATGCATTTAATTTACACCTACTGCACTATGAGTGAACGGTATTTCAGTCCACTAATAATATTGAATACCATGTACGTTGGCGGAAGAATATCGTATTTCATTATTCCTTTCATATATGGAAGTTAATAAATCCGTTTCACGACAATAGGAGATGGATTTCTTCATTATTGAGAAAACCAAATCAGAAATAATGGAACTTTTGATCGATGATATCCTTTGTTATGACTATCGTATAATAAACATGACAAAATGTGCATAACTTTGCGTATAACTTAGTCAGAGACGTAGTATAATCTGGACACAAAGGTAGTTAATTTTGTGCGTCCTTTCAATCAAATAATTATCGAAAATAAGTGATATTTTTTTTCTATAAATCAAGTCATTCTGATTTTCATTCGATTTCCGCACCGCAACGTGGAAGAAAAAGTTGAAAGACTTAGTTCTCTGATAATCAACTGCTTCGATTTTCACGCGCCTATTAGAACTGTTCGTTAATCTCAAATCTCTGCAGAATTGAAAAATCAGTCTCGAATAAGATGGCACCCACAGCGTTTCTTGACGTTGAAGGGACGTTTGATAATACATCATTTGCCTTTACCACTACTGCTCTTGGGAAAATACGTTGCTCCAGTCCTGAACCAGTGCTATGCTGAGCTGTATTAGGGCAATACAATCCTCCCTATTCGAGGACACGATGGAGGTGGAAGCCACGAGATGCTGCCCCCAAGAGTGAGTACTATACCCAGTTTTGTGGAACCTCGTGGTAGACAGCCTCCTTAATATAGACCTCAATTGGGGAGGATTATATGCCCAGGGCTACGCTGACGATATCTTAATAATGGTGAACGAGGAGTATATATAGGGGTTTGAGTGGATCTGATGAAATCGGCACTCACAGACGTACAAACGTGATGCATGAGGGAAAATCTCAATGTCAACCCAGACACTTCTGCTTTTAGTTTTCTAGTAGTATCTTGGCCTCCCTCATTCCTTGTGATTCTATCCAGTATTGGGATCTTTTGTTGTATACGTCTTTTTCAAGTTCATCAAGTATTATGCTGGTAGGTATTCCGCAGAAGGGTGCAGGTCTCAGGAATGGCCTTTCAGCCCCTTTTTTGGCTAGTTCGTCTGCCATTTTATTACCCTGCACTCCAGTGTATCCATGGACTCGTAGGTGTTACTCTTGCCTAGCTCATTTAGTTTCTCTACGCACTCCCAGAACCATTTTGGAGTTGATTACATGGGAGTTCAGATCCTTAATGTCTGCGCTTGGCTGCCTGACATGATAATAATCTTTTGCCTGCGAAAATGTCTATCTATATCGACGTGGACACAATTTCAAATGGCTAAGATTTCTGCTTGGAAAATGCCTTGACTTTCGGAATATTCGATTCCAGGCCCATATACTTCTCTTTCAGGTCCTTCTGTTGTTCTGGATCAATCTGTGTACCTTTAATAGCATTGGGATGGTGTCTTCAGCCCATTTACATTTGTTTTGTATTGAATTCCCATGTAAGAGTGGTCTTTGGGTTACATCCCCAGTTCTTTTCCGCAAACTTTCCGTACACTACTAGGGCTTTCGTAGCTTTGTTGGTTACTTCGTTTTCGTGCTCAATCCAGATGAGTTTATTATCTAGCATTCAATAACTTCTTCGTCTTATTCGATGGTTTTGAGGTTAATGTTTATTTTCCTTGTAACAGCAACTAGGGTAGTCTTTGTAGGGTTGACGTCAAGTCCCATCGATTGACACCATTCTCTAGTGTAGTCCAAATCATTTTGAACTACGTCACAGGAATTACTCTCAAATTTGCTTCTCGCGATCATGACTATGTCATCTGCATAGCCTTGACACGATTTACCGATCTCTGTCATACCGCAGGGGAGTCGATCAACTGTAAGGCTCTATCCGAGCTCAACTCTAGCTCTTCCCTAGCTTGCACAAGTCTTTCGAAGACTTCTCAGGGTTGTGCTCGTAAGGGTGCAGCCGGTTGACGGAAGTAGTTTTCTTTTTAATGTTCAACATGAGTGGGGAGGCTGCTTTCCGTTCTGGAAATCCTCTGCTTGTGAAGCTGGAGAAGCGCCGTTTCCTATTTCAGTCTCAGCAATTCTTTAACATCCATCTAGTGGACGTGTTATCTCCTAGTGCTTTTTTGACATCCATCTAGTTATCGTGTTGTCTTCTAGGGCTCTTTTGACAGCTTCGTGCTGTGTGTTGTCAAAAGCCCCTTCTATGCCTAGAAACGCACATACTATAGTTTCTTCACTCTCCAATACATCCCGGATTCCATCTGTCAGTTGCACCAATGCGGTCTACGTGGATTTACCTATTGGTACGCATACTGGTGGGGGTCTGATATGATATGGTTATCAGTTGCTTTCTCCACCGTTTCCAGAACGAACGATGTGAGGCTAATTAGTGATTGGGGTTTAGGATGGGTTTTATCCCTTTTTTCCTGCTTCAGGAATTAAGGTGACCCTTGCCTTTCTCCATATTTCTGGTATATATATATCCCAGTTCTAAACTGCTACGGCTGACTCTCACTATGTGTGGTAGGATTTCGTCTTGCCTGCATTAGAGCAGGAAATATTCCATCAACTCCTGCTGCTTTGAACGGTTGGAAGGTTGGAAGGTTGACCCATCTTATTCAACGGCTACTGCAAATATGTTTTTTGGAGTTTACGCTATGAAAATAGGTTCGTATCCAAGAAAGTGAGTAGTGTGGAGTCAATATATTCACGAAATTTTCTGAAACTATTCCGTTTTACTTTTTCAAGTTCTTTGTTGTGGGTGGTTAGTTAATACACCTTATTGAAGAGCATTCGTTTTTCGGATCTTAGTTTCGCCAGACTACAATTCAATCAAGGTGCGTACCTACAATGTTTGTTTCTTTGTTCAGGGCAGCTCGATTTGTATGCAATGAGTATTTCTCTACTAACTGCTTCAAGGATACTTTCCAGTTCTAGGTGGTGCCTGGCCCTGCTGTTCTGAACATGTGCTAAGTTTGCTTTCAGATTGGCGTAATATTTATTGCAATTTGTTTTTCCATGCTTTTTTCTGAGAATTGGCTCTGATCTGAACGTAATCATTCTGTGATCAGTCATGGACAGTAAATTTTTTAAATTCAGTTTCATTCTTTATTTTCCTATCTATCTGTTGAACACTAAACAAATTTTCGTTTTGAGTTTAATTACAGACGTAACTCACCACTTCGAATGATTATCTCAAAATTGATGTATTATCGATTTCGAACAAATGCTAATGTATAATGTGTAAGCAGAGAATTGTTAGAGATTAGAGATCATTATTGGTATTTATACACCAATAATGATCTCTAAACAGAAAGACCATGTGAGGTCCAACGCCGAAAGTCTTTCATAACTTAGCTTTCAGTTTCATGCAAATAGCTACTTCACAGTCCGTAAGTTTCTCATGATTATAAGGCACAGGTTTGCTCCGTCCTGAATTTCACTATACTAATAATCATAATAATACTGTCTCTCGTGAAGATGTATAGTGTTACCATCTCTGTCATATGGAAAGAAGTACATTGATGGACTTTGACAGAATTCTATTTTGCAGATAATTTCTGCTCATGAAATTATACATGACATTCACAGAGTATAATAATTTAAATAGTTCTCCAGTTGGACAGTAAGGGTCATTTCCTCTAATTTTTTTTAGTTATCAGGTCGTCGAGATACATTTGAAGGGATCCTACGATTTTTTGGAAAATAAAACAAAAATTAATTTCGGTTTCTCTCAAAACCGAATTTTGCATAATTTTACTTTAATGGTAGGTAAATTTCTCAAAATTTCGAAATAGCTCGTATTTTTTAATTAGAACGCCATATTACTGAGAAAATGTTGATTCTGAAGATAACTGAGAAATGAAAGGATAACTTTCGAAAATTTGATCGCGCGAGGGAATTTTTTATGATTTATTCCTTTTTTCATGCTAAACCTTGTATCCGAACAAGTCCTATAGTTTCGGAATCATCAAGGAATTGTGGGTAAGTATATAGTGCAAATTTCTAGGGAATGATTTGGTACCTTTCGAGATTTTGGCACTTTTTTCGAGTACCTAATTGTTTTTTCGCTGATCGACTTCACAGAATGTAATAATTCCACCATACTGAATCGATTGGTTTTCGCAGAATTGGCCTCTCTTTAACCGTTCTCCATTTGGAAAGTGTATCTAGCGTTGAGAAGGGTAATATCTCGCCATTTTTTTTATTCGGAATCAGCTCGTCAAAATATAAATATTTGAGGAATCAGCATGAAATTATGCGTATATAGCGCAAATTTCGAGTTAATCTGGTGATTTTGTATTTTTCATGATTTTTAGGGGTCTTGCGACTTTTTTCGAGTATTTTTTTTGCCAATTCACATGAATCTCACATAGTTAGCGGGAAATCGGCTTGAAATTTCGCATATACAGTGAGAATTTCAAGTAAATCCGAGGATTTTGTATTTAATATATAATAGAGAAAATTTTTTCACTTGTCACTACAACTAATCCATAAACTTGACAGCGCAGTATTTCATTATGAAACAGGCGAGAAAAGACGTAGAATGTTAAGCTGTAAAATTTCGAAACAAGTTCGAAAATATTGTGCCAGATAGGTATCAACAAAGTGAAATGAATACGGAGTACCCTTCTCTCTTAACGTTTTCACTAAGAGGAAAAATAAAGGCCAGTCAGAAAACAAACACTTCCCTGGCTATTACCACGACAGACATTGAAGTACATTTGACAGATATTTGTGCAACGTTCTTTCAAGAAAACCCAATTGCAAGTGTTTGTGTTGTAATTGAACAGAAGATTATCCTTAATTTGGCTGGGAATGACCACCTGCAGACATGCATGTTTCGAGGTTTATTGCCTCTCATCAGTGACAGGGTAGGTCGGACAACATTATAATTGTCCTGTCCCTTCCAAATGAATAATAATCAACCGTTTAACTAATATTTCCCCAGGGATGACACTACGACCCACAACTAAGTTGATCGCAGCGCCATCCGCACGGGAAATCAAGAACAAGACAAATCAATCCTCAGCAGTACAGACTCCCGGGAAGAGAAAACTGTAAAATTTCGAAGCAAGTTCGAAAATATTTTGCCAGAGAGATATCAACAAAGTGAAATGAATACGGAGTACCCTTCTCTCTTAGCGTTTCTACCAAGTTCACGTGTTTCATTCTCAGTTTCAGAGGAGGTGAACCAAATCTTCGAGTAGACATTCGCTAGATGGCAATAATGGTAGAAAAATCATAAAATGATTGTTCATTTTTGGTACCACCGTTCACATAACCGAAATTCTTAGTGGTGCACTATGTCGACTACTCTCCTTCAAGAGTTGAAGAAAAGAAAAGATAAAATTTGATGGAAAGAAGGAATCTAAAAGAAACGATCTAGGATTTTGCATATTGTTCCAGAAGAATCTAAAACGCCCTATAATAATGGAGAATAATCTATAATTTTACAATAAAATTATAACATGATTAAAAATTATACCCCACTACATCCGATTGACGTACTCAAAAAAAATCATTTCTAACCTCAAGAACACAAAGTCTGTTGGAGAAGATTGAATATGATCAAGAATAATGAAGAACATCAGAAATTCAATTTACGAACCATGAACATTTTTGATAAATCTTTCAATTGGAACTGAAGAGTTCCCAGAAAAACTGAAATTTGAATTAGTAACACCGGTTCTGAAAAAAGGCGACTCAACGCTTATCATTCCTAGATCAATTTGACGTAATATCTAAGTTTTAGCATATTTTTGCCTAGGTATGTCAACAGAAAGTGCAATTTGTTCATTTTTTCGGTGTTTCTATGAATCACTTGATAGAAGAAAGTATGTCGGTGCACTTTTCTTTGACTTATCGAAAGCATTAGACATTATTGACCCCCATTTTATATGCAAAAAACTCAACTCTTAAATCATATCTGACTCTCAGAAAGATACATGTTGAAGATGACAATTGTCAGTCGCAGCAGTATGAAATTGATCTTGGGGTTCCTCTAGGTTCTATATTGAGTCACCTCATCAGTCTTCTATTAATAAATGATATGCCTAATCATATAGGCACAGATAATATAGTTTTATATGAAGATGGTACAACGATCGCAGCGAATGCCGAGAATCCAGAGGAACCTCAAGAAAAATTGAATAGCTTGAGGCTTGAGTTCACAAATTGGTGTTATTAAAATTTACTGGTGATGAATGAGAAAAAACTGTTTTGTTGCAGTTTTTCTCTTTTCCACGTTATAGTAGGTGATGAAATAATTGAATCATCAGATAACATCAACTTTCAGGGTACTTATATCGATGGAAACATGACGTGGGAGTCAGGTATAAAACATGTACGTAAGAAAGTGGGTACTATACAATCAGACAATTGAGGTCCAATTTCAACAAAGCCCAACCCTTAAATGTTTACTTAGCCGTTGCATATTCCAATATTTCTAACAATATTCTAACAATTTTTTTTTAACAATATTGACGTTTGCGGTTGCCCCACAAAACCCAAAACAAAAAAGGGTGTTGCACCCAATCTATAAAATGGATTATAGAGAATCTAGGAGGCAACACTTTATTGGGAATGAAGGCATAATACTTTGAACTATCTATTATATTTTGAAGAACAATTGTTTTTCGGAAACAGCATCGACAATTTCACCAATCCTCTAAAATCCCGAGAAGTAGGTACAGCACAGTCAGTATCAAGTCGACATTATTGTTCCTTATATTCGAAAACAAACGCGGTACCTCTCATCCATAAATTAATGAGCCACCCGATGTGCTTGTAACTTAGTTATTCAAGATCACGAACAAAGAGTCGTAGCGAAAGTTTGGCTCACGAGGTACAGATCCATGAGTACATAACCTAACCTAACACCGTATCGGTTGCGGCACATTTAAATACTTGCTCGATTCTCACTCTGCGGCAATTCACCTACTCATCCTCCGATAGTAATATGTGCCTTTAGTGAACGTCACTAACCATGTAACTGGAAAATTGTTCATTAACGGCCAGACAAAAATGCTGTAACTGGCATCGGTCGTAATTAGCGTGGATTCAATTACGCGATTTCGTGCTACATTTTCGGCTGCTGGTACTTCCGACACAGGTCGTGATTTAATATGTCTAAAGCCTTATTTGTACGTAACCAACGCAAGGCCGCAACATGCGATTTCTCAGTTTAGGCCATTATTTTCACAAGCATAAAACTAGTTTCAGTACAAGTGAACATCACTACACCTTACAAGAAAACAAATTCTGAACAAGCAACAACAATTAGAACCATTACTTACACTATGAAAAACTTAAACCGTAGATAACACCTGGACTGGATAAATTGAAGAAATAATGATAATAATAATAAATCGACTTTATTCATCATCAAATCCAATATAAAAAAGAAAAACAAAAATACCTATTAAAATACGTGAAAAAAAGAAAAGATGATGAACAGGCGGAGTATCAGCAGGTGCTGTTTTTCAACTCAACCTTAACATAAATGTTATTCATTCCAAAAGTTAATATGAAGGTACACAAATGAGCTTGGTTCGAAATTTGTTATTACCATGTAAATAGCTGAGGTCATAGTTTATTTTTATGCTTATTATTTCATACTTAATTGGACCTTCAACCTTTTTTTAAAGTTCGAGAGAGTGTAAGATCTAAAGTCACTGGACAGTTGATTATATAACTTTGGAGCATTATATGAAAAACTAAGGGTGAAAAGGGCAGAGCGGTGTTTGGGAATAACAAGTAGATTTTTATTACGAGTGTTAAGAGGTGCAGCTTTCTGAGGGTCTCAAGCCTAAGCCAACCTGACATTTTCATTTGAATTGAGATATGATCGTATTTGCGAATGCCATAACAAAGTCTCAGGCATTAGTTTTGTATACGTTGTAGGCGAAGAGCGTCAGACTGCAAGAGAGCAGGTCCGTAAATACTATCACAGTATGAAATTTTTGAAAAAATCAGCGATTCGCACAATTTCATTTTCAATTCTGTAGGAAGAATATCGCGATTTGGCTATAATTGCCTCAAAGTGTTATATGAGCTTTGACACAGATAGCTTACATGTCTACTGAATCTTAATTCTGAATCAAAGAAAACTCCAAGATTCTTATTTTCCTCCAATAATGGCAATTTGTCATTTCCGATTTTTACTTCGAAAGTTTCTAGTGCAGTTTACCTGAATTTTTTAGCTCCAAAAAGCAATACTACCGATTTTTTTGCGTTGAATTTCAATTTATGCGCAGAAGAGATGTCTAGTATAGAATTAAGATCGCTATTGATATTGCGTTGAGCCTCTTGTAAGCAATGGCCGTGGAAGGAGAAGTATATCTGTGTATC
Organism: Chrysolina americana; assembly: GCA_958502065.1. NCBI lineage: Eukaryota > Metazoa > Arthropoda > Insecta > Coleoptera > Chrysomelidae > Chrysolina > Chrysolina americana. The sequence continues at coordinate 9,238,379 of OY293420.1, forward strand.
GTCTGCGTAGTGATGTATTGTACATGTTGTGACCGATTTATAAAAGTCCGAAATATACAAAGAAAATAGTAAAAGTCCCAGAATAGATCCCTGGGGTACCCCCTTATAGACACCCGTACTGGCCTGGACACATCTTCGTCTAGAATAACACTTTGACTACGATCGCTTAAATAATCCGAAATTAGACATTTTGCTGTATCGCTGAAACCAAAATAAACAAGTTTTTTGCAGAGTATATCGTGATCTAAATTATCGAAGGCCTTACTGTAGTCCAGTAATACTAAACAGGACAATTTTCCTTCATCAGTAGCTCTGAAAATATCGTCCGAAATATGGAGTAGAGCGGTAGTGGTACTATGCTGTTGTCTGAAGCCGGACTGTACTGAAGTTATGATGTTATTTCCATAAGCGAAGTCTGTCATCTGTTCTTTCATAGCTTTTTCGGCGATCTTGGATAGGGAAGGTAGAATGCTAATGGGACGCAGATCTGACAGGTCTAATGGTGAGTTACATTTGGGCAGGGGAATGACCAAGGCATCTTTCCAGGCCTTGGGAAATACTCCAGCAGTTAAAATGGTATTTATTATACAGTGTGGTCCAACGAAAACTTAACACCTCGATTTTCCGGCTTTAAAATGAAAATTTGGAAAATCCCTCGTACCCGTCAATTTCTAATTCGAGGGGGAACAACTTTTCCGCTGTTTTCATCCCCGTAACTTCAACCACCTAACGGGGGTGAGCACAACCCCTTGATTTTGAATAGGGATGCGGGGTGTTGCGATACCTCATTTTGAAGATCTCATCGTGTACTATCTGACCGTAAAATTTCGCTCCAAAATATCCATCGATATCGAAAGGACAGGTAAAGTAGTGGAAGAGTACGTACTTTTGTGATTACTTTATTAAATGCTCGAAATGGGCACCATCTACTTCCATGCAGTAATATAAGTTTTGCCGAAAACGTTCAAGTACATTTCTCAAGATTTCTGGTGTAATTTGACGGCATTCATTAATGATCCGAGTTCGCAAATCATCCAGTGACTCAGGCTGGGTAGCATAAATCTTGGATTTCAGGTGACCCCATAGAAAAAAGTCCAGTGGAGCCAGATCAGGTGATCTGGGTGGCCACTCAATATGTCCCCTTCTTCCAATCCAATCTAAGAACTGACGCACCGGTTGAACAAAGTGAGGTGGTGCGCCATCTTGTTGGAAAATGATCGTTTGATGGTCTTCTGCATTCTCCAATACGTGCATGAGGGCTGGGTAAATAGCGTTCTCCAATAGATCGAGATAAATTTGGCCTGTGAGATTACCGGGTATAAAAAAAGGGCCGATTATGTGATTTCCATATATACCCGCCCAAACATTTAATTTTTGGGGGCGCTGTGTATACACCTCACGAAATAATCTTGGATTTTCATCTGACCAATACCGACAGTTATGCCGGTTTACAATGCCGTTAAGGTAAAATGAACACTCGTCCGAAAAACAGATATCGAACATGTAGTTTTGATTGCCGTTAATTATTTCAATGATCACTTTACAGAACTGGAGTCGGCGATCGGGATCATCCTCATTCAGTTCCTGAACCAATCGTATCTTATAAGGATGGAATTTATGTTGTTTCAGGATTCTCATGATTGTTGTGCGTGAAACACCAGATACATCGGACAATTTCCTAGTACTAACGGTCGGATCCATTGCCATATGACCTAAGACAGCCACGTCCCTCGCTTCGTCTCTTTCATGCACCCTCTTTTTGTTTCCAACTGAACCAGTAGCGTCAAATTTGGCAACCAGTTGCACAAAGTAAGCAGCGGATACATTTTTTCCAGGATGTCGTTCGTTAAATAAAGCCGCTGTTGTGCGCGCAGAGTCGTTATTTCGGAAAAATAATTTTATCATTAGCACCCTTTCTTCTACGGAATACACCATTTTAATTCCACTACCAATTTACAATCGCATTGACACACTTGTACCGTTCTTAAACATTCACGATAGACTAAGGTACAAAAACAAGGTCCGTCTACTTTTTTGGACAAAAAATTAACGACTCAATACCTTAGAAATGCGTCGAATACGAATACTATTCTCGAGATAAATTCCATATTGCCTCTTTCACTATTTTCGCTGTTATTTCATTATCGATGGATATTTTGAAGTGAAATTTTACGGTCAGATAGTACACGATGAGATCTTCAAAATGAGGTATCGCAACACCCCGCATCCCTATTCAAAATCAAGGGGTTGTGCTCACCCCCGTTAGGGGGTTGAAGTTACGGGGATGAAAACAGCGGAAAAGTTGTTCCCCCCGTATTAGAAATTGACGGGTCCGAGCGATTTTCCACATTTTCATTTTAAAGCCGGAAAATCGAGGTGTTAAGTTTTCGTTGGACCACACTGTATGTGTGATATGTTTGAGAACGTGGTCACCTACCAAACAAAGCATACGGAGGGAAATCTTATCTGTACCTGTAGCATTGCTTTTGATACCATAAGTGTACTTTCTCACCGTCTCTGCAGAAACAGGTGAGAATGTGAAGGAAAAATCTGTGATAGGATCTTTTTTATAATTTTCGAGAAGTAACAGCTGTGATTCCGATGGTTCAAACTGTGGAATATTTATGAAATGGTTGTTTATAAGATCTTTATCTTTCAAGTTGAATGGTATTTCAGACAAGTTTGTTTTCCGTAGCAGCTCAAGCGATCGAAGAGCGTTCCAAGTAGATTTTGAGTTTTTACGTGAAAGTACATGATGTAAATATGCCCTCTTTTCCCGACGTATTGCACCAGTAGTGAAATTTCTCAGTTCCTTGTAATAACTCCAGTCAATATTTGAGCGAGTTTCTTTAAATTCATCAAACGCCCGATTTCTAAGCGAGACTATCTTTTTTATATTATATGTCAGCCATATATATATATAAGTAAACTCTGAAAATTCGTACCACAAACAGAAACTACTTGAAAATGGAAAAATTACAAAAAAAAACTGGTAAATATTGAATGAAGCAACAAATACAGCACCAAAAAATGCAATCTCCTTATACTTATCACCAGTATCAATAAATTACATCACTTAGGCCATTTCGAATTTGAAAAACGCTTGTTCTCCCAGACCTGACGGAATTAGCACAAAGACCAACCAATTCACGCAGTTCCTCTTTGGTGGTTGACAGTTATTCCCAATATCTACAATCTTGGTTTCATTTAAACATATTTGGAATACCACATTTCAAGAATATTATTTTCATTAGAAGGCTTTGAAACTTTAGTCGCTATAGAGGTGACAAGTCATTATAATAAAAGACGAAAAGACATAAATTTGTCAGTGATACAACTCCTCAAGCAGCTATACTAATGAAGAAGTATGGCTAATAATTTGACTTTGCAGGAGAAAATTAAAATGGTAAGACTTCGTGGTAACAACGACAGATCTGAAATGGAAGTATGTAGAATTTTCAATTACATGCATCCGGAGAGTCGAAATATTAGCAGAGCTACAGTTGGACGAGTGAACAAAATTTGCAATCACTTTGTGAACATATTCTGAAGAATGGGGAGACAAAGACAGAGACAATAATTCTGTCCATCATTCCACCAAGGACCCCTATTATCAGAACCACCATTTTAACATAATGGTTTGGGTAAAGCCTGCGGAGTTCAAAGAGAAGATCTCGATATTTAGTCCGTTTTTCCTCCTCTTTTCGGACGATGTTCGTTTCACCAGGGGCCGAAAACTCAATGACGAAAATCGCTTTAGTCTGTTGGTCGAGGAGGACTACATCAGGCTTATTGGCTTGTATTCGGCCCTTCTCATTCTCCACAACGGACTTAATATCCCCCAGAACATAACTCAACACCGGTGTCTCGTCTATGCCGTACGAGTATCGTAGACAGTATAACAACACTCTTAGAGCGTTATACCTGGATATACTGAACCCGCTTAAGCTAGACAGCAAATGCATTATGGTCTCAGCATCCCCACGACACGCTCTGCATCTAGTGTCAGGGACCTCTATACTCATCACGCGACTACGGTAGACGAGAGTGTTGAAGGCACCATCCTGGCAGGCCATTATGAATCCCTTGGTTTCCGACTTCAGCCCACTTGACCTGAGAAATGCGAAGGTCAGGTTTCAGGATAAGCCAAGATCTTTAATGTTTTTAAAAAAGACCCCATGCTTATCCTTATTCTTATACAGCTGTAGGAAACTCTCACTCTCTACAGTTTTGACGTATTCGATTGTGGTGCCGATGGTTTTGTCAATTTTTATCGGCTTATTTTAATTATAACACAACAGTTAAAAAATCAAAATAAATTAGAACAGAAAATATTGAAATTAACATAATTATCTGTAAACACAATCATTGGTGTGTCTCTGTATGTCCACCTTCTCGTTCAATGCATCTAATTGTCCGACCATAAAATTCACTAATAGTAGATCGCAATACACTTGCTGGAATATTTCTGCAATGAAGTCATAAATAGTTTTCAAGCTTCTCAACATTTTTGAATGGTCGGTCCTTGTGACCTTTCTGCTTTAAATATCCCCATAAAAAAATCTATTAGGTTGAGATCTCGCGAAAGAGGAGGCCACCAACCATACCTTATCACCAATTTCCCATTCAACCATTCAGAAACAATTGTATCAAAATGAGCGGGACAAATGGCTTTTGTTGTGCTTTTATCTTATCAATGGGGTCCTTTCAATCAGCACTTTGAGAATGAGTTCGTCAGAATCTTCTCATATTTCCATGGGAGGAATATCAATATTTTTAATATTTTTTTTTTCGATGAGACACATTTAACAATTAATAGTTGCTTTCGTCATTCTAGATAGTGATAATAGATAGTGACATTTCTGTATAACTCGTAACCAACGAAAATAAATAAATATCAATTGAATATAGGAATTTAAAAAAAAAAACAACTGATATATTTATATTATTTCTGTTTGAAATAATTGGGAGAGAATTCAATGCAGAATCTGTTTTGAAAATAATATTACAACAACAAAATCGTAAACATTTGTTTGAAAGGAATACATCCTTTTGACTAAAAATGTATCAGTCTCGTGGGATATGAGGTTGGAAAATGAACTACGGTACTCTTCTGTCCATCACTGAGACTTCATAGTTCATATTCAATCGTTCTTCTTTCAAATGTATGAAAGTTTCGAAAAAAATGCTTTTAATTTTCCACTTTCAACACCCTGTACCTTTGCAAGAAAGCGGCTTTGTGAAAAATCCATGTGAAAGTGTCACATTTTCTTGGTGATAATCCAGTTGTAATTTCAACCAGTAATTAGGATTATAAAATTCACTTCAGCCAAACATTTCTTTCATTACTGGTATGTTTGTAGGTATTCACAAAAGCGCAATTATCTTGCAAACGGTTGGGTTTTCCAGATTCAAATATGTATACACTTTTTTCTCTAAATAAATGTAAAATGCAAAAAATTCATAACTTTTTGGATTCCACCAGTGGCGTAAAAATTAGGGTAGAAAAGGGACCATTATACCCTTGGTGTACGCCACTAGTGGCAACTAAAAATGTGTTGTTTTTTCAAAATGAAGTAATTATCGAACAAAAACATTACTTCAAATTCAACTCAGGACTCTTTGAAACTGTGGAAGTTATGAATGAAAACTACTTCGGCTAGAATGAGCTTATCGAAAAACTTTCATATTGGAATGTTCAGAGCTTTAAACTAAGTAGTTTCTCACCTTCGATAAAGATCAGGATATAAACTCTTTGTCTCAGATTAGAAACCTCACGATTAATTGATAAAGGTTCACAACATTACATAGGTTACATTATTCTCATCTATTAACATTTCATTTGTGTGAACGTCGGCGGACATTAAAATCCTCATTAGATTTCCTGCAATTTTTCCACATACATCTCCAGCCGATCAGCTAACAAACATGTAAAGCGTACATACATAATTGTTTCACATTATGGTTTGTGCAACACAATTAAACCATAAATTCACAACAATCAATTCCCAGTTCAATTCCGCATGAATAGCATTCGAGCAGTAATCTTCGAATGTCTTCATTGTTGTGTGTGTAAATACGCTGAGGAAAAATTTATAAATCCCATCAGGTATGTAGTGAGTGTCAACATTAAGATTTATTACTTCCCAGCCTTTGGATAATTGTGGTATTGTCGATCTCGCTAGATGCTTTACTCACATGAGAGTACCTTGAAGAAGATATGTTCTGCGATATTCTTTATGGTACGCTTATCTCATTTTTTATGGCATGATACAGTAAAAGAACAATTCACTCTGCCAACATAGTAATGATATATGTCACATTCACAACATTGTAGGCTCCATTTATGTTTGATGTAGGTACAGAGGGGGCTGAACTTGTACACTTTTAAGACAAAATACGTTTTTTCAACTCCATAGACAAAAACTGTCAGTGCCTGACCAGTAAACACACGGACATTCGATGGATATCCATTGGACATTCATTTTGAATATTGGGAATATCCAGAGGACATCTAGTTATCGAATATAACTGGATGTCCTGTGGATATTTTATGAACGTCCAGTGGATGTTCCAATAGTGGAGAAGATGGATTTCTATAAGATATCTGCAATATCCATGAAATATCGTTCAAGGATTGAGATATTGTTCACAGATATCCATTAGATATTGTTGAGGGACATCTACAAGATCTCCACAAGGAGGTCCATAAGACATTGTTTACAAATATATAATAATAATATAGTTTATTCACAATCAATCAATACATTAAGTAATACAAGAACAGTTAAAATACTGGATAGGCTTGTAAATAAAAAATAATCACAGAAGCGATATTTAAATCACTTGTATATGATAAAGAAAAATTTACAAAACATGAATAAACGTTAATTACTAATACTGTAAAGTAAAGTAGTATTAATGAACAAAATTGTTCAGTATAATATGAAAAGCTGATACAAAAATACTACCGAAAGAGGTTATAATATATATACATATAAAATACATTCACACACACACACATGTACATGCTCACTAGTTTGAATTTGAATTGGCAATAAATCCTGAGCAACTAAGCAGCGTTTATCGCAAATAAGGTTGATCTATCAGTTGATGGATTTGATCACGAGGCTGTGAAAGAATGTATGATTTCAAATTCTTTTTGAACGAGTGGTTAGATACCGTTTCTTTCAAATTGGTAGGGAGGGAATTATAAAGTTTGGGTCCCAGATACATAAAATTTTTTTGTCCGATAGATTTTATAGTTCTTGGGGGTAAATAGGTGTTTTTTTTGTTTCTTGTTTCGTAATTGTGTTGTATGATGTTCAGTGTCGATCGTTGTTTGTGTTGCCAAATATTACAGATTAGAAAAAAGAGTTGCCTTGGATCAAAGACTTCGATTTCCTTATATAATGAATCTCATGAATAATTTCTATCTTTATTGAACATGATTTTCAGGATTTTTTTCTGAATGATGGAAAGTTTGTTCAATACTGTTTTTCCAACTCCACCCCAAAATAACATACGTTAGATGTGGTTCCACTAGTGCATAGTAGACTTTCTTCATTTGTTCTTTATTAAGGATATCCTTGAGGTTTTTGAAATTATACACCAGAAATTGCAGTTTTTTAATTAGATGGTTTATATGATTTTCCCACTTCAAGTTGCTGTCCAAAATTAATCCCAAGTATTTTATTTTTGGTATCGATTTGATGGAGATTTCGTTATTGATATCCAAGTGAGTAAAGACTGGTTGGGTCGATATATTGGTGAAAATGGGCAGATAAAAAGTTTTACTTTCATTAATGGTTAGAAGCCTTGTTCCTAACCATGCGTAAATTGATTCAAGGTCTTTTTCAGCTTTTTTTCTTGAGAGACTGCCAGTCATTGCTAGTGTAGAAAATTGCTGTGTCAACTGCATATACTATTATTTTACCACAACTCCGTATTAAAAAAAGTCCGTTAACATAAATGTTGAAAAGAACAGGGCCTAATACCGTTCCCTGAGGTACACCGTATTCTATAGTTTGTTCTTCACTGATCGAATTTCCAATCTTAACACACTGGGTTCTATTTGAGAGATAGCTTGTGAATAAGTCTAAGGCAGTTCCTCTAATTCCTACGGTTTCTAATGTTTCAAGTAACAGTCCATGGCTAACAGTATCGAAAGCTTTCGACAAGTCTATAAACACAATGAGTTCATTATTGTCTAAAGATGAATACATTTCGGCAGTGAGTTTGATTATTGCATCTTGTGTAGAAATGCCTTTCTGAAAACCGTGTTGATTTTTGAAATTAATTTATATTTGTTAAGATACTTAGTAAGTCTTACTTTGAGGAGTTTTTCAAATGTTTTCGAGAACTTTGTGATGATTGAAATTGGTCGATAGTTGAAAATGTGTTGATTGTCGCCGTTTTTATGAATGGGAAATATTATAGATTTTTTTAATACTGTTGGAAAATTACCTTGGTGCATGCATTTATTAAATAAGTCGGCAAGTGGTTCACAAATCATACTGCATATCTCTTTTACCGTCTTGGTTGTTATGTTATCAAATCCAGGTGATTTATTTTTCAGAGACATGATGATATTTTCAACTTCTTTATGATCTGTATCTCCCAGAAACATACAGTTCAGGATTCTTTGAGAGGGAAAAATTACTGGGTTAATAGGCGAAGGGACTTTTTCGGCCATTTCTTTGCCAATGTTAGTGTAATGTTTATTCATTACGTCTGCTATCCCTTGTGTATCTTCAATATAAGTACCGTCCCTATTCATTATTTTTGTAGGTGATGATTTTGATTTTTTGCAAGGAGAAGAAATTTCGTTTATTATATCCCATAGGTGTTTAGAGTCATTCGGGCTTTCTGATATTTTTCTTTTATAGTACTTGAGTTTTATTGACTTCAGACTTTTCGTTACTCTGTTGCGTATGTATTTATAGTCTTTTTTCAAATTATCATTCTGGGAATCAAAAAGGAGATTTTGATGCATTTTATCGCGGTCGTTAATCATTTCTAAGAGTTCTATTGTCATCCAAGGTTTTTTGAACTTAACTATTTTTTTTCTTTGAAGGTACACTTGGATAACTGTTCATCAACTATTTTAATAAAGTAGGTACTCGCTGCTATTTCTGAGTCATTTATATCATACACTGCGTTCCACGATACTTTTGACAAAACATTTTTCAGCTTTATATAATCTATTTGGAATATTGTCTCTCTTTTAGAATTGTTGCCCTGGTTATCAGTAGAAGATCGTTCCATGATTATTTGTAGAAATGTTGTGTAGTGGTCTGTCATAGCTGTTTTGATAATGATTGGTAATAGAAGTTCTTGATCAATTTTAGTTTTTATAAAAATATGATCGATACAGGACCCACTGTCATTGGAACAGCGTGTATGGCCATTTATGGTGGATAGAAATCCAAATTCGCACATAAGATTTATGTAATCGAAGAAGGCCATATTGTCAGATAATATGTCAATATTGATGTCTCCGACAAATAAATTATAATCTGCATTCAAATGGTTGTTAGTGAAAAATGACCTTAAGTTATCTAAGAATTAGTTTAAATTTGTAGATGGTGGTCTGTAGAGTGCCACATAAATTGTTCGAAGTTCTGATATAAACAACGACGCCATCATTTTGGTTTATTTCGCCAATGTTGTATATTAAATCATATCCTGTCAGCTGAAATAAATCCAAATCACTAACTTCCAGGTTTCTGATAAAACAATGAAATCGGGTGCGTGAGTGAGTTGTTTCAGATAGCATTTGAACTGTTCAATATTTTTTGATAGACTTCTAACGTTGGTGTGCAATATCTTAAAGTTCTTAGTACATTAATTAACTTTTATGATTTCTTCACATTCATAGAAGGTATTCAAGATTTCAGTTTTGATCTCATTAGTACTTAGTACTAAAATCTCTGATATATTGATTCATGATATACTTTAACAGGCATACGAAAGAAATTATACAAAAAATATTTCAAGGTACTATAAAAATAATGCTAAGGTGATGATTCAAGTATCACTAGGATGAAAAAAGATTATAAGACATATTTACACTATAAGAGTTTCACGTTGAGTTCAGTTTTTAGAAGAATGAAAACTGGTAAAAGTTCTGTCTGAAGCTAATTCTTTAAACGATGCTAATAGTCGGACTGATGTTGAGGTGGTCCTCTTCAGTTTTTCTTTCAATTTATTGCTCTGCTTCTTATCATTATTCGGTTTTGGTGTGGTTGAAAATGTTTGGGTTGTAGTAGTTTCTTCTATATTCCGTTTTTCGTTGGAAGTATTGAGAGAGTGGCAGGGGCAAGAATATCCAAAACATATGTTTTAGGGATAACAATATGGGGGAATAAGGTAAACTGTTCGAATATATTGATAGTGAAAATTGATATTGTACTCTGTATTCATTTCTATATTCATAGCCATCTGTAGAATATTTTCTAATGGATATCCATTTCTAATCCATGAATGAACATCTTATGGAAGTTCATATATAAAGTCCAGACAGATTAGGGTTCAGGAAAAAGATGCCTACATTTGGTATACGTTGAAGAAATAAAAAACATCAATATTAAAAATTCAGCTCGACATACACATTCATTTATATTAGCCTAGATTTCACTGCAATCCGTAGAATATTTAATGAAGAAACCGATTACCTATTTTCAAAAAGATCTAATTTATGTTCGATAAAGAGAGAAAAGATAATATCATTATTTTCCGAGATACGGAATGTTGAAATACTGATAATTTTTTCATTGCTCTGAATCCGGTCAAGATATGCAAATTAAATTTGGTGGGTTTCAAAAAGTAGTTAGTGCGCATTCTTTAACATGCAAATTGGAATTTTATGTTCATCTTTGGCGCGCATACGGGTAATGATCTCAATTTTTTTGAACAAAAAATAGTACGCCACTGATATTTTTCAAACTAAGAATCATTTTTTAATTCCTCGTTCAATTTGTGACAAAAAAACTTTCTTGCTAATTTTTGTATGGGGCGCCATCATTATGCAAAAAAAATTAAACATCTAAACGCGTATTTTGTATTTCTGTAGGTCTGTATCAAGAACTATCTAATACAGTAACACCAAACCAGGACAATAACAGAAAACAAAACTAATGAATGAATTGGCGCAAAGCTACAACAAATGTTCAAAATGACCTTCCTCAGACGTGATACAAGATTCAACTTTTCGCCTCATTGAGTGTCCTATTCGAGCAAATATTCCTGAAGAATTTCTTATTTACTCACAGCCGGCTATAACTCGATTTCCTGATAACTTGAGGAAACCCCAAATGCAAAACTCTAGGGGATTCAAATCCGGCGATCGAGCAGGCCAATGTTCCGTACCTCCCCTATCTATCCAACGATTTGCATATACTGTATCTAAACGATTACGTAAATTATTGCTAAAATGGGCTGCTGCACCATCATGCATAAACCATGAGTTTTGTCTCTGCTGCAGAACTTGAACAGGTAACTCTTTCTGTAGGAAATTAAGGTCGCCTGTTAATAGTTGTGGGGGGAAATGTGGACCGTTTAAATGATCATCGATTACCCCAAGCCATACATTTGCTGAAAACTGGTGATGAAAATGAGCTTCAAAGATACCTCAGTACATAAGTGATTGTTATGGAAATTTCGTATACACTGTCGTCCAAAATTTGGTTCACCAGTAAACAAAACGCCACTTGAAAAATTATGAGTTTGAGCGATTTGATGGAGAATTCAATGGCAAAAAACTGGGCGCAGAAAAAAGTCTCTAGGTAGGGCAGAGGCACCACCTATGGCCAGGTTAAGAAAAATATAGAACTTTTGATATTGCTATTGGTTCCTGAAAGTGTGGAACAAAAAAATCCTAATGAAATCGTGTACTTTTAAGTGTTCTCTATTGAATTGAATATATGATATAATTTGTTTTCAAGAAATAACAATTTTATAACAATTTTTAGAAAAAAATGTAAAATTCACCACTTTTGGCCATCTTTACCCCACTTAAGACCACATCGTTTTTCCACTTATGGCCAGATATTTACCAGAGGTGTTAAATATGGTAAAAAATGAAACTCTATTTCACGAAAGAAGACAATACAAGGCCAACCAGATTCGTGAAATAATACACTTGGGACATAAAAATCAAAAATTTTCTCGTGAAATAATGTATTTAATTGACATCTTTCTTTATTGAATGGTCAGCTTGACCTGGAGTGGTATTTTTTCGTGAAATGGATTGTTCATGGTGAGGTTTGAACATTTTCTATGTGAAAGTTAAAAACCGTTTGGAGGGTTTTACCGATACTACTTTTTGACATAAAACACATTGTGATTGCTCGATAAATGGCGCGGGAGGGGCACATCAACTAAAAAAATTTAAATGGCCTGGGGGGTCATGTGTCACATCTTTGAAAAGATAGTTCAATTCTCTTTTCAACCATCTAAATACACAATATGCATTTGAAATATCAGAATAAGTGCGGATCTGGCGGATATAAATCTCTTTTCTTACCTGGCCACGATAACTTCTGAATTGTTTGATGTAAAATAACGGAACAGAATTTTTTTTTTATGGAACGGAATTCTAAAAATTTTTAGATGGTTGGAAAGAGAGAATTATCATCGAGGAACCGAACAGATCTTGCTAGCCTTTGAAACGGCCTTTTCGCCGCGATTCCAATGCCAACTTTACTTTTTCCTGATTGCACTCTTGTCGGAATTTTTCACTAAAAACAGAATAACAATTTACATTCATTTCGTCTTGTTTACAATAATGAGTAAAATTTTATAGTGCTCTTGTTGTACCGTCGAAAATAAATATCGAAATAACGGATGGCCATTAGTGGATTTTGCAGTTCCACTTATAGCCACCTCTATGGCCATAAGTAGAAACACGCTCATATTTTATTTCCACTAATGGTCACGATTTAACAAAAAACAACAGTTTGTGGATTTCTTATAATGAAAATACAAATTCAAGAACACCTCACCCACCTTTGTGCAATATTGAATCCTATTTTGGCGTAAAAATTCACAAAGTAAGTAAGATGATTGAGGATAGATTTCTTAAGGAAAACGTTAACGATTTCCGGCACTCGATGCATCTGGTCACTCTCACATTTATACTGAAACTCAAACTTATTTCCAAATCTTGTCACGGCACTCCCCCCGCTACCAATATTCAAACGCTTCGATTCCCGCGTGAAATTTGATTTGAAATTTGCAAGGAAGCTTATTATTTCAAGGAACTACCGGAAGTGACCATAAGTGGGGTGATGGCCATAAGTGGTGCCTCTGCCCTAGTAGTATTTCACATAATCTAAAGACGAACAAGTTTATAAGAGAGGAGCGCCAAACTCTGATCTCGCTTGGGCAAAAAAAAACTGAACCGTTACTGGTTCCAGTTGTTGCCCTAAAATTTGTAAATACGTTTGATAAATAAACGGGACGATAATCCTTTGTCTTCAAATTCCTGCGCATACACAAACCCAAATATTCCTTGATTTCTCTACTCCACAACTGAATGCGGATTTTGTTGTACCCAACTACATAAACCAGTAAGGAGCGGTTGAAAGTTCATGTTGAAAATGAAAAAAAAAGATTTAAGAAAATTTATACAAGAAGTATCTGAATTTGCTTACTTATCTGAAGAAAACAAGGTAAAAGAAACAAAAAATATAGGTAAGTACCTACCTACTTTTCTTTTTCAAAAAACTTTGGTTTTGGAGACTATCAAAATTAGCTGGAAAACTCTACTTATTTCTATCAAGTTTGGATATAAGATCGTTTGGGTATAGATTTTCTTGAATTTACGTATTCTCATGTTCAGACTGTAAAAAAATGCCTCGTAAGTTCATAAATTAAAACTTTTTTAAAACTTCACATGAATTTTTGCAGTTTATATCGTGCTCTGCACTCTGCAAAGTAGATAAGAGGTGTGATAGTGATCATTATTCCATCAAATGTTCGCGCAAATTTCAATTATCCTTTCCCTTAACGGTGTAAAAGGCTTTTTCACCTAGTTCTATTCCTCGAATAACGAATATATTTGTTTGTACGTAGTAAAACTTTCTCCACATAAAGAACACATTATACTGTTCCGTCATTACTATCCTGTGAAAAAGTCTGTCAAAATAAGACAAGTCTTCATCAACGATCTCTTGTTACAATGGTCCCCGACACTATACTTACATTTCGAATTTTATTGAAAATTCCATAGCTGTGGCGTCTACCAGGTAAAAATTGACAACAAACAGAACAATTTGCTCGTAAATAATAAGAAAAAGGCTGTAAGGTTCACGCAGACAATTTGAAACTAGACTGTATTCGAAAGAAATATTTATTTTAAAATTCCTCCGCACTGAAACGTCTAAAATATATTGCCTGCGGCGCTGTTCATCGGTTGTATTGTGAGCTTTGTCGCCCAGTTAATTTCAATCGGATGTAATGAATATAATCATGAAAAACTCACCAATATCTGTAGAAGAAAATACTAGTCATAGTCGTCATTGAAAATGTATTCAGCACAATTTGAAATTTTTAGTTCATATAATAAGAGATGAGATCACGATTCACAATCACTAAATACCATCAAGTTTGGCAGTCCTTCATCCGAACCAGACATTTCGAGATGTCAAACTCGGTACGATTTGGTTGTTCGTGATTTCACCTCCAGGACGAACATAGACATAGAAGTTGTAAAAAGTAACCTAGAAAATTTGCACTGGGACTCTGATGATTAGAAATGTTTCATAGCATCGAAATGTGTCGAGAATGTGACGTCACATTCGAACGTTAGAAATGGGAAGCATAGTACCGATATTTCGAATATGACGTCACATTTCGATTCTATATAACATTTCTAATCATCGGAGTCCGGGGGCTGGTCAGAAGTCTACTTTCTCAAATCAGCGGGATCAACCATACAGCTGAATGTACTAGCTCGGTAGATGAGTATACTATAAATAATATGCACAAATGTACAATGAAAATTGTCCTTTGCGTTGAAAGTGTCATTCAATCTAAACTCGGTATATCATCGCCACTTTTGGATGGAGTATTGGTTTCTTCTAACAAGTGGGGATTAATGAACTCTCCCAAAGTTTCAAATGAATTATTAAATACGACGAATTACTTTCAACAATATAAAATCAAAAACGCAACATATATTTCCCAAAATGAATGTTACCCAACGGCAGTTTAGGCTATCCCTCAAAAGAGGGCGCTCAGATTCATTTTTTATAAAGGGTGACTGAATCTGAACCAGAGTTATCTTTTCACAACTACTTTCTGGTTCTATCTGTCTCTTGAGGCCGTTTCAGATACATGCATGCACCTCCTGTCTTTTTGACACTGTTTGAGAAATGCATGCTTGTCGACGTTCACACCTGTGCTTATCAGTGTGCGTTAAAAACGCAGGGTGAGTACGCACGGAATTGGGAAATGTTTTGAATAATGAAAGTTCAGTGAAAAATATGACGGGATAATTTGTAAAACTCAATTTGCAATATTCCAGTATTGACAGAACCTAATTAAATACGACTTTGTGAAAGTGACATATATGTGAATGGACTGCTTAGTGATGACGTCACAAATATGCAACCAACATTACACCGAGTCGTAAATCATTTTGCGCGAAATGATATGCGTCATTGTCGACCTTAAGTACTCAAGACATAAGAACGATAATAGAAGTATCGTAACAGCTCATTTTGTTTTATGCTCTCTCACGAAATAAGTAAATATTTAAGGAATTGCCTACAGCGGGCCTTGGATATGAAGGATGGAAGAAACGACATTTTCGTGAAACAATTTTCTGAAAGGATTATACATAATTTATAGACGAAATAAATTTGAATATTCATCTACATCTAACTTCATGCTGCAAGAAAGTGCATCCTCACTAGATGGCGCTCATAATTTAGGCACGAAACAGTAAAGTGGTGGTCAGCCAAGTGTTTCATTTTATTCCCGTTCGAATTTGAAAACATTGCTGAAGATTTCGAAAGATGAAATAAGTTTATCAGACATTTTCATCTACGCAGACATTGATCATTTTTCATGAAAATCTCAAATACACAGATTACATATGACATAATGTGTGTTCTATGGACACGACTACGAGCAAACAACATGAAGTTAGAAGCATGATTCTATTTTGCTATTGTTCGACGCATTATGGATTTTCTGGAGTTTATTCAGAAGTTATTTAGAAGACTTTCTTTGCGTTAACCATTCTATAAGACGTATTAATTCTTCTTCTATCGAATTCAAATAAGTACATTTCTCAAATATTGCTGATAATAGCGAAATAAATAATTAACATTATAATTTTGACCGCAGATTTTAAACCTTATGTAATGGTTACTGAAGGTTCATGTTAGCGCAGCTTCATTTAGATATATTTCGTTAGGACTCATTGTACTGTTAGTTGCATACATTTTGACGTCACACTAATGCGGTCTATTGTCGTGCAGTTTTCAGACATGAGCGTCAAAAATGCATATGCGTGTAAATCGCCTGTGCTTCAAAAATCCTTCATGGACACCCATGTATCTGATTCGTGATTCGGAGAGGTTATCCATCCTTTCTCAACGACGGTATTTGAACTGTGGACAGTTTTGTTATTCAAAATTAAATTACGGCGCCATCCGCCGTTATAAAAACTCAGCTTTGAGCCGTAGACACAAAGGTAAGTTTTATGTAATAAGTTATCTTTTTCAATTTAGGATATCAATTTTCAAATGAAACAGTATGCAAAACATAATTGAAACATAGCTTGAATTTTACCTACAAGACAAGATTGTTTGTAGGACGTGATCAGAATAATAATGGCAATAATAGTTTATCATAATTAAAATCAAAAACATAATACCTCCAGTGTTTAAGCCTTGAGGCGTGATCTAAAATTGGGTCTTTTACAATTCTTTCAATCGCAAACGCAAAACCGGCAAAACACACACGTACATATGTGTACTTATGTGTTCTGTGCTATAAATGTAGGAAGAGATAAGGTATGCTTGATTAACAATTACCGAATTCTCTAGATCTACATCAGTGATTTATTTATCAACTGGTTAGAATTGTTAACCTCATTGCATAGTTTCGCAAAATTTAATAATCATCAATGTCTACATCATCAGCCAATCGGCACACACATTATAAGACACCGTTTCTATAGTAGTAACACAAATAGAGATGATTACTGAACATGTGCTTGCAGGAAACTGATTGATGATACTTCAAAATTCAATTCGTTTCCAGGTGAAAAAATGAAAACTTGCCATATGACGTTAAAGAAACATCTTGCGATTTTGAGGCCAGGTGAAAGAAAGCTTTTGAATGCTATGCTCGAGTCGTAACTTGTAAGATAAAAGATAAGGTATTCTTGGGAAAGGACGGTAAAATGTTATTATCTGTAGGTTGTGTTTTGAGCCAACAATTATTGGAAGGCATGGAAGAATTTTTGAACGTAATATAATTGCTTGATTTTATTGTTTTTCAGAAATGAATTCATAAAGTCCGTGAAAATTTTCTTAGATATGCCTAGATAAAATAATAATTATTCCAGAATTCCTTAATACCTCATATATCCTTCAAGCGATGGCAATTCTTTATTTGAGAGAGCTAGTCATTATCAGACTAGATTTTGAAGTTAATATTTTATATCAATATTTTACTGGGGCCTTTTTACTTTTCATAATAGAACGATAGGAGTTATCCATGCTTCCAGAATTATTATCAAATCTGATTACCTCCAGCTATCAAAACACTCTTGAACTAATAACATAAGTGATGTAATTCCTCGGGCATGGAGGCTGGAAACACAATAAGAAAATCGTTCTTATACTTGAACAATTACAGTCATTGGTTCTTCCATAACTATCATACTGATTACTTAAATATTATACCAGACTTTGATGTGGCGGTGTTTTGTGAATTATGTATTTTGTTTTGTTGGTCATTCTTGCATCATATGCAGGGTGATTTACGTGGGCCGTGCATTAGAAGAATTTCAACTTGTATAGTTGAATTGAATGCTTGAAATTTGGTATGCTGTCACATGGATGCTTTTCTGATATATATCAATATTTTCACCGTTAGCGACGATACTGAGTGACAAAGCTTCCTAGCTCACTGCCTTGTGTGAAAAACAAAACAATGGATATAAAAATAAACAAAGAAAGTTGAAAAATAACATTCTGTAAATAGTTAAAAAAATTAAATTAGTTAATCATCATAATAAAACAAACAGAAAACATATGATAACGTGAGACTACATACCAGTTAGTCAAAGTTATTGTATGATGCGGTGGTCTCCCATCAATCTGGTATCAGGAACTTGCAGCTCTCTCCAGTCGCAAATCTTTAAGAAATGTGTCTACAGTGTCTTGGAGAATTCATGAGAATTAAAATTTCTTTCGTGTATAAAATAACTTATCTCATCGAACGATCTGTGTTTACGATTGCTCGTCATTTCGATCGTACAAGTCTCCTGAAGACTTCAGAGGGTTGCTCCTAGGAGTGCTGTCGTATAAAGGTTAGAGAAAACAAAAAAGAATACATGATATATTCGAAATTGTTCTGCATTTTCAACTTAAAGCACCGTATACGTATTTTCAGGCGCCCATTTATAAACTTCCTGCTTACAAAGCTTTCCCTTTGCCTGATCAAATTATGTTTTCGAAAAATATGACGTATTTTTACTGATCGACAAAAGCATCAGGCAAAACTCAGTGCAGTATAAGCGTAACCTTTCAATGGCCTGGATCGATTATCGCAAGGCATTGATACAACATCGTAGGAGCTCAGATGCCTTGCGGTACCCGGTCAAATGGTGAGATGCATTGACCAAGTGATGCCGCTCTGGAAAACTCGCTTCACCACAACATCTGGTGGAGTTAGAGTCCAAACAGAGCCAGGTTATCTTCAGAAGGGGCGTGTTTCAGGGAGACACTCTCAGCCCTCTTCTCTTCTGCGTCTCCCTATCGCCATTGTCCGTTACACTTCGGAAAACCCGCGGATATAACTGCGGCACCCCCAGCAACCGGAGGCATATGGTCAACCATTTGTTTTACATGGATGACCTCAAACTATATGCATCTGGAGAAAAGGATCTTCATCAGTCCTTAAGGGTGATGTAAGTGTACACGCATGGAATGGAGTTCGTGCCACGGTTCATATCAAAAGAGGAAGATGTCATCTGGATGCCGGAGAGACGTAAACTTACCTAGGGGTGGAATAACGTCAGTCCCAAGAGGTAACCACTCTTAAAAACTCTTTCCGTGGCAACTATCAGCATAAACTCGGAAAGATCTGGACATCAGAACTGTCGGGGAGGATCAAAGTTGCTTCAACTAATAGACTTGCTGTTCCAATTCTACTTTACTCCTTTGGAGTGATGAAATAAACTCAGGAAGAGCTGCGACAAGTTGACGTAGAAACTCACAAAATGATGCAACTTCATAGGAGCTTGCATCCTAAATCGTCTGTTTCACGGTTATACTCCCCCAGACAACGGGGACGCCGTGGACATTCGAGCTTGAAGTGTCTCCATAACAGAATGTTGACTGTGTAAAGTCATTAGGAGTTCAGATCCCCTTCTCTGCTTAGGATGCGATCATGAAAAAGCAGGGATTGGAGCATTTCTTTTCAAGGCAGCAACCCGTGTAGCTGATGAACTCGGTCTCGTATTTAACACTGAATGGACGAACTTGAACTTTGTCACTCAGTTGGAACCCGTTCAGCAAAAAGCCCACGTCAAAGCTGCGGAGAGTGAGAGTCCCTACAGCTATATAAGAATAAGCCAATTCATGGGGTCTTCTTTAGGAACATCGAAGACCTTGGCTTATCCTGAAACCTGACCTTCGCATTTCTCAGGTTAAGTGGGCTGAAGTCGGAAACCGAGCGATCTATAATGACCTGCCAAGAGGTTGTCTTCAACACCCTCGTCTACCGTAGTCGCGTTATTGGTATAGTGGTCCATGACACTAGATGCAGAGCGTGTCGTGGGGCAGCTGAGACCATAATAAATTTGCTGTCAGCCTGTCTAGCTTAGGCGGTCTCAGCCTATATCCACAGGCATAACGCGGCGCTACGAGTGTTGTACTACCATATACGACACTCGTACGGTATAGACGAGTCACCGATGTTTCCTTATGCTCCGGGAGATATTGAGTCCGTTGTGGAAAATTTGATGTGCCGAATGTATTGAAACTACTCATTTCCCACCTTCAGGAAAATACAAACCAATAAACCTTATGTAGTCCCCTTTGAGCAACACACCAAGCCGATTTTCGTCATTGAGTTTCTGGCGAAACGAACATAGTCCGAAAAGAGGTGTGGAAAGTGGTTATTGGGGCAAATGATCCAGCGCGCCTACCGGAAGTGTCTCAGCTTCGGGGAAAATTATGAAAATAATCTGATTCGATTTCAATTTTTTTCATCTGTTTCAAAGCGATAATAGTTTGGATAGGAATTTGGGGTGTTCAGTTATATTCTCATGAGTAGGTTCAATATGAGCTTTAGACATGTTTCTACGTTCGAAATTATTGATAATGAATATAGTTTCTACATAAATTTGATGCAAATTGTTATTTATTGATCCTTATGAGCTTGAGGGCGAGTTATTTTTTGATATAAGTAAATCTTAATGATATAGTTGAGATATAAACTATAAAATATTTCTTATTTCAATGTAAATACCTACTAGTCGTGGTTTGGAAAAAAAATTTGGTCTGCTTTTGTGTATCACTAGGTGTACGTTTTCAAAGTGTATTTAGGGCTGAATACAAGAACGATGTTACGAATTGAGATTCCTATTTGAAAAGAGATCTGGTAGACAAAGGCATGTCCGTGAGTAGCGGGCTTCTAGAAACAGTTTTTTAACAACACTTCTTTAGTGCGGGTGAATTCCATTCGAACATTTTACTTGACCATTTTATTTGAAAATTCAGACTGAATATACTTCTCTTATTCACGGCAGCATATAAAATAAGTGTTCCTTCGTTTGAATGCAAATCTTGAAACCAACTGCATAGAGGTTGGGCTCAGAAATAGGGAATAACTGAACCTAAAATGGAATTTCTAGTATTTACCATTACTACAACTTATCAAATTTCAGGTTTCTGATCAATCTGCAATTTCAAAAACATCTAATCCAGTGTGCTCGTAAATCATGTATATCTTGAAGTAATTTTCAGTTACCTTTATGATCTCATGAGCTCCATTGATGATATTCAACCAAAGGACGTCTTTCAAATAAGTTCTTTCAAAAAAGAGAAATCTTTATACTTGACATATTTTGTGGTTGTTTTTGGTTCTTCAGTGGGATTTTCTAGTGAGTAATCGAACGAATCAGAAGTAAAATCAAACTCCTGGGTGGTTTTAGCCAGATCATTCGGACTACAGCAAAACGATCAATATCCACAAATCATCACAGCGAATAAGAATTGTCAGTTAACTTCTTTCGGGATAAAAATAAACACTAATGACAAGGAATTTTCACGTTTCACAATCATCGTGCAAACGTGACTAGCGCTATGTAACACTATAATAAGATGCTTTTATGAATACGTTCATCTTCGCTGATACCTAACACAAAAAAACAAAGACCCATACACGGTGTGTTCTAGTCGAGACTCCACCGGATCATGGAATCTGTAATATGTAGGATCGAATGAAAATAATAATTGGTACATTAAAACAACTTGTATTGCTTATCTTGATGGCTCATAATGATCCATGTAGGCTGGCATATTATGTCTACAGGGTGTTCGGAAGGTACACGCCAATATTTCAGAAACTGTTTCTCGTCATTTCATTCAGTACTCTCTTAGCTGCACTCTACGAAGGCGTAGAAGGGCCACGAGCAATTATTTTTTTCAAATCCAGACTTTAAAGTCGGACTCCCGACTTCAATCTCGGACCCCCGACTTTAAAGTCGGGCCCCCGACTTTAATCTCGGACCCCGACTTTAATCTCGGACCCCGAGATTGCTTCTCAGAATATTCCCAAATGTTTTCGCATCGAGCCTGAATGATTGTGAAGCACATTTCTATGCTGCCAACACACAGTTGTATCATTCATTCTCTTCCGGAGAATAGTT
Source organism: Chrysolina americana (assembly GCA_958502065.1). Classification (NCBI taxonomy): domain Eukaryota; kingdom Metazoa; phylum Arthropoda; class Insecta; order Coleoptera; family Chrysomelidae; genus Chrysolina; species Chrysolina americana. The sequence goes on from OY293420.1 coordinate 9,260,499, forward strand.
AACAGCCCAGGAAGTTAAAAACATTGATTTGAACCAGTGAGTAGTTCTGTCTGGTAAACACAATTTGAATATAAACACTCTCAAATCATATGTGATGATTTTTGGTGACGACAAAAAATGCATGGAATCTGTTGTCAGTCAGATTCAAGGCAAATATATGGGTTTCACATATGTTGCTATTAAATTAACGTTTTTTTCAGGACACAGAACTTCGATTAAAGAAGCTGTCTCCAAAGAGCCTGCTGTTCTTTGAAAATGCTTTATCTCCATCGTCACTTTCTGATAAAATCACCCAAAATATTGTTAACTAATCTACTTGTTTCAATTTCTGCGATATTTCTCATGGACCATGTCTAGGCCAATGTAGGTATAGGGCCGATATTCATAACCTCAACCTGCATCACAGATGTCATATTTCGCTACCATTCTACGATACAACCCTATTCAGAAACAGTTTCACTTATAATACCTACACATTATTCAATGATGTTCATTGTTCGTGTTAACACTAATTGTATCATTCTGATAAATATACAAATAAACATTATTAGGAGCTTCTCTTCTAGATTTTTTACTTATCGTGATGTTCTTCTCGCAAACTCCTCGAATTTTCCGGAAATTCTTTCAAGTCTTCCGAAATTTTCAAATGTTTCTCTTCAAAATGTTTTGAATTTTCTTGAAGCTTTTGTTCTAGGCTTGAATTTCGGTGAAGTTCTTCTAGAAATTTGTCATCCGATCTATTCGAATTTTCTAGTAGTTTAGCTTCCAATGATTCAGTAGTTTCGTCAAGTTTATTCTTTATCGAACTTTAACTAATTTATGAAAATTCGAATAAAAATGGTTCGGTGTCTTCTCCTCCTTGAATCAGTCCTTATCGGTTGTTTCTAGTTCTAGTTTCTCCAGCTCTTGCTTCACTTCCGAACCGTCAAATTTTCGTCTTTTATGGTCTTTGACCGAGATATTTCACACAAAGATTCATCAGTTTATTATTTCGTAGCACGCAAAACTGTCCACTTTGTAAACAATTAATTATTTAACAGGTCACTAGTACATTTCCCGTGAAAAAGGTCTAGCCGTTTTTTGTTCCCTAACACAGAGACTGTCCACTACTGAACATTTATGTTTTCAACGGGTCATTAGTCTATTTTGCGTGAGAAAAGTCTATCAGTTCTTTAACACGGAGACTGTTCATTACGCGAACACTTATTTATTTTATTTATTTCAAAAATCCTAATTCTGACACCACTGTAATGAAAATACAGTCAACTTATTTCGACTTGTAAACTGTAACTGTTCTAAGCCAACCCTGTCTATTTGCAAACTCTGTAAACTGCAAACTGTTAACAAACTAAGTCCTGCCCAACTGTGTCTCCTTTATACCGATGCAGAGTTCTTCTCGGACACTCTCGTGAATTCTTTGACAAGGCCTAGAAGCTTCATGGTTCTACTCGCGTCAAGATTGAGTCAGAGTCAAGTAGAACAATTTGAATGCGATGATGCCATGCATTGTCAACAGCCGAACTCGATTATCCGAACATAAGTGGTCAGGTCCTGCTCCAAAACCGTTACAGTATATCTTAAAATATCAAAAATCGACGTTATGTTCATCCCGCGGTTTTTTCTGATTTGCGATTAGCGAAACATTGCGTTTATTCGAAAGTGTATGAACTAGCCTCAAGCTGCCCAAGAAAAGGAGACCCAGACAGCTGAAATGTAAAAAACTGGAATGATGTTTCGTAGGTCTTCAAATAATTATCGCTGTTGTGTCACGGTCATGAAATCAATTAACTGTTCGTAAGAAACTGTGTAGCTCACGGATGATTTGCGAGCAAAACATCATAAACCCCTATTTAAAGTCAGCTAATTGGTTAAACGGCGATACATTAAAAATCCTTTCAGAATTGAAAATTACCAGCAGCAAAAAGGGCCTTCTTTCAGACACCTGTAGAGACATAAAATCCGGAGATAAGTAACTCCGGTAGAATTATCTACAGCAGTTACAAGACAAGTAATTTTTAATTTCCTCAAGCGACTATAAATAGCCTCGCATCACTATATTTTCTATCTTAAAAACTTGCAGTACCTCCAGGTACTATATCAACCTGAATTTATATCTCGACAGCGTACTCTGGTATTTATTGTGCAAAATTTAGTTGTTTATTTGTTGTGAACTGATGCTGCCAACCACCCTTGTAGTTTTGCGGCCATTCAATGCAGTGGCGTAGGCAGGGGAACGTCGGAGTCGAAGACATACCAACATAAAGTGTGTCAACTGTCTGTTCGTGAAGTCACGAATTCTCTTTGATTATCTGATGTTTACCCAATGATTTGCTAATTCCTACTAGGGAATTAATAAGCAGCGAGATTTTTTGACCGATAGGATGTCAACGTTAATTCTAAGTCGCTACAGAACGTGTTCGTTCCCATTTCTTCGCCCCGTCTCTTTCCGTAGGTATGTTGCTTATACAGTGTGATCATTATATTGAGAATCGGCAAATCTTCATTGATTGAAAAATACTTTGGGTTGGATTGACACTTTTTTCTATATTACACGATAAGAAAAAATCCAGTTTTTTTAACATCATGAGAGCCAATAGAAGGAGGGAAGAAATAGGCGTCTTCTAATTTTAATGTTAGAAGCTTCTAGACAATATGAGTTCATTCAGTTGAAAACACGAGTCCTCAGAAACAGACAACCGACAATTGAGCTGACGACAAACCACCATTCAATAGCAGACTTGGAAGATATCTGTGAGGATAATCCATAACTTCAAAGGCTTTGGAAATATCTAATGCCATGGCTAATTTTTCTTATTCCATATTTTTGCTAATATGTTTGCTGTACATTCTACATAGGATTCATGGGCATAATACCCCCAGAACATTGCTCCCATTGACAATAATTTGCCCGAAGTACTAAGTCTTTACCAACGAACTATCAGAGGCATTCTGCTGGGTCCTAACACCAAATCTTCGCAAGTTATTCAACGTATCTTATAATTTGAGGGTATTGTCGTTTAATTGTAAAAATTTCACAGTTCTCAAAAAGGGAAAAATTCCCTACCTATCGATCCGGTGATATTTCTAGATTGGGGTGCAGCGTGTCCATCAATTTACCAAGTACCCCTATATCAGAACCACTATTTTACTAAAGTAGTTTAGATGAAGCCTGCGGAGTTCGAAGAGTCATTCTCGATATTCAGTCTGTTCCTCCTCCTCTTTTCGAACGATGTTCGTTTCGTCAGAAGCTGAAAACTCAATGAAAAAAAATCAGAAAATGCAGCAGAATTCAGCAAAAACTGCATTTACGAAGTCTCATGTGGTTGTGGAGATTTTTACATCGGAGACACCAACAGACTGTTATCCGTAAGAATAACCGAACACAAAAAGTGGACTCAACGGGGAAAGACAATATCTGAATCGGAAATTGATGACCATGCCTGGACTGAGCAAAATCGAATTTTTTGGGGCTAGGCTAGAGTAACACTGGTTTAAACGAAAATTCATATCAACCGTTACCGAACTTGTCAGTATTCACCTGAAGACGACTGCGGATACAAGCAATTGAAACGTCAAACATCTTTCATCCCATCAATACGATGGACGTCCGAAATCAAAGTAATCTAGTGACTACATCGTCTACAACCTTCAAAAAACGTTGGAAACTCGGTACGGTTCCGACATCAGCGACAAGTTCAGAATCTATGAGAAAACAGTGATTAAACTCACCTCAGAAGATACCCACATTCAATTCTTACGGAGATCTAGAGACAACAACATCATCCCGGATGGCTTCTAGGTTAGGTCACCCATCCCTGGAGAACGAGCACAGCGCATCATGACACGAGCCAGTCATGCACTGGTAAGATCACGAATTAACCATCATCTTTGGATGGAAGAGATACCACTCCAGAGTGCAACAGCCATATTTCTATAAATCAGAGAGTATACCTTGAAAGAGGACAATCAACCTATATTTGCGAAAATTTAAAACACCAGCATGAGGATTTGACAAAACCAAGAGAAGAAACACCAGAATACGGAATATGGCTAACAAGAATCAACGACTAATAAAAGAAAACTACCATAATTAACATTTCATCAAAACCCCTAACACAAATAAAGGAGCCCCTGCGGGAAAAAGGATTGAACCTCGCAGTTGCACCAAAATCGATACCTATCCTGGACATCGTAAGCTCTGTAGAGACAACGAGTAATAAAATGAACCCTATCCAGGGGGGCTATTCAAATTGAAATTGAAAGAAGTCTTGGAGGAGAAGCGAAACCCCCGAAAATACTGTAAATGGACATTATCATCAAAATTCTCCCTGCAGACAAAGGAAAGGCCACAGTTATGCACTCCGAACAGTAAACTACAACTTCTACATAAGGATCCAACTTCCAAGATAGAAAGGAAAATCTACACTTCTCTTAGGAAATACATTCCAGGTAAGGAACGGACACATCTAACGCCACATTATGATAAACCACCTCATCTCTGCGGTCTTCAAAAAATCCATGAACCAGACATGCCATTGAGACCAATCACCAGCTACCGCGGAACTCACCGACACATAATCTACCAAAATACCTCTAACCGATGCTTCAAACCTTTCAGGGTACAGTTCTTTCGTGAAGAATTCGAATTATTTCGTACACACTATTTAAAGAGGTTCAAGTAGGACGTGAAAATCGTTTCGGAGAGCCTTCACACCAATTTTCTCATAGAAGAATCCATTAGCATCATCAGAAGGAAAGTGGAAGAAGACGAAAGAACTGACCCGTACACGCTAAATTGGAATTACTGCGGTGCTGCATATATCACTCATACTTTCAGGAAAAATACCGTTCCTTCGCACAAGTCGATGGACTGCTGATGGAATCTTTCCTTTTCCCAATAATTACCAAAATATACCTAGAGATGTTCAAAGAATTGGCTTTTAAAGAGGCAGAATACGGACCAAAATTATGGCTAAGATACGTGGATGACACCTTCATCAAGTGGAACCACGGAAATAAACAACACGGGGACTTCCTCTCAAGAATAAAGAACATGAGGAACTCAATCAAGTTTACGATGGAAAAGAACGCAATAGTACCTTGACGTTTCTCGATGTGAATGTCGAAAGAACAGACACTGGCATCCGCACCTCTGTTTACAGAAATAAAACCCACACAGGACAATCTCAACTTCTGCTTCAATCATCTAAATTCCACAAAGAGGGTGATTTTAAGAACATTGGTGAAAAGAGCCATGCAAATTTGCAAAAACCAAGAGTCATTAGATGCGGTGATGAACCATATCTGAAAGTACCTACGCTAAAATGAATATTCCGAGAAAATTCTAGGAGAAGTGGATAGACCACAAAATCAAGTTATCATCCTCCTATACCTCAGAGAAAATCAGGAGGATCAGAAACAATCGGTGCCGAAAGATGATCTCAGACAACACGAATAGTTTTCTCAGTCTACTTACAGAAAAATGCTATATTATCAGTACATCTGAACATAAGTAATGAATATATTATTATTATACTAAACAGAAGGAGATACTGTATATCAGTTTTGAAATTCACGATTGCATATAGCTCAGGAACTAGATATCTCATTACCTATTCGGAAATATATCATAATATCAGAAGCTCTAGTGAGGTAATGACTCCTCCCTCTCACAACCTCCACCACAACTTCTTGAAATTTCCTCATGATATGTTTTCATACTTGGGATTCTATTTGTTCAAATAGAACAGTCGAAAGTATTTGATTTGTGATATCGACATTCGGTAGTACAAGAGAAGCCTCCTTTCATCAGAAAGAAGCTCAAAATATTTCACATCAATTTCCAGATCACAATTAATGGTCCTTTTTTCAAGTTCCTAATTTGTAGAAGGTTGAGGCAATGAATGAGTGAACCTACAGAAAAACCAAGAGGAGTGAAGTCGGGAGACAGTTGAGGCAACTCTATCTACCAATATACTAATTGGATAGGATTTCTCTAGCCTCTATCTGACTGGTACGTAATGAACCAGTCTTATTGGAAGTAAAATTGGTCAATTCTAGCTACTCTATTTTGATGTTTTTATCCGGATCATAGTCAGCGTGATCCACAACACTGATTGCCGTCCTTCACCAGTTAAATAGCCTACTCCTATTGCATTAATAATACATCCTGACTTACCCACTAATTATCGACCATAACTAAATTAATTTTCATACTTCCCTCAGCCAATAATTTACCAGCAACCCAAATTGAACTCGTCCATCACAGTATTTTAATTATTTGGATCCCGTATTCACAGCGGCATCCACGTCAATGACTGATTGTTCCCTTTAAAGACATTAATTGTCGTAGCTCGAGGCTCATTTTATCAAGATTACTTTATTTCACTATTTTAACCGGTTATTCAGAAAATGTAAGAAAAGATCACGTATACTCATTTATATTGTTAACGTGAGTAAGGTACAAATAAAAAATTAGAATATGTACATAGTCTTTGAACAATCTTCGAGAACTCGCAATCTTGCAAGTGAAAAAATTACTGATACTCTTTCGAGAACCGTCACCAAGCGAGAGGATATCGGGGAAGGAACTTGTAATGACTATAATTTTCTGTCTGAGTGAAACATTTCAACAACTATCCAGCAGTACAAATAGAGACAAGGAACAATGTGTAAACGATTATGACATAGATATCCCATTTGGCGTTCATAATTTTTTCTAATTGAATATGCTTATTTGACAATTTTTGCGAGATCACTCCATAATTTGTTTTTTTCTTCACTCTCGAGAGTGAATTCCGACTCGTTAGCATTACATTCATCAGTGGTGGTCTTACAATTTGATAAGGATGAGTAAGAAATTTATAATATTCGCTATAACTAGACCAGAAAAAAGCACCCAGATCGTATATAACTAGAATTTGGTTTCAATTGATATCTGAGGGATAGTGAATGAAGGTCCTAAATTGGCTCGGGACTTTAATCAGAGGCACCTCCAACACTGTTCCCACACTTTTATCATCTAAGAGGGTTTGTTTGGTATAGTTCAAAAGATATTTCATTTATATAAAATCAATATTGCGTGGAGTCCTGTTGTTAGGTCATATTGGCAAAAGACCAGGCACATTTTATATGAAAAAATGGCTCTCCGTTTAATTTTTGGATGTGTTGATATCCTGATGAAATTTTCAATCGGCGCAACATCTTTCTACGACTATTTTTCGAGATACCCTGTTCACTTTTCATAACTCCGTATCTCCCAAATTATGATTTCATTCTTATTAATCCTATGTCCAAATATTTTCGTAGTTCAAGGCTATTTCATTATTTTGATAATAATGCTTTTTTGAGAGTTGTTTTATAGAGTGAAAATGCGAAAAAAGGATGAACTATCACATAATATTCCATTTCATCTATAGTCGCAGTTGATACAATTCATATGTGATTCACGAATATGAAAAAATAACTAATTTACAAGTTGTTACAAAAACATAGGAAGTTTTATTTCTCAATTTTTATAATGATCTCCTACCACGTAAAAACGGTTACATCCATTAATTTTCTTATCAGATCAATTCTACAACATTTCAAAAATTGAAGAGATTTGACGGAAAGCCATTTACCCATATAAGGTGTGCGTAGTCCTGTTAAATTATTTTGTTTTCCTGTTAACATTATTTCCAAATTTCATTAATTCAATAGATAAATTATTTTTCCAACTTCTGTGTTCGATTTGTCATTCCACTAACACCAGAACTGTTTGTTAGTAATCAAGCTTACATTAAGACCTCTCCCTAGAGCGAGTGGAACGAATCCATAGTATTTTTTGAAAACAAAACTTGCCAAAAATGGGAAAAAAAATAGTTGCCCTGCAAAGGAATACCTTGCTGGTGCCCCTGAGCCAACTTAAATTAGGTGTTAACATTCAAAGTCAGGATGGAGACAATACCTGTAAATAACATCTCGATGGTCAAAACTAAAAATCGATGGGTTCAAGGTAATAAAAACTAGGCTAGAATATTCAAAGTGGTACGACATCATTGGGATCATCAAAATACAAATAAACACTCTGTAGGTACAAGATTAAATGGTTACATTGTCACTAATTTCACTCGGGTTTGGAGGCCGTCGTTTTTTCTAATTGCTTCCTGACGTTTCGCTGTGGCCAGTATCTTCAGAGGCTTATACATCGTTGATAATCTCCGATGATTAAAAATTCCATCTGCGGAGATTGTATTTATTCTGACTCATGTACTTCTGTGCGCCAATTACCGTATCTGGAGTAGGTACATTTTCAGTAACATCCATTGACCCCTTTCTACCTCTGTTAATCCTGCAGTCTTGTTCTCATGAATGTTGTTGTTTGTCTTTTGCCGATCTAAGGCTTTGCTATATAGTCTTGGTGAGTTTGAAGATCGTTTTTCATTTCTGTCTGTGGCCCTAGGTATGTGGTAGATACGCACGTGCAACTATATAAGCTTCCTCCCTACTTTGACTCGTGGGAAGTCCTCGGTTTCATGGCCCTATTGTCTCTATTTGATCTCAAGGTTGCTTGAAGATAGTGCGTGAAGGTACGTATCCGTGTGCGTAGGTTTTTGGTTCACTTTGTGGGTCAGTCTCGCGCCACATCTTTCGATTAGAAATGCTATCCGCTGGTCCTGTTCCGTCTCCATGGTAAACATGATCCTGGGGTGTTGAGCGTTTAGGTGTCTCCAAATGACGAAGATGTCATCCACGTAACTTAGCCACATGGCAATAGGGAGACGCAGGAGAGAAGAGGGCTGAGGGAGTCTCCTTGAAACACAGCCAGTGCAAGGAGAACGGACGCCTTGATTCAGTGTGTGGTAAGGTCATCTTAATTTTGCGGCAATTCGCCGCACTGTGGGTGTGATTGGTCTATTGGCCGCCACGTAGTCCGCTACACACTTGATACGAGACGCGGGTTGTCTCGCTGACTTCATCTTAGCTTCCATCTTGTGACTGCGTCACTCATGCCTCCCAATCAGAGGGGTTATCCCCGTCTGAGCGTCGTCATACACGGTAGAGTTGATCTGCCAGATGTCAGCCTATTCTGAAAGGACATCGTGAATCTACGCATCCACCCATGCCAGTTCAACAACTGGCTTCAGGGGTTGGTGTTATGCAGACCGCTGGTTCTGATGTCTTCCGTTGGTGGTATGATGCGGGCCACCTCATCAGCTAGACTACATCATATCTGCCACTTCGGTAACTGGATGAGGAGGGGCTCTGACATAGCCTCGACCCAGAAGATGAGGTACATAATCCCTCAGATTTTAGGGCGGAAAAGGCAGCATGCTCTGGGTGTATCCCAAGTGCTTGCAGTCTTGCCATGAATCCTCTCCAGGAAGGCCCACGGCTCTCAAAACAATGCAGAAGACCGTCTCTTAATTCATCCGTCATATTATTATTATCATTGAATATCTTGTTTGCATTTCTTCTTCATTGATAATAATCAAGCGTCAGCTGATGTATATGAGACTATCACCAGTTAATTGATGGTACCGGTACAGTAATTTGAGTCGACAGAACTCATCCATAATAGTTTTAAATGAACTAGATCATATATAAATAGTTCTTCAACATCGTGAATATCATTTTCAAATTCTTCAATCAATTTCAGGATATGTTTACGTTCAGCCTTGAGTTGTTTGTTCACTAAATGTGAGTCAGTAGGCTAAATTGCCATTGATATTAATATTCAACGTATTATTTCTTTTATTTTTGTTGATAAAATGTAGAAATGTAAGAAGGCATGTAACTGATATAGAAACAAAAAACATTCTCATTCACCGAAGCTCTTGTTCTCTTATTTAGTTTTGCATCAAACATCTGCTGAGAGTTCAAGATTTATTAATAACTAGATAGTTGCGGTGTGTAAAGTGTTTTGTTGTCATCGACACGCAAGGCCTACTTTGATAGTATTTTTTGTAAAACAGGTAACAACAATTTTTCTTTTTGTATGTAGCATTCGTTACCTGAATTTGGTTTATATTATTGATAAATGATAGAAAGCTTCCTGCTTGTTGTTTCGCGGATAAATCTCACTTTCGCGATATTAACAATAATGTTTCTTGACATGATTTTTTTATCAATTTTGATCTTTCACTGCCTGTGGAAGGTTGTAAATTATCAAAAAGAAACATGTCATGAAACCAATTTCCTCTACAAAATCAAACTTTCAATCAATACTAACAATATACCACGGTAAATAATAATAATAGCCGTCCTCTACGCGCACAGGCTATTCCTTTGGCTACACTCTAGGAGTGTTCATGAGGAAGTATCATTATTATTGTTAATATGGATGGATTTAGAGCTGAAGCTCTGAAACAAATTTTTGATTAGTTATCTCACTACTGAACTTTCTGATTGGCGAATGCTTTAATTCAGTTAATTTTCCGAAATCTTCAAAAATTGTTCTTATCAAGCCAATACATAGTGGAGGTTATTTATCAGATATTGATAACGACAAACCATTATCAATCACCAATCCCAGCATTATCTAAAATGATTGAGAAATTGATTTTCAAATTATTTTAAATCAACATTATGACTTCAAGGATGGGAAGTCCACAGAAGATGCGATCTATTCATCACTTATATAAAAGACAATAGATGGAAAACTTCAGCCTTGCGTATATTTATAGGCCCGTCTAGACGTTCGACACCGTAAATCATGAAATATTACTTGAAAAATCATATTTATACGGTATTAGAGGTAAAATTATGATCTTATGTAAAGTTATTTAATAGATCGACAACAAAGTGTATGACTAAATGAAAATATCAGCGAACCAAGAATGTCACATTTGGTGTTCCCCAAGGCACTGTGTTGGGTCCTTTATTCTCAGCTTGGCTGATGAAACGGTGTTATTTTATAATGCTGATACAAGGAGAAACTTGAAACTCAAGGCGGAAACTGAATTCCAAGTCATTAAGAATTGGTTTAAATGCAACAAACTCTTTGTAAACCTGAGTAAAACTCACTGTATCCCATTTACGTTCTACTTTTATCATCTGCAATATTCAGGAAACTTGAATATCAATGAAATTATGCCAATCTGAAGCAGAGTCTGTTAAGTATATGAGTATCATAACATTTACATTGAAAATTACACATTGAATTCATAAAGAAAAAAATTAGGGGATTCAGTTATCTGTCGCAATTTCTAGATATTTACCACTCAAAAACAGTATACCATGCACTCACTTGTCATATAGTATCCGATGTTGGGGAGGAATTCTCGACTGACATCTGGAAAAACGGAGATTTGTCTGATCCAAAGAACTACAGACCGATAACATGCTTCACTGAACTAAGTATCAGCATGAATATAATGAAAATAATCATGATTGTGATGAAATTGTACATCAAAATGGCTCCAACGACGGACTTTACTGATAAAATGTAACTCTCTTGATCAATTCATGAATAGATTTATCGTCCTGTGTACTACTTACTGTTGGAATGAAATTCAATTCGATGAGACAATGAACAGCTATTACATTTTCAATGTATGAATTTCATTGATATCAATCATCTAGGTTGCTAATATAATGTAGTATGTCGACGAGGCAATGAACAGAGATTATATATCCAATGTAATAGGTTTATTGATATTAACGATCCTGATGGTCCTGAAGGCAATCAATAGTAATTACATATTCAATGTATGAAGTTTATGATGCATGACATCACACGTTAAAAGGTAAGGGCTACCTCTTCCTTAGCCCACACAAGACTTCTGAGGGTTGTGCTCGTAAGGGTGCAGCCGTTTGACGGAAATAACAACAATAACATTGCATAGTGTCGTTAAAATAATATATTTACATATATTGATTTAATATATATAATAAAAAATGTACAAGTGAATTAATGAATATTCCATCAAAAATGAGCTATCAGTCGCAAAACAATGATTCATTGAATCACTGATATAATCTTCCAACTCTTGGGCAGAGCATTCTTCTGAACTAGCCTAGGTGTGAGCACAAACTAACCATGCAAATTCCAAAGTATTGCAGCATTGCGACTATCTGTAAAGAAAAATTCAATCATTATACTTGTTCATTCCTTTCAAGCATGTTAGTAACATTCGAATGAACATAGGTATACAGTTCAAATATGAAGTGATTCATGAGTTGCAGAAAATATTTATTTTGATAAGAATCGTTACAGACCCCAATTGTGAGTTTTTTTCAGATGATTAGTTTATTATTTTCTGACTTCAATATTTTATTCGCATTGTTATGTACTGTCGCTACTTGATGCTCCTTCATCACTGAACTATTGATTTTTTTATTTCTTTACCTAACAATTGACGTTGAAACGACTCTTTTTATCCAGTGATATATGATTTCCAAATAAATACTTTAATTGTATTTAATAATTTCTACTCGCTTTCCTGGATATCTTCAGCTCCAAACTTCTAGGATGTAATTCTCACTTTTTTTTTTCAACGGTAGAAACTTTCATATCTTTGGAAATAGAGTAGCATACGATGTCCACAACCTATACTCATTTTCCAAAGACTAGGTATATTGAAATCTGGGAAATAAAGAAAACGTAGAGCGAGTGAAAAATTATTCAACAAAAAATTTTGTACCAATCTGAATCCATAAGGCTGCTAATAAAATGGTCACTTCTTGAAAATGTTTGGTATATTTCCTTGTGTTTTCAAATCTCTCAGTAAGTACTGATACCGCGTTCTTTGCATTGTCAAATTGTTCACCACTAATATTATTGAGTTTATCTCTTGTGCAAGTCTCTGCATCTATTTCTGTAACAGAAAGTTAGTATTAGTACATTAGTCAATATAATATCTAAATGATGAATATATTTGAAGTATATGTTACCAGATATATTTGAATTTAAAATTCATGTGAAGTTCGGGTTCATAACCAAATAGTCAATCGACAGAGGACCCTGCAACAAGAAAAAAGTTTGGATAAACATATATAATGAGTAGTATTTGCATCAGTCACGATTTACTTATACGAAACAACACTATATGTAAAAGGAAATGAAGAGAGTATATTATCAAATAAGCATAACATGATAATATATCTTCATCGGAAACTTACATATATCTTTTGTTGTGTTTGGTCACAACAATGTTGAAGGCAATTTTCATGATGACTCTTTTGTTGTATAGCTTTCCACTCGGATATATTCAATAGAATTCCCAGAAAGATATGACACTAATGAAATGAAGATGTAACTAAAGCTCAAGTTATCTTATGAATTTTTTATTTCGAATTTTTTTCAAGATTTCTTTTTCTAAACGGTAACTGTTCGTAAAGACATTTGAAGAGATATCTCTTCAAACATTTGGGCAATTGAATTATCTAATAACGGCCTCTGCTCCTTTGCGATTTTCACTCACTTCTTCCACGTGTTACACAAATTAGTTCTAATCACCTACTTCTGCACATGAAGATAAACACTGATCGACTGACCCTGTTTCATCCGCTACCTACCTAGCCCTGCTTCTATGAATTACTTGCCGGACTTTTCGAAGAACTGGTACATTGCCTCGACGAATCTATCATTGAAACAACGGAAGAAAGTATGGGCATATGACGATATTATTGATACGATGACTTTCTACATCAACTCATGTATCCATACATCATACCAACGAACTGAGTTTTTATTTTTCGAATTAATTGAAAGATGTTTTTAGTTATTGGCGTGATGTTATCGTTGATCAACAACTCTTCTATGAAGTTGATGTTTCTTTGATGAACAGAATAACTTCTTTCATCAGTTACATGAACATTGTATGCATATAATGGATATTTTCGTTGGGTGATGTATAATTGTTCATCGATTGTCAATGATCCTCGACACATTATATCAATGAACCCAATGATGAATCTGTCAAAAATTAGATATTTGTAAACATTGAAACAATGTAATATTCGTAGCATTAATGTAAATAGAGTTGATAAATGCTGTTTATTGATATTAGGAACAATATTTTTTTGAGTGTTGAACGCATGTTAAAAGATGTTTACCCGCATCTTGTACATGCAAAAACTCTCTGGTTTATAAACGGATATATGCGCAAAAAGGAGAAAAGGGGGTCGCTGACTGCAAAGAGAACCTGCTCATCGACGAATTCACTACTCAGGACTCGGTGCAGTATAAGCATAACCTTTCAATGGCCTGGGATCGATTACCACAAGGCATTTGGTACAACATTGCATTAGCTCATCATGCGTTTGCTCAGATGCCTTGTGGTACCCGATCGAATAGTGAGATGCATTGGACAGCTGATGCCGCTCACCATCAAGATAAACCAATACGTGAAGTCTTCTCCAAAAACATTGGAGAGCGTGGCATATCCAAAGATTATATTTGGAGATAGACGGATATATATATACAATGAAGGTATGTCGTAGGCGGAACCATGAGCATGTAGCAATCTCAGTCAGGTCCGTTATGCATCTACCGCTGGTGGCTGGGAATTGGTTGAATTCTGAAGGTAGCAATCTGTGATCCCAGAGGTGGAGATCAGGCGAAGGCCGATCTGCTCCCAGTCATCGCTCTGCAGCCTTTTGCCTAGTCAGGTAAAGGACTGTCAACTGGAATCTCAAGGAGTTGACAATCCTTAACCATCTGATTCCACAATCAAGAATATCCCTCGCCCTGCCAGTAGTTGAAGCTTCTAAAGCAAGCAGTGGCTTTGCGTACTTCTTGTTCAATGAAGAGGTGCAAGGGAGGCATTCCAATGAAGGTCTACATTGCCATTGTGGATGCCGTCCTCAATGCACTTTGATTTACCTAATGCTGTACATTGCCACCATACAATGGCTTCATGCTCAATCATTGGGCGTATGAGAGTTGTTTTGATCAAGTATAGAACGTTGGAGCTGAACCCCCACGTACTACCAAACGTCCATCTGCATGCTCAGAGAGCAACTGTGGCTTTTCGAACTTTATGGTCGATATGCTTGTTCCAGTTGAGCTTGGAGGTAAGGATGACCTTCCAGTGAGTTACTGCTCTACCCTTTCATGGTTCATAGTCAGCCTTACGGAATAGCACCATTCATCCACCCCATTGTGGTATCTCTGTATCGTGTCCCTCTCAAGGTCGGACCCCTGGTCATCGACCAGGTTGACAATGTCGTCCACGTAGACCTGAATGTAATAACCCGGTTATTTCATTTGCACTAGCAGAAGGCAAAGCGGACTAGACTTCTCTCTGTGGACAGCCCCTCCTGGATATGGCTTCGCTGGAGCTACTTTTAAGAGATAATCTGGCTAGTCTTTGGAGCAGCATGACGTGAATCGTAAATCCATAAATGGCAGTTGGGTTCACGTATCTTTTCCTTGTTTCTTGATAAACAGAATCAAATGACGTATTCTCGAATGTTCCTTCTACGTCGATGAATATACTTAGGGTGGCGCCGCCACGGTCCATCACACCCTCGACCCAATTGATGAGTCGCTTTTGCTTGAGTATAGTCACTTTCCCGTGGGAATGAAGATGCAAGGCAGCTGCAGAATATATTCACAAGATATATTAGCCCTTTTGTACTAGGGCTGGAAATATACCATCTTCAACTGAAGATTTGAAAGGACTCAATGGTCTCAATGACCCAGTCCATTCTTCCGTGGGTTACAATTCCATCAGCCTTTGTTTTGTGTGGTACAGTTGAGTGTGGTTTGGGTGTTGAAGTGTTACTGCATTTCACTGTTTTTAATATTCCTCAGGTCAAGTGGGATAGAATCGGATATCGAAGAATTCATAATGGCCTTCCAGAATGGTGCCTCCAAAATCCTGGTCTACCTAGTCGCGTGACGGATATATACGTCTCGATGCTAGATATTTGCTCTCAGCTTGTCAAGATTATTCGGTCTCAGCCTATATCCACAGTCATACATCTACGCTACGAGTGTTATACACGAGTGTACAAAGACACGCAAAGACGGATTCTGTTTTGGTTGAACTGGATCATTTTATCTCCATTCAACATCTAGGTGAAACAGCATTTATAAGGTATTAGCATTATACAAACTATAGTTGTGTTTTCCGAAGACTTTCATGAATACTATTCACCTACCAACCTTGGAGTCTCTCATAAACTTCTCGACATCCAGTCGCATTATATTGCACGCCATGAAATAGATGGTACAGATAGACACGGGACTGACATTTAAAAATCAATCATTTTTCACACCTCATGCACACGCACATTTGAATAATCAATTGCCTGAACGAGTCCAGGTTCTGATTGAAAATCCCGCGTAATTATCATTTCATCGTAATTTCATAATTAGTTCCTGTAAATATGCCAATCATCCACAGCATTCCGTCGACCTGATCATCTGATATTATATTTAATCATGATATAATTCAATGAAACAAAGTTAATCAGGTACGCCAGGATTTATTGAAGATCACACATTTGCCATTTGCAATTATCGGGATCGGAGTGGAAGTCGACTTGATGGAGGCAAGTATAATGATTGAGAGCACAGCTAATCGGTCCAGTTGAAAACCTGATCAGGTATATCCGTTGGAATTTTATGAATAGTCTCTTAATTTCCTTTTTTCAATATTGTGACTAATCATCGAATTTCACGGACTCAAACGAGTATGGTAATTGCAACTTGATTTTTTGCTTTCTGTAAATGGCGAAAGCGATGTTCACATTTGCGAAAAATACGAAGGGGGATGAGGTTGAGATTTCTCACAAACCTAGAACCAACTGGCAAATTCAGTTGAATAAAACTTCTACTTCATTTGCCAGTTGCATATCACCCCGTTTCGTAATTCCATTGATTTCAGGTGATATTTGGCTTATTAACAAGAAGATGTACCCACGAAAGGCAATGTTTTTGTTTCGGAAAATTGAAGTAACAGAACTATATATCCTTTTTACTCCCATCCACCTACAGTGTACCTATACCTATCAGTGTATTGATACAGATACAATTTTCTCAATTGTAGAGGACACTATTTGCAAATTCATGTAAAACTGAACGTTACTCAGACACTAGATACTCGACAAACAAATTAAACTACGGCTTGTTACCTATCTGAACAAGTATCAAATATCGTCGAAACCATACAGTATCGGTTCAGAGAAAAAATATCTACACAAGACGCCGTTATCTGCCTAACAACAAAATTATCAATAAATGTCTCAATGAGAGCCGTGCTTATGCATATTCATAGATCTATCAAAAGCATTTGATACAGTGAGTCATCGTCTCCTCTTGCAGTCTCTGGAAAATATTGGTATACGAAATAATAATCTGAATTTTTTAGAAAATAACTTTACCAACAGATATCAAACTGTGAGAATACAACCGAAAAATTGATTTATTGATTATGGGGTACCGCAAGGAACTGTACTCGAGCTCACCTCATTCAATATACCTATTCTCACTGGAAAAAGATCATAGTATCATAGGGTTTGCTGATGATACGGCTATGTTTCGTGAGGCCGATATTTATTGGACGAGTTAATAGATACTGCAGAAGCTAACTTCTCTTATATAAAATAATGACTAGATTATGAATTACTGACGGTGAATACAGAAAAAAAGCACGTATCTACCTACACTTTTCTTCCAACTGTTCCTTCGATCCATACCACAACCATTCAACCATCAAATCCCACTTGGAGACTTTCGTGATCTTTCCTGGTAATAAAATGAAATAGTTAGACATAATTATAGATCCACATATGAAAAGGGACCTTTATATGGCATGTATCTCAAATAAGTTAAGATATGTACTGTACAAGTTCAGAAAATTCAAAGACATCATACCTCAAGAATAACTCACGCTTTACTATTCTTTAGTAGAAAGAGTATGGAATAATCATCTGGGGTGCCGTCCCAAAAACTCATCTTAACATTTTGGAAGTAATGCAAAGGAGATATCTGAAACTTATTTATTTGAAAAACCAAGATACCAAAGAAAACAACATTATGTCATTGAATTCATGTCTAAAACAACCACCCAAAGATCTTATTCTTATCTCGCACCAAAATTGTACAATACCATCCCTGAAAATATAAAAATAATCATAAATATACACTTTTTCAATACAAATTTGAAGAAATACCTACTTGACTCGGGTAGATCATCAACAAACTTCCCTTGAATTCCTAATTATACGAATGAATTTTCTCTCATTTTTGTTCATCTTACTCTATTTGGTCGGTTATACTCTCACACTATATTTTATTATCCAGTATATTACTTAGGTAGTTATATCTTTTACTTTAATATCACCAACCCTTATTATATTTTTATTAGCTTTGTGATTTGTATGCATGTGTCATTTCCAACAAAATGAAAGATAACATTCAATGGCTTTATCAGCACTTGCAATAGTTTTCTACTTGAGGAACATTCCACAAATAGATGTAATTCAATGTCCGTATGGGGAAGTAGTTGTTTTCTGTCAGATATTTGCCTAATTTTTACACTTTGTGGAAATGTGTGGAGAGAATGGTATTTTCGACCGTATTCGGGATTATTTCTTTTCATTAAGACTGGAAATAATAATAAAATAAAAATGAGAAAAAGGAACTATACAGACGACAAACATGTATAGAGGGACTAGACAGTATCGACTGGAGTGATATATATCAATGCAAAGATCTTCGGAGTTGAAAATTCATTCAATTGTTTTATCTACAACGAAGATTCCAAATATTCATAATATGTGGTTATCCAAAGTAGATGAAGAAAAATCACACTTTTAGCGTTCTATTATTAAGTTTGCGCCCCTGCTGCTTTTGTTATAATAATAGTAATTGAAATCACATTAAATTGGCATGGGAAATTGGAGCTGTTTTGCATGTTGTTGGTTAGCTTCCGCTAAAAGTAGGCGTGGAAATGAAACTAACGAAATTGGTTCTTTCGATTGCAGTAGCATATAACAGTTCATCCTAAAATAATTAGTCATTGCTCTACATCCATATTGTAACTGTGTGAATGAATCAAAACTAATTGTCTCAAGGATTACTAGGCACTTCTTTAATATTTCCATTTCTTCCATTATTATTGAAAGTACATTATTATAGAATTAGAAATTTGAATTTCCTCTCTGCATAATTATAATCCACAATTGTTACGTTGTGAAGTGAATTCCTATTACAGTTTTTTGTTCTTAATTTCTTGTTCGTGTATTGTCTATGAAATAGCTCATACAAGATGTTGTGAAGTTCAAAAAACCCCAGTCCAGTTACATTCGGAATATGGACCACATGTAATGAAAAGATTGATGGAATCTGAATCCATGTCGAGTGATCGACAGTGAATATGAAAAAACAATGATCCACTGAGTATGCTACTCTAAAAGAACACCCAAACCAAATGGGACCGACTGGAAACAATTGACACTGTGGGATAATTTATATACTGGAGTTTTATACCAACGTCAAACTGCTATTTTTGAAGTGACCATCTTCTGGAGAAAAGAATAAATTAAATCTTCACATTGAGTTGTCCTAATTTATACCCATCAGATGCCTTATGTGTAATTCATCGAGATTATTCACATGGAGCAGAAATATAGGTCCAAAAACAGGTCCCTGTGGTATCCCATAATCCAATTGATTCTCTCAAACCATCCAAAAATACAACCCTACTGCAATTAGAGAGCTGAGACTCAAACTATTTTAGAAACACCACAGGAAAACTGAGGTTTCTTGGCTCTCTATAAGCACTTTTTTGTGATTTGCACAGTTGAAAACTCTTTATTATTTTTCTCAAGGTGAAGATGATATCGATCGCATCACTGGTGTATTTGTTACGTTGAAAACAAAATTGAACCAAAGATGTCATGTTGTTTTATTTGCGAAGGATGGACTTTTTCTGTCGACAAGTATTTCAAAATACCTAGTATTTGCTGTTGTTATCAAGTTCCTCATATTAATTTTATAATCCTGATATCAATTTTCCAATAAACTATGCCATCATTCGATTTTTTAGACGTCATCGTTAGTCGGCGAGAGTTCTTTCATCTACTATTCTTGAAATATTGCTCATCAACCTATTGGAGATCTTGAAAAATATCTTCAAGTCCTAGGATTGATTTTCGAGAGACACAACTCACAATATAATGATAGTTCTTTCAAGTTTTTTTCAACTGTTCTTTCGTGAGATTGCTCCTCAGCTTTTGGTAGCTTTGGATGATACTGGTGTTCTATACTATAGAGGATTTGAGCCGATTTGGGTCTGCCTCTCCATTTTGTCATCCACAGTGATCTTCTGAAGTCAGTCTGGTGCATAGCCGCTTTTACGATGCCTTTGGTGAAGTTATTTGACCTTAGTGGGGGTTGTGTCTTTGTTTTCTCGGTTGTGTTTAACCTTGAAATGACATTGGTAATAGTTGAGCCAGTTTTCATACAAGGTTCTGTAGGTATTGGTTGAGGATTTATATTTTTGTTTTCATCATCCTCAATTTTGGAAAAACTACTTCTGTGAATGATATTTATTCATTGCAAAGTAGGAGAAAAAGTAATTAGAATGTATTATTGTCGATCCAAGAGGAATGTTAATTCATATTCTGATTGTGGCGCTCACCACATGTTATGAATGAACATTTTAACATACATTCTCCTCGTAAATGCTAATATATTTGTTAATTATTCCGTCGGTGAAAATTTGATCTTCGGACGATAAACGTATATTTGATTGCTGACTAATACTGTTAAGGAACTCATTTCCACTTATCCTGGAGTTCTACTACTACTACTATTAGTATTATTATTTATCTAATCTCTGAAATGTACGGGCAAGAAATCATTTCAACTGACTAACAATGAATTTCAAATTATCTCAACTCCGTAAATAGGAAAAACTCAAAATAGCTTCCATTTCTGTGCTAGGCTGTCACATTTTTTGCTGTTGAAAATTTGGAAAAAATTAAATTAAAAACACTTCGTTGATTTATACATTTCTATTTAAAATATTTTTCGACAAAATCAACAATGAATCAAACATTTAAGAAATTCCACAAAATATAGATAGTGAAATCCATACTATCCATCAGATATTTCAGAGAGCGAGGTTCGGGTTTACGAATTTTCAATCACATACCTACTAAAAAAACTTTCTTCAATGATAATATATGAGACTTAAAATCACTGTCGGTGAAAATATCGATATTCACAAAAATGAAATATTCCTGGACTCAGAATTCCTTTAATTAGGCATTGCAACGTAGCTGTTGCATTATGTGAACCGAATGGCATCCGTAAGATGGTCACTTGGTGACTGACCCACGTATTTGAATACTGCATTTTTGACGGTTGAAGTATTATTCATTTCAGCTTCTGTTACATTATATTTTTTCCACTGGGTTCAGGACTCCAGATGCACTGCAACCGAGAAGGCTTTTTTTGTTCCCGATAAAATTGTTTGCTAGGCCTCCAGATTTACGATGAAAAGAAGACTGAACTTTTTCGCTCAATTTCGATTAAATCACCAGTTATGATACGATACGTGACATTCATTCTGTAAAAGCATCGGGTTTGAACATAGTATACTTCTCTGCGATGTTCGAAGATGCAAGGCAAGGTCCTTACTTTTGGGAGTGCGATCTAAAGCATAGTATTCCAGAGAAATGAATTAGTTTGTCAGTGAGTGATCACCGACGAGACAGATCAGTTTTTACATAGATTCTGAAAGCTTTAGTGTATTTTCATTTATTGGTAGTCAAACTCCATATATATGAAAATCATTCAATGATAGAAAATATCTTAGCTAAATTTATGGATGTTGCCATCACTACGTGGTTGATCATCATGAAAAACGAGAAAAACTTCTCACTTGTATTTGTAACACTGATGTTACTGCAGTTTCATCCTTTTCTCAATTACTATTTCGAGATAAATTTTGAAAACCCTCAAATCTTCCTTGATGGAATTAACCCCTTGAACCCATAACAAACCAAAACATATTATTAATTTCAATTTTGTACCTGTACCGATGATATCTTTTTCTTACATCCATAACAAAATTAATGACCTATAATTAATTAAAATTATTGTATCTAAACTCTACGCGTGTGACAATGTGAATACGCTGCGTTGAAAACCAAACCAAACAGGGAAGGTTGAATATTGGAATAATTTGTTCATTATTTATTGAACTGCCACAGTTTCTCATAAATCCCACAGATATCGCAATTTATGAACACAAGTGGAAAAATGTGTGCAAAATAGACATCGAACTGATTTGTTCTATTCTGACATATAGAAATGATAGTGAAAATAACGTAATAAATAATCTTCGTAAATCACTGTATCCTAAGTTCAATGCAAATTATGATGCAAAAAACAACGTGCTGTCCGATATAACCTGAGAAAATGAATCTATGAAGCTCAATTATGGGGTCATTATGAATGATATTAATAATGGTTGAGTATTAATAAGCTTTTGATTACAGTATTAGAGAAGCTAATTTCTAGATTTTGTTCTTGGCAATGTCCTTTCTAATGAGCACATTCAGATTATTTCTCTGTAAATTAATAATGTCCCGAGAAGTTCGATTGAAGCCAAGCTTTCGATAATTGAAAAAAGATATAAATTAAATTCAAGATGAAAATGTGGATGAAACCCAGCACGAATCGTAACGGCGCATTCGCCATTTATGTTGAAAGAAATTCCGGAAAAACACATCAGAGTTGGTAATATCAATTTATAGAAAAATGTATAGCATAGAAAAAAACATTTACTCCCCGTGAAACTAGAGTACCCTCATTTGAAAGTACGCAGGATCATCGAAGTGGTGTCGGATGTTAGAAAGGGGATGTTTGCAATATGCCGTATTGTGCCCGTTAGAAATACTACCACTATGATTCTCCCCCTGGCCGTTGTTGGTCAGAGGGGTGAACGCCACCCCAAATCAGAACCTGGCGCTCCGGCGAGAGGGCGTTGCTATCTACTCCCGCTGATGGTGACAGGTTATCAATTCCTCATAATAGTGATGGAAGTAGCTGACATTAGCCATGCCTCCTGCGATGCCTATGCGTGAGCATGCTTTTGTTTTTTGTTTTATATAGATAGTGATGAACGCAGCTTAATGAGGCAGTTTATTTGGAGTTGTCCCTTTAAATGCTGTAGCCAAAAACTAGGTCAAGGTACTGGGCATTCTTGGATTCGACTTGGTTTATTGTAAATGAGTCCGCCATGTTTGCGGGGCTCATTATCGTACTCCATTAGTCTGTAAATTTACTTGTGAAACTTGTGAGTAAGTTACTTCTTATATACTGGGATTGAGTCGACACCCGCAAGCTGCCTCCACACATCCAACCGAATGTATCGATCACTCTTGGTAGAGAATCTTGTTCTGCATCTTGTCAAATTGGAATCCTATGTCCTGTTCAGGCTGCAGAATACCGGGCCTGCGTAAAATATTGCTGGTCTGATCAACGCCTAGCAACGCATCGGTTTGTAGATGAGCATTTCATTTTCTGGACTAAGACGTGACCTTCAGGCTATTAGAGTATATATGCGTTTGACTGCAGCCTAGGCTATTCGAATATCCAGGCTTATGCAACAGGCAACAAAAAGTTAAACTCAAAGATAATAATACAAACATATTATACCGGTTGGCTACGGAAGTATTGCCTACGGAATATCTCAGTTATTGTATGAAGTAGGTTTGTGAAATTTGGAGCGTCGATATAATGACATAAGAGCTAGAATTTGAGCATATTGACATGTCGAAGTTAACTTCCGGTCTGACCGGAAGTAACATCAACTTTCTTATTTTAAATGGAAACCCTATTTTTTTTCTTTTCGCTTTATTCAGCATTCAATTCCCTTTCTAATGACATATCACAAGTTGGTATCTAACCAGAAACTAGATCAGAAAAAAATTATTATTGAAATTCACCGAGTAGGCCGTGGAAGCAAAATGAAAGCCAAAAATTGAAAGGTTGGCTATGGAAACCATACGTCACTTGATAACAGTTGCTACTACTGTGATATTTTATTTTCATTCGTCGGCGTTATAAAAAGCCGCCAAAAATAATATTGGAAAAATTGGGAAAAAAACAATACTCTGTAGGTCCATAACTTAAATAGGAACATACAACTTTTTCTTACCTGTACTATTCAGCATAACCATTCTTTTCTAATGATATAATAGAAAGTAATTTTTTTAAAAGAAATACCAAAAAATCCAATTATTATTATTCAAATAACAAAAAAACATTAGAGACATTTAAGATGCCCCCATAGAAAAAAGTCGCACGGAGTAAGATCAGGTGACCTTGGTGGCCACCTGACTGGACCATGGGTTGTTATAAGCCTCTCTTGAAAGCGATTTTGAAGATAATTTCTCGCTATTCTTGAATTATGCGGAGGGGCGCCATCTTGCTGGACGTACATTCTCTCAGTTATTTCCGCTGGTAGGTTGTTAATGAATTCCGAAATTTCATTCGTTAAAAAATTAAAGTATCTCTCTCCGGTTAGTTGGCCTTGAAAAAGAATGGGGCCAACAATATGAGTTCCAACTATTCCTGCCCAAACATTCACACCAAATCTCTCCTGGAAGCCACCTTGTCGAAACCGGTGCTCGTTTTCTATCGCCCAGTACCTGAAACAAAAGACCGTTCACACTTTTAGCACTTTACACTTCGACTATCGACAATAATCCAAATAAAGTACAGTACCTACCTTGTATTATTCCTGTTAAATAATCCATTGTTGGTAAATCTTGACTCGTCCGTAAACAAGATATAATAGTTAAATAGGTGATTCTCAGCATTTTGTCGAAGAAACCAAGTTCAATATTCCAGGCGCCTTTCATCGTAATTTTCATACAAATGTTGATGCAACTGATACTTAAAGGATTTAAATCGATGTTTTTTCAAAATTTTCCTAGCAGAGTCCTTACTTATAGCTAATTCGGCGCCAATCTGCCTTGAGGAAATTGTGCTATCATATTGTACTAAAGCTAATACATTAATTTCAGTTTCCTCATCAATAATAAATGCTTCTTGGTCTTCGTGAACATCAGGCTCAGTTCTTAATTTTTCTTCAAGCCACTGGAAATACCTTCTTGACGGTTGCTGCCTCCCTGGATATCGCTCTAAATACAATCGTTCAGCGGCATAAGAATTTTTTAAACATTCACCATAAATGAGAAGCATGTCAATTTGTTCGGTTCGTGAATAACGAGGCATTTTTTGAATATTCCACTAACTGATTTCGATTTCCAAACCCTTTTAAAATGGCAGAATCAAAAACACTACTTCGAACGTCAAAATAATATGGATAGCAGCGTTCGTGAGAGCTCTCGTTTCTTTTTTGTTTCATTCCAAAATACATCTTAATCAGCCTACTTGTTAATATTTTGGTTCGAATGATTATTGCAATGGAATGATTATTCTGAATAGCACAAACATCGTCCATAGGTAGATATTAGAATATCTATGGACGATGGCACAGACCAAGTACGTTTATGTTCCTATTAAACCTAGAACCTACAGGATATAATTTATCATTCCACATTATTTTTAATGTTATTTTTGCGTATGGCGATAATAGAGCAAGAGCATCTGTTATCAAGTGACGTATGGTTTCCATAGCCAACTTTTCAATTTTTGGCTTTCATTTTGCTTCCACGGCCTACTCGGTGAATTTCAATAATAATTTTTTTCTGATCTAGTTTCTGGTTAGATACCAACTTGTGATATGTCATTAGAAAGGGAATTGAATGCTGAATAAAGCGAAAAGAAAAAAAAATAGGGTTTCCATTTAAAATAAGAAAGTTGATGTTACTTCCGGTCAGACCGGAAGTTAACTTCGACATGTCAATATGCTCAAATTTTAGCTCTTATGTCATTATATCGACGCTCCAAATTTCACAAACCTACTTCATACAATAACTGAGATATTCCGTAGGCAATACTTCCGTAGCCACCCGGTATAATAATATATTATATTACAATATGGGGGTTCCTCAAGGGAGTATTCTTGGTCCCCTTATCTTCATAATTTTCCTGAACGACCTCCCCAACTTCGTAAGAGATATAAAACTAATTAACTATGCGGACGATACAAACATAATTATGTCAGGGAAAACTATTGACAACATCAAAATAGCAAATAGTCACGAATTTACTCAAATACACAAATGGTTCTCTGAAAATGGCCTTGTTTTGAATAAAGAGAAAACTCAAAGTATAATTTGCAAAACTGCTCAAAATAAACAAATAGTACCAAGTTCTATTGACTTCGATGGATTTACAATGAATGTAACAAAAGCTTGCAAATTATTAGGCATTTACGTGGATTCAACCTTGAAATGGGAACCTCAAATCGAATATGTATGTTCCAAACTCTCCTCTTGTCTTTATTCCCTCAGAGTTATTGCAAGAAATCTTGATGTCAATCTTACTCGCACAGTATATCACTGTAATTTCATGTCCTTCCTCAAATATGGTATAATATTTTGGGGTAACTCATGCTCTTTTGATCGAGTGTTCAGACTACAAAAATGGCGATTAGAATCATGTTTCATCTGGGTTATTACCAATCTTGTAGAACTTTCTTTAAAAAAAACTGTTTACTTACAGCATATGGTACATATATTATTGAAAGTATCAAATTTGTTAAAAAAACCCTGAAAAGTTCGAAGTGTACAAAATAAATCACGCCCACGGTACAAGGAGAAACATAACGTACAACTATCCGTATCATAATCTAAGAACAACCGAAAAAAATTGCATGTACTCTGCTTTACAATTCTTCAATAAACTCCCTCAATATATTCAAAACTTAAAAGACATTAGTGCTTTCAAGAAAGCCAGTTTCCAATATATCTGTGACATTGAGCCATACTCAATCAACGAATTTTTATTTTCCTAACACTCACTTTTATATCTATTGTTAATATCTATTATTTTTATATCCATTATTATCATATCTTATCTATGTGTACTGTATGTTCTATGTATCAACAATTTTATTGACCTGTTTCAAGCATATTGTGCAAACTTGTCTCTGCAACTTGTATAATTAACTTGAAATAAATGATTTTATTATTATTATTATTATTATTATGTGTTTGTGGAATGTTGAACTCCTTACCACTTCTGAATGAACATTATTATTATCAAATACAACGGCTGGAGATGGGCCTTGCGCGAAAACTTCTCGAGCAGAAATGTGTCCAGCTATTCTGACCGGACAACTTGACCTCGGTCAGCTCCTCATACTTCTTCAAGTTTTTGGCGAGCCTATGGGGGCCGATAGGGAGAGATATGAACTCTCGAAAGGTTTCCGTTATCTTGCAGCATTCCTTATGTCTCTCACTAACATCAGCCAACTTTTTGGGGGCGTTGGAGAAATATTTGGCGAACAATTCCGCCTTCTGAGGTCGGAGGGTCCGTCACTATATGACTGGTCTGCCGCCACCAAGGTTTGGTTTCCTCGATGAAAAATGCACGCAACACATCAAAAATTATTAATGATGGGCAATTATTCAGTAGCACCCAACTGAACCAATCACCCTGTAGTTTCATAATAGTAGGTGAGAGATAAAAGCGATATTGCGAATACGTGCTCGTCCAAGTCGAAACAATAATCAATTACAAAGCATGCGAAACAAAGGGCTATCTTGATCATGCGAATGAGAATAAATGAATAATAAAAATAAATATTCCATTAGATGACTCTATAAAATGGTATTCGCAGCTCAGTGACCCAAGTTAGATGAAGCACGACGAAGAAGCTCAAGCTGCAGCCATCATGCTTTGATATGCATCACAGTAGGCAATGCAAATTCTAATTACACACTTCAATTAACAGGTCCGGAAGTTATATGGTTATTTCTTTGAACAGCTGCTGTATCAAATAAGATAAGGGCATCACCGATCACAACAAGTTGTATTCGAGGACTTCGAAACAAAAATGAAAACATTGTGAGTCACGGAACGAAAAAAAGAGGGAACCAATTGTAATTGTCCTTGTATATTTGTATATTGTGGCTTATAGAACCATCAGTGTGACTTTAGCCAACAAAAAATAAGTCAATTTCATACGATTCACGTTTCTACAACCAAGTTAGGTTTCTAATAAGTTAAGTTATAACTGGTGTACCCTAGGGAACTGTGCTTGGCCCAGTATTGTTTATAATATACATGAATAACTTTTTCAGGTCATGGAAGTAACTCGCCTACTATTCCATTTCTAACAAAACCTGATCATAATCAAATAGTGGGAACTGCAGACACGGTAACATACCTTAGACTAGAGGTGGATAACTATTTGAAATGAGATAAACATGTGAATGAAGTAGTGAAAGAAACTCAGATCAATTGTTTTCACCTCCAAACAGTTGTTAAAATCCGATATTCAATTTAAAAAACTATACATTTACAAAATCTTATGCCCAACAGAAAAATAAAGAATACTCACCTGCTATATCACACAAACACAAAAAACGACACAAAAAAATGCTGAGAATAAAATAAATGAAGCCGCAAAGTCTATACGACAAGGGTCTTATTTTTTCATAGCTCCTCGAATATATATTCCACCAAGTAACGTAAATAACAAAATCCTTTATAAAAAAAATTATTAAGTAATGGTTGAGAAATTCATCTGGAGAAAACTCATACAAACTGAGGAATACTGATGTTTAGACATGTTTTTTTGATAATAACGGTACAAAATATATGAAGATAATAGATGTCATAATATAATTTGCCTTGTTACTCTGGAGATTCCATTATTTTCAATGTTATAATAATTACTAGTCAGCACATAATTTTATCTGTTTTTATTGTTTTGATTAACTTGAGAAGAATATTCTATTAATTTAAAAATGATGTATTACCTGTCTGAATGTATTTTTTCTGTAATGCCATATTGAGGTAAATTGAATAATTCCATAACAAGGAAACTTCGTGGGAGAGTTTTATTTCCAATCTAGTATACACAATTGATATTTTATGTATGTTTTCAGTAAATAAACTATCATTAAATAATGATGCTAACTTTTTTGGCGCACGTTGAGTGGATTTTACGTAGTTTGGGCAAAATAGCTCATATAATTTCGTTCCTTTTATTGAGTCGAACGATTTTTGAAAATCTACAGATATGTCTAGGTATGTCTTGTGTTCGTAAGCTCTTTCCATTATTTTTCGTATGACATGAATTGCGTCTATGATTGATTTTCCTTTTGTAAATCCGCTTTGATATAATCCTATTAAGATTTTTGTAGTATTTGCTAGCCTCCTTTGCATTATTGATGACGCTGTATGAAGTAGTGTCATTCCTCTGTAATTCCTACAGATTTCGTGGTCTCCTTTTTCATAGTTATTTTAATTTCTCCTCATTCCATTTTTTTATCTATTTGAATATTATCTCTTTCAACTCATGGCCACCGTATTTGATATTGATTTCATCATTTCCTGACGATTTACCATTTCTAACTCCTCTCTGGTTGGCTCATTTAATGTATTACTTTCTTCTTCGTCTTCTTATATAGCTATACGCAATTCCTTTACACTTTCATCTATTAACAATTATTTAGAGTGTTCCATCCAGAATGGATTGATTTTCTTCTAGTATATTTTCTTTATTCATTCTTCATTCCGTTATTATGGCTTTTTCAGTTTTACTCTGTTCTTTACCTCTCTAAAAACTTCTGGTATTCCTATATTTACTCTCTTGGTTAATTTCATGCTCTTTCTGGTATCTAGCCAGTGTTATTGGACTGGCGTCCTGATACCGGCGATTCGTATCTGGGTTCTCGACCTTAGTAGCACCTTTAAGCGACCTCACTCGAAAAAACCACTCGTTTATCTGTGACAGTGCATTTCAACAAATCAAAGACTGTTTGGTGGCCGCACCCGTACTGTCGTGTCCAGATTATAATCTCCCATTCCTATATCAGACAGATGCGTCGGATTTTGGGCTAGGCGGCGTGTTATCCCAGTTACACCCGGATGGAGAAAAGGTGATGTATTATTTGAACAGATCCTTGACACCCAGTGAAAGAAAATACAGCACAGTTATATTCGCTATAGAAAAACTAAGGCCTCATTTTGTAATAATAACTGACCACCACAGCCTAAAGTGGGTGAATTCAATCAAAGATCCAATCGGCCGCATCGTGAGATGGGCCGTAAGGCTCCAACAGTTTGATTTCGAAATTATACACCAGAGGGAAAGAGATCACCCAGTTCCAGATGCCCTGTCACGATCGGTGCCAGCGTTAGTTATTGATGCTGTAGAGGAAAGGATAGAGGGAGAGCCTACCAAATACCGGTGTTATCAAAGGATGGCTCAAAGGGTCAGTCAGGATATCGTGAGATACCCTTCATAGCGAGTAACTGACGGTCAGTTTTTCGAACATGTTGGCATACCGTATCCAGATCTTCACGAAGAAGTGGAGTGTTGGTTACGAGTGATACCGAAAGAACAACGTGGATACATGATCCGTCAGCATCACGACCCTGCAACGGAGAAGAACCATTGTACTTGGGAGACTATGGGCCGTGATGGTCGTGTGCTCGCCTTACAAGCATAAGGTTGTAGTTTCAAAGCCCAGCACGACCATCGGTCTCGGATCTTTTCCTTGCTCGCATAAGCTCGTAGGAGCTTCTGAGAGGTTTCTCTCTCTGGGAACCTGGAAGATTTGTTACAAAAAAACATTCCTGAGGTTGGCAAAACATAAACTGATCCAGATGACTCCTTATTTTGTCGCATTTCGCCGCGAGGTTAACCTTAACCTTAAGACAATTCTTCCCCTTTAGTGACCCACCCAGGGTCAATTCCGAAGTCCGAATTAGAGCTTGACAAGAAGTTTTTCACGAAAAGAGTAAGGTAGGGTATAATACGTAGGAGGACGAGAGACTTCAATTATATCAAAAGGTCAGAAAGGTACATTCATCTTGTCCTTTTCGTTGTTTTGTCGTTTTCTGTTTTTCCCATCTTATGCTTTCCATACTTAATGCATTACCTTGATTTCATAAAAGTTTTTTCTATTGAAAAAATATGCTTGGATGATCAAATTATTGCAAATGAAACTGAAGGTAATCAGATGGCTCCTCACTGGACATGCTTATCTAAAAGAACACCCATAAAAAGTGGCTCTCTGAAAGTAACTCACAATGCGAACTCTGCGATATTGAATGAAAGTGATCGGTTTCGTAATCCGTTATTGCAAGTGATTATAAAACAGTGATTCATTACGCTGTGTGTACTCACTTCTCTTTAGTGAGGAGCAAGCTGACATATTGCAATATAGTCTAGAACTCATCTCATGAAAAAGTATCGCATGCACTGAAGCGTTAAAAAAAACATCTAACATTTATTTATTTTATGGAAAATAGGAATTATCCTGAAAGAGATCATTCTTGTGATGATCTACGAAGTGAAATTACATTAATTTCTCTCAGAAAACGGAAAGGAATTGGATTTCATTTACATAATTATTCACAAACAAATTGACTAGTCTTCACTACCTATAGCAACTACTCTCCATATCCAATTCGGCGATGCCGATGGTCAAAACGCTTTCATCAAGTGATATGTTTACAATATTTCATTCCAGTAACATCGAGTATCATACAAGCACGAAGAGCGCGAAAATTCTGAAAATTTTATTCTGGACTTCAAAGGATAGTATTCATTACCACTTGTTGCAGGCGATCTCATCTGTAATGATGATGATCAGTAACATTCTAACTGGAATACAAATAATCTCCATTTTGAATTGGATTCGAATTTCTGCTCGTGTCAGGCATAGAGTACGTAGCATATGTAAAACTTTTTTATATTCATTTCTCCGGAAATGATCTGCTTTGTGGTGTGAGATACACCCAGAGCATGCCGCCTCTTTCGCACAAAATCTCAGGGACAATGTATCTCATCTTCGTAGGGTTGGAGCTCCTCCTCGGCCAGTTAACGAAATGACAGATATGTCGGTCTGGCTGTAGGCATACCACCAACGAAAGGCATCAGAACCCGCAGGTCGCTTCATAACACAGATCCTCTGAAGCCACAACAACTGGCATGGGTTGATGCGAATATTCACGAAAGTCTCCCAGGAAAGGTTGACATCTGGCGAATCAACTCTGCCGTGTATGATGCCGCTTAGACTTTGTCTCAAACGAAGAGGATGGATACCACCCCTTTGATTGGAAGGCATGAGAGACGCGTAGACAAGGTACTGTAGAAGTCGATGAGACAATACGCACCTCGTGTCCAATGTTTGGTGGATTACGTGGCGGCCAATAGTCCTTTCAAGAACACAGTGTGTTGCATTTCCGCAAAATTAAGACGAGCTCACCTCACATCAAATCAAGGCGTGCTGTTCACCATTAAACAGCATTGTCTCAATAGGATACAGATGCTGGTGGCAGTCTAGAAGCATCGCGGAAACATGAAGTTCCGTGATAAACCTTCTCGCCTATTCCAAGAGCCTCCACGTGTTGTGGATAACCCACCGGCGGCTGATCGGATGGAAACCATCTGGAAAAACATTTATGAGTTTCTGCAATCACCCAACGTAGATCCTCCAGCCCTAGCGCAGTTCGGAGCTTTCTGAAGGAGGCTTCGTCAGCCTGAGCTGAATGAACTGCGCAATCTGATAAATCTGAAAGAAGTTCGACGAGCCTTCAAAGGATCGAAGAACTTCGCTGTTCTAGGCCCTGATGGGCTAAATTGCTAAATAACTCCCAGCAACCGGAGGCATTAGGTCACTCATCTGTTTTACATGTATGACCTCAAACTATATGCCTCGGGAGAGAAGAATCTTCATCAGTCCTTGAGGGTAGTACACGAGCACACGCATGCTATCGGAATGGAGTTTGGGATCGACAACTGTGCCACGGTTCATCTCAAAAGAGGACAATGTGAGCAATACGGAGAAAACTTTCAGTTCTTAAACGAAAACATCTTACATCATCTGGATGCCGGAGAGACGTATACTTACCTAGGGGTGGAATAACGCCACTCCCAAAAGGTAACTGTAACCACTCTTAGAAACTCTCTCCTTGGAATTCCGACAGATATGGTCGGCAGAACTATCAGAGAAGATCAAAGTTGCTGCAACTAATATGCATCCCGTTCCGATTCTAATATACTCTTTTGGAGTGATGAAATGGACTTAGGAAAAGCTGCGACAACTCGACGTAGAAACATCACAACACAAACTGATCTTGATCTTGATCTTCACAGGAGCTTGCATCCCAAATCATCTGTTCCACGGGTATACTCCTCCAGACAAATGGAAGGCCATGGACTTTTGTACTTGGTGTGTATACATAACAGAATGGTACTGGATGGAGACTGAAGTCATCAGGAATTCAGATCCCCTTCTCTGCTTGGTATGCTGTCATGAAAAAGCAGGGGTTAGAGCATTTCTTTACAGAGCAGCAACCCGTGCAGCCGATAAACTCGGTCTCGTATTCGACACTGAACGGACGAACTCAAACTCTGTCACCCAGTTGGTACCCGTTTAGCAAAAAGCCCACGTCAACGCTGCGGAGAGTGAGCGTCTCGTACAGCTTCATAGGTATGAGGGTCTTCTTCAACATTGAAGGCTTTGGCTTATCCAGAAATCTGACCTTCGCATTTCTCAGTTCAAGTGGGCTGAAGTAGGAAACCAAGGGATTCATAATTGCACGCCAAGATGGTGTCTTCAATACCCTCGTCTACCGTAGTCGCGTGATGGGTATAGAGATATCTGACACTAGATGCAGAGCGTGTCGTGTGGCAGCTAATGCATTTGCTATGAGCATGTCCAGCTTATGCGGTCTCAGCCTATATCCATAGGCATGACATGGCACTATGAATGATGTTTCTACCACCATTTACGATACTCGTACTACCATCTACGACACTCGTACGGTATAGATGAGACACTGGTGTTGCCTTATGCTCCAGGGGATATTGAGTCCGTTGTGGAGAATGAGAATGCCGAATCTATTGGAACTACTCATTTCCCACCCACATGCAAATTCAAGCCAATAAGTCTGATGAAGTTCTCTCTGACCATCAAAGTGGGACAATTTTCGTCAGAGTTTTCAGTTCCTAGCGAGACTCACTCTTTGACCTAAGGTGGTTCTGACCATAGTATAGGGGTAATTGGTGGAATGATGTTTACGCTGCTTCGAATCGTAATGCGCCAGAAATCTCAGGTGAAAGAGATAATAATAATAGTCTTCAAAAAAGCCCAAAGTCATAGGGAGAGAGTAATTGATGTCTTCCATAACATTCCTGAATGTCAATTTGTTAGTAAAATTCTTGATATGCATATGCCACCACAACCTCAATCAGAACGGAAATGAAAATTCTCAGATTGTAGATATGTTATGACGATGCACGATGCACCCATATGAAAGTAGGTGCAGTTGGTACGTGAACACAATAATAGTAGCCAGCGTTTTGTTTTATCATCCTAATTTTTCATTCTGTCATTGACTAAAGACTACATACTTCATTGTTGTACCGTTCGACGAAAACAAAGCGATGTCTTTGACATGATACGTATAAGCTACTTATATCAACTTAAGGGTGTCCGAGTTCAAAATAATTATGCTATGAATACCTCCACCAAATTTTTCTAAATTTTATGTCGTTTTTAGAAAAATTTCAGTCCATCCTTTCAGCAATGGTAATAATTATTCGAGAATTCCACATGGAGTCAAACATGGCCTTGTTTTCTTCAAAATCTCACACTACCACGAATAAGGAGATTCATGCATATCTTTCATGCAAGTATAACGACTTCACACTTGAAACCTTCACCTGTCAAACGTTATTGCTCCACGCTGTAAAACAGGCGTTACCACAAGAAATAATGTTCTGGGTACAGTGACTTATACAATCTAGAAAATTACAAAATAAGAACAAATCATCCTCAACATCGAGTAATATTCTCAGCAAGACGAGCTCTCATTTATTCGTTAGTAATCGAGAAAACCTGAACAACACCGTTTTAAATGGATTGTTAAATTCATTACAGACTCCATTTAGTTTCTGATACGCTTGAATCGAAATATTTTTACACTCGACTTATTAGAAGTTGTCTTGATGATGACTGATTTCGGTAATCACTCAATGGTTTTTCGATTTGGTACAGATGGTGATTTCATGAAAAAATTTATTTTCCGAAATGATGTTTTTATTGAATGAAAAATATTGTGTGAAACTGAATAATAAACTCAAATTCATTCGAAGGATTTGCATGTCTGAAGACTTCTTGAAAGAAAATCAAAGTATTTATTTTGTCAAACTGATTTTTCTGATTATTTTTATTAAGTGAATCTCACTTTTTTGTGGATCAGCCATAAGAATGCAGATGCCCTATCACGGAGGCCATGCCCAGACGACTGCTCACATTGTCGACGAGCAGAGAAAAAGGAATCAACAATTTGTAGAACCACGACAGTAACTGGAAGGACTAAAAGAACCAGAAAGACCAAGAAAAAGATCCAGGTGAAGAAAGAGTTGTAGAAGACCAACATGGCAGGAAATAGTGAATTATTTGCCAGCCGTAAAATACTTCTGGACACATTGGAACTATCTTACCATGGAAAAGGTGCAGCGGTATTGAAGTCTAAGGGTGGCGGGTAAGAGAGGTGTCAAATAGTAGTACCCAAGAGCAGAAGACAGTGAATGCTCAAGAAGTCCATGAGGGGGTCACCGGAGGACATTTAGGAGTGACGAAGACCTTCTAGAAACTGAAGCAACGGTTTCACTGGGCCAATTGCCAAGCTGAAATCAAGAACTTGTGCAGGAAGTGTACTGTATGCGCTGAAATGAACCTCGAGCACGACCTGAGGCCCCGATGCGTCAGTACAACGTAGGCAGCCCATTTGAAAGGATCGCCATTGACTTCGCTGGCTCGTTTCCACAATCTGACCACGGGAATAAGTACATCCTTACTACATCGTGAAGAGCATAAACGACCTCGTATACCGAAGCCGCGAGGGAAACCTAGAATCGTAAATTTGGCACCAGATGATGAGAAGACGTTTCAGTATTTTATGTCCCTATACTCAAACGGACAGAAAGTTCTCAAGAAAAGCCACGTGACTCATTCAAGGTGCCTGTCGATTACAAACTAGCTGCCTGTGAGGCAGAAGATCTTCAAATGTCCAGAGGCATCGTTGTGGTAATCCCCCCAAGAAGTTTGGTCGATTCCAGAACCCAGATGTTGGAGGGGTCTACAGTTGAAGAAGGAGGAAGCATTCTCGGGAGAAACTGACCTATAAAGAAACCGAATTAAGAAACACGTTGGTGGCCAGAATCTTTTTATTTCTAACATGCTGGTTTTGCTTCACCTTCTATAGAACATTTCTGTCAAAGAGCCCACTATACTTGAGGTACTACTCGTGTTTACATATATTATGTAGACGTCCAATCTGAAATTCTCTAGCAACCCTAGGAATTGATTAAAAAAATTTGTTGTTTGTTAAAATCTCCATCCACCGGCTGTACCCTTACGAGCAATGCTCAGAAGTCAGAGACTTGTGCGAGCTAGGGAAGACGTAGCCTTTACCTTTCAACGTGTGATACCAGCCTTGCATGAGATAACATTGTTCAAGGAGCAAATGATACGATAATTTTCAACCCATCCAGACCACGTGCTTTGTCGGTAACAAGTTCTCTGTGCTTGGTGATGTCGAATAGGTGCTACAACTACTACTTCTATCATCTTTCGAGTAGTCTCTAATTTGGTGATGGTAAAAGAATTATTGAATTCATCATGAAGCTCCATCAAAATGTTTTCAGAACTGTTTGGATCGCAATAGTGATATGGAAAATTAGAAACCCTACAAGTAAAATATAATAAATGATATAAGAATCGCTATATAAGTGTATGGATGAGAAGCTGGTGGTGCTTGAAATCTGGTCAAACTTATCTTCAATCCTCCATTGGCGACTGGAAGAGATGCCTGTATCCAGGAATTGTCATACACATGTTCTTAAGCACTGAGTTGTAGAATTTTGCAACATATTTCAGATCGACTTCACCTCGAAATATGAATCAGTTTAAGAATTCCAAGGCAGTGTTTGAGTAGATTTAGAGTCGTGACGTGTGCGGAAAATTTGGTACGACGATGAAACATCAAATAATGAAAATAATTTATTGATTTTTTCGAAAACAAACCCAAAGAGTAAGTATCTTATCTGGGAGTACCAAGAAATAGAAGTACATGGAACCACTATAGGACATCGATATCCAAGTAGGCTTGAATTATAGAATAACTAATGAACTGATATGGGTACCGGCACTGTGTTTATAATAGTACGATGTTAGATATAAAAAAGTGCAATGCAAAAATAATAAAAATCAGTATGTATAACTATCCCACAAATACATTCTCGGAGTGTTCTTCACATACTTAGCATAAACCGAGATAATTTATCAACGGAATTAATCTGCTAACATCTCAAGAAACCACTGGAACAAGTATTTTATCTTTTATTGCCGAAGGGGCTTCGCGTTGCTAGATAACATAGCTTGCGATTTGTCTTTGATAAAGCGATGAAGTGGATTTAAATAAAAATATATGTAGAAGTGAAGCTACTTACAATATCGCACAGTCAACAAATGGCAATCGATTACAAGTAGATAATACTATCACTCACGATTGATGAATATTCTCAATAAATAATACATTGCTCAGTATTGTCACGTTTTTGTTTTAAGCTACAAGGTCTGCTTGAAAATAGTACAATTAGCAAATTTTGCATCAGTTCCTACATACTACTAGAGAAAATAATGAACAATCGTATCAGACTGGTGAGTTACGCTACCACCTTAGGAGGAAGTTGATTTTTGTGGCTCCAATTATAATAATACTAATGAGACAGAGAGGCCAACTAACACCTGAAGCCCTGGTAAATAGCAACACCAGCTACCTGAGCAAAGGGTGCAAAATCGGATCGACAGCTCATTCGCATCTGGGGGAAAGCAGTTTTCCCCACGGTGTCGGCTGTGGGTTTGATGGGCTCACTCTCCATTGAATCCTTCAGCTATATATCTGGAAGACAAGATCAAGGTCCCCAAAACCGATCTTCTCGAAAAAAGGGTCAAGGGCAATGTGTACGTGTCATTCAAATAAGGCGTGCTGTTTACCATTAAACAGCATTGTTTTGATAGGATCCGGATGCTAATGGCTGCAAAAAAGTCATCATAGGTACTACAGCCCTAGCACAGTTCGAGGCTTTCTGCAGAAAGCTTCGTCAGCCAGTTCAATAACTCCGGACGAAGTTTAATGGTCTCTTTTGCTGTTCTAGGACCACTTGGTGGAAAAAATTTAAATCGTGGCTAAATTTGGAGCAACAGATTCCAAGCTGGTTTGTCGAGAAGCGAACCTTGCTCATCCCCTAAGTGCAAGAAATTTTTGGGAATTCATGTTCCATCCATGGTACCAGAGCTTGAGGAAAAGGATTGAAGAAACTCGCTTCCTTGACAAGCACCCACACACTACACACCTATAGTCTTCGAGAAGAGCAGGTGAAATCGATGGGTAGGCAGAACACCATGTATGAGGAGATCAGGGGATGGCAAAAAGGGCCATGGGGGCCTACTAGTTGGCTGTGGCAACAGCCTTCCCATACATACTACTACTTAATGAATTATGTTGCCTACTTAAGTCGAAGACTTCCTCAAACTGATTTTCATCTGCTGACGAACTTTCTGAACCAATCCATCTCAACCCACATACTGGACCCCCTAGTAGTCATCATAAATAAATTCCTATCGCTAGGTATTTGGCCCAACTGTTTCAAAGTTACCATAGTTACCCCGATACATAAGAAAGGAGATAAAACAGATACCAATAACTACAGACCCATTTCCCTAATCACCCATCTCTCAAAAGTATTTGAAAAATTATTGAAAAATTGACTAACCTCATTTGCAAACAAATATGAACTCATTTCACAAAAACAGTTTGGATTCAAAGAAAAAACCTCTACTGAAGATGCTATTCTGGAACTAACTGAACAAATTCACAAGTCACTGGAAAAAGGTAGACCCTCATTATGCCTGTTTATAGACCTGACGAAGGCTTTTGATACTGTTGACCATCGGTTGCTATTGAACACCCTAGAAAATAATGGAATCAGAGGAAATTGCTTGAACATTTTTGAAAGCTATCTAGAGAACAGACAACAAGTAGTAAAAGTAGCTGGTGTCACAAGTGATCAAAAACAAATTCAATGTGGTGTTCCTCAAGGCACAGTATTAGGTCCGATATTATTCAATATGTATATCAATGATTTATTCAAACTGAACAGTGTTGGGAGCATAATTGGATTTGCAGACGATACTGCAATATTTTATGAAGCGAAAACTTGGACCGCACTCAAAAACAAAGTAGAGACAGATTTTCAGTACTGAAGCAGTGGTTTGACTACAAGCTCCTAACAGTTAACTTGTCAAAAACAAACTTCCTACCATTCAGCTGTAATATATCCGGTGTCTGTCCGTTCGAAAAACTTGATGTCGGTATGCAAGGAAACACATTGACTATCCGTTCTGTGACAGAAATGAAATATCTTGGTATATATATAGATAGCAACATGAAATGGGATTCCCACATTCGTTACACTATGAAAAAGCTCCAAATGGTCCTCTATAGATTCCGTTGCCTGAAAAAGTGCTTGCCACTTAGAGAATTGAAACTCTTATATTTCGCTCTCGTTGAAAGCCATTTGAGATATGGCATCACTGCTTGGGGTGCAGCTTTACGTACACATCTAAACCCTTTAGAAGTACTTCAAAGAAGGTTTCTGAAATTAATTTTATCAAAATCTTCGCGATTCTCGTCTGATAGTTTATATAAAGAAAGTCGAATAATGGATCTCAGACAACTATATTATTTTTGTATAAACGTAAAATACCATTTCAGTGAAAACAAAGCGAAGCCTAGGAACCATCAATACAACACACGCCACCATACGCAACTTACGTATCCCATTATTTTAAAAACGTCTATCTCTCAGAGAGCATATTCCTTCTCTGCAGTTAAGCTCTATAACACACTACCTCACAATATGAAAAACATAACTTCGAAACCAATGTTCAAAAATAAATTGAAACTATTTCTCTTTGATAAGGAAAGGCAATTTATAATAGATTTACTTGAATGAATATTCCGTTAGTGTATTGGAAGTTCAACCTGGTTCACATTGATTCTCATTGTATTTTGTTGAAATTTTTTTTATTAAAGTTGACTTTTGATATATCGGTATTACATACATTTTTGTTATATTTCATTTATATTTTTATACACTCGAATGTTTCCATACGTTTTTATCTGTATTGAATATGTTTATTGATATTTGTTGTACTTTTTATACGTGTTTATACATTTTTATATATATTCTCATACATCTTCTATAAAAAAAATTATTATTATACATTTTGTATCAATGATTGTATTTTATAATTTTTTTGTGTTTCCATAAGTTTTTACCTATATTCTTAAGCATTATTTTATCTTTTTTTTATAAATTTTTACCAAGTTTGTTTACTAATTTTTATCATTATCTGAGACATTGTTATCTAATGCTTTATATAAATTTTTTATCTGTTCTGATTGTTTTCTCTGCGAAACAAGTGCAATAGCACTTATCGCTCTTTATCTTTATTCATGCTGTAGTGTTGTATCGATCTTAAAATTTTTATGAATAAAGTTCATTATTATTATTATCTAGCCTTACTATTTTGTAAGTTGTGTTTTATTCCGTTTTTCTCAGCTGAAGCGAAAACCAAGCGATCGTGTCGACTCCATTAAATTCTGCTAGGAGGACCACGTGATTTGCTGTGTGTTCTTGGTCTGCTTCACATTCAAATTCCTAGATGATCAGAACTTCCTATCGGGTTGTGCCTATGACGTTTACTGGTTTACTGTAATACAATCACTTGAGTAAATGGGCTCCTCACCTACACGACTTGGTACGTATCTTAAGATGAGATTAGACTATTTGAAAATGAGAATACATGTTGAAATGTCCATTGAAGAAATCGTCGAATATAAAAACTGAAGCCGTCTACAGAAATATTATTGAGGACATAAAATATCTAGCATCCCAGCTAATCTCTGATATTGAAACTCCTGCTGTATAGACTTGGATTTTTGTATCCGCCTGTTTTTCAGTTTCCATATTAGTTCTATTCATTAAAAATACGCCAAAACATGACATTTGCTAAATTCATTATTCAACTTCCAGATTCGACGAGGTGGTAATGTTCCGATTAGAATTTTTTATATCAGTTATATGGAAGCACGAAAGGTCAATAAGATAGTGTTCCTGAAACAGTAATCTTAGTAAAACTATCTATCGGTTATTGAAGTTCATTCACATTGTTATTAAATGTAATATGAGAGGAATTGAATACTTCCTGATATTGTCTGTATTCTATGGTTTTGTTTTATTACACTTTTTGCGCTTCACAGGGCGTATTATATAAGAAGGCTGATGGAGATTCAGGAAATGAACAATAAGTTGTTAAAATCATATACCTACTTGTTTTTCATTAGTCATTAGATTAAGTGTTCGTGAATCGCTCAACAATTTCAAATTGATAAAAGTTGAAAACTGATCAAGAGCTGATGGAGTAAATTATTATGGGATTCATTACAGAGTAGGAATTCACTAGAGTTATAATAGAGTACTGAATATGGAATGCCCCAGTAGATGATTCTGAAATAATGGAATAATGCAAGTTCGGTAAAGATTCTAACCGATTTTATTAATTCTTGTAATTGGTTCTCATCACAATACGTGCACAATGATATCGGTCTCTTTATTCGAATACTTTGTAAACACAAAAAATTATAATTAATTTCAATATATTTCAGTCCATCAACAACAATTTTATTTTATAAATTGGTTTATAGAAATCAACCAGATTTTTGGAGAAAACCAAAACCCGTCAAAAGCAGAGCCTCGATAAGAAAAATCAATAATTATTCCGTGGTCTAGAGAACCACGGTAAATAATAAGAATAGCGTCTTCTACCATCACAGACTTTGCCTTTGGGAACACTCTTTATGAGTATTTATAAGGTAGTATCATTATTATACTAATAATATTTATTTATCTGTTTTTTTGAACGATCTCCTGGTGCCTTTGTGATAGTTGCTGCCTCCTGGTTTGGAATAGGCACAACTTTAGGCTACTTAGGGACTCCATGAATATATCCTTCGAAATCATTTCATTAGCTCGTAGTAGCATCGTTTTCTCACAATGCTGGTCGTTATAAACGTTGACTTCATTATTTTC
This sequence comes from Chrysolina americana, assembly GCA_958502065.1. Taxonomy (NCBI): domain Eukaryota; kingdom Metazoa; phylum Arthropoda; class Insecta; order Coleoptera; family Chrysomelidae; genus Chrysolina; species Chrysolina americana. The sequence goes on from OY293420.1 coordinate 9,302,774, forward strand.
AATAACTCCAGTGTTCAAATCTCTAGTCAGGCCATAATGATGGAGAGTTTTTCCAGATACTTCCTCAGTATAGATCTTCATCGTCTGAATTATCTCGTTGCAGAAAAGATGATTATTAACTTCGTTGCCGATCTAGTGAATTTGTTTTTTAATATTGAATATGAAGTCGTTCTTCCTTATATTATTCAGGTCCAAAACGAATTCATCCGTCATTTCCACAACCAACACAGAATGATTCACAGTAATACGACCTGTCTAAAATAAGCAAAGAAAATAATAGGTTCCATATAATATGTTCACATATAGAGTGGGAAAATATTATATTTCTACGTCAAAAACATCAATTCATGGAGTTTTGAAGACGTCTTTTGGATGCATTTGATGATTCGTTCCCAATACGAAAGTTGAAGAACAAAAATAAAAAAATTCACAGACAAATGTATTCTCGATCATTTTGAAAATTACTGCACTATCTATAGAAAAGCCAAAGAAAATCAGTAAAGAAATAGAATTATCGAAGCTGACAGTAGGTGTAAAGAAACTTGTCAAATGGTTAATGAGCTGAGTGGAAAAACATCCGGAAGACATCTATCACCGTTGTCTACAGACATCCTAACTGACTATTTTTGTTTGGTTATAAAAAAACTACTGAAAGGAAGACTAACAACATTCCTTACTAAATATGAAATCATAAGTAACGTTCATCAGTTCGGATTTCAAAGTAACAAAAGTAATACTGATTCCATCTTCAGACTGTTACATACAATTTACACTGAAATCAATAGGAGAGGTTGCTGCTGTTATATGTAACGATTTGTCAAAAGTCTCTGCGTTGATCACGGAATACTGCTGCAGAAGTCTTCAGTATTATGATTTCAGAGGATTGTCACTTCAGTATATTCAGTTCTTTTTTTCAGGACGAAGTCAAATTGTTAAGATCGTTGAGTGTTCAGCTATACTCAACGTTAGTTATGTCGTTCCTCAAGGATCTGTTTCAGGGCCACTTCTTTATTTTACTTTATGTGAATGATTCAACTCGTATAAATATTTCAGGAAGGTTCAGACTTTTCGCAAATGACACAATGATAATATGACATGAAAAAAACGTGGACGAGCTTAGTAATGACATCAAGAAGGTAACACGTTAGTGTGAATATAACCGATTAGCATTTAACATTCAGAAAACTGATATGATATTAATGTTAATAATGTACCAATTCCAGTCAAAGAGGATAGTAAAAACTTAGGTGTTCTTTTTGACTCTTCACTGCGATTTGATAAACATATAAATACATGTGTAGGAAAAGCTTTTACGAAGCTGAAAATTCTTTATAACTCTAGGCATATATTGGGTTCAAAATTAAAAGTTATGCTTTCTGATTCAATTATATTATCCATATTTAACTATTGTGATGTAGTGTATGGACCGTGCCTCACGGAATGTGCTGGTAGAATACAAAAAGTCCAAAATGCATGTCTGCGGTTTTCTTATAGAATACGTAAATATCAACATATCAGTCAAAAATTTCATGAGACGGGATGGTTAAATATGCAGCAGCGTAGGAAATTACACTGTGGTGTTCTCTATCATAAAGTAATTATGAGCAAAAAGCCATCATACCATCACAGATGTACACAACATCAATATAAGATTTAAAAATGTACTTACACCACCTACACATAAACGTGGTATATATGAACGTAGTTTTTCTTATTGTATAACTAAGCTCTGCAACTCCTTGCCTCCCTACCTCAAAAATAGCCCTGTTTCATAATTCAAAAGGAAATTTAAATCGCACTTTTTTGTCATTTAAACTGATACTGTAAATTGGTATAGCAGCTGCAGCGTCGTCTATCTCTATCTCTCCAAATAACTGCTTCTTTTTTCTTTTACTTTTTTTCCCAAGGTTGAGTGGAAGACCAGGACATTTCCATGCGGGAATGTACTGAACTCCGCCTTTTCCATTTACTCATCAAAATTCTTAAGTAGGGTTTCTATTATGTGAAAAAAAAATAATCAATGGAATAAAGCTGTTTATTATTATTATTATTATTATTATTATTATTTAGCTTCCTACCGCTTGACCTACTGAAGTCGTGATTGTCCATATACTAGTCTACTGAAAATACAGTCACTAATGAATCACATGGCCTCTTAATTGTTGAATGTTCTATGCATAATTCGTAATTGATTATGAACACAATATTTTCAATTGTATCAATAACAAAAGTGGAAGGATTAGATTATATCATAGTATTTTCCCAAAACCGGTTAATGTAACTTTGTGTGGGAAACTATAAGATTGGATCGAATTATAAATTGATTATTTGGAATCATGTTTGTCGAATTCATTATTGCAAATCGATGAGATATCAGTTAATATATTAGGCAGGATTATGTCTAATAATGTCAATTATGTTACACAATAAAATTATTATAACCCACCCCTTCACCATAATTTATTATTGATAATTTCTTTCGTCTATTAAATATCAGTCATCAACCAATCATATGCTTGTTTCCTATTTGACAGGACCAATCAACACGCTCTATTAGCGACTATTTGCATGGTACACAATAGTCACCGACAGCAGGATATATTATCAAGGAACCTGTACATCTCACAGTACTCTAATTAAATACATCTGAAACGTCAAATAGAATCAATCGTGTTGAAGCTGTATACTAAGATGCCTAAAAACGTGTGTCGACTGATTAGATTTTGTTTAGAATTTTTTGAAGACTAAACAAATGAAATCGTGGTCTGTTTTTGTTTTCGGATCCAGAGATGGATGATTGTGATTGTTGTTAATTGAATTTTACGGAATGTCAATAAACTTTTTAAATATCATTCTAAAGTAATATAGTGTCCATACTCGGAGTGGAAGACCAAATTTTTTGGAAAAATAACACCACACAAATTGTGTTATTTTTCTAAAATGATCTATATACCGATTGAAAGTCAAAATAGTTGTGGCAGAATGAAATATTTCGTAGTGAACTAAAATAGACCATTAATATGAATAATTTGACCATTATTCGTTTTGTGTGGATGAAATCCTGAAAAACGAATACAATAATTCATTAAACCACTTAGAATCTGTAACATACTCTGAAACCAATTCGAAACTTACATTTTATTTCTAAATTCTCCATGATCTAATTAACAATACTTTATGGCAAACATTTTTTCAAGTAAATCAACTGAGTGCGTGTTGTTATACCCTCTACTCTTTCTTTAAATCTTCCATAAGTTCAAGTTGTGAAAGTCCGTGATAAAGTAAATTAAAATCATCACTCCTACTGAAATCTATCGGTTTTGCATATATCATCAAGCTTGTTAAGGTTTTCATTATTTTACCTTTCGTTTTCGTAAAATCTTTTCAGTGTTATTAGATCATCCAAAAAATATTAATTTTGTGTCGAAAAAAATTGCACAAAAAAGAAATATCTTCACTATTAAATTACATTAACAGTTTTCAAAATAGTGCAAGAACATTTTAACACACAACTCTTCACACATATATCTTCTGAAAAGCAATTATAAACTGAGAAAAAGCGACAAAATTATAACTCAAAGAACCTTTTGAAACAAAATCGGATACAGTTGCGCAGATACTTGCGAAATGCGCATGCTTGGGCATATATCAGATAGGCGCAAGAATTCCTATCCACAACACTTCCCAATAGACAATCCGCATGGACCAATCAAAACTCTATTTTAGTTGCGGCTGTGTGCTGTGCAATGTAATTTTAGGTTACGTTGAAGATCAACTTGGATATCAAGGTCCAGTTTGGTTAGATTAGATCATGTTCCCTTCTTTTATGGCTTGAAAATGAAAAAAGAAGGGAACATGATCTAATCTAACCAAACTAACCTTGCTATCCAAGTTGAATACTTGGGACTACTATACCGCCTTAGCATCGATTCAAATATACCGCCTTGGCTAGGATATTTCTGATTGGTTCATGCGGATTGCCTATTGGGAAGTGTTGTGGATAGGAATTCTTGCCAAATAGGCACAAGATTGACAGGTTCTAATGGTGAATTTCCATGCAGCTGAATTTCAATTCTTTTATGTGAAATGTGTTATTATTAATTATTTCAGTAAAATGCATTTCAGCGAAACAAAAATGATATGATAAGTTGAAAATGTAACGAATAAAACTGCTTGCAGAAAGTGATTCCGTAAATTTGATTGATTATCCAGTTCATGCTCCTGTGCAATACTTGGAACATCAGTTCATTTAAATGTACCTTAACAACAAACCCGACGGTCGCGGTTCACGCAAGTATCGCGGGATATTTGGAAAACAGACCACCATTTCATTTGTTTTCTCATAATCAAGCTAGCGAATGTCCAGCGTTTTTGTCTACAATTGTACAGGTATGAGTCGGCACACCAGGGTTTTTAGGCATCTTACTGTATAAGTATTTGAAAATGAAACGGTTTGGAAAAACAAAAAACGAAGAGATAGATAGGGTTATCGAGGCTATAATCCCTGACAATACAGTGTCATTCATAAGACTGATATAAAGAATTGGATTCAAGAAATAATCTCCATAAATATAACACGACCTTGATTAATTGTTGACAATTTCATTGCTGCTAAATTTCTCTTGTATTTATTAATTTTACTCGACATTACTTTGGCATTAATAATCAGAGATGAAAGCCCTTTAGCTTCGCTCTCCGGTTTTCATTAGATTATAATAAAATTAAATAATGTTTCGTTGAATTATTTTAAAAACAGTCGAAAGTCAGATGCAATAAAAATAGTCGACTATTTTCAAGGTCTTGTTATATTAGCTTTTCTGGTGCCATTAATTTCTAACATAGTGAAGTATATGAAAATTGTTCTTAAGATGAAGGAACTGTTGAATACTGCTTCTTTCAAACCGCATTGTGTTTGGAAGAATAGAAATGATTCGTTGTGCCGATCACCTATTTGTATACCGTTTTTTACTGAAGTATGTAAATGAAATTTGTATTAAACTGCCAGAGTTTACAATGACTGGTCAAAGTAAACGACTTCGCAAGAAAGAGATAATCTGTTATGCATTTTTCAAACAACTAATTCATAAAGAGGTTGTCACTAAACACTTGATAGAGGTTGGCAGATCATTAATCAGTTGAATAGATGCATATTTTCGAATCCTTTCCCTTGAAGATAATTTGCGCGCAGTTTGAATAATAATTTTTGTTTGCATCTTGTATCATAATTACTCATTCTCGTTATCTGAGAATCTCTTCGGTTTTTTGCGGAAAATATGTGCAGAGGCAGGGCATTGCTTGGCGAGCTTCATCTTTCCATATCTCTTGATTTTGTGGATTTCTTGAAAATATTCTATATTATGGGGTTATACGAATTTGTTCAACTTCAATAAATCAAATCATTGCTAATTTGCATGACACATTCAATTGCATGGTTATTATGAAAGGAATCCTAGATACTTTCAGTATAATAGGAATAATCTAGTTTTCTCATGTTGAGGGTAACTTCTGAAGAATAGTTAGGTACTTAAATGAGCTAGAGGATGAGTAGAAGCAAAGTAAACTTTCTGAAACTGAATGAAGTAGTATCGAAATTAAAAGTTCAAGTTAAAATGTTGAAGAAAACAGACTTTCTGAATATGAACAATATTGTAACTCCGAACCAACACCAATGTCGATCGATTTATTCCACTACAACAACTGTTCTTTCTTTCATATTTTTCAGTCTGTTGAAACAGGTGAAAATCCCACTGGGATTTTTGTGGCCTTGGTCGTGCTTTTAACTGCGCCCAACACGGAAATCTTCTGAACAAATTGAATAATATTGATATAAGAGGTATTCAAAATGAATGGTATCTTTTAAATCTCATCCAGACTGTCAAAATACCATATTTCAATTCTGATTAGATAATTAATGACATAGGTGTTCCCGAAGGATCAGTTTTGATACCGATCCTCTTTATTCTTCATATTAATGAATTGTTGTGCTAAAATCTTTCACTTGTGTGTAATCTGATGATTCTTCCTCATTATTTAAACCAAAAGATTTGACTATATTTTATTATAATATCCACTCTGATCTCGATATTTTGCAAAACTGATTTAGTAAGAAGTCAATGTATTCAAATGCTTCTAAAATTAAAGAAGTGGCTTGTCATACCGCTCGAAGTAAAAACGACAAATTTCTTGGTGCTCATAGATACTTTTGCTAGACAAGTTAAAATCAACAACATACCAGAAATACAGAAAATTTTACCGAAAGCCTTTTTCCATAAGAATGATTCTTTGCTTCAATTTTGATTCTTATCATTTGGTCCCTAGGATAGATATTTTTTGTTCGAGACTCAAGAACTTCAATAATTTCATAATCTGTTAGTTTCTTTGTGTAACTTGACTGTAATACTTGACCCTCCACGCCATCTATCAAGCAATCACAATCTGTTTAATTTCCAAAAGTAGTATTGGTACCCTCCAAACGGTTTCTTTTTCATGTTTGTACGTCAAACCGTTCAAAATTTAACAGGGGGGAGGGGAACTATTAAAAGCTGCACTTGTTGGGGATTCAATTTTCACAACTTCGATATCTACTTTATTTTCGCAAGTATCGATTTTTCTTTCGGACTTGAAACCGAACATAGGGAGTTTTCATTGTAAAAGTTGTCTGATTTGATCCTTTGATAAAATCTTTATCGAGCATTTTCCAAATGGTATGGTTCGGTTGGTTAAATTTGGTGACATCTTCGAAATGTTATCAAAATGTAAGCCTGAAAGTTTCCGCATCAACTGACCCGAATTCACCTATTAGAATCAATGATTTTTAGACTTTTTAATGAAGTTTTTTTGTACCCTTTTTTTGTCACTTCGGTCAAATTTGTTGTCATCTTCGAAAATGAGATACGGGGTTATATACTCAGTCGATTTCATACGGTTTTGGCCATTTTGCAAAGCGGCAATAATCTCGGTAATATTTTCTCAACGAAGCACAAAGCATCGAAACTCATCACGTAGAAGGACATTTTCTGTAGCTAGCAACTCAAAAAATTAAGATATAACACCAAATCCTGTCCACTTTGTGTTGTTCGTCTCATATTAGCAATTTCGAACGATCTTCAAATTTCCGTGAGCCGGAACTTCAAAATACAATCGTTAATATGGTCTGAGGTTGTTCTATCATTATTCTCAAGGATATTCATAACAGCAACCATCGAAACTTCAAAATAATCAGTCCTTACTATAACAGTTATATTTACAACTATTGAATAGGATGACAATTAAAGAACAACAAAGAATGCAATGATAAGGCAATATTTTCAGTCCATTTAAAAAAATTCATAATCAGATTAGTGGGCAGAAAAAGCAAGCGTTGTGGTTTACAATTCATCGAATCCAAGAATGCCACCGCAAAAGCAGTCGGTTTTATTATTGAAACCTTCATTTGTCAAGCATTAATTGAACTTCGCTCGTACCTGATGTTAGTGATGAACTATCAACAGACTGTACCACTCCGTTTACTCAGGGCACATGATTCTCAGACCCAGTAATCACTCACCTCACGGACGTAGGGAGTATTTACTGGAGTAAATGGCATAATAGTGCGTCCTCCGGAAGTATCGAGGCTCCGGAGACAGAGCCTGACTGGGATATTTTGATGAAAAAAAATAATTAAAAAAATAATACTTTTTTCACATTAAAGTCAGAGTCCAAACAGAGCAGGATATTTTCAAAAGGGGTATGTTTCAGGGAGGCTTCCTCAGCCCTCTTTTATTCTTCATCTTCCTATTGCCATTATCCTTTGTATTAAGGAAGACCCGCGGATACAACTGCAGTTCATCTCAAAAGGGACGATGCGAGGAATATAGAGAGGACGTTCAGTTCGTAGACGGAAGCATCCTACATCATCCTACAAGTCGCTTAACTCATATCCGACCATGATCATGTACTCTTCGTGGCGGGAGGAAGGAGGGTGGGCGTAGATCGAAAGGAAAAGAGGCAACATTAACTAGAGAGAGTACAGATACTTTCTAGACAAAAAACTCTACTGACACTATATCTGGCAGAAGAGGGGGTCGGAGTTGAAGCATAAAAATTCATATTACAAACAAAAAACATATGATATGAAGAAGGTTATGAGGGAAGATCGAAACTTGCTTTCGGATACGATCACGGACCTTATTGAGCTGAAGAACCAAGAAAAGAAAAGATGGCAAAATACCAGAAAGCCTAAACATAAGGAAAACCTCATGAATCTAGGAAAAGAGGTGAATCAGCTTATTAGGGCCCACAAGAATTAGGGCCCACACGATAACTGAAAAATCACAACGTTGGTGACAATTCTTCATGGAGGGTGTCTAATAGAATTCAAAAGTAATTCAAGGACATATAAACCGTAGGGACAGGCCAAATATGGGCGATGTCCGAACATGGGAAAGCAGAGTTATTTGGGGGACCCTTTCGCCAGAGCACGAAGAGGTAACAAGGAAAGACCAGAATTTCAGAAGTGAAATTACTTAACAGTCGATCATTTCCAAACTAATGCTTATTACGACGATGTAGTAGACGTCATAAAAAGGCTGCCACAAATAAAAACCAGGGCTGGATAATTCTGCTTAGGAACACGTCTCTTAGGGCTTTCGTAGGGCTCGCTCTTCCATTCCGTGGAACCAGAACATAAAAAAGATGCAACCTTTTAACGAGTTATACTAAGGATCTTAAATAATCAAATGAAATTTGACAAATCACCACTTTTAGATTTGTTCTGGTCAATAATATTGAATGATGACTCCGGATTTATTACAATACTAGAAATATTACATTACTGACCTGACTCCCCACTTTTGATATATTAGGTAGGTCATTGAATAATATTATTGAGTTAAGTTTAGTTTAGTTTTTCATTTCTTCATTTTTTCCTAGTTTTATACGTGTAATATTAATTGTAAATTGATCTACACTTCAGTCAGTATATGAGTAAGGTTCTAGATAAGGTAATCTGATAGGTATGTGTCGTTCATGTTTGTACCTCAGCCAACTGTGAATGCATTCAGGTTATATGAAAACAAACTTTTTACATTCGGCATGCCACAAAAAAAATGCTAGACTACTTTCCCTATTGAACTAGCTTGATATTACGGATGCAGATTTCACCGAGGTCTTATTTTTCCAACTCCATCCAAAAAAGAAAAATCAAGTATCTGCCGGTATACTATTTCGAGTATAAACAACTAATAGCCAATCATGGACAGTGAGAGTAAAATGAAATCGAAGAAGCTGAGGTGGTAGCAATTAATCTTGTTCTGGAGACACGCCATTCATACATAAGGATACAACTAACTGTGGATTCGTTAAAAAAAACATTCCATTTGCACGCCAGGATCTATGCAAATCATAATATCATGGATTATTTTCAGGAAATATGGAGTCATTAACGGAGAACGCTTTCAATTTAACAGAACACTGAAAATTATCGCGCATACTATTAAGTAGCGTTCGAGATTATATTTTTCAGGTCTTTGAGCTACACGATTTATTGCAGCGGACAATAACATATCTGGAAAACATTCTTATGGTAATTACGGATTGCAAATCGAAACGTTGCATGACTATACATATGGAATCTGTCTAAATTTACTTTATATATCAAAATTCACACGAAAAGAAATAATATGTACGTACAGGGTGATTCAAATTGGGCACGATTGGGGGGTTTAATAAGGTACTTCAAGAAAAGATAAAAAAACTTGCGAGCCTCGACTTTCAAGAAAAATTGATAGGTGAAAACCGCATCTTCATATGTGAAGGCGTTTTCAAGCTACGAGGAATTTTTGAATAGTTCACATTTTAGGATTTGGTATATAAGTAAGGTAACTAAACCAAATATGTGTAGCCCTGAACAGACTCGTTCATTTCAATTTCAGTATTCATTATAAAGAATTGAAAATACTGGTAGGTCAGCTCTGGAACATGAAAAATGAAACTTTGATATCAGAACTATCAAAAATATTTGAAAAAACAAACAGCAAAAAGTATAAATTGCCGTAGGTCCAGGATATGGGCACAAGGAACATGTAGGATTACATGTAAAATCATTTTATTGTAAGGCAAAAACAAACAATGTGTTTTCCTCTCCAGGAATCTACCAGTCAGGTCCTGTCTCCGGGACCCCGATAAATTCGGAAGTCGCGCTGGTGTGTCATTAACCCCAGAAAACACTCCCCTAACTGAGTGAATACTGGGTCCGAGAATTAAGGCCCTCTGCATTCGTCCGGCTAAGATTTCGGCCATATTACGGCAAGCCCGATTTTTAAGTATGAGAGCAGTTTGTCCATCATTTCACTAAGTATCCCTGTTATCAGAACCATCATTTTAACAGAATGGTTTGGGTAAAGCCTGTGGAGTTCCAAGATTAGGTCTCGATATTTTGTCCGTTTCCCTCGTCTTTTGTACGATGTTTGTTTCACCAGGAGCCGAAAACTCTTTAACGAAAATCTAAAATCTTCCTACTCTGATGTTCGAGGAGGACTACATCAGGCTTATTGGCTTGTATTTGCCTGAGGGTGGGAAATGAGTAGTTCCAATAGATTCAACACTTCTCATTTTCCACAACTGACTCAATATACCCCGGAGCATAAGGCAACACCGGCGTCTCGTCTATACGTTCCAATGAACTTCTGAAGATTTCTAGTAAGATATTTCTATGGGATGATATCTTCTGCTATACAGCGTCCGAAGATATCCATCCTTATGCGAGACAGGGCTTCGCATTCAAACAATATGTGTGAGGCTGTATCGTCCTCCTCATCACAGAAGCTGGATAGTGTAGAGTCTTGGTGTATCCTCAACATATGCAAGTATTTTCACAGTATCCTGCTGTCAGTCTTACAACCTTCCTGAGGAAATTCTGGCTCATGTCAAGAAGATGCTGTGATAGCCGATCTGTTAGCCTTATCACCATCATATCCCCGTAAGTATGGGGTATCTTCCCAAGCAGATTGATGAGAGTTATTGCTGTCTCCGCTCTTACTAGGGCATTCTCGTGTTCTTATTTTCCTAGATGCCCTTGTGACCTGGTTCCCAAGTTTTACCGTGTTCTATATCCCTAGGTCGTTGAGGTTGTGAGTCTTCCAAGCTAATTAGGTAGTATATCTACATGATCACAGAGCCTTTATTGCTGCATTGCTGTCAGAAAGAATCTCTCTTGTGCAGACAGCAATAGCTGTTACCTTGAGTACACAGGCTAAGACTGATGTCATGCCTCGGTCTCTGCCCGTATATGTTTGTCTTAAAGAAACAACAAACAATAATAATTGATATTTATTATCAAAGGAGAATGCATTATAATTTCAGAAGGCGACAAGAAAAATAAATAATCAAACTGTTATAGTCACTGTCTTCGGATTTTGAGCATCAGTAGTATTTTATGGTGTCTTGTAGTTCGATGAATTCATAGTTGGATGCTAAGCAGCATATTTTGTCAGAGGTTTGGGTGTTGGCAACAACTCTGAAAAAAAATTTGAATTGTCACCATCTGAGGTATCGTTAAGTTCTGGAAAAAAATGGTCGAGAGAAGAAAGTGATGCTTTCCGTTCATCATCTTCTTCAGCAGAACTGTCATCTTCAACGATATTATGCTTAGAAGTTGAAGGTTTATGAGAAATATTTGTAGGTGCAGAAATATTTTTGTCACTGTTTCCTCTAGTCCATTCGGATAAATTTGAAGGGGCAAAAGCTATGATGGATATATGCCCGGTGCTCGAAATCCTGCTGATACATTCGAAGGTGTAGTCGCTTCTGGCCATACTTTGGAAAACACAATGTCCCAACTTGATTTCGTCACTTTTCTGATTTTCTGTAGTTATCATCCCAGTAGAACTCGAATGAACGAACTTGTCCATAGGTTGTAACTCATGGGTGCAATTGCTGGGAAGATAAAATAATTTTAATTCAGCCTCATCTACAGCAGTAACAATGTTCGCATACAAGTGAAACTTGGCCCCGTCAAAAACCAGGAGAATATTTCCTAGAGGTTTGTGCTATGTGAAGTGATGGACAAATTCAATGAATCATGATTCCTTTTCGAGTCATGAATACCTTAGCTCAATGAGGAAGATTGTCAGAGTGATCAGACTTATTTATCTTGCCTTTGAACAAATTTGCATTATCTGGAGCTAGGAAAGTTACCCTGCGAGTAATCACAACAGGATTCTTATGGATGGTCAGCGGTTTTTCCATAACATCTAGTTTAGTCATAAAGCTTTTCAAAGTATCGGAATGCTGCCGACAATGAATTTGTTTTGCTGCTCCTGCCAATCTTTGGTGATCTTTGGTTACTGGATGGCCATTGAATATATGTATATGTATACACTTTTCTGTAACACTCTGGATGTCAGTGACATTCCTATTTCAGCAAACCTGAATATTCTGGAGCATAATTCGTCTTTGATCAAGATACGTTTTCTTACCAAACTCCTGAGTTCATCTCCAGATCTAGCTTGGTGTTGTGAAGTACTTCGTGCTGTCAGAAATCATTAGAATTCTTTTTATTTTCTGTTTCGGAGTTCAAGTTAAGATGTTTCATCATTGTCCAATCCACACAAAGTATATTCATTTTGAAAATGAGTTTCAGAACTCATGTTGAGATTCTTTTATCCTGCCATTTAACCCAAGCATAATCACATACGTTTCCGGTGATACTAAGAATGCAAGAGAATCACTTAGATGAAAAAAAATTCTATAGACACTTTCAAATTACATAGTTCAGATGGAAATTGCTTGTCGTTTGAGTTGGCAGCGGCATTTGCTTGATCTCTTCATTACTGCTGCTGTCTTTTTCAAACATGGGGCCCATTTCATGAAATAATTGACTATTGAGCCATGAAACCATTCATCCATTTAGTTTAATAAGCTTTGAAACCTAGCACAATGAACATAATTACATTTACATTGATTCCATAAATTTGATTTCCACACCAGTCAATATTGAATCGAATTAAAATAGTAGTGAATTGTATCCAATTATTATTTCTTTGAAACACATCAGAAGAACAATCCAGGGCAGGCGTAAGGCATTTTTGACCGTCTATGGTACAAAAATTTTGAATATACTGGAGTTTTGGATTTGCAGACAATGTTTCAGTATGATTGAAATTGTTTGGACTTCCATTACCTGAAAAAGAAAAGAAAACAAGTAAGGGGAAGTAGTTGTTGTCTGAGAGATATTCACATCAATTTTTGCCTGTGGGGAATCACTTAAAAACGATTCTAGATGCCGAACAATTCGAAACGTTGTGACATAGTTCCGTTTTCTTTTTTTTTTAGGCAATGAAAGTCCAAACAATTTCAATCATACTGGAATTATTTCCCCAAACCAAACTATCGAGCTGAAGTGATTCTGATATAATATGAAACTGAAGATGAGGATGATATCACCGAATAGAGTTGTAGAAATATATCTCTGAGACTAGGAAAAATATTCAGTCTCTTGAGAGGTTTTTGGGATTGCTAGCAAAGCAGGAATTCTTTAGAATAGATATGGAGGTTGTGAACAGAAGATGAAAATAAATAACATGTTCTATACAACTTCTTTTCATATTCATCAAACAGGAATTCTATATTGAGCTCATAATTATTGTTTATGAACAACTGCAATCGGAGCAGTAGTTATTTACTCTTCAATACCTACCAATTTGTCGATGGAATTCGTATACTATAGGATTGCAGCAGCTTCACATATTATTCCCACTTGAACTCCAACTCCTTGTAATCATTCTTTATTTTTTATTATATAAATCAAATTATAGGTTCACATCTTCTATCAAAATCAGTTGTATACTGCTAATTTTCGAAGTTATGACTTTTAAGGTAGCAACAAACTTAAAGAATCGTTTGACGACAATTTGATTGAAAGAAGGACACAATTTTCGTTTGAGCAATGCAAATCAAGTGCCCTTACTCTCAGAAGCCATTCAGACAGTCGCTGGTCTAGTTGCAAGAACTCTCAATTACTCCATATCAAACACCGCTATCTGTGATCTGCCACACAACTGTAATAAAAAATATTCTCCTTCATGGACAACTCCGACACATTACATTTATCCGATAATGATCTTACTACCAAGAACCCGCCATCCACCGGTTTGTTTTATAATGCCACCAGTGGCCTAGGATCACATGGAAGCCACAATGAATAGAATATAAATTTTTATCAAAACAATGATTATTATCTACAATCAAAGTACCTCATTATCAAGTAAAATTGTTTTGGACAGCCATGGCCCGAATGAAATGAAAATTCATGCAAGAGAGTGGAGAGGAACGGATCTCAGGTTGAAAAAATTCACAACAAAATGATCATTAGCGTGGCACGTTGGCGCGCGAACGGCTGATCGATGGCTCTAAATGTTGATCGATGGCGTTATCGACCGATTTCAAACATAAGTCAGTATCATTGATTTATTATATTCCTGTTGTTTTATAGGGTAAGTCTGTCTCTTTGAATACAACATAAATTGAAATATCCTTCCACTGAAGCCATTAAAATAGAATAATAGTAATATATTCGCCATCAGGGCATCGGATGGAATCTATAAATATAAACTATTTGAGGCCTACAACATTACGTCAAATCCAAACATTTATGAGGTACCACTTGCATGGGATGTGGTAGCACGAGGGTAAAGCATTCGCTTCTTGATCCAAACAACGCTAGGTGCGTGTGTTCGAATCCCAGAGCGGCTACCGGTCCCGTGCCTAGCATTACACGTTGAAAGATAAGGGCTACGTCTTCCCTAGCTTGCACAAGTCTCTCGAAAACTTCTAAGGGTTGCACGTAAGGGTGCAGCCGGTTGATGGATATAACAAGAATTTCAGACGATGGCCAGCCCCACTGAATCACAGTAATGATAAAAATAATAATATTTACCTTTAATATTTAGCTCGGTGGTATGTTTCTAAGGAAGTTATAGTTGCTGAGAATACCGAAATCCCAAGTTAAAGGACGAAATAAGTACAGGGAGGACCCTGCATCAACTCGGGTAATATCAAAACAAAAATAGACTGCAGAATAAATATCGAGCTAACTTCTGATTAATTGAAGGAAGTCATAATGAACGCATAACAATAACTGCTCTCATGTGAACACAAAAACTCGTGGAAGCCTGAACTTGAACAACCATCTGGAAAAATGGTTTGAGGTCATTGTCTTCCGAAAGATCTACTCTGAGCTGAATGGCAGTCTACTCCTCATTGGAATCCAAGACTATTCTCCTAATCGAGATAATGCCTTCAAGCTTCTGCCTTCATCATCCTCTGGCATGAAAATGTTCCTAAATGTCTTCTAGGGTCACCTCCGTTGGCATGCTATTTCTCAGTTTCGCGTCTCACCGATCTTCTTGGTCTCCTACTGCTATCTGTATTTCATTCCACCATTGCCAGGCATCTTAAATCTCTGACACAGAAGCACACCTCTAAACTGTTTTTTTTATATTCTGGTTCCCACAAGGAAACCCTGTAATGTTCAGACAACATCGTGAGAACAGAGGGAAAGTAAGTAAGAGTTGGTGTTTTCCTTGATATTCTGTAGATAATATGTCCGTGACTTATAAATCATACTCAGTTGATGGAGAACATAACATTTTTGGCAATGGACCTCACATGGTTTTCCCATGAAACGGTACTGCTGATGGTAATACCGAGGATCGAAATTAAGGACTTTATTGTTATGGGTACTCCTGATATGATTACACTGGCCATTGTGGAACCGCCATTTCCAGAGAAAAAAACATGCTTGTGTTTTGTTCACATTGAACCAGTCTGCAGAACGCACAGTACAATTTTTATGGTACTTTGTTCATCGAAATATAAATAATCCTGACATTTTTTGACCAATCTGATGAACAAACTGAAGGAGCGACAATCATTTCATCACTCCACTTTGATGTAGTGGATCAATACCAAAAATTTGGTATGTAGTGCAAGTTTGCAGAACAAACGGTACGATTTTTACGGTACTTTGTTAATCGAAATATCATGAATACACCTGACTTCATTTTTTGAATCCTCTGATAAAAAACTAAAGGAGTGACAATCATTTTAATACTTCACTCTCATGTAGTGGATCAATACTAACAATTCTCTATGTAATGCAAGTTTGGAGAACGAACGGTACGGTTTTTACGGTACTTTGTTCATCAAAATATCATGAATAAACCTGACACTTCAGGTTGCGACCCCTCTGATGAAAAAGCTGAAGGGGTGACCAGCATTTCATCACTTTTCTTATATGTAGTGGATAAACACCAACAATTTGGTATGTGGTATAAGTCTGCAGAACTCACGGTACGATTTTTATCGTACTTCGTCAAAATATGAGTGTCCCCAAAGTTACCACTCCCCACGTCCGTACGGTGAATGATTACTGGGTACATGAATCATGTGCCCTGAGTAGGCGGAGTGAACCAATAATTATGGCATTCTGCATTCGTCGGGCTAAGATTTCTGACATATTATGTCAAGCAGGTATAGTTTTTAAGCTTGATGGCAGTGTGTCCATCATTCTACCAAGGACCCCTATTATCAGAACCACCATTTCAACAGAATGGTTTGAGTTCAAAGAGTAGATCTCGATATTTTTTCCGTTTTCTTCCTCTATCTGGACGATCTTTGTTTCGCCAAGAGCCGAAAACTCTATGACAAAAATGTAATATATGTTGTTTCACTTAGTGATGAGTGTAATAATAACACACACAATCGTTTATAACAAATAGGTTATTTAATGTTTGTTGTATTTGATATTGATACAGATTTAGAACACGATAGCTATCAGACACACATGTCTGTTCTAGGAAAATAATACTACTACCCTTGCAGGGTTGCCAAGTAGAGGACACTCAAAAGAACCTGATATAATAATAGTAACATATGAAATAAATACTAAATAGACATATATCACACGTCCTACCCAAAAATTAAAAAATAATATTTTTTATAATTCATAATTGGATTGAATGAAAAATAATGAAAATAAACATTCACATCCTGAGTCTATCTGGAGGACGACTGATACGACCGCTCTTTGTTATGTATCCATCATAATCATTTCCAGTAGGTATATATTTTTCCACTTTTAAAGGGAAATCTGTTGATTTCTGAAGACAGAATGGCTGCTCAGGATTTAGAGGTCTCAAATGATGGCGATTCCGTCTGTATTCACCCTCATTAACTTGAACAACATAATCATTTTGCCCAAGTTTTTTAGTAACTACTCCTGGATTCCATCTCCTCTTGCCCTCTTGCATGAGAATTGGCTCATTTACCTTCAATTCAGGTAATTTCTTCGTCGATCTATCATAGTACTGTTTCTGAAGTTTCTGATTATAATCAAATCTTGATACGACATCTTTAGTTGAATAGTTTGGAGTTAACAGTTCAGTTTTTATAGGTAAATTGGTTCTAAACTTCCTTCCCATTAGTAGTGTGCAAGGAGCTGACAAATTCTGTTTAGGGGTGGAGTTATAGTCCAACATAACCGAAAATAAATCTTTTTGTGTTTGAGATGCCTTGATAAAGAGTCCTTTGACGGTTTGAATTGTTCTTTCAACCATTCCGTTGCTTCTTGCATACAATGGACTAGACGTAGTAAGTTGTATATCATATGTTTTCGCAAATTGTGAAAACTCCTTAGATTGAAATGGAGGACCGTTATCCGAAAAAATTTCTAACGGAAGTCCTGTGATTGAAAACACGTCTTTCAAACTAGTGATTACACTTTGCGCCGTTTTACTTGAAAGTTTATTGACAACCGCAAATTTGGAAAAATAGTCAATCAGCACTAAAAAGTCTTGCGAAGCTATTGACATAAAGTCTATACCTATTTTTTGCCATGGGAGTTCAGGCACTTCATGTGAGATTAATGGTTCGCGAACATTATTTTTAGAGTATTTTTGACACGTTAAACAATTCAGCACAAGTTTTTCAATGTCACTCATGAGTCCAGGGTAATAAATGGCATCTTGCGCTTTCCTTTTACACGAAACTATTCCTTGGTGAGTTTGATGTAAAATATTGAGAAACTCACTTTTAAGAGATTCTGGAATCACAATTCTTTTTTTATAAAACAACACGTTTTCATGTAAATAAATGTCATTTTTGACAAGCCAGTATTGTTTAACATCACTTGGCACTGAAGACTTGTGTAAAGGCCATCCATTCAGCACATAATATTTAACTTTTTGAAGCACAGGGTCAAGATCAATTTCTCTCTGAAGTCTTTCTTGATTTTCTTTATTAGTAGTGATAACTGAATATACTTTTAAATTATTTTCTAAATAATCGGTGTTGATAGTATCACTCACAGGATCTCTACTTAATGTATCTGGTATTTTAAGGTTTTTTCCAGGTACATACCTAAGAGAAAACTGATATCGCATCAATCGCATGGCAAGTCTTTGAATTCTGGGTGACATCTCATCGAGAGGTTTTTTTAGAAGCCCTACTAATGGTCGATGATCTGTTTCAGCTTCGAACGAAATTCCATAAAGATAAAAACTGAACTTTTCACAACCGAAGACTAATCCCAGTAATTCTTTCTCAATATGGTTATAACGTCTTTGAGTAGGAGTCAAAGAAACAGACGCAAATTCAATTGGGCGTCCCTCTTGTGAAATCATTACACCAAGGCCATATGGACTAGCGTCCACTGATAAGACTGTCTTCTTTTTGGAGTTGAAGTAGTGTAGAGTTGTGGCTGAAGAAACAAGTTGTTTTATCTTATCAAAACTTGCTTGTTCTGTAGGAGACCAATGCCACTCATTTTTTTCACTAAGTAGTTTTCTAATAATGCTTGTTTCATTAGATAAATTAGGAATGAATTTTGATAAATACACTACCATACCCAAGAATCTTTGCAAATCTTTACGATTTTGTGGTGGGGACATATTCGAAATGGCCTGTGTTTTATCAAAATCTGGGGTGATTCCCGTTTCACTTATTTGGTGTCCTAAGAATTTTATTTGATTCAGAGAGAATTTTGACTTATCCTTATTGAGTGTTAGTCCACTATTTTGAATCTTGTCCAGTACAATCTTCAAATTTGTATTGTGCTCCATTATTGAACTTCCAAACACCAGTATATCATCAAAATATGTTATTTGACCTGGAACATTTTCTAACAGTTCATGCATATAGCGCTGAAAAAATTCAGGAGAACACGTCAATCCGTACGGTAACCGTAAATAGCGAAATCGCCCAAACGGAGTTGAAAAAGTACACATAAGCGAACTTTCATAGTCCAATGGTAATTGTAGAAATGCTGACGAAGCATCTAATAGAGAAAAATATTTTGCACCCGCTAACTTTGTGAACAACGTATCCTGTGTAGGAATAGGAAAACGCTCTCTTTTAATGAATTTGTTTAAATAAACGGGGTCCATACATATTCTTATATCATTACCATTGTTTTTTGGTACTACAACTATTGGATTTTGCCAGTCAGTAGGTTCACTAACCGGAACAATCAAATTATTGCGCACCATATCGTCAATATAAAATATAAGAGTTTTAGAAATATTTTTATGTCCACACTGTAACTGAATTTGCCCCAAAACATCGATTTTATGGCCGGTATAACTTGTTAAATTAGTAGAGGCACTTTCAAGTTCATTGAAGTCAATTTTTAGCTTTTGGAAGTCAGACCTGTTCAAAATGTTGACTTGACTACCAGTATCAACTTTCAAGCTAATTTCACAACCGAAAAATTTTACTATTTCAGTCCAGTCTACTGAGTCCACTCGAGAATCATTTCGAATTGTCCACACAATATTTTCACTGTTTTGAGTCTCAGGATCGCTATCAGAGTCAGAAAAACAATTAATTTCACGAACATTTCGGTCCTTTTTAGTACAAAATTTTCGATAGTGTCCTTTTTCATGGCATAATGAACAGTATCTGTTATACGCAGAACACTTACCCTAATCATGCTGATATCCGCATTTTGAACAAGGAATTTTTTTACCTTTGTGGTTCTGTTGTACATCGTCACTTTTTGTATTTCTGCTTACTGCTCTGTGGCTTCGGCTTCCAGAATATCCTGAGTGTTTATTCCGTTGCACTTCACGTAAGTTATTTCCTCGAAAATCACAATTTCGAATAGAGTTCACCTCTTTCGCGATTTCCCGCTGAGTTAATACACTGCTTTCCATAGAACGACAAATATCTATACCTTGACTAAGCTCTAAACTGGAGGACTGCAGGAGTTTTTCCTGAATTCTTGGATCTCGTAAACCCAAAACTATCCGATCCAATATCAAAACATCTCTTTCTTTGAACTCACAGGTTAGGGCAAGCTGCTTCAACGCTGTTACAAACTGATCTATGCTCTCAGTGACTAGTTGATCCCTCTTGAAGAACTTGAAATGTTCATATATCAGATTTTTCATAGGATTGCAATAGGAATCAAATTTCCCCAATACATTGTTGTATTTCTTTTCATCACCATCGTTTTCATATTCGAAAGTATTGAATATTTGTAACCCCTCATCCCCTAGGAGATTTAAAAGAATGGCGATTTTCACTTTATCCTCTTTCGAACTTTTCCCAGTGGCCGTTAGAAAGAGTTCAAACTTCTGCTTCCAGAATTTCCAGCTGTTAGCCACGTTATGTCCTTCAAAACAAAATGCTTCAGGAGCTCTTCCTTGCTCAGACATTTCGCGAAACTTTATTAGATACGCACAAACAATAAAATCGCGATTTACAAGTTCAATTGAACTTTTCAAGTCGAAACTTAATGTCTCACAAATACACTCCCAGCAAGTTAATCCGACAACACCGCTACCTTTTCCAGTTCCACCAATCTGTTTCTGCGAATCACACCACAAGATTATCCAAATGCGAATATTGAAATTCCGCACCGGCGAACAAAAAATATAACCTATTGTTCACGTTACCGCTGCCACCATGTAATATATGTTGTTTCACTTAGTGATGAGTGTAATAATAACACACACAATCGTTTATAACAAATAGGTTATTTAATGTTTGTTTTATTTGATATTGATACAGATTTAGAACACGATAGCTATCAGACACACATGTCTGTTCTAGGAAAATAATACTACTACCCTTGCAGGGTTGCCAAGTAGAGGACACTCAAAAGAACCTGATATAATAATAGTAACATATGAAATAAATACTAAATAGACATATATCACAAAAAATTGTCCTACTTTGTTGATCGAGGAGGACTACATCAGGCTTATTTGCTCGTATTTGCCTGGGGGTGGGGAATAAGTAGTTCCAATAGATTCAGCTGCCCAACGACACGCTCTCCATCTAGTATTACCACCATAGACAAGGATGTTGAGAACACCATCTGCAGGCCATTATGAATCTTTCGGTTTCCGACTTCAGCCAACTTGATCTGAGAAAAGCAAATGTCAGATTTCTGGATAAGCCTAGGTCTTCAATGTTCTTGAAGAAGACCCCATTTATTGGCTCTTCCCTATGTAGCTTTAGGAGCCTGGCACCCTCCGCAGCTTTGACGGGGGCTTTTTGCTGAAAGGCGACAGAGTTTGGGTTCGTCCGTTCAGAGTCGAATACGAGACCGAGTTCATCGGCTGCAAGGGTTACTGCCTTGAAGAGAAATGCTCCAATCCCTGCTTTTGCATGATCGCATATTGAGCAGAGAAGGTAATCTGAACTCCTGTCTACGGCCTCCTCGTTGTCTGGGGAAGTATAACCGTTGAAGAGACGATTTAGGATGCAAGCTCCTATGAATATGCATCATTTTGCAAGTTTTTACGTCGAGTTGTCGCAGCTCTTCCTGAGTCCATTTGATTACTCCAAAGGAGTAGGTAGAATCGGAACGGCAAGCATATTAGTTGCAACAACTTTGTTCCTCCCCGACAGTGCTGAAGACCAGATATGTCGGGTCTATGCTGATACTTGTCGCGGAGAGAGTTTTTGACAGTAGTTACCTCTTGGGTGTGGCGTTGTTCCACCCCTATGTGGGTATACGTCTCTCCAGCATCCAAATGATGTAGCATGCTTCCGTTTACGAACTAAACATTCTCTCTGTATTCCTCGTATCGTCCTCTTTTGACATGAACCGTGGCACATTTGTCGATCCCAAACTCCATTCCCATAGCATGAGTGTACTCTTGCACCACCCTCAAGGACTGATGTAGATCCTTTTCTCCGAAGGCATATAGTTTGAGGTCATCCATGTAAACATGGATGGGTGACCTTATGTCTCCGGTTGCTGGGGGTGCCGCAGTTGTATCCTCGAGTTTTCCGTAGTGCAACGGACAATGGCAATAGTGAGATGCAGAAGACAAGAGGAATTTTATTAATTTGCGACCCCGCTGATAAAAATACTGAAGGGGTGACAATAATTGTATCAATTCTCTTTTATGTATTGGATCACAACAATTTGGTATATAGTGCAAGTCTGTAGAACGTACGGTACAGTTTTTAGGCTAATTTGTTCATAGACATTTTTAAGAAACATCGATTCTACAACCTTCATCCCTGCTAACTAAAAATTCGACAGAGTGACAATCATTTTGTTGTCACTCTCTCAAAGAATTAGTATTTATCATCAATTTGGTCTGCAAAACGTGTGATACTGGTGTTATGGTAGAAATATCGTTGATATAGGTACTTTATTGATCCAAACGAATAACAACAACTTCAAAAATTGATTTATCGGTCCACAACTACCAAGCATTTTTAGTAACTGTTAGTTACCTTTGCCAACATGAAGAATTCGTGAATGAGATTTCGTTGCTAACTTTCACACCAATGGATAAGAATAGATGCTGATTTAAAACAAGATCATACTATGTGTCTCATTCAATTAACAATCGATACAAATGTTGTTGTTTTCAATTGTTGAAATTGTTGTTGTTTAAATTGTTATTTCCGTCAACCAGCTGCACACCCTTAAGAGTACAACCCTCAAAAGTCTTCGAAAGACTTGTCCGAGCTAGGGAAGACGCAGCCCTTACCTTTTAACGTGTGATGCCATGCACGAGACCGATGACCATGCTGGGAATCGAACCCATGACCCTTAGGTTAAGAGCCAAGTGCTCTACCATCATGACCATCTCGGCCCATAATGAAGCTTTGCCTATTTTATTGGTAGATTTTGAAACTCGTGACTTTGACTATTCTATAATTCATCAAGAGATATGAAAAAGCAATGATTCACTGTAACAAAAAAACACAGCTCTCATTGTATAGCTCCTGTAGAAGAAATAGTCATAGTGTCATTAAGCCACCGGATAATTTGAGAAACTGAAGCCACAAAACACCAAATAATTTTATTTGACCAATTTTCCAAAATATCGAAGCATCACGAAACTCACACATAATAACAAGCATCACTGCCTTTGTTGAGTGAGTGAAGAAATAGACCGATGGGTATAAATAAATACATTCAATGATAATGCCATGAAACCAATCGAATGTCAATTGAGTTTTTACGAAAAAAATTGCAGGATGTCAGATATCATCCGCAGCAAAACCGTTATGATTCCATCCGAGCTGAGACGTTTATATTTTATAACTCAACCGCATCACGTGTCACAGATTGGAAAATTATAATATGTTCTCACCTAACAAGGAATGTATGACCGAGAAAGAGAGAGAGAGAAAATGCTTTTACCCACAGTTAGAACTGCTAGGATTCGGACCAGTTACCAGTTAACAAATAAGTGATACTTATGACTAAATGATCTTTGTTTCTAACATTATCATGAAGTGTTACATATAAGAGAATACTTGAAAAGAAACAACTATTTTCCTGGCTATTACCACGTGGTAATCCCTTGTCGAGATTGAGAACCTGCTCTGCTGTTTGACTAACAGAAACACTGGCAATAGAGGAATGTTGTACAGATATCTATCTCAGTATAGTTATAGTAATAAAGCCATTTCTTTCACGACCACAGTGCAGCGAATAGCCGCAAAATTGAGACGAGCTCATCACACAATAAATCAAGGCGTGCGGTATACCAAAAGAGACAATGACATGGTCCATGATCAACGAATTCAGAGGTGAACAAACAAAACCCAAATTAGATATAGAAATTTCACCGGATACACCTAACGAATATTACTGTACAACAGCAGAAAAATTAAAAAACTCCTTTCAATCTGCAAACGACCCACTTATATATTTCGATAATATGTACCCTGCTGCGAATTTTGAAATGATTAAAACAGATGCCCATGAGGTCATTGGAGCTATTAAAAATAAAAAATACCTTAGGAATTGACGAAATATCGATATAATATTCCCTGACTTCTTAAAAACATCAGTGATCATCAGAAGATCCCTCAAATTTTCGTCCGATTTCTCTCATTCCTACGTTAGCAAAACTGATTGAAATACTTATGAAAAAGTGTCTGAACGAATTCTCAGAAGCTAACAACCTGATAAGTAATGTTCAGTTCGGATTCCAAACAAAAAAAATAACCACGATGCTATTTTCCTTAACGAAGTTTATACTTCAATGATTTATCTGAAGCATCGACTGTTTCAACCATGGAATAGTATTGTGGAAACTGCCTCACAAGGTGTAAATGGAACTCCACTTAAATGGCTGCAATCTTACTTGACTGTAAAAAAGCGAATTGTCAAAACAACATAGTTTTCTTCGTGTTCTTCTCTACATAAATGACCTGACAACTGTATATATTAGACAAAAATTCACACTTTTCGCAGATGACACCACAATATTATGGCACAGCAAAAATTAAAAAACTGGTACGATTCTAACGAACTATTTCGAAGAATAGCATAATTGGTTTTCGATGCTTTCTAGATGCGATACATCTAAATGAAGATGACATAATCGAACACTAGACACAATCCAAGTTTCTGGGGGTAATGATAGATTGTAAATTCGAGATTCCAGGAACACATCAGAAATCTCAATATGGAATTGTCGTCTGGCTGTTATGCAGCGAGAGTCACATCGAAAAAACTGGGGATAAATGCCACCAAAACAGTATATCACTCGTTAGTGGAATCACATTTAAGATATGGAATTCCATTCTGGGGAGTATGTAGTAAAACCCATCTTCATACTAGTGAGGCGATTATATTTCTGTAGCAGATGGATTATCTGATGCCACCTCTATCTTTCACACATACATATACACCCACACTATTAGGGTGGGCAAGAAGTATCATGGAAAACAAGTTCCGCAATGAAGCTTCTAGCTTAATCCAAAAGCTCCCACATGTGGATTACCCGCCGGCCGATGAACAGGAGGAAACCCTCTGAAAAAACATTTAAGAGTATCTACAACCGCTCAACATTCGTTCAGGCTCCGTCAGCCTGAACTCAATGATCTGCGCTATCCGGAAGAACTGCGGAAGAAGTTCGACAGGCCCTCAAAGGCTCGAAGTACCTACTTTGCTGCTTCAGGTCCTGATAGGTTGAATAACTTTTGGTGGAAAAATGTTCAAGTACCCACCACCATCTGGCAAGACTTTTCAACTCATGGCTGCAAGGAGAACCTGCTCATCGGCAGATGTATGACGTAGGACTCTCAGTGCAACATAAGCGTGACCTTTTGATGGTCTAAATTGATTACCGCAAGGCATTTGACATATCACATGAGCCCAATATGTATTTGCTCTGATGCCTCACGATAACTGATCAAATGGTGTATCGAACAACTGATGCAGATTTCGGAGGGGTATACTGCCGACTGTAGGCAATCGAAAGACTTGAGACCGGCCTCAACAAGTCAAGGACGACATGGTTCCTAGGCAGAAATCGCCAAGCACTACGTTTTCTCAGAGGAATACTGACAAGACATAATAAATTAGGCAGACGCCTATCACTAATAGGTATACTTCAGTTGGTGCTGAAAATGTGAAGGTGATGAAACTTCATTACACTTTCTAAGCGAGTTGGACGGGAGATTGAGATTTGAAATCTTTGGAGATGAAATACTCCAACAAGAGGAACTACTCAACCTGGAGTGGATGGACATACGGAGGTTACGAATATTTGAAAAGGAAGACTAGGAGAAGTATTGTAGATATCTAGAGAACAGGGGATAGCAAAAAGAGTCTGACTGCGGGTTCCCTATTTGTTTACTGCAAGTCGTAGTATTACCTAAGAACGTAGCTACAGGGTATTTTGACAGAAGTGAGCTTGAATGGTGTATCCAAGATTGGAATATCTGTCAAATGATAAATCAATAAATAAATCAATATTGAAAAGGTATGTTGTCAAAAATAGGGTGCTATTAGAGATTGTGAGGAAGAAGATTCTGATGGGGCAGACAAATATACAGTGACCGGCAGAAAGTACGCATCATATGGGAAATTCTTTTGTTAATAGATTTTGACAAACATCGATACGTGCAATCGCTTCTGCATCTAAAGAAACCCTAGAAGACGTTGTACAGTGGTACAGGAGATTGAGATTTGAAATCTTTGGAGATGAAATACTCCAACAAGAGGAACTACTCAACCTGGAGTGGATGGACATACGGAGGTTACGAATATTTGAAAAGGAAGACTAGGAGAAGTATTGTAGATATCTAGAGAACAGGGGATAGCAAAAAGGGTCTGACTGCGGGTTCCCTATTTGTTTACTGCAAGTCGTAGTATTACCTAAGAACGTAGCTACAGGGTATTTTGACAGAAGTGAGCTTGAATGGTGTATCCAAGATTGGAATATCTGTCAAATGATAAATCAATAAATAAATCAATATTGAAAAGGTATGTTGTCAAAAATAGGGTGCTATTAGAGATTGTGAGGAAGAAGATTCTGATGGGGCAGACAAATATACAGTGACCGGCAGAAAGTACGCATCATATGGAAAATTCTTTTGTTAATAGATTTTGACAAATATCGATACGTGCAATCGCTTCTGCATCTAAAGAAACCCTAGAAGACGTTGTACAGTGCCGTTCGTCTATTCGTATGTGGCGGGAAATTCCAAAAATTTAAAATTTTTGTCTCAAAACACACTTATTTGAAAAAATATCGAAAAATGTTATTGGGAAAAGTTGTTCAGAATGACATTTTATAGCTATGTACAAGTTTTGAGAGAAATCTGAGAGAAAAAAATTAAAATTAATTTTTTCCATAAAAAATTTCTGTTTGGAAATAATAGATTTCTGGAATAGAAGCTCATTAGTAATGACAAAAGTGATATTTAAAATAATATTTTGTAGAGATTCACAAGATATATCTATTGTATTCAGAGAAAATTTGAAATCTGTGAATTTGCCATGTGTTCAGCTGCTTCATAAGAGGTCACTGAAATATCTTCAGGACATTATAATCCCGTCATAGAAAATTATTAATAAAGAACCATGTTTCTACACAATTGCAATTTGAATTTTTTATTAGAATAAAAAGTTAATGATATTTGGCAAATTGTTGGAATCAGGCATACCTACAATAAATATTGTCATTGTTGATACCTGCATCGACAGATTTTTTCATGATCGAAGCGACCATGAAACCATTGACTTGTAATGCTAATATGTCATTAAGAGTTGTCAAACGATTCAGAAGTATCTTTCTTGTATAGTTTCTTCCATTGTAAAAGTTATTTTGTAATTTTGTTGTGCATTACCAAAAATTAGAGATGCCTCATGAAAAGCTAAGTTTGCAAGAAAAAATTGAGCTCGTCTTAATATGTGGCGAGTATATTCATAGTTCCAGAGAAGCAGCAGATATATTCAATGCTAGACATCCAAATAAGAATATCCATGGATCTACTGTGTTGCGTATTTTGAACAAATTTAAAGCTACAGGCAGTGTTGAAAATCGTTACAAAATTCCACATAGTAAACCCGTCACTAATGAAGAAGGTACCTTTAATGTTTTGTTATCGGTCACAGAAAATCCACAAATGGCACTATCGGAGAGGCAAGAAAAAACTGGTATATCAGAAAAATCCATAAGAAGAACTTTTAAGAATAATAAATTTCATGCATACAAACCAAAATTCATCCACACCTTGCTCGATAGAGATTTCGATGCGCGCTTAGATTTTTCATTCTGGTTCCAAGGCATGATTGAATCATGCCAAAATTTTCCTACGAAAATTTTATTTACTGATGAGTCGACTTTTACATCAAACGGTACTGTCAGTTCTCAGAACAGTAGATGGTGGGCTGATGAGAATCCAAATTGGAAGATAGAGGCAAAAAGTCAATTTTCCTTCAAAACTAATGTTTGGTGCGGCTTATTAGATACTCAGATCGTTGGGCCTTACTTTTTTAGGGGCAACCTTAATTCACGAAGTTATTTAGAGTTTTTAAATAACGAGATTTTAGATTTTTTACATGGATTACCGCTTCAAAGAAGAATTGAATTTTTTTTTCAACAAGATGGAGCATCAATACATAGTACCCTTGAAGTCAGGGTGTGGCTCAACGAACAGTTTTCTCATAAATGGATAGGACGAAATTCAGAAAATCCGTGGCCTGCAAGATCCCCAGATTTGACGCCCTTGGATTTCTTTTTATGGGGGTACCTTAAAAGTGAGGTTTATAAACATCGGCCATTTCATAATATCGACCATTTAGAAGAAGTAATACGGCAATGTTTCAATAATATTACACCACAAATGCTGCAAAATGGGTCCAGGGAAATGAAATTCCGAACAACTACTTGTATTGAACGTCAGGGTAGACATGTCGAGTAACGGACAATTAAAGAGTTTGCAGAATATATCAAATGGTTTGGTTTATAATTATCTTTTAATAACAAATGTTTGAAAATAAAAAGTAAAAGATATTTGTTATGTCAAAAATTACATAAACTTTTGTTCTAATAAAAAATTCAAATTGAAATTGTGTAGAAACATGGTTCTTTATTAATAATTTTCTATAACGGGATTATAATGTCCTGAAGATATTTCAGTGACCTCTTATGAAGCAGCTGAACACATTAACAGATTTCAAATTTTCTCTGAATACAATAGATATAGCTTGTGAATCTCTACAAAATATTATTTTAAATATCACTGTTGTCATTACTAATGAGCTTCTATTCCAGAAATGTATTATTTCCAAACAGAAAATTTTTTATGGCAAAAAATTAATTTTTATTTTTTTATCTCAGATTTCTCTCAAAACTTGTACATAGCTATAAAATGTCGTTCTGAACTTTTCCGAATAATATTTTTCTATATTTTTTCAAATAAGTGTGTTTTGAGACAAAAATTTAAAATTTTTGGAATTTCCCGCCACATACGAAAAGACGTACGGCACTGTGCAACGTCTTCTGGGGTTTCTTTAGATGCAGAAGCGATTGCACGTATCGATATTTGTCAAAATCTATTAACAAAAGAATTTCCCATATGATGCGTACTTCTGCCGGTCACTGTATATTTCTGAAAACTTTCTGAAAAAGGCATTGACTGTGGAAAAGACCAACATCCATCAAGAGATTGAAGAACTGGGGCAGAATGATCTACGTCTGCATCAAATTATACTCCTATTCGACATTGTCCTAAGAATTGAATGGTTCGAACGGTTATACAGATAGTTTCGAGCTAAGATATATAATATCTTCTGCTCGCGTGAATTAGACAAGTTGTTTGTTAAGATTGGTTTTCTTCTTATTCTGAATGGCACTACAAAATAAACCATCTGGAAATTCCTCGTTTATTTTTCATAATAATGAAGAAATGACATAGATTTGTTGTAAGTGTACCAGGAAGCAAGAGTAATTTAATATCGAGTTTTGTAATTAGCGTATGCTAAAGCAAAAGTGGTTACAGGAAAGGCCGTTTTGATTCGGTTGCTCCAATAATCCATCGGAAGATATACAAGGGCTGTACAAGATGTAGTTCAACAAAGGATGTTTGGTTTCAATATTGAAGTAATAGAAACAACGTTCGAAATAACTTGCAAAAATTTTTTTGCAGTGTCTCTTTCAATCTTGTTAATTGTTCCGCCTAAAACCGCCTTGAATTTTTCATTTTTTTGCTGTGTCTCTTTCAATCTTGTTAATTGTTCCGCCTAAAACCGCCTTGAATTTTTCACTTTTTTTGCCATGTCTTTCCCGGGAATTCTTCTGTTCAAAGAGGTATCACATTTTGGAGGTCATAGTGACAGTTGACTGCTGACATTCAATTCTTATATCAAAATCAGTGTGACTTATCCCATTCCATCTGATTGCTCAACTGTAAGGGGGGACCTATCTACAATCGCACTGTTAATTATTTTCGTTTCGTATATTACTCCTGTTCAGAAGACAACTTAAGGTATTTTTACTGCATAAGGCATATTACTCTTTTGATGAGTTTCTCCTAAAACCCTAATGTGATATTGAGTTATTTTTTTAAAAGTATTTACATGTCGTTAGCTCATTCAGTGCTATTGCGTATTAAATATTTCATTTTATTTATACAATTGTTTTTTATTATAATACAATCCACAGTCCACCTTTTATTATATATATATTCATATTACGATGTTTGACCTGTTGAATCAGCTAGTATTTTGCAATGATGTTATGATTTTTTTTTTCTGATATTTATTGTGAAATAATACTTATTCAATAAAAGGTTGATTGATTGATTGATATGAAATAAGACAAATGTGTCTCTACTATGTTTTCTTATTGAGTATGATTGTTTTCTTCGCGAATAATGATAAAGAGTTTTGGAATAGTCATCCAGTTGCTATCAAACAAATTAAGAAGAAAGTTCAATCCATTTGCACCTCACGATTTCAACACTAGGTAACTGATACTATAGTAATTGGACAAGTTCACAAACCCATTGACCTACCAATCATAACCTCAAGACATGGTTCTATACCTTCTTTCATCAGTTTCATATTTTTATCAAGCTTAAAATCGTACTCAATTTCTACTTATCGATTTACTAGAAAAAAAGGATACTTTGAAATTCATAAGCCATCTGACCATTCGGTACAACTCGTATTGTAAAGGAAGATGATGATGTAAGAGATTATCCCATATCAACAACTACCAACAAACATCTACTCGGAAGAATCATGGAATGAGAGAATACCTCATATGAGATAGAGGTTAATTCTTCAGTGTCTTTACCGAATAATAATAATAATATTCGTTTGGCAACTTTCATAAGTCATATAAAACATAAAATGTGTCCGACAATCACAAATAATTCAAATAACATAAACTAAAACATACAGTGAGGGGAAAAATTATGACAAAAAAAATTCGTTCGAGAAAAGGTGTCTTTGGAAGTCCTGACACAGTTTTTGTTTTCAAATTATGATATTTTGACACATACAGGTTGTTTTCTAACTACGGTTCCTAAGTGCAGGGGGTGATTTGTTAGGTCATTTTAAGAACAAAAATTCATATGAACATAATAATAATAATATGGTCGGAGTTGCTTCGTTTCTGAGATAAAGGGTAATGATATTAAAAAAAAACGGTAATTATAAAATATCATCAATATCCACGAACCGATTCGGTTGAAATTTAGTACATTTGTTTGAACCAATAAGGCGCTCATTAGCATTGAAATTATCAGGGCCGGTGGCGTCTCATTTGGAACCAGAGTCAGAAATTTTGTAAAAAAAGTACGCCACTGAACTCTTTTAACAGATTTTCATTTTTTGCGAAACTGAAAATACAACTTTTAGCATTAAAATTCAGAGTTATCAATTAGCAGCGATTCCATCATGAATAATTTCACTAATACTGAAATGGATGAATTTATCAGGACAGATATCCTAACAGAGAACGTCCTTGTTCTAAAACATTCAGAACGCTATACATGCAATATTATGTGAAACTGGGAGTTTCAATAGAAATGCTGCTGGTAGAAGACCAGAAACGGTAACAACGCCTAAACTAGAAGAAGCTATACTTGATGCGATAGAAGAAGATCCTTCAAATAGAACCTTCTCCTTTTGTACTCGAAACAAGGATTTTATATGGTATTATTGTACTACTTTATTGTAATTATTGTATTATTGTTTTATTATTAGTGTTTTTATTTCTACAAACAACTAATTGTCATTATTTCTCTCTATACTTGAAACAAGTGTTCAATCACTTATCAAGTCCCTTTTTATTCATATGATATTTTATAATTTTATCCATTCATTCCAGGGATGTCCTCGGTATCAGATATATCATGCCACATTCCATATTTTGGTGGTCAACGGATGTTCGTGGAACGTCCCTGGTCAAAATTAGGGACGTCCTGGGATGTAAGGTTGCGTTAGGTTTGAAATGAGCGGGTCTGCTCGGTCCTCCACTGCGACCTGTAAAGGTCTATTGGGGCTCAAACCAATTCATATTTCACCAAATAAACCCAGCTCCTGACGAAGGCGATTTTTTTTTCTTTAGCTTAATCCTTAGAGGATCGTACCTTCCCGACGAAGCCGATTAGTTTATTGTTGATCTTTCAGGTCCGAGGGAGCGAGTGAAACTCTGCCAAACATCGAAAACCTAATTAGGCCGCGGCGGGGCAGGCACAAAGTATGTGCTCTGCTATTTCATCATCAAGACAGAGACGACATGTCGGGTCCTCAGACAGTTTTAGTTTTGTTATGTGATGATTCAAACGACAGTGGCCTGTAAGTATGCCTGTTGGACATCGCAGGTCATCCCTGCTGGAGTCTGACAGTGGAATGAGCCAATCCTGGTAGGCTTTGCCGGAAGTTCAATACTTTCCTTGCTGTCCAGGTGTTCAATGTATATTTGGCAAAACTTGGTGGGATGCCAATGGCAAAAAGGTCCACCGTTTCATTGCTTTCCATACCGGAGAGGCCAGGAATCCAGACCTGAGACAGACTGTTGAGTATTCCTATTGAGGAGATTCTTTTCTGGCAGATTTACATCGGCTCAGACATTGATCGATACGAGCCAAGTACTTTCAAAGGCGCTTGACTGTCCCAAAAAATTCTGATTGATCTTTGTGTGAGGTTGGTTTCATCCAGCCTCGCTAAACATAGTTCGATGGCGTGAATTTACACCTGGAATCCTCCCGCATATAATCCTAGACAGGTTGATATTTCTGTTCTAGGTATACGACTGTATACACCTGCACCAGAACCTGAGGGTGTCCTTGAACCATCTGTGAATCAACAATAATCTGCTCTCAGTAGTTCCTCTTCTTGGAGGACCCAATCGCATATCTTCGGAATTAGAACGGTATGGTACAGGTCAGAATTCACTGTTGGAGGCATTATATCAGAGGTCATTCCTAGAATGCTGTGACTCTGTGTCAATCAGCAGTCTGCTACGCTCTGTATAAGTCAGTTGTAATAATTAGCAATTGTAGGTTGTCCATCTAGCCTCTCTCTCCAGGAAGATGTGGAGAGGAGGTAGGTCTAGTAGGATTTCCATAGCTGCTGATGGTGTGGTTCTGATGGCACCAGTGATCGCCAGACAAGGCTTTGTAAACTTGAAAGCTCCACCTGGGATGTTCGCTGTGAAGTTTTCGGCCTCCAGGCAATGACATCGTATGTGATCATTGGTCTAACAACCATATTTATCCAGTGGATTTCCCCCTAAGACATTCTGACTCAGTGGAAAATATTTTCCAGAGGATAAACTCATATTGTATTTAGCCGTGAGCCATATGATCTGAATGACCATTAATTTTATCTTGCCATGAGAGATTGTTGAATAATATTTACCCCAACTACAAAGACTGGATATCCTGAGTTGCATTGAATTCTACTAAATTTTCGATCATTTATTTAATAATCCTATTAGATTTTTGTTGATATGCATTTCGAGTTCATAATTATAGAGCTAACGAAACAAAACTAGTATGTTGTGCTTGTTTGTATCTTCTTTTATTTGTATTCAGCAGTTCCAGCACATTTAATGACGCGAACAATATTTATACTAATTGCATTTTCATTGTCCACGTTGAGACAAGGCATGCTAATTATTACCCCTGGTGAACTGGTTGCACGAATTCCTACAAGAGTAATCCAACTTTTATTATGTTCTTCACGGAGGTTCTGTAAGAAAAAACGTGTTTCGCGTTACAATTCGCACAAAGTATGTCATTTATTCGCTATAATGATCCGACAAAAAGTATGCTTGTTACCAGATTCAGTGTAAGGTTTATTAGGGGGCAATTTCGCAATTATGAGTTCAACACATAAAAATTAACTAGAAGATATGGACCACAGCTTATAATAGGTTCAAGTCATGACCTTACAAGGTGAACCATGTTTGAAATGTACCAAAATATATTTTTTCGTGAATGATAACGTCTCTCACTTCCTCACAATAAAACAATCACATCCTAATCAGATAATCCAAGACTAATGTGTGTAAAAATGAATTCCTAGCAGTAAAATGGAACCTAACTCTTCAAAGAAACTCAAGAAAAACTAGGCTTGAAAATTTCGAAATTGTATAATATATATAAACTTCTGGATAAAGTTCTGAAACTAGGTACAAACAATAAAATGACTAATAATCCACAACTTGGCCATGTTGTCCTCTTACTATGCGGGGTGAACTACCACTTACCATAAATTTAATGGGGTGCTGCTCTGTAATGTGGGAAAATACCTAGAAAACTTGAAAGCTATCCGTGATGATTCAAACAATGTTTTTGTATGATAGCCTTCATAGAAGCGTCACTGAATTATT
Organism: Chrysolina americana; assembly: GCA_958502065.1. Lineage (NCBI taxonomy): Eukaryota > Metazoa > Arthropoda > Insecta > Coleoptera > Chrysomelidae > Chrysolina > Chrysolina americana. Next base: position 9,337,378 of record OY293420.1, read on the forward strand.
GGAGTTGAATCAACACGGCAAGGCTTTTGCACTCATGCGCTTTTGTAGTGTTGTCACATGTTACGATCGCCTAGTGCCGCATGGAAGAGAATCAATTATGGTTGTTGTGCAGTTTTTTTATTCGTCCTGTGTGTACATTCCTTGCACGATGAATACCCACTGCGTATGGCCACCTGACGTTTATTTTATCATTTACACACGAATACGCGTAAGGAAGAAGTTGAAAAGTAGAATGAATGAAAAGAAATTGCCAATCAGCGCTGCTGTACAACTCGAAATTTAAAACATTGCCCCTTTTCCTTCGAGTTTACTCCCACCCCTTGATATTGGCGAAAAAACGTTTTGAAACGTGAAATTCAAAGGTAACTAACATATCCACAGCCCTCTTGAGTGATGATTCACTATTATCACTTTTTCATAAAGTTCAAGCAATCCAAAGGGATGGAAAAGTGACAATGTTTGCTGAAATTGTGATTTTACCTCTTCTTTGCTTCATTTGCAAATTACCAGGGACAAAGTAAATAAGAGTCTTCCTACTGAAGCCTTATGGTTTCTTCTCTAAAATCTCAGTCTTCTTACTGAAGCCACAAATGTTCAGTTGACTTACTCACTTATCCATTTTTTTCTATTTCAAATAATGTATCACATACAATGCGGTTCTATTTGATAGAGTTTAGGTGTTGATGGTTATAGGTTGAAATCCAGGTGGGTGGGTTCCCCTATGACCAAAACCATTACTAACAGCAATGGAGTGTTGAAGATAATGTATCTCAAAAGAAGAGAAAAAATACTCAAATTCAAGAAACCCATTCAAAAAAAAAGCTGGGTTTACAGCTGACCTTGCATGTATCTTTAATAAGCAGATTATGCTGCCACTGTAGAGCTGATTATTATGTTTTCGCTACTATTTCCAGAGCAGGACAGTGTCTTGACATAAGTATGGGGTCACACCTTTATTGATACGTCTATTCATCACCAAAGTTTGTGTTGTGCACGGAACGTTATGAATGTGGATTGTGTACAATATTGTAGTATTAGAAATATCAAAATGAAGTAGTGAACTGAATCACTTTTGGGAGATTTAATTCCACGGTGACCCATGCTATGACAAATCAACTCTAACGTACAGTCATCGTTGGAAAGGAATGCCCTCTCACGAGGTGAGAGGTGAAAAATATCTAATGTGCACCTGCCAGTAATGCGGACGTTTGCTCTCTGAACTGACAATATACCAGGTGGCTCGAAGAAACAGGTCACAATATATATGCTTATTCCTACCCAAGAACCACAATTTCACTCCATAGTATTGGTAGATTCTTCCAAAGCAAAAGATAAAGTCAACTAAAGCCTTCTTTAATAATTTTCCACTCGGTGAACACGAAAGGTTTTTTCTTCTTGGTGAGCGGTCTTTCTTCCTGGTTGACGTCTTTTTTTTGTGAGGGAAGTTTACTCCCATCTGGACATCTCTCATCCTGCTGAAATCTTCCTTTCATTGAATAATTGAGGCATACAGCCCTTCTTTAACGTCAGCGTAGCCCTGGCATATACTCTTCCCCGAACAAGGTTCCACAAAAGTGGGGATAATTCTTCCCCCTGAGGGCAACCACCTCCATCGTGTCCCCAAATACGATGTGTTATCAAACGCCCCTTTTACGTCGTAAAACGCTATGAGTGCCATCTCTTTATTCGAGAGGGATTTTTCAATCCTGCAGACTAGACTGTGGAGCACCGTCTCAGAGGATTTTCTGGGTTGATAGGCTTATTAGTATTCCAGAACGATTGGATATTCTTGTATCATTATGTCAGATATTTCTCAAGTAGTTTTTCTATCGCTTTGAGCAAGAACGACGAGAGGAAAATTGGTCTGAATGCTGTGGCCTTGGCATAGGATAGTTTCCCAGCTTCGATAAGAAGACCACCTTGGACCTTCTTCAGGAGGTGTTGCGTATATACGTGTAAGCCAGGCTTTCCCTGAACAGCCTGACAGGATGCATCACTATGAAGCAGTAGACTAAGATCGGAACAACAAGCAAGTTTGCTGCAGCAACATTATTCTGCTTCGTTAGTTCTGATAACCAGATTTTTCGGAGTTTGTGCTGATACTCCCCACGCAGAGAACTTTCAATTGTTGTTAATTGTTCAACCCCTAAGCCTCAGCAACAAACCGTGACACATATTTTGATCGTGAATTCCATACCGATACCAAGTGTGTACCCTCAAGGACTGATATAGGTCCTTTTCTCCTGAGGCATGAAGTTTAAGGTCATCCACAAAAACAAATAACTGATATGGTGCCTCCGTTTACTGGGGGTACCGCAATTGTATCCACGGTTCTTTATAAGTGCAGCGGACAGTGGTCATAGCGGGCACGAAATGAAAGAGCTGAGGGAGTCACCCCGAAACACGTGAAGCCATTCCTCCAGAGAAAATGAGTTGTCAAATGCATCTCTTCGTTTGATCGGAATGATATCATGCGGTGTTTCCTTCATCGTTATAGGATTCATTATTTTGATTATCATAATCTGCGAACAACAAAGTGTCCGTTTGGCCTGTCTTATGGCACCAAGTCTGCTTAACGAAAACTATGAATGATGTTTGAAGAATTGACACTGTTACCTGTTTATCATACTGAGGGTTGATCATCAGGATTGCAGCTTTTGCGGCATATGCGTATGGAATGTCTTGTTGCAATCAACAATCAACGTAGCAGTGTGTTCTATCTGTTATCTAAATCAATACTGGCATCATCGCAGAATTAATTCAGTCTCAGGCGCAATAATATCTTCGCACACTCATTATCGATATAACAAAGATGAATAAAAGAGCAATAAATTCAACGCAGGATAATATTACATGACCTGAGAAAATGTGTATCTTATTGAGAGCTCATGGAAGGAGTATTTCCGTAGTTATCTTTTGATTGCAGTTATTTCGCACTTACCGTATAGCTTAAACTAATTGCGAGAAGGATTGTTTTTTGTCTGCTATTAATCAATTAGAGCATTTTCAGCTCTGCTTGTTAACTCGAATTGTTGCGGCTTTATTATATTACAAACTCATTAAACTGATTGAAGGTAATTTTAGTTTTTATAGATTTGCTTATGTTTTCCTCATTGTAGATAATACGATCACCTTCATTGTTGGAAGTCGAATTGAAAGTGATAAAATCGTTATTTTTATCAGAAGGCAGGAAACGGTATTGTTAGGCTGACAAGCATATAAATGATAACATCGTAATAATTGTTCAAATATGTCATTGCAGAGGAATCCATTGCAAGTACTTCCTAATTACTACTTACTAATAAAAACTTGTCAATACATCTTATAATCGATAAATTGTATCAATGTCATTTATTGGTCATACGACGTCTTCTAATGAACCTGTAAGGCCATTCGTCAAAGAGACGTCCTATAAATGACGTCTTGTGACCGTAATATTTTGGCTCTTTAGAGAATCTTACATGCATCATTCTCTGCCTCAATTGGGTCACTCTTTGACCTGGGATTCTACACAGCTGTGTCCATTTTCCAGAAGGCAATCACTTCTGAAAAGACCAACAACCTGAGCCAGTTATTGTAAGTCCATGATAGTGAGAAGCACCGTGCTACTTCTGATGCGATCCATTGGCGGTATTTTGCAAGCCTCCTCTAGGATCAGAACGAAACGTGGCATATTCACCAGTTTTACTACTTCTTCAATCCGCTGAAGGCTGCTCTGAAGTAGCCCCAACCTCAAATTTTGGAAGGGAGTGGCGCATGCTCCATGTGTTCTTCAAACGATACGTATTCTCTCCAGTTGGGCTCTTAATGATAGTTGAAAGTAAAATAGATCAAAATATATTAGTATTAGCAATCAGGAGAACCATTTCACTAATTTACGATCAATCCCTAGAAATGTCAAACTGTTGTTTTCCATAATATCATTCCCAAGCTGTTTATTGTCAAGCTCACATCTGAAAGTTACTATGTTAGTTTTCGAAATATCAAGAAGAAGAAGATTTGAGTCACATTCATTCTTTACTTTTTTCATTTCAGTAGATATGATTTTTTCCAAATAACTGTCAGAGTGCCAAAAAGTGGTAGTATCGTCTGCAAAGAGAGTGAATTTTCCTGACATTTCTATATTCGTCAAATCGTTTATGTATATCAGGAATAGTGTTGACCCTAGTATTGCACCTTGAGGTACGCCACTACATATTTTCTCTATTTCTGAGCGATGGTTGGTTTTCACTATTTGACTACGACCTGACAAATATAAGCTGGACCAGCTCAGTATCACTCCTCTGAAGCCATAACAAGGAAGTTTCCGCAACAGTATTTCGTGATCAACATAGCCGAAAGCCTTCAAAATATCATAAAATACTGCAGCAGCAACCTCCCCACTATTGATTCCATTATGATCATTTTCCATGAAAGTAAAAATTGCGTCATTAGTGCCTTTGTTACCTTGAAACCCATGTTTTATGTTTCATCAGAAATGCAGTTATCCTTGTCTTAACTAGTTTTTCTATAAGCTTTCCTAGTGTGGAAATTTTCTCCTTTATGTTATAGTATTACCAATGATAGGATATCAGGAAACTTCACTGAGTGAAATAATATATTAATGATATTAGACAAAAGTTTTACCGTATTATCTGGAAGATTTTTGAAAATGTTTGCTGAAATGTCGTTGTAACCGGATGACGTCTTCCATCCAATGGAACGTATCACTTTTTTCAACTCATAAATATCATGATAGATTTTAAAACAATAGGAATTCAATCATGGAGTCGAGGAAAAATTTTCAAATAATCCTCAACTCTATGTACATACTAGAACCTTCGGCATGAAAACAAATTCCATCATATTATTTCAACGGTGCTTTCCGTGATATAAACTGTATCAGTCGGATTTTCTTCGACGAACACCTACTCGTTTTCGTTTAGATACGGTTAGTGTTTTTTTCTGTCCCACGGCATCAGAAGTATGTAAACACCTTTGGCACCGATGCAATGGAGTATTCGTTCACATTACACGGAACTTTCTATGGGTATTATAAGTTAATTAAACCTCCTTCTGAATTAGCATCGGTTCACTGATACGTGAAATGTAAGCCACTCTCAATCTCATCCAAAAAAAGTGCAACTGCAAATGATTCATGACATGCATAGATGCATCTGGTGAACAATAAGAATGAAAATGCATAACCTGACCCACTAGCATGGATAATTGACGATATGTTGTTGTTCTTTGTTTGATGCGCTTCTATGGCAGATAATGGTTCTTTACTGTTTCTGCTGTTCACATGGGCCATATGGAAACCAAAATTCATCAATAACATCAATAGCGGTGAATAGCGGTGAATACATTCGATTGCACTTCGTTTCTAAAACAGGCCAATTAAAATAGAAACGTAGACAGAATCGGACAAGCCTCGTTGTCATACTGAATTAAGGTAAGTCTTTTGGCATCCAGCACTGCCGCTCTCAGAGCAGATTCTCATTCTGCTGATTGAATGTCAGCAATTGTAGATCTAACCATGATATAGAGTGCTCAGCTATTACGTGCCTGAAGCTCCTTTGTATGACATAGTTTGAATGCTTTCACGGTCGGAAGTATAATCAAGAAGTATGGTTTCCGGGCTCTAGGGCCGTGGTCGGTTCATCTCCGTGGAGGCGGTTTCTACGGACGTTTCACTGCGATGAGCATCTTCAGCGTCGATTTTGTCTTCTCTAAGAGCGACGTAATACTGATAGGGCGGTTGAAGGGTCCTCGCAATTAATAGTCACAGCCTGGCTAATAACTTTGTTTTGAGTAATTTTCATTTGTTGTGCTTGGGCTGTTTGGGTTACCTGACCGGATGGGGTGTTGCCATTGTATACCTGCATAATTACGGTGTCATGATTACACGTAAGACAGGGTGATCGTAATCATGTAGCTACATTGAAAAGAGTGAGAACGAAACATATACAGCAAATAGTATATCGAGTATCAAGATCGGTGAGAATGGTTTACTGGTTGCAGATAATATTCAGAAAATCAGCACAACAGGAAATTGCATTGTGTATCATTTTTCATCATTAATGGCAAGGTCCTAAAATTAAACCTTTTAGCACTCCGCATCGAAGTGTTAAAGTATTTTATCAACATTTTATTGCGAATTTGAACAGTCAGACAATGAAAAATAATACTTGATGGATATCAGTTAACCGATTACTATATACACAAATGAATAATATATCTAATCAATGCCAACGAAGAAATAATCTGTGTTTACAATGTGGGAAATGACTTGACTTATTTTTTTCTCTTCCAGAATCTGCTACCATTACCAGCTGGAGCAAGCGCAGCCCTAGTGAAACCAACGAAGTATCACTACTACCCCCACAACCAACACATCTACCTCCTTCCAGAATGTGCGATACAACAGGTAAAAATAAAGCAAATTCTTAAATATCCCAAATATAACGTTCATTCCTTCACCAACACTGCGATGATTTTCCATACGGCTCATAGTAATAAAAATAATTAAGGGCTTCATTTTCTAAGAGAATCGTGTAATGAGTGAAGATAGTACGTTCGAGAATCATGTGCTCTGAGCAGGCTAAGTGAACCAAGGTTGACGGCCGTACGTGTAGGTATATGTTGAATGAAGTATCGAGCGTTTTTATAAGAGATGCGCTTATAAAAAAAATCTGACAGACAGTAATTGTTATAACAGGTTCAATGACAGTGAAACTACAGTATTGTGGAAATGTCAATGAAGTATAACTCATTAGGACTTAGGATTCAAAGTCTGGAGTACGACTTTGGAGTAAAGGGGTAGATACGAGATCAAAGTCGGGGGTTCGAGATTGAAGTCAGGGGTCCAAGATTAAAGTCGGGGATCTGAGATTGAAGTCGGGTGTAAGGATTAAAGTGAGGGGTCCAAATTTAGAGTCTGATTCAAAAAAAAATCTCATGGCCCTTCTACGCCTTCGTAGATAGTTATTTATTGGTTTAAAAATTGATCAGAGTTGAAGATATAGTCTTATAAACTCTATTGTACGAGTATAATTGTATCATTGAATTAAGTGAACTACGTTAAGTAAGAAAATTAGGTATGTCCGTTTTCTAGATTTGAAAAATATTAAAAAAAACAAGTTATGGTACTAACGGAAAAAAGAATTATAATTCTCAGAAATGTAAGTACCTATTCTATTGCATTTTTGAAAGCGTTCAGTGACGGCGACTGCACTATTTTGCCAAGAAAGGTGTTCCATATTGCAAACGAACGATCAAATATTGTATATTCCCTCACGTTTTAATTTAAAAGGATGTCCCCTTAGGCGAGGATCTTCATTCAGTTCGTACAACGATGATAAGTCCACATTTCACGCACTCGTCACAATTTTGTATATTTCAATTAAATCTCCTCGTATTCTCCTTATTTGATGAGTGGAGAGTTGTTGAGTACGCTATGCTGGATGGTAATTTAGTTGCTCGCCTCTGGACCCCTTCCATAGGCTTGATTGATATCCCTGATTAACCACGGAGACCACACCGTTACAGCGAATTCGATAAAGATCTTACATATACTTTTTTTTGAGTTGGCCTTCTTTACTATTCGGGTTACATAGAGTGACCAAGATAGATCACCTATTATTGCAGATTGTAGATTGTGAGGACGTCGTGCAACCTCACAAGCACTTCGTCCTATAAGTTATGTTATGCGTGACCCTTGATCTAATCGAAGCCCGAGGTTCAAGACTTCTTGAGAAGTTATCAGTTTCCTGGGAGCTAAGTTCCTGATGTCGGAGGGCGTTAGGAAGGCCCCTTCCAAGAAATTAAGCCTCTTGCAGAAAAGTGCTAGGCATTCGCACAGCAAATGTTCTGCAGTTCCCGCGAAGTACTCGCAGTAGCGGCAACTATCACTCACTGATTTACCCATCTTTTTGAGGTGGTACCCCAGAGGGCAGTGTCCAGTGAGAAGTCCCGTTACAATCTTCAAGTCCTTCTTGTCCAACTCGAGAAGCTGTTTAGCTTTCTTTGGCGATAGATACACTAGTCTTTTTGCTTGTCTTTGTACTGGCACTTTATTCCAGTGAGATTTCATTTCAAGTCGCTTTGTAATATATTTGGGTACTTCAGAGAGTTATTAATCATCTTCGAGTCGTCTACGAAGGTGAGTGGATGTATGGTATAAATGAAAAAGAGAATAGGCCCCAATACAGGATAACTCCACTGGTGACATTCGTCCCCAATTGTCCAACTTCAATAGAAGATATCTGCGGGAAACTTTATCGAAGGCATTGCAGAAGTCTTAATAGAGAACATCCACTAGTTCTGATTGGTCCAGTGGTTTGGTAATGAAGTCTACTGCCAGTAACAAATTTGTTACCTACCGCCATGTTGGTTCTCTGGGATGAGTCCTCGTTAGTTCAGAAATTTTAGGTTTTCTTATTTTAGTGGATATGATTCGTTCTAGTACTTTTTTAGGAACACAACTTGTGTTTACTGGCTGATAGTTGGAGGGGAGTAATTTGTTTCTTTTTTTGAATATCGGTGTCATATTTGTTCTGTGCCACGATTCCGAAATATCTCTGCTTATAATGGAATTATGCATTACGATATAGAGTGCGGTTCAACTAATTCATTCATACATTTATGCAGTAAAAGTGAATGGAGTCCTTCCAGGCCTGGAGATGATGTGATTATCAGGGGCAGAAGTTGTTCACGTACGATTTCTTCTGTAACCGTGACAGTTTCAAGGGATTCTGGAACTCGCATTTCTGGGTTGCGATGAGGGGCTGATCCCACTGAAGGAGGGTTGTAATTTTTCACGAACTCCCCAGCGAATAGATTTGCAAATAATTTGTGCTCTCTGATGAGTTTCCCATTATCTTAAGATCCTCTTCCCGGTAGTTGTTTTTCGCGGTGGTATCTTGCGTCCCGAAGCTTATTTGTGAGAATATTCGCTGCCTCTCTTTGTCATTTATAGTAGCCTCAGTAGGATGTCTCTTTACGGTTGCCAAATTGCTTTCTTACTGCGGATCTGCTGCAGAAGATGATTGTTCAGCCAGAGTATTCTTTTGTTTATTATTTTTTTTTATGTACAATTTTGGTGACATAAGTGAGTGAGGTGTTGATGTATAATACTCCATTGGCTGTCGGTGTCCTTAGTCGTGAGTTCTCTTTCCATAATGATATTCTGGAGACCCGTGATAATAGAAGTGGGTTATCTATGACCTGCCAGATGCAAAAGTTCATTGTATTTTGACGGTAATGGACAAGTGTTCGTGTACAGTATGGGGCAGTTAACGATTATCAGTTTTTTGACTGACCTGGTTGTATTTTGACTATTTTGGGAATATTTTTATATATTTTATGGTACTATCTCTTTTTCCATTGGTTTGACGATCAGATAGTTCGCTGCGGAGGTTCCGTAGTTGTTCCAATTGCGTGGGCGTTAAGTCTGCTTTGATATTTGTGGTTGGATATGCATCTTCTGGTATTTTACGTTGGTTTTTCATTATTCCAAAAGCTTTAGCTTCTCCAGAATTTCTTGTCTACAGTTCAAAACAAGGACAGTTCTACTTATAACAATATTGTCGCCACGTAATATATCATTTTTATTGGATATTATTCTGCATTACATACTGAACTGATAAAAACTGTTTCATAATTATTCAAAAGTGCTCAGTGCTAAAAGTATCTGAGCACTTTCTGAAAGTTCTCAGTGCTCGACAGTATTTTACAATTGAACGTCTTGCGAACACTTTTCGAGGGCTTAGTACTGGGCATAGCTCTGCCTTGCGGTAATCGAGCCAGGCGATCGAAAGATTAGGCATTACTATTAGTACTGGTAACACACAATAAACTCCGAAAAAAATGTGAGAGGTTCCAAATAAATCGTGACGATGGTTTCACGAAATAAAAAAAAAACATTAAAAATGATGTGCGTGCTATGAGCAATCATATTCATCTGATTGGCATTGTAGTGGTTTTCTAAGGAAACCACGCTATTTCAATCGAATTCAAAAGTGAATTTACTGAATGATTACCTGTCGCTTTTTCAGTTTTGTTGGTTTTGTGACCAGCGAACAGCAACACACGTAATCATAAAACCAACATCAGTTATGTCTAATTATTTCAAGATTTGGTACATGAAGGCCAGCTTCGAATCGGGAGCATTCCTAACAGTACATCGAATTGAAGCAGATTTCGGAAACAATACACACCGTTTAATTCTAATCATAAAGATTTCAAAGATCCTTTCAAACGTTTTATGTGGATGTAGAACAATAGCATGACGAAAATAATTTATAGAATACCTCAGCTTGAGCTCCACACCAACAGTCATTCAATAAACGTATAAGGAATAGGCCAGCGGATTTAGACATGACTTTTGCAAGATTAGAAATTCCAAAAGTTTCAAAACTTCAGCGGAATGAAGAGTACGTTAAAACGATATTCAGTCTGATTTTGTTTCTGGATGGAAGATAATGAAAATCAGGATTCAATGAGTTTTTGCATTATTAGCGCGGGAATATTGGCAACAAAAGTTCTGAAAACCCTCGAAGTGTTGAAATATAGCAGTTCATGTCTTTTGATGAATTTGCAACCATTGAAACAAAACAGAAATGAATCCCAAACTATTCCAAACTATTAAAAATTACTAAAAATTAGTACTTGAGAAATGCTTCAATTTGCAACCACATGCGTCAAACGTAAAATATACTTATTCGTTTTTATTACTATAACTATCGTAATTTTTACAAGAGTTTTAAATAATGATGTGAATTGAATGTTTCCATTACTAATCAGAAAGGTTCTGGATGGTCTGCGACCATAAAAAAGCAGGGAATGAAGCATTTTTTTTTGAGGTAACGCATACACTATCGAATTGGAACCCGTTCAGCAAAAAGCTATTACTGATGGACAAGAATAAGCCAATGCATGCGGGGTCATCTTAGAGAACATTGAAGAGTTGGCTTTTCCAAAAACTTGACCTCATTCCTCAGATCAAGTGGGCTGAAGTTGAAGACCGAAATTAAACTCAACTTAATCTTCCTCTTGAAGATGATCACTTGGTGATCGAAATACGTGTCCAGGTGTTAAAAATAGTGGTTTGGTGGATGAAACTCCAGTATATTCATTGTGCTTCAAATTCGACAGTCTGCATAGAGATCTCGAAACTATAAGACCTGCAGTGATGGTGCAATTGATCAAAATTGAGCAATTGATTGCTCAGTAATTACACGTGTCGACGTTCTTTTCTACGAATTTCACTTCAATGTTGTAAATTCATCTGGACTAAGAAAAGACGTATTGCTGTCTCCTAATCAATATAAAGAAATATGTTGGCGGTCCGGTTTCACATTCTGGCAGGTCCACATTTTAAATTTCTATTTCTCATTTTTTTGTCTAAATTGACGCCCGCATATATTTTTTATCTCAGCTTTGATTGAAAATAAAACAAATTTAGTGCAAAAAAAGAGTAAAATGTCATATCATATCAAATGGAAATGAGTGTACATCGGGCTAATTCGTATCCAAAAACATCAAGTCGGACTGTACCTACGATGTACAATATACGATGTTTGTTGTTTTGTAAATTCTTGAAACATATTTCTTGTTGAAGGTCTGCAACGCTGTTTACGTGAGACTGAACTGGACCCAGCCGCTGTGTGCATGCCCTTCCAGATACAGGGACCCATGCTCAGCTTCTCTTAACTCAGATGATCTCCATACGACGGAACTGATGACGGATAGAAATTCAAGGGTGAGCAATGTGTGTAAGGGTTTGATACTCTCGCCCACTCATTTGGAATTGCATTGTTTTTATATATTTTCCAAAATCTAACATTTGTTTCCATTTTCAGAAAGCGCTTACTCTGGTCAAAACTTGTGAGCCAACTGCGGAAATGAGGTTATGTCGTTCTCCTAGAGACTGGTCGCTGCTTGCTTTACAGAATGTGCGTAGTGGTAAATCTCACTACCTTGTAATCTGCAGGTGTCCAGATACGAGTATATTAGGTAAGCCAGATTTCCATAATAAGTTTCCTTTCCACCACACACGATTTTTTACATATTCTTCTCGACTGCACTGAATAGAAGGAGGAACCTAATGTTTTGTCAACCGCATCCGACAGCAACGATATCCAAAGATATTCCAATGTCAGATCACCAAATGGTGAGGTTCAACGTCCATACTGAAGTAGAGGATATTTTCCTGCAACGAAACCGTGGAGCGACCAACTGAGACGATTTCTTAGGACTCTCTGGGCTCATGAGGGATCAGGCACATATCCTCTCAGAGAAGCAATTCGAATAGGAAGTACATACATTCGGAAACACAATAACCATCGCAGGATGCGCTGATGGAACCAGTCGCTAAAGAATCTTGATAGTGGTACTGATAGTAGAAAGTGATGACTGTTGCCCTGCGACCAGGTTGGGTCTATTCTGACCCACTTTCTCTGCTTCGTCAGAACAGCCCTTCAAGTCCCAATTCCCAGAGGAATTTGAGAACTTTAAGGGACTCTATCTGTGGAATTCCCTCCGTCATCAGCTGGCATGATCCCAAATTATTCAATCTAATGTACTGCATTACATCAATTTGGAAACGATTAGGTGTTTTTGGTTTGTTCTCACAGAACCTACAACTGCTGTTCTCCTCTTCTTACTTCCCTTGAGGATTCCTGTCAAGATTTTGAAACTTCTTCTGTTAACGCTAATCAAAGTTAGTCAGACTTTTCTCGGTTGAAGTTGCTGAGGAAGTGTTTGACCCTCCTTAGACCGGGAAGTTTCTGCCAATGCATCATTCAAAGTGCTTCCTACTCTTTATCGAGGTGCTTTTGGAAGTATGAGCTTTCAAGCCCACAGAATGGTTTTGCCCCAAATAATTGTGTAGAAGCTCCTTTTCCTGCCAGTGTATCTGCTCGTTCGTTACCCTTTACTCCGGCATGCCCTGGCGTCGAGAGGATATCTGCTTCGTTGTTACTGCCCATCTCATTCAATTTGTACTGACATTTTTTTCGCTTAAATGAAGCTTGGGAATCTGCCCATAGGCTCGTAGTATTTGACACAAAACCCAGAGAATCCTACCCCAGTTTCCTCCGGGGTCTTAGACACATCTGTGTTCCAAGTCGCGGTATTCATTTGCTTGACCAGGGCGTTCAAAAAAGGCAGAGATGGCGTTGAAGAGCTTGCTTGTGAGGAAACCAATTTCCTTAACGGAATCCGCCAGACTCATAATGATCCTGAGCAACGAGGCAGAAGGTATCTTACAACCTTGAAAAACTCTGATGAGATCTGAACGACATCCCACGAAAATATCCTCAATTATTTGCTAGACAACGCTAAGCGGGTTCTGCCAATATGAGAGATCATTCAGTGGAACTGGCATCTGGCGAAGTGGGTCGTTGCGTACAACTGGATAGTTTGGGCAGTGGACTAGTTCAACCCATATAAGGTAGCAGGATCTGGCGGAATTTTACCGGCAAAGCAACAAAAAGGCCTGGAATTTTTCTCATCAGTATTGGTGGGGATATTCTGGACTATTTAAAGCGCTAGGGTACGTTCCATAGATCTGGTGGTGCATAGTGTTCTTTCCAAAACGAAGAAAATAGACTACACTAGTAGCGAACTCCTTCAGACTTATCAGTTTAACACTCTTCCTGCTCAAAGCACTAAAAGATATGGTGGTGAACAAATTTCTGCTGTAGCAACAAGCATACAGAAGAGGAAGGCGACGGAATTGGCCTTCCACGCTGTAGTGCGATGGACATTGGGGTTTAAAGGGGAGTAGTGTTTTCCGACATGGAAAAGGCTTTCGATAAGGCAAACATAGCGACCATACAGGCAGCACTAGTCAATAGTTATCAGAGAAATGCCTTTCTCTATGGTCAGAAGGGTAAAGGTATCCCGGGAGCCTACAGAATAGGCGCTGTGGTGCAGTGGGCTTCCCCCAGGAAAAATGCCTGTCCCACCTACGGTGCTTAGTTATAAATGAACTTTTGAGATAATGGTTTCGAGGCTTACGAGACTTGTCCTAGTCAGCAGACAATTCATTGAAGTCGTCTGCGACCTTATGCAGATTGCCTTCTGATTAAAGATAGCAAATTGAGGCCACCCACCATTTTCAGCTAGAGCTGGAGTTACTTCAACAGGTCACACATCATGCGGGAAGTTGGGTAAGGTCCAGAGGGTTCGCCTGTTTGGTAATTTCGAGAGCAACCTCAGTGCTGGAGGTGCTGCTGAGGCTACCACTATTTCCAGTATGAGCCAAGGAGAAGGTGGCCATGGTAGCCCATTTGAGGATGCGGGGCCTGAATGTGTGGGAAAACGAAGAAGCGACAAAATATATCACGAAAAAATCGTGGAGAGGACGGAGCAGGAGATCCCTACTTCTAACCTCAGAGTTTGCTCTCACTATTTCAAGCAGATAATAATGGGAAAGAAACACCGAGGACTATCGCCCAGGTAGCCCACTAAGCCCGTGGATCACATTCAAACAGTTTCATCAAATTACCTTGTAGTGACGTCACTTCCCAACAATTTCTTCGAACTACATTTGAAATGAACAAATAGAAAAAACGGCACTTTAAAGAAGGTTGATCAAACCATTTAACCGTGAGCCACGGACACTATATTATAAAGACGGATTGCATCCGACCGCAAGCTTCGACCTGAAAAGAAAAGCTAGAAAGCTAGGCTTTGAGAAACATGCATCAGTTTTTTTATGCTGAAGTGTTTGCCATTCTCAGGCAGGAAACGAAAGAATGTCCAGAGAACAGAATTTACGTCTGCTCGGATAGTTTGGCAGCGCTCCGTACTTGTACAGGAATGGGGAGATACTCTTGACAAACTAACTGAAATGGGGAAAGACTATCTGGTATGAGTTTCTCGTCATAGAAGGGTGCCCGGAAACGAAACATCTAACGAAGTTGCTAGAATCGATCCGGTGCGCCGTTCTGCGAGAGGTATGGAGCCTGTACTAGGATTACAAGAATCAAAACTGCGTTTGCCCTTGGCGATTACACGGGCCATGCACTGAAAATAATAATAACAATATTGATACTTCCTAATGGACACTCATAGAGTGTACCCAAGGCATAGCCTGTGCGAGTAGAAGACGGCTTTTATCATTATTTACCGTGGCGTTTCGGGCGGCTTACTGATGTTTGGTGGAAAATCGTGGAAAATCTACAGTACCACTTAGGGTGGTCGGTGCGCACTCCAAGCTAGCATCAGACGTCGGGATTGGTATCTAGGCAATTATGGGGGAATACTTGGCGTGTGTCAGATATACAGGCTAATGATTTGGAATATTTGGAGTTCACGAAATGAGAAATACGAGAAGGATGGTTAGATATGTGAGGGGCAAGGGGTGGCAAGAAAGGCCTATGAGGACTTACTTGCCAGCCCGCAGTAGTAGCCTCTCCAAAAGTATCCCCACCACAACTTACAATGTTATTTTTTACAGAAAAGTATTTTGGTGCGTGCTACCTTCTATATGCTAATGCCAATTATTCATCATCAGTTGATTTAGAATAATTTGGAATCCTAAATCCAATCAAAATATGTTCAACGAATAAAAACAAAAAAATCGTCGAATAATTGTGAAGACTCAGTGATAGTTGTACAGAAAAAACTCCGTCAAAATAATACATATTGATCTAGTAAAATTAATAAATATGTGTGAATATCGTAAGAGGGTAACAAATAATGTTTGACAATGCAAAGAATTCTCTTGAGCACGAAGAGACTTGAGCTAGAGCCATTAAGACCCGAGACACGTGACAACACGCTTCCAATTGACGGTTCTGAAAAATTTAACTCTTTGGATAATATTCAGTTCTCCTATCATCATTTGCAATACTTTTTCTACATGATTCGTGTATCATTGTGACTTTGGATGCACTGCAGCCAAAAAGGCTTGTGGTGCCCTGATAAATGTTTCAACACACAATCAATTATATATTTCTTAGGTCCGACTGAATCCTTCCAGTGTTTCTTAAAATATATTGAAATTTTCATTGAAAAATCTGCGAATCAAAAAATAACACAAAAATTTATAATTTCAGAGGGTCCCATGTCCCATGACCAGCCCACATACGCAAGTGTACCAGGGATAAGGGTCTTCGGCATGATGTGCGTCGACGGAAGAAGAGGAAAAAGGCAATCAAAAATACTGGAATCGCTGGAGACGCCACGATTTCCCATCGAAAAGATTGCAGAATTAGCGCAAAGTACATCATGGGCTTAGTTAATGTATTTCGAAATGGATGTCCCGAAAAAAAAATTTACCGCCTAGTTCTTAGTTCGTACTTGTAATCCAATTTTTAACCGTCCAACCATATTTATTTAATTATTTATATTAGATTTTAGCCAATGTTCTGAAATTCAGTTCAAAGTGGAAAATAGTGTAACGTATTGAATGAATTTTGGGTGGCCCAAAAAACCTATGGCCGAAATCCAAACTGAGCTGTGCTTTTTAAAGAGGTCCCTGTACATAATTGAATTCCCAAATGGAGACCTGGAATTTGAAAAAACTCAATACCGTTATGGCCATAAGGTGTATCTCATAAACTGCATGCACACTCTTAGAATAAGCTAAATTGAGAATGGGTGTCTTCTAAAGCATTTTTTAACAAATATACCATTATTCATCATTTTGATACAGGTATCTGAGTTTTAGAAAATGGTAAACGAGAGGTAAACAATAACATCTTCTTTGCTGCTATAAAACACTGAAGTGGGTTGGACCATACTTTGGAACCTTCTCAAGTCACAGTTAAATACTGAAATGTTACGGTTTCCAAAGGTTGGTTTTTGATAGAAGTAACTCAAGAACCTTCTGGAAAATTAGTTATGGGAAAACGTCTACAGCAAGTACAGGTGTGAATAATAATGATGATAAATTGAATACTTCAATGATGGATAATGTATCCATTATTATTCTAAATTACTTCTTGTTTTAATAAGGGCAGCTCACTTTCGAAGATTAATATGGGACGTATAATTGATGCCACCCAAAACTAGATAAATTAATGAGCAATACTCATATTTGTAAGCAATCTCTAGTGCCTTTTCATATGATATCATATTTATAACATTGTGTTGCCAGATGAAAACAATGGCTTCATATATTCTTATTCAAAACAAATATTAGTATAGGTATTATTTATTACTTTTTCGGGTTGATTAAGAATATGTTGAAGATTGTTACTTATCAACATTCATTAGTACACTAGAATCATAGCTGAATGTTGATGAGAGCTAGCCTTTAGTTAAACGATAATAGAGCACAATCAAGATATCTTGATCTCTTATTACTAGTACACCGTGTTCTTGAACATTTTTCGACATAATGTATGCTGCTTGCTTGATCAAAAGGCGGTGAATTTAGTTGTAGATTATAAGTAGAAAATAAATATACTCAAGATCACTAATTTTTCTTATTCAACTAAGTTCCTACCATGCACTCAAATGTCTATATAGGCTTCCACAATCGATCCCATCAGACTTGAAGGCAAGGTGATGATTGGTATCGATAATGGGAATGTATGATATATGATTACCCAGCCAACCATGTGATGTAAGAAATATGTAACGGTGACATCACATTGAGACGTGCGACATCACATTTAAAGTCACGAATATGAATCCAATATATTGAAGCAATGTTAAAATGTCCGCCTCAAGGAAATTCATTTTGTGATGTTTTTTAGATTTAAAATGCGACGTCACATAGAAAGTCACTAACATGTGTGTCCACATTTCATATCACAAATGGGTCACTCTGTGGTATCAATTAGAGGCTACAAGTAAACAGCACATACAGGACCATTTAAAATCGGGGCAACAGTGTTTCTTTTCCATTTGTTGTACGATCAAAACAATTTCATGTCTCAAGAAGAAAAAAGGACAATATACCGTCATAACTTTGATATGAAATTCAAAATGTCAAGGCCTTCTTCTAATTTTTTCAAAATCCAAAAATGTTTTGTTTTGCAATATCAGTCTAGAACTCTGCCATTGAAAATAACCTTTTTTAAAACGAATCTGAGGTGTGTCTAAAGGAAACAAATATTGACGTTGGTTATATATATATATATATATACCAGCCAACTATGTTATACAAGAAACATATGCATAGAGGTGACATCACATTGTGACATGCGACACCACATTTTAAATCACAATCATGCAAATATTTAAAAAGTCTTTCAGCCATGAATTGCAGCATCACATAGAAAGTCACCAGCAGGCGTTATACATCAAGTCTACGCATTTTGTCACAAATGGGTAACACAGTGATATCAACTGTTTTTCTATTCTTTCTCATAGTTTCCTAAATCTCGATTTTTCTTTACTGACTGGAATCAGAATACACCTGTTTGAACCTCGGAAACATTCAACAAGGTAAGTGACGATTTGAATTATGTTACTATGATACATTCATGCAATATTTAGCATTAAAATTACATTATAATATTTAAAAGAGGCGCAAAGTACCATGGACGCAACGTATTCCTAATGTCATACATACATATCAAAAAGTCACAATGTGATGTAACATGTATGTTCATGTTTGATGGAAACACACAAAGTTTGACGAACAAATAACCAATTTGAGATCATGATAATCGACATAAAATCCACACCTGCGCAAAAACTGAACATACGTAACAACCATTACTAACCACAGTCGGCTTCTTTGATCTATTGTGGATAGACGCCACGATAATTTTTGGGTAAAATGTATAACAACTGTTCAGGCGCTACCGCTACAGAAATATGGCCGCCTCTATCAATCCTGATAGGTTCGCCAAAGAAATGGCACCTATGGAGGAACTGACGGAATTCATAAAACGACGAATAAGACGCCTGGGCTGGACGGGCTTGAAGCCCTTCTGCTCAGGAACCTGCTACGGAGTCCCTCGTGCAGTTCTTGTAAATTTGATAATCAGATATGGCATCAGCGGATTGCCGGGCAAGGATGGTCATCAACTTGATAGTTACTACCCGAAACTGAAAATGATCCTTGCTGAGCAATTCGGTTTTCAAATTGCTCAGAGCAGGCATGCCTTCATACATGGTAAAGCTAATTCTTATCTGGTTGATAGAACTTTTGCGCTGAGGGTGAACAACACAAGATCCGCAGAGTATCTGATAAAAGCAGGTGTTCTACAGGGGTCGAGCCTGTCCCAACACTTGTATTCCCTATACATACCTATAATTTCCCTATGTGTGAGAGAACGAAGATGGTAATATACGCGGATGAAACCGCGATATATGCCCATTCGTTCTCCTGCGTCGCAGCTGCAAAGCTAGTCCAGACCGGCGTATTCAGAGGAAAACAAAATAATAGTGGCAAACCCGGCTCCGAAGCCATAATTTCTCGAAGAAATTTTAATTCTTTAAAGTGAGAGTCAAGGGCAAAGTCCTCTGGATTTCTCGACATCTTTGCGACACCTTGGGGTACAGCTTGATAAGCGTACTTACTAATAGCTAGAAGCTCACACATGAGGCCAAAATAGCGATTTATGAGCAAATCATACGGCCGGCGATGTTGTACGCTTGCCTCGCGTTCTGCAGCCTGCCCAAGACTCCTTCTGAGTGGTAGGACAAGGTACTTCGTATTATTACTAAAAGTGATAGGTACATTCGTCTGGATGCGCTGCGTGACCTTGCGGCCGTCGACTCAATCCCGACAAATGTAAAATCTTGTCATACAAAGTTTACAAGTTGCACATCTCGAAGAGTTTGATAATCAAGAGAACTTACCAGGATCCGAATACTCGATAATGAGCCAGCAATTATGGTGGGCTCATCTATCAAGCGTTGGATATCTTCCAGGAACGATAGTATGAACCGGTTCCTTAAGGAACTTATCCGAATGAACCAATACACGTCCAGTAGCTCGACAGGGTTTTTTTTCTCTGCCTTTTCCGGGATTAGCTCGCAATAATCAGCCTCACAAACTTGAACCAAAGCAATATCTACATCGAATGCAAAAGAGCGACACGCATAAGCTTTGCAGGAGGCGTGTATTAAACCACTTTCAACCAACATGAGTTGAATAGTTCGACCAACCGCCAATACCAGAGAAGACGGCTATCAGCGCTCCCTGGGACCGGGACACTAGATACAAGCGCTCACTCCCTGCTCAGAAATGGGCAGGGGGAGGCGGCTCTCCGTGAGTCCATGTTGTCCTCTTGATGTCCAAGCATACGTGGGGTGAAGAAATAAAGTGGACATATTATTTTGAACAAGTCAACTCTGATGTCATTGAGGCTAATTTTATAATGAAGATCCTTATTTTACTTACTTTACTTTTACTCTTTTGCCGTGGAACTTCTGGTTCGAATCGAACAGAGGCCGAGGCCTCAGTAGGCGAAAATCTTTTTTTCTCAAGTGCATCCATCGGTTTCTTCAAGCCACATGTCTTGTTGTGAAGCAAGTGTGATGTGAGTTGGCTAGATGCTAATCCCCAAGGCCTGGTGCTTGCTGGAGTACGCACCATGCGTACATTCTGAGTGTTTATGAAGGAGTAATCATATTATCATTAATCACAAAATAATCTCTGGAGGGGCATTGAATTCCCTACTAAAGTAGCTTAAGAAAAGTAGGAGCCTGAATTGAATTTAACCATATCTCATATTAAATGCTTTTACACGTAGTATTTCCAAAAATACGCTTGCCCCGCCATCTATTGTCATATTTGACAGATACACCCTCTTAAAAAACCTGGTTGTTTGTTTACTGAATCCACTTAAGGCGGATTTATCGGATTCATAATGCACAATTTTATGCATATGCATAACTTTAAAATACAATTTATAACATTTCAATACTCAAGATTCATATGAAACCATTTGGGAATTATAAATTATGAAACGGGTAAATGGTTTCATATGAATCTTGAGTATTGAAATGTTATAAATTGTATTTTAAGTTAAGCATATGCATTAAATTGTTCATTATGAATCCGATAAATCCGCCTTTAAACTACCTCGTTCGTATGACAGCTGTCCAAGTTTGAGCTTACAATAGTTTTTTAATGGTTATATGATTGACCTCACCAGGAAACAAAACGCCAATAGGCGTGACTTCTACTAAATTTTCTGTACCTCAAACAAACATGGCAGCTGCCAGCGCGAGCCCGAGAAACTCGTGGCTGTATGCACGCCAACATGCACAGGTGAGAACGTCGACAGGCATGCATTTCTCATGCAGGGTTGGCACCCATGTTTGTGAATCGGCGTTGGGGATACTTGTACCACAGAATACAGATTACAGAAACTTACTTGTACCATGAAAGGAAAGCTAACCTTAAAAAAGTCGTTTATCTAACCTTGGATTCGACTCCTGACCGTCGTGTAGGCAGGAGTCATGTTAGGTTATGTATTGTGATGTATTGTAAATGTCTGCCGTATTAACGTGCATTGCAAAGTCAAATATAAATTTGTTTGTGTAGTTCAAGAACTTATTGTGTAATTGTCAGCCCCTCTTGATCTCTACGCCGGTTAGAGGCCGGATGACAACGGATTTGTCGGATCAAGAGGGTTTTTTAAGGAGAGAAGATATTGCCGTCTAACGTGCATCGCATCGAATAATTTATTATATATTGTGTATTTACTTGTGGTGAAAGGATTCCGGGCATCGTGGTATCACTTCGAGTGAGACTTCCACTTTGCCCACAGAAGGGGGGCCCAAAAGTGAGGTTAGGATTCACGGTCCACGTGGCCCCCTCACAAATAGGCCTCTGAGGCTGGCAAACTAGCTTAGTAGCTAATGCCAAATACGGAGAGAAGAAGAAGTTTATCTAACCTTATTCTTACTCACTTGATATTTTGTCCAAAATGAATGAACAGACCTCTACAAATATCCTATCACTTAACGAAGAGTCCAGTTGAAAAGATTGTTTCGATACCATTGTTGTACCTACATCAATATTTATAAAAATATTTGTAATTGGAATATCTTGAAAAATGCATTGCCAACTATCGTTTTCTTCAATTTTATGTTGATATAATATGTGAGACCGTCCCCCGAACTACACTTTTGTGAGTGTACGTGAGGATAGTTCCATTTATAACTATTATCATAGTTGAAATAATTTTCCAAATATTTAGTCCTTGTTAACACCGAAAATATTGTTTATTAAATATTTTATTTTACATCTTAAAAAATTTAAAAGTAAAATAGTTATCACAATAATTTATAATAAGGTAATCATGTACAAGTGAAAATAAAGTATACAAAAAAAAGTGATTGAGAAAATAAAATTTCACTCCTTTGCATAATTAGCAACATACTCCATCACCTTGATTTTAAATTCTTCTTTTGAGTATCTGTACATATCAGCTGCTTCCACATTCAGAGGGTCATCAAAATTTAATAAATCCTAAAAGCAATGACTTTATTGAATATTCACTTATTAACTATCGAAAACAACTACTGCCCCTAAGACCGTTGCATCACATCTATTTGATACTTTGCAATGATCTTTGAATATCATAGCTGAAATAATTTTTCAATTCAAATTGAAAAATCCTCTCAGCTTTTGTTGGGACCCTGTAAGATTGATACTGAAGTATAGATCCAGTGCTATCCCTAAGTTCCAGAAAAAGCACTCTGACTATCGTGTCGACTTCAATATGCAATTGCCATGCTCATTTAATTTCAAAGCTGAAATTATTTCTTGATTCGAATGGGAAATTGACATCCCTTCAGCTTGGCATATAACAGAAAACAAATTAATTGAGAAGCATTTTTGGCCATTGACTACATGTGGTTTTCCCAAGAAAGATTAATCCTGAAATAGATGACTAAATTGTTTCAAGAAAATGTTCACTTATGATTGTTATTTTGAATAATACTGAAATGAGACAATTCATAGACTCAAGCTCACCGTAAATAAAGCATGTAGGCCCCAAACAACATCATTCAGTCTTCTAATAGGCGACCAGCCCATTCCATCAACACTATGTCTCCTTAAAAGAGATAAGCATACCTCTCCTGATTCCGTAATATTGGGATGCCACAACCTTGTGATACACTTGACTAGAGGAGGCTAAAAATACTATAGGATATATCCTCATTCACTGTCAGTATACTGTATATTCAAATAATAGGACCTTACCACCATGTTATACTCATCAGTTACACATATTTCAAATCTAAAAATTCCTCCTTCCCAGTAGCCTTCTGTTGGTTTAACTATCAAAATGAATTTACTTAAATCGTTTTCATCCATATAATGGATATCACAACAGGCTGGTAAAAGCTGGGACATTTCTTGGGCTTCTTTAACTAAAAGTTTGTCGCGTATAGATGCTCTTGATGAGGTAGCTTCATTAGTCTGCGGTTTTCGTTTCAGACGTTGGGATAAAGTTATCATTATAGGTTAATTACTTCGAAATGATACACGTAGTTTTAGTAATGTTATAAAAACTCAGGATTCAATTTGGAATCAATTCTCAGATATCTCATACATTGTTTATTTTGATAAATCAACTGACAGTACTGACACAATGACACAAAGGTTAGGATTTTTTTTTGTTTTTTTTTTTCGCCTTGAGCCTTCAGCATTATGAAGCTATCTAACCCAGTGAATTTTAGGGAGATAGGTAAAGGTGAGTTCAGTGGTGCATTTCTTCACGAATTTAAAAAAGTTATTCTACTCACGTAGTTTCATGCCCTGAATACAAATCCGAAAAGAATTCAGTGGGTTCCCTAATTATATTCGAATTATGTTTCCTGTTTTTGTCAACATTTATTTCGAATGCTAAGAGAACAATCGTTGATTAATGTGCAAAACAGGCAACCTCACCAATAAAACTTTTTATTTATTAACAGATATTACTCGACCAGATTAAGTCCAGTTCATACCCTCGCGAACTTCGCAATTTTTCTGCGAATAAAATGGCTGCCGACATGATATTCTGCATCAACCATTGGTCCAGTATGACTGGAAGCCATTTTATTCGCAGAAAAATTGCGAAGTTCGCAAGGGTATGAACTAGACTTTATCCCAACGTAAACAGATTTACAATCCAAAATTGAATGAATATTCCTGTTCTGATTGGATTACATTTTTGCAACATTCTAGAGCCCTAGCGGCGAAAGTTTGAACTGTGAGAGGTAACGATGCCTACACTGTACAAGTACAGTCGCTAGGGCTAGGAGAACGAAAAAAATAACACGCGCGTTCAGTTTAGAAATGAGAAAAAGAAAAAAAAATCTGTTCCAGGTGAAAGTTTGTTAACAAAGCAAGAAAACTTTCACAGCAAAATGTGTAGAAGGCTTTGCTATCTATCGACAGGAGATGTTGCCGCCACATCATCTCCAGTCTATAAAGCTTGTATAATGAATATAATGAATAATCATGTTCCAATGAAACCCCATTGTAAAGTCAGGTGTTGTTCACTTCAGGTTAATAAGTTCAGAGGTAACAAGCTGTATTCTACTGGATGCTACTTCTTGTGAAAATTGAAAAGCGGCTATTGCTACTGAGAAACAAATTCGACCCGATAAGGTTTTACAACTGCTTTTAGATATACTGGGACATGATATTTGTTAAGACTACAGTATGAAATGAGTGCTACGTCCATAACGTTAGTCAGGAGTTATATTGGCTGATAACTTAAGCATTTTCCACTCGGTTTGCATGCAGCTGTCTGGTCATTTAAATTTCCCGCTATTACAGTGGCCAATCACAGAGCGCTTACTTCATGCATTCTTGTCGTCCCATTTGTTATTTATTTGACATTGAAATTAGTAAATCCTGTCATAGTCGATAGTTGTCTCTTTCTCTTCCATGAATTCAACGATACCGACATTTCACTTATTTGATCGACTATTGAATTCTATGGTACATGTAATATCACCCAGGGTGGGGTGGGATTCGGTGTACCATAATCTACTGTTCATCAAATAAGTGAGATAACATTATGCTCGAACCTTGAATCATGGGAGAGGAAGAGACATACTGTCCACTGTAGAATTTTATTCACACGGAGTCCTACCCCTGTCAATCCTGTCATCCACCGTCCACCGGATCCACCCGTGCAAAACTGTCAATTTAGAGCACTAACCTGTTTGTGTTTATTTGTGTTGTGTTGTGAAAACAGCTGTTTTGGTGGATACAAATCATGAATGATCACACAAAAAAAGTTAAAAACCCTTTGTTCAGTGTTTCTGTAACTGGAGGAACGTTCGAACACTTTTCACAAAATGCTATTTTACTTCCCGCTAAGGAAAAACCACCGCCTCCTACTCTGAATTTGTCTCATGGTAAGTGTTTACATAGTCGATTTCTTATCATATCATTACATCTGATTAACAAATTCTTAAGACCTAATTATCATAGATCTTTGTTGACATACTTATCAGTCTCTATCTCCATTCTTATGAACATTGAAAGAAGTTGTTAGTATGAGAAAATATTTAAATCCACAACAAATCTGAAAGTGTCAGTGCGAGGAATGTTCACCACCTCACCTAACATGAAGAACAAACCAATAGGTAATAATCAATATTTGAGATAAGTTGAAGAACACTGGACTTATGTATTGCAAAAAATTGCCAAGAAATTAATCCTAAATAATAATAATATTTCACTATGTTCAAAAATGCATCTTTTCTAAATTTTCATCATGACTCTAATGTGTTAATTTATTTGGTGTGACTATCTGTTAGATTATGATTTATACAACAATACAACAAAAATATGTATGGGTAGGTATATATAATAATCAACTCATTTGTCTTTGTATCAACTTTATTACCAAAATTTTTGTTCATCAGTAATAGAATGTATTAATTGTCATATTTTGCCTCCCCTGTAAGTTGGAAGATTATATGCTTCTTTTTTTTTGATACATTTTCTTACAAAATAAACTATAAGTATTATAAGTATTATCAACAAAAGTAATCCTAACACTATTGCAGCTATTTGACCTGGGCCCCAAATTGCACCTGAAAAAGATTATTCTGGACATATATACATATAGTTTTATTTGCCTCACTTACGATATGCATTGGCTGTAACTGTTCTGCGATTATTCATTCTGTCAACAGCTGTGAGTTGTATCTCAGCATTGCAACAGGAATCACTGTAAGATCCTGTTACTTCTTCTTTGGTTCCAGTAGTATAGCCATTGATGAAGAATAGACCTTTTGGATTCGATGTTACTTGAAGAAGACCTACAGAAAGTAAATTACAGTGTGGTCAAATGGCAATACTTATAACTCCTGAGTATGAATTCAACAATCTTTGGAATGTGTCAGGCCAGGTATATTGCACTTTTGATATATATAGAAGTGGGTTCAGGACTGTTTTGAATTGATTTATCAAATGCCCCATCTTTTCACATACCTGAACCGGTATCCTTTGCTTTTACTTCAATAGTCCAAGTCCCCTGATCACAACTGGTGAATAGAACTTTTGAGCAGTCACTGAGATACGAATAATCCAAACTTGGTCCAGTTGTATCTGTTAATGGCTGCATACCCACATCTACAAGAATATTCTTTTCAACTACTTCAGAACCAACACTGGCCTTGAATGTTATCTTATCCTGGTATGTTCCATATTTCAGAGCTAATGTGAGAGTTACTGTAGTCGTTTGTTGAGGACTTATGATTTGCCTGTAAAAATTAACAAATATAATTATTTTGAAACTGAAGACTCATCTCGACTGTCAAAAGTCCCCTTCTCTCCCAAAAATATTTCCCGTAGGTGGAACACTTGAGGCAAATATCTGACGGAAAACAACTACTCTCCGGGTGATACCACGACGGATATTGAATTAAATCTGACAGATATCTGTGCAAAGTTCCTCTGAAAGAGACACATCAATGCTTCTTGTAATCCTACCGCAGAAATTATCCTTCATATGCTTGGGAAAGACCACCTTTCACAGCAATCTTTACTTACATGATGATTTTCCGGGTTTTATTATTTATTACGCGGCATACACCTGGTATTTTTTACAATATTTCAAGATCAATTTGAGTTTTCTGTGATTATAATGACTATATTTTCGGTATCTGTGAAAGGAACTCATTGTGACGAATAGTAAAGATGTCTTGAGTTTCTTCAAATTTTACTCTATGATTATCACTGTTGAGAGTATATTCTGCCACAGCAAATTTATCCGTCTGTCCTGACAATTGGCCTTGTACTCTTTGATTCTTGTTTTAACGGAACGTTTTGTGGTTCTGATATAAACGCTAACACTGGTGCAATTTTGGGAGCCCCATTCTTCGTAATATCAGGCGTGCTGATTAAAGTCCACTAAAAGCTACGCCTCTTAAGTTTGATAGCTCTAATCTTTGTATGTAAGGTCAGGCGTAGTTAGAGTATTCCAAATAACATATCTCTCACATTTGAAAGACCTGTTATGTCTATGTAACATTGGCCGTTGTAGTTAGAGTAGATTAAAGTACCATACTCCTCACATTTGGAAGCCCTAATTTGGCTACACATGATTAGCCACAATGGCTCATCTTGTCAGAGTAGAATGAACAAAATACGCCTCAAGGTCAGGCAAAGTGGTTAGAGTAAATTAAAAATCTGCACCTCTCAAATTTGATAGCCCTTTTCTGTCTAGATTGAGATCAGACGTGGTTGGAGTAGACTAAAAAGAACCTCACAATTTTTGGACTCTATTTTGTATGCCTAACGTCAGTCATAGGGTTAGAGTGGACTAAAAATCTACACCTCTCTTGTTAGCCCTTTCTTGTTTAGAGCAGCCTAAAAACTAGAAACCTCACAATTTTAGAGCCTCTATTTTGTCTGTGTAAGGTCAGCAGTAGTGGTTAGAGTGGACAAAAAATCCACACCTCTCAATTTTGGAGGCTCTATTTTGTGTACGTAAGGTCAGTGGTAGTGGATAGAGTGGACTATCTAGACCTCCCAAATTTGATAAGTATTTTTTGGAAAGGTCAGATGTGGTTAGTGTAGACTAAGTGCTAGTTTTTCACTGATAAGTTAAGAGTCCCAGCTAGCTGGCTGACGGCTAATACCTCTTCTTCAAGCCCAATACCGGAAAAAAATAAATAATAATAATTTGGCACTGTAGCCGATGGAAGATAAGGTAGGAGCACCTCGTAGTAAGATGGCTGTTTACAGCCCTGAAAAAAACATTGGCTGTTATGGCGAGGAAGGTTCATATTTCGCCAGTACCTACATAAAAAATAAGAAACACAGGTATGGTATAAAATTCTATTTACTGACGAAAAGCATTGGAATTATAATGAAAATTTAAATATACTCTTAACCGTCAACCAGCTTGCTGAGACTCTAAACTGAACATTGAAAAACCAGCCCTGAAAAAGATACACCTCATACTTTTGAAGGCTCTATTTTGTCTATATAAGGTCAGTCGTAGGGGTTAAAGTAGACTTAAAATGTCCTCTCTAATTTGATAACCCTTTTCGGTTTAGGCTAGGTTAGACGTGGTTAGAGTAGACTAGAAAAGATACACCTCGTAATTTTAGAGTCTCTATTTTGCCTATATAAGGTCATTCGTAGTGGTTTGAGTGACTAAAAATATATTCCTCTCAAATTTGATAGCCCTTTACTGTCTAAGTAAGGTCAGACGTGGTTAGAGTAGACTACGAAAGATACACCACACAATGTTTGAGGCTCTATTTCGTCTACGTACGGTCATACAATTACTGTATGATCTATTCTGTCTAAATAAAGTCAGGCGTTGCGGTTAGATTAGTTCAAAGAACTTCACCTCCTAATGTTGAACGACCTATTCTGTCTCAAATTTGAGCGCTATATTCTGTCTAGATAAGGTCAGGCGTTCTGATATGGGTAGACTGTATAATGTGAAAGAATACGGGGTACCCTTCTCTGTAAGCGTTTCCACCAAGGGGAAAATTAAAGACAAACATCTGTCAGAAAACAACTACTTCCCTGGCTAATACCACGACGGACATTGAACTACATCTGACAGATATTTGTGCAACGTTCTTCCAAGAAGACCCAATTGCAAGTGTTTGTCTGTAATTAAACAGATTATCCTTCATTTGGCTGGGAATGACCACCTGCAGACATGCATGTTTCGAGGTTCATTGCCTCTCATCAGTGACAGGGTAGGTCGGACAATATTATAATTGTCCTGTCCCTGCCAAATGAATAATAATCAACTGTTTAACTAATATTTCCCCACGGATAGACTGAATGAACTAAACGTCAACTATCAGTTTTATTACCTGTACGGTTGCATGCTCCCTAGTATGAATTTTTCATCAGTGCAGTAAAATCTTACGTCAGCAGCTGTATTTCTGTAGTTTGTTACCTCTAGTGTTATCATAGGCGATCTTCCCGCTTGGGTTATAAGTTCAGATCCTAACCCAACTTCTATGGACAAAATCGGTTGAGGAAAAATATTGCTGTAAGTGTATTCATCGACATAGGTCATGCGTGAAAATTGGTTACCTGAAAAAAAAATACTGAGTGAAAACTATATATTTTTGGAAATATTGAGCAGAGAGGTAAATCGCAAATTTTCCAGAGGAGTAAGAGAGTTCGTGAGCGAGATATCACCGAATGGGGGTATCCATCTGTATCTCAATTTTTTTGCATATTTATAAAAAATCCTGAGAACCTCAATTTGAGATTCTAAACTGACTTCCTGCAACTTTGACATTGAATACCAAAAATAAACTTTTTGTGAAAGTTGGAATCCCCACCATAATTCTAAATAAGCAGTGGCTGCTTCTGAACCTTAGAAAAGTTTTTCCCATTTTTTTTTCATTTTCATGTTTTTTGAATTTACTTGATGAAAAAGTCTTCGCAAGTTGAAATACCTAAGTAGTGACCACCAATAGTATATTAAAAAACGCAATGAACAAGTTTCTCGTACTGGACTATTTGGAACTTTTTTTTAGTTACTATATGAGTGACTGCCTCTTAGAGGAAGATCAAACTCACTCCATGTTGCGAATTTGTTCTCTAAACCAACCATAAATGGATAACTAATAATGTTCTTACGGCTAAACTTTGCAGATGAATGAGTTATACCGTACCTTGGATGTCTTTTCCTTGGATAACTACATGAAATGGCTGTCTTGGAACATCGAATACTTCCACATCAATCGCTTTGTTCTTGTTTGCACTATCATTTTCCATCATCAAAAACTCCTTCATCACATTGAACGTTACACCATCTGATATAGGTCGACCATTATTGTCAACAAAGCTGATGTTGTGGATAGAGCCAATTTGACCAGTAAAGTCCAGTTTCATGACATTTTTTCCGTTTGTTGAGGCATTTTTTGAACCTGCAAGTTTAATTTTTTCAATTTTTCCGTTACTTCTTCGAAATCATAATACACACTCTGAAAACAATAGTTCTCGATTGTTAGATATTTGTGAAGTGGATTTGGAGATAATTCTTTATACCAATGAATAATTCCTTTACGTAATTGGAGGTCATCCTCAACAAGAGAATGGTAATATAAGGAGATGCTGTGGTTGGTCCCTTGTTCGTCCTAGAATGTTAAATAGCTTTAGGCGACTAATTGATGCATTTCCAACTAGGTGGAGCTAGTTACACAATCATTATAAGAAGTATATTGGAATCAGAGCTCCTTTGGAAAGCACAATTCTTCTGACCTCGCCAGTTTTGTGTATTTTGCTTTACTTTTTGAATTTCATAGATGGTGTTTGTCAATTCAATGGTTGATAATATTGGTTTATGGAGGCTTGGGTTGTGGCTGTATAAAGTAACAAAAAACAACATTGAGTACGTTTGTCCACTCACTACTATTTTCCGCGGTATTGGTGACACTCGGAAGTGTTATAAGGGTGTTTGTTTACTCTTTACCATGTAATGGTGTAGTGTCTACTGCAAGTAGTTTCTCTGTGATACGATTAGTTAGATGATGTATTTGAATTGTATTCTGTTTTCTGAAGGGAAAACAAAAATGATTTTTTTTTATGAATCACCCAGGTTTTTGGAGAAAACTCTTCAAAAGCAGAGTTTGTGCGAGCAAGGGAGATTCGGGACCTATAACTTACGTACAGGTGGATTCCGAACCACTTCAGCTCAGTGGCAGGCGGTGGAGATCGATCCCGGGTCGCCTGGGTGAGAAGCAAACACCACTACCACTTCGCTAGGTACCAACTAATTTTGGAAAAATGGGCTGGCCACACCTGAAAGTATTGTATATTCTAGTTGAGTGATTTCATCATTATGCTTGTACATCGAGGTGATATGACAAATGAGTTGACTGTGAGCAATATTTCACTTTGGCCTCTGCTGTTACATTTTTATCATTTTATGAAATTTGCCTCGTGTGTTAAAATCCTCATAAACAGTTATCAACATATTTTTGTTTATAAACATCGAGGAATTTTTGTTTGTTATTGTGCATGTGCTGTTGTTACGAATATTGCAGCTCTCATATCTGCAAAATATGATGCATTAGCGAATCAGTTACGTAAATTCAGATCCAAGTCTTGAATGACAAACTGATGACGACTTTTGTGGCAGTGAATTCGATACACACGTAAACTGATAATGTTTGCCCTGTATCTATGAAGAAACTATTATTTTGGATAACTATGATGCTTCAGCGAATGTCTTGACTATTCCAAAACATGGTGTAGGGCAATCATTCTGATTTTGCGCTGTCTTGAAAAAGTTGTGTTATCCAAAATAGGTCTAGTGAACAAACGCCTTTGTCTACCCTATGATGGGAACCCCTAACGGCCAATGCCCGATACAGGGATGGGGGTGCAGCCTCTCTCTTACTTGAGTGGTGATTCAACCCATCCGTATATATTTGATCTTATCATAGATAATAATAATAATAATAGAGTGTACCCAAAGGCATTGCCTGAGCGGGTAGAGGACGGCTATTATTATTATTTGCCGTGGCGCTGAATCAACATTTGTTTTTTAGCCTAGTATACAGTTATAGATCATAATTTCGCTAATGTACTTCAACTCTAAACAATAACTTATAAGTAATTTCAAATCACTGTCGCTGTCTATTTACAAACTCTTGAACTAACTACCTATATTATCAACTCATCCTCCCTGATATTGAGCGTCTGGCTTATACAGTGTGTCCCGCTTTTCATGAATATACCCTAATATCTCAGTTAATAATAATGCGATTATCTTGTAATTCTGTAGGTGATTTTATGTTAATAAAATGAAGTATTTGGCTTAGTGAACATTTTCATCTACCATTGTAGTGCGGTGTTGGGGGTTAAAAAAAAGCTTTTTTTTTGGAAAAGGGTATTAGAGCTTATTGTAGATAATTTTTCAGATTCAGAATCAGGATCCTCAAAAAAACTCTTCAATTATTTAGTAAAAAAAAAATTTAAGTATGTTTTCGATAAGTTTTTTATTTGTAACTGTAACTTCTCAACAATTCTTCTCAATCGCATATTCATTTTTCTTAGATTTGGGTAGTAATTTCCTGACACGCTTGCCTGATTCCCAAGTTCCTCTATTACGCGACCGAGTAGCATACACTTCATTTTTTAAGTCCCCCACAAAAAAAGTCTCAAGGGGTAATATCCGGCGATCTAGGTGGCCATAGTTCTAAAAGAGAATTTCTACCTATGTCAAATTGGGGCGGATTTTAATTTTGAATACGGTGGTAGGAATGTTTTCCTTCATAGATATATTTTTTCATTATGATTTCGATATTCGCAGTACAAGTCTGAAGTCAACAAAATATTGAATCTGGTCAGCGAAGTATTTTTTCGAGTGTTTTTTGGCAAGATGAATCAGCGAAAATACATAATTGCATTACAGTAGTATAGGTAATTGCCTTCATTGAAACGCGTATTTCAAGGAGCAGATATTGAAAATACCATTGATATGTTTTTTTGTGATAGACGAAACTTCCCCAAAACGACTTATATTGTCTCAACCATATTCAACAATCGTAGCTGACAAGGGTAAAATTGAAGTGACAATCGCTTACTAGATTTAAGGAACAGGCATTTTTATCGCGATAAAAAAAGATTCACGTATTTCTATCGCTGTCAAAGTGACTTAACATCTTTAAATGGATTTCTTTTTACATTATTTGATTTATGAGTCCTTTACTATACATATTTTCTAAGAACGCAGTTAATTTTTTAACTGCATAAAATTTTCAAGTGGTATTACTTGAAAAAAAAAAGTACTAAATACTGGATATGGTGTGATACTGTTAGAGGAGAAGGGAGGACTTCGTTGGCGGTGAAAAAGGCGTCAAATATCACCGCTAACCTAGGGTGGCAGACCCGGTTACGCCGGCCCTGATTCTAGCTGCTTGCGCCAAAATCTCACAAATATTTGTTGGTCAAAAACAGGGATATGAGCTCGCGAGTGTTGGTAAATACCGCAAGGTCATGTTTTTTAAACGCTAACCATGACGTGTTCAATCGATTACATCTGTACAAAGTCTGAATAGTTCTTTATAGCTTGTTTTCTGCCTTTTTCTTACTCGAGAAATACTAACGTTCAGTATAAAACGGTCTAGCGTAGATGATATTTCTGACGAGAGTTCTCTAAACCTCATTTTGATTTCTCGGTGAGTAATACTAGATAATTATATATTGTTTACATGCTTATTCCGGTATCGCTGGGAATTAATATTGCATAATATTGAATGATATAAGTGAAGTGTTTCATAACTTCCTATTCATTTTAACGTTTTTTTTTTTCTCGGTTTATTGACATTTTTTGTTTCACGGTTTCATTTGAGGTTAGATTAGTCCGGAAACGAAGATTTTTCAATCACGACAGACAGCGGCAGGATAGAAATTATTATCGTCGCCGGTTAGAATACCAGGTGTAAAAATTGTTCAATCAATTTCAATAAAAAATCTTTCACATCTGAGTGCTCTTTCGTGGCCAATCTTTGTTAGATTTTGTGAAATGAATATGCACAAGTTGATAATATTTCTCAAAGTGCGTTAGGTAGGGTGCGTATGGAATTATTTCCTACAGAATATCTCAGTTACTGTATGAGGTAGGCTTGTGAAATTTGGGGCATCGATATAATGATATAGGTAAGAGCTGGAGTTCCCAGACGATATGGAATAATTGAGAGCATTATATTTTTGTTTTTTATATATATATATATATATATATATATATATATATATATATATATATATATATATATATATATATATCCGAATAATCATGGAATATTTCTGGAGTATCTATATACCCTGGGCACATTCAAGGAATATACAAAGTAGAATATTTCAAGAACATTTTTGAAAGAATATACCAGGAATATTTCAATGTGAATATTCCGAGTTGAATATTTCTGGAGTATTACATATTGCATATTCTTTATAGTACATTCAGGGAATTTTATGCAAGGAATATTCGTGGATTATTCTATACAAGACATTTCCATATTTGGACCAAATATTATTATTGTTTCCATACTAGCGCGCTGATGCTTGATTCATAAATGATTTTCGTTTCTCTATGGCCTAATCTCTATTTTGATGAGTACCTACTTAGCAAACTTCACATTTGACAGAGAATTACCATTAATTTATAAATTTCAACTCAGTTTGCATGCAGCTGCCTTGTTATTTAAACTTCCCGCTATTACAGTGACCAATCACACAGCGCTCATTCGCTATAAGTTATTCCCACAGACCTCATGTTATTCCGTTCATTTCAACAAGTGCTGTCTGGGGAGTTTCAGGTTTAATTTTTCAATTCAACTTGTTTTAACGAGTATTTGAACTGTTTTTTTTTATTTAGTGATTTGTGTAGTGTTATCATATAAAACGTAAGTAAACTAAGTAGTTTTTGAATAATACTTTTCTTCAGAAATGGAATGGCTGGTAAAAAAATAGGAATTTTTATCGCCACGGGTAGGTGAGCCATATACCTATCATCTCTTCGATGATAGAAATCATCTGAAGTTATGTCCAATAATTTCTGTGCATGGGATGTTTCAACGAAATTTTAAAGCATTCATTATAATCTGATTATAATTAATATTGGGAACAATAATTATGCTATAATTTTTAGGTTATGTCTCATCGTTCTGGCCTAACATTGTAGCTGTTAACTGTATAATTTTCATTAAATTTTCAACAGCTCGTGTGTCATAATGATTCAGAAGACTCTGACGATCGCCATTCAGAAAAGCAAATTGAAAATGATAAGATTCAGTAGTATATAGATTTAGGTTCTGCTTCGTACCATTATTCCCATATAAATAGAAGTAGTTTTATAAATACAGTATAAACTCTACAAGTTTTTAATGTATTTGAAATTTTCACACTGAATTAGATTATCAATAAAATATTACAGTCTTAGTGAGTCATACACTATCAATGAATTTTTCATTTCTAGATGCAATTCAACACTGCCACAAAAGAAGATCTCTGAAAAATATTGAAGTGGTGGTATCTGTTACCTCGTGAAATCCCCCCAACCGATTGAAAAGAAATTAGTAAGTATGTATAGAAGTTACAAACTTGTATACCTATTTCTTCATTATTGATAGATTATGGTACCTAATAAAATTCGAAGAAGACCAATATATTTGCCTCATATTTTTCAGTAACAATATATTTACTGAAGAAAGGCTTATTTCAAGAGTTAATTCAAAACCTTTATAAATGAATAACCTCCCATTCATTTTGAGATTTAAGAGGCATTGTTTAGTTTCGAATTCTACACATTAAACCTACAAATGCACATATATTTTATTTAAAAACATACCAAATATCAACTCGCACAATTTTTTTTTTTCAGGGTTCTCAATTCAGCAGCCTTAACGGATGTCCCAGAAATGGACAAGTGAATAGGATTTGATTTTTTTCTTATTTTAAAATCAGATATCACACCCTGTTATAATTTGAAAATAAAGCAATTGTACCTTTGTAGAGATGAACTTTTCTTCCTGAATTATATATAACCCTCAAATTGTAGAGCAACTGTAGACACGGGTTTCAGACTGTTGGCATCATGAGTATGGTGTAGCTAAGTGCAAAGATGTATAACACTTTTTACGAAGTCAGAAGT
Source organism: Chrysolina americana (assembly GCA_958502065.1). NCBI lineage: Eukaryota > Metazoa > Arthropoda > Insecta > Coleoptera > Chrysomelidae > Chrysolina > Chrysolina americana. The sequence goes on from OY293420.1 coordinate 9,373,386, forward strand.
GTTGCACACCTTCGCACTTGGCTTCACTGTACTGATGACCAACAGTCTTGAACATGTGTCTATGGTTGCTCTACAATTTGAGGATTATATAGATTTGATTATACGAAAAGGTAACTCTGGGAATATTACAGTAATATTCCTGGATCATACTATATATTCAAAGAATACTCATTGAATATTCAATAAGAATATTCTATGATTATTCTTCATTTATATTCCTTGGATAATCTTGGAATATCCAAATATTCTGAGGATATTCATTGGTAATATTATAGGAATATTTTGTATGGAATATCCGTGGATATTTCAGAAATATTCTAGATCTAGTGCTGTCTGGGTTTGGGCATATTGAAATGACGATTATGACGAAGTTAACTTCCGGTCTGACCGGAAGTAACATCAACTTTCTTATTTTAAACGGCAACCCTATTTTTATTCCTTTCAACATTATTCAGTATTTAATTCCCTTTCTAATGACATATCACAAGTTAGAATATAACTAGAAATTGGATCAGAAAAAATAATTATTGAAGTTCACTAAGTAGGCCGTGAAAGCAAAATGAAAATCATAAATTGAAAAGTTTGCCATGGAAACCATACGACACTTGATAACAGTAGCTACTACTGTAATATTTTATTTTTATTCGTCAGCGCTATAAAAAACAGCCAAAAAAATATTATAAAAATTGGGAAAAATGAATACTCTGTAGGCCCAAAACCTAAATAGGATCATGCAACTTTTTCTTACCAGTACTATTGAGCATAACCATTCCTTTCTAATTATAAGTAAAGAATAATGACCCTAGAATACTACCCTGAGGTACTCCACAGGTGTTTTTGTGGGACGTGGAATTTTGAGAACCAATTTGTACTGTTTGTGTTCGGTCATTACAATACGATGAAAGAAGAGAACATACTGTTTCGCTAAAATGATGGTATTTAAACATCGTTACTAAGATATCACGATTCATCATATCGAAGGCTTTTGAATAATCCAATAATACACACACCGATATTTTGCCGCAATCAATGGCTTTCAATAAATCATCAACGATATCGGCAAGTGCAGTGGCGTAGCTATAGCCCTTTCTGAAACCTGATTGCATAGTGGGTGAAATATCATTATTATAAGAGAAATATTTAATCTGCGATTCTATTGCTTGCTCAAACATTTTGAGAGATCTGGTAAGATACTGATCTGCCTCAGATCACAAATTTTTTTCGGTGAGCTCACTTTGGGTCATAGAATTTCCATTCTTTGTTCTATGTTTTTTTCTTGAAGTGTTTTCAATTCTACCCACTATTCTCTTTAGCTGCAATTATGGAATTTATAGTTCAGATATTCCCTCTTTTCAAATTTTATAGCGCTAGCAGTAAAGTTCCCTAATTGTTATGACCATGATGAGGTAACTGTGTTCTTCTGAATTTTTGTAAGGCTATATCTCTGTGATTTTGCATAATTTCAATGTAACTTGATTGCTTTGGTGAAACTAATCTCAAGGATACATGCAAGAAGTAGGTATATTGTGATTCACGAGTGAAATTTTTTCATAAATATTATCCGTTTCATAAATGAAATTCTACGTCTGTGACTGAAGGTCATTTTGAAAATGTTCATGTAGGTACGATCGCCGAGAGATCTATATGTTAGTGTTCTGTTTGACTGGGGTGCAGGAGATTTTAAATTAATTGTGCAGCTGATCAATGTGTGATCAATTATCATATCGTTCCCGACCTCACATTGCTCAGTATCAAAATTTGTAATGGAGGACCACAGCGAAAATGAGGCAGGACCAAGAAAGTGATCCAAGCGTTGCAGATATTCTACGATGGAAGGAAAGTGGAGCGAAAAGACCCACCTGGAAGGAAATCTCCGTTCGATCACCAACTTTCAAGGCATTGTGGGCACCATGGAATTCCCTAATTGTTGAGAATGGTCTATTGAAAAAAGCTTGGGAATCAGCCGACGGCTGAAAAGTAATTTCTCAATTGTTTGTGCCTATGTCGAGAGTAAGTGATGTCTTGGAGGAGATTCATGGCAGCAAATCAGGTGGACATTGTGGAGTGAATAAGACCTTGGATAAAATACGGCAGAGATTTTACTGGGTCCAATGTCGTGAAGATGTAGAGAGATGGTGCCGAAGATGTCCGAAGTGTGAAGCAAGCAAAGATCTCAAGACAAGATCGAGAGGAGAGATCAAACAATACAATGTAGGTGCTCCCTTCGAACGAATCGCCATCGATGTAGCCGGACCGTTTCCGATGACGAATGATGGCAACAAATACATCCTCGTTGCCATGGATTACTTTAGCAAATGGGTTGAAGCTTATGCCTTGCCTAATCAAGAAGCATCCACAGTTGCAAGCGCTGTGGTGGATAACATGTTTTCAAGGTTTGGAGTGCCAATGGAGCTACATTCCGATGGCATGGTTGAAAGGTTCAACAGGACTATGGAAGAACATCTTTCCAAAGTAGTAGAGGAGCACAAAAAAAACTGGGATCGACATCTTCCACTATTCTTGGTGGCCTCTGTGCACGATTCCATAAAGCTTACTCCAGCCAGCATTATACTGTAAATTATAAAATTGACAATAGATATCGACTTGATTCAGGTTTTTTATACGAATACATAATCACGCTGAAATGGAATTTATTCCATAATTATGGACCGCAATGTATGAATAATATTTATGGGCCCTGGGAGTTTTCAAACGCAACTTTGGGTTTGAAAGCAGCTTCAATAGCTGATCCCCGCCCAGTCATCATTCATGTTAAACTTTTATTTGTGTAACATTTTAGATGATGAATAAAAGCATGTTATTATTATTACACTTTTATAAAACAATTTGATAGAAAACTTTTTGAAAAGTTACACAAAAATACACAGAGACTATATAGTTCAATGTTGAATGAGAGACTCTGCAATCTCCTCACCTGTATTTTTCCTGATGAAATAGGCTTGCGCAGTCAGCTTCGTGTAAACGAAAACGGTCACGTTGTAGAGAGCATGCGCGCCGTCGAGCTTGAGACGCCAGAATCCGACGCTTTGCGACGCCGAAGTCGTGTCCAAGTAAACTCCACGCTGTCCCGGTTCCGCAATTCCGAATGACCCACTTCCGTATGCGGCGATTTCCGCGTTCCTTAAGATATTTATGTCGAGACCTGGAATGAACGGTTAGTGGTCATTTGTTTTTGATGTTGTAGTGTGCAGTTTTTGTTTTGTTATCTTTACCATTTGGTGGAGACAAAGTGCCGCTAGTGACGACGTCAGTGAACGTCAAGTGGATACCTGTTACTTCGGAATCGATTGGGAAGGTGAATTCTGACTCGCCACTGAGGTTGGTTTTCGAGAATACCAATGACTAAAAAAATCAGAAGAGATTGATTATGGTCGACAGATTTTTTTTGGTAATGCGAATTTATTCCCTACACCCGAATAAATCTCTTCAAAGATTTGACAGAAAATCATTCAGAAAACGTTTAAGTTGGATAGCTGAATAGTAACAATATACAATTTTTTGCCTAACAAATCATTTTTTACTAGTCATAGGGTAGGTAATAATATGTATACAAATAAAAGTAGTAACAGTGCAGCAACATACAAAATATGGCATAGATACCTACAATATAAAAAAAATCACTGGATACTCCTGACATAATTAAATTACATTGGTCACTGTGAAATGGATGCCTGATTTCTTCGTGTTTCTGAAGATACAAAAAGGAATCTAGTAAATTATAAAAAATTCATATAAACAGACTGAAAAATATACTCATTATTGGGCCAAACCACATACTGTATCCTGCCATTAATAACCCCTCTGCCCCAAATGTGCATCATTGAAAACTTGTACAGTGTGGTCCAAATTGGATACTTTTGAGGGAAAGTCCTGTCCAATTTTAAAAATCATCTTTTCTGAGTTGCATGTTTTTCGTAAATGTGTATTTCCAAAAAGTTGCTGTAACTTTTTTCCTGTCAAAAATTCTTCGTTTCTATGAAAACGTTTCCGAGGCACTTTTTTATGTAGAATTGAATGGTGTAATTTATTTTTTCAAATCATATATCAATGGTTATTATGGAACTTGATTTCTGTTTTATTAAATTAAATTTTATTTCATAGTACATAGGTAGTATTACATACATATTACACACATATTATTACATACATAGTATCATTCAGAATTCAAACTATAACGAAGTGAGATTTGAATCTAAAAGGACAAATTATTTATTATTAATTTACAATAAATGACAAGTTACTCAAGTGATGTAGTCTCATTTTTAATAGTTGATAGGATATTTGAAAATAAAAGCAAAAAAAAAAATTTTAGGTTTTTTTTATAAAGAATTGCAATAAATTTAATAATAATTTTACTTTTGAGCTGCATTTGTTCTTTACCTAATGAAGAATAAATAAGGCTCAAGTATTTTGATCGTATCTCCATTAGTTTATAAATTATAATAATGTTAAGGATGAAAAACCAGGTAAGAATGATGAAATTACAGAAACTGAATATTTAAAAATAAAAAAATTACTAAAAAACTCGTGGCTGTTTTTGTTACAGTAAGTACAGTGAGATATAATGAAAGATAAAATATCATTTTTTATTGAATAAACAATGAAAGATTAAATAAAACGATTTTTTTATATCAGAATAGAAAAGAAATAATGATAAAAAAATTGTTCCTTGATATTAATTATAAGTGGTAGAAAATGATTGTTAGTTAAATAACAAATCCGTTTGTAAGCAATAACTTTTTTTAAGGAACAATTTTTTTAAATCACTGCATCGAAGATTAGGATTCCAAATAAAAAATTCAATTATCTTATGAATATCGCATTTGTTTCTATCATGAAATTCTGATTTTAAAAAATTCTGCGGAACGTTGGATTTAAAATTTTGTATTTAATAGCCTTTTGTCCCAATACAAAATACTTACTGTATTGATAACAGGACTTCCCTTCTCTATGAAAAGGCGATAGTTGTAGCTGGATAGGTCAGTACTGCCGTCTGTCAAAAACAGTCCACCGGAATAGTTGCAAAGATCGTTCATTAACCTTTCCTCGTTAGATTTTGTAGGGTATGGTCCACCCCATACTACGTATATCTGAAAAATGCATTTATCAAAATGTATATACTTGATAGAGATTTTTTTTTCGTACTTATTCACCCAGTAGGTGTATATGAAATAATCCCTTCTCTTAGTGACAAAAAACTAGAATTTTTAAGTGTGGCTAAAATGTCTAGATGAATTAAAAAATAATAAGCCAATATCCATAGTCGTTTTGATTATAACTCATTCCGTTAAAACTGGAAAACAAACTGCTTTAATTTGCCGATTTTTTAAGTAGTATGCATCTTCAACAACAACATGAGGATTTATATGATTGCCGCTCTAACAGGTTATAGTTTTTCATATACAGGGTGACAATTCAAAGACTAACAACTTCTGTATTTCATGTACAAAATGATGTGTAACCATCACGAATTGTCCATAATTTTGCAAGAATATGAAAGGAAAACCGGAATAATCTACCCCTATTAATCTTCCTGACTTCCAGTCATCCCCACTCTCATATTTTCAAACAGAAATCTCCTACTTCTGATACCTCATATTAAATAGATCGTAGGAAATGCTCTTCTGTGGTATTGATTGTATTTCGAACATGTCTGACCAACAAAAGAGATTCATCATCAATATCAATCTGGTTTCCATCGTTTATGTAATATGGTGTGCATACAAATGGTAGGTGGCCAAAATAAGTTAAAAAAACTTTTTTTTGATATCGTGTAGCTATCGATTACCCAAGGAGGAGAAACTTTCAGTGATCATCGGCATATAGCACCGTGCTCGTATTAGTGAACATCGGAAAATCGTGCGTATAAAGCGAGTACAAAATTGGCGACAAGCTCGATATTTGCGGCACACTTGCTCGGGCCTTCTTTATCGTGGAGCTGGTGTCATTCACCCTCACCTTGAACATCCTGTCGACTAGGTATGAGTGTATGATTTTCACCATGTCATCAGGTATGCCTGCTCGTAACATATTCAATCCAATTAGCCACTTGAGAGGTCGTTGAGTGACCTCTCATGAAGCCGAATTGCTCCGGGAGGAGATTGAGCTCCTCTTTGATCGCATCGAATCTCTTTAAGTAAGATGCTGTCCACTGCCTTAACCATCGCACTGGGCAGCTCTTCATCTTCACTTCAATTCTTCCCGGTTGTAGGAAAAAGATAATCTTGGCCTTCTCAAGACATTTCGGGTAGTGCTGCCACTTTATTATGCTATTAACGATGTATATAAGCTGCACAAGAGATTTTCTTGGAAGGTTCCTGAGCGGATTCGCTTCAATTTTAATCATCCTCGAAGGATGATATCAACTTCGAGAACGTTCATTTGTCTATCATCACCTTTGGGGTGATTCTGAACTCTATGACTTTCAGCACGACTTCTTTGTGTTCCTAAGTGGATTCGGCATCTGCCTGTTTAGCATTCTGGAAGTACACCACAAACATTTTCCTCTTTTTTGGATCCATTACCTCCTGTCCTTGACCATTCTCCACGGCCGGGATGTCCTTATGTCTCCTGCGGAGACGTCTGGACTCCTGCCATAGGAAATTGTCTGTGAAATTCAGGTTTTCCAGTTTCTTCTTTCAGGCCTCATCCCTGTGGTTTTGTTTCAGATCACCTATTTTCCTCCTCAGGCTCATCATATTTTCCCCGTGCCCGGGTTTCCGTTATTTTGATACTTGTTTCTTTCTATATTGTTTAGCTTTATTTTCAAACTGTTTCGTATGCGAATTCGATACCAATACACACGAAATGTGTATGTTTGTCTCTCTTATTCGCATTCGAATTTGAACCGAACGATTTGAAAATAACAACCCTAAGATGTAGCATGGGAGAAGATCTCGGTCTTCCCTGACAGCACAGGGGTTAGATGTTGGCCGTTGAAACTTCTGCTAGCGCTAGGCCATGATCTATCCCTGAGTGCGCGATTTTTTTTTTCAAGTTTATCGGAATCGATAGGCGACCACATGCCACACCAATCCCGACGTCTGGTTCTTGCTTGAAGTGCGCACTGACCACTCGGGGTGGTGCTGAATTTTTTTCGGGTTTTCCTGCAGCTGAAAAGTGAACGCCAGCAGAAATCTGTAAGTTGCCCCAGGAAATAATAATAGCCGTCCTCTATCCACACATGCTATGCCTTTTGGTACACTCTACGATTTTTTATAAGGCCGTATTATTATTATATTTAACAGGAAAATAGTTAGGATGCTGGAGGCTTGGTTTGGGATTTGGTTGCTAAAGTTTATACAAGCGCCACACTGTTTTCGTCGGAACCACTTGAATAACCATACGAATGAATACTTGCCTTAATATTTTTCTTCCTGACAATTCCTGTATGAGTTGCTAAATCCTCGTCGGCAATTTTTCTGTCTAGGAAAATCAGAACAGCTCCCTCGTGTGGTAAGGCTGCTGCAGCTTTCAAAATTGCAAAGAATGCAAGAGTTCCGTTTGATTCCGTAGGTCCAAGATAATTGAATTCGTCATGTGTTTCGTAAATAAGAGTTTCATCAATTTTTCCTGCGTCATTTCCAGTTATCTGAACGAGAGGTGTGGCTCCTATAAATTACAGATATATTTTATGTGAACACAACAAGGTTAAAGAGAAGGCTTTTGAAAAACGGAACATATAAACAAAAATTAAAATGATAATAGAAATAATAATAATGTTAATCGCCAAGGGTGGTGCAAGAGTACATGCATGCTATCAGAAGGAAGTTTTGGATCAACAAATGTGCCACGGTTCATCTCAAAAGAAGACGCGGTGAATACGGAGAGGACGTTCAGCTCGTAGACGGATCATTATCTGCATGAATGCCGGAGAGGCTTATACTTGCCTATAGGTTAAACAACGCCACACCCAAGAGGTAATCACTCTCTCCCCGCGGCAAGTATCAGCATTAACTCCGACAGATCTGTGCATCAGAACTGTCGGGGAAGAACAAAGTTGCTGCAACTAATATGCTTGCCGTTCCGATTCTACTCTACTCCTTTGGAGTGATGAAATGGACTCAGGAAGAGCTGCGACAACTCGACGTGAAAACTGTCGCATATTCATAGGAGCTTGCATCCTAATACGCTTGTTAGATGGTTATACTTCCCCAGACAACAGGAAAGCCCTGGGCTTTTGAGCTTGGAGTGTCTAGATAACAGAATAGTACTGGATGGAGCCTATAAAGTCATCAGGAGTTCAGATCCCCTTATCTGCTTACTATGCGATCATGAGAAACCAGGAATTGAAGCATTTTTTTTAAAGGTAGCAACCCGTGCAGCCGATGAACTCGGTCGAGTATTCGACCTTGAACGGACGTACCCAACCTCTGTCACCAAGTTGGAACCCGTTCAGCAAGAAACCCACGTCAAAGCTGCGGAGAGTGAGTCTCCTACAGCTACATAAGGATAAGCCAGTGCATGGAATCTTCTTCAAGGACATTGAAGACCTTGGCTTATCCAGAAACCTGACCTTCGCATTTCTTAAGTCTAGTGGGCTGAAGTCGAAAACCAAGGGGTTTAAAATGGCCTGCCAAGATGATGTCTTCAACACCTTCGTCTAACGTAGTTGCGTGATGGATATAGAGGTCCCTGACACCAGATGTAGAGCATCTCTTGGGGCAGCTGAGACCATAATGCATTTGCTGTCAGCCTTTCCAGCTTATGAGGTCTCAGCCTATAACCACAGGCATGCCACGGCGCTACAAGTGTTGTACCACCATCTTCAACACTCGTACGGTATAGACGAGACACCGATGTTGCCTCATGCTCCGGGCGATATTGAGTCCGTTGTGGAGAATGACCGACAGACTAAGACCAGAAAAAACGGACAAAATATCGAGACATACTCTTTGAAGTCTCAAACCATTTTGTTTAAATGGTAATTCTGATCATAGGAGTACTTGGAGGAATGATGGACACGCTGCTCTCAAATCTGAAAATTATACCGGTTTGCCAAGATGCGGCAGAAATCTGAGCCGGAAGAATGCAGAAGGCCGTGGTTCACTCTGCCTACCCAGGGCACATCATTCTCGGATCCAGTAAGTGCCACGGACATGGGGAGTATTTACTGGGGTTAATGACACACGAGCGCATCCTCCAGATATATCAGGGCTCCGGAGACAGGGCCTGACAGGGAAATTCCTGACGGAAAAGATAAATCTTTATATATGAACAATGTATTGCAAGAAATGGAAATATTTACTTGGAACAAATGAACAAGAAGAGAATATGAAGTTTGGAAAGTAATTGAACCTAAAATAATAGTGGTAATGAATTATTGACTATAATAATTATTGTTTTCCTCGCAATATATGGGGGTGTATTTCATAATAATAATAATAATGTTCATTCATGAAAATTTATTAAGTAACAATTCGAAAATAAACAGAGAAAATCATAGAAGCTGCACATGGCATAGCGGACTTGATTATTGACGATGATCGTTTATTTATTTAAATTCAGGGTGTGGATTGTCTCTTCATAATTATCTTTTTTTCTATTCCAAATTTTAATTTACCTTTCAACTATTGTTTATGATTTTGTGAAAAACGCATCGACTCGTTTGTAGAATCCGTTTCTTGACTTCAAGTGTGAAGTTTTCAGTACTTTTGATATTGCTAATAGGAACTTGTTAAGAATTATACATACATTACCCACCAAATTGTTGTCCTTTACCCGCCCAGTCTATGCCTTTACGAGTGTTTTTGGGAGTATTAATATTATTTCATCTTGCTCAAGGCACGTAGATCTCGGACCCAGTAAACTCCCCCCATTGTACCCCCCTCAGACGGTAAAAGGAATTTGTGCCTTCTGTAATTTCGAAACTCGGCCCCTATTCCATCCATTTGGACGGCCTGACAAACTCCTACGTGGTGGTGATTCGAGACGAGACTAATAGGTTTTTTTGGGAACGAGATCGAGAAAAACACTTCGAGATTTTTCGAGATTGAGAAATTATTTCGATTATCTCGAAAAAAAAAAATGTGCTGCAATAACTCGCAGCTCTAAATGAGCCATAAGAGAAAAAATTAAAAACTATGCTAAGAAATAATTTTAATTCATTTAAAACATAAGAACAACAAACCAAAAAAATAAACATAAAGGAAAAGGGCCATAAATTCAACTTTATTTCTATTATATTCTATTTCTATTGTATTCTTTAAATATGTTAGTCCAAGCTTATTACTATATTACTTCTCATGATATTCTTATGGCAGACTTATGACACCATATTTGCATAAATTTCACTATGCAGTTCTGCGACCCCTACAATTGAGATACTGGTGCTGATACATTCTTCTCTTCACGAACGAAGAAACAATTTCAAACTTTCACCTTTCGTACCTAGGTAAATTTTAAATGTATGGATAAAAGATTAAATTAAAACATCAAGGATTCGTTTAATTTTCATTTTTTGGGACAATATTGTTTATTTTTGTGCTGATACTCGGCGGTTTTTTTGTTATACGTGACTTTAATAGGAAAATGTAATACCCTGTATTTTGGTGCAGCCTTGGCCTTGTCTTATACGTTATAACCTATACATAGCATTTTTTATTAACATTTTGATTTTGTTTTCGAGAATCTCGAAATTTCAATCGAGATCGAGAAATTGTCTTCGAGAAAAACATCGGGACGAGAGTTTGTTTATTTCTCGTCTCGATGATTGAGACGAGATGAGAAAGTGCCTTCGAGACGAGATTTCTCGTCTCGATGAAACCCTGGCATTTTCTATTGCATATCCCGAGCAGAAACGTGTATAAAGCCATTTTTGCCTTATTATTTGTTTTTCGGAAATTCACGCCCGTTGCACCTCTTCGGATGACTTGGCAAACTCTGTGATGAAAACAAAACCATTTTCCATAGAAAGGTAATGGATTTTCTTAAGAGCTATGACCTTGAATCTATATATCTGTATTTGAATATATGAATATATCACTGTACTATATCTTTAATCAGTATGGACGCGTGCCACGTCGATCTTTACGACACGCTCGAAGGTCTCGAATGCGGATGTTTTTACAACGTTCAGCAGACGACTGCCGAAACGTAAATTTGTTCTCTGCGACGGTATAATTCATAGCTCTTAAGAAAATCCACTACCTTTAACATATTCCAAGAAGAAACGTGTACCATATGTGTCTTCTAGGTTTTTTTTTTTGGAAACCCACCTTTATTCCACCCCCTTGCAAGGTTTGGCAAACTCTTACGTGGTATTAAGGATGAAGGAAAAAGCATTTTCCTTAATAATATCCCAAGCAGAAACTTGTACAAAGCTATTTGTACCGTCTATGATTTTTTTTTCGGAAACTCACTCCTATTCCACCCCCTTTGCACGACCTGATATACTCATGTAGTATCAGGGATAAACGGAAGAGCACTTTCCATAACATGTCCCGAGCAGGAATGTGTACAGAACCATTTGTGCATTCTGTGATTTTATATATTTTTCTAAGTGTAAAAAATGTGGATAACACGTCCCTCCGACTATATCGGGGATATAAAGAAAGGACCTGAATAAAAAATTACCGATGGAAGAAAATCATTATTATACAAATATGACCTTTGTCTTCCTCAGGTTAAGTGGACTGAGGTCGAAATTCCTGTAATCTAGAAAATTTGCGAAAGTTTGAATTATTAATCCAACCAATTTCAGTTGATGAAATGAAATCGTTACTATTATTGCTCATTATCGTTCCAGCCAATTAATGAAGTAAGATAAATCTGGTATATTCGCAGAATCATTCATTATGTAAGATCCTGAATAAGATTCTGTGAATTGGCACCATTCAAATTATTTTTCATGACGGTGTTTTTTTTAGAACGGTCTTCCTCATGATTTTATCGTTTGTTGCCGTTCCCCACCTGTAGTGGCCATTATAATTAGCGTGTTTTCGTAGATGAAAATTATTTTACATTTCAGAAAAGTTTATTACAATCCTAACAGCAAAAGTAAATAAGATGATATACATTTTGTTTTTCATCACCGTTATTCAAGGACATTGGATTGGATTGGATTATTTATGGTCATATAATAAAAGAATTTAATTTTTTATAAATCCATCCACATGAAATGTTATCGTCAGTAAGGAAAATGAAGAATATATTTATGATTAAGTTGTCATATTGTTTTCGTGTGGTTATAAATGACATACACTCGGAGATAATTGTACAAAAATGGAAAAATGAAAAACTCACCAGTAGAATTGAATTTGGAAATAAAAAATGTTATTAGTTTTGCACTGGGTGCTGCGACGAACACATTTTTCACAAAATTCCTTGCTGCCCCATGACTTTCGCGAGTATCGTCAACTAGAATCGCCAGAGGTCTCAAAGAGTTATAGTGTTTCAAAAATTTTTTCACAGGTTCGTATTTGTTGCCAACGGGGCTATTTTCAATCCTTCCGCTATCTTCCGTAAAAACTGAATTTTTATCATAAATAAGTTCAACTGATTCGTCAATTTCACTAGAAAAAAAAGTCTCTATGGAGAGCGCACTTTCTATCGCTATAGCAAATAAGATGCACCGGAACATTTTCACTGATATTGATAATTAGTACGACTGGAAAAAATTTCAAAATGTTTTATCTTTTGTAGTTGGAGGTGACAAATGTGTGGGTAAGGCAGGATATTGTTTAACACTTCACAAGCAAAATCGCTCAGAGTTATTGGGATCACGTTTTTATCTACGATTTTCCTTTGATTTGACGAATTTCCAAAGAAGATTGTAAAAGTAGGTCGAATATTATGGGAAACCGCAATTGAAATAGTCGGCGTGGAGATGATTTGAACACTTACGGTTACTTATTAATCACGGAAACTGTTGGTATTTTCAGTTTGGAGAATCCTGATTTTCAGCCTTTTCTTTGGTTCCAAATCTTCATTGAATTCCACTTAGTCATGTTAAGTAATCGAGCATTAAAAGTAAAATTGTTTTAGAGCGATCCAATTGTGAAAAAAAAATTTGTTAAAAACATTTTCTTTTCTGTTTTCTGCTTCACAACAAAGTGAACAAAGAAAAATCCAATTCGATTAATTTTATACCACCCAGTGTGAGTTCTCTGATGAGAATTAAAGATTCAGTTTCTCCATCGAATTTGACTGACATTAATATTATTTAAAAACTTTATATCCAACATTCTTCAATGTTGACAACGTCGCATAGTAATTTCATGTGTTCAGTATGTGTAAAAATAAATAGTCCAAGTTCTATAGACCAGGAGCTGGTGACAGGTGACGTTCTCCCATTTTACACTGCATGCCTTTTTAAGGCTTGATAATTAACCCGAAAATATGAAAAATAGACGGGTTCCTGGCCGCCCCACGTGTGCACTTCATAAGGAAAAGCACTTTTCTTTTTGTGGAGAATTTTCGTGTTTTTCGCGATATCATACTGCCTGCCGTTGAAAACGGGAGTTCAAACTAATTGAAACGCTACTAGTTAATGGCATGCAATCCGCAGCGGCCGAAAGGGCTCAAAGGGTTACGAAAAACTGAAAAAAATTAAAGGGAACTTCCGTGTTTTCAAACTGCATGCCGATGTGAAGAATTGAAGTTTTAGTAATAAAAACACTCTGGAAAAATTGGCATGCGCCTCTCGTCTGACCAACGGTGGAAAATTGCGGGAAAACTTTGTAAAAATTCAATACAGGTTTTACGTGATTCCAAACTGCATGCCATTAGAAAGACACGTCTTTTGTATAATTAATTAATAGTAGGTAATTTGGCATGCACACCAGGATTTCGCAAAAAAAGTCACATACATTTTCACAGTATTTTTTGCAACTTTCGTCATGCATGCTTCTATTTTGCATTCTTAATTACACATACATTATAAAAAAAGATTTAAAATACACCCTTATTTTTGATGCAGAAGTGATATTACAGCAAATATTCATTGTAGTATTCTTCCAGATTGTAGTAAGCTTTTTTTACAAGGGCTTCTGTAATAAGCTTTCCAAACTTTTTAGAACATTTCATAGCTTTTTAGTTTCATAAATTGAAGAATCCTTCGTCAGACTTGATTTTGGAATAGGTAGAGGTAAATTATATGGTCGACTAACGAGTCCGGAGCCCTTGCTGATATTGAACTTTATATAAATTGTTATTTGGGAAGTCACTATAAGATAATAGTTTTTGGTTTTGATTTTAAAAATACTCCATTGGCAGAATATATATCCTATTGTGAAAAACCATTTTGAATGTGTGAAATTTATAAGTGTATGTAATGAATAATTTCACTGTCATAACAAAAATAAATATTTGTTTCCGGATAATACACACCTTGGCGAGATAACCATTATCTTGGGGATTCCGTAGGCATAATTTGACCATAGGCGTGTGAAGTTATTGTTTGGTACCGATAATGTATTAACAAATTACTTGTAATTTATCTAGTCAACAACTTCAATTTTTGGTAATGATAGCAACTGGTTAATACTGACAGTGGATTCTTCAATTATTCGTTTTTCATTGAAAATTCATAGACAAATGATTACAATATTATTCAAAAGTATTGTTTTCGCTTGGCATCCAATACTTTTTTATCGGCTAATTCTATTTCACTCTTCAAAGATCATCAAGATGGTCGGAATAATTGAGAATCATACTCTTCACAATTTCATTCAACAGCAACGGAAAAGATGAGAATATACTTCGAAAATTATTTTTTGGCATAAACTTATCAGAGTTATGGCATTTTGATTATATAGAAAATATGAACATGATGTTAATAAAGTCGAAAATGGAATCATCTCACTTTATGAACATCATGTTCATATTTTCAATAAAATCAAGTCTCATGATGTTTTCACTTTTATATTTTGGGTGGGATTTTTTCTATAGCATAGTTAGTTTCTGATAGATTACATAAGAACATTGTGAAATTAGTGAACATTACCTTTAAAATTTTTTTTTCTTTTTTGTAATCAAAAACGATTGATTAGCCCTTCCTTCTATACTTGAATAGATTTTCCTGAATTTAATGGTTTCTATAGGGTAAAGAAATTCCATAAAGGGAAAGGGCCATAAATTCAACTTTATTTCTATTGTATTCTTCAAATATGTTAGTTCAAGCTTATTACTATATTACTTCTAACGATATTCTCATGGCAGACTTATGGCACCATTTATGCATAAATTTCACTATGCAGTACTGCGACCCCTACTATTGAGATACTGGTGCTAGTACATTCTTCTCTTCACGAACGAAGAAACAATTTTAAACTTTCACCTTTCGTACCTAGGTAAATTTTAAATGTATGGATAAAAGATTAAATTAAAACATCAAGGATTCGTTTAATTTTCATTTTTTGTGCTGATACTCAGCGGTTTTTCTGTTACACGTGGCTTTTAGTTCATAGCATAATGCCTCTTTATTTTAACGTATTTTATTTTTTGTAGAAAAAATTCAATACCCTGTATTTTGGTGCAGCCTTGGCCTTGTGTTATACGTTATAACCTATAAATAGTATTTTTTAATAACATCCAGTTTTTGTTCTCGAGACTCGAAATTTCATTAGTCTCGAATCGAGATCGAGAAATTGTCTTCGAGAAAAACATCGCGACGAGAGTTTGTTTATTTCTCGCCTCGATGATCGAGACGAGACACGAATTCTCGTCTTGATGAAATGGGGACCATGAAACAGAAATATTCTTCTGGGCAGTGCGAATATGTGAAAAGAACACAGGCAGCCAAATCAAGGGGCGGCAAAACAGATTACGATGTAGGAAGAATAATTATTTTCGTGGACCAACTCATGCCCCCCCCCTCTGAAAAAGTCCCCAGACCCGTCAGTGTTATGATCCAGGGGATATTGAGTTCGTTGTGGAGAATGAGAAGTGCCGAATGTATTGGAACTACTCATTTCTCACCCTCAAGCAAATGCAAGCCAATAAGCCCGATGTAGTCCTCCTCGATCAACAGACTACGACGACTTTCTTCAATGAGTTTTCGTCTCCTGTCGAAACAAACATCGTCCGAAAAGAGGAGGAAAAACGAACATAATATCGAGATCTACTCTTTGAACTCCTCAGGCCTTACCCAAACCATTCTGTTGAGGTGGTTCTGATAATACACACTACTCTCAAACTCAAAAATCATACCGGCGTGCCATGGTATGGCAGAAATTTTAGCCGGACGAATGCAGGAGGCCGTCATTTTTGGTTCACTTCGCCTGCTCATGGCACATGATTCTCGGACCCAATAGTCACTGACCCCACGGCGGCGTGGGGAGTGGTTATTGGGGCAAATGAGCGCCCTCCGATCTTCAGAGACAGGGCCACATTGGGAAACTCCTAACGGAACTTTTTTTTTCAAATATTCACCCTGAATTGCCCCTTATTCCCCAGTACATCATCCACTCTCACATACTGGAATCTCCAGTGTCAGCAAGAGTGAACCCCGTCTTTCGACAAATCTATAAAAACGCCTGTAATGTTTTCGATTCCATAAATTTTATTTTTGTTACGGTATCGTATAATTGATGTGAATTGTCAGTAGTCTTCAATATGGTTTATCAGTAAATGGTTAATTTTTCACTTTGCCACTACATTATTATTTACTTAAAACAAACGTAGGTTGACATTCAACTAAAGCTCACTTCAATTCAGACACGTGCCAAGTACGACATGAATTGGCAAGGGTAAAAGTTACAAGATTGCAAAAAATATGTTCAGAACAACACACAAAAGTCTGGAAATGATGATGTTCCATTGTGGTATATTCGATAAAGGATATTCAAATAACTGCACACCAACATTGTCGATCTTATCTGTTATAAGATATTTTCAGGTTTTTGTGTCTAGCCCCCATCATCAATCCAATTTTCTTCTATGAGCGCTATATTGGATTTTCACAAAATATAAAAGAATTTGGATTTTAATTCCAACAATCTACATATTATATCTTTATGAAATTAAGGCATTTTGCCAAGTACGCCCACTTCCACATGGAAAATATTCAATTATTTCTCATGATGAAATATCATAATAGAGCTCGAGCAATCAAACAAGGTGGATTGTGGAAGTTAGAAACGGTCTTATTTCAACGTGCAGGAGCCGGACCTGTACAGTACATCTGACCGTTGTGACAGACTTGTAAAGAATCCCTGACGGCATCGCACGAGAATTACTCCAGTCACTTCGAAGAAAAAACGAGAGTCATCGAGACCGAGTGTTCCGAACCGTTCTAAATCACGGCGACCTCTCTCGGCGTTTCTGGAATGATCCAACAGAAGCCTATTGAATGAAATCTTTATAAGTAGGATACATCCTAATATAATTACAATAATTGAACTCAAGGTTAGATAAATATAAATAAGTAAATATAAAGAACTAAATACAAATAACTTCAAAGTTATACAAATAAATTTCAATAATATTGTAGGCAGACATTTAGAATACTTCTATATAGAGGGTGTCCCGAAACTATGGATCCAAATTAAAACAGAAGATTCCCCTTGAAAAATAAATAGGACTTTCCTGATATTTCTTTCCCCAAATGTCGTTCGTTGCAGAGATACAGGGTGTTGAATATGAAAAATAGGTGCTTTATTTCGAGAAAGAAATCACATTTTCAGTTGTTACCAGTGGCGTACAAGAAGGGCATCATGGTCCCTTTTCTCC
This sequence comes from Chrysolina americana, assembly GCA_958502065.1. NCBI lineage: Eukaryota > Metazoa > Arthropoda > Insecta > Coleoptera > Chrysomelidae > Chrysolina > Chrysolina americana. The sequence goes on from OY293420.1 coordinate 9,391,077, forward strand.
CCTATTTTTTACGCCACTGGTAAAATCAGGAAAATTATATATTTTTCGCATTTCTCATTCAATTTTCAATAAAAATGTATACTTGTTTGAATCCGGAAAAACTAACCGTTTTCAAGATAATTGCGCTTTTATGAATGAAAACATACTAGTAACGAAAAATTTGTTCGGCAGAAAATAATTTTACAATCCTGATTACTGGTCCAAATAACATCTAACTGATTTCTTTCAAAAATAGAGCACCCATTGAAGAAAGTCATACCTTCAAATTTAGTTGTTTTTTTGTAACTATGAAAGTTGCCTTTTTATTTTCCAGTTTCAACGCCCTGTACCTCTGCAAGAAAGAATGCATGTGGAAATGTCATTGATTTTTCTGGTAGAATAGCTATTTGTAAGTTTAACCAGTAATTAGGATTGTAAAATTCACTTCAGCCGAACATTTTTTTCATTACTAGTTATGTTTGTATTCATAAAAGCGCAATTATCTTGAAAACGGTTGATTTTTCTGAATGAAACAGGTATACATTTTTTACTCAAAATTGAAAGGGGACTGTAAAAACTTATTAAATTTACTGATTTCACCAGTGGTGTAAAAAATAGGGGAGAAAAGGGACCATGATGCCCTTCTAGTACGCCACTGGTAACAACTGAAAATGTGTTTTCTTTTTCTAAATGAAGCACCTATTGAACACAGATATTCTTTAAATTTTTTATCAGAAACTTTTAGAACTGTGGAAGTTATGAATAAAAATCACTTTTATTTTTTCATATTCAACACCCTGTATCTCTGCAACGGACGACATTTGAGAAGAGAAATATTAGGAAAGTCCTATTTACTTTTCAAGAGGAATCTTCTGTTTCAATTTGGCACCATAGTTTCGGGACACCCTGTATAAGGAATATATGCAAGCATACGTACATTACGCACACTATTTCATATGATTGTTAGAACAACAAAAATGTTTAACAGATTACTTCATTTCTTAGTGAATTAGTTTTAATATTTGAAATTAAGATTTTCTTGAATTCATTCAATGAATTTGATTCTTTGATGGATGTCGGTAATTTATCAAACTTATCCAGTCCTTTATAAAAAAGTGATTTCATAGAAGAGGACATATTCTGTCTTGGTAAGTGAAAATTGCTAATTCCTCTAGTATAATGATCATGTATGGCAGAATTATAGGTAATGAATTCATCTAGATAGGCAGGTAATTGTTTATTCAATATTTTATAAATAATTATCATTGATCGCAGATAGAGGCGTTCCCTGACGGACAACCACTGTAGTGTTTCAAGCATTGGTGAGACGATTGCATTTAAGAATTATACGCATTCCACGATTTTGAAATGTTTGTAATGATGATAATTTATTTGCATCAAACAAATATAATATACTGGCACAGCAGTCGAAATTTGGCTGTATTATAGTATTGTATACTGTTGTTCTTGAATTAGTTGACAAACATTGTGAGATTCTTGAGAAAAAGTATAGTTTTTTTTGCAATTTTTTCAGACATAATTAAAATGAGCTCCAAATGATAAATTATTATCCAACATGAATCCTAGATATTTTAACTCGTTGACAAAGTCAATTTGGCTATTATGAATAGTTATATTGTACCGATTCATGTTGATGTTTTTATATCTACTTAAATGATGTTAGAACCATTGCCTTCGTTTTATCAACATTGAGTTTCAGTTTATTACAGTTCAAATAAGCTTGAATCTGCTGTAGTGAGTTATTCATTTTATTTATGGCATTATACAAGTTGTCACTAGAAATTGATAGAAGAAATTGCAAGTATAAATACAGGACTCCCGACCAGAGTACGCAGTATACAGTTAGTTAGTTACAGTCTTAGTTCAAATAGACAGATTCCGCGTTCGTCACGTTTGTCACATTCGAGATGTTTCACACGACAACGCAAGAATTTTTTAATGATTGACTTGGTGATCATTAGATAAGAGTTGCACCAGAAGATATTCCAAAACAAACGCCACCATTACACCTTTGTGTTTGTTTGAAAGGTAATCAAAAAATCAATTGGTTCAATGATTTTCTATTGCTTTTTCTTAATGTTTGGAAAGTCTAGAGCAAGCATCTCTTTTGGTCCACCCAGACGCAACAACAATGCTAGGAATAATTACTGATGCATCAGAGACCTCAATGGGTGCAGTTCTTCAACAGCACACAAATACTGGTTGGCAGCCACTACTTTCAATTTATTTAGCTGTCCAGTATTTTCTATACTATGCAGAGTGTTGAAATTTTGTGACATTAACTGATCACAAACTGCTGTTTTATGATTTGAGCAGAAACTTGAAACTCCCAGACAGTTCAGTTCACTTGAGTTTATTGGACAGACCGACTTCAGACATATCTCAGAGAAAGAAAATGAATGCCAGAAAATAAATATATGTTTTTGTCATCTGACTTTGGCATGTCGATTCAATACAATGAAACATAAAAAGGAGGAACTCATATTACGTCCAAATTAAAATAAATAGCATGTGCGATAATTGATAAGTATTCTCAACCAATTAACATGTAGGGGGCCTACCGTGAGCTAACAAGGAACGATTAAATCAATGGCCTCCAGTTGAGACTAGAATCATAGATCACAGAATTTATTATTTGTATCTCACCTTAATTTCTCTATCGTTCTCTTCGTCTTGGATGTTCTGTTTCTGTTTTCTCTTCACAGGCTGGAAATAGATTCGTAAAACTTACTATGTTCGAGAAGTTAACACTTACTCTGGTTGTTCAACTGAGTTTACTATTCTCACCGTGACAAGGCTACGAGAGCCAGTATATGAACTTTTATAAATGAAAGACAGGAATCAACAACACTCAGATATTTGAATTAAATCATAAAAGATAATCACAACTACCAAAGATTCAGTTAGGGACATTTAGCAATACATTATTATCGAAACTGATATTGAATTATAATAGGGTCTGATCCTAAATTAATATAAATGAGGCAAGATAAAATTACTAACAACCTAACAAGATGCAAAACAATAACCTAGTTTGGTCGAAATACAATGAATGCACTAAAAGTTAAATAGAAGCATCATAATGATTAATACGAAAGTTAATGAAACGAATAAAATCGACGAAGTCGAAGTACCATTTCTCTCCACACATTTCCAAGTGGAAAAATGAGACAGACATCTGTCAGAAAATAACCACTTCCCTGGCTAATACCACGACAGACATTGAACTACATCTAACAGATATTTGTGCAACGTTCTTCCAAGAAGACTCAATTGCTAGAGCGTATCTTGTAATTAAACAGTAGATTATCTTTCATTTGGCTTGGAATGAACACCTGTAGACATGAATGTTTCGAGGTTTATTGCCTCTCGTCAGTGACAGGGTAGGTCGGACAACATAATTACCCTGTCCCTGTCAAATGAATAATAATCAACCGTTCAACTAATATTTCCCCACGGATGACACTACGATCCTCAACAAATTTGATCGTAGCGCCATCCGCACGGGAGATCAAGAAACAAGACTCTGTCACTGATGAGAGGCAATAAACAGGCAGGTGGTCATTTCCAGCCAAATGAAGGATAATCTTCTGTTCAATTACATAGTGAAGTTGGTCGTGGTGCTAGAGTATTTGCTCCCACCCAGACGGCCCGGGTTCGATCCCCGGGACAGCCTGCCACTGAGCTAAAGTGGTTCGGATTCCACTTTTATTTAAACTGTAGGTCCCGGATCTCCCTTGCTCGCACAAGCTCTGCTTTTGAGGGGTTTTCTCCGAAAACCTGGGTGATTCGTAAAAACAAATTTTACAAATTTTTTTACAAGACAAGTTGAAGCCAGACGCCTTATGAAAAATCAACAGAATCTACACAAGCAATGCATAACAAATTGAACAGCTACTGTTAATGTAACGAGTGGATACGAAGACTTTTCAAATAAAAAAAATAATTATGTTTCTGTCAAAAAATGGTTATCCTTCCTCGTGGTTTTTTGCGAAGATTAAGTTGAAAACTGAAATTGTAATTCGATACATTTACAAGAGTGTATTTGCTATACGACTTTTTGTTCAGAATGACAGGGGCTACAACATATCAAATTCGACAGGAGGCCAATTTCCCTCTTGAAGTGTGCGGTACCCTTCATTAAAAATAGTAATTTTTGATATTAAATAGTTGATAGAATTGTTACTTGGGTTTTCCACACAGGCGCGTATACAAATTTGTTCCATGGGGGGGGGACAGAAAATTGAAAAATGCCTTTAAATTGATAGTTAAGTTTATCAGATGGATATCATGTATGGGGAAAAAAACATATTCAATGATGATTCGATTTAGATAAGTACGCGGTGAATGAAATTAGATTCACTTTGTGAATATCCTAATGTCAATTTTGATTGTAACACTGAATTTTCTCCGATCATGGGGGGTAATTACCCCCATTTCCCCCCTCCCCTTGTATACGCGCCTGTTTCCACATTGACCAGGTGATGGTGGTATTGTTATTACTACAAATTTAACATTTTGTTTCAGAACAAATCATCAACGATATCCTTGGACACGAAAACTCTTCGACATTTCCATCCCAACAAGCTAGGGTGGTCGTTGGAAGCGCTAATCAGCCAGACCAACACCAACCACCATCAAACTTCTACGACACGTTGCACCAACAACCAAGACCAAACACCTACGATACGTTTCAAGGTCAACAACAACCTCCATCCAATTCACAACCACCTAACTTCTACGATACCCAGCTACCAGAAATATCTGTTGAACATCCACCCTTGAACAGTTCGCAGACGTTACCTGAACTGTCTGCTCTTCAGCCCCACCTCAGCTATCCCTCGCAACAAGGTTCGCATTTTTCTTCCGTCTTTTCATCTTTTTCTAATATTCTGAACATTGGAAGCTCCAGTAATAGCAGCAAAGAAGTTGTTGTAGCGCCGCCTGCGGGAATTGGGAATCTAATTGTTCAGGATAATACGAATCCGGAGCCTGTACCGCTGTTTCCTGCAAGTAATCCTCAAGTTTCTTTGCCGAAGCCAAAGAGTACCGCAGGTAAGTTATGGAAGAAGGATTTCGCACTTTTTATATTTTTTAGTAGGTACTTTTCTTCCTGAACAACAGTGTTTATTACCAACCCCTAGAGTTTTTTTTCCACTTATGTAAGGGCGCAAATTACTTTTAAAACTACCTTTTAAAAGATTATTCGATTTTTTTCAGCTACAAATATTTTCAGAAATGACCAGTTTTTATTTTTTCACAAATATCTTTTAAAGTATTGAAGGAATCGGTTCACAGTTAGTGGATCTTTTGTAGAGAATTGAAAAACCTACAAAATGGTTTCATGTGCGACCGGATCGGTGTATTTTCCATTGAGAAAATCTGGAAAACCTAAAAATAGACAAATTTTCAAAAATGTATGTGCGGTGGGTTGCTTATACGTTGGCACATATTATATTAGTGCACGTTTTTGCATACTTTTTCAGTTTTTTAATGATTTATTTATTTTTATCATCTATTACATCAATTAACAGTGTGGCTAGTTTTGAAAGATAATAATAATAATAATAATAATATAACGTCTTTATTATTTTCAAAAAATGGCTTCAGTGACATTTGAGCAATAAATCAATATAGAAAATAATGGGCGGAGTTCAAATTTTATGGTGAAATACCACAAAACTTGTTCTTCCACTCAACCCTGTGAAAGCTGTGTAGCAATTTTTTTAACTCAAGTTATTCTGTTTGAAATTCAGTGTATTAAAGAAAAGTATAATACATAATATATACTGTTATATTTGAGATTCATTCAATACAAGTTTGTATGATGCTTTTAAATTCCGGATATTGAGTGTCTTCATTCTCTGTGGTAGGTGATTGTAAAGATGAAAAATCTGGTAACTGAATGATCGTCTAAATAATTCTGTTTTAAATGGAGGTATTGTTAGTAGTCCTTTATGTCTTACATTCAAATTATGAATATCTGTTCTGAACCTTAATTTTCTATGCAGGTACGAAGGTTTTTTGGTAACAATAATCTTATGGAAGAGCACAATAGAATGAAGAACTCTCCTGTTATTCATATTCAGCCATCCAATTTCTTTAAGTTTATGTGATATTCGTTGCCGCCGTCTCACGCCAAATATCAACCGTAAACAGCAGTTTTGCACTTTTTGTATCTTATTTTTGTATTGTAATGTGAGACTAGGCCCATAAAGAACATCTGCATAATTGAATATAGATAGTACAAGTGATTCACATAACATTATCTTAACACATTGAGGAAGAATTTGTCTGTTTCCATAAATAATTTTGAGCGTTGCATAAGCGCGTTGTAAAAGTCGATTGATATGTTTTGAGAATCGTAATTCGGTATCAAATCGAACACCAAGATTTTTTGTCTCGTTCACTAGAATAAGCGGTTCATTATTTATAGTGATGTGTATAGAATCAGACATTGTTTGTGTTTGAATCCTGGGACCAAAGAGCATAACATTTGACTTTGATGGGTTTATTAGCAGGCAGTGGTCAGTAGCAGCTTCTATGAAAGCATTCAAATCTCTATTTATGAGCTCACAAGCAATGCCTTTTTCTGGTTCTGGAAAACTGTAATATAACTGAGTGTCATCCGCATATAAATGAACTTTGCAGTTGTTGAGATAGTTTATGAGACGGGAGGTATATATAGAAAACAATAACGGCCCTAGGATTGAACCCTGTGGTACTCCTGATTTGAGAAATCGGCATTCAGAACTGTCTTCACCTATGCATACTTTTTGTTGTCTATTCCTTAAGTAAGCAGACATTAGCGATAGTGCATCCTCTGCAAAACCTATATATTTCAATATATTCAACAACAAATCATGATGAATTGTGTCGAATGCCCTACTAAAATCTAGCAATATTAACACTGTACATTGTTTGTTATCAGTAGCCTTGAGTATATCATCAGTGATATGGAGAAGAGCAGTTGTGCAACTATAACCTTTCCGAAAACCCGATTGTATAGATGGTAATATAGAAAAATGTTCAAGGTGGCTTTTGATTTGTATTTCCATTGCTCTCTCAATTATTTTTGATAGGGTTGGTAAGATACTAATTGCACGTAAGTCTTTGAATTCGGATGGGTCCTGTTTCTTCGGAAGAGCCTGCACAACTGCTGTTTTCCATGCTGTGGGAAAGACATTTTGTGTTAAACAGAAGTTTATGATATGTGTAACGTACGGCACTATGTGAGGACAGCAAAGTTTAATAAGTGTGATACTCAAACCGTCACAACCTTTCGCGTTAGTTTTGATTTCACTAATAGTTTTGTATACAAAATAATCATTTACTTCACTGAATTCGAAGGTAGAATTAACAAGTTTATTGTTTACATAGAAATTCATAAGATCCAGAGAAGGCTGGCTGTTCGGAATGGAATCAACAAAAAAATTATTAATATTAGTTGAATTTTTTAGACTCACAGGAATATCAAAAGATTTTTTTTGGGATACGAGCCCATTTGATTTGAGTGTCTTCCACGTGGCTTTGGTAGATTTATCATAGAACTGATGTATAAAATATGCTTTTTTTTCTCTTTTTATTGCTTGATTAGTTAAATTGCGCATTTGTCTATAAAACTGCAAATGAACTTCAGAATGGCTCTTTCTATATTTTCTGAGAGCTTTATCTCTTTCAGACATCATCAGCTCAATTGTACCCGTTAGCCAAGGAGCTCTAGCTTTGGTTACTCGAGAGGTTGTCAAAGGAATGTGTCGATCAAATAAATTATTCAAACAGTTAACCAAATATGATACTTTTTCGTCGATATTTTCTTGATCGTATATTTGAAAGAAAGCAGTATTAAATAAATCTCTTTGGAAAATATCCTCTTTAAAGTTTCTGAAGTTTCTGTAAGTGCACATTTTTGGTTCTCGCTTTTCACCACCTATCTTAATTTTACAGAGTACAATTGAGTGATCCGCAATGCTGTGAGATATAACACCCGTCTCAGTTAAAGTTTCGTTATGGCCTACAACGTAATCAAGCAAGGTAGCAGATGTTGAAGTAATCCTAGTTGGAACATCTATATGTTGATACAATTCAAACTGGTGAATGACTGAGTAAAACTTTGTCACAAGATTATTTTCATAGTCAAGAAGATTCAAGTTGAAGTCCCCCATACAAACAATGTCATCTACTGTTGGAAATATCGATATTAAACTGTCTTCGAACTCGTCTATGAATGTGTTCGTATTCTGTTCATGTGGCTTATATATGATTCCTACTGCTATATTTTTCTTTTTTATTCTAATTTTTATCCAACACTGCTCCCATGTATAATTTTGATTACTAACAATAACCTCATAATTCAAATCATTTCTCGTATAAATGCACAAACCTCTTCCATTAGCATTACGATCCACCCTATATAATTGATAACCATTTATTTTCAGTTGATCATCAGTTACCGAATTTTTCAACCACGTTTCACAAATCAAAAAAATATCGAAAGAATTTTCTATGATGATTTCTTCAACATCACGAACAGAAGGTAATAGTGATCTCGCGTTTAAACAACCAATTTTCAAGAATAACATGATTTAAAAAAGTATCGATACGTCAGTATAGCCTCTAATACACCTTAAAATATAAAATGAAAAATAATCCTAAATCAATGTAGGTACTGCAATGAAATAGTCAGTTTTTTTACAGTCAACTGACAAGAACTTGAATTTTACTGGGTTCGACCCAACTGCACTAGTGCTGCTTTCTGTTTGAGCTAGCCAACCTTTTTATATATAGATACGTATTAGGTAAAAATTACGCGCATACTTCGAACTAACACTATTAAGTACGCCTTCCTGAAGCCCTCACTTGGTCTTTAGCCTGAGGATGGCGGGGTGCGTCGAAAGGTGGGGATGGTCACAATACAAGGAAAAAACTTCACGAGCGGTATGACGCTTTCTTTAAAAGGTTCTGAAGCAAGTTTTATGAATATAGGTTGGGTTCATATAGAAAAATACATTAATTTTAATGGATTTCATTGAATAAACTTCATCAAAGGAAAATTGTTAAAAATAGAAATATTGATTATGCAAATAAGAATATAAAAATCCACGATTGCTCTGTTATTTCCTCACTACCTGAAATGACAGTATTATTTCGAAATAAAACTTATTAAAGCTTATTAACCTGGTCAATTGTAAACAGTATACAGGCCGTTTCTTTTATCATGTGGTATCATTGCTATATTCTAAACCGTAATAGATACAAAGACGATTGAATGGAAAAAAAGGTAACTATTGTGGTGAGCAGTAAATTGGTCATAGAAAATTTACGTGGATTCTCGCCCTTCCCAACTTATATAGGGAAAACTGAAAATGCTGTTTTCGGTTTTTTACGAATAGAATTGTTATTTCAGAAAATATAAAAAAATTAAAAAGGAAAGTTTTATTGTATTCAGAATGTACCAGAACTACGTAACTATAAATTTTTAATCAAACGTTTCGTGTCAACACCGCCATCATCAACTATTTTTTTTAAATACGGACCTGTCTATTTCATCACAAATATTGATAGAGCGATAAAATCACAATTCAGTAGTATATCACACTCGACATTTTTATAACGTTTCATATAAAATAACTAGCATCATCAGTGACAACAATTTTTAATTACGTTTAATTAAAAATTTATCATTGCGTAGTTCTAGTACATTTTGAATACAATAAAACTTTCCTCTTTAATTTTTTTATATTTTCTGAAATAACCATTCTATTCGTAAAAAACCGAAAACAGCATTTTCAGTTTTCCCTGTATCAGTAGATATTCTCTATTTAATAAAAAAAATTCCCATTTAATCGTCTTTGTATCTATTACGGTTTAGAATATAGCAATGTTACCACATGATAAAAGACACGGCCTGTATAGATACTATCTATTCGAGCTGATTCCATAAAAGCAATCCACAAAACATCGAGCATTTGTATTGTATCTTCAGTTGAAATCTTTCATAACTTTTATTTTAACGGTACGATTATATTGTATGCAAGTTAACATTATGGTATTCAAACAGTTCGATTTCAACATCATATGGAAAGAGCTATGGCTGTCGGCCTTTTAGTAAGATTGGTTTCAAAGCGAAGTGATCCTGGTGTTAGAGCGTTTGCCTCTCACCAAGGCCACCCGGGTTCAATTCCCACCGCCTGCCACTGAGATAAAGTGGTTAGGAATCCACATGTACATAAGCTGTAGGTACCAAGATCTGCCTTGCTCGCACAAGCTCCGGTTGTGAGGGGTTTTCTCTGAAAACTTGGTTGTAAAAAAACTTTATAATTTTTTTACGAGTGAACCATACATGGACGAGGTGCTTTCGTTCCATCCCAAACAGTCGGTATATTCGATGAGGTATATCAGTGGGAAGATTTATTTGTTACTTATCGAATTTCAGCTTGTGAATGTTGCTATAGATTTATTCCGGAATTTTAAATGTATTATTACTCACTGAAAAACTGGACGACTGTTGATAGAACTGATATTTCTGTTTATTCGAATTATTTATATCAATTTTAATAGAGACGTGTTTCCTTTCTGTGCAACGCTATGGGTCAACGAATTATGTTGGCAAGGTATCCTTTTTTCGTTATTCAATTGTTTAATAACGATGTTTCATAATGATTCCTAGCCAAAATCGTTTCATCAAGAGTGGACAAAACTGCTTCACGAAAGACCATTAGGTAATGATAAAAAATGGATTACGTTATCCAATCTTCCGCAAAAATCTATGCAATAAGTATTTTCGACGACAAGACGTATCCAACAAAAACAATTACTGCAAGCGGTGAATTATATCTGTTTGATAATTGGCAAAGTTGTTTTCTGTTGTATACTCGCTGACGAAAATACTTATTTTACAGATTTTTGCGAAATATTGGATTATTTATTATATTTCATTATCAGGAAAGCAGAGCTGAATTTTGTCAAATACTTGCCACTGAAATTTTATCCATCATTCATTATACATTTTCTCAAGTTTTGGACCTCGAGGACCCTGTGCGAAAAAAGTAGGGGGGGGGGGGAAGCTGTAAAATTTTTGACCTCTCTCCGTTATTTCCTCGATAAATTTTTTCTCTTACGTCCTACGGAAATTTTGACTGAAGAAACATGTTTGTATGTGAATTCGCTACCGAGATATGGCACGTCGAAAAAAGGTCATGTTTCAAAATTTGCTAAGAAATGACGAAAAATGCAAAATTACAGCTTATTTCATCTGTTATACCCGAATTATGATGAAATGTTGTAGTAATTATGGTTCTTAGTTGAAGTTACCAACTTTGGACACCCCACTCCTCCTTCCCCCACCCAACCCCAATTTTCAAAAGCTAACTTTCTGATGAAAGCCAACCATACCTATTCACATCATTTTTTTATTGATATCAGTTACTTTTCGGATCGATATCACCCCGTTCCCCTACATAATGATCCCAGGACGGGAAGAAAAAATTACGTAGTCCTTTCGTGAAAAAAATTTATGTAATTAACAATATTAAGTTATTCTCAAGGCATATATTATATTGAGGAATAAACTTATTATAGCTAATCATAGTGGGTAGGTACTCATTTGTACTCATTACATTTCCTGCCGAGATTTCTTAGCCGCTGGTTCTGCTCGTAACAGCTCGTCGTCCTCCTGAGCGATAAGGCTGTCAATGATGTCGCTGTCATCGCAGAAACTGTTCATCTGCCGAAAGTTTCCTTTTTACACTGGACTCCAACAGTCTGGCAGTTCCTCTGGCTTTCACTACAGTTAGTTCACCTGCTTCAACTCCTCCTTTAAAAATAAAACACAAGTCTGATCCACGAGATGTAGACGTCATCTCAGAAAATTACCCAAAAACCAAAACTGTCACTAACACTCGATGCTCCTTTCGCTAACAAAGTTATTCACTTCAAGAGCTGAAGGTTTCTAATGTAACTTATCTAACTTAATCTTATATATACTCTGAGTGGTTAAACACTCTCTGTTCCATTTTCACCAATCCCTAATTTTAATTTTCATTACCTAATTTGACTATTCTACCTGAGGTACTTATACCCTTCTATAATTACAATTTTTCGATTTCTTCTTGGAATTAATGAATAATAGAGTCATGTTGAAAGAATATGAAAAGTGATCTAATATGACCTCAAAAATCGAAAACAAATAGGTCTAGGTAGCGCAGGTAGACAATAGACAAATTTCAGCATTCTTTGTTGAATATTGGCTCATCGTTTGCATTCCGCAGTTCCACAGGAGCAGTGTTCTAACATCTATTGTTTTTCAGCTTTTTACTGCTGTAGCTGATCACACTCCCCTCGGCCCGACACTCTCTTGTCCTTGGGAGGAACGACTTGACACCTGGTGGGCAAGCAGGGGTGGGGGTTATCTAACGTTGGTGATTTCAAGTAGGAATTTTAATAGCAACTACATTTCATCATAATTCTTGTATAACAGAAGAAATAGGGTGGAATTCTGCATTTTGTGGCGAAATTTGAAAAATTACCTATTCTTCGAAGCGTCATATCTCGGTAACAAATTGACACACAAACATATTTGAGGCTACAAAAAAGTAAAACGACGTTTTTGCTGTAGAACGTAAGACAAAAAAGTTATTGAGGAAAAACCCCTACTTTTTTAGCACAGGGCCCTCGAGGACCAAAACTTGAGAAAATGTTAATCAACCATCCCTGAACAACATCTTAAAGTTTCATTAACTTCCGACCTTTTTCTATCTGAAACTACCTGTCGACTGAACTACTAGTCGTTTCAAATAGTTCAAGATCCTCGTTTATTTTTGCAGGTGCAGGTCACGCCAATGCTTTCCGAAGAACAGGTTTGAAACGACCAACGTACGCGCCAATCCCCGGTTTTTCCACCAGCAGTCATTCTATACCGCCACAGAATTTACCGCCACCGTCAAATATTCCCCCTCTGCCGGCTCCAACCCTAGAACAACAACCACCGCTCACTAGCTATTTCATTCCACAGAACGCTTCAGTTTCTCCATCAAACTCGATATCATCCTCATCGAGCATCGAGCCGTTTACTCAGGCTCTTCCGAACCAGTTCAAACCCATATCGCCGCCTCCTCCTAGTGCTCATACTTTGTTTCCTATTCCTCAACCTTTTCCAACTGTATCCACTCATCCGATACATTTCACACAATCTGCTCAACCGAATAGTGGGACAGCAAAGAGCTTCCTCAGTCCAGTAATGGATGCCATTCCAGCAAGTGAGGCGATGCAGAATTCCAATCTCAGCAATAGCTCACAGGCTATTCCTAACCATGTACCCAGTGATGAAAATGTAGGTGTTGTTAATGTAAGTATATGGCTATTTTTGGTAGAACATATGTTGTACACTAATATAATCGTGGGAAAAGTTTCAATTGTATCGTTTACAGTACTAAAATCCACAGGAATTCAGAATTTATCGATCATTATGGTCAGTCACATCAAGAATTAACGATTTTCAGCTTCGTGTCAATTTCCCCCCGTGCACTTAACTTCTGCAACCATTCCATTCTCACCTTGTGATACAGGAAGTCTTATTACATTATTGTTTCGTTGTTTATTTCCATTTAATCTTGATAACTAGTACTGAATACAAAATATGGCTTTGATAAAGACTTGAATTTTTTTAACACTTTTATTTTCAGCCGCCAGAGAACCATGTATACAAACCGGTCAAACACCATTGGTTCTACAATAGAGACTACGAAGGAACAAAATTGTGGGAGCCCTTCTCCATGGTGGATTCTCTTGCTTTAGAACAAGCATTTACTTCAAGTAAGATTTCCAAGTATATTCAGAGCATACTCATAAAAATAACAGGTTATTTGTTTGAATGTTGTAGACGATGATGTAATTTGAGTACGTTCATTTCGGACTTCCATCGTCTTATAATTTGTATAATAACAACGTTTCAACTGCTTCTATCAGCAGTCGTCTTCTGGTGAATATTGACAAGTTTACAAGGGCTTGCAGGAGTTAATATATCTCTCAGTTCTGTGGGGAAACTTGTATTGTTATAATATTTTTTTTTTTCTTGCAGTGTTTATCCCTGAAAAATCCGCAAAAAAATGTTGCGAGTACTTGGGTTCTTGGAGAACACCACTGAGCCCGCCCCATTTCCAGTCTTGGATCCATCTGTGTACCAGATTTTCCCCTATAAAATGTTCTTGAGCTGTGAGCCGTCCCACTCTGTTCTGTCTGGCACCAGCTCCTTGCATTGGGTTACTGAAACAGTACCGTTTCGAGTGTAATCCGATCTGAATCCCAGTGCGTCCCAGAGGTCACAATTCTATCGATGCTCATATGCCCTCTTCCAACGTCCAAGTTCTTCTACGTGTTCTGCAGTCTAGAGGTAACAAGCCTCGCCTCTCCTGCACCACTAAATGGAGAGGAGGCAACCCCAGGAGTGTCACCATGACTGTAGTTGGTTGATTTAATTGCCCTTGTGGGTCCAATACAGGCAAATTTTTGCACCTTGTCTAGTCTTGTTATGGCTTCTCTTTGTTGTGTCTTGGGCCACCACACCAGAGAGGTATATGTAATAGAAGGTATGACCACGGTGCAGCATATGTGAAAGTATGGCCATCACTAGTGATGTAACCGCTTTTTGGTTGTTTTTCTAGATGCTTGACCATGTCGGCTTGGAATCAAGTTATTGACTTTCCCCTTTTTCTGTATGTCTTCCCCTCGAAGTCGTATGGGTCCCAGGGGTGCTATTCTTGACCGTTCGTATTGATAACGTGTACACGTATCGTCATATTCTGATGTCCTGTGCCTGTCGTTGACATTCAATCAGTAACTTAGAATGTAAAGAAACGAGTACTCGTTGATATTGCGAACGGTCAAGAATAGCACCCCTGGTCCCTTGTTTTTCGTCTTCGGTTGAATGCTACTAAGGTTGCCTGGTTGGGTTGAGGTCCATCTCGTAACCAGATTAGGAAGAGCCTTCTGCATGCGATCTCTAACCGTTGTGTTATATTTTCCTTGTGCTATGATGAGATTGATAGTTGAGGGTGTCTGTCCATTCAAAGGGGGAAATGTGTCTGATCATCGGGTTATTCGATGACAATATTGTTCTGAGAATACTGCCACAGCGCCTTTCCATTAATTACATTGATTGGTACGATAACGCTCAGGTCTTCGCGAATTGAGGTCCCCTACAACTAGTTCTGATAATGGCGATTCCCCTGATATTCAGCCGTTGGTCCTGCTTGAGTTTCGCCTTCATAGGTTCGTATGAAACCTTTGGTGTTTATCAACTCTTCAACTACCTGATGCATATCCATGGCTTTGGTTAACGGATTAGGTATTTATTTTCAAAAAATATTTTTATGTTCAAGAACTCAAATGGTATACAATCGATTACAAGTTCAAAATAATGTAATTTCTTTATAGTTGTGGTATTTTGGCTGTACTGTGTATCAATTGAACTGAGAACATTATTAAAATTATTATTGAAGTGATTAATGATACTCATTATTGTCATTATAGATGACTTAGATCCAGACAAGGTTATAGCCACAGATGGTGGCAGATATGATGTGAATATCCTGCGAAGGCAACGAACTCCAGTCTACTGGAACGGTAATCCTACAGAAGTTCAAAGGTGCTCTTGGTTTTATCGAAGCTCCGTTGACAGTAAAATGGTGCCCTACGAAGAAAATGTTGCGACCATGTTGGAAGAAGAGTACAAATCTGCATTTGACACGAACCAGTGGCACAAAAAAATCGAAATGGCTAATGGAGAAGCCCTTGTGTTCCACGGTCCGGACGCATTGGTTCTTTTCCCGCAAACGCCACCCCCTGATGCCTGGGGTAACACGCAAGTAAGTACAAAGAACTGCCTAGTGGTACTTCTGGAAAATTTTGATCGACATTATTTTCTTCTGAAAAAAAACTGCAACAAAATCGAACCACATGTTTATGAAATAAACCAAAAACCAAGAACGCAGTTATAACACCTCTTTTTTTTGTCCCGTGTGTAAAACTACGGTTATCTTGATGTAATTTTAAATGATTGGTACGATATTATCTCGTTTGTCCAGAGTCAGCAGCGTCCGAGGGTGGTTAAGCGAGGAGTAGATGATTTCCATATAGATGAAGGAGAACCAGCTGAGGTTGATCATATTCTGTTCATGGTTCATGGAATCGGATCTGTCTGTGATCTAAAGTTCAGAACTGTGGAGGAAGTTGGTAAGAAGTCGACATTTGATTTGTAACTGTGTCACAGTGAGCATTATGTTGTAGTTGATGAATTCCGAGCTATCGCTTACCAACTCGTTCAGTCTCACTACCGATCATCAACTGAGGAAGGAAAAGTCCATCGGGTTGAAGTACTCCCGATCAGCTGGCATGATAAGTTACATTCCGAAGAAACAGGCATAGATAAACAGTTGGAAGCCATCACTTTGAAAAGTATTCCCAGAATAAGATCTTTCACGAATGATACTCTATTGGATATATTGTTTTACACTAGTCCAGTCTACAGTGAGAAAATTGTCTCGACTGTTGGAGATGAGCTCAATAGGGTTTATAACTTATTCAAACAAAGAAATACGAGTTTTGAGGGTGGAGTATCTCTTGGCGGTCACAGCTTAGGGAGTCTCATATTGTTTGATTTACTATGTCATCAGGATTCGATACCTGAACCTGAGGATGAAGAAGAGGGTAAGGATTTCAAAAGTTCAATAAAAATTGTCTATGTTATTACGTTTTTATCACCAATGATTGTTGTTTGAAGCAAACTGGTGACGTCTAATTTAGTTATTGACTGTAGATGTTTGGAAATTTCAGTTGAAGATGTGTTTCCTCCAAAAGGCGCTAAACCCCCACCGCTACAAAGGAAAATAAGTCGGCGAATAAGTTACATGATGGGATCTGTTGGAACTGGCCAACCACAGATTCACTACCCTCACTTAAACTTCGAACCAAAGGCGTTCTTCGCGTTGGGATCTCCAATAGGTATGATATCATCTCGTAAGAAACTTGAAACAGTTGCCAAAATATTCTAAATAATAGTTTATAGGCATAAAAACACAAGCTCAGTGTACTACAGGAAAGATAATATTTTTTTTTTAATTTTGCAGGAATGTTCGTCATAGTAAGAGGACTAGATACACTGGGAGAAAAATTCTCATTGCCAACTTGTCCAGCTTTTTTCAATATTTTTCACCCCTACGACCCCATAGCATACCGCATAGAACCTCTAATTCACACTGATCTGGAAAAATTGAAGCCTGTATTGATCCCCCATCATAAAGGAAGAAAAAGAATGCATTTGGGTAAGAATACGGTGAAACTCAAAATGGCATAGCCCAGCAAATTATTTTCTTTAGTAATTTTTGGAATACATTTCAGCTTACTTTTATATGCATGTTTATATTTTCATCCAGAAGATTTTCTGTATAAAATTATCCAAGTTAAAGCTGAAACACAATGGAAATTTTATATTTTTGGTTTTAATTTTTACAATTTTAGATTTCCTTTTTACACGTAACTATCAATGCCAGTATTATTCTGAGCACACCCCATGAACAATCTTCTTGGTAGAATTCAAGGTTTATTTTTCAGTTCTGTTTTGCATCTTGTTTTATTTTGAAAATTGATATCATAAATGGCAAAATTCAAAACTTATTACATCATTGTGTGTAAGAACGTCTCAACGTATATGACCATTAGAACTAATGTTTTGTGAGGTTATGTTGTATGTATTTAGACAATATCAGTTTTAATATTTTTCCAAATTCAGAACTGAAGGAAACTATGGTTCGGGTCGGAGCGGATCTTAAACAAAAAGTCATAGACTCTGTGAAAAGCACGTGGAATTCTCTGAACCAACTTGGCATATTCTATAAAGCGGATCAAAAACGTTTGGAAGCGCAAGTCCATGAGGCCCTGAGAGAACAGCTGGAGGATAAAGTAGAAGCTGAAGAAGAGTCTGTGCAAGAAGCAACCAACTCTCCATTAGGCAGTTTGAATCAGGGAAGGAGGGTGGATTATATACTGCAAGAAGCGCCGTTCGAGTCAATCAACGATTACATTTTTGCCTTGACGAGTCATGTCTGCTACTGGGAATCAGAAGATACAATACTGTTAATGTTGAAGGTATGACTAGTATCAATGTTCAAAAATTGCATACTTCAGTATCAGTACAATCCAGGCCTTTCATTGTTTTAGTTGGCCTGTATGGCAAGATGTTTGCTTGACAATAATCAAATCGATTGATTTTAAAGTAGTCCTGCATTGTATTACCGATTTCGATATTATTCTTATCTTTACACTTGACGACTGACAAAATTACATGTGTTCGCGATGGATGCTACTTCTTGGAATTGTATTTTGTAGTGATGCTCCTTGTAGATGAATCTATTCTCCTTTAATTCGATAATACGATGTTCGTTCCTTGATTTTTTAATTATTCTTGATTCAAAAGTCTTCTTGGTAGATGTGTATCGAAGTTCATCGTACTCCCTTTGATTGATTAATGTATAATGTATTTATCCACTCAGCATTCCTGTAACCTGTACTAGTCAATGCAGTTCAGTTGGCGCTCTGGATTGTAAGACATAAGAGTGGCCTAGTTGATAGATAACAACCCATCTCAGTTTCCTCTATATGTGTAGGAGTACTAGGTTTGAAACTTCTTTCTAGCAACTGTCTCATCGGCCCTAGTTGCTCTGTTCCTTGTTTAACTTTTTTGTGTGGCTCATTTATGAATGTTTGAGGAAAGTAGAATCGAAGGAGATGTGTGGTCTCACTTAAATTCCCTGTTTCTAAATTTTCGTCATGAAAGATATTATTTAAATATTTCTCATGTGGAACTAAGAGTACTTGACGAAAGGCAATAAATTTCAAAACAATATTTGATTATAAATATTTTTCATGATGGATATTCGGCTCAAACGAAGTCGTGGTACTGGTCGGAATATTTCTGTGGTTTCTATAGATGGCTCTGCTGCTCACTTTCTAGGTGGGTGCCGGAGTTATCGTAGTGCCTGTTAACAAAACCGATTGGAAATCAATTACATATTGTGGCCGAGTCTGTACTGATGAGCGAGTTGAACCGCGAAACCGGTCTGCAGATGTCACATGTTTTTGATTGCCAGTTGGCGGTTGTTACAGGAAGTATTGCAAAGTATATCCTTGTAGGAAAACTTTGCCAGGTGTTGGATAGACGTGATTCGGTGGTCGTATGGGGCTGTTGAATTATTTCTGTTCGACGTTTGCCGACAATACTATTGTATAAGAAAATTTGTGAAAGGCTGGATTATGTTTATAATCAAATTTTGTTCTGAACAGTCCTTGTACTTCGAACCAATCCAAAATCATTGCCATATTGGATTTGAAAAATCCTTTCTAGAGGTTATATTAACGGTCTTCTGTTTACTTTTGACGCATATTAGGTAAGCTAAGGATGTCGTTACTCTTTAGTTTTCATCTATTCCACACTGTGGGAAAGGTTGGAGAGAATTAGACCTTGTAGAACTTATTCTCCATATTTTAGTATCAAACCTAGATTTTTTTTTAAATGTCTCAAAATCGCCTCATATTTGTGTAATTTTTTTTTCAGGAAATTTATACATCAATGGGAATAAAAAGTGACAGCCAAATACCCCAACAGTCGATGACGATCGAAAGGCCGCCTCCATCACCTACATCTTTGAGATCGACAAAGCTGAACGCCATGTTCCAAAATGCACCTGTTGGCGTGAATCCTGCAGCAGCATCCGTTCAAACAAAATCGGGCTTGCTGCCCCCACCCACAACAGGATTTGTACGAAAATCATAGTATATACTGTACGAGTGGCTATATCGACCATTGGCACAGAGATATGCCCCTTATTTATTATACACCGATTTCCAGCATAATGTAAAACAAAAAAGGCTATTGAGATGAGAAACGAATTGCAGTTCTTTTGCATTTTGTCATTGGAAAAAGATATGCGTCATTAGTTTAACTAGTTGCATAACCGACTTATACATAAATTGATTTTGTGAGAAGCGAATCAAAGTGTAACTTTACAATCCTCGGTAATTTTTTGAAAATCAACTCTAATTCACTTATAACACGTTCCTGATGTCTTTATTTTAAACTCACTGAAAAGAAGAAGGGGTGCATTTTGAGCCAAATGGGATTCGTATATACCTCCCGACTTTTGGTAACTATTGAAATCTATTTGAAGGGTATTGAACCGGTCTCATCAACTGTTGACTAATGATACAATTCAAATGACAATTATGCAATAAGATATGTTGGCCTTATTACAGTAGGCTGTGAGTTATATATTTTTATATTGTGAAATCCATTTTATACTCGTTAGTAAAATATTGTATTTATAGATAATTTATATGGGGTGGGTAACAAGAGCTAAGAGCTAAGTTAGCATAGAAAAAAATAACCTGTTTCAATTTTATTGACTTGGCCGCATATGAATTAACAAGTAATTAAAAGAAAAGCATCCACAACACTGGTACATTGCGGTACATTATGCTAGGCCGATAGTGAATGACTGGGTCATTCTAATGCAACTTCTGGTGACTTATAATATGCTTTAGTCGGAAGAATCCAAGTAAAGTATTATGGTCAAAACACATACAATCAGCATAGTTCACGAATCATAATCTTGAAGAATTTGTAATCCCTCGTATGGACACCTTATGACTCTTGATTAATTCGATGTTTGGAGAAAGACCCAGCTAAGTTACTAATATTATATTTTTTATAATTTTTAACGATTGTTATGTTTTTTGGTTATTTAACAAATTATTAAATTCACGTTATAGTCATCATTATTTTTTATTTCCAATATTTTCAGAAATTGTCGATCGACGCAAAATAATGTTCAAAGATAGTGTTTCGCATTGAGACCGAGTTTACATTCGAGACAGTATTGGCATCTCGCTTGCTGGGGTGATAGCCATATTTGCACATAATAGAATATGTGACCTACCGCTGCCAAATTGATATTATTTTTACCTAATATTTTCATATACCTAATTATGTTCATAAATGTTTTTTGATTGATTGAATAAAATAAAATTGTAATTATATGTTTGAAAAAATCATCAGACTCAATCCGGTGCCTGTAGTGCATTCAGATTTCAAATACGGACGATGTCAACAAAAGCACATGAACACTAAACTAGAACAGAGACGCATTAAGCTTGTTGACCCAATGAAATTAATTTGAAAATGTAACAACATCCAAAACCAACCCAGAACTTTACACCAAAACAAATATTCGAAATAAATAATCAATAATGTCATTAAAAACGCAAAAATAAATCAACGCTGCAACTTCGAACAAATAGCAGTTTCAATAATTATAACGCAGCCAAGATGAATACATCTCTGCAAAAACATTTCGTTTGGTGTTGTGTCAGGTTGATGTTCAATCGACCAACAGCGTTGCAAGAATTGGCGATCACGAGGTGGACACGCTGCAAGCATGCATTGATCACTGTTTACATCGAGCGTATTTGAAATATGAATTCACTATATACTATATCTTGTGCTGCCATTGCTATTGGCCGACTGAGCTATTCAATAGTCGCAGAAATAATAACAATATTACTCTGTCATAAACACGTAGAATGCCTAGCCTGGAGGTTAGATCGGTTGATTTTCAAACAAAAATATTGCCGATTAAGTTAGAGTAAACGATCAAATTAACAATTCTGTCTAATCGAATTTTCAAAACATATATATTATATCGAATGAATAAAAAAAATATATCATTAATTTATAAATGATCGGTATCTTGTAAACCCATCTACTTCAAATATAGTGAAAGCTGTCTATCGGGTCGAGACTAATATTCATTTGACAAATTGCTTGGAAGTGTTGTCGACACACCTTGGCGGTGCCGATTGGTTGATGGTTGGAGTGGGCGGGAATAAAAATAGGAGTAGTGGGGGTGTTCACAAGCACCGCTATAACTACTAGCGCTTTGCTTGGTTGACAATGGGTGATAATGTGCCTATATGCAAATAGTGTTCTCAAGCATTGTCGTAAGTCTCTATACATTAGGGGGAAGCCTATCACGTCTCAAATAAATGATACAACCGACACCTGAAAGAAGCCACATAACAAAATACATGAATTTGTAGATTTCCAAGTCACTCCCGATTTATTCGGTTGTTGATATGAAGCCTCTGGATAATTCAATTTCAATAATCAGTTAAACTCTCAAAAATAAAATGAAAAACCATGTCGATGAATCTCATCCTTACCCTCACGCATTTTGATAATTAATATACCAAGAACTCTTCACAATTTGACCTCATTTGGTTATGAAATTTTTCTGAAATATGAATGATATGATCATTTCTGATCCATCATTTGGAGAACAATAAATAAACTATTTTGAATAAATTTATTAAGTATCGTACAAAATATACTCTGTAATATTCATACATTTCATGATCTTGAACGAGACCATTAAAGGTACAAAATTATAAAAATAAAAAAATCTTATATAACAAGTACATTATATTATCATTGCAGAATATTATGTAAATTGGTGTATAATCAACTAAAAAAAAAGAACTGACAGAAATGTTTACTAGAAGAATGATTTCAGTACACAGGCGTAAGGCCCTAGCAATTTATCCTGAGCACCGAGATGAGCAGACCTTAAATAATAACGGGTTACTGTGCAGCAGATATGGACAAGGCAAGAGCGTTAACGAAAGGTCACATTCAATGAAATAACTCAAGATTCTTTTTCATAATTTATGTAATATATTTCATTGTGATACTCCAGTTGGAACTGAGATTCATCTAATTCGCATTAAACCATGTTTCCGACCAGCGTAGATGATTATAGGCTTGTTCATACCCTAGCGAATTTCGCAATTTTTCTGCGAATAAAATAGCTCCTAGTCATGCCGGACGAATCGTTGATGCAGAACTATGTAGGCAGTCATTTTATTCGCAGAAATATTGCGAGGGTATGAACTAGACTTAAGAGTAGTCATGACCTCCAAAACAGGCTTCATATGGCCTGTATATGATCTTAAACCTATACCTGTAGAAACATGCTCTTAGATCCACAATGGGAATATCGCGATCCATATGGCTGTATATTAAAAAAAACTGTCCTTACCTCCATTTTAAAAAAGTTTAGAGCACCAAATCAATGAAACATTCCCGTTTCCCAGACTACTAAATAGTTAAATCGCAAGTAACCCGTTCTATGCATCCCAAAGTCAGAGCTCAAGTTAATTTGCTCAAGCTGGATATAAATTCAATCTCACTAATCTCAACAAATTAGAAACAAAGTTGGGTGGTTATGTGAATTATCATGTGCATTGTAAAACAAAAAAAAAACTGATATCCTTGGTGGACATTGGAAAATGAAGACATAGGAGTAAAGCACCATTGAAAACTACGAATGCTCCAAAGTAAATTGATATTTATGTCTAGTTTAACATGGCATCAGAAATTTTTCATTAATCTAAGGTTAATTGACTACATATACTCTTTACATTATAATACAATAAATAGGGCAGCTGGTTACAATAGCTACATAAAAAACGATTGAAAAAATTATACAAAGATATCAGTGTTATGAAATTTTGCTCATGAACGTGATATTAAATCATAACTACGACCTTTACAGCTCTCTTTCCTATCAATTAATCGAGTGTCAATTTAATCGGCCGTTTCATAAATATTCCAATATTTCTTAATGATGGCTGTTTTACAGATATTTCATTGGTTTTATTCACACTGAATTAGGTAGCAGGTTGCTATGAAAAATCAAGTATAAGGCGTTTGAATATCTGAAAATTAACTGAGCTAGACTCGTCTTCAAATTCGAATTAAGGACGTGAAATTTATTGTAACCAAAACATTTTCTCAACAATTTATTAGGTAGCCAAAGTAAAAAGTGACCATAAATAGTAAAAGTCAAGTACAAAATGCGAAATAGTATAAAAAATTGTTCAAATACTGCATATTTAGGCAGATATCTGTTCATTAAAGTCTTTGTTCAAAGGAATGCTTCTACTGAACACTCAAATGACAACCATAATTGCATGTTACTTAAACTGAACGTAAAATATGGCGTACTTTCTTGAAAATCTACTGAACTACTGTAAAAAGAGAGCAAAATATTGATTGAAATGTTCTATATAAGTCTTTCGGGTATACCACCCATGATTTATGAAAACACATTAAATATAATGAATAATCAGTTCAAGATGAAACCCCTTTTCAGAAAATTGTTCAAATAAATCCAATCATAATTTTGGACAAAACATCCGATCAAAATATGTACATGTTAAGAGCTTTTCATCAGCTTGGTCCCTTAAACACAAAAAGCTCTATTTACCACTAAAATTGTCCATCATTGTAAATGTAGGAATTAAAATTGAGATTTCATTTGCTGAACATCAATAAATTCGTATAGTACAAAAAAACTATCAATAACATAACAGCATACCTTATTGAAAGTACCTATTACAAGATTGTTGTTAACCATCTCATGAATTTTGGAAACAAGTGAGATGAAACGATCAAAAGTAGTAATAGTAAAATAGTACCCAAACCATATCGATTTCAATATGATATTGAATGTCAAAGACAGTTTTTCTACATCATAGAATCAAATGCCATATTTTTGAAATTTAAATTTGTGTAGCATTTGTCCGCTTTGAAATTTCATTTCATGTGAATAGCTAATGGAAAATAGTAATTTACAATTGATGATAGAACTTATAATTAACCTTTTGTGCATAATCACAATTTTATTAAGAACTTTCCCACCTGGTTCGCCACCGAAAAATTTGAATTATGAGCGAGGATACAGGAAGTATTATTGTGAAATCGATAAGAGCAAACAACATTTCTAATCACTATTATTTACCAGCTTCGCGTATGGTAAAATATAGTTTGAATGGCAGTAATGCGAACTATGAACTCAGTCACAGCGCTCTCAAAAGTGGATTTATTTAATCTACAAGCTGCCATCCCTATCATTGAGCGTGAATACATTCAAGAAAACCTTTTTTAATTTATGATTAGGTTAATACGTATTGATCAACAAGTAGAATAATTCGAGAATCACTTTAACAATTTCAGTCTGATATGATCAAAAAAAACTTGGAAATTAAGTCTCCACCGTACATACTGGTGTATTCATCTAGCTAGCGAATACAACAGTAAAACAACCTGAAAGATCACCTTTACTTTACATGAGGAGGCCACACATTTTCAAATTATTTTTTATGATAACATCAGTGACGGCATCAAATACAAACTGAATATTATTAGTATCAGTTGCGCAAGTGAAATGTGTGTAGATTTCTTTTTGATCCTTTCTTTTGTTCAAATTCTCGAATTTCATCTTAATGTATGAAGAAGCATCTTCATAAGTATTCGGTCCCGTATATTCTGGGAAACAAATGGTCAGTGGGCTTCGAGATATTTTTTCCTCGAATAAATCTTTTTTGTTCAGAAACAGAATTATTGAAGTTGTTACAAACCACTTACTGTTACAAATTGAATCAAAAAGTTTCATAGACTCCACCATTCTGTTCATTTCTTCATCTTCTGCCAGAACCAAATCATAACCTAGAATAAGAAGAATAATAAGATTATGATTAATTATGGTATTTACTACATTTATAAAATATATAAAAGAAATCTTGTATGAATGTAACTGATCTTGCATACGGAATTCAATATCGTAACTAAGCTACTTACTGTAACTGTGGAAAAACAAAACTAATATATTCTATTGCATTTTTAAAGCTGTCAAGGTATGGCGTTGTCGTATGGTGACGCAAAACATCATATTTTGTTGATTGAATCAATCAAAATGTAATTTATTGTTCAAAGAATCAAAATTCTTGTTTACAGTAAAAATACGCGGTAAATAAACAAATAAAAAAATAAAATGATTCATAGACATGGCAGTACAGTTTCGTTAATTTCAAGAGCACATTATTTGGTCAATCAAGTACGTATCTACCTCCATGTCATATAATCATATTTGTAAAAGAGAATGTACAAAATCATCTTAAAAATCAATCATAAAATAAGAAATTCAAACTTTTACAAATAAAGAGGATATAATATACATTCACAGACACATTGAAATAGAAATAAATACTAGTACATTCACAGAATAATTAAAGCACAAATTAGAATTTAAAGGTTTTTTCTTTCATCATCTCATTTAACCTAATTAGGTTGTTCTAGAATGAGTAATTAAAATATTCTTCTCAACAATAAGTTTGTTCACGGCCTTTTTGAAGATTTTATGGACTTTTATGGCATGCAGGTATTGTAAGAAGAGAGATGGTTGTTGAAGAAATTTTGTTTTTATAAATTAGACTCACTGTTTCCAAAATAAAATAAATACTGAAAATACTGTCAGAATACTGATACTACTGTCAGAATACTACTGCAGATGTACCGAACCGCTCTTTTCGAGAACAAACTCCCCAGAAAGCAATACCATATCTTAAGTGAGAATCAGTCAATTAGAAATATGATGTTCTTGTAGGTGAATATCTCAATTTGCTTGAAATTGCTTCCAGAGCATAACAACCTAAAGCAATTTTTTAATTAATTTTATTACATAATCTCTAAATTTGATTTTTTTGTCAACGGTATGCCCTAGAAATGTGGAGTTGTTTTTATATTTGATAATATTATTTCCTAACCAAATAAATATGAGGTAGAGTGCATCTGAAGGTAAGAACACTAGTTTGGCCTAGGTTGAAGGACAATTTGTTGGAGTCACACCAATCTTCGATTTTAGTAATATCACAAGAAATGGAATTGTGTAGTTCATCGACATTTTTATGACCTACAGTATTGTCGTGTCATCCACAAGTAAAAGTTCCGTTTATATTCAGAAGTGTCATCATTAATGTATAACAAAAATTGAGTTGGACCAAGTTCGGATCCTTGAGGGACGCCCTATCTTATAGCTTGCTGTTTTTACTACTTGATAATGATTGTTCAAATAGGAGTGGAATCATCGCAAAGTATTATTTTTAAAACCATAGTGTCTCAGCTTCTCCAAGAGAATGCAATGGTCAATGCAATTTTATTGCGAAAATTTTGCTATTGTATAGTAGATGGAGCCTTATGTGCTCTGAAGAGTTGTTTAAAACAAGTTTCATAGTAACAGACTGTATGGAGGTGATTTATTCAATCAAGCTTTCCTAGACACACTTGTTTCAATTTAAAAAAAGAGGATATTTCCTCGATATTCTCGATATTCTGTTGTGTCCTGGCACCCAAAATAATTGTTCAATTACGCTATCAGTCAGCCGTGCGTGGAAATAAAAAAAGTATGGGGACTTCTCACAGACTGCTTTGGAGGAAAGAAAAAGCGCAAAATTACATGCGCCACACCACACCAACGTGGCATGAAAGCTCTGTTTAAACATGAAACATAAACATCATTAAAATACATATAATCTTCGAGGATTATGTTAAAATATGAAATAATAAAATTCAAAATATTTATTAAGACTAAAGAATTAAAAATCAAACCAAAAGAATAATCAATTAAAAATTGAACCAAAGGAATATTATAATAATAAAATCTTTGGATAACATTTTTATACTAATGACGTCAGTTATATTTTTGAATTCACAGACTATAAAACGCAACTCTTCAATGACATTATTCACTTGATCTTCCCATCTCAAATGGGGATCTAGATATATATTCCTAGGTATATCAGCTTATCGACAAATTCTATTTTCAAAAAGTTTTCCATCACCATATTTTATTTCCAATTCTTTATATGGTGCTAAATTAGCTGAACAGGACGTAAATGGCAAAAAATTGTATTCTATCGTTGAAGAAATTAATAATATTTTGAAAATCAACTTGAATGGTATTTTTGAGACTTGTCCAGTGTCGTCCGCGAAACTTACAACTTCCCCACGCGTATCTTGTTTGAAAAGATCATTGATATAGGACTAAAAAGAATTGGCCCGAAATCAGTACCTTGAGGCATTCCATATTTTATCATTCAATAACTGCTCAAGGTCCCATTGATATTGATGCATTGTTTCCTGTTACATAAGTACTCTCAAGTAGTTTATGAGCAACTCCTCGAATGCCAAGATTTGAGAGCACTGACAGTAACTATGAATTATCAATGGTGTCGAATACTTTTGACAGATCAATGAATATACAGATTGATGGATTGTTTTGTCATTTGCATTATTTATCAACTCTGCAATCTGGCAATTGCATCCAAAGTTGAATTATTCTTATGAAAATCATATTGTCTACTCAACAAATTATTATAACTTTCGAGAAATGAAACCAACCTATTTTGGAATAATTTTTCGAATGGTTTTCCTATGCTCGATATCAATGAAATAGGGCGGTAGTTCGTAAAATCGAGTTTGTCACTGTTTCTGAAGAGAGGTTTCATTCCAGCAAATTTCAAGATGTCCCATCATTCATGAACTTATTGATTATATAAACTAAAGGACATGCAATTTTTTTCTTGATATCTTTCAGAGTTTCAGATTTTATGTTGACAATTCCTGCTGATTCCAGATTTTTCAGATTAACTTTGGCCACGTTCGTCTCCGTTAAAAAAATTGTCTGAAAAGTTTTGTTTCCATTTTGTAAAATTGTTTGCCATTTCGTTGCCAATATCAGTAAAATGATTAAAAAAACTCATCAGATATTTCTCTAGGATCATTTATTGTTTTTCCAGAGGAATTTGTCATTTCTTTCATTTCTGCTACTTGTTTTTGATTTTTAGAAATTCCAATTACCAGTCCCCTTCTTCAATTTATCAAATTTATTGACAAAACACTCACCTGACAATGCAACACAAAATATAATTGCAGTAACACCTTCAAAACAATGAATCCATTTTTTTCTTTCAGATCGTTGTCCGCCAACATCAAACATTCTGCAAAATAAAAAAGTTTTTATGCAAATTTATATAATTTGAAGACATTATTCACAATGCCGATTTTGACGAAATAACTTACTTAAAATGTAAATTCTTGAAGGAAAAGTTAGTTTCCACAATGCCTGTTGTTTTGACACGGGTGCGTAAAACATCCTGTTGGGAAGGTATGTAGTTTGGTTGTGAAATTCTATCCAAGGCATTGAGATAATAAGCAGCTGAATCGTTCAACTGGTACTCTCTTGATCTTGCAAAGCACAACTGAACGCCAGGGTCTTGCCATAACTTTTTCATCAACATAACTAATTCAGGGGTGAGTTCTCCTTCTTCTGCTGCACTCGCATACGTGAAGAATTGTCTAGCTACATCCTGAAAGGAAGGCAAATCATATTTATAACACGAACCAAAACCGAACAAAAAACTAAAAAGTTCATTAATATTAAATTTACAATAAAATATATACAACTCACAAAAACTAATAAATAAATAAAATTAACATTAAAACCATCCCTAAGCCGCAGGGATTAGGATGGTGTAGTATTGGTTTTATATGTGGGGGGTTTTGGGTTTTCTGTCCTGCCCTTCTGGGGTATCCAGCGGGCGGGCAAAATCTACTCGCGCAGGCCCTACCGTGTTGTGTAGGCGTTAGACGCTGGGAGTGCACGTCTCTGCTTGGTTTCACTTCCCTGCCTCCTCCGTGTTATGCAGGGGGATGATTTACGTGTTAGACATCAGGCTATCTGGAGCATTTATTGTCGAGTTTTTCTTGATCTCCCAGAAAAGCAACAAAAAAAAACAGGGTTTGGACATTCATCCTAAGATGAGTTTGTCACTCTTCTGGATTTTCGATATCCAAGCCTGGTAGATGAGCCCATGTTTCGGGTTTAGGTTATTATGGGCTCTGATTGTCGTCATATCAGGCTGTTGTCTGATAAATTCTTCGAATTTTAGAATATCGACAAGCTTCTATCAGTGTGTCTAGTCGAATGTACCTGTCACTGTTTGTGGCGATAAGGAGTATTTTGTTCTGCACAGTTGATTTGGGAAAGCTGCAGAACAATGGACATACATATGTCATCGATGGCCTGTTAACCTGCTTGTAGATTAACACTTTGGTCTCCATTGCCAACTTGGAGTTTC
The DNA here is from genome assembly GCA_958502065.1 of Chrysolina americana. Classification (NCBI taxonomy): domain Eukaryota; kingdom Metazoa; phylum Arthropoda; class Insecta; order Coleoptera; family Chrysomelidae; genus Chrysolina; species Chrysolina americana. The sequence continues at coordinate 9,421,161 of OY293420.1, forward strand.
TCGCTATTAGCAGGTATGTTCTTTTGATCGCTGCCCCGGCGCGGTGCAACGCAAAGCTGACATGTCTACCAAAGGTTTAATCCTCTGTCCAGCTGTACCCCCAGGTACCGCCTGACTGATCTAGGCGTCCAGAGCCGTGAATCAATCCATCCAAATATTCCACATATTCAGGCTTCCTTTTCTTGGTAAGGTTTATTTTCAGTTTTTGCCGAGTTTATCAGTATTTTATTCTTTGCCAAATACGGCACGACTTCCCTCTGCAAGTGGCTCTTTATCTGCACAGCGGCTTCGTTCGTCACGGTTGCCTGCGCGTAAATTGCCATGTCAGCATAAATTGCCGTGTCGTCAGTATAAATTGCAGTGTCGTCAGCATAAATCGCAGTGTTGTCAGCATACATCGCCGTGTCGTCAGCATAAATAGCCGAGTCGTCAGCATAAAATGTCGTGACGTCATTATAAATTGCCATGTCTTCAGTATAAATTGCAGTGTCGTCAGCATAAAATGCCGTGTCGTCAGCATGAATTGCCGTGTCGTCAGCATAAATTGCCGTGTCGTCAGCATAAATTGCCGTGTCGTCAGTATAAATAGCAGTGTCGTCAGTATAAATAGCAGTGTCGTCAGCATAAATTGTCGTGTCGTCAGTCTAAATTGCAGTGTCGTCAGCATTAATTGCCGTGTCGTCAGCATAAATTGCCGCGTCGTCAGTAAAAATTGCAGTATCGTCAGTATAAATTGCAGTATCGTCAGCATAAATTGATTTATCCCTATAAAATATAGATGGTTCATGAACTGACGGACGATGATCCAGTCCGCTGCAGAATTGTATCTACTAAAATTTTGCAAAATCCCAGCTATTTTAAACACATTTGTTTAAGTGATGAGGCAACTTTTTTTTTCAAAAGATCACGTGCACAGATAAAATGTGAAGTACTGGTCCGATTAAATCCCCCAACTCTTTCGCCAAACTCATACTAAGTTTCCACAAAAAGTTAATGCGTGGGCAGAAATACTGGGTGACCACATTATAGGTCCGTTATTTATTGAGGAAAATCTCACTGGTGCCCACTATTTGGAAATGCTGTAAACAGTGATAGTGGCAACTGTCGAAAATGATGCAGACGAATTTGACATTGAACTTATTCTGCAACAATTGCCAGGGGGAGTAGCACCCAATAGAGCTTGCTACCCCTCAACTAAACCTGACTTTATGAATGGGGTTTAATTGGAACGCGATTTTGCATGGTCTGTCAAATTACTTCAGGAGTTACCCAGACCTACTCACTACGCAATTGGAAAGCGGCTAAGAATTTCTAAACAGACGGATTCATTATTCATTACTACTGAAGAGGATTATGCGGTAACCATGGATTCTATATCTATACTAAAAATTCTTTGAGAAATCTCTAGATTTTGAATAATTTCTATATCTTGAAATGACGAATTGAAAATATAGTCAAAGTCACTGTTCTTGATTTTTGTCAAATAAAACGACGTTGTTCGATGAAAATAATGAAAATTTTACTTGATAAATTAATGACAATTATGCCTCAATCGTAACTGAGAAAAGCAGGATCTCCCAAACAGAATCTCCTAGAGTTTAAAAACAGCTAGCTGATCTTGATGAACGATACGAAAATAATGAATAATTCAAATCACGTATCTTTCGTTAGTGTCTCGCTACATTTTATGAGAAGTCAGTAAGTATTCTTGTGCCTGGATGATTGCGCATCATTATAGATAAAAATTTTCAGTGGTAACAATAAATTTCAATATGGAAAAACTAGTCAGACAGACAATTTTAGATTTCGGAAAAAATGTATAGAAATTGTTCTCTGGCAAAACTGAAATCAGGCTAAATAGAATTATAAAATGTTTTTGATGTAAAAAGCTTTCAACATATATTGTGGTAATCTATTAAAAAATTCTTGGTCTAATAAAATGAATCCAGCAGGCTTAAGACATGTATACAGGGTGTTTCCTAACAACGGTTTCTGCAGGTGGTGATTCGTTAGGTCATTTCAAGAAGAAAAGTTCCCATGAACATATGTCCGTAGTTGCTTCGTTTCTGTGATACAGGGCGTTGAAATAAAAAAAACGCCTATCATGGATTAGGCTATTAAATTATTATGGATGGCGAACAAATAACAACCAATAATCCAAAACAAAAATGAATTTTTTCAATTTGAAATGAAATATGTATAGGAAAAACTCTACTATAAATGTCAGCTAGTCTCCAATGCAGGTGTTCATGATATTCAATAGATATGAGGAAAATAAATACCTGCAATACATTTTATCCTTATTTGTATAACAAATAAGCTTTGACTGTGCTGATTATATTATTTCTTTAAGAAATATGTTAATTGTTCAAAAATCGAAGATTACAATAGTTTCTGAAATGAATAGGTACTGTCACTGGATGATAATTTTCCATTAGGTGAGGACTACTGTTCCTGTATATAGGAATCACTTTACCTTTTTTAAATTGAATCGGAAAAACACCTGTACTAGATGAGTGATTTATCAAGTACTTAGCTGATCAATTTGAATGTGTAGAAGTTTTTTAATCAAAAATGATGATATTTCATAATAATATTATTATTAGTATTATAATCTTTCAAGACCCCCGTAAATTAAACTGTCTATTTAGATTATCAATTACAAAAAATGTAATTCAACATTATCTAAAAAATTAATGAATCCTTTTGAGGTTTAACTGTATTTCAAAACAAAACAAGTGTTGAATTATTCATCAATGGTTCGTGCTTATTCATTCATATTTATATTTGTATAAATACTATTATTATTTTACATAATATTTATCAACTGTTATAAGATAAATGATATTTGATATTGAAAATTACCAATTCATTGCATGTCCAAATAGGATGGTGCACACTTCGATAAGAAGGATTAATTAATATATATCAATGATACACTTAACATTTGAAATGTATACAGATTTACTAAAACACCTGTACATTCCAGGAACTATGCTTCCATGATGAATTCCACAAACACAAAATTAATTGTGCTACTCCCAGTCATGAATCACCAGACGCAATGTGTCAATGGGTTGATAAGAATACCAGGAACAGGAATATTTACATTATATATATACTCAGATTACATGGAATTCAGGAAAGGTTTATCTAAACATATATCAAAACTGGCAGGTATAGTGTAATTGATATCATATTGATTTTCAGAAAATGATGGATAAGAAATGTGGTAATAATCTAGATAAGCTGATGCCCGATGCACATATGTTCAACAGATTCAAATTAATTTTAGAAAATTGGTGGCTTTCGTACTTACTGTCCTACTGGGTTCAGCAAAATCTATTCGCAACTGCCCCATTGCACGAATAATAGCCATCAAGCTTTGTATTGTATTACTGTACACAACTGGTCTATATTGCTCACATTCTTCAGTGGAATATCCAAACTCGTGAATTATTTTCATCTGCTTGACTATAGTGCTTTTCCCAGATTCTCCAGCCCCTAAAAAAGGTTGGTAATCACTTCATAAAGGACTTCCAAGTATTCGAATCATAACAATCATCTTACCAAGAAGTAAAAGCTTAACTTCACTGGCTGCTCTTTCTCCAGCTGCCCTAAGAACTTTGTCAATATTTTTGGATATTTCTTTGGCCTTCGCCTTGTCCCCCGTTGTACTGACCGCACAACCCATGTTGGTTTTTTAAATCTGCTTTATCCAAACACTTGTTGCTATTCTACTCTAAACATCAATCGACTCCACCCGCTAAACAAAAAACATCCGACTGTTGACGGTTGAAAAAGACACCAATTACTGACAACATTACAAAACCAAATCCTCTATTGGAAAGGTTGTTTATGCTGTTGCCAACCTAAATTTGCTCTTATGAGGTTCATTCGTTTGCTACGAGGTGTAGTGTAGTCGTGTAGTGTAGTGTACTGTAATATACACCACATTTTAAATCGAGTGTAGCTGAGTGCAGTTACACAAAGGAATGAACGAATACTCACTCAAATCGAGTGAAAATTGCACCGAGTGTAGGAAAATGCTACACTTCTATGAAAAGCAATGAACCTGCTATAAATACGTGACACGGACAGTGGCCATCGTTTATAGAATAGTATTCGAAAAAGGCATTTCCACTAGATGGCGCTCGAATTTGGGAGCGAAATAGTATGGCCACAGAACACCTTAACTACAGTATGGCGGTGATCATTTGCCAAATTCATTTATTTCATTCTCATTGCGGTTTGATCAGACATTGAAATAAGTTTATCAGACATTTTCAATTCCGCAGGCATTGCCTCTCTTTGTATAACTATTTGTTTTCTATTGAGAAAATAATTTAAAGAAACTTTGTCTTTGGCAGTATTGATGAGGCATTCATCATTGAGTCACGGAGCAAATACTTTTGTTTTTTGTCGTCATTTCAAATTATCTCATTTTGAAACTATGTACAGTATTTTATTACGAAATAAATCACAAATATCAACAAATCTAATTTTTTGTCCAAAAATCTTTTAATAATGCCAAAACAGATACACTCGCAGAAAACATATTGTTCTGTGGATACACCACCGATTACGACAATATCAGTTCAACCAAACAATAATAGATGGCGTACATACCCTTGGCACAGAATGCATAGATGTAAGGACCGGCTTTTCAATCGTCTGTTAACAGTCTCATACTCTCACAGCTAGATGGCTGATGCAGAGAACAATGTTCTCTGGCTGATGTATAACATTTTTTTTCTATGACTGCTGAAAAAAGAACAATTGACTATTTAGTTGAGTAACAGACTGAATTAAACATAAGCCACGCCTTGTATGTGAGTAATAAATCATGACTCACGGGCTGTGGCCAATCAGCATCAAGCAAATTCATTACCCAACTATTGTAGATACACAAAGTAAAACTAATGAGAAATGTTTGTGCGATAGTATAACAGGGGTATATACAGTGCATTCCATTCAAAACGAGCCGCCCTGAAAAACTTCTGGTACAATGATTTTCAGGAAAAATTTAAAAACACATCAACAATAGTATACAGGGAGATACATTTTGACATACTCACATTTGATGTTACTTCCCCTATCGCACCCCCAGAGCATGTCACCATTCTTTTTAAATGGATCACCCTATATTATTTCGCATTATCAGATGCTACATAATGAGCAGATTTCAACAAAGTATGATACATATGGTCTTATAGTTGAATAACTCCCGAGATTCTCAACCATGTGAGGGCAGTAATGTAAGCTCGTTTATCCCATTGTATAGAAGTTGGTGGAAACATTTTTTAACATTTACTATAGAAAATTTGTTTCTTCTCATTGTCATAAGTCATCAGATTTTGATTCAAGAATTTAATAAAATACTTATTTGTTTTACTAGGCATAAAAGCACAAATTAAATCTTGTGCGGCCGGTGTTTCATAGCCGAGCGTAGCGAGGCTATGAAACCAGCCAAGGCATTAAATCTGCTTTTCTGCCGTGTGAAACATATAATTTTTTCTTCAAATTTGTTCCAATTCCACGCAAAATCTACTTTTTCATATTTAAATTGCGTTTCATTATCAATATCCAAATAACTAAATTATTTCATCAAAGGTAACTGGGCCCTGCGTTACTATGTTTACCGCTGATGACGTTTGTTGAATTTGTTTACTGTTTACTTTGTCATTGTCAATTTTAATAACCAGTTTGATTTAAATTATTACTTGGAAGGTTGCCTAGCAACGAACTTTTTCTGCCTAGGCAGTAAAAGTGGACTTTTTCTGCCTAGGCATTAAAAGTACAACTTCTAAGCCTGCCAAGTGTCATTAAAAGGCCGCTTTTAATGTCATTTGGAGAAAAAATCTTTTTTTCTGATTTATTGCTTTCATATTTGTTTCTAGAACAAATATTTCAAAATGTGGCCTCCTGTATAATTGTTGACCTATTTTTTATTTTTACTGAACAGTTAGTTATGATCTCATTATTATTTCACTAGGGATTGATGAATATAGAACACTCGTGGACGAAATTATGTTTTGCATCAATCCTGGAGCCGGACCTGACAGCTTGTGTTGGGATAATCGAGCTCGGCTCGTCAGCAAATCATGCATGACATCATCACTCGATAATACCCCTAATCACATCGAAGAATAAACAAGAGCCATCTAAGAAACATCAACACGAGTCACCGATTGTTCCAAATTGCTCTATAAAAACAGCCGACGTTTCTGGAATTATCGAAAAGAAGCCTGCTACTGCGAGCAGTGCGAGAATAAATGAAGGACACTCGAGGACAGGAGAGATGGCAGATTTATGTCTTGATATTGGGATTTACTCCTGTTTAGATATTAAACACTTGTTTCATTTAGCTACAATTTGAGTTTGACAGTTAACAAATAGACAGAGTTGGCTTAGCAATAGTGACTGTATTTAGTTGAAATAAATGAGATGCTATATTTAACAAGTCTGTGCATTTTTATCGTAGTATGGTTGATATTATATTATGTTTTCAAATAATCGGTTGCAGAAATATGGATTTCTCACCTTCAACCCTTTTGTCATCTATTAATAGTAATAAGTACTAATAACGCTATTCACGGCAAGACAGCAAACACCGTGTACTTGCCATGTACTCCAGAAAATATACCAGATATACGTTGAGGGGTGGAAACTTATTGACCGTACATTGTTAAATCGTACACAAGGATGAACTCATTTGATAATCTAATAAATTCAGCTTTTGGAACTTTAATTCGGCAAAACCATCGGATGCGACGCATGAAAACAATGCGAATCAAATGAAATTTAATAAAAAAAGATTTAAATCATAAGATTACAAAGCTGAGTGATCCTGACCCTTGTTTGCACTGCCGCAGTACGGCCACTAATCGAATTACGTCCAATCAACGAACGGAGAACTCGTAATTACTCATGACGTGAGGAGAGCAGAGCAGAGGGTTGCTAATCTAATATATCGTAAACCAATAATACACAACACTGTCATTTCAAATATCATAAAAAGTATGTTCTCAGAGTGACCGTTTGTAGCCGAATAGCAAGAGAGCCTACCCGAAAATCGGAATCAGCAGAAATATATAAATGGACCAGCAACTCTCGAAGAAACATACCAGTTAGGGCCAATTTCATAATCATATTATTGAGTATGCTCTTTGAATTGGATGTTGAAATGAATGTGGCTTCATTCTTGGTTATTAGTATAATCATTGAGTCGAAATGGAGTGCCACAGAAAATTATAGAAAGTATATATGATGAAAAGTATCATCATTGAACATTCAAATATTTACCTATTGATCTATCGGTAGTTACAGGTATCATAAACGAAAAAAAAAATTGGATGCCATTCAAAAAATTAAACAAGAAGTCGTAATGCTGAAAATGCGTTCAAGGCCACAAAGTTTAATTTTTCCGAAGTCAAACTGAGAATCGAAGAGGAAATTTTGGCTTATATATTATATAAGACGGAACTGAGTTTGAAATCTGGAACAAATACCGACTTGAAGAAAAGTATAAAATTGAAACAAAAAAGCCAGAAAGCTACGACAGCGTTTGAGGACCACAAAGTTTTATTTTAATTTCTTCGACGTCAATCCTCCCCGTGTAATATGAGATTTAAATTTTTTCTTCAAAGCTCAGTTCTGGGATCAGCAAAATTATTTACATACTTATTTTTTATCATATCAGTAATTAAAAATAATTTTCCCTATTTTTCCCACAGCTGAAATACTATATTACTAAGTTCTGTCTCTCTCCTGAAGCCATCAGATTTTTTCCAATTAAACTCTACCCCGAATTACTTTGGAGTGCTTTCTGAGGTTTTCCAGAGGTGGCGCTGCGACTGTCATCTTACGAGACTCCGCATCCACTTCAGAGAATCATTTCAAGTATCATTGAATTGCATGGCATGACCAAGTACGTCATGCAACGACTGTAAATGTTGTCGGGCCTACCTTGCACTGAAGAGAGACAATACACCTCGAAAGTGGTCAAGTCCTTGATCATGTTGGGCAGGATTCTGCTACTTGATACTTAAAGTATTTGTGGCTGTCTCCCAGATTCTAGGGAGAACGCTTCACAGATATTTGTCAGATTTAATTCAACAACGTCCGTCGTGGTAATAGGGAAAGTAGTTGTTTTCTGTCAGGTATCTGCCTAAGGGGAGATAAGGGGAAGGGCTTTCTTTGCTGAAGTTCTGTCTCTCTCCTGAAGCGATCAGACTTAGTCTGATTTTTTTCAATAAATTGTGTCTTGTGTACGATAAAGTATTCTATTTCTTCTTAAAATGCAGGTGTTCTCAAAGGATCAAAGTTGAGACCACTGTTTCTTCTATGGTTAATGATCTAACCAAATACCCTAAAATGTACTTCTTGACACTCACTTGATTTGCAGATGACCAAAAGATTAACAGAAAAATTGAATATATTGAGGAAGCTCCAAGTTTCAATTGGTAGTGTAATAGGCAATGAATATTTCAACATGAAAAATTATACTCCTTTTATCAGTGGTAAGGAGTCCTGCTTTCTCTTCAAGTATAAAATTAATGAAACTAATTGGCAACTCACTTGCAATACAACAATAAGGCATATGGTCGCCTATAACGAACCCGATATACCTATTTGAGAAAAGTTCTTGCGCGCCGTGGTCTCGAACATTGGTCCGATACGACCAGAAGTTCCAACGGCTGGAGACCTAAACTGCTCAGCTAACTGCCATACAATTGATTTTTTTCATTGAATGACACTACAGTCGTCCAATATCTCATTTTCATCCTGATGAAAACTTGCCGAATGTCTTTATCAGAGGTTATTTTCTGAACGAACTTCATATTTTTGGAACAGAGTTTTTGAGAAGCACTATTGGCAATGGATATAGTGCGGTTTTCCAAAAAAAAAATTGAAACATGTGGACTGATCCATTTCACAGCACGCATCTAGTCGATATGATCATCATCGTATGAAAGGCAGGATTCACCATGGTGCTATCCTTAATCCGATTCTGCATATAGATTGGGAGTTATTATTCTCACAGTGGAGACATTTCTCGTACTGATGAGGAGTAAATAACCCGAAACCGGTATAATACAGATAATCGTCCAGTTTTGAATGTGTCGTAAACACTTTCGTTAAGTGCTATGTTAGACGGATATAATTATATTCACTATACTTAATTCAGAATGTAGTGCTTTACCGATCGACCTCAGAAGGTTGTTGCACATTCCTTCTCAAGCACAGGAGTGAATTTAGTTGAACTTGCAATAATTATTTGAGGCGAAAAATTACTGTACATTGGTGTTGAGAGTGTATTAATTTCATGTATTCACATTTTGGCGAAGGCGAAGATCAATAATGTAGAGGAATGCGTAGGAAATTCAGGATTTTCTAGAAAGTTAATAATATTTTCTGAAAAAAAATAACGGAAGGATGAATCCCGAATACGAGTAACGCCTGGTATACAAGCTAGTTGAAAATGAAAAAAATTAAGAAATAACTTGAAATAAAATGAAATTTAATTCTGAATACATTTTCTGGGCAAGTGGTATTTTCTAATATTCAGAGAATTTGAGGGACTTTATTGCAGAGCTGAAATAATTGTATGAGATATTTATATGAGACTTTTTCGTCATAGGTTCTCTGAGCTTTGAGATAGGTAGAATTTTTTATATTTTGGATTGGATTTTTCATTCATGCAACCATGTTGTCCTTCGCGTTTTTAGGGGAATATAATATGAGGGCAGTCTACTGTATGAAAGGAATACAAAAAATATTACTTGGTACACATATTAAAGATACTGGTTTATAATTTCTGATCAGATTTTCCGTACCTCTTTTGAAAATTGGGCTAGTTTTGGAGCATTTTTGGAGCCGAAGAGTTTTTCCCCTTTTCTAACTCTAAAACTGTAACTAACTATAACGTTGAAATTACGTTTTTCTCGTCCGAAATGCTGACCTTGAACGTTACCAATTTGGTAAATCTTCGGTTAGAGTGAGCATCCAAATTTCAGAATTTCTTCATTTGTAACCTACCTAGTTTGGTCTCCTGAATTGAAAAAATTATAATTTTTTCCGTTAAAAAGTGCTGAAACCAAGGTTAATAAGGCCATGGGACATGGGTGGTGTTTTGATTGGAAGAAAAAATAATCTTGTGCATGTTATAATAATAATAATAATATTACTCCCTCATAAACACTCGTTGAGTGTACCCAAAGGCATAGCCTGTGCGGGTAGAGGACGGCTATTATTATTATTTGCCGTGGCGTTGCCGTGTTCATAACATAAATACAATAAGTATGTCAAAAACCGCCAAAAATTTCAATTGGATTTTTTGTTCGGGAGACCAAACTTCGTAAGTTGCACACTTTTTTTTTTTACTCAGATGCTCACTCTAACCGAAGATTTATAGGAAAGGTCGCCGGAATTTGGTTTTTCCGACTTCAAACTCGTAAATTTCAGTTGGTACATATATAAAGTCGGTTTTTCGAGTTTGAGGTCCGAATTGAATAGTTTGAAGACAAATATGGACAGTTTGAAGTCAGAAATAAAAATCTATTGAAAAAAATGTAAGTATGATATTTCCACCAAATTTTCCGGCACTTATAACTTCACTTCGGCATTCGCTGTTGCATGTTAATTGTTTCAATAAATGATTCATGATGGAAACTTTCACATCTAATTGGCAGCAATGAGAAATACATGGATAATTGCCATTTTTCCAAGTTTACGTCCTTCAACCGCACAGGCTATGCCTTTGGGTACACTCTATGAGTGTTTATGAGGGAGTGTTATTATTATTATTATTTCAACCCTTTGGCCACTTGCGCTACGGTAAATAATAATAATAGCCGTCCTCTACCCGCACAGGCTATGCCTTTGGGTACACTCTATGAGTGTTTATGAGGGAGTATTATTATTATTATTACTTAAAACCCTTATCGTTTTTCGCTACTAGAATATAACTCAACATTCTGTTGGTGTATACCTACATAGCACTCATGGCAAAATCAAAATTGTCACAAAATGCATTTTTTGCAGATAAAAATTGTATTTTCTAGATGAAATCCATGATATCCACGTGGAGAACCATCAAATTTACCCTAATTTTTGCCAGCCTTTTTATATCTTGTAGTTTTGTAGTCTTGTAGTTTGCAGGCTATCTTAAGAACTTGCATGGAACCTGATGTGTGCTGTAGTAAAGCCAGTGGCTCAAGGTCAAATAGTTTTTTTAACATCAAACTGTCATGAAGTGACGTCATTTCTCAACATTTAAAATAAACCAATAGAAATGAAGTTTGATCGAACAATTTGACCGTCAGTCACGGGCTTAATAAGAGCCGCTTTCCAGCTGATGGTTTGTTAACCCTGAACTGAACCTGAATTTCACCTGAATTAAATACCTGTGTTCATTTGGATGATGCATGATTCTTTGTGATCTGTGAGTTTAGTTCAAGAGCTACTCGGTGTCACTCATCGGTTCTATTGGGAAGCGGCAATTCATTACGCGAGCAAGTGTTTTTTTTCACGAGATTTCAAATGGGCGACCCACACGGACCAATCGGAACAGTTATGTGGGGAGGGTGGGGGTGACATGTTTTCGAAACAAGGACAATTCCACCAGGAAAACTTGCGTCTACGGACAGAAAAGTTCTAATTATTGTTGGTTGTATATGCGTAAATTATTAGCCAATCTAGTCTGATCTAACCTAACATAAACAGATAAATCTTCTAAATTAGACATGCCCACCCACGACTCTTCTGATTGGCCTATGTGAAGTCTGGTCGAAATAAAATATTGCTTGACGTGAAAGCAGCTTCGCGGTTTTTTATAAGTATTACATTTATATTATTGTATTCTCGTGAAGCGTACTCACTGAACTGACTGAGCAGGCAGGAATCCAGTCTGAAATGCACACCGTAGAAAAAATTTATGAAAATATGAGAGAGCAGTGCAGATTGCACATTCATGTAAGTTCCAGTATTCAGATGGCACTAGAGATTCTAGAGAAAACTGTAGCTGAATGTTGATCCAACTACTTGGTGGTATTGAATGAGAACAAAACAAAAGCCTGTCTTCTCTTTCGAAAGGCCGATCAATGTAAAATTATGTGAAGAGTATCCATCAATGAATAAGTCCTCTATATGCTCGATATTTCCATCAGCGGTATACACATTCACGGGAAAACCATATGAGATACAATACTCACAATACTGTTTCGTGCCAAGATCTGTTTCATTTCCCGTCAACGGTCAACGTATATTATTACTTATAAGGCACAGATCCAACTGTCCTGGAATCCTGTTTCCATATAAGGAGTGCACAGCCCCAAAAACACTTTCAGATTCTGTCCAAAATAGGGCCATCAGCCACAAGAACATGAAAAAATGGAAGTGTCTGGATTATCTGAATTGAACACTGGGATCCAAGAGATTTGTTCAAAAACTATACTTATACCTACTCAGTGTTTCCTTGTAAATAAAATTCAGGTAAGTACCTATGTGTTGATGAAAATATGATCTAAAATGACTTGGTATTACAACTGAAGCATGAATAGTGCAATTTGATTACAAGCACTTACAAGTACCTGTTTTGAGATTTGCTCTATATTTTCCACTTCGTAGAAATGTTTGGAGAGAATTTTTTTAATTTTCGGATAAGGAAATGTACAGAAACACTCAAAAATAAGATTACAATACCGCTTTATTTTTTTCGAAAATGGAAAGCAATAAATTATTCCTATATAAATAAAACAATACATATCTAATAATCAATCACCGGGTAAAAACAATAAAAGATAACAAATGATGTTCAAATAATAGTCACAATGAATATTTACAGTTCCAGTTCCAGTTTAATGTACACAATTGAACAAAGTTTTCCCGAATTTTGCGTGATCGTGACTGTCACCTGTTGTTGGGCGAGAAAAAATTTATATCGACTTTCTATTCATAGAGCATATTTTAAAATATTTAATGTGTGTTTCACCTTTAAAATTTTTATTATTATTTATTTGTTACTTTAGACTAAGATAACCTAAATATTCATTGTTGAAATTCTATTTGCATTACGATTTAAAGTAAAGTTTCATCATGCAGAGGTAGAAAAGTAGTATAACTATATTTATTTATACCTTTTGTTAGATTCGATGTACCTATGTTTTCGTGTATATTAAATATCATTTATATCTCTCAAATCTCACAAAAAAGTTGAAAAAGGATGAATCAAAATCCCAAATAAATTATAGAGACCAGAGTTCGTCAACCTCATAGACTCGATAAAATACTGTCATAATATCTGTTGAGGATCCACCACTTGCTGAAAACGTGAAAGTACCTAATGGAGTTTTTTTCAAATATTAGGTACACCACGGCAAATAATAATAATAGCCGCCCTCTACCCGTACAGACTATGCCTTTGGGTACGCTCTATGAGAGTTTATGAGGAAATATTTTTTTTTATAAGGAATATCCAAGTCAGGCCCTGTCCCCAGAGCCCCAATACAACCGGAAGGTGCGCTGGTGTGTCAATAACCGGCGAGAATCAAGTGCCCTGAGTAACCAAGAATTACGGCCTTCTGCATTCTTCCGGCAAGGTTTTCTGCCGCTTCACGGCAAACCGGTATGATTTTCAAATTTGAGAGCCGCGTTACGGTTAAGAATTTGTATAACATTTTACACAGATTTTATCAAAATAGTACGTAGATTACAAACATGTAATAAAACACAAGACATTCTATTTGAAATAAGGAAGTTTGTATGTCCACTTCCAGTACAACTGGAAGTGCTATGCCACTGACGACGATTCATATCGATTGTTATGTTAATTTATATGAAGTTCTAAATTTTTAGAATTTTATTCCAATGGGAACATCGAATTCTTCTATGAACGCGTTACGTGATAATAGGCTTCCCCTCATCTCCCGGTCTCTCTTACTACGCGACCGCTTACGCAGGCTCGGACATTTTCAGTCATGTTCGCAAGCATTTTTCACCCATTTCGCAGCATTTTAGCGCAAAATGAAAATATACGTTTCGTGGCCCTATATTTCTAGTTTCAACATCTGTTTTGAAATTGAAATCGGACTATCACTATAGCATCCAAGCACGCTGCAAAAAAAATAAATTGCAATAATGCCAAAACTAATAATCCGAGAGCGCCTGTTTTGTGTGTTTCTTTTTATGCTCTATTTTGATTGGTATACGAGTTCAGTTTTAGGTTTTATCGTGAAACTACTGACTTCGTATAGACTATAATTTTCAGTTTTCATACTTCATCTTTACATGTCATCCAAAATGCACCGTGAAAAACACATCAACCATCTTCAATTAAGATTGAGGCTGCTGCGTAGGAAGCGTGAAGGTGTATTTGCCTGCACAAATCAAAATACAGATGTACTTAGATCAAATATACTCGCTAGTTCATCATATCCGTAACTTATTTTTCATCTATTAGACATCTTTTCGTTGGTACCAACATGCTTTCAGTGAATCAGTCACTCTCACGTAAAACATCCGAGAAAACATCTCATAAGAATCGTGTTTGAAAACTAAAGTAGTCCCGAAGTAAACATAATTAAAGCTGCTTTTCCCTTGGAGATAAACCCAGGGCCTCTGTGTGTTTTTTCGCTTTCAGTCTGAGGTCGGCAATGCTGGAGTTTTTGTGTGCCACCGCTAACGCAGCGAATTCTAAGGGATACTGGGGGTGGCACAAAATGCTTGCTGCCGCCGCCGCCGCTGAGCTGCCTCCCACTGCAACCGCTGCCGCTGCGTACTGAAACACAAAATATTCATTAAAATTTTGGTTGGTTATACGTTTCAAATATGTGGGGTTGTTATTATAGTGTTATGTTATTTTTATTATTCCTGGACTTTTTCCAAGGATTTTTCGTTCTGGCCTCTTTTCACGGACTATTTTCTACCAGACTTATCTTCGCGGTATTTTTCTGAACGTTTCTCTCCCGGGAAAAATGTCTGGAAGGAAAAAAATTCAGGAGAAAATGTTCGTGAAAAAAGTCCAGACCAAAAAAATCTTTTTAAGGAGTCTGAGAGTTTCAGGACAACAATGTCCATAAAAAAACTGGAAGAAGAGGCAAGAAAAAAAGTTCTGTGATAAATTCCACAAAAAAAGGTCCGGTGAAAAATACAGAACAAATACCAGGACAATTAGGATAAGAAAGCAAATGTTAGGAAAAGAAACCAGGGAAAAGAGTCAGAAAAAAATATTTCGTGAAGAGGCCTGGCGAAAAAGCTTGAGAACTGGGAAAGAAGTCCGGTGAAACATCAAGGAAAAATTAAAATTTTGGAGAGTCCAGAAAAAAGGCCAGGAAGAAAAAGACCGGTAGAAAGTCCGGGAATGGGAACGGGAACTGAAATCCGGGAAAATAGTCCGGTAATGGAAGCCAAGAAAATGTAAGTCCAAGAAATAAAAATAGGAAAAACGTTCAAGATAAAAAAAATCTGTGAAAAAGTTTATGGAAAAAGCACGAAAAAACAAATATGCGTAATAAATCGATAAAAAAGTGAAGAAAAAAAAGTCACGTAAAAAAGTCCAAAAAATATGTGTAAAAAATACATTTTGGAAAAGAAAGACCAGTAAGAAGTCCATTTTCAAGTCCGAGAATTAAAACACGAGGAAAATATTCCGGGGATGGAAACATAGAAAAAGTTACAATAAAAAATTGAGAAAAAGTCAAAATGAAAAAATCAGTGAATAAACTTTATGCGAAGGCGTCTAGTGAAACAGTCCAAGAAAAAGAGTATGGAAAGAAACAGAAAAGTCAGTTGAAAGAAGTCCAGTAAAGAGTCCATGAAATTTTCCGGGAAATAAAATCCGAGAAGAAAAGTTCGAAAAAAAATCCAGGAGAAAAACTTGGTAGAAAAATCCGAGAAAGAAAGTTTGGGAATACAGTCCACAAAAAAGTCCCGTAAAATTCCAGGCAAAAATTGTCTAAAGAACAAAAAGCCTAAAAAGCCTAGGGAAAGAAATCCAAAAAAAAGAGTCCAGAAAAAATCCGAAGAAAAGAAGTCTGGGAATATATACGGGGGGAAAAATATCCAGGGGAAAAAGACCGGGAAAAAAGGCCGAGAGAAAAAAACTCAAAAAAAAAGTCCAGTGATATATAAAAAAAACAGAGACAAAAAAATCCACGAAAACAACAAAAAGTCCAAAAAATATCCGTGAAGAACAAATTTTAGCAAAAGAAGTTCGGAACACAAATACCAGTAAAGAGTCCAGGAACAAATTTGTTAACTAAAATTCGAGAAAAATAGTCTGGGAATGAAAGTCAAGGAAAAATGTATGATGACAGAAAATTTCAGAAAAAAAGGCTGAAAAATAAGAGCAGAAAGTTATTTTGGAAAAAATAACCTAAAGAAATGGTCCAAAAAAAAAACACTAGAAAAAAAGGCTCAGAAAAAAGAGAGTGTAGTTTCTCTCCTAGATAAATTTTTTGATCTTCTGGTTCCCACGAGGATTTTATTGAATTTCTGAATTTCTAAATGCTTCTGGAAATACCTCTCTAAGGAATGAGTTCCAAATCTTTGCCGTTCATTGATCTGACGAGCACTGGATAGGAAATGTTCGGCAAGTCTTCAAAGTTAAAGGAGTGTCGATTAAACTGCCAATGATAGAAAGACTGATTGAAATTTAAAAATTGTTTTTTCCGTTAACCAGCTGTCATCGACAGCCCTCAGAAGTCGAAACTTGTGCGAGCTAAGGATTTGCGAGGTCTTACCTTTTAACGTGCGATTCCTAGCTGATGTTTCATACTGAAAAACCTTTCTGAATTTTCTTCTATTGATTTTTTTACCCCGAATTTCACACCTATTGTATGCATTTGACTAAACCAGAAAAAAAATAATAATTCAGCGTGCTTGTACTTTTTCACCATCCTCAGAACTTAATGCAGATTATTTCCTCCTACAAGTTAAATTAATATTACCTACCTGATGAGCTGCGGATATGAAAGCAGAGTTGATGGCAGAAAATGCAGTTCCTTGTTGCGAAAAAGGGACAGCTGATAACCTTTCGTAATTCGTGAGGGCCACTGATCCAGAACTGAGGGTAAGTCCTCTCAAAGCTGGGACATTCATGTATGGTACCACTCTACACGGTTCCAAAGGTGTGCTGGATGGAGGACTATGGTTGTTCAGCATTACACCTGTAAGAAACGGATGAATGAACGATCTGAGGTAGAATTTTATGAAATGTAATAGAAAAGAATATTATATATTATTTCACATACAAGACAATACTTTAACAGATCACATATTTACAACAGTATAAAAATTAATTTTTCATTGCAGTACAAATATCAATTATGTAGATTATAAATAAGGGAATTGTCACACTGAAGACGATATGAAATAGTACAATCAAGTGGGTCGGTTCTGGTGGGTTCTGAAAGTTCGTCATTTATACTCAATGGGAGAGTAAATTGGAAAAAAGTCGCAGTATATTTATATATTTTCAAATGAGAACAACAAGTATGTTCACTTCTAGATGCACATTTCGATAACCAAGTCTTGTAGGAATAAAATCTCATTTGTTCTTATTGATTGACACCACAGGCGTTGAGTATCCCATTTTCGATAATTTTTCATAATTTTTGAATTTTCCAAAACTTGATATTTCTTTGTTGTCTTCATATACATGATTATGAGGAACTAGAGTTTTCAAGTATTCTTTAATTTGTATTAACATTATACAATGTATTATTATTATTTTATAATTTGAAATGTTCCAGTCGGGCACTTTCTTTGAAACTTCGATACACTTGGAGGGCGTGCTGGCCTCATCACTACCCATAAAAGCACTCCCCAAACTATGGGGTAAGCAGATTTTGACACTGGCAACTTTTGAATTTAACGCACTGCATATTATTTCATGTGGATGGTGAAGTTTTATTTCCTCTCTATTCATTCGTTCCTCCAAACTATCTGGGGACGCTTCGAATACCACTAATTTGACTTATCGCTAGAGAAAAGAGTTGGGGTACGTTTACGTTAGTTAGATCTGGTGGTCGAGCTGGCTAATCTGTTGAGCTCCGTCGACCAATCCATCTATTCGAAAAAACTGTATCCAAAATAATTCACACTTTTCTTCAATACTGTGGTAGGGCACCATCCTTTTTGTACTTTCAAGAATTGAATAATTCATCCTGAAACTGTAACCCTGCATAGTCCTCATAATGTGACATCAACATAACAAATGATATGTCCCTCAAATTTTCTTGTCCGATGGTATAATCCTCACTTCATTTTGAGGCTGAAAGTTCCTATAAACATATCCTCTAAGATAAATTGGGTGTTGAAAGTAGCAAAAAAATTAATATTTTTCAGAAAACTCCATAACGGCTCAATTTTTCTTTGTAACTTCAATCAGTGGCGTATGGTAGAAGGTAACCCCTTATCGCACCTCCCTAAATTTCACACCTCTGGTAATATAGATTTTGTCTTCTTTTTCTCATTTCTCAATATTTTCTGTACAAAATAAAGATGGGTTTCATTATCGAAAATGTCAACGGTTTTCAAGATATTTGAAGTTGAATGAGTGCGTGCGTAAGTTATATGGAGACGTTTTGTTGAATATTTTGTTAGAAGTTGTTTTGGAAATCAGGTACATATTTTGGTGATATTTCTAACTAATTTTGTCTACAGTCGTACAACTAGTTGAATTAAAAAAAAATAGCCAAAAGAAAATTAAAGCGTTAGAAATTTACTATCTTGAGTGTTTTTCTGAAACGAAAAATCCACTGGATTATTGTAAAAAGTTTTATGAAAATCAAATTCATTCTAGAAATGAAAAAATTAAAAAGTAATCAAGCACCACGAAAAATAATAATAGCCGTCCTCTACCCACACAGGCTACGCCTTTGGGTACACTCTATGAGCGTTTATGAGATAGTATTATTATAATTACTTCTACCGTCGAGAGATGCATCAGTTTTTAATTTTAAGTTTTTCAAAATCTGGAATAAGGCAAAAGAGTACAACTAAGAAAAATACATTAAAAATAATTTCAAAATTTTCCAATTTCTTGAAGGATTATATAATTACTCATAGAAAAATAACCAACAAAGATGTTTCACTCCATACACATTCAAATATTTATGGAATTTATGACGGTAGAGTATTTTTTACGAAAACTCAACGATATTCAGAACAAATAATAGCAACTTCTATCAAAATCATCAACAATGAGTTTTCATATCACGCACGCACTCTAAATATGTTGAAAACCGTTAACATTTTGATTACAATCACAAAACTTGTCCGTTTTTTTCATATGGAATATTGAGAATTCAGAAAAAGCAAACAAAAACTGTTTCAGTCCAGTAGCGTGAAAGTTGGTAAAGAGCGATTGGGGTACCCATTTGCCGTAGGCCCCTGTTCGAAGTTACGGACATGTGAATGGCATTCAAATATCAAACTATATACTGTCAAGTGACATATCAAATTACATACATCCTTCAAAAACAGTTGCACCACCGAGTAAAGTCGGACCCCCAAGATCCCCGAGATCAAAGACGGGGGTCCGACTTCAAAGTCAGAATTTCAAAAAAAATTTCTCTTGGCTCTTCGCTTCATGGCTGCGCTTCGTGTCGTAGTGAATGAAAAATTAATTCCATTCCAAAATAACTCCTCAAATTCTGAATGAATATTCGCAGGTGTCACACGATCTTCCTTCACATTGAAATGAAATAACCGAAATAGTGTCTAACTGTCATATTGACACTTTGATCTGTAATTTTGACACGTCCAACTGTAATTTCGACACTTTGAACTGCAATTTTAACAGTTCGAACTGTTCTTTTGACACTTCGAACTGTAAATTGGAATCGTTGAACTGTGGTTATGACACTTTGTACTGTAATTTTGACACTTCAAACTATAATTTTGACATTTCAAACTGTAGTTTTGACACTTCGAGCTGTAATTTTGACGACATTACCTACAATTGATCAATAATTAAGGAGAGAAGACTTTATGTCATCATTGTATAGAAAAAAGAAAAATATTTTGGAGAAAAATCATGGCAATATTTAGATGAATTGATAGTTTCATTGAGAACGTTTGCATCGTTAACTATATAAAAGCTCCGCTCTGTAGGAAAGGACATCAATTCTATGTGTTCTAGAAGGAAATAAATCTTGTTGGATAGTGGAAGCCGTAGATGTGCACAGTCATTAAAATATTTAGAAGCGGATGAAATTTGTAACTGAAATTATCTTTAACGCTCGCAGTCTCGACCCTCATAATTTCTGGCTCGCTATGAATATGTCATGACTTTATGCCCCAAAACAAATCTGCGGTACATAATCGAATTTATATACAAGAGTGCGCTAAAAAAACTGCTAAGAGAAAGTTTTCAATCAAATAAAATAATTCCCCTCGAGAGCAATTTTCCAACGCTCAGTCATCCGAATACCGAGCATAAGATGACTGGTCCAGCGCTAGGACGAACCCAAGGGATCGCTAAATTACACTTACTGCCTCTCGCGTACATCAACACACCGCCATCCCTTGATTGCGGCCCGGATTCGACCGACTTTTCCCAGGGCACGTAGGGTGGCCGCTTGGCTTCCATACAAAGAAGGAACACTCGCTAGGAATTTATAATATTTTGGAGAATTTCTATTTATTCATATGTTTCTAGTAACAGAGTGTCTAGGGATAATTGAGCAGTCGCTAGAAAGGAGGTTAGTCATACAAGACTCAAATGGACACTGGACTCATATAAGCCCTTCAAATATGTGGGGTGAGACCTATTCATCAGCATTGCTTCAGCAGGGTCCAAACCTTCCTCTCAAAATCTAGGAATGATAGTATTTCTCGATTATAGTAAATCCTTTGTGAGAAGCTCGTTGCATTCGATTTTTCGCTAGATGCAGTACTGCTACTGAAAAAACCTTTTCTCTAACCGAAATCAAAAGGTAGTCCTATATGGAGTCACTTCAGAGGAGTTTCCTATAACTGAAGGAGTACCGCAGGGATCTATTCTCGGGCCCTCATTGTTCAGTTTATATGTATCCTACTTCTATTGTTATGTAAACTCTTGCACCATATACACCACTATGCCGACGATACCCAGACCTCTTTTTCATTTCCCATTCGCGATCCAGACTTGACGCAAATTATCTGCCCATAAAGTCAAACCCAATCCAGAAAAGTCCATGGTGGTGTTATTCGGCTCTATGAAGAACTACTTTTACTCTCTTTGCTCATATATCCGTTCATACACTGGGTCAACTGCGGAGAGTATTCACTTGTATAAGATGCGTGTAAACATCTTATAACATGCATTCAAGCATGTTATCGGTCTGTCATTCTTCGGATCAGACAAATCTCCGTTTTTGGGGATTAATACGGTTCGCCCCTCGACAAACCAATCCGGAATCTGTTGTTCCCCATCTAGCAATGAGTTGAAAACTCTCACTAGAAGGTGGTGGGTACATGAACATTTTCTCCAGCAATAGTTATTTAGCTCATCAGGGCCTGGAGCAGCAAAGTTCTTCGAGCCTTTGAGGGCCCGTCCAAATTCTTCTGGAGTTATCGGATTGCGCAGTTCATTGAGCTCAGGCTGACAAAGCCTTCTGCAGAAAGCTTCGAACTGCGCTAGGGCTGGAGTATCTACGTTGAGTGGTTGCGGAAATTCGTAAATGTTCTTCCAGAAGGTTTCAAGATAAATTGAGTTGGGAACTGTTTTTTCTACCAATTCAATTGTTTTTAGCATTAGCTAAATTATGTCCTATTTTTGTGAAATAATGGACCAATAGTTCCGCTTTGATTTGGTCATTGAAAATAATGTTTCCTTCTGGAGTTTTCAAATGTTTGATATCGCTTGCTGTATTTTTGATTCTCATTGGTTTCAATGAGTCCCGCTTAGTATTTCTGAATCGTTCTTGTCTTTAAATAGTTCACTCTTATAAAAAAATATTTTTGCCCTATCTATCACTTCCCTGAGTTTATTTCTATATTTTTTATATCGTATTTTAGAGTTCTCGTTTTGAGGTTTATTTCGCATTGCCTCATGGAGTTTGTTTTCAGTTGTTTTCATTGACTTGATCAATCCGTCAGTGCATGATCAAGTCCTTTCGTTCGATATTCCTCGTTATTGATGCTATTTTGGTTATTTCTGAAATCTGATAAGTCGATTTTTTTTCCGGGGGATCAATAATTATTGAACCCTACCCAAAATATATAGGCCCAATAAACAATTTTCGTGACTTATAGTAACTGATATTTTTATAAAGTATTTATAAAGGTTACACAATTATATGAGGAAATGCTTTGAAGTTTTATTGCAACACTTATAGTAAATTAGGTTTATTAGGGTTTTATGCCATTACTGTAAGTTCTAGATTTATAATGAAGTGTTGTAACTATTTATATCACTGTGTTATAAAACTTGAAGTAATAGTTACCTCAATTTATATAACAAATTTATATAAGGTTTGCCGTTACTTCCGTAATAAAACTAATAGTTTCTGAGTTTTATAATAGCATCATTGTTTGCCTTTTTAAAACTTCAGATACTAAAGTTCTTTTATAAATACGTTATGAAACTTTTAGTAACAAGTTCTTTTATAAATACGTTATGAAACTTTGGGTAACTGATGTTTTCTCTTTGTGTTCTCACTTCTCAGTAATAAGTTAACCTCAAATAGGAGTGGTCTGAATCAACTCTGTGCATATAGGTACATAATTGTGAATATAACTATGATTAATAGCTGGAAAAAAATCAAGTACAGCAGTACATTTTGCCGGAAAGTTTCTAGACGTTTTTCCAGAATAACAAAAATAGTGCCAGCATCTTCTGTTAAATTAACAAGTACCACTGTCGTTAATCGACAGGTATCTTTCAGTTCCACTTTATCAACCAATGATGCAGAAAAGAAAAGTTTTGCTAATGAAATTGAGACCACTGCAAACTCATCAGTGTTTTCTGAAAATAATTAGAATACTAATGACAATAATGATGACTATAGAATAAAGTGGTTAACAGAATTTGAAGATGCAGAACAAGAACGTATTCTTAATTCAGAACATGTAGAATTAGAAGAAGAAAATGAAATATTTATAAATAATTTGAGAAAATGGCAATTAACTATATTATTCCACAGCGATCTTTAAAGGAACTAATGAAGATTTTCAATAAGTATGTGCCAAACAACAATTTACCACTAGATCCCAGAACATTGTTAGGAACACCGACTGAAATTACACTTCAACAAATGGGCGAAGGCCAGTATTGGCACCAGGGTTTAGAAGTTTCCATAAGACCACCAATAGTTCTCTAACCATCACTTGTGGTGTGCTGTGACACTCAACTATCAAGCTATCAAGGATTTATAGTAGTTATAAAGTTTTATAGAATCACCACTTCTGGATATATAGTGTAACTTTGAGTTTTATAGTGTTACCGACAGTAATTTTGTGGTAACTAATTTTTATAAGGGTGTTTGTTCTATCCGCCATGATAATTTTCTAAAACGCAGTAATAAAATTCAATACTAATTTTCTTAATCATACATATTTGAAAGGCCAATGAATTTTTTAGAAGTGCCTTGCTAGCATTTACAGTAAAAAATTATTGGCAATATAATTTTGGTCTAACCGTATGTGTGGACAGGATGTGACAAGTATTAAAGTGCGCATAATATCATCCATCTTAATATCATATATAAACATGGAGACAAAAATGAATGTTTAAGATTGTGGAATTAACAAAAAGAAACGTTATATGATAACCAATGTATGCTAAAAAGAGAAAACACATATTGGAAATGTGACAGATGACTGCTTGACAGAGAAATAATTTAGTAATGGTAAGGTTACCAACAACTCTATCGGAAAAGTTTATAAGAGTAACCAAGTCAGTAATAAAACTAAATATCATTCCATCCTCTTCCTAGAAGAAGTTTTATAGAAAGTTTCATAAAGGTACCGGAAATATTTCTGTTATTATTTGTTATAGACCTATAGGTTTTATAACGTTACGTAAGAATGGTGTTCGCAACTCTTACAAATTGCTCCACTTAAGTGTTGTAAAGGGTTTATAAGAGTAACAGAAATATTACTATGCTTAGCTTATATAAATTACGGTTTTATAAAATAGTGCTGATAACTTTACGGTTACTATTATATAAATGAAAATGTTTATTGGGGGGTTATCTTCATTTGAGTAAAAATTTCTCAACGCTACACCCAGTATATTTTTCCATACTGAGCTAGAGGTCGTCTTTTCGAATTCAGTAATACCAGAGGTTTAACGGGGTTATTTCGAACGACTGTGGAACGGATGAAAAAACTTCATCGTATGTCTAATAAGTATGACTGAGACTACACAAGACTTGGAAGGTTTAAAATACTCTATCTATCTCACTCTTTGGTCACATGGGAAAGTTCTTTCTCATATATTAGCAGCAGTTTGACATAATCCCATAAAATCTTGAATTACTGGATTTGTAACGATGATATTTAAACAAATATGGAAAAAGTTACTAGGTGGCCTATTAAAAATATCACCAAATATCACGTTGCCATAGATAGGTACTTTTCGATTTATTTCGATTTTCAAGATTCAAATATTTATTTATTTCAAAATGTCACGATTGGGTTGTGATACTGGTGAGCAGATTAATGAGAATATCGAATCAAATATACCTAACAAAATACTATTTAAGTACAGTGGAAAATTTGCTTCGAGGGCACGCATGTATTTCTGCAACGTTAGGAAGTATGAATAAGCAAAACATTTCCTATCCACGAATAACCCTCGAATAAACGTTGAAAAATGCTCAAAAACGTTTTAACAACTTTCTCAAGATTGTTGTTGAAAAGGCCCAAACAACATGCTTCGAAATCTCAATGATGTATTTACGAACAATTAATAATGTCCTTGGGTTATTACTGATAATAAATACTTTTATGATAGGTATTACCGTATTTTGGTATAGAAACGCTAATACTCAGTACGTCCCTGTCTTCCACCCTCTTCGTATCTCCATCTCTACGCCGGGTTTAGATTTGATAAAATTACATTTACAAATAGGGGTTAAGTCGTCGTTTATTCATTTCGAATATGGAATAAACATGTTAAGTATTTATTCATAGCCTACGTGTCACATCGAAAAGACTCATTTCTCATTCATTTAGATGGACCTGCTTAATTCAGTATTTTATCGATAACTTTAGGGGAAAGGTCTTGTTAGTGAGTACTTTATT
Source organism: Chrysolina americana (assembly GCA_958502065.1). NCBI lineage: Eukaryota > Metazoa > Arthropoda > Insecta > Coleoptera > Chrysomelidae > Chrysolina > Chrysolina americana. Next base: position 9,446,397 of record OY293420.1, read on the forward strand.
GAAATTGGTAATATCCCAATAGCCATGATAATAAGTGAAGACACAGAAAACAGTTTAAAAGTGAACCAAGAAAAAAATTAGAGAGCGAACATGAAACTTCAGATGATTTTTTTACATCTATTCATTTATTATGCTATCAAAACATGAATTTCGGTCAAACACCGGTTACATATCTACATCTTCTTTTTTATGAAAGAATGAAAAATGTGATGAGTGTTAGTGGGATGAAAGTACTCTTGAAGTAGCGAATTATTTTGTTGTGTCCTAAATAATTCAATGTTCCTCTATGAACAAGAATTTAAGTGCCATATTTATTCATCCCCAGTTCCTCATTTGCTGAGAATCGGTCGGTGTTTTGGGAAATATGTAATCAACTTTGATCAAATCCGCATTAATATTGTACAATCTTGAATTATTATAATCAGTCATTGGGCCAAGGGAATTAGCCTGAGAGTAACTGAAACGACCAGCGTTTGGATTAAATACTACCCTGATTATCTTCCAAATCCTTGCTATAGTTCGCAATGCTTATCTAGATCTAAATATCATTCCAAATGAGGTCAGACAAAGACTAGCCCCATGGTGAATCCTGCCTTTCGAAGGGCGTGTTTGTCTTCACTCTAAGACATTTCATGCCAAAGCGAAGTGAGTTTGGAGTCGAAAGATTTTGATGTGAGGTGGTTCAAGGTGATTAATACCTAATAAACTAAATAACCCTTTACTTATCATCTAATGAACTATCCTATAGCGACCTCTTGGAGATTTTTCATCACTCAAATTGGGCTTTAGTCAGCAAAACCATCCAGCAGCTGAAGGAATCATAATTGGAGATTTCAATGAGCATAACTTTCTTTTCCTGACTCTAATTTTATTTAAGCTGAGCTATATGCTCCCACTTCAGAACAGCTGATCCAGCCACCCAAACGCAATCCTGATGTCAACAACCAGTTCTTTTCTCACCACTGATCCTGATCCATACAGTATCAACGTTTGTGCTCTACTTGGGAACTCTGACTATAACTCTTTGCCATTTTTCTACATTAAGCAGCACAACACTTCCTTATCTCACATGGCACTATAATTCAGCCGACTGAGATGGTCTTGGCATATTTCTCTCAGCATTTCCTTAGGAAAGAGGGAGTTTCTCTTCTGGAGAAGCGACACAATATGCATCGATGTCAGGGTGGATACAGAACACATATCAGGAAGGGGGTGAGCAATGCTGGTGTCATTTACTCCGATAGTCACTCCCTAGAACCGTGGGGTGAGTCATTAGTGGGTCCAAAAATTATTTGCCCTGAGTATATGAAGTGAACCAAGAATGACGGCCATCTGCATTCGTCTGGCTAGGATTTTTGTAGCGACAAAGCAAACCAGCATAATTCTCAGAGATGAAAGTAGTGGTCAATCGTTACACCAAATAATAATACTAATTTTCCCTCATAAATACTTATAGAGTGTACCCAAAGGCAAAGCCTGTGCATGTAAAGGATGGCTACTATTACTATTTGCCGTGGCACTCCGATACGACTTACTATTCACTTTTCAGTTATAGGAAAACCTACAGCACCACCCCAGGTGGTCGGTGCGCCCTCTAGCTAAGCTAGCACTAGACATCGGGATTATTGGGGATTAGTATCTCGGCAACTCACATCACACTTGCTTTTCAACAAGGCAAAGAAACCAATGAACTTCTCGGGTAGCAAGGCCTCGAACCTCTGTCCGATGCAAGCCACCCTATCCCTATGATCAAAACCACCATTTAACAGGGTGGTTTGGATAAAGCATGCGGAGTTCAAAAAATGAATCTTGATATTTAATCTGTTTCTTCTCCTCTTTGAACAATCTTCGTTTGGCCAGGAGCCGAAAACTCCGAGGAAAATGGTTTAAATTTGATTCTCCACAACGTACTCAAAACCTCCCAGGACTACACCGGTATCTCATCTATATCCTACGAGTATCGTAGATGGTAGTACAACACTCGTAGCGCTGCTGCATTTCTGTGAATATAGGCTGAGACCGCAAAAGCTTGACAAGCTTACAGCAAATTAGGCACCCCACGACATGCATGCTCTGCATCTAGTGTCCAGGACCTCTTTACCCATCACGCAACTACGGTAACCATGGTGTTGAATATACCTTTCGGTTAGACCATTATCAATTCAATCAATTCAATTCCATTAATTTATTATTTCTAAAGATATACATCTCATAGCAAGAAGTTTGGATTATTTTCAAACAAATAAAAAAAAAAACTTTCTTACGAAAGAAAAAAAAATAGCAGAAAACACTGCATAAAACGTAATGAATACATAAAAAAAAATTTTAATCAACAGTTACCTGGCTGGGGTCTCCGACTCCAGCCCACTTGACCTGAGAAAGTAAAATTATTGGATAAGATGTTCGTAGAGCATACAGAGAAGGGGACCTCTATAACTTCATCAGTGTGGCAACCACTCTTCTCAACCACTACTACGATGCAACCCCTGCCAACGTGGGATGCATTCATTCAGAACGTCCATCTCGTTCAAGGAATTATCAGCAAACTCACTGGGCGAGCCAAAGAAGTTATTTCAATATTTGGATGTGACACATGGGATAGTATCAAGAATACCCTCATCCAAAATTTTGGTGACCAGAGGAACGAAAACTCCCTTACCCTTGATTTAGTCAACATGAGACAACTACCAAATGAATCAGCCATCCAATTCTATGAAAAATGTATGGGCCTCCTCAACACGATATCCAACTTCATCGATCTTCACACCGTCAACCCAATTGTGAAAGCAAGCAAGAAAGAATTTTTTCAGCAACAGACGCTGACCACCTTCTTAGCAGGACTAAAGGAACCACTTGGTGCAACAATTAGGGCGATGAGACCTGCAAATTTGTCTACAGCCATCCAGTACATTCAGGAGGAGAACAATATTCGGTATCTTCAGAGAAACCATGCCCCTCCGCAACAAACGAACCTCCGAAAACCGATGCCAACGCAGCAGTTGCCCAGGCAACTTGGTAACGCCTTGGCGCACCCAAAATTTTGATTCAATGGGACCACGTCCGTTTCCACAAGGACCAATCCACGTCACACCCAGGCCGAATCCAACACCGCAGCGTTTCTTCACAAATCAGCAAGTTTTTGGAAAACCCCAAAATGTTTGGACAAGTAGAAGTGCTCAGAATAGCTCAGGACCCTCGCAGCAACCAAAACCAACATCCATGAGTATATCAACCCAACTTCATATCCGAAGAACTCTTTTGACGATTCGACCCAAGGCTATGAAGATTTTGGCAGTTATACTGAAAACACGCCCTTTGAAGGATACATACCCGACGAACAAGTGGAATATGCCCCCGAAGAACGAAATGTAAATTTTCCACAAGACGGCGACCCACCGCAAGAAATATAGTGGAACTCCACACCTTTACAGACAAAAAAGAGTTACCCTATATAAAAATATCTGAACCGCCACTGAAATTGCTAATCGATACCGGTGCAACGAAGTCATTTCTCAAGCCCGAAATTGCCTTCAAATATTTCAAGAAATATATCAAACATGAACCATTCGTAGTGACATCGATTTTTCAAAATTATTCACAAGACTACTGTGCAGAAATTCCAAGTTTCCAGGAATTCAATTGCAACTTCGAACTGAAATTCTACCTCTTCAAATTCCATAAGACATTTGATGGATTGATCGGACTAAATATCCTGAAATTATTACAAGCCCATCTGAATTTTCCGAATTGACCACCCAAAATTCGACAATTCCAATCGAGTATTATGAAAACAATAACCCAATAACTGTAACAGCCACTTGCTATAAGAAAAACATCAAGCGCAAATTAAAGAAGAAAACTGATACTGACACTGTGTTGCAGATCGACTCTAGCCATGGGTCTCGAGATCAAAATTCAAGACCTGAAGGAGAATCCAGGGATCCTACCCCTCAAGCTGGGACCAGCAAGGATTCAAATTAGCACACACGATTTCATCCATTATTACAATCTCACACCAATAGCTCTAGAAATCGATGCAATTCAAAACCAATACGAAGCAGTAACCACCGCAATAGAAAATGGATTGACTCACCCCTATTGTATCAGCCTTACTAATTTCAATAAAGGATAAATGTAATTAAGGGATTGAATCAACATATGTCACTCACCAAAAAACTGATTGAAAGCTTCAATACAACCATAACTCTGATAACGCACAATCAGGAAGTTATTGCCCAAGAAATTGAGAGAATCAATTCCAAAATCGATACCCTCGTTTTCAACTTTAGTGACTACATGCAAACCAGAAATATTCTCGATCAATTAAGCCTATCACTACAAATGATAATTCAGTTTTTGACAGACTTGGGAAATGCTATCACCTTTGTAAGGATGAACGCACTACATAATAGTATAATCAGATCCACCGAATTGAAATCAATAATCCATACGATGCTCCAAAATTATCAAGAGGAACAGTTGATATATAAGGATGATATCGACTTATCGAAATACTATGACATCATATCAGTCGATGCATATTATTCAAACTCCATAATTGTTTTCATATTGCACTTTCCTCTCCTACACCCCGAAATGTTCACACACTATCACCTATATTCAATTCCGACCAGCAATTTGACTACCATTATACCACCCGCACCATATCTGACAATGAATACTGCACTTCATCAGTACACGAACGAGCCTTGCCGAAAAATCAATCCAGGTTACCTGTGCCACAGCAATTTCATCCGAGACGACGAAAAATCAGAGGACTGCATTAGCCAAATACTCCAACTCTCGGACGAAGAAGCGAATTGTCATAACGTTCCAGTATCCATCCAGACCACCTTAGTCGAGCAGCTGACTCCAGCCCATTACATTGGCATATTTCCGGAATCGACGAAAATAGCGACCCAGTGTTTCACTACCGGAATATTCAATCTGAAAGGAACCTTTCTGATTGATGTACCACCAGGTTGCGAATTCAGGACACCACACGACAGCTTCGTGAACTCCAAGGAAGTCATTCGTGAGCAGCCACTAACCCTACCGAAAGTTAAAACAGCCCCTGTACACCTGAGCGAGAAGACGAACGCCATTCGTCTTGAGAAGATACCCCTCGACCAACTCCACAGACTCCAAGAGATACAAGACCACATCGTACCCGTATCCCTTGACCAACGTACCGATTCGACATCATCGCAACGAGCTTAGCCTTCCTTCTCCACAAATACCGCCGCAACCGTCTAGGACGAAAAGAAAACGCCCAGGCGCCATCATCATCTTCAGAGCCACCAGTTTTGTTCGTCCCTTACAAAACTTCTTCAAGGGATGGAGAAGTTATAGTTGGATGACCTCACATAGCTTCGCAGAATCAGATGAACTAAGCGACACCCGACACCTGGAGCGACGTTAGCGTGAGAGCATCCGTGGACTTCGAATCTCTTTTAGAATTCAGTCTGATTCACATTGTTAAACGAATAAGTTGTATTCTTTCTGTAAAATTGTTATTTTGATCTTGAAATAAAACTTTTTAAAAAGTAAATTCTCAAGTATTCAAATTTAACTTGTATGACGAAACGCGTTTTTCAAATATCACTTCGAAACTTATTTTCGTGTAGAAAATTATTGTATCTTCAGATAACAATGTAACATCTCCTTACCTTTCTGCATTTGATTTTCATGTTTTCTACATTTTGCTCTCCTATTCTGGAACCAAACCTAAAACATAAAAATAAATGTGAAAGTAATGAACTGAAAAAATCCTGAATATATCTTGTGTGTGGATAACAATCGGTAAATCATGATATTCTTAAAGACATGTTTGGATGAGTCACTTCAAATTTCAATTACCAATCACAGTCAATGGGGAATTCTCCACCTGACGACAATCAACTATTTTCTATTAAAGATCTATAAAACACTGCAATTTAAACACACCATTTCAACATTTTCTTTAAAAAAATTATTCAAGTACTTGAAAATGAAAAATAAAATTGGGCATTTAAAATTTAAAGGGATTTGTTTCTATTTCACCATCTGGCAACATCGGCTACAAATTTCACAGATAAAAAAGGACAGCAAATCTGTTACGTTAATAAGTTAAACAGAGAAGACATTATTCCGAGCACCGATCTATAATAAAATATAGGTCTGTGGTTCCGAGTCATTCTGTGACATTTTGTGTACTGTGTGCCTTACCCCTAACAAAGACAGATATATTATGGTACTTCTTCTAGCATACTACCATCCAATACGTTTTGTAGGCGCTGTTGCTAACATGTCAATTAGAAACAAAACCCTTTGAAGTTTAAAACCCAACATTTGAAAAATTATTTTGAATACTTTTCGCAGTGAAATTGAAAAACTCATGAATGAAACTCAACTTTATTTTGTTCAAACTTGCATTTGCTCCAATAACCCAAATTGAGGAGAATTCCCCATTGAAGTAAATAATTTTCAAATGTCGAAAGGTCATCGACTGCGGGCCTTCAGCATTGTGGACTTTGTTGCCAACTCCATATGCCACATTCGATGTAGTAGCGACAACGCAAGAGTCGTGCAGGAGTCACCGCAGTCCAGCTACGAAATACAATAATGCCATAAATTATATTGAAAATATTTCATCTCTGACTGAAGTTCGAACCCGTGACCACTAGCTCCAAAGTCGGACACCCCCTTCCACTGCTCAGCGTCAAGGATTTCATCCTCTTCAGTATCGTTGAATTAATCTTGTTGAAACTGGGATATTGTTGTTGTTATTTGCGTCAACCAGCTGCACACCCTTGAGAGTACAACCCTCAAAAGTCTTCGAAAGACTTGTCCGAGCAAGGGAAGACGTAGCCCTTACCTTTTAACGTGTGATGCCATGCACGATATGGGCATGGAACCATAGATAGATAGATATATAATAGATAGATAGGTGGACATTTATTTATCAGGAACAAATTTACACTGGATTCATACGTGGAAAAATAGAAAAATAAAATGAAAAATATTTACAATCACAAACTGGACAAATTAAAAGATCATTATGAAAATATAAAATTAGACAATATACATATAAAAGTATAAACAGATTGCTAACAATTTGAAAATAATTCAACATGCATGAGAGTATAAAATTTCACTCAATGATATGAGCCAGTAGATTATGAGCAATACGTAATGCAAGCCTATAGAAATTTGTCAGTATTCACCAGAAGACGACTGCGGATAGAAGCAGTCAAATCGTTGTGATCATACAAATTATAAGACGATGGAAGTCCGAAATGAATGTACTCAAATCAATTCGATGTTTCTAATTAATTTTTCGTTTCCATTCAAAAATAAATTTTAAGGAATGATTTATCGCTTTTGGTAATGTTATTTTTCACGCATATTTAGTAAGTAGTTTCATTATTGGTTTTTCTCCTGTTATTCTTCCGAGATTACTTTTCCATCTCAAAAGGGCGACAATACATTACATTTCCACCCTCCCCCAAAATGAAACTTCTCACTTCTCGAACCGAAAACTACCAGTAAAAGGTCCAGTTCCACTCTGGACCATAAAATCTTGATGCGAATTTTTTTCAATAAATCAAGAAGGTTGTAACATAAATACAAATAAAGTAAAATGGTCAGTTGAGGGTTCGGAACGGCTCATCCCATTAGCTACTCGAGCGTGCAGAATTAGTGTTTTTCTTATGCTACTGGTTCCACACGATTGACTCCAAGTAATGCCACTATTAGCAGATAATTTCCTAATGAATACGTATGATGTGTAGGGAATAGAAATCTCATCAATTAAGTGGTGGATTAACGACCTTAGGGGTGTATTAAGACTGATTGATATCTCGGAGTATACGAACGTTTAGCTGTTTAGCTGCAGTTCCAAATCCGATGAATCGGTCACTTCTCAATGCCTGCGACCAGGAATGGACTGGCTCAAGATTTGTAATTATATTATGTATTATTCCGACGACGTTGAATGAATATTTCATCAAATTGTATATTACGTATACCACGTGAATATTTACAGTTACATGAGCCTAAAACGTGTTTCAGAATTCAGTATCAAAATTTCAGGGGTGTATTTTTCAGTTCAAAATAAGGTTTGTGTTGAAGCATTTGACACTATTTGAAGGTTCGTCTAACATTAAAATGAAAAATCAACCATACTCATTCGCACATCTGGCGGACATCCATTTTGTTTATGGTCTAGAATTAGTTACGCACTTTGCAGCTCTGAGGTTGTACGTGCTAAGATTTCCTAATCGTCGGATTCCCAACTATAGTCGGTTCACAAGTTCCATTTCGACAAAAACCTAGGCTGGACCACCAAAAAATATGATTTTGGTTGCATTCGATTGCACTCGAAAATTGCGGCCGACAATAATTGCGAAACTTTTAAACATAATGTAAAAGACAAAAGACTGGTTTGCTTTTTTGCAAACATTTCAAAAACTGCTTGATATAACCAAAATTTAAAAAAATGTCCTGTAGGAGCAGAAAATTTTCCAAACAAAGTCCCGCCTTCCCGAACTGTAACGACAATATTTATAGTGTAGTAAAACTGCACTATCTAATTTTCCTAATTTATTTAAAACACTATTTACAACAATTATTCACTAAAACATTTACTTCAATAACTATTTCAATTTATTTCTACTGTGGCTATCTATCAGCGAACTCTGGAATTGTAACTAACTCTCAATTCTGACTGTCCCCCATCTGCTATACAGCGGCTATATATAGTAGCATTTACAGTTTTCGATCTTTCCAGTCTGTTCGGCGACTCCTTAGAGGCTCCTAGAATGTTCGGTTAGAACTTCGCGTCTCTTCCACGGATGAGTCATGTGTTTGTCAGAAGAGGACTTGTTTACATTTCGAGTGTGGAGTGTAATTGGATGATCAGGGCCGGTCCCGAGGCCAGTCTCGAAATCGTTAACAATAGTTTTGATTTGGAGGTGAAAATTGAGCCAGTAACGAATAGCGACTCTAGCAGGCGCGTCAACCGAATCAGAAGATTTCTACCGATAAATAATTATTAAGGAATAAAAAAATTGTATTATCTAAACACACAAATAAATAAATAATTCGTAACAAAAAAAATTTAACGCAATTTTTTAATTTGCCATGCTTTTATTAAATAGGTTAGTTTTTACCAGTTAACTTAAAAACGCTGATTATTTCAGAACTAAAAATCTATTCTTGAAAGGGTTTAGAAACAATCTCCATTGAAAAAAATTTAAAATTCAGATTTGTCACTTTTTTATTAACATTCAAAAGTATTAAAAAATGAAGTAAAGTTTTTTTTTCAATCATTTTAATTATTTTGATTTCTTATATATATATATATAATATATAACTATAATTTTTTTCTCGTTTTCAACTTTCTTTATTTAAATAATTGTTACAAACAAATGCATTTTCAATGAGACTTTTGAACAGTTTTTTTGAGAATCTAATCATTGATGAAAATAATGATTTTCGAGGAAAAAAAAATGTAATTTTTCCTATTTTTTTATACAATTCTCAAACTCATATTGTACTCATATTGTAATAAAAAGTTGATAACAAAAATGTCTACAGAAGATGAAAGAACGTGATACATAATGATACGAAAAAAAAATTGTTCCTCAATATTAATATTCAGTCACAAAAAAAATTGTTAATTGTTTTTTGTCAATAAAATTTATTTTACGAAACGGGTTTTCTCTTAAAAATCATTATTTTCATTAAGGACTGGATTTCCAAAAAAAACATTTTTAAAAGTCTTATTAACAATGAATTTGCTTATAACAATTGTTCAACTAATGAAAGTTGAAATTTAAAGAAAATTACAATAATATAACTTTCACAAATGAGAAAAGAAAATAATTGGAGAAAAAATCCTGATTTACATTCTTAAATTTTTAATACTTTTGATTTTTAATAAAAAAGTGAAAAATCTAAATTTTTCAATTTTTCCACTGGGAAACCCTTTCAAGAGTGGCTCCAATGAGTTTTTATGATTACTTTCAACTGGTAAAAATTTACTTATTAACAAAATCATAGTTAATTAAAAAAATTGGCTTAACATTTTTTGTTGTCGAACTATTGTTTATTTCTGTGTTTAGATAGTACTACAATTTTTTTATTGTTATAAGTTTATATTTCTACATTTAAATTTTTTTTTAACAAGCTTCTGATTCTGTAGGCGCGCCCGCTAAGGCCGCTTCTCGCCTTTAGCTCAATTTTCACCTTCAAATTAAAATAATAAATATCGTCGGATTTTCTTAGGAAATTTTCTGCTCTTTTGAGGATCTGTTTTCAAATTTTGGTTATGTCAAATAATTTTTCGAATATTTGAAAAAAACCAAACCATTCTATTGTCTTTTACGTTACTGTTTATGACTTTTGCAACTTTCGTCGGCCGCAATTTTCCTAGAATTCATGGCCTCCTAGATCATCCGATCTAACGCGAATTCTTTTAATGGGGATTTGAAATCTTTGGTTTATGAACACAGACCTTTCGGAGATCAAGAACACCTTGAAGATACGATAAGAGAATGTGCTGCCCAAGCTCCGCCAGTTAAGTCTAGGAAGATTTCAAGGGACATGTATCGTCGAACCATCTTGAGCATTGAGAGGAACGGAGGACAAGTTGACATTCAATTTAATTTTGTTTCTCACTGTTCATTTCATTAACTTTATTTAATTTATTTTTAGATTCCATATCATGTGTTGTTTTGATGAATTCATCACATAATTTCGCCAAAATGATACTTATTGTACAAAAAATATAACTTTTGAGATGCGTTTTATCAAGAAACTGAAATTCACTCAGTATATCTGATATAGGGGCTAAGTAGGTTTTGAGACGAACTTAAGTTAATGACAAATTTATTTTTTCATCACACATGAAGGTTTTTTCCATTTGTTGCGTACTTTCTGAATGTCATTGTGTATCACAGAAAGTTCTAATATTTTATTTAACTCGTGAGTGAAGTTTTGTTGATTGGCCTTGTATATCGCCATATATAGTATCACATCCATAAAATTTTATTTCTATGCTTGAAACTGAGATAAAAATTTAGCAAATCTTTTTTTCCATTGTGGAACATTCAATTCTTTAGACACCTCTTCTGTATTTTCCATGTTGCTCCATTGGCCTGAATAAGTTCAGCCAAACTCAATTAGATTAGGGGTTGGCCCGTTTGGCCGATGGCACAACGGCTCTGGCTGTGATGAAACAAACCACTTAATGAATTGATTGTATTAATGTTAGTGCTTCGCTTAAGACCCGTTCACCTTTCTGGATTTAAGAATGAATCAATTTGATAAACGATCCATCTGAAAAATCTGTTCAGTCTGAATTTAATGTGATTGGGTCGTTTAGGCAAATGATATGGGGGCGTGCAGAAATTTTGCATATTATGTTCACTTTTCGGTGGTGATCGCCACTTTCAGTAAATTGAATTGATTGAATGCCTATCGCATAAAATCACGAAAAATTTCGGTAGCTTGGAGGCTGAAGTATCTGGTCGTGGAACTTCTGGCTCGCATTGGACAAAGGTTCGAGACCTCAGTCAGCGGGAATTTATTTCTCAAGTGCATCGGTTTCTTGAGGCGGCCACATGTCTTATTGTAGAGCAAGTGTGATTTGAGTTGCCTGGATGGCAATACCGACTTCTGGTGCTTGCTTGAAGTGCACACCGACCGATGGTGCTCTAGGTTTTCCGCGTTTTCCTACAGCAAAAAAGTGCGATCCTAATGCCGGACCTGACCGGTTACGTTGGAAAAATCGAGCTCGGCTCGTTAACAATGCATGCCTGACATCATCAATAAATGAGAGCCGCCTAAGAAACATCTAGATGAGTCACCGAATATTCCAAACTATTCTAAACTGCGACCTCTCGCGTAGTCCTTCGGTATTTCTTGACAGATCCAACAAAAGCGTCTAGCGGTTATAAACGCAAGACACCCTACGAGAGATTGCAGTTTACAATTTACAATTCGCAGTTAACAGCTAGTTTCAATTAGAGTTTGAAAATAAACAGAGTCGGTTTAACAATTGTGGTATAAATTACTATAGTTAGTTAAAATGAATCAGAAATTATAGTTTCCAAATAAGGTTGAAGATTTAGTATAGCAAAGTGCATTTTTGTTACAATACGTTCTAATGGGAGAAGATAATATTTGGTCCTTTTTGCAAGGAGTATAAGTCTGATATTTTGATTCCCGTCAGGAGAAAATAATAAAAAAGTTATGATTTCTCTGCCCTATTGTCGTTCTTGATGATACCATTTCCAGAGCGTTATTAATTTTCTTGTTGTATCCTGAGGCAGATACAGCCTGAAATTCAAGGAAGGAGCTGAAAATAACTACAAACATTTTCGAATAGTTTTGGAAACAGTCACTCGTGCTATGAAAAATTTTACGAGTGGTTGTTCATAAACAATACACAGAGCCTGGCAATAATAGTACCTATGAGTGGGGCTCAATATCTCTCATCCTGGTGCACAAAGGTAAAAAGTATCTCTACCTACTTAATCTTTCCACATGAATGTTCAACTCATTTCTCAATTAAAAAAAAATGGGTAACTAATTGAACTTTCCAAATGGGAAGAAGCTTAACAAGCTCAAATTGGTTGAAAATTAATATTGATAATGAAGAATCAAATTTGACAAAAAAAATCAACTGGCAAGAATAGGACAGAAAACAGGTAGAGAACAGTTTAGGTATTCTATAATCAAACTAAAAGATTTCAACTGTTCACGCATATTTTTTTCATCTTGTAATTTCTATAAGTATGTACATCCTATACAATGACATTATCCTTCTCGAGATTTCAACAGAAAACAGCTATTGCCCCTCACAACTGTTGAATTACATCTATATGAATATCGATTGAAACTTTCAGTTTGTGGAGGAAATTAATTTCTTAAGTTGAGTTAATAAGATTCCACAGTCAGAAAATAAAAAAATGTGAAATCAAGGTTTACAATCAGTTTGCTCGTAAAGGCCGCTGCGTTTACAAGACTGTTGTTTTGAAAAATATAATTTAATTTTGTCAGTATCACAAAAAATTAGTTAATATAATTATAAGTTAAATTGACTGAATAATATAAATCGATTTCAAAAAACGTTGGAAGTTTCGTATACTACAGTAGTTTCCACAGCACTACGATTAGAGGAATAATTGGACCCCATTATGCAATAAGGAACCTACTACTTTTAGGCAAAATAGATATGCCGTATTTAAGAACTCAATTATCGTTCTTAAGGTTCTGCAGTTTGTTTCTTAAGGTTATAATTCGATAGAAAAAACATTAAACAATTAAAAATGTCCTTCTTTAAAAACAATATCATTTTCAATAATCAGTAGACTAATTTTACTCTGAATTATGTTTTTGTCGGTTGGTTCTTTATTGCATAACGGGGTCCAATTAAAATACTGGAGCAACTGATAATTGTCCGGCGATGATTCGTAGATGTTCATACATTGTTGTCTACTTCACAAGCGAAATTAGATGGTTTGTGGATAGTGTAGATTACGAGACTGACTAGTTTAAGACACTTTACTGTTGTTATTCGTTGGCAATATTCAACGAATTTTTCCTCAACAATCGTCGATGATTCATGTCAAGGAGCAAATTTATTGAATTTCGCTTTTTGTTATTCATTATGCGAGGGCTCGACAATAGTTAATTGACATTATTTATTTTTTCTTATGTTCGTAACAGTGTGAGAACTACTGAATACGTCTCTGTTATCAAAACTTGTTAAAAAATTCATTAGTATATTTGGATATAATGATATATTTTTTTGACGAAAGTCAGTCAACTTGTATTTCAGTTTCAAAATCCATTGTCAACGATCTACTATGCTCCATCACTAATTGATTAGTTTATACATGAGAGTGATGACCCACCCGCTTCATTGACTAGAGGATTATGTTTTTACTGACTGCCAAATTTGGTTGATTGCAAAAGAAAAGTAAAACTTCAGAAATGGTAAAATTTTAAAAACATTAGGCTTTGTGAGAATTATTTTATTACTATACAGAGTGAGCCATTGAAAACGAATGAGGTGCTCTGTAGGTCGACAGAACCGGATTAAAAAAATCACTCTGACACATCAACTACATCTTCGAAGGGGACATTGATTACGATGCAACTCATCTGAAATACATTTCATCCCTAGGTTCTGTGGCCACCATCCCTAAATATTGAATGGTAACATATGGCAAATGATACCTCATTTGGAAGGTATTTTCCTTGGATTTTGGCGAAACGTCAAAAGCCAAGAAAAATGGACACACGACCGAAAACCCAAAAGCGTTACAGAACATCACACATTTTGTAGCATTCTTCAATTTTTCGATGTCGCAGATCTTGCAGAGATGCAAGTTCCGTTACATAGATCTTGTTTTTAAAGTGACCCCACGGGAAAAATCGAGTGGGCTTAAATCTGGAGATCTGGCTGGCCACTCTAAGAACCTCTTACAATCGAATTTCCTGGAAACACCCAATACAAAGACACTCCAACAGGATGTACATGATGTGGAAGTGTCTTACTGAAAAGTCAAATGATCCTCTTGATAACGATCGTCGTTCTCAATCATATCAACTAACTATGGATAACAAACTCATCTGGTAACCTGCACAGACTTGCCTTTGGGTACACTCTATGAGTGTTCATGAGGAATGTATTGTATTGATGATAGCAATAATATTGAAACTTTGTGGAGAACTAGTGGCCTGTAAAGGACTCCGAAATGGCTTTCCGTGACTTTGGCTGAATTTTTGGTATGTTGCAGTTCGTTACGAGCTGATCAAAAGTGTCCACAGCCACAAAGCTCAAAAATGGATATTTTTCGGGATATGAAGCTTTGAAAATGGATTTTTTCCCTTTTTTTTTGGTATTTGCTCATCCATCATAGAGCTCTCATTTCTTGTTGGGATGGAATTTCAATATTCGATGCCTAGAACCCGACTGAGAAATGGTCTTCCTCAGTTATATACGGCACCGTTATCAAAAATTTTTCATACACTGCTCCACAGTGCCTATGAAATGAGGTACAAATTCCAAGATATTCCAAACACCTTTCCATGCTCAGGATGACGCTAGAATAATTTATATTTTCGAAGATGACATATTTCGGATATTTTTTGAAGAGAAAAGATAACCGATTTCAAATATATCTGATGTCCAATAATATTTAATGTCTTCTAAAATGTTCATAACGAGGCCCAGCGATCGGTAATGAGGAAAAATGAAAAAATCTTATTCATGTATCCACAGAGATAACAATTGTTACCATTAATGATTTCATTTACATATTATATGGTATTTGTTTCTCACAAATCTCGATAATCTAACAATGGAGTGCCAAGACGTTTTCCTCAGAATGGCTCGAAATTGATAATAGCTCCTCACATCCAAATGAATCCGTGAAAATGTCTGCATCTTTGATACGTGATAGTACTTTCCAGGTAGAATGGGGTAGTTCAAGTGTTGGAAGCAAACTATGAATGGAACATTCGATATTTACACCCAAAGTTTACAAATATGAATAACTATTTATTCATATGATTGTTAACAAATTGAATAAATGGATGAATCGAAAACAATATATTAGTGAGAATAACATTCATAATAATAACAATAATAATAATAAAGAACATCGACGAACCATCAAAGTAGGACGATTTTCGTCATTGAGTTTTCAGCTCCTGGCGAAACGAACATCGTCCGAAAAGAGGAGGAAAAAACGGACTAAATATCGAGATCTTATCTTCGAACTCCGCAGGCTTTATCCAAACCATTCTGTCAAGATAGTGGTTCTGATAATAGGGGTCCTTGGTGGAATGATGGACACACTGCTCTCTAACTTGAAAATAATACCGGCTTGCCATGATGCGGCAGAAAACTTGGCCGGAAGAATGCAGAAGGCCGTAATTCTTGGTTCACTCCGTCTTCTCAGGGCACATGACTCTCGGACCCAGTAATCACTCACCCCACGGACGTGGGAAGTGTTCACTGGGGTTAATGATACACCAGCGCGCCCTCCGGAAGTGTCGGGGCTCCGGAGACAGGGCATTCCTAACGAATTAAAAAAAAAAAGAACATCGACGAAAACAAAGTAAAAGCAGCCATTGGAAATACAGTCTAATAGAAATGGCCAGGTTTTGACGGCATAACCAATTTTTGGCTGAAAAAGCTCCATGCAGCACATAAGAATTGACAACAGAATGATTAATAACAACCAAAGCATTCTGGATTGGCTGACAAATGAAAGAACATACCTAATACCCGAAAATGAAAACACAGAACTAGCTAAGAACTACAGACCGATTACCTGCCTCAATAATATCTATAAAATTCTTACAAAAATAATATATGAGAGATTGCACGACCAATTGTTTCCAGCCGAACAAAAAGGATGTGTCAAAACACGTACGGTTGTAATAATCGCCTTCTCACAAGCAAAATGCTATATTAGGATTATAAACAAAGTAACAAATATATGTCACTAGCATGGATTGACTAAATATAGAACATCCTCTACCCTCATTTCTTTCATCAGCAAAACAATCAACAAGTGGAATATCGATCTGCAACTGATGTCAGACCCCAAAAGCAACAGTAACACCAACAGCACCGCTGAAAATGTATAAATATGGGCCGCGGTGGTGTGCGGGTTGAGTTCTCGCCTCATAAGCCAAAGAGCGTGAGTTCGAATCTCAGCATTGCCACCGGTCTCGTGCATGGCATCACTCGTATTAAAAGGTAAGGGCTATGTCTTCCCTAGCTCGCACAAGTCTATGACTTTTGAGAATTGCACGTAGGGGTGCAACCGGTTGACGGATATAACAATTTTAACAATAACAATTTTAACAAAAAAAAATAGATAGTGAGATATTCAAAGAGGGTTCATAGTCGTTTATATATGTGGAAACTCCAACGCAACATTTATAAAAATAGTTAGTATTTTCAAGAATACAGGTCTAAGTATCAAAAGTTCTATCCATAATTTGCTTCCAACACCTGAACTTTCCATTTTATCTACAGTGTGTACCGCTTTTCATGAATACACCCTAATATCTCAGTTATTAATAATGCGATTTTCTTGAAATTTTGGTGGTGATTATATGTTAGGTAAATGAAGTATTTTGGCATAGTGAACATTTTCATCGACCATAGGCGTGCGGTGTGGGGGGTAAAAAAAAGCTGTTTTTTGGGAAAATGATATTAGGGCTCATTTTAGATAACTTTTTTTATCAGAATTAGAATCAGCATGCCCAAAAACCCCCCAATCCATATTTTCGAAATCTCAAGAGCTGATTTGAGGAGAAAAAAAAAATGCACTTTTTTCGTCAATGCACCCGAATATCTGTTATTAGCGATTTTCTTGAGATTTTGGTGGTGATTTTATGTTAGAAAAATGAAGCATTTGGCATAGTGATCCTATTCATTCACCATTGGCGTGCGAAGTTGGGGAGAGAAAAAAGGCATTTTTTGAGAAATGAATATTAATGCATATTTAAGACAACTTTTCTTATCAGATTCGGAATCAGCATCCCCAAAAACCCTTTAATTCATATTTTCAACATCTCAAGAGCTGATTTGAATAAAAAATTATTCAACTCTTTTGTCAATAAGTCCTTGTAAGCAAAATTCAATCCGTCTTTCAAAATAACCATTTAACACGGTATGTGTAAATTTTGGTTTAAATGCCCTAATCCTGTTGCGTTTCAAACATCTCTATACTTTGTTTTTCGTTGAATTCATTGTCCTCGCAACTGACCTTACAGTACCAATTGGATTGTTTCGAAATTCGAAATGTTCGTCGATCATGATGCCTTCCATTGAATATTCCAGCAACCTGACGCGTAGATCTTTCATTATTACCAAATAATCGGATAATCTCCACTTCTTCTCCAAGGATATAAGGGGCTCATTTTAGACAATTTTTTTTATCAGATTTGGAATCAGCGACCGCAAAAACCCCTCAATTCATATTTTCGAAATCTCGAGAGCTGATTTGATTAGAAAACAAAATTAAATTCACTTTTTTTCAATATATTGTTTATTTCTAACTTTTTATTTCAAATGCCCTAATCCTATATTAAATTTCAAACACCTTCGTTTCCTTATATTCTGTATCGTTTACAACTGCCCTTATACTACAATTTAGGTATTTCCGAAGATACGCACACTTTGTCACCGTTGGCTTGCCGATTTGAGTTTTCATGCAAATTAATGAAAGAGTGCTTTGAAACAAAAGTTTTTGTTTGACATCGGTAATCAGTACGAACTGTCAATAAGTCAAGCAGTGTTACTTAACTGTTATTAAGATGGCACACAACCGAAGAGTAGTTCTTACAATTGGAGATTTTCCGCTTATTTGGTAATAATGAAAGATCTACGCGTCAAATTGCTGGAATATTCAATGGAAGACATCATGATCGAGAACCAATTTCTCACGATACCGTTGCCAAAATCAACAGATTGTTCGCAAGGACTGGAGCGGTTTTCAAAATAAGACCAGGGAGGTACAATTTAAATCAAAGACACTATCCAGACGACGAACGTATCTTAGCAGAATTTCGAAACAACCCAAATGGTACTGTAAGGGCAGTTGCGAGGACAATGAATTTAACGAAAAACAAAGTATGGAGATGTTTGAAACGCAACAGGATTAGGGCATTTAAACCAAAATTTCTACATACTCTGTTAAATGGTGATTTTGAACGACGGTTTGAATTTTGCTTATGGTTGCAGGGTAACTATCTTAACGACAGACTTTTTCTGAAGAACATGATGTTTACTGACGAGGCAACGTTTACAACAAACGGTGTGGTGTCTAGTCAAAATTGTAGGTTTTGGGCAGCTGAAAATCCGAATTGGGTAATTCATTGCAAAAACCAATACAGTGAAGAAGTTAACGTGTGGTGTGGCATATTCAACGAACGGATTGTTGGCCCTTATTTCCTGGATAACCTGACCGGACAAAATTTTCTAAATTTTTTACAAAATGGTCTCTATGATTTTCTCATGGAATTGCCATTAGCACAAAGACAAAACTTAATCTTTCAATTAGATGGGGCCCCCGCACACAATTCTGGGATAGTTCGGAACTTTTTAAATGCAATTTTCCCTATGAAGTGGATAGGTAGAAATTCTCCTTTGGAACCATGGCCCCCTAGATCGCCAGATATTACCCCTTGTGACTTTTTTCTGTGGGGGCATTTGAAGAATAAAGTGTATGCTACTCGTCCGCGTAATAGAGAGGAACTTTGCTTTGCAATTAGGCAAGCGTGTCAGGAAATAACTCCCCAAACTTTAAGAAAAGTGAATGTACGTTTGAGAAGAATTGTTGAAAAGTGTATTGTTTCAGAAGGTAGTTATGTTGAAAACACAAGAATCTAAAATAAAGTAATTCGTAATTTTGTTACCACTGTTACAAATAAAGAACTTATTAAAAAAAAGACTTAAACTTTTTTTTTGTTCAAATCAGCTCTTGAGATGTTGAAAATATGAATTAAAGGGTTTTTGGGGATGCTGATTCCGAATCTGTTAAGAAAAGTTGTCTTAAATAAGCATTAATATTAATTTCTCAAAAAATGCCTTTTTTCTCTCCCCAACTTCGCACGCCAATGGTGAATGAATATGATCACTATGCCAAATACTTCATTTTTCTAACATAAAATCACCACCAAAATCTCAAGAAAATCGCTAATAACAGATATTCGGGTGCATTGACGAAAAAAGTGAATTTATTTTTTTTCTCCTCAAATCAGCTCTTGAGATTTCGAAAATAGGAATTGGAGGGTTTTTGGGGATGCTGATTCTAATTCTGATAAAAAAAGTTATCTAAAATGAGCCCTAATATCCTTTTCCCAAAAAACAGCTTTTTTTTACCCCCCCACAACGCACGCCTATGGTCGATGAAAATGTTCACTATGCCAAAATACTTCATTTACCTAACATATAATCACCACCAAAATTTCAAGAAAATCGCATTATTAATAACTGAGATATTAGGGTGTATTCATGAAAAGCGGGACACACTGTACTAGAAAGTACTATCAGGTGTCAAAGATGCAGACATTTTCACGGATTTCGAGCCATTCTGAGGAAAATGTTTTGGCACCCCATTGTCAGATTATCGAGATTTGTGTGAATGACATTAATAGTGATCACAATTGTTATCTCTGAGGATATATGATTAAGATTTCTCCGTTTTTCCCCATTACAGCTCGCTGATCCTTTTTATGAACAGTTTGGAAAACGTATTTGATAGTATTGGATTTTAGATATATTTGGGATCAAATATTACGGCCTCTCTTCAAAAAATACCCGAAATATGACATTTTCCAAAAATGTAAATTATTCTATGTTATCTTGTAGCATGGAAAGATGTAGGGAAGATCTTGGAATTTCTACTTCGTTCCATAGACAGTGTACAAAAGTGTATGACATTTTTTCGAAAACGGTGCCTAATATAACTGAGGAAGACCATTTTTCAGTCGGGTTCTAGGCGCCGAATAGTCGAATTCCATCCCAACAAGAAATGAGAGCTCTCTGATGGATGCGCAAATACCCCAAAAAATGGAAAAAATCCATTTTCAAAGTTCCATATATAGAAAACATTTTTGAACTTTGTGGCTGTGAACACTCCTGATCAGCTCATCAAGAACCACAACATACCAAAAATTCCGCCAAATTCACGGAAAGCCATTTCCCATAAGAAATGTGCGGAGTCCTTCAGGTGAATGAAGGGCGGGAGAGTGAATATATGATGTAATAGGACTTACCAAGTCTTCTTATATTCCTTCATTCACGGTATATTGTCTTCCGTTCAAAAAGGCGTATGTTGCACTAACATTGAGATTCAGAGCAAGTAAAGTATGAATCACTACTGGATGTAGTATGTAATAATACAAAACGGCGTATAGGTTGCACTACGTTAAGCAAGAGACACTATTACTTGTTGCGAATACAAATTGAACTGAACTCGTTGTGTCCCACATCAAAATCTTCAACTCTCTCTATCGCGACAAGGGTGCTTACAAAAAATACGTACATTTTCAGTTGAAAAATAATACCAGCAAACATCCCCCATAGTCGGGGTATTCCAATTTAAAAAAAGGTCGATTGTAATTGTTAACAAAATAACTGTTTTGAAGAAATGAAAAACTAAAAAATATTACTATAAACTATTATTTTATGATATGAGTATCGACCTACAGAGCAGCTGTTTCATTTTCAATGACTCACTCTGTATATGCAATTAGTTTAGTAAATGTCCCATAATAAATTTATCATTCAGCATTCCTCACAACCCGTAAACACAGTATAAGATATTCAGTGTCGTAAACATCTAACGCCACTGGGAAAGCGAATAATTTTATTAAAGACGATGCCAGCAATTACTTTACCTGTACTCGGGCTTCACTTAATCCCAGTCGCTGGCTTAACTCTTCCCTCATGAAGGCATCAGGGTAATGCGTCTCATCGAACAGCCTTTCTAATTCATTTAGTTGCTCCAGAGTGAAATTCGTCCGGGATCTTCTCTGCTTCGTCGAGGATTTCACAGATACAGAGTGGTTAATGGAAGCGTCCCTGTCTCTGGAAATCGTCAGCTCTTCGATATTGTCGTCTTGGTCGGTAACTATAACTGAAAATCGAAAGGAGATAATGAGAGGTCAATGACAAAATTGCAATTCACTTATCGAAGTTAATAAATCGGTCTCTCTATTCGCATTGGTCATGCCTTTGGGTACACTCGTTCTTTCATTCTTGGTCATAAAGATACAAAATACAAGAATCCGCTAAATTGTAAATTTTTTACAATATTTGTATGAACTGTGAATTCGAGCACTTCACCATAAGTTCCAGAAGACAAAAATCCAAATACAATTTCAATCATTCTAAAATATTGTCTGCAAATCCAAAACAAAAACATCCGATATAGACCCGGATTAGACGGCACTTTCGGAGAATTAAAAACTATAAATTTTCGAAGATCTAAGATTTGCGTCATTACCAGATCGGGAAATGAAGAGGCATTTGAAGATATATCAGAATTAATTCAATATTCGTAAGGGAAAGTAGTTGTTGTCTGAGAGATATTCGCCTCAATTTCCGTCTGGTGGGAATCCCTTGAAAACGATTGTAGATACCCAACAATCGAAAAGTCGTGACTTGAAACCATGGATATATGGTTTTTTTCCTCTTCTTTTCTAGGCGACAGCTTGCCGTAAAAGCTCACCCATCTATTTGGATGAATGACCTTAAACTATATGCCTCTGTAGAGAAGGAACTTCATAAGTCCTTAAGGGATACATTTACATCTCAAAAGAGGATGATGGGAGGAATATGGAGTTCAGGGAGAAACAACGTCATTATCAAGAAAAACTCACTCGGCGGCAAGTATCAGCACAAACTCAGATAGATCTGGTCATCAGAACTGTTGGAGAAAAACAAAGTTGCTACAACTAATATGCTTGCCATTTTGATTCAACTCTACTCCTTTGGAGTTATGGCATGGGCTCAGAAAAACTTACAAAATGAAGCATATTCATAAAAGCTTGCATCCTATATCGTCCGTTCCACGGTTATACTTCCCCATAAAACAGGGAGGCCGTGGACTTTCGAATTTGGAGTGTCTACATAACAGAATGGTTCTGGATGGAGCACGTGAAGTTATCAGGAGTACAGATCCCCTCCTCTACATGGTCTGCAACCATGAAAAAGTAGGGATTAGAGAATTTTTTCAAGGCAGCAACCCGTGCGGCCCATGAACTCGCCGGTCTCGTATCCGATACTGAACGGATGAACCCAAACTCTGTCACCGAGCTGGGACCCGTTCAGCAAAAATCTCACGTCAAAGCTGCGGAAAGTGAGATACTCCTACAGCTACAGTAGAATAAGCCAATGCATCTTCAAGTACATTGAAGACCTTGACTTATCCAGAAACCTGACCTTCGCATTTCTGAGGTCAAGTGGGCTGAGGTCAGAAACCAAGGGATTCATGATGGCCTGCCAGGATGGTGTCTACAACACCCTCCTCTACCTAGTCACGGTGATGGGTATAGAGGTCCCTGACACTAGATGCAGAGCGTGTTGTGGGGCAGCCAAGACCATAATGCATATGCTGTCAGCTTGTCTAGCTTATAGGGTCTTAGCATATATTTACAGGCATAACGCGGCGTTACGAGTGTTGTACCACCATCTTGAACACTCGTATGGTATAGCCTTATGCTCCGGGGATATTGAGTCCGTTGTGAAGAAAGAGAAGTGCCGAATCTATTGGAACTACTCATTCCCCACCCTCAGACAAATACAGGCCAATAATCCTGATGCAGTCCTCCTCGACCATCAAAGTAGGACGATTTCCGTCATAGAGTTTTCGGCTCATGGCGAAAGAAATATCGTCCAAAAAAGGAGGAAAAATGGACAAAATATCGAAAGTTACTCTTGGAACTCCTCAGGCTTTACCCAAACCATTCAGTTCTGATCATAGGAGTACTGTGAAATGATGGACACGCAGCTGTCGAATCTGAAAATCATACCGGCTTGCCGTGATGCGGCAGAAATCTTAGCCGGACGAATGCAGAAGGACGGAATTCTTGGTTCACTCCGCTTACTCAGGGCACATGATTCTCAGGCCCAGTAATCACTCACCCCACGGATGTTTTTTTCTCAATTTGTCTATGTTTTTTTTATTTATTGGTAGTAGATTGTATAACCTTGGAGCAATGTATTTACTTGAACGTTCGCCAATTGTTTTTGGACTTGTACTGGCATATATTAATTTCCCTCTGGTTCCATAATTATGATCTAGATATTTTTTCTTATGGATGGTATTTTAAGAGTTTCATCAAAATAGCTGGCGTACATCAGGAATCTGGCTCTTTCGAAATAGGGAATCAGTTGGGAAGTCGACATTCTTCCGGATTTTGAAAATCCTTTAATGGATTATATTCAGGTGGTGTTCAGCAACTCCACCCCTTCCCAAATACCATAAGTAATGAGCGACTGGACGAGAGAAAGATACAATATTCTCATATTATTTATCAAATCAATGAAGTATCTCAGGTACCTGTATCTAGACAGTTATCCCCGTATTTCATCGAATACATTTTTGATGTGAAACTCTCATCGGAGGTGTCGATCAAGTGTAATTAATACCTAGGTATTTCACTGTTGTTGCCTCAGGTATTTGTGTGTTATTGTCTATATTCTGGGAGCTAAGATTTGTTTTACTCGAGTAAGTTGTGAATGTTACAAATTGTTTTGTCACAGTTCAAGAACTTTGAATGAAGTGATTTTTATATTTTCATTCAGTTCAGTTATGTAACAAATACCTGGATATTGTTAAAATTGTTATATCAGTCAACCGGTTGCACCCCTACGTGCAACCCTCAAAAGTCAGAGACTTGTGCGAGCTAGGGGAAGACGTAGCCCTTACGTTTTAATACGTGTGATGCCATGCAAATTTACACTATGTCGAATTACCAAACTGCCTTTCACAAAAGTTAACTTTTCTTCAGGTATGTTTATAGACATACGGAGAGTTTGGCACAGGAAATCATCCAAATGACAAAAAAAAATAAAGCAAATGATTTAAATTTTCTTAATAATCTTGATTGGGAACTCCTGAGCTATCCTACCCTAAAATGATCGAAGAAATATACAATTGTCCACTACTTTTTACGGAAGACCATTAATCTGATCATGAAAATGGTGGATTACGAATGGAAGAAATTTTCTGTAATGCAATATGTATAAGGAAAATAACAGGATCCAATCACCCAATGGTTGCAGAAGAGCCCCATCACAAAAGTATTGAATTCCTCGTCACCTGCTCCCCTGTGAAATCTCTAAACTCTTAATTAACTTTTCTGTTCATCTTCAGAAAAGCAAACACGAATCTGTTAACAGAGAGTTGGAAAAAATAGCGTGGGTTGAGCTGTTTGGCAATAACCTGTTTGATAACGTTAACATCTATGAACAAATTATTTCAATAATCGATACGTAAGTTCCGAAAAAAAAATTAATGGCAGTTTTCCACCATACTTCAGTAATGGTACAGTTATATTGACCCAAGAAATGATTACATAAATTTCTCCGAGCTAAACCAAACAGACTACCTAGACATATTATAATAAATATATTAAGTCAATCGAAAACGAAGTTGCAAAGAAATTTTGGCGGGTTGTATCTTTGAAGTATTGTCATAATAAGATTCCAAATTCAGTTACACTTGATAATGAAGCTGTGGAGGGTGGAAATGTCACAGAACTAATTGCAAAGTACCTCAGCAGTGTCTATCAACCGTACGAGCAATTTTTTTCCGAAATCAGACGACGAAGACTGCATAAGTAAATTGAGAACTAGAGCAGGTCCCGACGGGATTCCATGAATTTTTGATAAAAAACTGTGCAAAAACGTTATCCTCGCCTCTGTCATCTATTACTTTGTTGTTCCGATCCCATAATTAGGTGATAGAAATAATGTCAACAAGAATAGATCGATATGTAAACCCGAATATTCAGTAATGTACATGAACATTTGTCGAAATGTCGGAACAACACGGGTTTTTTCCTAAAAGATCCACCAAAAACTTGGTTATATATAGTCAGTACATACTCTCGGAAATTGATTATCAAATCAAGTTGATTCTGTATATACAGATTTCAGTAAAGCCTTCGACAAAGTTGATCACGATATTTTATTTGCAAAGTTGTCTCAAATAGGTATACTACTTCGTTGGCTCTCCTCGTATCTGTATAACAGAACCCAAATTGTTACTGTGAATAGTTTCAGATCAGCACCTTACGTTGTGACTTCGGGCGTACCCCAGTGCTCCCTACTGGGCCCACTACTTTTTATAATTTTTCTGAACGACGTTGGCTCCTGCTTCAAATTCTGCATTTTCTTAGTTTATGCCGATACTATCAACATTTTTTCCAGATTACAAGTATTAGTGACTGATCATATATCCAAGAAGATCTAGATTGGAGAATCAAATACAGTGAAGATAACAAACTTTTTCTAAACTTAGACAAATGCTGTGCTAACGATTTTCAGTTGCATAATAGTACCTACATATTATGCCGATTCACGAAACGTGGCTGCGTCCGAAAATAGAACATACTCAAAAAAATCATGATCTTGGTTTCTTTTATTTATACCCTTTTGGCAAAAGCGCATTCTCTTTGGCAAATCTCTTTCCGTCAACTCCCGCATCAACTGCATAATGATATGGATGGAAATTGCGTTTTCTCAGCATCCGAGAAACAGTACTTTGAGATATTCTCAACTCCCTATATACTCAGAATACGTGTACATAGGGATTCTTGGTTATATGTAATGCAATAGTAATTTTCATCAGTCGTTACAGGACGAGTACGATCAAACTTTTTGTGAAATACTTTTCCAGTTTCACATGCCTGGATGTGTTTTTTCATGAAACTTTTGTTCGTATAATCTAGATGCCAGTAAGCAGTTACCATCACCCCTTTTCCCAAAATCATAAAACCATGTCTTCTAAATAATAATTCATAGTGCCACATTTGCCAACACAACTGGATTGTAGTTCGACAGTTTCATCTATTCACAAATACTCTTGAAGGAGGATAAAATAATTGAAACAGCATTCAGTATCAGTATTTTCTTTCACGGAACGTGTAGGTGAAAAATATGCAGAATTGTTGATTTGCCATTGAACAGTTGCCTTAAACCACAATATATCGGAAATGGGTTGTTTTAGGTACATGACATCGAAAATAAAAAGTGAAGAGTCATTATAAGGGAGTTGATATAAATGAAAATATACAGGGTGTTCCATTTCAAAACATCGAAATATCGATGTTTGAAGATGGCCAAGTTTGTGTTGTACCGAATATTCTGTATAATTTATACAAAATTCACCGTATTTGCAACGAACATCACCATATTGACTAATGATTCCTAAATTATCTTCACAAATATCTCGAAATGTAAAATAAGTGGTTCATCAAAAAGCAGTCCACAAAATAGATTGATTTAGATTTTTAGATTACCTGGCAAAGCCGAATCGGAATTGAAAATTGAAAGAATCAGAATACATGAAAATATACTTGGTTTCATTTGAAAGAGACAAACTTTGATTAGTAGGTTTTTTCAGGTTTTCCTGCAGCTGCAAAAGCGCATGCGCCATCGTATTCATTCAAATCGCCCCGGAGCGCAAATTAATTCATTTTTATGCTGATTTTTCACTGTTGTATTCAATTTTTTAATGAATGAGAATAATTTTGATATATTGTCTTAAATTGTCCATTTGGGAAGAAAAATAAGAAATCGAAATGGTGATTCACAACGGAGCAATTGGGAATCTTGTTGGCTCACCCTGTATACTACATCGACCTGTCCTCCTATGTCGAGAGTTTGGGAAGTATTAATTGTGGAAGTTATCAGGTTTGTTAGGATCGATTTTTCGGCATATCTCCTGACTACGTAAGGAGGGATTATTACTTTTATATGCCTTGAAGAAAAATTTCATTTATGTTCAGAAATATTTAGGAAAAGGGGTTATTTTCATCGTTTTTGAGTTGAAACCTCACCGAAAACAGATTTAAAATAGGGGGAAAATCCACTTGCTATTTCCGCAGTAGTTTTGTATTCTGATTGCTATATATTTTTATTGCACTTCACGTAATACCGTCTGTTGTATTATTTTTCGAATCTGATTTTATTTTTCAATTCTGGTGTGAATCAGGGTGAAAACTTTGTTGGATTTTTACGCGTTTTTAATTTTTGGGAACAAATATATCTAAAGTTTCATAAAACTTTTCATAAAAGTAACTCACATCTTTGTTGATACGCGAAATTTTTGTGAGGATCCCAGTTTATTTCCCTGATTTTTTTGTACAGTTCTTTGAAATCGGCTTCATGAAAGTTGTATCTTCCAGAAGGGGGAGGTTATTTTTTTTTATTGTTTTCAGTGAATTTCATAGAAAGGGGAGGATGGTAGGCCCATGACTCTCATCCAGTATCCGAGATCTCTATACCCATCATGCAACTACGGTAGATGAGGTAAAGGTGTTAAAGACACAATCCTGGCAGGTTATTCTGAAATCCTCCGATTTCAGTCCACTTGACCTGAAGAATGGAAAGGTCGAATTTTTTGACAAGCCCAGGTCTTCTATATTCTTGTAGAAGACTCCAAGCATTGGCTTTTTCTTGTGTAGCTGTAGTGAGACATCGGTCTTCTCAGCTTCAGCGAGAACTTTTTGCTGAACAGGATTCAACTCGGTGACGGAGTCTGGGTCATCCAGTTGAAAAGGAATGTTTCGATCCCTGCTTTTTTATGGTCGCAGACCATTTGTCGATTCCGAATTCAATTTCGATAGCATGCGTGTACTCTTCCACCACCCTCAAGGACTGATGTAGGTCCTTTTATTATAATAAAGTATTATTCTTATTACCATTATGTATGATCTTTTTTTTTATTTCATTAACCAGGCACCACTTTTGTTGGGCAAAACTTCCAAATGTTTCGCTCTCCTGAAAATGTCCCGTTTTGTTTTCATCTGAAACGACTGCTACAGTAGGCACCGAAGTTTCCAATCCGTTACGGAGTAAACATGAAGAGGGAAAATAAAGGACAGAAAATTAGGGTGGAGCATTTCGACATGATTTAAATTGCTGAAATGGGCGTTTTATGTTTTTTATTCAATCAAATCTAACTAAACAAAGGGGAATCCAATTTGGATTTTGTTTCCAATTTTGCTGGAAAACTTTATTTTATTAGAGAGCGAATCATTGAGGGGAACAATTTAACTTGTCAAAACAACAAGCAGTCATTGCTCCGGACGTTATTAGATTAACATTGATTTCTGTCACATTGATTTTCTCGTACGATGCCGGTTAGGATGGTTGATTCACGGTAACATGTTATTTCGTACGTCATTTAGCTCCAGTGAACGAATCGAGAATTGACGTTACTGAAAATATACTTTGGAGAGTAATTGAGAAACACTGGGAAACAGAAATGTTGACCTAGATTAAGGAAGCCTGTACTTTCCCCATTTAAACTGTGCTGCAGAAAAGTTCTGGAATTTTGATAGTATGTCAATCTGTAGAAGTGGAAATATCGAGTGAACGATATTTGATTGCATTTGAAGATGACAATTTGAATGTTGGATAAATCGTAGGTAGACGAAATATTTTCAGCTCTCTGGCATTTCTGGCAATACGGTAGAGTCGCCCAGGGTATGTTGAAACACTACTGTTTCACTAGGAATAAGAAACTTACTGACTTTCGACAAGAACTAGAAGCTCATTACAATGAACTCAACCCTACAAGAATAACGTCGAATATTTCTGAGAGTATAACTAAAATTAGGAGCTATTTTCATTCAAACAACGCCAGTGATCGGACATGTTAATTCGTCTTTTCACTGAATTAAACTCGTTATTGAATGTTGAGTATCTGTCTGTTTGTGGAGGTCAAGATTTAATTGTGGAATTGTCAGCCTTTCTGGATCTCTATGCCGGTACCCAAGTCGGATGACAACGGATTTATCAGAAACAGGGGACTTGATTGTGAAATTGTCAGCCCCAATAGATGCCTACGTCGGAACCCAGGCCTGATGACAACGAATTGGTCGAAAAAAGAGAGGTTTTTGAGTGAAAATACATGCCGTGTAACTTGCATTCCAAACATTTTAATTTCTTGTGAACATTTAATTATTGTGAAAGTAATCATTCCTGGAATTGGTGGCGTCCATGGACACATGAGTTGAATTTATACGTCTCTGGTTTGCTTCCCAGTTTTCTCACCATAACTTGATGATGGGTTAATGTCCTAGTAAACAGATTATCTCAAAATTATGACACAGAGAAAAATTAAATAATAAAATACAGACGTCACAATTAAAAACATTGAAGTTTCTGCAGGCTATCCTGGTAGTTTTCTTTTGAACTGTAAAATTCAAATATCATTTTGAAATAACTAAAGGAATGTACACTTCTGATGGTGATTGGAAGTTTATTGTAAATTTTATTCCCATATATCAGAAACTATTCTTCAGTTTTGTAGTTTTGTGCCTGGGAACAGACAGATGATCAGAGTTACTGGTGTCATAAATTATGATATGACGAATTCAATTGGAATTTATAAATGTTTTTCTTCACACACAGAATACAGTGTATACGCTGTAGAAGCGCACAATGTATTTAAGAAATGTGGGCCCACCAGGTTTTCTGAAGTCTAGGCTGAACATTTTTCCTAAGATTTATTTGTGTTATTATACTGGAATTAATATAATTTCCTCATAGGATTAAATTGTAACATAAGTGAGTGTACACTAAACTGTAGTAGTAGACGTTAATTACCTCACTGGTGGGCATGCAATATTTAGTTCTTGAAATTGCATTGAAAGTCTTATTCAATTTTGTGTTAACTGCGTTAACTTGCTCTGTCCATCTGAGACTGGTATAAATGTGTAAACCCAAGAACTTTGTTGTTATAGTTGATTCAATTATATTACTTTCTACTCGACATGTGAGGGTATGTGGGCTGGAGACTGAAAATAAACACATTATATCTCATCGACCATTAACCTTTAAACCGTTTGATTTACGCCAATTTACTAAATAATTCACAGTATCTGAAATAGATAGAAGTTCTTCCGAAGTCTGTATGGGACCGCGTATATCGTTAGCAGTTGCGGTTTCAGGTGGACTGGTAGGTCATGCATTTATAAAGGATAGGAATATCAGTGGTCCCAGCACAGATCACTGAGCAACTCCTCTTTTCATAATTTGATAATTGGAGGAAGCATCCTTCACTTTGACTATTATCTTCCTATTGCAGAGAAAAGTCTATAATCCAACCTGAAAAATTCCTCTGAATCCAATCAATTTTGATGAAAATACCCAGCACAATATCAATTGGCCGACAGTGGGATTTGACTGAAATTCACATACATAGGATAGGTCCAAGGACCATACCTTGATTACCTTGTGGAAACCTTGTTTCAATGTCACGCTCTTCGGATAAATATGATCCAGATTCGAGTCCCGGTCAAATAGGTCTTAATCCATTACAGACTTAAGCTACAAACCCCAAGACTATAAAGTTTATCCAGAAGCAGTTTATGATTGATTGTGTCAAACGCTCTCAGTTAAAAAAATGTTTTTTCGCCATTTTTGAATATAGGTAAGATATAATTGATTAAAGAAAGAATGGCATCTTGAGTTGAAAAACCAACTTGGAATCTACATTGTGTCTTTGAAATGATATTGTACATTTTGCAGAAGTGAGATTTCTCGTGGATTTTAGAAAATGAAGACAACAATGCAATGCCTCTATAATTGGAGATCAAGTGCTTATCAATTTGTTTTGTGA
This sequence comes from Chrysolina americana, assembly GCA_958502065.1. Taxonomy (NCBI): domain Eukaryota; kingdom Metazoa; phylum Arthropoda; class Insecta; order Coleoptera; family Chrysomelidae; genus Chrysolina; species Chrysolina americana. Next base: position 9,477,779 of record OY293420.1, read on the forward strand.
ACAGGTACCTACTAGTAATGCATTTTTGAGTGAATACCTTTTGCAAAAGATAGATTGACTAAATGATTGAGTGGTGCGATTATATTCGATGCGACGTTCAACGAGACTCTACCTGGTAATTCGTCTACGCCACTGGAGCTCTTTGACGAAATAGATTTGAGTAAATCAAGAAGCTCAGATTCTTTCAATGGAAAGAGAAAGAGTCAGTTCAGTTCAAGCTCAATATTTTCCCCAGTAGTCGGATTTGATTCATGAACCAACGACCTAACAGATTCAATAAAAAATCGCTAAAGGTTTCAGATATTTCAGACCATCCATTTATTTTATGGCTTGATCTTAGCTTCCATCCCTCCTCTCCCGCTGAGATAGAGTTAGAGCGGCGTCAGAATCCAGACTCTTCTTAAAAGACCATTTGTGAATACCCGCATTCACCTGATTTTGTTGTTGTGGCTTGAGGGGCTTGGTGTTATAAAGCTCCCTGCGGATTCAGATCATGTTGCGATAAAATGAGATGAACATAGAAGGAAAGAGACAGAGGGCCATTCATGATTACCCATGTCATGGGAAATAATTGGAACATAGGAGGAACAACTAACTGGGCTCAGAGAGATGTAAAGGTGGTATATACAGATGTATCATTGCAACTGATTGAACACATGATCCATTGGCCCTGAAAACGAGTTTGCTTGTGACTATGAGTAACTTGAAAAAGAGGAATAATATCTGACTGTGCCAGGTCCACTGATTTATTACGGATATAGTGAGACAGCAATGACCGAAGAACGAGAAAGAAAGATAGACTTAATCTGGTGTGTTGACTCTATATGTCCACAGATTGCACGGACCAGAGATAAAATAGCCAGTTCGTTAAAGATTGGCGTACTTATTGAGAATGACTATAATGAGGCTGCGTTAATGTGTTAGTCCCATTGATACAGGGTTTCATGGCAGGATGGATAGATGTGAACGATATGTGAGTCTTACCCTGTGATACTGAGTAGGTACGTAAAAGGTTGTATTTCAAGTCAAGATATTGATTCGTTATTGTTGATACTATTGTATAGGGAAGTCTATTTCAGGCCTCAATTATATAAAGTGGGAACGTTCGGATATGCGTGTTATCATTGAATCAAAGTTCCACCAACACTTCAAATATAGGATGGTCCAACAAAAACTGGACACGCGGGTTTTGGGTAATAATATCGTAGGTGTGGAAAAACGCTCGGTGGATTTTAGTTAGGAAGGGGGACATTATGTTGTCCTACCTGCAGCACCGTCACTTCAGAACCCCGTTGTTCATGTTCATGGAGTTCCAATTGGCCAATAGGGTTCAACAGCTGGCGAATAATTTACCATATTGGTCTACGGTTGCTCTTCATCCAGTCTATAAGTAAACCAAGGTCTGAATCTCCCTCTTGGTCTTTCTGGATCTTGTTTTTGTCCCAATTGTCATCAACTGCCGAAGTTCTACTGGGCATGGCCTCTGCGATAGAGCATCTGCATTCTTTTAGCTAGTCCCCGCTGATGTTCAGTCTTGAAGTCGAATTCTTGGAGCCTCTCAATTCAACGTGTCACTTGACCCTGGGGATTTTTGAGCTGTATGGTCAGTTTTCAGTAGAAATCTCCTCCCTTACACGTACTTGTACAAGTGCTCTACTCCTTTAACCACAGCCTGGTGACATGGTAATTGCGCTCCGGTTTACTTAGGGTCTTACTGAAGTAACCGATTACTTATTCTGGTCTTTCCTGAATCTGAGACAGGGCAGCTTCCTCAGCTTCAAAACCCACATTGCTTGTGTCCGTATCCAAAATAAATTTTCTGATCGGAAGGGGATAGCTCATAATCAATGCTCCTCAGCTTCCTAAGTTTTTAGCATTCCTCGAAACACTGGAACATTATTTGCCCTTTCGTGAGCCTGGTCAGTGGTTTAGCGATGTGAGCAAATCCTAGCACGTATCAGCGGTAGTAGGTGCACAAACCAAGAAAACTTCAAAGTTAGTGTATGTTTTTTGGAATTGGCTATTCTTTTAAAGCTTCGATCTTCTGTTCATGTACTGCTACTCCTTTCCCAGAAACTACGTGGCCGAGATGTCATACTTTTTTTTGGAACAGATGGCATTTCTTGGAGCTCAATTTCAGTCCGGAGCTTCTCAGTCGCAGAAACACGTTCTCCAGGTTTTTCACGTGGTCTCCGAAAGATTTGCCAACCACAATTATGTCGTCAAGGTATACTAGACACGTCTTCCATAAGAGTCCCTTCAGAACCGTCTCCATCAATCTTTGCTGGAGCATTACAGAGCCCGAATGGCACAACAGTGAACTGCCACAAACCTGAGACGACGGTGAAAGCTGTCTTTTCTCTATCCACTTTTCAAATCAAGGGTCGGGAAAATCGTAGAGCTAGCCAACGTGTCTAGCGTGTAGTTTATTGTCAGTAGAGGATAACTCTCCTTCAAATAAACCAGACGAACGCTCTTTGGGAACATTTTGCCTTTTAGTGTCTTTGGCCGAAATATAAGTCTATGTGACACAAAAAGTCTTCAGTTTATTGTTTCGTAATGCGCAAAATTGTCCACTTCGCGAACACTTATCTGTTCAATGGGTCACTAGTCTATTAGGTGCGATAAATGTCTATCGGTTCTTTTTTTACCTAGCATGGAGACTGTCCACTACGCGAACACTCATTCATTTTAAAAATCCTATATCTGACACCAATTGTAATAAAAATACACTTAAGTATAGTCCGCTAATTTATTTTAACTCTAAACATTAACTTTTAATTTATTTCAAACATTTACATTACTGTCGCTGTCTATTTACAAACTTTTAAATTAACTATATGTTCTGATGTTGAACGTCCGGCTTATATATCGGTGGTACGTTTCAATTGGACCATTCTAGAAACGCCGACGACTCGTCTAGATGTCTCTCGTGTATTCCTCTGTCGTCCCAGATGTATCAATCTAGAACTATTTCGAAAGATGGGACATCGGAATGCGACAATCACTCATACATGCGCTGTCAACAAACCGAGGCCGGCTAATTATTCGGTCAGGTCTGGCATCAGAGTCGTTGCACTAAGTTATGCCAAGAAGATGAGGAAACTGCTTGATTAATATTGTGTCAGTGTGGAGGTCTGACAAGGCTAAGGTTTTCAATATTGGGAAGGCAAAAACCACAACCTCGCAAGTACATGGGAGAGCTAGAGTCTAATTTCTGGAGTCTAGTGGCAAGGACGTGATAAGACAACGAACTCTAAAAAACATGAGGGCATACACAATAGATCTTTCTAGGTCGCGGTGTAGAGGCTTCTGAGCTTAACATGCCCCATACCAAATTTTATATAATCCTCCAATCAATAGGCAGGGACTTCTGTATTGTTTGGAAATATGGAGTTTGGGGAATACTCATCGCATATTATTTGGACCACCCGATATAATCCTAGTGTCTAAATACATTCTTGTCGCTTTAGTACGTATTAGAACTTCCGCAAACCATTTGAACAAATTTCATTTCCAAGAAGTTGCTTTAGAATTATTCCATTCAGAGACTCACACAATCAATACTACATTACATTGTTGATTCAGAGATTTGTGCGGAGGTGTGGATTCAGGCTTGAAAAACGGAGGAGGGATCGACGCTGGCAAGGTGGGGTAAAGCCTCCCTGGAGAGGAATTAGCGCAGACAACACTCGAATTTAATGCTCACCCTCCCTGGGGTAATAAAGCTATAGCGAAATAGAACTAGATTAATTTAATTCTATTACTTTAATGTGGATACAAATTTGCTAGACATTTACCGTATCCAAAGTGAAAACTGTTTCCCTCTCGTTGCTGGAAATGATGCATATACTCGTTCTGCTTCGGGTCGAGGCGAATTTTTTGTGCTTAGAAAATGGGAATGGATCAATAGTTTTTTCGTGCTGGGTCTGGTTAAATAGACGTATTGCATATTTAGAATGTGGCCAGGTCTGTTGGATATGCGTTTCTGTGGTAGAATAGTTCATCATTTTTCTGAGGCAGATATGAAGTGATTCCAAAGGACCTGCATCTCACCTTGCGGAATTTATAGATTTTTTTGATATATTGTAAGGCACCACCTCCTCATCAAAAGTACTATTTCGATAGAACCAGTTGATGAACACTTCAGAGTAGATTGGTTCTGAAATAGTGTTGAAAAACAAAAGGTGTTTCATAATACCCCCTCTATTCTATTAGGTATGGTAAACGAATCAGCTGGGTTTTCCAGAAAGCACACCCTCTGTTTTCCACCTTCGGTGATACAATTTCAGTTTTTGAACCTTCGACAAAAACAAAAAATACCCAAGAGAAACACTGCTATACAATACAGAAAAGCCTTCAAGTTATCAGCGTACAATAAGAAGTCGCAAAAGAAGAAACACTCACTATATTGTTTATTCAAATAATGCAGAGTAGAGGCCCCAGGTGGGAGCCCTGGGAAACCCCGGAAGTGATTTTAATAAACCAACTGTTCTGGGTTACCATAGCGGATCGTAAAGAATGGAAAGATGGAAAACCAGACCACACTCACTGAGAGATGACCTGGTTCACAGACGGGTCAAGGAATGAAAATGGAATGTAATCTGGAATATTCCGTGGAAGTACCAGAGCTAGAGGGAGTGAACAGTACATTATTCCAGGCCGAAGTGCATGTGATAAAACAATTCATCCGTGAAAATATGGAGAGACTTTATGTTATTGAACAGATCTGATAATTAGGGGACACTGAAGGCTCTGATAAGCCAAGAAGTTACTTTCAGATTAGTGTGATTGATCCATCACCAGCTACCAGTCCCGCAACACCCAATCCGAGGCCCCTCTATTTTTTTTACCAATTTAAAAATGGCATTAGGGAGGATATACGAAACTATCGGCCAGTAGCACTGATTCGTGCACCCAGTAAACTTTTCGAATCAATTATCCATGTCTAAGCAAAAAGCAACATGGGTTCTCACCTAAGAGGTCCACGATAACTAACCTAACATGTTTTGTGCAAGAGGCAAATAAAGTAGTCGAAAATAACTGTCAACAGATTTCAGTGAAGCCTTCGACAAGGTTAATCATGAGGTTATCTTAAAAAAAATTATACACTTTTGGGCTCTTAGATCGACTCTTGAAGTTGTCAGCATCTTAGACGGAAAACAGCTTGTAGTTTATAAAGGACGGGAATCAGAGGTTTTCTTTACGAGATCTGGTGTACCGCAAGAGTCCAATTTAGGACCCCTACTCTTTCTATTCCAGATAGATGATCTGCCAAAGGTAGTTTAGGACTCGCAATGTGCATTATTCAAGGAAGTCAAAACTCAAGAAGATGTGATCTTACTACAAAATGACTCAGATAGATTTTACGAGTGGTCCCTGGCAAATCGCCATACATTCAATGTTGACAAATGCTTCAGTTTGTCAATTTGTAGAAAAAAACAAAGAAAATAATTTCAATATAACATAAATGACAAATATTTAGTCAAGAAGGCAGAGTGTAGAGATTTGGGAGTTATGCTAGATGAAAAACTCAATTTTGAGCAACATGTGACCAACATTATTTTTTTACAAGCTACTGCTTAATGAAGTAGATTTGTCTAAATTGCAGTACATATTCCAATAATATACGACGAAATATATTTATTTAATTTCCCAATATACAATATATGTATTCTCTTGTTAATGATTTGAGGAATGTAGACTTCTATGTAGAATGTAATGTGAAAACGTTTGAAAAAAACATTGAAACGAATTGTTAGCCCTAGAAGTAGGTACATTCGAATTGTAACTGAGAGAAAATGTACATATATGAAATGGTGGAGTTCAATGTATCATCGTCATCAAAATGTATCTCTAAATTTCATCTAGGATATTATGGAATTGTTATTTAGTATTTTGTTTTTAATTAGAACCTGTAGATTACTGATAGATAAAAAAAATTTAATCTGGGATAGCGGTGATCGCCGTTTCTATAAACTCCGGCCTAAGATCATCCCATCCTGGCGCCTTTTCTTTCTTCAGCCTGTTGGCTGCTTCCAATAGTTCTTCCTTCATGGAAAGTTGTGGCGGGGGTGGATAATTTTCGGCTAATGGTGCTCTTTGCTCTATGTGAGCTGGAAACTGTTCTTTGATTTTTTCTACCCTGCATGTCATTTTGCTCTAACTCGTAGGGAGTTTTCAGGTGTTTCAGCCCGTTCGTGACTCTCTTATACCGCTAGTCTAAGGTATCTTCTTCCAATGAATCACAGGAGCTTTCTCTTCCTCTCTTGAACTTCTTGCATTGCTTTCTAATCTCGGCTATCACCTCACTCCGACCATATCAGTCCCTCACCATGTTCCCTGTCTGTACCTCACCCTTGTGTGTCCTTGATTATTGTTACTAATTTGTCCAAGCTTGCGATTCATTGCTTAGTTAGCTGGAGGATTTTCTGTTCAGGCGTCATTCGGTGTATCTTTCCCTCCTCTTTGAGTTTTTGGATACGGCTATTTAAAAAAAAAAGGTGCCCATTATGCAAGCTCTGGCTTTTCCCTACCAAAAAACTACAATTCCTGACCTCACCTGCTATCCTTTGGGTTGCCAGGTAGCATTTTGGACTCCTTTCTCAAATTTGGGCATCGAGTCTTCGTTTACACTACCAAGTCCTATAATCTTTCCTTCTATCTGTTGTCGTAGAGTTCCACACAGCGTATTTCGCGGTGACATCCCCCTATATTAGTGTCCCCTTTCCTCCGTCTCTAACGTGCTCAATAACTATATCAACGTACCTTTCGAAGGTATAGTCTAGGTGTTATTTGGTGAGACAAAAAAAAATTGTACAGGGACCAGTGGCCGGCGAAGGTTAGGCACATACAGCCATGGCCTGTTGCTTCTCCTGTTACAACCATCGCCCGGTTTCTACACGTCTTTATCTATCAACCTTATTGCATCGTTTGTGAGAACCTCATTCAGTTCCTCAATCACTGTATCCACGTCGTTCTCCGTTATCTTTGGAATGCGGTGATAAGCAGAAGAAACTCTCTTCTTCTGTCCGTATTCATTTGTAACAACTTCAGTGGCATTCAGGAGAAAACAAGCAGCGTTCCTCTTACATTCTGGCGAATTGAGCCCTGCGGCGCTCCTCCACCAACTTCCTGAAGACCAAGCATTTCATCTGGTCAGGCATGTGGCCTTCCTGGCCTTCCTTGCCACACTTGCTGCATTCCACCCATCAATCGGTCTGTTCTATCCTCTCCTTGGCATTCGCCTGTCCTATGTCCCTGGTCTAGGGACCTATAGCATCTAGCAAGTACCACCTCATCCACTAGTTTCGGTCATAATTTATACTATTCTGATCTTGGGCATATCTGTACCGGTTGACTGTATAAGTGCCTCTTTTACGTTAGTCGTGACGTCCATCACTGGCAGAATCCAGGTTACGCTGTTGCCTATAACATTTGCCTGCAGTTCTTCCACGTTTCGATTGATGTCGTCTACTAAGTCAATCGCCCCATTTTTCTCCGCCGTCAACGCTTAGCAGCATATGCCTTGCTGCTGACTTCCTTACTCCCGTTATAATAACCCTTGTTTGTTCTCCTGCTATGCCTCCCTTCAACACCTTCAACAGATCGGAGTAGATCCTACGGCTTCCGTCACTATCCCGTTCCGTTTCTTCCGTTGCTGTTTTTTACCTTCCGGGTTCTGCTGTCCCTTCAAAGATCATATCTAGTTGAAGTTCCTAAATAATGGATTTCGTTAGTTACTTAACAAAACTTCGAAATTTAAATACTTACTCATTTATCCATGTGTCTACCATTTTGGTCCTTTTTGTTATTGTCTTCTAGCATTGTTACAGATTAATTCAGTTCGTTAAATTTTCTTACCTATAATTTAGTTAGTTCTATTTCATCGTATCTCCAGGTTAAGTGGAAGAGCGCGACTTTTGCTTTGCAGCCACCTGACTTTGTCATATAATAATATATTATCTTCATGCGGAATATAGTCTCCATTCTATAGTCTCAATGTCATCTACTTTCCCTTCTTTATCGTAGTCGTATGGAACCACAAAGACGTATCTCACTTCTTATCATTTTCTCTGCTCGACACAATCTTAGTCAACTTTTCAATAAACCCTCTCTCCCCCGATTGCTGTATCCACCAACTCCTTCACCATGGGCTATCTGTCCCTCAGACTCTTGAGGTAGTTTTCTTCCTCGGGTTTTTATGTCTCATAATTACTGCTACGCCTCCTCTGCCGCTAGCATTTTGGCAATCCTCCCACTTGTAAACTAGTGTTTCCATATATCTCCTCTGGCCACTCTCTATCCAGGATCTTAGCTATATTTCATAAGTCACCTGGATTTTCTTCTGTAATTTTCCCTACCGCTTCTGTCTACGTGCTGTCTTCCTTCGTTTGCACTTTCCTGCTACTCCTGTTAGCCTCGTAGCATTTGAGTTCCTCACTTATTGTGGCAAATATGATACTGATGATGTCTCTCGCTGCTTCTTTGGTGTTTATCTTTTTCCTCGGAAGGTCCTTGGCCATTTCTGTCATGACCCTTCCTCTCTAGCCTCCGTACCGCTGTGCTAAGTGCAATTAGGTAGGTATGTGTCCCTGCGCCTCTTGGCTTGTATTGGGCTGTCCCTTGTCATTTTTACTTCTTGATCTTCCCGTTGCTTTCGCCACCTTCATCCCCTCTTCGTCTGAGTTTACGAGGTCCTGTAAAACCCGACCTTTTTCTTCTGTTATGTCGATGACCTCGACAAGTTCCTGGGTCGGTTCCGCATCTTGTGGTACCTTATCTTTTTTCATTCTGTTCCTCCAGTAGTTTTCTCTCGAATTGTTTACTGATTCTTCCGTCTCTTCCATTTCTTTACTGTTTTAACCTTCTATGTTTTGTTTTGTTTTCTCCATGTTTATTCCCACGAGTAGCTAGGGAAGACACCTCTGTTAACAACTGCATACAGGGGTAGGGCTATAAGTACGACAGGAGGACGTCAAATTCCCGTCGTCTCCACTAGGAACCATGTAACGCCTGGCCAGACACCCATTAGACATAGACACAGACACATTTATTTCCCAGAAGATACATCATAAATAATATGCATTGATAAAAAATTAATGGTGAAATAATTGGGTACCGTCTTTCTGCCAAAGGCATAGGGAAGGTGACTAGCTTGCAAAGTAAATATATAGAAATAATAATAACATCAGATAATAATAACTTTAACAATATAATACAATATAAAATAAATATAAAACATGCTTTAAATACTGAACTGGAAAAACTCATCAAGATTATAGAACACATGACTATGTAATTAATTTTTGAACTCCATTTTGAATTTTCTGTCAGTTAAAATTTTCAGTGTTTGGGGAAGGTGATTGTAGACCTTGATACCCATGTACAAGGGTCCCCTGCGAGTTCTGATATAATTGTATTTTGGTAATATTATCAATTGATTCCGGGTAGGGTATGAATGTCTATCGGTGGGACGTTAGTGGGAACCGCGTTTTTTGTGGATAAGAAGTGAAACTTTAAAGATGTATATATTGGTAAGTGTGAATATTTTGTGATCCGCGAAATGATCCCTACACGATTCTCTATAGCTCAAGCCAAATATAGTTCTTATTGCTCTTTTTTTGTATTGTAAATGTGGAGGGGGACTCAACGGCTGTGCCCCAGAATTCAATACCGCATTGTAGCAGACTGTGAGAGTACGCGTAGTATACTGTTTTGGCTACTTTTACATCGGTGTTCATTCTTATTGTCCTTATGGCGAATATAGCTCTACTCAATTTCACATTCATTTGTGTTATGTACTCAGACCAGTTCAAGTTACTATCGATAGTGAGTCCAAGGAATTTCGATGTCTCGGAAGTATTTATAATGCCTTCTTCAATATCAACTGCCAGGTTATGGAGTTGTTGATTTTTTTATGGATTAAATAAGACGCCCTGTGTTTTGCTAATGTTCAGAAATAATTTATCAGCACTAAACCAGTTCATAATACCACTTACAGTCTCGCGTGTTAAGGCTAACAGCTGCTAGATTTCCGAGTGGTGAATGACAATGCTCGTATCATCAGCAAAAAGTGAAAATGATACACAGGGAAAATTACACACAATGTCGTTAATATAGACAAGACACAATGTGGGCCCAAGTATGGAGCCCTGTGGGACACCTCTTTTTGAGATTGTTTTTTTTTCGCTTCCACTTTTGTTTGCATTTGTCTGTGACCGAGATACGTTTCAAACCATTTCTTGGCGATACCACGCACACCATAGTACTCGAGTTTATTCAAAAGAATGTCGTGGTCCACATAATCGAATGCCTTGGACAGATCACAGAAAATACCCAATGGGTGTTTAATTTTTTCGACTATTTCATTCACATTATCTAATAAGGATAAAGTTGCATCTGCTGTATTCATATTTGCTCGGAAGCCAAATTGCGAATCGGTCAAAATATTATGTTCCTGGAGATAAGATAATAGTTGTTCATTAACGTGCCACTCTAGGAGTTTTGAAAACCTTGGATGCTTGACATCTTGGGTTGCGGATTTCAGTTTTACTCCTATTTAGGCTGTAAGAGTAGGGAACACATTCGCCTCCTTTGTGCTCGTAAATAAAAAATCTAAGCAGAAACAGTGGAAGAGAGACTCATTCAGAGCTAGCGGAAGTAGAATGAGGTTTGGCTATAGAGTTACCCGCGTTTTTTTCGAGATTTTCCCTGCGATTTGTAAGAAACAGGTCGACCATGAGGAGGTTCGCAGAAGTTCTTAAATCCTAAAGGGATCTCTACGACGCTTCGCGGATGCTAGCGTCTCTTTTTCCACAGTTTGCCAGCAGCCACACCAAATTTCAGCAGGTTGTAGCCTCTGAAAACACCTCCCGAGGCAGTGAGTTAAAAAGCCGTCGTTGGAAGAACGAGCCAAGGGAAAGAGATCTTCGGCATGTTTCCACAAGGACAACAAAGCGACCAGAAATCTGATCTCGACGTTCCAGTCTCGATGAGACCGATAACGGTAGACCAATAATTGATGTTCAGATGAAACAGTTCGCCAAACTTTACTGCGATGTTTTTAACGAATATCTGAAAATTTCAGTGCATGTTCAGGGGCTGAAATTTCATGTCGGATCTGTGCCTCTTAAATCAGAATCAGTTGACGGAAACTGAAATAGCTCTTGGCACGAAACAGAAAACCAAGTTTTTGAGGCGCACATTTTGCAAAGGACCTCATATGGTTTTTCAATTCTCATGTGTGTACTGCTGATAGTGATACCAAAAGCATCGAAATGGAGGGCTTTATTAAAAAATCCTATGTAGCTCCAACGACCTCAAAGGAAAATAGTATATCGCACTGTATATATAGTCCCACGTGAAGTTGCTTGTATCCACACGCGTGCAGAAAGTTACATTCGCCTCGTTCTACAATATTTCCGACCCGTTTGAAATATGAATTTCCGCACTCATAATGTGAAATAACTTTTCCGCACTAGTGCGGGAAAGACTCATTTTCAGAATTCTCATTCACTTAATGAAAAATCAATTCATCTTGGACGTTCACAATTCTTTTGGCCGAATCCAAACTTTGAACACACACTGTATTATATCAAATATTTTATGTTGCCTTAATTCCATAAACACCCTTTCGGAGTAATTAATAACGAGAAATAAATCCGGATAAGTATAATTTACCCCATAGACAGCAATTAACTAATTATTTCGTTTTAAATTTTACACAACTTCGTTAAAGGTAATTGAAAACATCTTTATATCACAGTACTCCAATTAAGAAATGTAATTAATTATTTCGGGAGAAGAAGAAAAGTTGAGTTGCGAAATTAGCAATGCCGCGAGTGAGAAATGGGGGTTATTCATAGGCGTATCTTGAACATCTCATCAAGAATTTAAATCATTTGAAAAAATATATTTTCACGAATCCCTTAGGTTTCCGGATTTATCATTCAAATGCTCATCTAAGAGCAAACGCTGGGATGATATACTTGATACGTTTACTTAATTAATATGTAATACTAGTATATAACAGAATGAGTGAGTAAGAAGTATTTTGATGCACGTATCTGCATTCCTACCACTTCTATACTTGATACGTTTACTTAATTAATATGTAATACTAGTATATAACAGAATAAGTGAGTAAGAAGTATTTTGATGCACGTATCTGCATTCCTACCACTTCGATAAAGTCGCGAGGTCAGTTGAAATCAATAAGTCTCAATACACGATGGACCTTAGATCCGAATGAGGCAAATATATGTAGAAATGTTCAATAAGGAGATGACAAGAAGACAACGCTGACTTTGGTCATTGGTTTGGATGGGCGAAAGACATACTTGGACGGTATTAAGTAGTTTGGATTCTCGTCCTGCATGGCATCACAGGTTGAAAGGTAAGTGCCTCGTCTTCCCTAGCTCGCACAATTCTCTCGAAGACTTATGAGGGTTGCTCGTAAGGGTGCATCTGATTGATGGGAAGAACAAATTTTAGAACTAAATAACGCATCAGTAACTTTGTGAAGCGTATGGATAAATAATTTGTATATGCATGGATACTCGATGCTATTCAATCACTCAAGTCATATGTCGAGGCCCTCCTTTTTTAATGTTTTGGTTTCTCCAAAAAAAAACACAGTAATGTTCAGAGAACATCGTGAAGCCGACGGTAAGTAGGAAGTAATTGGTGCTCTTCGACTGTGAGTTGTCACTCTTGATGACTGACTGAATTTGTTTGATAAATAAATATACATTGAGAGGATATAAATTATTCAATTAATATCCACCATAAGTATCACCTACATTTGGGCCTCGGTAGTTATGATGGGCGTGGGTTTGATTCCCAGCATGGTCACTGGTCTCGTACATGGCATCACACGTTACAAAGTAAGGGCTACACGTGTTCCCTAGCTTGAACAAGTCTTTCAAAGACCTCTGAAGATTGTGCTCGTAACGGTTGACGGAAATAACAATAACAAAACAAACAACATTTGGCGACGAGGATGACAAGTCACAACCGTTATGGAAAACATAAATTTGAATTATTTATCATTTGATACAAAGTCAGATATCATCAATATTGGAACTTAATGGAAAAAATCAACTGTTTTGAGAAAAATCTTCAGGCGATGAACATTACCAAATAATCAAGAAAAAGATCAATATTACTACATTACATTAGAGAGGATGCTTATGACTTGTACACATCCTTACCGAACCCACTATCTTCATCTTCCGATAATGAGTATGACCAAGCAAAATTGAGATTATGCAATCACTTCACACATAAATTCAATGTCGACTTTGAAATATATAACTTCAGATAAGCTTAACAGTTACATGGAGGAACCTTATATCAATACTATGTTCGCCTGCTGAAATTATCCAAAAACTGTAATTTTGATGACCAGAATGAAGAAATCAAGTTAAAAATGATTTTTAGTACCAGGATCAGACGATTTATATTGTCTGCACAATTAACACTGGAAAAATTAAAGGCAGAACGTTTGCAGCTACCGATTGTCAGCTTATGGCCATTCAACAAAGAGAAACAGTACATTTTCCAAAAACCAGGAAAGGAAGCAGAATGAATAAGATCTTGAGAATGAATGAGAGAGAACAAAAAAAACAACTTTTTACCAACAAATCAGCAAATATTTCCATACAACTTGAATACCACTCAATATAAAATTACCTGTCCTACTTGAATTTCCAATTGAACTTTTGATCACAAAAGGTAAACGCGAATCTTCACTGAGTTGTGAAGCTGCTGTAAATCTAAATATTCTATAATTGATCAGAAGCACAAATTGCCACGATGTCGAAAATTTCAATGAAACTTTTCCTGCTGTTTTTCGAGGAGTGCATCTCCATATAGATCCAGTGACACAAAAACATCGAAGAGTAACATTCAGTGTGAGGGAAAAATTGGAAGTTGTATTATTGAAACTGCCTTGGATCAACTCCATATGGGTATCACATATTGTTATTATTACCAAACCCATAAGAATATGTGTGGATATGCGAGCTCCCAATCAAGCTATCAAACGATAATGTCATTTAACACAAACCATCAATGATATTATTGAACTCCAATGATGGATATCATAAGTTTGAACTTGACCAAGAATCAAGAACGGTGACTGCTTTTTCAACACATGATGATTTGTTCAGATATAAATGCCTTAGCTTTGGTTTGAATGCTGCAGCTGAATTTTCCAGAATATCATTTGTTAGACTCTAGTAACCATCAAAGAAGTGTTTAATGTTAGTGATGAAATTTCAACATTGTCCAAAGAATAAATATTATTGACAAAGTAAATAAATTGAATTTATAAATATCAATCTTTACTGGATGTATAAAAAACATGGAGTCATTTATGAACAGGAGCACCAGTCACATTGAGAAATGAATACATTACAGTCTAATTTCAAGAAACATCACAATATATGGAAATATAATATGAAGATTTCTGAAATGAGAGGCCTCATTAATATTCTTTAAGTAATTTGGTAGATGATTATGCATCTTGAGACCATTGTAAACTATAGTCTTTAACGAGAGATAATGAAGGTATAGGGAGTTTTCCCAAGAATATTTTGATTTATTTTCATTTATCAAGCAAACTGTTTCCAAAATGGCATTTACTGTCAGCATTTTATTTTCAACGTATAGAGTCCTGCAAAACTCCCGTCGTTTTGAAGCTATACCTGATTGCTCTTTTCTGTTAGACAAACTCCGACTGTAGATGAGTCTTTGCACACACCCCAAATTGGAGTTCCATATCCATAGTGTGATTCTATCAATGAGAAATAAGCAGTTTTTGCTGCAAAATATCCCAATAACACCATGATAAAAGCTTTTTATTGAGTGCAACTATGTGATCATCAAATTTGAGCTTATATAGGTGTAGCGGATTCGACTATAAGAAGACTCTCTATGTGATTTTATACGATTGCCATTTTTTTAGTTGCTATGATTTTGAGAAGTGAGAGAAAATAAGAATAATTTTGAAGTATTGTCAAAAGATTACTTTTTATATTTTCTGAATTAAAAACCAAGTATAAGCGTTCTGCGACGACAAATATTTACTCTTGGACGACGACTTCGTTACATTGGTCCTTCGAGCCTACAGAACAAGTCTTTGGAAACATTGCCCAAATGACTTCTGAAAGATACCACCTGAGACGACGAGGAGCTGGTATCAACAGGAATTTGGACAGAGACTTTAAATGGTACCAGAATTCGGGGGAAAGCAACGCTCCAACTGATAAGACAGATCAGATTAGATATGGATCCGAACCTTGTCTCCAGAATTCAAAAGACGAACCACCTCAAAGACAAATATTCCATAGTGAAGCAGAAAATCTTGAGACAATCGAAACCACATCCCAAAGATCGAGACATTCGCGGCCTAGTACCGTCAGCTCAATCAAGAGAAGACGTGAATTAGCTCTAGAAATGGAAAGAGCGAAGCAAGAAATTGAAGAAAGAAACTGGAACTTGACAATCAATTGAGACTTCTCCAAATAGAACATGATTTCCATCAACAAGAAATAAATGAAACCATGGAATGTGAAAGCAATAAATCTGCAAGAAGCCTTTACCCCACCGTTAGAGTTATAACACCAATTCTCCAGCCGACATCTTCAAAATCGACGGTTGTTCAAGACTGGATAAACAGAATTGAAATTCAACCCCAACAAGAGCAATCAAGAAAAGAAGACCCACCAGCTATGCCGCCAAGAGAAATGTCAGACATTCAATTACTTTGCAAAACACTTTCTGAAACTCTTCAGAAAGCAACCCAGATACCTACCGAAGACAATTCCAGAGTACATCGTTTCATGGAAAGAGACTTTCCTTTCTTTGATGGAAACCCTGCTGATTGGCCTATGTTTATGTCCCAGGTTAATCTCATATCCTCCATGTGCAAATATTCCAATGAAGAAAAAATGGTAAAGATGCAGAAGTGTCTCCGCGGAGAGGCAAAACTCGCTGTTTCAGGAATGATGTTGTGTCCTTCCAATATAAATTTGGTAATAAACACTTTGGAAATGCGTTTCGGACGTCACGATCAAGTAATCGAAACCCTTTGTCCAGGTAAGAGCTATCCAACCAATAAAAGACCAAAACCTTGAGAAGTTGATTCATTTTTCTAACCACGTAAGAAATCTTGTTGAGACCATAAAATCCTTGAAGTATGCGGGTCATTTGAAAAATCCTCAACTCCTCAAAGACTTAGTTGGGAAAATTCCTGATATGCTCAAACTTCAATGGGGAGATATAATGTATGAGAGCAAAGGAGAGGTTGATCTTGATATTTTTTCTCAATGGTTGAATACAAGAGCTAACGCAGCTTGTTATGTTAGCACACCACCATCTTGCAAATTTAAATCGGTGGATAATTTTCAATATAATTCACGCTACCAAACAAAAGTCCCTCAAGCGGTAGCATTGTCTACAAACGATAGAAAAAATCCCAAAATTATTCCCATTATTGCGAAATCGAAGGACATAGGATACAGTTATGTCCTAAATTGAAAGAAAATGATGTCGAAACTAGATGGTCTGTTGTGACAAAGAAAAAACTATGCTTTTCATGTCTGAAGAATAATCATCAAACATTTAGATGTGAATTGAGGAAACCATGTGGTGTAAATGGGTGCCGACGTCCTCATCACAAATTATTACATAAAGACTCAAATTTCGAAATAACACCACTTTCCGGTAATACAAATGACACTAAACTTCAGATCGAAAATTCTGCTATTCCAAAAAACGCACCTGACACAAACACTGAAAGAGTAACAGCTACAGCAGCTACTAGACACGACATGACGACGAAGGTGTTACTCAGAACGGTGAACGTAAGACTGTATGGACAAAAAGGTTTTATTGGCACTGTTGCACTTCTAGATGAGGCGTCGACAGTGACTCTTGCTGATGAATCGATTGTCACTGCACTTGGAATAGAGGGGCATCGACAACCATTATGCATTCAATGGACAAATAATATTGTTAATCAACATGACAGTTCTATCAAATTTGACGTTAAAATTTCTGGATGCTACAGGGGCGCCAAAATATTTACTTTAAATAATGTTCATTCCATCAAAGACTTGTCATTGCCATTTCAAACTATTTCAAAAGGGGATTGGAATAAATTAGCCTATATACAGGGATTGCCTCTTCAAAATATCATTAATAGACCCATGCTTCTGCTAGGACAAGATAATATCAATTTAACCGTAGCACGTAAAATTTGTCAAGGGCCAGAAAACATGCCAATTGCAACAAAAACACATCTTGGATGGATTTTACACGGTCCCACCGAAGCAAACAGAGTAGATAGTCAATTTTCTTTTCATATTTGCCTTCAAGAGCGATCAGATGAAAAACTTCATGACTTTGTTAAGCAAACTTTTTCGACTGAATCGTTCGGTGTTTCAGTACGTCATAAAAATCCCAACAAATCGTTGAATAGGGCCATAGAAATTATGGAAAAAACAATCGAACGACTCATTGATCATTTTCAGATTGGGCTTTTGTGGAAAAGGGAAAATATAGTGCTACCTGAAAGCAAAGCAATGGCAATACAACGACTTTATTGTGTTGAGAAGAGAATGGCCAAAGATGATAACTTCCGAAGGCAATATATTGAGAAAATTCAAAGTTATATTGACAAATAGTATGCCAGGGTATTGTCTCCAGAAGAAGCTAACATCGAAGGTCCTCACTGTTGCTATTTACCGCATTTTGGTGTACAAAATCCCAATAAATCCAATAAATTTCGTTTAGTTTTCGACGCAGCGGCCAAATCACACGGCGTGAGCTTGAATGATAATCTGCTTGCAGGACCTGACTTATTAACCCCTTTAGTAGCGGTATTGATGAGATTCCGACAATATAAATTCGCATTTTGTTCTGACGTCAAGGAGATGTTCCATCAGGTAAGAATCAGACCAGAAGATCAATGTGCTCAACGATTTTTATGGAGACATGGTGATCCTAACAAGGAATATCAGGTATATCAAATGCAGGTAATGAAGTTTAGTGCAACTTGCTCTCCGACATGTGCTCAATATGTCAAAAATGTTAATGCGAAACAACAAACTGACTCTCCAGATATATTAAATGCGATTTTAAATAAACATTATGTTGATGACTACCTTGATAGTAAAAAAACTGACGAAGAAGCTCTGAAAACTATTCTCGAAGTTCAACGAGTTCAACAACAAGGTGGATTCCAGTTAGTTAATTGGATATCCAATTCAAAAGAGGTTATTCGTGAACTTGGTTCTTATGCCAGTATAGCAAGGGATATGAATTTTATTGACGAAAATAACTTACAACGTATTCTTGGACTATGGTGGAATGCCAAAGATGACTATTTTCAATATAAATTCGATGCAACTTTCAATGATTATCAAAATTCTAAAAAACAAAACCCTACAAAAAGAGAAATTTTAAAATCAGTCCTGTCAGTTTTTGACCCATTGGGATTAATTGTGAATTTTACGATTCGTGGGAGGATATTGATACAAGACATTTGGAGATCTGGTATAGGATGGGATGACTATATTGACGATGAAAGTTATGGAACTTGGACACTTTGGAAAAAAGACTTAGTAGAGACAATATCATTCTTGAAAATACCCAGATGTTATTCACTCATAATTCCAAAAGCTGACAAAATTGAGTTACATGTCTTCTGTGACGCCAGTAAAAAAGCATTCGCGTCTCTTGTCTACTTGAGAGTAATATCGGAACTGAAAGTAACAACATCGCTGATAATGGCCAGAGCTCGTGTAGCTCCCAATAAAGCTCTGTCGATTCCCAGACTTGAATTACAAGCAGCTCTAATGGGAAGCCGCCTAGCAAACTGTATCAACGAAGAACTAGAAATAACCATTGATAAAAACTACTTTTGGACCGATTCTTTAACAGTCTTACATTGGATAAAAGGAAACGGAAAAAAACTTGGACAAATTGAATCACACAGGGTTGGAGATATTTTAGAGTTGACATATTTTGCAAATATTCAACAAATCAATTTTCGACAAATGGTTCAGTGGACCTACATTTCTCGAAGAGATAGATTCTGAAAAATGGCCTATAAGATCTTTTGTTGAATATGATGACGAAGAAAACATGAAAAGTGCCTCCGTTAATCTTATTTCAAAAATTAACCAATTTGAAATTCTTCCTGACATAAAGAGGTTCTCAAAATGGTTTCGCCTGATCCGTTCAACAGTTTGGATTTTGAGGATCTGCAAAATTTTTATTAAAAAAGTTAGAAAACAAAACACTGATTTTCCAGAATATTTGACTGCAGGTGAGATGGCTGAAGCTGAATTAAAATGGATTAAGAAGAGCCAGTACGATAGTTTTTCCGAAGATATAAATCTACTGGAAGATGGAAAAATTGTGAACAAAAAAAGTCGATTCAGAAAGTTATGCCCAGAAATCAACAGAGGAAGACTAGACCAAGCAAGAGATCTAGATATAACAGTGAAGCAACCATATATAATGGATCCAAAGAATGTATACACGAAACTATTGATACAACATTATCATGAAAAATGTGGACACCAAGGGATCGAACTCGTTCTGAGTGAGTTAAGACAACGATTCTGGATTATAGATGGAAGATCAGCAGTGAGAACAACCTTTTCGAAATGTTTAAAATGTAGAAGACTTACTCCCAATGTTGTTCCGTTCACATATACTGGCCTTGATTACTTCGGACCTATGAGTGTTTCAGTTGGAAGAAGAAATGAAAAGCGATGGGGTGTCATTTTCACTTGTTTAACTGTTAGAGCCATACATCTAGAAGTAGCTCACTCTCTGACAACTGATTCAACCATTATGGCATTAAGGCGAATGATTTCTCGAAGAGGGTCGCCGAAAATGATTTTGTCAGATAATGCCACTAATCTAAGAGGGGCTTCGTAAGAACTACGCAAGTTCCTTGATGTATTTGATTCTTCTAAAATTGGAGAAGAAATGGGCTTGAGAGGAATTGAATGGAAATTCATAGCACCTGGAGGACCGCACATGGGAGGAACCTGGGAGAGACTGATACAATCCGTCAAGAAGACGTTTCAAGCGATTTTAAACACTCAGGGATGAACTTCTTTTGACACTGTTTAGCGAAGTAGAGAATATCATTAACAGTAGGCCAATCACACATGTCTCAGTGGACTCCAATGATCCGGAATGTCTGACACCGAATCATTTCATCAAAGGCTAACCCAGCAGAAACGAAATGCCTGAGAATTTGATGAAATCGTTCGAAGATGGAAGGAATTTGAAAAAACAGTGGAGAAAATCACAGCAATTGATAGATTGTTTCTGGCGTAGGTGGGTGAAAGAATATATTCCTCAACTGATGTGTCGGAAGAAATGGAATGAAGACAATGATTCTCTGAAAGAAGGCGCAATCGTAATCATTATCGACGAAAACGCTCCAAGAAATTGTTGGAAACTTGGGGTGATACAGAAATTATTTCCCGGGCCTAATGGAAGGGTAAGGGTAGTAGACGTCAAGACCCAAAATGGAGTTTATAGAGGACCTGTTTCAAAGCTGTGCCCTCTGAAAACGGAAGACCCAGATGAGATTAGATTCTTCATCAAGGGGGAGAATGTAGCGGATTCGACTATAAGAAGACTCTCCATGTGATTTTATACGATTGCCATTTTTTTAGTTGCTATGATTTTGAGAAGTGAGAGAAAATAAGAATAATTTTGAAGTATTGTCAAAAGATTACTTTTTATATTTTCTGAATTAAAAACCAAGTATAAGCGTTCTGCGACGACAAATATTTACTCTTCGACGACGACTTCGTTACAATAGGTAGGTATTACGTATATATATCCGTAAAAATTTGGTGGAAGCTTTGTTCTGTATCACGCAGCTATTTGGAGCTAAAAGAATGTCATCAACACTGCATCCGAAGTATATTATATTGGTTTTTGAGATGTTGAAAGATGAAAGATTTGAGTCACACCAATGTTTGAGTTTTTTTTACATCTGAGCTGATACTTTTATTAAGGTCTTCTGTAATTTTTCGCTGTACAATATGGTTGTATCATCCGTAAATAGGTTGAATTTTCCTTCGATATCTGTAGTTGCCAAATCATTTATGTAGAGTAGAAAAAGTGTTGGTCCCAGTATTAATCCTTGTGGAACACCGCTGTTGATGTAAGACTTCGCTGAGGGTGTTGTGGTTTTTACAATCTGACTTCTGCCTGTTAAAAAATATGATGTGAACCGTTCATGAGCAGTTCCATCGATGCCATGGTGTTTCAGTTTACGGAGTATTCTAGAAATTGTTAACCAAGATTTAGATGAGAATTTGAAAATTGTTGACGAAACCGATAAAAGGAAATTCAAAAAAGTATGCAGGTGAAAGATTACATAATAAAAAACATAACTTTAAGGTAGGCAAACCATGTTTCAGGTTGTCATAAACTTGAAATCATGCGTCTTTGTCTTACTTTTCCGTGAATTTTGAGAACTGACATCCATTTCATCACAGTTGTAAAGTGTAGAGGTTTCAATATTTTTTGTTCTCATGTTTGGCAAATGGCCATAAATAACATGGTCAAATAAGATACTCTAGTCTCGTTGTCCATTTCTGGTAGATACATAGTAGGATCATTTATTATGAGAATCATTTATACATAGATAGGATATATTAATCTTTTCTGCTACAGTTTATATAGAATAGAATAGAACTTTTTTATTGATCCATAAAAACCACATACATGGTGTTGGACAGGTCCAAGAGTTAAAAACTAGCGTTTAAAACCAGTATAGAAGATATAAAACAAATATTCTGAGGATATATACACACATAGGTATATACATATACACAAACACACAAACATATAGACTGTTTTCAAAAAACAAAAAAATATATACCTATATATCCAATATAGATCCAATATACCGGGTGGCTACGGAAGTATTGCCTACGGAATATCTCAGTTATTGTATGGAGTAGGTTTGTGAAATTTGGAGCGTCGATATAATGACATAAGAGCTAGAATTTGAGCATATTGACATGTCGAAGTTAACTTCCGGTCTTACCGGAAGTAACATCAACTTTCTTATTTTAAATGGAAACCCAATTTTTTTTTCTTTTCGCTTTATTCAGCATTCAATTCCCTTTCTAATGACATATCACAAGTTGGTATCTAACCAGAAACTAGATCAGAAAAAAATTATTATTGAAATTCACCGAGTAGGCCGTGGAAGCAAAATGAAAGCCAAAAATTGAAAAGTTGGCTATGGAAACCATACGTCACTTGATAACAGTTGCTACTACTGTGATATTTTATTTTCATTCGTCGGCGTTATAAAAAGCCGCCAAAAAAATATTGGAAAAATTGGGAAAAAACAATACTCTGTAGGTCCATAACTTAAATAGGAACATGCAACTTTTTCTTGCCTGTACTATTCAGCATAACAATTCCTTTCAAATGATATAATAGAAAGTAATTTTTTGAAATGAAATAACAAAAAATCCAATTATTATTCTTCAAATAACAAAACAGATTATCGCCATACGCAAAAATAACATAATAATTGGAGCCAAAAATTGAAAAGTTGGCTATGGAGACCATACGTCACTTGATATCAGTTGCTACTACTGTGATATTTTATTTTCATTCGTCGGCGTTATAAAAAGCCGCCAAAAAAATATTGTAAAAATTGGGAAAAAACAATACTCTGTAGGTCCATAACTTAAATAGGAACATACAAATTTTTCTTGCCTGTACTATTCAGCATAACCATTTCTTTCTAATGATATAATAGAAAGTAATTTTTTGAAATGAAATACCAAAAAATCCAATTATTATTATTCAAATAACAAAATAACAGATTTATCGAAAAAAAAATTCAAATTGATAGGATTAAAGATAAAATAAATTCAAAACAAATTTTCGAAATGCATTCCCTCCGCGTCAATACATTTATTGACTCTGGTGATATTTTCATGTAAAACGTTTCTCAACATTTGGGGCGTGATATCTTGGAAAGCTCTACGAGGTACTGTACTTTATTTGGATTATTGTCGATAGTCGAAGTGTAAAGTGCTAAAAGTGTGAACGGTCTTTTGTTTCAGGTACTGGGCGATAGAAAACGAGCACCGGTTTCGACAAGGTGGCTTAAATAAGAAAGTTGATGTTACTTCCGGTCAGACCGGAAGTTAACTTCGACATGTCAATATGCTCAAATTCTAGCTCTTATGTCATTATATCGACGCTCCAAATTTCACAAACCTACTTCATACAATAACTGAGATATTCCGTAGGCAATACTTCCGTAGCCACCCAGTAGATTGGACTAGTCATAGTCATACATATAGATATAAATAAAATGAAATAAAATATAAGGTGTACAGGCGCTGTGGTATTTATTTTATATAAACGGATTATTTGAAAGTAAAATGAATTTATCGACTGATAAATCATTATGTAGGTAGAAACTCAACCTAATGTTTGGATAAAAATATGAAAAAAGTTTCAAAGTATTGGGTGGCAGGTTCGTCATATCAGTTGGCAACAAAATGTAGAGACGAATAGCAACAGATTTTTTATTATTTTGTGTGATAAGACTTTTGGGTAATAATCGTATTTTTGCTCCTTGAATTATAATTGTGCATTTCTGCTATTAGTTGCGTCAATATTTTATGTAATATTTCGAACAAGTTCGAAATTTTCTGCCGGAGAGTATCAACAGTGAAATGAATACGAAGTACTCTTCTCTCCGAGCGTTTCCACCAAGTGCAAAAATAAAGGCAAACATCTGTCAGATAACAACTACTTCCCTGGCTAATACCACGACGGACATTGAACTATATCTGACAGATATGTGTACAACGTTCTTCTATAAAATTGAATGTGCTTGTCTAATTGAACAGAAGATAATCCTTCATTTAGCTGGAAATAACCACCTGGAGATTTGGGGTTTTGACTTTCATCAGTGCCTGGGTAGGTCGGACAACATTATAACAGAGAAAGGACAATCATAATGTTGTCCGACCTACCCTGGCACTGATGAGAGACAAAATCTCGAAACATGCATGTCTGCAGGTGGTCATTCCCAACCAAATGAAGGATAATCTTCTGTTCAATTACAAGGCAGACACTTACGATTGGATCTTCTTGGAAGAACGTTGCACAAATATCAGTCAGATGTAGTTCAATGTCCGTCGTGGTATTAGCCAGGAAAGTAGTTGTTTTCTGACAGATGTTTGTCTTTATTTTTCCACTTGGTGGAAACGCTTGGAGAGAAGGGTACTCTGTGTATTTATTTCAATATTTCATATTGTCAAAAAGTATCTCTACTTGAAGTTCTATGGACTAAATTAAATATCAATCTAACTAGTGCGTTGAAACTGATATCGATGATTTTGTATCTACCTAACTTAGTTTTGAGAGATTTCATTAGGTAAGTAATATAATGGGTTCAAGATTTAACACGTGAAATCTATATGTTCTTGCCATGTGAAAAGCGAGTCGATCATTGTTCCAAGAATTTTGTTTAACTGACCAATTCCAAAGATTCGCTTTGGAAACTGAGATTGACGTCGTCTAGACTCCAAAATGTCATTGATTTCGATCAAAACTGTGTTGACTAAGCGTTTCATATCGTCAGATGTTTCACTTGAAAGGATGATAGACGTGTCATATGCGTAGAGATATATTTTTCTTCAACTAATACTAGTGGGAAGATTATTGACATACGCTAGGAATATTAACGGTCCAAGAACGCTACCTTGAGGGGTCCCTGTAGTTACGATAAACATCGAAAAATTCCTACTGAACATGTTGGCAGTCTGTCACATCAAACATTTCTTAGGTAATCATTTATGCTGAAATATAAGTTTTTCAAAGATAGGTATTTGAAAACGCACTGGTAAGCGATAGTGGACAATAATTCTCGATGTTTTTGCTGTCACAATTTTTCAGTATTTCGACTAGGACGGCAATTTTAAGGTCAAGATATTAAATTTATCATAAGAAATACACAACTTCGTGATATGTCCTATTACTTCTGATAGTAGGTATATCTGCACATTCTTCGACAATTCTTGTAGGAACTCCATAATATCTCGTGCTTTTTTTATTGGGTATTAGAAAGCAGTGATGGAGAGAATAGTAGTGATTTGGGAAATACGGGATTATACCGCTCATGCAAATGATTTTGCGACGTTTAGACCATTAATAAAAAAACACTTTCTTGAAAGAATAAGTTATTCTGTATGAAAATGTTAATATGGTAATAACATTATAATATTTCGTTTATGTCGCCGAATGATCGTTTTGTTTTTTTACCTACTAAATTTAATTCTCTATTTACAGTTGGTATTTTGGGGTGATGATAGACTGCTAAGTCTGTCACCAAGTTTAATTTCAAAATGATTCACTGAAAAAAAAAAATTGATCTAGAACAGCAAAACTGCATCCCACATGATGTCCGAGTTGAACCTCCTACATCATTTACTAAATTCAAGTTTCGAACTTACATATTTTATGATCTTTTTCCTCACAAACATTGTTATCCTTATTAGAGTCTTCCTTTTTCTCGCAGTTTCTGTCACAACTTTTTTCCGAACACCGTGTCGAGTCCTTAGAATCTGTAGAGATATAGCAGTCCGGCGATTTCAAGGCAACATTACTTTTACACCACTTAGTTTGCTTTTTAGAGTCACAATTTGTTTCTTCCGAATCATTACACTTCACATTGTTTAAATTTCGCGCCGTATTAAGCCTCAGATCGATACCAACAGATGACGAGTTATCAGTTTTTTCGATATCGGATATGAGCCAGTTTTTTGGTTTCTTGGCATCGTCACAGGTGTACTCTTTTTCGATTTTGATAGGAGGCGATGGATTCTGCACTTCGAACGTCATATTCAAACAGTGATCCGTCAGGGTTGTGCTATTATTATTATTATTTTCGAAAGATTTCGAGACGAATTGTGTTAATTTCTCCATGATTATAAACGATAATCTGAAAGTATGTTTTGGAGTAGTCATATGAAACTGAAATCACCATTTGAATTCAGGGGTGGTTATTGCCATAGCAACCCTACAGTGTGAGCAGGGTTGCGGTTGCACGAAACTCCACCCTTAATGATGCTTCACAGGCAGTCCATTGGACGATCCTTCTTTGGGGGATGGACGTGGTATATCGCTTCTGTCTTTGTAGGATTCCCCCTTTATTTATTATTAGTCAATAGCACACTAGCTGAGTGGCTGAAGTTTTTACTCCTTGTTTTTCGCTCTGCTGTAATTATGTAAATTCGCCATAAAGTATGCGGTCTCGTAAAAATATTAAATATCATCGTGTCTCAATTATCATCTCTAATGTGAAGGGATGATTTACAGTTGGGAAATGATAATTCATGGAGGAAATCGACATAAAAATTTACATCTTCATGGGGAATACTTACAACGTCATTTTTACAACGACTACATAAGAGTTTTACTGTTAGCAGTTAAGTTTATGGATGATATTCCACACGACTGTGTTAAAGAATATTTTGATTTCACTAGCAGGGGACCGTCAAATAATTTTTTTGTAACTTTACAATACTACATTTGGAAAAAATATTATAATACCTACTCAGAATTAGGTACATCTTCGCTCATTAGAAGTATACAGGATTTCAAATTGAAAACTTCCCACCCGTAATATCTCAATTTCTTCCAGTAAATAATATAAGTCAAATTTTGAAGGGTACGAAGGTGTAGAGGGACCACAAACATTTGTTTTTTTTTAAATCCCGACTTCAAAGTCAAAAATTGAATGATCATATAGTGACACCTGAAAGTGTTACTCTGCTTAGTCCTCACTATGTGACATCAACATAACAAATCATCTCTCTTTCAAATTTTCTTGTCGGGTATATAAAAATATTCGATATTTATCGACAATGTAGTAGTGTCACAAAAGCTCTTAGAAGATACATAGACCGCAATTTTCAGGTAGAAGAGCTCCATCTAAAAAATGATTTATATATACTTAGAGAAGTTTTTTGAAACGGGTAGCCAGAATAGAAAAAAACTGTTTCGACAGAAGAAACAGAAATTAATGTTCTAGCATATCTTGAAGCCAATCCTTAAAATTTATTAAATTATTTAGTTAGACAATTTCCAGTGTGTATTTTATCAACCCACGCTGCAGTGACTGAAAAATATAAATTTTGCCCATACAAGTTGAAAAGGGTGCAAAAGTTGACACCAGCGCAAAAGGAAATCATATCTTTACTGCAATTTTCCAGACATATTGTAAAAATCAATTCAAAGGGATGCCACATTTCTGGATAAAATATTGTGGACCGATGAGTCGTCGTTTTCCAATAGCAGAGGTTGCCATCGCCAAAATAGACACTATTGGTCTGATTCAAATCCTCATCAAATACAGGAAATTCAGTATCAAGTTCCGTTAGTGTTTGGTGCAGATTAATTGGTGAACGTGTTTTGGATCCTATAATTTTTTATGGTTCATTGACTGGTCAGGTTTATTTAAATTTTCTAAAAGCAGAAATTGAAGAACGCATTGACGATTTACCTCTAGCAATATCAAGATATTCAATTTGGCAACAGGATGGGGCACCGCCACATCGTGTTGTCCCAGTTAAAAGGTCAGTGGATTTGAAAATCGGGTACTATTAGATGGCCTCCTAATACTCCCGATCTAACACCGTGATATTTTTTCTTGGTAATGGTAGGTATGGATGGTGACTGATGCGCTGCGACCTAATTAAATCTATTATGCCCCATCTTCTTCTACTATTTCCAGGTGTTCTCGTTTACAGCAACCCCTCAAGCCCCAATTCCTTGAGAAATTTGAGGATTTTGAGGGGGTCTATTCGTGGTATTTCTCCCACAGTCAGCTGGTGTGATCCCAGTATATTCAATCTCTTGTGATGTACAGCATAACACTCCATCAATATATGGTGTGGTGTTTCTGGATGTTCCCCACAGAATCTGCAGGTGCTGTCCTCCTCTAAGCCCAGCTTCCTGAGGTGTTCTTTAAGTCTGCAGTGCCCCGTCAGAAATCCTGTGATTGTCTTTAGAGTAGTTCTGCTGAGGTTAATCAGTGTTTCGATCTTGCTCGGTTGAAGTTGCCGAGGAGATCTTTGGCCTGCTGCCTTAACCCTGGAAGTCTTTGCCAATATGTTGCTCTCATTGCTTCTTCAATTTTATTGAGTTCTTCTTGAAGGTAAGATTTTCCAAGTCCGCAGAATGGTTCTGGCCCGATCAGTGGCGTTGATGCCCCTTTTCGTGTCAGGGTATTTGCTTGTTCATTGCCCTCCACTCCGACGTGCTCCGGCACCCAGAGGAGGATCACCTTGTTGTTCCTGCCTAGATCATTAAGTTTGTCATCTTTGAGTTGATGTTATATGAGATCAACGCTTTGATGGCTGCTTGACTATATCGGAGAGGATTGCGATTTCCTTGTTCTGGTATTTCCTGTCGAGGATGAATTGAATGCACCTTTCTATGGCGTGAATTCTCGCTTGAAAAATACTGGGGAACTGGCCCATGGGTTCGGAGTATTTGGTACGAGGCCCAAAGACTCCTGCTCGAGTTCCGTCGGGAGTTTTGGACCCGTCCGTGTACCATGTTATGGTATTCTTTTCCAGTGCTCGAATGGATTCAATACCCCATCCACTCTTTTTTCTTTTGTTGTCACGTTAAAAACATTGTCTATCCTACGTCATGCTATTCTTTGGACGATCTAAAGATGACAATTAGGAATATTAGTCAACAGGTGCAAACACAGAGACACTTAAAAATTAGAGGACACACAGAAAAAGTATATATTACGTGCACTGAAAATGAAGGAGGTCAAGAGGAGCAGCACTTATAAGTGCAGAAAATAGTTTTAAATGTTTCAAATTGTTTGCTTTTTGTAAATTGTATTTATTTTATTTTTCAATAAATTTGTTGATCTTAGACTTGCGTAATTTACTCGTCGAGTGAGTTTACAAAACAGAAAATCATCTATATCATAATAAATGCTCAAAAGCTAATAACTATAAAAACCATGTCTTGGAAACGAAATAATAAACGCGGGTATTGATGTTCTGGAAAAATCACAATCTTAATCATATATTTACACCAATTTGTTCTAAAACAATGGAAAGAAAGGGCAAGTGTGGCATATATTCTTAATAAGAAAATATAAGTATTTTTGAACATGTTGTGATATACAGGGTTTACCATTATGTCAATAATTTTGATATTTGACAATTTATAAAATTTTTTGACTGGACAGCATAAAATTTAACGAAAAAAAAAACATTTCTTCTTTCATTCGACCTTTTAACTCACAAAATAAATATTTTACAGCCTTTCAAAAGTGGGACGAATTGAAATGAAATAAAGCACTGTACTTAGTATAATATTGTTCTGTGCAAATCCTGAACCAAAATAATATTCTCTAGTATGTGCCAAGTGACTGAAAATATTGTTCTTATCTGTTGCATATGAATTAATCATATCCACTTATGCCAAGAATGCTCCTGTCTGTAATGTACTGAACCGATAAATTCTTCAAAATAATACACTACGAATGCACCTGAAGGATGCCCTTTTATGGTTTCATCTCGCATAAATAATGGAATATTGGGCCGTAATGGTCATGATGGTAGAGCGCTTGTCTCTCAACCTAAGGGTCATGAGTTCGATTCCCAGAATGTTCATCGGTCTCGTGCATGGCATCACACGTTAAAAGGTAAGGGCTGCGTCTTCCCTAGCTCGGACAAATCTTTCGAAGACTTTTGAGGGTTTTACTCTTAAGGGTGTGCAGCTGGTTGACGGAAATAACAATTTTAACAAAAAAAATTCTGCATATACGTACTGATACTAATACTGATTCTTGTTGAGTTTATATCTGACACTATATTCTTCATCTATGCCTCCTCCTCTCATATTCATAGAACATCTTGTGTGCATATTAATATTATTGTAGCATAGGTATGTGTATATTGATTGAGGCTTTCGCGGCCGGGATTCTTGATAATGTTACTCTTCTTCGGGTTTGTTGGCCGTCGTGATATGGAATTGCTTCCTAACGTTTCGCCCGCACGAGTGGCTGGCTTCTTCTGAGGTTCCATCTTGAAAGATTTCCGATGACTCTCTCGGAAATCTTTCAAGATGGAACCTCAGAAGAAGCCAGCCACTCGTGCGGGCGAAACGTTAGGAAGCAATTCCATATCACGACGGCCAACAAACCCGAAGAAGAGTAACATTATCATAGGTATGTGTGTTCGAGAAGTATCAAGAGGAATATATTTTGTGTGTGAATAAATAAATAAATAGATATGTGAGTAAGTATGTACGTGAAGTAGGTGAAGTTTATAAGTGAGTAAATAAATAAATAAATTAAATAATGCATTCATTGATTAATTAAATAATTAATTAAAAAGTTCATGCATACCTAAATAAATGAATAAATTAATTAATTAATTATGGAATAAATAAATATGTTAATAAAATATCTTTATTCAGCACGCATTTTTAACAAGAAAAAATTATTTGATTATACCTAATTACAAAATAATGATTATATCCTAAATAAGTCATACCTGAATAAATATTCTCATCCACAACAAAATTAACTACAAAAACAAAATCAAATAGGTAAAGCTGTTTTTCAAGATGCGAAAGAATTATTTTGCGTCTTTTTTGAGGCTGTGTATTTATCTAATAATTCCCTTTAAAAAATCTGAATTTTGTCCAGCAGTTGTGTTAACCTTATGCAACACAAAATTATGTGTACCCTTGTGTTGTAATCATGAAATTCTTGAAGAATATGTAGAATATTTTGTAAATATATGAGCTCTTATCCCAATCAAATTATATGAAAAAAAAACAAAACATTGAACTCTAGAAATTGTTCAACGTTTTCAACTCTCGTTTATTTACTGCAACCTATATAATATTATTTGCAGGGCTCGAATTTGTGATTTTTGTAATCGTTCCATGGATTTCTCGTTGGCTGACTATAAAACACTGCAATAGCAAAAGTGAGGTAATAAATATAATGGTAATTATAAACTTATGTATGAGTTTTTACAGTCAAATACCAACTTACCCTTTTAGGCATAGAATAAGGGCCACGATCAATTTCAATTATTTAAATCCCCTCTTAAAAGTCGGTCCCCCGACTCCTCTAATCTCGGGGGTCCGACTTCAATTTTGTGGCTCCGACTTCAATCTCGTGGGTCCGACTTCAATCTCATGGGTCCGAGTTTAACCTGGGACCCCCGACTAGTACGGCAGATGAGTTACCCCTAATCGCCCCTCCCCAACTTTCATGCCACCGGATTGATACAATTTTTGTTTGATTTATTGAATTCCCAATATTTTATATACAAAAACAGGAATGAGTTTTGTTATCAAAATTGTCAAAGACATGCAAGATATTTGAAGTTGAATAAGTGATAATAAAACTCATTGTTAATGATTTTGATAGAAGTTGCTGTTATTTGTATTGAATGTCGGAAAATTTTTGTACTCTATATATACCGTCATAAATTCCAGATATAAGTACTTGAATTGGTATGGTGTGAAAACTCCTCGTTGGTTATTTTGTATAAATAATTAATTCTTTCAGTAATTGGTAGATTTTGATAATATTTCGAATGTATTTTTCTCAATTGTAACCACAATTTTGCCTAATAATTCTATATTTTGAAAAATAAAAAATGTAATTCTTCTGTGTCGAGGGTAGTACTCTTAATTATTTTTTCATTTCTTGAATAAATATAATTTTCCTAAAAACTGCTTCAATAATTCAGTAGATATTGCGTTTAAAACAAACACTTAGTATAAATTGCTGTCTCTATAAGTGACGCTTGAATTTTTTTCGTAATTTTATTAAATTCAAGAAGTATTACGGCTGTATAGACACAATCAATTTTATATATTACCAAAATACCCGATATTTACAACAACTACTAACAAACTAATCAACAAAAAGTCTCCAAATTAATTATACGCACGCATTCATTCAACTTCAAATATATTGAAAACAGTTGACATTTTCGATAATGTAACTCATCCGCTTTTTGAGAGAATATTGAAAGAGGATTAAGAAAAAGAAGACCAGGACTATATCAGTCCAGTGGTGTGAAATTTGGCGGGGGGGCGATAAAGGGTAACCATCTGCCGTACGCCACTGTTTGAAGTTAAAAACACTGTATTTGTATAAACATATTAAAACTATTGCTGTCAGATCACAAATCAAATTTCATTCAGAAAAGTTGAGCCGTTATGGAGTTATTCTGGTAAAACTTATTTTTTCCACTTTCAACACCCTGTAACTCACTCAATACTCATCTTAGAGGATATGTTAATGGGAACTTTCACCCTTAAAATTTAGTGAGGATTTTACTATCGGAATACATTGAAATTATAGTGGGAACCACAGCCAACAATATTATATAAAAAAAGTACACCACTGACATATGTTCTCTTACTTTTCTTCTTAAAATGACCTAACGAATCACCCGTAGTTATGAAACAACCTGTATATATCCGGCGATAAGAAAATTTGGAGGATAGATCATTTGTTATAATGATGTAACATAATGAGGACTATACGCAGAGTAACAATTTCAGGTATTACTATTTGATGACTTATTCATTCAATTCTTAAATTTTTACATAAAAATAATAATATATTCTTGATTCCATACCAACTTTCAATATAATTTAATTATTAGATGAAAAGTGAAAAAACAGATTTTTTGGAGATTTGTATCTCATTAACGGTAAACCCGACATAAAGTGCATTCAAAATGTATTTATAGTTTGTCCATCCACTGTAGGGAACTAAATGACCATGAAATTCAATAAAAACAGGAAACTGCGTAATAAAACTCGGGCTCCGAGATTAAATTCGGGGGTTCAAGATTGAAGTCGGACCCTCGAGATTAAAGTCGGGGGTCCGACTCCAAAGTCTGGGTTAAGAGATTGAAGAAGCTGGCCCGAGACTGAAGTCAGGCGTCCGAGATCAAAGCTGGGGGTGAGAGATTAAAGTCGGGGGTCCTAGATTAAAGTCGGGAATCGAAGATCAAAGTAGGAGGTTCGATGGTGAGATATGAGAGTCAGGGGACCGAGATTGAAGTCGGGGGTCCGAGATTAAAGTCGAGGGTCGAAGATTAAAAAAGAGAGTCCGAGATTAAACTTGGCAGTCCGAGATTGAAGTCAGGGGTCCAAGATTGAAGTCGGGGGTCCTAGATTAAAGTCGGGAGCCGAAGATCAAAGTAGGAGAGTCCGAGATTGAAGTTGGGAGTTCGAGATTGAAGTCAGGGGTCCAAGATTGAAGTCGGGGGTCCGAGATTAAAGTCGGGAGCCGAAGATCAAAGTAGGAGGTTGGACGGTGAGAGATTAGAGTCAGGGGTCCAAGATTAAAGTTGGGGGTCCGAGATTAAAGTCGAGGGTCGAAGATTAAAGTAGAGAGTCCGAGATTACAGTTGGCAGTCCGAGATTGAAGTCAGGGGTCCAAGATTAAAGTCGAGGTCCTAGATTAAAGTCGGGAGTCGAAGATCAAAGTAGGAGGTTCGACGGTGAGAGATTAGAGTCAGGGGTCCAAGATTAAAGTAGGGAGTCCGAGATTGAAGTCAGGGGTCCAACTTTGAAATCAAAATTTCACAAAAAATTGCTTGTGGCCCTTCTACGCTTTCGTAAACTATTGTTTCTGTGAATTTTCTTAAAAATATGTTCAATGTGGAATGAAATTGTTTGGCCTGAAATAGAGAAGACACCATATGTCTATGGATCCAAGTCATGACGTTTCGATTGTTGTATCTACCATTGTCTTGAAGTGATTTCTACAAGGCGGAGATTGAGGCTAATATCTGTCAGACAACTATATACTTCAGTACCCAGTTAGAAGTCCAACCATAATCCTGGTTGTCCTTCTGATCTGATTTAATAAGTACTCAGTTAAAGACGGCGATGGTTGTAATGAACATTTTTGCCTGTCTCATTTCTTGCGTCTACTTTCACCATTCTTGAGCTTTCGCTGAACTACAAGCGGGTTCCGGGCCAATAAGAGTACTCTGTTAATACGTAGGAATCCTGCACACAGGCGAATTTCAAAGAAATTGTGGCCAAAATTATAAAATATAAAATTCGGTTCTGCTGGGAATTATTATGCGTAATTACTTTAATTGTTATTTGGGTACAATAACTGGATCATCTTCCGAAATCTGTAAGCACTAAACGTAAAAGTGAATTTGCGTCTTTGTCGTGACAAATGCAACTCGTAGGACGCTTGTTCGCGTTCTTGGCATTGAAAATGTTAAAATGGACGTCCAGCAAATAATTATTGTAGGTCCATCAGGGGACGTTGCTATTGTTTTGTTTTATGGACCTCTGGACTATATAGTTATGGACGTTAAATGCAGATGTATAACCAATATTTTACTATGGTATAATGGACGTTCACATTTGGACCAATTCTGATTGAATTGAGAAGCTACAACGAGCCGTTCTATTGACGCTAAGAAAACACAAAGACGAAAAAAATGGCTAATCTAATCGTTCGTCTGGTTAGCATCCCGTTAGTTGAAATACAGATAGAGCCAAACAAATTTGGTCAAAATAGGAAGTTAAATTGGACGTCCCCTTTTGTCTATAAACGTTTAAATAAATTATGAATGATTGAACACATGTCCAAAATGGACGACGTGTGATAATAATAATAAAATAATAATAATACTCCCTCATAAACACTCATCGTTGAGTGTACCCAAAGGCATAGCCTGTGCGGGTAGATGACGACTATTATTATTATTTGCCGTGGCGCTCCGGGGCGACCTACTGATGTTTCAGGTGATGTATTCACTTTTCAGCTGTAGGAAAACCCGGAAAACCTCAGCACCTCGGGTGGTCGGTGTGCACTCCAAGCTAGCACCAGACGAGATTGGCATCTAGACAACTCACAATACACTTGCTTTCCAACAAGGCATGCGGTCGCCTATCAGTGGCGTAGCTAACTTTCAGTGAGCCCCCCCGCAGGAACCTGCTTGCGCCCCTACCTCCTAACCTAACCCATACATTTTTAATAAACTCAAATTCATAAACTGATCGATGATTATACTATACAAGTGAAAGACGTTCAAATTCAAGGCTAGAAAAGAGTACCTACTAGAGAAAGGAAACAAGTGTTTATTGGCAGTAAACAATCAGCGTCGTGTAATAAAATTGGCGACAAAAGAGCGAGGGCGGGAGTTTTTAAAGCAGGGTGTTTTCTTTTGGGCCCCATGCTACCGGTCATAAGATTTTGCATACTTATAGATTTATAAATAAGAAACGTTTTCCCAAAATGTCGACTTCCAAACCATTATGGAACATCTTCAAATAATTTCTTTTATATTAGAGTTCTGATGGCAAAAAATGATAAAATGAACATTCTGGCAACAGAGCTTATGTGGGGGTCTTGGCACCTGTTGCTCAATCGATAAAAAGCGTTCTGAACTAGGCCATGTTGCCACTTTGTACAATTGATAAAACTTATTACATAAGATAACTAATTCTGGACGGAAGCGCCCAAATTTCCCTATGAAAAATCATACCCACCTTTAAATGTGAGGCAAAAATTTCTGGTTTCCTTGCGCCCCCCCGCGCCGCGGAGGTTGCGGGGGTGTTAGCTACGCCACTGTCGCCTATTGATCCGATATAAAGTAAGTGAGAAAAATTGTCGTACCTACATCGGACTCGAACCGACTATCGCTATGCTGGAGTTTCGAACGGCCAATAGGCGAATTTATCGGATGCATAGGCATAATTTATTCACTAATGCACAATTCATAAATATTTGAACTTTAATAACGCATAATTAAGAGATTAGAAAAATATGGTTTACTACTTCTTCAATGCATAAGCATAAGTACAAGTGACAGTTTACAATTTCTCAATACAAGAAAAATTTTGGAAATCTTTGATGAAAAAAACATTCTACATTCTCATTCTCAAAATAAAACACCGACAAAACAACACTTTGCCCTAGACCACGGGATTTTAAGTGAAATATGTTGCCATCTTCAAATTTTGAGTCTACGCAGGCGCATAACTTATATTTCCACTTCATTAGTGCATAAAATTAAAAGTTGGGAACTTCATGGTTATGCATTATTGAATGTGAATATCAATTATAAATTATGAAACAGATAAATCATTTCATTTGAGTCCGTGAGTTGAACTTTTATGAATTGTGCAATAAAATTACGCAAATGCAATAAATTATGCATTATGAATCCGTTAAACCTGCCTATTAAAATGAAACAAATAAAATTGACAATACATTCTGACTATCCTATATTCAATATTGTTATTAACATATCAGTTATGTCGGAGCTCTTTACTCGTGCCTGTTGCGTGCATTTTAGTGAAGTCTATTGATAAAATACGAGCTATAAGTGAACATATTTTCGCCGAATAGACTAAACATCGGGCCCCTACAGCCTACAGCTCTAAATACTGAATCCGCCTCTGTAAACAGACCGCCGCACAGATTCGCAGAGTTGTGTTGTTGTGACTTGTTAGTTTATAAATTGTGAAAATACGAAACCAGAATACCAGAAAGCAAATTGTTTTCAGTGCCATCTATTCACAGTTACAGTAAGTGGGTAAAGTTAAATTCATTGACAAGAGTTACCTTGCATCTCACAGAACTATTGTAATGTTGGTTGTCTACAATTGTACAATCTATATTAAAATAACGATTCCGGAGGGAGATTCTCATTCCATGAATCATAAGGTTTTCTACCATAGAAATATAATTACAGAATACTGTCAGTATACTGTAATTGTTTGTTTCCTACTGATATAATAGCTTTGTTCTGGTTCTGGAAATTATTAGTTCTGGGACGTCAGGATTATGCGCAGTTGAGAAAAAGTGAGCGAATATAAACCTAAAGAGCACACTTCTCGTCAACTGCGCATGATCCTGACGTCCTAGGACTGATAATTTTCAGAACCAAAACAAACCTATTGTCTACCAGTTTCAATCAACCAAACTTCACATAGGCAACATGTATGAACCACAGATGTGGAGTGTGCGTATCTGATTTGGAAGATCCAATTTTGAATGTTTATTTAGTTATGGTTATTCAGGTTATTCTGTCTACGTTAGATTATAGTTAAGTCATGTCAAGTAAGACTGGTTTACCTACTGGCTAATAATTACGCATATTCTTGACATTTTTTCAAATAAGATAGGATATTTAAAAATTTGTACACGGCCTTCTCGTAACCTCTCTTCTTTTCACACAACGGTTATCTAGCTGTAATATTTCCTTTTATTTTGATTCAAGGTTATTTTTTAATCGAGCTCAATTCAAAGTATTGCGTGATAGCGTAAAGGTGAGTTTCCAATGAGACTTTTTGCTTTTCGGGTCGCTCATCACGCATTCTGATTGGCGAATAGCATCGAGCGTCAGAAATTCGCCATCAGAATGTAGATATTCTTTGCCCTAGTCGCTCTTGGAAACAAAATCCACAATATCCACATTCCACTTCCACTGCGAACTTGTTTCTTGTTGTTGATGTTTCATGATTTCAAATTATTAAGTTGTATTTTTTGTTCTGTGTCATTAATTTCTTTTCGACCATTGTGCAGCACAGTCTTTACTTTTAGTTTGAATTTTTTTTGAAATCAAACTAAAATCGCAAATCAATTGGAAGCATCTGGGTAAGTTACTCTAAAAACATGCTATGAATGTTTTGTTCATGAAATTTGTGGTCGAAGTTCTGATAATTTTTTGTTTCAGGTTTTAGGCCTTCTCCTACTTTTGCTGCGGCCGATTTTTTTATCTAAAGAAAACGGTGGAATGGTAAGGTGTGTCCAATAATTATAAAGGAACAACCAGAGCTATGGACCAAGCAAGCAAAAGGAGGGGTCGGCCTATACCCGATGCTATAAACATGAAACCAATTGCATTTAACCTTGAGGAGGCTCTTGCAGTCGAGACACTCTACAGGCCGAATCTTTTAGTTATTCAACAAGATCTCAAGCCATGGGAAGTAACCCTCAACTCCAGAGACAGTTCCGTTCAGATCCTTCGTTTCCTTCGAATCTGGTTCGATGTGCCTCAGACCATCTTCTATTCCGCTGTTACCTACCTAGACCTTTTTCTTGCACGAATGAAGGTGAGTGAAATCGATAAAATTGTGAAAACTTACTTATTTGGTGTTTATTTACCTACTATGCTAATAAGTCACCAGTGTTGCATCATCAAATAGAAAACGTGCTTTTATAAGTAGGTTGTTCAGTAAGATGATTTTGGAGACTACATGGAGTTATAATTGACTTTTATGGTTGTATGAGTAGAAGATGCTACTAGTTAGGAACTCTGAAAGTTTCGTATAAGTGATTTGAGGGCTCTGTTCCACTACCAATCTAAAAATATTTTTTAACACATTTGTTCTGTTTTAAAAGTTTTGCAGCGTCAAATATATATAGGTATATGAATAATATAATTTATCAAAGAAAATTCATTATCAGGACTTTTTACTTTTTCAGTACATTTCTGTTTACAATACTTTGGTATTGAAGTCAGCCTATAGACTTATCTAGTAGTTTTCATCATGATACCCTTGACATTGTGAAGGCTATTCGTTGTTTTAACTTTAAATTCATGACTAATTCTAGATTTGGACAAGTCATTGCCAA
Source organism: Chrysolina americana (assembly GCA_958502065.1). Taxonomy (NCBI): domain Eukaryota; kingdom Metazoa; phylum Arthropoda; class Insecta; order Coleoptera; family Chrysomelidae; genus Chrysolina; species Chrysolina americana. The sequence goes on from OY293420.1 coordinate 9,516,498, forward strand.
TGATTAATGATTGTATTACTTTCTTCTGATTCGTATTTCTATTGTTTATGATCGGTTTATAATATAATTCTTATCTTATTATTATTGGAAGATTATTTGCCTATAATTTGGTGTAACAAATTCATTTTACAAAGAATACAAATGAACAAAATCGGACATTAGTTATGGCAACTGCGGTGGTGGTCCATTCATGGAAACATCTTTGTGTTGTGGCCCTGGCCCAAGGTTCTGAATGCCATTCTTGCAACTTATAATTAAGTACTTGTTTGGATGAAATGAGATTAGTTATGAAAAATGATGCAATAATGAAAGTTTTCAAATGTTGAGTGAACCAAGAGAACACTGTTTTTGATTTTGTGTGTAATATACTGGGTAATACAGAAGACAAGTAGCACACTTTAATTAACTTTGATATTAGGAATAAATGGTAGTTCTCAGTTTAGGATCTCAGTATGGTACATAATATTTTTTTATCAATAGCTCTCTAATAGTACAGAGTTGAAACCCTTTCTACTCGGGGAAAATCTGCATGAACAGTAGTCTCCACACAGCGGTACCCAGGAGTGGTTATCAATTTTGAATTATCGAGCCCTCTGACAGGCATAATGATGCGAAATAGTGTTCTTCTTCCGTGAAAACACAGATATTCGGAATGTTGATAGCATATGTAAAGAAGTTGAGGAAAAAACAACATTTGAACGGGAATCAGTCAGTTATGGAAGGTATTTTGCCAAAAAATGCCTTGCAACAAAATCCTTACGTTATTGCGCAAAATTTACTAAATGAGTTACAATTGACAGTTTTTGAGGGTTTTGCCTGAGGTCATCCGAAAAACAAACGGAGGTTTTAAATCTATTCCTGATCAAAAACTAGAATAAAATCTATTATTTTCTCACCTCCACATTGTATAATGAGCTCCAACAAAGATTGCCTTAAAAAAATTCATCGAACTAGTAGTAGTAGTAGTTAGTAATCGCAGTAAGGACACTGCCGCAGCCAGGCAAGTAGGCCCTCATGAACCCTTTTTGCCATCCCCTGTTCTCCAATACTAAAGAAGCTAGCAAAGCCACACACGAATTTCGACTCTGAATGGGTTACATAATTTTAGGCTCATTTTAGGCTAATTTATCACCATATTCTCGAATTTTTGCTAGGTATCCTCCTTCATAGAAAAATTCGTGGTTTTGCTAGCTTTGGCCGATTTCAGGAGAGCCATTTTTGAAACACAACATTTTTCAGCGATTCGAAATGGCGATATTTCAAGAATATTAATTACCCTAGTTTCATATTTTTTGCTCCTTAAAAAAAACACAGGATTTATTGATTGTCGCATAGGAGATGATGTAATTATTCCAAACTATAATTATTTGACTATTTGACATGTCTAAACGATGATTACTATCGAATGATCGATGAATAGCCAACATTGAATTTTTTTGACCAACGTTTTTGCAAACAAACCTGTGGCTGTGCTAGTTTCGGGCGATGTCAGCAGAGCCATTTTTGCAAAAACACCATTTTTCAATTAGTCTAAAAATATTCCTAAAATATCACTATTTCTCAATCGCTGAAAACTGTTGTGATTCAAAATTGGCTTTGCTGAGTTCGGCCAAAGCAGCAAAGCTACTGATTTTTCTTGAAGGAAAAGAGTTAAAAAAATGAATAGGGTAATAAATAAGCCTAAAATAGACTACAATTTGGCTATATAAAATCACATTTTTTTTTTATTTTTCTATGAAGGAGAGCAAAAAATTCTGGAATATGGTAAAAAATGAGCCTATAATTATGTAACCCATTCCGAATCGAAATTCGTGTGTGGCTTTGCTAGCTTCTTTAGTATTGTTCTCCACATATCTACAAAATTCCTGCTTGACTTCTTTCTTTTTGGAACTTTCGGATGAAAGTCAGTATTTCCGTCCACTTTAGGTTAAGTAGTTCCTCTTGTTCGAGTTTTGTGTCTCTGTTTGGGCCCTTCTTTCGCCTCTTGCCTCATAGCTACAGTTAGGATCGCGAACACGTCAGCTTGAAAGACTATTGTATTTCTTCCTAATGCGTAGCTTTCTTGTACACCTCTTCCTTTCAAGTAGATGCCTGCCCGGGAGACCTGTATGTCAGTCAAACGCGAACCGTCCTTATAACATATTAGGCTTCCTGGGAGAAACTCCACTGTATTTCCCTCCCAAGGTCTCTGCTCGGAATAATGAGAGCTAACTTTCTATTCCATCGTAGTCTGTCTGTGTGTTTTCCACTCTGAGGGCGGAGATGGGATCTCCTGCTCTGCCCACGATTTCCGCGTGACCTATCATTGCTCATTTCTTCACCCAGACTTCTGAGTCCCACATCCTTGAATGTGTTGCCACGGCCTCTTTGATCCAGATTAAAAGCGGTGGTAGCCTTAGCGTACTTCCAACACCGCGGTTGGAGTCGTTCTCATTGCGCCCGTTATTACCAAACAGGCCAACCTCTGAACCTTACCAAGCTTAGGCCTGTTGTGCTCCCCTGTGCGCCTGGCCACCATACAGTAGACTTCTGAATAACCCTATCTACTTGCGGAGTCCATGAAAGTTGGGAGTCCAGGGCCACCCCCAGGTTTTGACCTATTGGACTAAATCCAGTTCTTGGCCAAACATGGTGGGTGGCCTCTGTTTTTGTCGGATTAACTGAGAGCCCTGCTTCACCGCAGACGACTCCGATTAATCTTCCGCTAAGACAACTCCACTTCTCGTACGCTTGTGTCTCGAAGCCCTCATCAGTGAGTTTACCCAGGAGTTCGTCAATAACTAAGCACCATAGGTGGGGGGAGAAGCAGCTCCTCTGAGGACACCCCTTCCCCCGCACTTCGGCTTCCAGTCTAAGGTCCCTCCGGGTTACCTCTACTCTTCTCCTTGTTAGTGACGATACAATTCAGCCAACCACCCGTTAGTGCTGCCTATATGGTCGCTGTCTTTGCCTTGTTGACAGCGTATTCCTCACACCTAACGTTACTTTTTTGAACCTTTAAGTCCTTTAGACCCTTCGCACTACATTGTGGAGGGCCGATTCTGTCGACCTCCCCTTTCTGTATGTATGTTGGTTTATGTGAAAGGGGCTCGCCCTCAGGGACCCCTGTCCACCACCCTTTCCAGCGTTTTAAGCGGGAACGGTGTTAGGCTGATGGGCCTGAAGGATTTTACTACTGTGTAGTCTCTTTTCCCCGCTTTGGGGATAAATACCACTCTTGCTGATTTCCACACCTTTGGAACATACCCTAGCGCTATGCTGTTCTGGAATATCTTCCCCAAAATTGGGGTGAGAAATTCCAGGCACTTTTGAAGCATTGCCAGGAAATTCCGTCTTATATGCGCTGAACTCGTTCAGTGCCCGTGCATTAGCGTCGTATGTAACTACCCGCTCTGACAGTTGCCAATTCCCTTGGGGGCCTGCTATATTGGTAGTGCCTGTTGGTCGTCCTCGATAACGCCAGGGATGTTTACCTCCAGCAGATGCCTGCGCGAATCTTAGGATGATGTTGTCCACGTCTCATCTGGTTTCTTCTAGGCGTCCAAATGTTACTTATTTTCCAAAAAATATAATTTATTGAGATTTTACTAATTTTGAAAAATGCGTTTTTTCAAGGAACTGAAATTCACTCAGTATATCTGAGAGGGGCTAAGTAGGTTTCAAGACGAGCCTAAGTTGATGACAAATATTTTTTTTATTACAACTAAAGGTTTTTCCCATTTGATGCGAACAAATTTTTTGGATGTCACTGTATGAGGAATTAACTCTTGAACACAATAATCCTAATCTTTACTTCGGGAAATGTATTGTGTATGCTCCAGCTCGGTAAAACATAGGACAATTCAAACTTTTTTTCACAAATCAATCTGTGAGAGGACATTGAACTACCGAGTACAATCGCTTAGGAAAATTGTATGCCTCGATAGAATTTAACCATACTTGCGATTCCTATTGAATGTAAGGAGCCAAATATTATTTAATGTCGCTTTTTATCATTCATTAGGCGGGGGCTCGGCAATAGTTAATTGACCTTATTTATTTTCTCCCATGTTCGTAAGTCTGTGAGGACTACTGTAGTAATGCTAATAATAACCTTGGTATTTTTTTATTCGATGGCCGATTTCAAAAGCATTTGTTCAACATATGACTCAATGATATCTACAATTCAGATTATTCTATGATCAATTGAAGCTTTCGTATCTTCGAATTCGTTTTTCTTGCTTGTCCTGGTCTCTTTCAAACATGTAATAAAAATGGATTGGTAGAGCTAATTCAATTGTTGTTTTGTCAAACTTTTGTTTGGTTTTGAGATTCATCTGGATGAAAAATAATGGCTTTCAGTGTTTGACCAATAATATACCAACTTGTCATGAGTTTATAAAAATATGAAATTGTCAATTTCAGAAATCGCAGATTGTATATTTTTATTCGGACGTTATAAAATTCGGTTGAATGTAATTAACTAATTCTACACTTTTCTGCACAAGGAAATATATCAACTCATTCTAATCTCATAATCATCGCCCGATATTCATGTTTGTTTCATCTTGCAATACAATTTCTCAATCTTTGTTTGTTGATTTCGTATAAAATGACCTTGATCTGGTATTGAGAGTGTTGGCGTAGGAAACGCTTTTGGATAATGAGCTAGCTGTGTTATATAATCTCTTTGTGCCCATTTGTTTGTGCTGTTTGTTGTTCAATATCATCAAGTTTATTTTTATGCTTGCGCAAAGAAGTATTTCATTCTACGAATGCCAATAATCCGCTCGGGAGTTGGTATGCGAATTTATAGTGTTAAGAGTAATATTTAATGGAACTAATAACTGTGGAATATTAGATGAATATCTGATAGAAAACTATCAAAAGTATAGGCTATGCTTTAATGAAGTAACAGGGACATTTCACAGAAAAGTGTAACCGATTTTTTTAATTATAATCATGAAAACTAGTCTGGAAATCTTATTGAATCTTGAAGATAATAGGTACGCGTCAAATTGCGAATCAAGCTGACGGCGTTGTTTTTGTCAGTCTCTAGTACCGCCTATCTAAACAAAGCAAATTTTTAATAATAATAACAATGATAAAGTTTGTACTCAGCTGATTGAACAAACAATGAAAATGAACCCGCCAGATTATATATCAGTACGCGGGTACTTGATTATCAGTACTACGTATGAATAAGAGCTTTTATCTATCTCAGATTAGCTAAAGACAAAAAAAATTAATCTGATGATAACAAGAGCTGTGACGACTTTACGTAGAAACACTCAAAATGATGCATCGTCATAGGTTATACTTCCTAAGACAACAAGAATGCCGTCGGCTTGTGAGTTTGGAGTGTGTCCACTATAGAATGGTACTGGATGGTGCTAGAAGTGATGCCAACGCGTTTTTCGTATACTGGTTGTAACAGGTGTCCTTTAGTTTTAAAGGTAATTCATGCAAAGGAAATTTGGGGTCTCCCATATACATAATAAGCAGCACTTTTTGGCCTACAAATGATTTTTTTCACTTCCGGTTATGCCGGATACCTCCCATCTTTCGATTTTCAATTGAACACCCTGTATATTATTAAATTTATGAAATCTGCATAATTTTTTGAACCCAATGATACCACATAAATGGCATTTCAAACGTCAAAAATTTTGATAATTTAATTCTTAATTTTCCATTTAAGTGTGCCATGATTGTTCCGATTTATTCCAGTTGACCCATCTAATTCGAAATCTCGACAAAAATACTATATTGCGTTCTTTATGAGCAAATAAAGTTCATCGTAATCAACTTCGGGGTAAAACTCAATTTTGTCAAATGGATCCATATTGGTACCGTGGTACCATTTATTAGTACTATTAATAAGGAATTTTTTCATAATTGGTAATAAAATGTGCGATTAATACCATCAAAATTACAGCTAAAAGAAAATAAGAAAATACAATTATTTTGTTCGAATTTAGTGTTGAGAAGTTACTAAGGAGGCTTTGAAAACAATGAAATTATTCCTTCAGATTGACAAATGAATATTTGTTGGTTTATCGTTATTTTTATTGGGTATTGGAAAAGTCTTTACATTTGTTGTTATTTTTGTTCAAAATGCCGCACAGTATTATACAAGGACTGAAAAAGTGGACATGTTAATTATTTATGGGGAATGTAGAAAAAATGCAGTTGTGGCTAGAAATCTTTATGCCGACCGATATCCTGATAGACAATGTCCAGCGAGAAATTATTTTAATCGTCTTGAAAATCAATTCCGAAGAGAGCCTAACCATGTATCCGAAGAAATCGTTATCATTGACGAAGGAACGGAAATTAATGTTTCTTAAATGTACCATTTTTGCGCAAACATTGGGGCAGACGAGCAAATATTGTGTGATAGGGAACCCTACGTCCTGGATACAATTCAGCATACAATTGTCGAGCTTGCCGACCATTTCAATTACTTCGACCATAGACAAGTAATGACAAGTACGCGTTAAGATGTTTCATTTATATACATACGAAAAAAAGGCAAGAGATATTTTTTGTCACAATTCAAAAATGATTGAGATCATGACCAGTATCGCGCCAATGATGAACATAAAATTCTCAATTGCATGCCAAAAAATGCACAATAACTACCTATTCAAACCCACCAAATTTCATTTGAATATCTCGACCGGTTTCAGATCAATTAATAAATAGTCAGTTTTTGAAAAAAACTTTGACATCCCTTATATGCCTAAGGTATTTAGCAGTGGAACTCCTGGCTCTCATCAGACAGACGTTCGAGTTTCCGGTACGCTAGTTTTTTTTCTCAAGTACATGGCTCTCTTCAGATGGCCACATGTCTTGTTGTAGTGTGATGTAAGTTGCGTAGATGTCGATCCTGACGTTTGGTGCTAACATGAAGTGCGCACCGACCACCCAGGTTGGTGCTGTAGGTTTTTCCGGGTTCTCCTACAGCTGAAAAGTTAATACACCACCAAAAACATCACTAAGTCGCCTCGGAGCTCCATGGCAAATAATAATAATAGCCGTCCTCCACCCGAACAGGCTTGAAATTTGTTATTTCGATCGGTTACGGCGCATGCGTATTGATTACGACGGTGGTCAAAACTATAATCAACGCAATAGGCAGTGACATTGAATACTGTTTGTTGAGGTAGGCCCGATCTTTATGTTATGTTGCAGTTGTAATGTAGTCTCTCAGTTGACGACACTGCGATACCTTCGGCATGCTACGGTAGTTCATATCGTAGGTATTCCGTTATTGCGTAAAACAAAATGAGAAGGTATCGCGCTGACATCATTGACAGGCCTTTGAAATCTGTCGATGGCGCTAACTTATTGTAGAGAGATCTGGTCCTGTTTATCAAGGTTTCCTACTCTTTGATCCAGAATTGGAACGTGCTCGACTCTTTTTGGAAAAAGGCAGCTTCTCTAGAATGGGCAGACTATCGCATCCTGAAGACAGATTGCCGTCTCCTCACTTCCCTCAGCCCCTCCTTTGGAGAATTTCACAGACTCAAGGTTAGCCGTTAGGGAGCCTCTGTATGTATTGCAGTAGGTTTTCCTCGGGTTTCTGAAGAAGGTTAAACCTTCACTGTTTCCGGAAATACGGAACTTATGTGTCGATGATCTGATAGAGATGGTTTGTTAGAAATGTGCCGTCTTTGAATGTATTGTTACGTTTTTTGCTAAATAATAATGCCGAGCACACTACTAAACTGTTCATTTTCTAACTTCACTAAAAACATACAACTACTTCACTGACTAATTAAACACTTAAATCTATACAATACAACTAACTAAATTTTCCAAACACTTCTATACTTCTTCAAAAACTGCTTATCACTTCTTCATAATCTTCCTAATCGTCTTAATCCCAGTGAAATATCTTTATATAGTCCATTTATGCCGACTGGATCTTTCGCGAAATTCCCTAGAATACTCGGAAGAAGGCCGTCCAAATAATCACTTCTTAGAACTGCTCGATTAATAAATACCTGGGGCGCTACGTCAACACATTTGTATGCGATTTGTTTTTTATAGATATCTTAGCGGCGTAGATAGAGGAATTTTTATCAATCTCGTAACAGTATGTTCTGACCTGCGAGGTTGCCCATGTGATGTCTGTGACCTCGGATCTAACATGGTTAGCAAAAGTTGCGTTATTCCCCGAATTTATCTTGTGGACGAAGTCGTTTGAGTTCTCTACGTGGGACGCTCTTTCCCTGCAGTGGCTTCAAAATCGGGAGGTGGTATTTGGCTAAGTTGTAGGTTGGGGAATTCCTAGAGCTGGTTATCAGTATACCCGGCTTCATAACAATATCCCTAAACCTTATGGAAGTGCACACCCATTAACATATAATCATGACGGTGTTGGTATATCCTTCTGTACAACATTGATATACATCCGACAGTTGACTACCAAATTACATATGTGTGATAGTAAGAAAAGATGGAAACTATGTTTAACTGCTATTATTTTATTGAACCCTACACAATAAGCTCCTCAAACACACATTGTATGAATGAAATTTGGTAAAAGCATCTACATTCGTTCGTTCGTTAAAAGGTAAGACCTGGTTATAATTTTGTTTAAAGCACCAGAAATTCAATCACGAGTGTCTGCATCGTTAGAGGCATTGCAATAAGTGCCTGTCATCATGAAAGTCGTGCCGTAGGAAGGGAATTGAACTAATTCCGATTCGTAACAAAATTTAAAATAAACTGAAAAACAATTCCAAACCTCATTTCAAATGCACTGCTTTTACAAATATGTTGTTTTATACCGCCAATAGGCAATCCGCATGAACCAATCAGAACTATCCTGGCCAAAGCGGTATATTTGAATCGATGCTAAGGCGGTATAGCAGTACCAAGTATTCAATTTGGATAGCAAGGTAAGTTTGGTTAGGTTAGATCACTTTCCCTTCTTTTTTCATTTTTAAGCCATAAAAGAAGGGAACATGATCTAATCTAACCAAACTGGACCTTGATATCCAAGTTGATCCTCAACGTAACCTAAAATTACATTGCACACCACGCAGGTGCGGGTTGCATATTGGGAAGTGTGGATAGGAATTCTTGCGTGCTGTCGCACGGCTCTGGTAACTCATTTGTTAAATTATTTCGTTATTTCAAATGCATAATCGAAAATAGGGTATTTTCTTAAAGGAATCAAACTATGATAATATACTATAGGTTTTTGTTTGTACAAAAAAAGTAAAATTACATTTATTCCTGTACATGAGATCATTGTCGGATAGATCCTCGCTACTATCGCTGTCACTATTGTTCTCTTCAACGCTAACGGTAATATCGTCAGTTGAAATTTCTCGCTGTCTAATTATGTCCTCCTTCGAACCAGATTAACGAATAATTTTCATTCTTTTTGAGCTATCCGTAATTAGTAGAGCAAAGAGCCTTTGGTATTTTAAAGAAGGCATTACACTCAAATATTGCAATGTATAGTATATTCAAACTCAGTTGAACATAACTTCATAATTCCCTTTATAAAGAAAACAGTAGACCAGATTAAGTATATTATACGTGTAACCATTCGTCGTCTGGGCTGACCACCTGTTGCTCGGCAGTCTGGCCTTATTTATGAAAAGAAGAACAGTAGCGTGCCGTGAATAATATTTGTTACACTTCCTGTTGAAACAAGTGTAGTGATTTTTGTAAACCAATTTTTGTAAAATCTCTAGTGTTTAGTGTTTTTTTTACTTTAATATTTGTGTATTTAAATTTTGAATCGTTGTAGACGATACCTAATGAAAATACATCTCACGTTTATACTAAAATTGTAATTTTGATTCTTAAACTTTTGGTTTGAAAAACCGAGACATATGTTTCGCCAATACAATGGCTTCTTCAAGCAGAAGTGTACTGAGTTACTATTACAATATCCTTCTTTTATATTCCAAAAACGTTAATTAAATTGGGAACTCGCAGAAAATTATATTTTTGAACACAATTTTGAAATACTACATGTGGAAGGAAAAGGGTTGAAATTGAACCCGCTTGGAAGTTTGGAAACTAATAAAGAAAGAATTCTCAGAACTTAATGAACGATCAAACAGAACTCAGTATTTTCCATCTACCTCATTTGGTTTGCCGTTATACTAGGTATCTGTAATTAATTAATGACAAACAATATATGTTATCATAAATTTATCCGAAAACAGGTATAAAACTGTTCCCAAATAAATTAATGTATCAGTTTAACTCAGTATACTTCTGCTTGAAGAATCCAATGTTTTGGGAAAACATATGTCGTGGTTTTTTAAACTAAAAGTGTGAAAATTAACATAAAAGTTTTGTATAAACGTTTGTGTATTTAGTGTTGCAACATGGCATTTTGACCATCCGAAGAACGTGAGGAACAAGACTCACCCGGATGAACAATGGAAATTTGAAAACAAAGATTTTCATGTTCAGACCCAAAGACTTATTCTAAATATACATTACAATCTTGAAAAGGAACTGAACGACAAATGTGACAGTGAAATTTTCGGAAGGACATTTCATCTCACTATTTGGGGCATTCAACTATTTACTGAGTGGTTAAACTAGGGGATGGTGTAGATCATTATCGTAAAATAAAACGAAAAGATCAGAAATTAATCAAAGTTGATGAGGCCACAAAATATTTTCTTTGAAGTCAAGTTTATGATCTCTATAAACAAAACGAAGAACCTACCTTGGAATCAATCAAAAACAAATTATCTGATTATCCTGAATATACATATAAGTCGCAGGAATCACTACGCCGAATTCGTTCAGTTTAGACTGAGGTTTCATACACAAAAACTAAATCAGCGAATGGCATAATGGAATCATCAGCCCGGCTCGTGCTGCAAAGGCAAACTTGCAACAACTACAAGAACATCGGGAATCGAAGAGACATATATCGTCGGCTTGGAAGAAGACTGTCACAACTCAAAATTCGTGAATTTTCAGGAGAAGCATTTTAAGAACCGAACTGTGATTATAAGCCATAACTTGGCTGAGATACATTGTGCCATCTAGGGATTAGTAGATGACTTAGAACTTGTGACTCTCTTCACAAGAAAATAAGGATATACGCTGATTTTTTATGAAAAAATGTCAAATTTGTCGGATATCGAGTTATGACGGTCGGTTGTACGGTTCATAATTCTTATAAAGCAGGTCAAAAAATAGAACAGAAATAAATAGTCTCAGATCAGAACCTAAATCGACCTTCACCTAGCTGATAATAGAATAATACTTATTTTACAATACATTTTGTATATTAGAAAATATATCCAAAATGGGTTGCCAAAAAAAAAAACCTGGGCAGAATATTTTTAATAATTTTTTTGAAAAAAGTTTTTCCATTAAATGTTACAACAGCAAGATCATAAGAAAAATTCATACTGGACTCGAAGTATAAAACATATAGAATGTGCAGACGTAGGGTTGTCTATTATTTTCCTGGACGAACCACTGGGTTGACAGGTATGAACAGGTCTAGTTCATCTTATCATTTTTAAATGGATTATTATTGATTTTTAAGTTGTCGTTGAGTGGGGTTTCACTTAGTTAATCGGTAGTATTAACAATAACAATACCGTAATAATGTGAATCTTAAAAATATATTTTTTAGAAACTGAACGTACAAAGTTGACAGCACCGCATTACATGAGTCTTTGATCAACCGTGATAAATAATTCTGGATTTTATAATGAAAATGGATCTGTCAGTTGTTTCCATTACGGGTATGATCCGATATTTTTAAAGTTCATGTTCCAAACAGTGAGAGTAATCCAAGTTGCCGCCTACAGTAGATCGAATTTGTGATGTTTTACTTGGTTTTGGAGTAGCACTGTTGAAGAAAGGAAAAAAAATATTATCTTTGCCTCAAATCAAATATTTGATCACGTGGGGCACAAGAGAATTACCCAGTCCAGAAAGTTGGGACGAAAGAAACTCCACAGACAATTATTGTTCTTAACGGGAAGAATAAAATCCCCAAAATAATCATGAATGAATTCATAAACTGAGATTCGAATAAATTGATATAAGATTCGTCATGTACAATTGATTCCCTTATCGAAAAACTAGTTAAATAAAATTTGCCGACTATTTTTAATGTTTGATTTATCCTACGTTATCTCATTGAATTACTGCGTGTTTACAAATTCTCAATTCCTTATCGGCATTAATTTCTTTTCTAAATATTTCAACACCGATTAAAGGTACAAATTTTATAAACTGAACATAATTATACCGGATGTTTCCTTATGCATAATGCCCAGTGGAATGAAACTTATATTTTGTGATCCAAGATCGCAGTTATCCAGCCTCTTTTTTGAATATACTGAAGTTCCATTGCACCTAGCTGCAAAATTAATAAGTGATAATTTATCTGGCTTGATAGCTGTCACGTGTAGATGCCTAAATAACAGAAGCGTAGTTTATTTTTAAAAAATATTCATTTTCGATTTGAAAATAAGTACATGTTATTTATTATTGATAACATCAATTATTAATTGCAAGGGTTTTTGAAATTCATTTTCCACTTTTTTCGTCAATGGCGAATGAGGTGGAGAGCTGTGGGTTGTCTTCACTAAATGTCTATGAAATAAAATTACTATTTCGATATTTTGTTTTTCTCCACACTGTTATAGGTGGAATATGGTAAAATTTCAAGAAGAATATTGCTCATACCTTTGAATTGATCCTCTTCTTGATCAAATACGTTAAATATTTTTGCTGCGCCCATGTCTGTAAACGTCAAAAATCGCACTGTCAACATTCCTTGTAAATTACATTTAACAATAACATGCACGTAATGAGATCTCATAACATACACGTGCGTTTTGAGAAGAAAATTTAAACATCTTAATTACAATCAAATTTTTATTTACGTAAGACTTTATTTGGTCTATTTACACAAATTTTGTCTATTAAAAAACATAAAAACTTTTAGCATTAGCGAGATATATTTAGGATTGAAAGAGTGATGCCCCTAAATGTAGGCAGCACGTTATGCAATTTCTTTAAAAATAGGACACGTTTTCTTAAGTAGCATGCTATAAAAATAAATGTCATGTCATTTATATTGTCAATTTCTTGAACAAAATATAATTGTATCCGAACATTTTCTAAATTCAATTAACAACTATTATAATAAAGTTTAAATGATTGCGATGTTTTTTATTCAATGGAAGAAAATGAATGGGCGTAGAAAAAGTATAGTATGGCACACGAGTTATAAGCCCATTACGCACTCATGATATTTATGCACTCGCCGCTGCGCGGCTTCCTGCATAAACTTTTTCATTTCGTGCGTAATGGGTTACTTACAAGTCTTGTTACGTAATATACTATTATATTTTCATGATATATTTGAATATTCTCAGATTCTGACAAAAGAAACAAAAATTGTACATTTTTCCATTTATTTTATGATGTTTTCTTCACTACTCTAATTCTAATATTGCGAATAATGTGAAGCATCATTCCACCAAACCGCTGCTGTCACAGCCAACTCCACAGATTTTACCACGTAAAATTGTCATTGATTTTGCATGGGTCATCATTAATTTTCCCCTCTCTCTAGAAGTATAAAATTATTTATAGTCAAGAAATGTTTTCATTTAAGACTGATTCTATTTTTTTTACTAGGGAAAGAAAAAAATAGAACTATTAAAATTCAATTTGGGTAATTGATGAATTGTTTATGTTGTGGAAATTCATGATCACTTTGATGAAATGAATGGAGAACACTTTTGTCTAATTTCCACTGGATATTTTATTTATACGACCGGTTTCTGGTTTTTTTCCATCATCAAGTATAAAACTAACTAATATACGTATACTTGATAATGGGATAAAACCCGAAACCGGTCGTATAAATAAAATATCCAGTGGAAATTAGACAAAAGTGTTTTACATTCATTTCATCAAACTACTACTTAGTTTTATACTTGATAATGGGATAAAACCCGAAACCGGTCGTATAAATAAAATATTCAGTGGAAATTAGACAAAAGTGTTTTCCATTCATTTCATCAAAGTATTAAAATACAATCATATGGCCAATACGTAATATTAGAACAATAACTTTCCATAGCAGGCTTTGAAAAAAAGTTGTCGGTTTTTCTTTTGTTATAATTTTGACAGTTTTACTCAAAATGCTTTCCACAAGTATTTGGTGAAGTAAGTTATGAACTTGCGATTTTTCAAAATGGTTAATTTCAACTTAGTCGAGAGAGTTGAGATTGTGCGTTTAGTTAATGATAATGCTCATCAATGAGGGAAGCCGCTGAAGAATTCAAAGACATCCATATCGTGAACCAATTCACCATACGGGAGAACCGGGAGAGTTGATGAAAAGCATGTATGAGACAAAGAGAAAATCTAGATATAGATGGAAAAATTCTGCAGTATGTTCAAGAAAACCCTAAAAATAGCTTGAGGCAGATTTCACGAGATTCGCACGTTAGCGTATCTAAAATGATTGAAAAAAATTAAGTTATTCCCTCCAAACGAAAGTCCAAAAAGCATGAATTTATTAATTGCATACATATAACTAACACACTATATGACATATTGGGTGGAAACTTGGTATACAGATGTTCACAAAATATGCTCAAATCGAATAGGCTATACACTTTTTCGAGAAAAAATGCCCAAGATCCTTTTCGAAATCTTCTTTTATCAAAATAACAAGGTGTTGCGGTTACAAATTGCACACACTGTATATGTAGCCCCTGAACGGCCCAAACACGCACTGACACTCTTAATTAATGTCCAAAAAATCCAAATCAATTTTTGTCGTTCTTTCAACAAACGGCAAAGCTTTGGAATACGTGCCTCTGGAGGTGTTCCATTCAGCCTGTAGGAATTCAAAAATTCCAACTCTTACCTACTTTCATCGTCTCCTCAAACTTTCCAAGAAAGTCAACCAGATAAGTTAAAATGTAATGTTGCTTCCTGATTATACGGCATTCGATTTGGACGAATTCACGCTCCCATAGAACCATTGACCATATTTTTTTTACTAAGATCTCAATGGACCATGGTGTCAATGATACAAGTACGTATAGTTCGAGTATTTTATCTTTACCCATGCGTCATCAATTTATGATCGAAGAAATCACACACCCTCTATCAAAAATCTCTTTCTATCAACCGTTAACATTTGTCTTTTAAGCAAAGAATTATAGTATTGTGATGATCGATTAAAACTCAAAACAGTGAAAAGAGATAGCCATAAAACCGACAGTGTTTTACATTTCAACTACACTTGCCAACCATCAATTGCGTCATTGTTTTCTGTCATTGGGGGTATTGTTTGTCGCCAGTTTTACTCTGTTTCGCAGTCGAATATATTATAAAAACTGTTTTTTTCAAAGCTAAACGTCTCTTGGAATCATTACTTCCAGAGTAAGTACAATTCAATGTGTTTTATTCACAAATACTCTTTAAAAATTTCTAACCTCACAATTGACATTTGTGATTATAATCCCATAGTGTGAAAATCCTAATGAGGGAAAAAAAATTACCTAAATCTATAAATACAGGTAAAAACATTCACAATATATTTGGACTCTTTTTTAGATTATGCCTGTAACTGATTCACAAGCACAACAATTTGTATTGAAAGGGAAAAAGCGAATGGTGGACCTTTTTTTAACACTTTCATCTGTAAAAGAGGTAACAATTTAAACCACAAAAGAAGTGTCGTAACTTTTCAATTCTGTATTTTAGAGATTTGCAGATGCACTTAAAATATCTCGAAAAACGGTGTACATCAAAATAAACCCATTCCATCAACACACACTGAATCACTCATTGAAAAATGGTATGAACAAGAAAAGCTCCTTTGTGATATGGATATTAAACCCATTATTATAAACATTGGTGACAGCTCTGAATCTGAAAGTTATTAAATATATTAATTTTGTTTTTCCTTTCATAACTGGACATAGTTATATATGCTCGCAATACATAAATAAATGTATGAATACATTTTTTTGAATATCTAAGTCTAGAAGATTCCTTTTCTGAGTTTTAGTCATGTTTGAATGGAAACTCATTTTTTGATATCAAAGTATGTAAAGGTTTTGAAAATATTGCACTCCAACCTAGTTTTCTGAACAACTTTTTTCGTTAACTGTCACATCTACAGAAATTGCATTAATGTGGATAAAATTAGGATTTGATGGATTTGTGTCAAACGGCTGCGGAGGTATGGATAAAACAACTTCCTTATATGAGTGTGACTGAAATTATAATACAGTAGGAAGGAATGAGGAAAATCCATGAGGAAATTCCATGAACATATCTCTGCCTCCATGTTACATTATCCTATCAAACCTGGTATCACTGGAGTCATAATAATTGGAATTCACCGTGTGCTAGGAATCGCACGTTAAAAGGTAAGACCTCGTTAATCCTTGGCTCGAACAAGTATCGACTACTGAGGGCTGCCGTTCGTAAGGGGTCGACAGCCGGTTAACGGAAAAAACAATTTTAAACAGATTCATTCCTTTTCGATTTTGTTTCTCCAGCAATATTTTTGAAATTTGGAACATTGAATATGCTCACTGGACGGCACTTTTTGACATATTTGGAAAATAAAGGAAAGGAGAAAAGGGGGGTGTACCCATGAGTGTGTGTCACACGGTATTCTGTTGTAACTAAAAAAAAAACTCTCATTGTCTGGTGGTTCGCCATGAATATGAAAATGTTAATTCAGATAATTTAGTAATTCATTATCCTATCTTATTACCTACACGTTGTAATTTTATCGGGATATTAGCCACGGCATTCTACATTCACATGTTATTTTGACTGAAACGTGTCGACTTATTTCATATGCATAACATTGATGACGCACGGGTAAAGATAAAATAATCGAACTGTATCATTCCATCGTTATCTGATTTTTATGTATTGGTTGATAAATCGCGGTTCAATGACCATCAAGATCTCCCGATCTGACTCCAATAGGTTTTTCCAATAGGAACGCATAAAATATAAAATAATAAGGAACAGGTTAATTTTAAAGGTAGATCATGCATAGACCCATGACACCATAAGTAAGAAGTCTAATAAGAATTTAGTAACCGGCTGAGATATTCAAGATTGAACATTTATTATAAAGTTGTTAGATGTAATATTAGTTTTGTTCAGATGTAATTGAAGAGGTATGACGGACATACTTTGCTCACTATCTACACTACTATTATATACCGTTATTCTTACACGTGTTAGCGGAAGGACTTCGATATAACTTTCGACGGCAAATTAACATTCATCACACATAAAGAGAACATTGGAAGTAAATCAATTCGATTACTGGGTTCCGCTGGTAATTGTATGTGTCGAATTTCAATATGCTATGAAATAACTCTTTATCAAGGACTCAGAACATAGCTTGAATATGGGTGTCAGAAATTTAATTCTGGCATTAGTAAAATACAGTATTAAATTAGAAAGAGTCCTGCTTTTTTATTTTCAAGTCACAACATGTGATATTATGTTATTCAGATGAATCCTAGAATAGGATAAATTTTTCAATATTTGGATTTTAAATCTGCACTATGGACATAAGATGTTTTTATGGCTTCTTGTACACCTGACGAGTAAGCACTGATGATGTCGGAACAGTCGAAACTGCTTTGCTACCAATTCAATAGTACATGTTCTGCACAAAATACTTACAAAGTTTCTTCGTTCAGTTGAATTGAACGTGACATTGTTCATCTCTATATTCATATTTGACGTCAATAATACTAACATTGAAAAATTACTAGTTTTATAATTCTGATTAATGTTTCCCATGTGTTGCAAAATTATTATATATAGGGGCTTTCCTATTATCATGTGGTAACATTGCTATATTCTAAGCCGTAATAGATACAAAGACGATTAAATGGGAAAAAATGTAACTATTGTGGTGAGCAGTACATTGGTCAGAGAAAATCTACGGGGACTCTCGCCCTTCCCGACTTATACAGGGAAAACTAAAAATGCTGTTTTTGTTTTGTTACGAATAGAGTGGTTATTTCAGAAAATATAAAAAAGGAAAGTTTTATTGTATTCAAAATGTACTAGCACTACGTAATGATAAATAACAATTCTATTCGTAAAAAACCGAAAACAGAATTTTCAGTTTTCCCTGTATAAGTTGCGATGTAACCATATAACGAATAACAAAAGTAAAGTCTAAAACTATTTCGCGTGTAAAGTAGACAACAATGTATGACTATCTTCGGATCGTCGCCGTACAATTATCTATTATTTTCATTATTCCTATGTTCGTGATCTGAGAACTATTATATATAAATTATCGAGTATTTTGGTTTGAACTGAAACAGTTGAAACCGAAACACAACCCTGTATTTTCCGACCGACATACTACTACTCCTTGTTGCATTATGTGACTACGCTATTTTGCTTTGAGGAAATTCAACGAACGCGTCTTCAGATGTCAGAAAACGCGAACAGAATATTTCAGAAATCATTGTCATCAGCATTTCATTCAACTTGGTTTCATATCAGCTGATGTGAATGTTTTTTTTGATAATCTCACTTCTCTGCTATCTAATTTATCTGTTAACTCATCTATTGTACTGACTTGAGATTTCAACATTAATTACAACAATGATGCGGACTCACTTAAAATCTTACTCTTAACTTTTAACTTGAGTATACATGTTGACTCAGATACACGTTATTCTCAATACTCCAATACTTGTATTGACTATATTTGTAGTAACTATGATGTGAGGAGCGTATCATGTTCAGTGATACCGTCTGGATTATCTGATCATGAGGCAGTAACCTGCTCTGTGCTTCTTGACTCATTGAATACAAAAAGGAAATGTAAATTAGGCAGATTTTACTGTAGAGCAAACTATAACAGGTTTTATCAGAACTGCCTTAAGATTAATTGGGAGGATGTTTTGTTCCAAAATGATCCCTTTCTCACATTTCACAATGCTTTATTGAATGTATTCGATAAATCATTTCCCATACAAAAAATTAAAATAAAACAAAAAAAAAACATGGATCACATCAGGTTTGAAGATTTCTTCAAAAAATTTACGCTCATTGCATACCATACGGAAGTTTACTGATAATGAATGCTTTCATGACTACTTCAATACCTACCGCAGAATATATAGATCTACCATTAAGAGAGCAAAAGAAAGCCACTATGTCAATAAAATCGATAAATCATGCAATAAAATGAAAGAAACTTGGTCTATTAGTAGTGATATCACGGGTAAGTCTAAAAAAAATATCGATATGGCACTCTGTCCTGATGAAATCAATAATTACTATTGCTCTATTGCTCAAAAACTGAGTGACAAAATTACTGTTCCATATGATCCCTTGATGAATCTAGTAGGTATCAATATCGAAGAAAACCTAATTCTATATGATACAAATATTGATGATTTAATTGAAATAGTGAAGAAAATAAAAAATAAAAATCCAATCAATGCACTTTACACATTTGTATCTATCATCAATAACTCATTTCACATAGGAATTTTCCCTGATTTCCTGAAAACTTCAGTTGTCATCCTAATTCACAAAGGTGGAGGTTTAGATGATCCTTTGATCCTTCGCCCAATCTCCCTCATTCCAACTATGGCCACTCATTGAAAAACAGGTGAAAATACGTTTAACTTTCTTCCTAAAACGCCATAATATATTAAGTGAAAATCAGTTTGGTTTCCAAAACAGTAAAAATACGCATGATGCCATTTTTTCATTTCTATATGATATGTATTCGAAGTTGAATTCCGGTAATGTAGCTGCTGCGGTATTTTGCGATTTGTCGAAGGCGTTCGACTGTGTTGCCCATCAAATCTTATTGTGAAAACTCCACCACTATGGGTGCAGAGGAACCACGTAAAAATGATTCGAATCATATCTATCAGATAGGAATCAAATGGTGAGAACAACAGAACTATCTGGAAAGAAGGATATAAAGTCCGGAGTGTCTCAAGGTTCGGTTCTTGGTCCCATTCTGTTTTCATCATATATTAATGTCCTGACCTCCTTAAACATATCTGGGAAATTCACACTATTTGCCGGTGACACTAGGATACTATAGAACAGCAATAACTCTAACACCTTACCCAACTTAATATCTACTGATATGAAAAAATTAAGGAATGGTGTGATGCAAATTTATTATCCTTCAATACAACAAAAACAAATGTCATTTCATTCAGATGTACTTTTGAAGACCTTCCACTCAGTAATAATGGACTGATTGAGAACAAGTCTATAACTAAGTTTCTAGGTATCAATATTGATAATAAGCTCAAATTTGACGGGCATATCAAGCACCTTAAAAGTAAAATCTCGTCCGGGTGTTATGCAGTGAGGGTAACTTCATTGAATCTGGGATCTAAAACTGCCAAAACTGTGTACTACGCCCTAATAGAGTCTCATTTACGCTATGGAATACCTTTTTGGGGAGTTTGTAATTCATCTGCACTTCAATCAGTCCTAGTACTGCAGAAAAGGGCCATGAGGAATATGTGTAATCTTAAACCTAGGGATTCATGTAGAAACATATTTGTTGGAGAAAAAAATATTAACGGTAGTTGCATTATTCATTTTGGAATCAGTTTGCCTCATTTACAAGAACGTGTCATTCATTGTTCGAGGTTTCACGCAGTCATTACAAAACTCGTTCAAATGTGTTGAAATTGCCAATTCCCTCAACAAATTTGATTAAAGATTCGATTTATTATAATGGGGTCAAGATGTTCAATCACCTCCCCTCTTATATCTGTGTCAACCTTATTTTCAAATGTTTCAAAAATACCACCTACTTAATTGCTTGCCCTTTCTTTTCAGTGCCTATGTAGAAATCAGGTGGAAACTGTGAACAACTTTAAACATGAAAAATTGTCAAAAAGTAATTCATTTTATTGATTTTTCAAATTTGGTACAACACATTTATAAAGTCTACTCTCAAATTATTCTACCCAAATCTCATAAATATTGAGGCTATGTTTTATAAACAACTGATTCAAGATGCCCCCATAGGAAGAGATCTAGAAGCATTAAATCGGGTTATAGTGGGAGTCATTCAATTAGTCCTGAACGAACAATTATTATTATTATTATTATTATTATTATAGTATCTTTGAGGGGTCCATTATTTCTCGAAAGCAGATTGAAATAAAGCTGACCAGTTATATTTTCCTGAATAAATAGAAGTCCAATATAGCATTACCAAGAATACCAGCACAAACGTTAACTTTCTCTGGATACTGTGTTCAAAACCGTTCCTAATAAGTCGCAAATATTAGTTATATGTCATTAGTGGTACTATTGTGCAGAACATTCTGTCTATTATTCAGATCGGGTCATTGACGACATTCAATTCTTCTGTCAAATTCGTCGTCAAAAAACTGTTGAAGAATCTGCATTTTATACTGGTGGGATTTATGTGACATAAGTGCTTCCGATACAATCATTTATAATTTATTAATAGATGTTCTGCCGATGCCTTCTTACAATCTGAAAGATAGATGACAGGTTAGTATAGAGAAATGCAACTCAGAAGTACTAGAACTCAAAGGAGTACCTCAAGGTTCGATACTTGGCTCGTTTACATTTTTTTATACAGACCTCTGACTTCATTCTCTCCACACCTGTCAAGTGCATTCATATTGTAACGATTTCGAAACCAGCCTCGAGACCGGCCCTGATCATCTCATTACGCATTCACCTCATTAAGTATGCACCCCAAGAAGTAATTCCTCCACTCGCAAACATATGAGTCACACCTAGAAGAAACTAGAATTTTCTGATGAAAGAAACCGAAATTTCGAGAGACATCTAACTGGATCGACGTGCAGTCCCGATTGACCGAGAACTGTAAATGCGAGTATAAATAGGCGCTCGGCGGCAGAGGGCAGTTAGAGATAGTCAGAGAGTTACAAATACAGTTCGAGAGTTCGCAGATACATAGCCACAGTAGAAATAAATTGAAATAGTTAGTGAAGTCTATGGTTTAAGTAGTGTTTTTACTACAACATGCTTATGACACCTAATTTTCCTGCTGAAATAGTAAGGTATGCTTGTGACCTTATAAATGCAGATCTACGGATAAATTTCAGCAAATTAAATGTAATGATTTTGGGACCAAAAAAATCATCGTCTCATAGTAATTTATTTTGTGAATATGTGCATACAGAATGAATAGCTAGATATTGTTTGTGTAGCAAAAAATCCTGGAATTTTGATAGATGCATAACTAATATTTGAAAAGTTCTTAAATAGACTATTACAACGTGCCTACTCTGCATTAAAAATCAATTAACTAAGTACTCAGTATAATAATAAAATTAAAAAAATTGTGAACTTGTATCCCAGGTTAATTTTTCGTATTCGTTGTCAACAAGGATTTCATATTAACAACAAAAATTTGGGTGGTTGAACATAGAAAAATAACTTGGAAATGTGTTCATTCTCATAAATTAATTATTGTTTTGGTGGATTTGAGAAGATGGTGAGACTGTTTGAATATAAGTTATATTAACACTTTCTTTTTTTCCAGGTTCAAGAAAAATACCTAAGTTGTGTAACAATCAGCTGCTTTTACATCGCTGCTCTTAAAGGAAATATCAACATTGACGTGAACCAGTTAGTTTCCGTATCTCAAAGTAAATGCTCAGTGGCAGATATGACCCGAATGGCTGGCATTATACAGGATAAACTCAAGGTGGAAAACAACGGACGCCTAACGACATGTGCGGATATTCTCATGATATACTTGGATATCGTAGATTGTGTCGATCCTACTTACAGGTAAATTATCTTGAAACATATTTCTGTATGTGTGTATTCTTGGGAAATACAACTTATCAATATTTTAGGGGATGTTGATTTATGAAACAATGTTTAGGTGTGGGTGAATATAGCTTGAAAGCATATACCAAGACAAAAAATATATTTGCAATACCTAGGATATAATCGAATGCCTCGCATATTCTTCATGCAATATGAAATACCTATATATGCCATAATTATTCTTATACAGGGTGTTCCAAATTAAGTCGGCATCATTGCCAACTCCATAATTATTGATGGCACGACTTCGGTTAAATGGGCAAACTAGTGGCATTTCTAATGGCCTTCTCGATGCTGAAAACAAACAAAAATTGACAGTAGCGTTTTCAAACTATTTCATAAAATGATTTGATATTTTTTAAATGGAACACCCATTAATTTATCTTTTATTTCCATTCGTAATTACATTCTTAACAACAAAGCTCATATGACTTGTTAAAAGTTGACAATGAGCGACTTTGTAAGGATATTTATTTCTTTCAATAGTACAAAAAATGTCTACTACAGCAACTCGTTCTCCGATCGTGAATTACCTAATCAGCGTTTTTTTGCTGTGCTTCAGCGACGATTCAGGAATAATAAAAAAGTTCTTGAGAAGAGGAGAAATAAAAAATCTTGTAATATCTGTTTAGTCTACCTAATTTGGCATATTCGACACTTCAATAAACCCATTCACAACTCTTTTTTTGGTTTCAAAATCGACATAGTTTGATAATTTCCATATAGGACGAATAAGTGGTACAAAAACATAGGAAGTTTTATTTCTTATATTTAATTATTTCTGTAACTTCGAATGTCTTTTAGTTCATAGATTCGAATTAATGGATCAAAAACTCTTTGCAGGCAGCAGTTGAAAGACGAGCAACTACTTACGCGTCTGGAAGTCCTTTTGGCAGACAGCAATTGCGCATTTTTCCGTTCATCCACCTTGGCTCTTGCCCTGCTGAAGTTGGAAATCGAGAAAATGATGACTCAAGCCATCGCAGCCAAATCAGTTTATCTGATTGGAGAATTCATACATCTGATGACGATGATCCGAGATATCCAGATTACATGCAAGGTGAGCAGTTTCAAAATATTACTTCAAGAAAATTGGGAAAAGTATCCCCTGTAAAACACCTCTCGCCCCCCTAACTTGTTTGTTATTTCAAATAAGAATTTAGTATGAAGGTGTTGCAATCCTCTCTCTCATGTTTTACAAAAAAAAAATGATATGCAATCAAAATTGAGTAGTCCTGTTAGGAAAAAGTCTAATGTAAGAAGAAGAAAATTGAGAAGTAGAATATCACATTTGAAGAAACTAAATTTAATAGAGGACTTCGGATAAGGATGCAATCATGTCACCACACAACTTTCTTTAAAACTACTGACACGTATTAGGATTGAAGAAGTGCATAACGGTGGAAAAATTAAAATTTTCCCTAAAATGCAAAGCACTAGGGACTTTTCTGAAGGTTTTCCGATTCAAAATGGCGCTAAATTTAAAACTAGAAGCGAAGTGGTCGTGGTGTTGGAGCGTTTGTCTTTTACCCAGGCGGCCTAGGTTCAATGCTCACCGCCAGCCATTGAGCTAAAGTGGTTCGAAATCCAGTTGTACGTAAGTTGTAGCTCTCAGATCTCCCTTGCTCGCACAAGCTGTGCTTTTGAAGGATTTTCTCCGAAAACTTAGGTATCCGCTTTCTTATTGAGCTCATCGTCGATTTTCTTGACGTCTTCCTTTAGGTTTTCTTTCAGTTCCTCCATTCGTACTTCGGTTTTCTGTAATGCATGTTGAAAGAACTTGTCTTTATGTTCTAGGGCCTTCTGGAAGTCTGTTGTCTTTTCTTTTTTTATTCGTTTTAATTCTTTCTTTTGTTTTTCGAGAATTTTCTAGAGTGGTTCTTCTCGTTCTTGTTTTTCATTTTCTTGTTCTTGTTTTCCATCTTCTAGCTCTTTTCGTTGTTCTTTGAGAATCTCAAATTTGAAATCAAAAGTATACATTCTTAAAGTCTATACAAATCAAGAATCTCAAAATGGATTAGTGCCCAAAACAGATTTTACATCAAGCCATAGATATACAAAAATTTACTACATATAAGGCAAATACAGTGTTGAAGATATATTGTACTATGTTATTCGTTCATTTATATGCTACATATTCTGAATAGATTTCATTTAAATGTTTTGTTTCAGATAAAAAACACTGAACTGGTGAATTGTTCAAACAATGCATTTAAGGTCCTCAAGCAGTATGACAACCAAGATCGTACCAAGCACGGTCAGAATTTAATGTGGCGTTTCTCATCCTCCACGTTCGGTAAAGGCAAGCGAAACCGCAACTACCATTTGCCTCTTGATACTATCCAGGAGAAAACTTCGACCCAGCGTTTTCACAAGAAGATGCGTACTAACTAAAGTTCTAACGATTTCAAAGTAAGCACTTTAATTTGTATTCCGGTTCTTAGTTAAGATTTTAAGTTTTTTAATTCGTTTTAAACAATGTATATTCATGCAAAGTCAAGGTCTTATTCTCAAATCTCAAAGTTGTTACTGATGTGTAAGGATAAAAACTGTACTCTTTCTGGGAAATATAATTCTCAAACCTAGTAAGATTGAATCTCAGTTTTCATCAGGTATTAAGAATTTTTTGTTGCTCAGAATTTTCAATTATTATTTTATGTCTAATGGTTTGGTGATATATTATCCTTACAGCAGTAGAACAGGACCTGTTCAGTTGTATCTCTAATTTGATAGAGTAATAATTTTCTTTCAATTTAAGTTATCTTTAGTCTTGCATGAATATACATAAAAATCTTGTAAAGATCCTAGCTATACAAAGGTATATGTCAAAAACCAGTGAAATCTCTGATGTGGGTGAAATATGTGATTTTAGTATGTTTTGTGAAACAACTGTACACGTATATTTTATATGAAATTTTGTAAATTTAAGTGTTGTAAAGTTCACAGTGGGGTTTAAAAAACCCCGCATGTGATGTATATTTGTTGAAAAATTTAGGTGGTACATCTTTTAAAAATGTTTATTCACCCACATCATCAAAAAAAACAAATCATAACCAAAAAATTTGTATAAAAAAAATATAAATCAATGAAATGTGAAAAAAAGTATAAAATATGTTAAAGGTAAAAAAGGTACAAGCTGTTAGTGTACAGGGGCCACATATCGTGTTTGTTTTTTGTATTAAGATTTTAGACATTAAATGTCATTTATGTGCTTACAGTTTCCAAGAAAACATCACCTTTACATTGAGAACTAGTCGTTACTTTCGTTTGTTACCATTTAATGGCATTCGAGTTGAAAACTAAATAAATTCATTGTGATATGTTTTGTTTTATTCAGTGATCTTGGTAATTACTATCCTTTCATTAATGCAAGTGATCCCTCCATTCTAACGTAACAAAAATTGGTGGTCCGCAGACCCAGATTACATATTAGCAGTCGCTCAAATAGGCAAATTCCAAGGAGAGGCAAATTCAGTTTATTGAATTCAGATACCTCACAATCCCCACTAGAAGTTATTTCCAGCAACAGCGCTCATACAAAAAGGCGCTTTCGATATTTGTCGCTTTAAGCCAATAAAAACGATCATCGATAGCTATTGAACCACACTCAATTTTGAAATCGGAACAAACCTACAGTTGTTTTCGTGTACGTTTGCCAATGTTAAGGCCACCACAAACACACTGCATACCACATTGTATGAAGACATAAGACAGTTCAGCCAATCAAAATGCGAGTTTACGACGCTACGAGTATTTTGATTTATAAGCATATGCATTTTTGACGCTTGTGTCTGAAAACTGCACGACAATGCACAAATTCACATATGTGCTTTTTACTTGCGTTTTTATAACAAGGTCGTATTTTATTTGATTCTGTTATAATTTTGTTAATAATAGGAGTAATGCCAATTGAGTTTTACGAATTAGCTCGTCGTATTTTTCACTGTACCTTTTATTATTATTAGAACATGTCCTAATTTCGTACGTGCTCACCCTGCGTTTTCCACGCACGCTGACAGTCATGCATGGTCGAAAATGCACGCATGTATTAGAATCGGCCTATGCGCCAAGCAAATCTGTCTGAGACGACAGTAACATGCACGAAATAAACGCTTTGTGATTGGTAAGTTAGTCACTGTCATGGCAAAAAACTGCAAACAGTTGATAATGCCAATCTAACCTAAGGTAAACAGAATAATCATACAAAATTGTTGATGATATGACGACTATACTCAAAATTGTTTATATCATTATTATGGTGGAGTGTAAAGTTTGTTCGCTGTGTCTCCAATAACTACAATTTCGTACACTAGTGTAGATCATGTAACACTGATCCCGTTCGGTGATTGCTGGTGTACACTTACACTATGTTCGTTGCTAAAGTGTTGTAGTGCAATAATTTCAAATAAGTTACCACCAAATCTAGGTGTTACACTTAATAATTAGGATAGGTCTGTTCGTTGTTTTAGCATGAAATTTACATTGTACACTACATCTTTTCACATTACACCAGTCCGCGTCGATGAGTGTAGTAGAGAGTAGTGTAGTAGTAAATTTAACATAACATGTGTTCGCTGCTGATATTGTGCCAATGCTAGGATTTTACGTTAGGTTAGGTTGTCTTGAATAAAACTTCAAAATAGACAGTAATGATGAAGTCACCTCCTAATTATTAAGTGTAATACCTAGATTTGGTGGTAACTTATTTGAAATTATTGCGCTACAACATTTTAGCAACGAACATAGTGTAAGTGTACACCAGCAATCACCGAACGGGATCAGTGTTATATGATCTACACTAGTGTACGAAATTGTAGTTATTGGAGACAGCGAACAAACTTATTGTGTGAAAAGTGTAGTGCAGATTGGATAGTGTGAGGTTAGGTGTGTTGGATGTTTTTTGGAGTAATCCTAATGAGAAGTTAGCATCAGTACTAAAATAATTTTGATATTTCAATTTGAACCATTGTGGTGAATCTGATTTTTAGTTTACCATCAAGATCATCTGCTGATAATTCGAAAAAGACTTTTGAATTAGCGCTACCAGATACTTCCAAAATGCTACCATAAATAATCGAGATGAGAATGCTGACCACATTGATTGATCGTCGTCAGACGAACTCTTAATTGATAATTCGTCGTCTGAATGCGAAAAATTTTCTATGACTTCATCGCATTACTGTCCATTTGGAAGTTTTATTCAAGACAAATAATAATAATCGTAACCTAACCTAAAATCCTAGCATTGGCGCAATATCAGCAGCTAACACATGGTAAATTTACTACACTACTCTCTACTACAGTCATCGACGCGGACTGGTGTAATGTGAAAAGATGTAGTGTACAATATAAATTTCTTGCAGAAACAACGAACAGACCTTTAATTTCGTGTATTTTATTGTGGTCTCTGGCCCTCATTCGCAAAATTCGTTACCGCCAGGTGGTGCCCAGAATTTCATGGTTGCCAACGACCCTCGCCAATAGACTCCGCAAGCATGACGTCACTTTACCATCTTTGTTGGGGTCCGTTAGGTTTCAGTTCCAGAAGTAAGTTCAATTTATTTCTACAACTCTATAAGCTCTTCAACAATAGCAATCGCCACAACCAAGCTCGTTATGTTCACTGCCATAGGAAACGTTTTTGCGAAAGCTGTTACCTAAATCTGATTTGTTTGGAACGCGTCAAATGATATTTTGACATTTGTGACGTCACCACTTGCGGGGTCTATTTACTCACGATTTTTTTTGGGATTACTCACAACTTCAAAATACCAATGAAAATTGGTTTACTACTGTGACATCACGTGACATTTGACAATACAAAATGTGTAGAAAATGTAACTCAACTTAAGCCGAGTTCCCAATGCATCGTTTTTGCTTTTCGCGTCACGAATTCTGATTGGCGAATTTCACGACGCTCGACACAATCCGCCAATCACAATGCGTGAAGAAGGCGTGACGAGCGACGCGAAAAGCAAAAACGATGCATTGGCAACTTACCTTTACTCAACTATGGATACGGTTTTTTATTCACCGGTACACCGGTGGATCCACCAGTCTACGATATTCGCCCTCATATTCTTATGATATAAAAAACACTGAGAAAAAATACCCTAGTACAGAATATAAAATTGAGCCAATGTGGAGTTGGCTACCAAATGCGGGCGGGTTGGCGGGTAAGCTGTATGCTATTTTCGACGGTTTGCAATAATAATGTCGACAAATCAAATGGAATCTTGGCAGAGTTACTCAACTTCATCCCGTGTGACCAGCATACGAATGTCTAGTGGAAAAAAACTGTAACGAGCAGTCTCAAGAATTTGTGTATTACCGAAGGAAACGTTGTTATGAGGGTGACAGAAAGAATTGTCAAATAAAAACAATTTGAACAAAATTAGTCTATATTAATATCAAGCCAGATTGATGGCCTCTTCCACCACGGCGCCCTCCTCTCCTTGGGACCGTCCTATATTTTTATAGAAAATCCTTGCCGCTTGGTGTTTTTTGGCATGGTCGTAATGAAACAAAAGTTGCGGCAATGGCGTTATGGGATGTTCGTCTATGAAGATCTGCGAAAAAATAAAAGTATCAGCTGCATTACTTGATTAAGTTTTACTCAGTACATAGCCCAGATAAGAGCCGTAAAAGGAATAAAGCATCAAAAAAGAGTATCGACAAGCTGTATTAGTATGGCGCTACATTTCCATTTTTCAAAATAAAACTCACAAGTCCTCTTCAATAGCACCTTCGCAAACATTATTGATATGGGCTTTTTACACGATTGTCTCTGAAACTACGACGAGAGCTGAAGCTCTATCGTCAGTACGGTAAAATCAAGTGCGAAGATGTGCAACACTTGGATGTCGACAGCATCACATTCTAATATTCTCTGCGTGTCGTTGAGATTCTATCAGTAACTTAGAATGTACCCATACAGCTAATTTACCTCCGATTACTCACATTTTACTCAAAATTGGTCATTACTCACATCATCACTCACAGACCATAAAATTACTCACAATCAATTAATCACAAATTGGCAACCCTGCAGAATTTGGTTACAATGTTACAAAAATCATCAGCTGCAAAAATCATCAGCTGCAAAATTCTATACGAGAATTAAGTATTCAATTTTATTGATTTATTTCTACTCAAGTTCAAAAAAATTACTGAAAATGAAAGTAGAAATGAGTTTATTACTCATTTTCACCCACGCAGGCAATGGCACTTTTTGCAGAACTCTTTGTTTTTGATTGGAAAATAATATGAAGCTTTCGTCTATGCATGGTACTTAATAATAATATAAACTTTTTGTCTATCGTACGATTGATGTAATGTGGGGCACTGAGTGACTATGCCTTGTATGTATTTGATATTTTTTTTTTACTTCGGTCGCCTTTTCAAGTGGACAACTCTGATCCTGATGCCCAAAGAATATTAAACTCAATTTTCGTCCAAAATAGATTATATCGCTGATGGCACGATATATGTACTTACTCATGTCAGTTCAACCAAATAAATATAGCCACCGTGGCGGTAGTCGCGAATAGCGGAAATTATTTATTTGCAATTTCAATACATCAACATTTTGATCCGCTGTCATCCGCTGTGGAACACAGAACATTTAGTTGAATAACAGAACGATGAGGTTCCTTCCGTAGATCAGTAGTGCGTCCCTTGGCAGTTTGGCATGGATGTAAAATTAAGAACTTTTATCTCTTTTTATCGGAGAGTGCGGAGCCAGTAGATATCCCTGATGGATCGGAATTCCTGCATTGCGCATGATCATTCAGTTTATAAACCCTGATTGTTTCTGAATGTTGCCAAGTTTCTTTCAAAAAAATCACAGTGTATCTGGCTGTTCTTATTCACTTCAGTTCCTATCGCGGATTTGAAATAACACGGGCAGATGGGTACGAAAGTATGCATGCACAACATACATACTCTTGTGAGAGATATATTTGAAAATATATATAGGATGGATGCATTCGAGAAAGATGTTTATTTTTTCTGTGTGGTTATAATTATTGTGTAAACACGTCATCAGTACCACTTTTGAATGCCATTTTTTCCCGATTGAGCTTGCTGTTATTTCCAGTTACTTCTCGATGCATACCGGTATAGATTTGGCTTGAAATCAAAATTATTTCTGGGAAGAACATACAAACACTACCATGAGAGCCAGGTGGAAGAAGAGACATTCTGGAATTCGATCAGGACTCTAGAATGAATTGAACCTCGCCCTTTCTTGATAATTTATATAAAAACGCTGTTTATTTCTGAATAATAAAGACATTTATTATTATTATTATTATTATATCCAAACACTTCGCAATCATTTTAGTTTATTACATTTTAAGAAGAAATGCGAGAATTCGAGCATAGTTCGTAATATTTTTCCAGGAGAGTATCAATTAACTTCTAAACGTTTCACGTTCCTAATTAGGAACACTTGAAAAAAGCCATTGAACTAATTGAATAAAGTCAAATGTCTTACATAATGGAAGCGGTATTTCCGAGTTGAAACAACGAGTAACCTACATTGATTTGAATGCAGTCAGCTGACACCATCTAAGTACCACTATCAGACAAAAATTAAATATTTATTTCATCACATCTGCTTTTTCGAGAAGTGGATTGTTTTGGTGCAGTTTTCTGTCTTTTCTCATCAACATTGGATGATAATTAAATTCAGGTATATGTTGTTTGTATAACAACAGTTTCCAACTATATTCGACGTTTGTTCAAATCGTTCGGTTTTAATTCGTATGCGAATAAACGAGACAAGTATACATATTTCATCTGTATTGGTATGCTATGCCTTTGGGTACACTCTACGAGTGTTTATGATGCAGTATTTTTTTTCAATCTGTTAAGACTATCCCAGTCTAGCCCTGTCTCCGGCGCCCGTCACTTCCGGAGGGCGCGCTGGATCATTCATTCCAATGACCACTTCCCACACAGTGGGGTAAGTGACTATTGGGTACGTGAACCAAGAATTACGGCCTTCTGCATTCGTCCGGCTAAGATTTCTGTCACATTACGGCAAGCCGGTATGATTTTTAAGTTTGAGAGCAGTGTGTCCATCATTCCACCAAGGACACCTAATATCAGAATCATCATCTTGACAGAATGGTTTGGGTAGAGCCTGCGGAGTTCAAAGAGTAGATCTCGATATTAAGTCCGTTTTTCCTGCTCTTTTCGGACGATGTTCGTTTTGCCAGGTGCCAAAAACTCAATGACGAAAATCGTCTTAGTCTGTTGGTTGACTACGTCAGGCTTATTGGCTTGTATTTGCCTGAGGGTGGGAAATGAGTAGTTTTATCAGATTCGGCATTTCTCATTCTCCACAACGGACTCAATATCCCCCGGAGCATAAGGCAACACCGGTGTCTCGTCTGCGCTGTACGAGTGTCGTAGATGGTAGTATAACACTCGTAAGGCCGCGTTATGCCTGTGGATATACGCTGAGACCACATAAGCTGGACAAGCTGACAGCAAATGCATTATGGTCTCAGCCGCCCCACGACACGCTCTGCATCTAGTATCAGGGACCTCTATACCCATCACGCGACTACGGTAGACGAGGGGGTTGAAGACACCATCCTGGCAAGCCATTTTGAATCCTTCGGTTTCTGACTTCAGCCCACATGACCTGAGAAATGCAAAAGTCAGGTTTCTGGATAAGCCAAGGTCTTCAACGTTCTTGAAGAAGACCCTAGGTATTGGCTTATCCTTATGCATCTGCAGAAGACTCTCACTCTCCGCAGCTTTAACGTGGGCTTTTTGCTGAACGGGTTCCAACTCGGTGACATAGTTTGGGTTCGTCCGTTCAGTGTCGAATACGAGACCGAGTTCATCGGCTGCACGGGTTGCTGCCTTGAAAAGAAATGATCCAATCCCTGCTTTTTCATGATCGCATACCAAGCAGAGAAGGGGATCTGAACTACTGTTGACTTTACAGGCTCCATCCAGCACCATTCTGTTGTGTAGACACTCCAAACTCAAAAGTCTACGTCCTCCCCGTTGTTTGGGGGAGTATGACTGTGGAACGGACGATTTAGGATGCAAGCTCCTATGGAGATTCATCATTTTGCGAGTTTTAACATCGAGTTGACGCAGCTCTTCCTGAATCGGAACGCAAGCATATTAGTTGCAGCAACTTTGTTCTTTCCCGACAATTCTGATGACCACATCTGTCAGAGTTTATGCTGATACTTGCCGCGGAGAGTTTTTGGGTGTGGCGTTTTGTTCCACGCCTAGGTAGGTATACGTCTCTCCGGCATCCAGATGATGTAGGATGCTTTCGTCTACGAGCTGAACGCCCTCTCCGTTTTCCTCGCATCGTCCTCTCTTGAGATGACCGTGGCACATTTGTCGATCCCAAACTCCATTCCGATAGCATGGCTGTACTCTTGCACCACCCTTTAGGACAGATGAAGATCCTTTTCTCCGAAGGCATGAAGTTTAAGGTCATCCATGCAGAAAGCTCGAACTACGCTAGGGCTGGAGTAGGTATATACGTTGAGTGGTTGCGGAAATTCGTAGATGCCCCTCCAGAAGGTTTTCTACCCGATCAGCTGCCGGCGGGTTATTATTATTATTATTATATTATTATGAAACAGTTTATCGAATCCGCAAAAGAAACGATTTGAGAATAGCACCGCAGATCATTAGTATATAAAGGCGCGCGATCAAATTTATTTATGGTTTAAATGCTCGGCTAGCTGGACTGGACATCTGTTATTTGAAGCCGAATGATCTTGCCAGTTCACAATATTCCTCAACCAGTGCAGTGTGTGTTTCACATGGGGCGTTCAATTGCTATGAGTGAAAGAATAAGTAACTGAACCAATACCACTGAAAAATAATATACCGACGCCTATGTCAAGGCGGCAACTGGAAAGAGAATTCCTAATCGAAACTTTAATGCAGGATATTTCTGAAATACTATACTGTTTTAAAATTATATGTAGCATAGTGGCTTAGCAGTCTAATGGACAGGCCGTTCGAAACTCCAGCATAGCGACAGCCGGTTCGAGCCCAATGTCGGCACAAGAGATTTTTTCTCAAATACTTTATATCCGATCGATAGGCGACCGCATGCCTTGTTGAAAAGCAAGTGTATTGTGAGTTGTCTAGTGCTAGCTTGGAGTGCACACCGACCACCCAAGGTGATTCTGTAGGTTTTCCTACAGCTGAAAAGTGAATACATCACCTAAAACATCAGTAAGTCGCCCCGGAGCGTCACGGCAAATAATAATAATAGCCGTCCTCTACCCGCACAGGCTATGCCTTTAGGTACACTCAACGAGTGTTTATGAGGGAGTATTATTATTATTATTATCATTATAGTGTCGATGCAATACCATAGATTGTCTTGTAGTACCTATAAAAGGCCCAAGCTGTTATTCACCAACATTACAGTCTTATCGAACAGTTTCTTCTTCATTTAATCCAAGTTTATCCATTTTTTGATTTATACCAAACACTTGAATAAATCTTAAACCTATACCGATTCATTCATTTTCACATATTTGGAAAAATGTTGACGAAGGTGCGCGCTACTGGCATTCAGAATCCAAATGGCTAGAATGCGACCTTAATAAAATAAATGTTCACCCATTATGCTGAGAATATTCAAATAGGAATAAGAATGATAGAATAATTATATCATTGAAATATCATAGAAAACAATATCTAATGATAAAAATGCTCTGCCGAACTTTGCGCACCTACCTTCTACTTATATGGGCCTTTTAGGAAATTTCTGTAATTGTGATCATCCGGTTTTTTGACAAGCCTTATGTTTTCCGGCAAAATAGTAAAACAGAAACAAATATAGCGATCCATAAAACTTTATCCATTTTGACCATTAATGTCAAGTTAAACCCGCCCGTAAGTGAAAACAAGAAAAGCGTAGACCTTGTGTCCATTGACTACATCTATGGATACAACCCGCCAAGATCAGCGGGGGTCTCCCCCACAACCACGAGCGCGTTTTTTTCGAGCGGGAGAGTACAGGATTCACCAACCTCGCAAGATCCTCAATCATATGTGCCAAGGGGAAAAGCGGGTGCCCCTGTGCCCCATCTTTATTTCGCTTTGTACTAAAAGAGACTTATGCACAGGTTTTACATGCCTAGCAAATTATTTTTTATTTGATTGTAATCGTGAAGAAAACGTGTCACTTAGGTTGATGATCTATATAATTTTTGAACAAAATAACTAATTGTGGGAGAGTTTTATAATTATAAGTAGTTTTCTGCGGTCGGGTATATAGGTATTGTTTTTAGATAACCAATGTCGCCAGTTGCCGTAAAGTTTGGAAATCTGGCAACTATGTTTCACTCGAAAATAATCAATAGAAGCAAAAGCAATACATACACAACTCTTTATGTACTGAATGTATAAGTTCCAAAATTTCCATTTACTTGAATGAAGTGGATACCTATCTTCGAATATTCTGAAGAAATAAAATTCCTGGATTGATTGATAATCTATTTTGTATAGTACCTTCATACCTATTCCTTTACCTTGGCCATAAGCAACTCAATTTTACCTGCACATACCTCCAATATTGCGGTTCAACATGAAATTCAATTAGAATTTATGAGGGATCAACGTCCTAACGCAGGCGCTTTTGCTAGCTAGATCAGTCACATTTCCAATTTTGTCGTTGTTGGTTCGTAGTCGGTGGTTCCTTCAGCTGATGCTTTTAATTCGTAAATCGGTGATAAAATCGAAATATTAGTGTTTAGTTATTCAAGAATAACAAATCTGTGAAATACCGCATTACAAAATAATGGACAGCATATTGTGAATTTATCGAGAAAATGTTCAGCCAGTGCCACTCATTGTGTTGCCAGAGTAATCGCCATATTAGATTTAAAAACGTAGTGACTTCGAAATTTTTGATCAGCTGAAAATCAGACAATCTTTGCATTTTCTTTGAAAGACTATATATGTATACTGTTTGTGTATGAACTAGTATTGAATAATTTCGAAATATGGAACGGTCGCGAGAATACTCTCCTCGTGGGAGAAGTATGAGCATATCCCCGGAAACTTTTAGAAGAGATTCACCGGAATACAGACACAGAAGCAGATCGGGCTCTAGATCACCAAGTTATAATAGAAGGCATAATGGTTATAGGTCACCAAATTATCACAAAAAGTCATGTAAGTGAATATTTTAGTACCTGCTGTGTCCCAAT
Organism: Chrysolina americana; assembly: GCA_958502065.1. Classification (NCBI taxonomy): domain Eukaryota; kingdom Metazoa; phylum Arthropoda; class Insecta; order Coleoptera; family Chrysomelidae; genus Chrysolina; species Chrysolina americana. The sequence continues at coordinate 9,552,572 of OY293420.1, forward strand.
TGTGGACCAAGTTTTTATTTTTAAGCGCCTATATTTAGTAGATACTACACATAGCTATTTGGAGGTAAATACCAACTGATCATCTATTTCTATCTAGAGTATAAATATATATTACAAGTCTGATTTGAAGACCTTTTTCAATCCAAGGCTATATATACCTAATGTATAACAACAACTATTTAATATATACCTTGAACAAAACTAGTCTTACTATTGAATTTTAAATCAAATCCGTCTTTTCTCATCGTTATTTTTTAGTGTCAGCACAACAAAAATTGAAATTTTTTAAAAATCCCCATGTCAAAAAGTTTACTTCTATTTCTATGTTTAGAAACATATATACATCTTTCTTCAAAAAATGCTAGATACAATTCTCAAGTTTGTAAATATCTCTACCTACTTACTTCAAATGAATTGAAATCGGTAAAAATGAATAGTCTTATTGAATCTATGTAAATATATTGCCTACATTGATAACGGTAAAAAGGCTTTACGGACTGTGGGAAATGCCTGTTAAATTATCATTATTCAGTTTGTTTACGTCTTTTTTATCAGCTAAACACTCTGATTTCATTGCAGTTTCAATCTATAGCTATCCTTTTCTCCAAACATTCCCACAACGTAGGAATTCGTTTCATTTATTTGTACCTATCTTATACCTTACCGATAAATTTCTCTAATTCTTTCCATATCCTTAGCATATGTCTTAGTCTAGTTATTACCCAGTGGTAGGTACTATTATTACTATTTATTCAGGATGTTCTAGCATGTTTTGATTGTTTACCTATACACTTGTGAATTCCACAAATGTTTAATAGAGATGGTTATATTAGGGACGTTGCTCCAGGCAGTATCAAAATGTTATTTCCATTTCTACCATCCTATAATGGAGTTTTATCTGAAAACCTGTACATGCTGGAGTTCCGCGAGGACCCATTCTAGCCCCAACGCTTTGTTTTATCAGGGATGTTGCTCCAGGTAGAATCAAAATGTTATTTCCATATAGGTAGGTACTTATAGAGTTTTCACTGAAAACCTGTCTATAATGAGTACATGCTGGAGTTCCTCAAGGACCCATTCTGGCCCCAACGCTTTCCCTAACTCACATTAAAAATATGTTGAAAACAATCTGATTTGTTAATCTTCGGTTAGAGTAAGCATCCGAATTTCCAAAAAATTTCGTATTTCAGTTTCACCATGTGACAGCTCAAATTTCTGTTATTGAAATCGCACAAAATGCCTGCTCCTTTATGTGGACACTTTTTTAGACGCTAATCTACCTAAATAAAACGAATAATTTTGACAAAGTCAAATCCCCTTCTCTCCACACTTCCCCACAAAGAGGAAAATTTGAGAAAAATATTTGTCAGAAAACAACTACTTTTCCCTACGAACATTGAATTACATCCGACATCCAATTATGTGTGTTAACAATTTTGTTTCCCATGATATAAAATATTATCGAACCAGGTGGCGCTCAGAATTTAGGCGCGAAACAGTATAATGGTGATTAGCTGCCAAATTCCATAAGAGAGAATCGTGTTAAATTAATTATCATTCAAATTTTAATTAATTTGCCGATGTCGAAAGTTGAAATGGGCTTATCTGCCATTTTCATCTACGAAGAAATTCTCTGTCTGCTGTATTTACTATAATAGTAAGTACAACGGGCAGACAAAATAACATTGGGACACTGAACAAATTTGCCTAGTAATGTAACTTTCAACTTCTACCGTCATATCAAATTAACTTATTCTGAAACTATAAACACTAGAGAATATTACTGAATTTAATTTCTTGTCCCAGAATCCATTAATGATACGAAAATAATCAAAACAGATGGATACACGTTATGGAGGAAACACCTGATCTAATTTACATCAGTCCATTCAAATACTTATAGATGGCGCACCCTTCGCGCACAATGCGAATTGTAAATCGGACAAAAGTTCTAGTAATTATTCGAAACTCATTTTCTTAAGTTTTTACGCAGGATAACAATTCTAGATTGTTTTCGGTTACTAGGTATTCCAGTTGACATTTTTTGATGCTCTTCCGAAATTTTTCACTTTAACTTAACTATATTCCGTTTCTCAACAATTTCACACCTTTGTTTTTGGCGCTTTCAACCTTGTTTCTGGAAAATCAGCTAGTTCTAGAATTAAAATTAACCTAGCTCCTGTATAGGCGATGCGCAAACCAGTCAGAATAGTTGTAAAGAGGTTGTTTCTAATTTAAAAGATTTATTCAATTTTGGATGGTTATTCTGTGTCTACGTTAGGATAGATTGGGTAATAAATTACGCATTTTCAACTAACAATAATCAACAACTTGTTTGTCCGTAGACCAAGTTTTCCAGGTGAATTACTGAATTTAGTGAATTTGCCAATTTGCCTTTTTTCGTCTATTTTCAGAATTAGCCACACCCACCCCACAACTGTTTTGTTTGGCCCATGAAGATCGCGTATACGAAAGTTAGGTCGATTTGAATCCTTGTCCAGCTGTTTCGCATTCTGCGCACAGGGTGCGACATCTATGATTCTTTGGTTGAATTGATATAAAGTATTCGCCATTGTGTACTTCTATATTTCAACAGTTTTCGCACTATTAATCTATATTTGGCACACAAATTGAGATTATTGAAATTCTTTGATGTTCATGGTTCATGGTTTCAGAATAAGTTAACTTGAAATGGAGGTAGGAGTCAAAAGTTCCAATACTAGTCGTACCCGCTCAGTTTCCCAATGCTGAATCAATGTATGATCAATACTACTATAAAGTTTCTTCACAATTACTTTTCAATTAAAACAAAGAGATATGTCAAGATGTGTCAATGCTTGCATGAAGATGCTTGAAACTCATTTCAGCTATCGATATCTTTGGCAGTTTATTTAAATTTGAGTGAAATTAAAACTAGAGTCTCTTTGGAATTTGGCAACTGATCACCACTACAGTTTTGCCCTTAAATACTTACTGAGCGTAACCTAGTGGTAACGCATTTCGCGAATGTATTAACTTCTTTTACTTCAGCCATCTGTACTTTTTAACTCTGAATCTCCCGTTTTGTTATTTTATGGTAATGAGAACTATGTGGTTGGTATAATGGAGATAGAAAATGTATTGGACGCCTGTGGTGTCGCGCAGATGACAAAAAATAGTTTTTCTCTTCACCACACTAGTAATTTGATTCCTAGATGCGTATTCCGTTAACCAAGTTAACTTCATCAGTAGGATAATTGAACTGGTGATAAGTACCAAACCATAAGTATTGATATCAATCCAATTATGATTATTAACATTTGTAATATGTAACGTAGGGGGGATCCCAACTTGTAAACATATCCAGGGCCTCATATAATTACAACTACCCTAACTAATAAAATGTTTTTAGTCCCTTTGTCGGTATCAACTCAAATAGTTTTGAATACAATGGACCACGTTATTAAGTAAGGGCCTGCTTGAACGTTGTATACAAGAATTATCAATGCACTATGGACAAGGAAATTGAAACTCGCCATCTTGTGCTGAATGTGGTGTTAAGAATTAGCGGGTATGAATCTATTAGTGTTAGTTGGTTTCCTATAAATGTCTATTCCCAGACGTTTTCCATTCCTAATAACGAATGTGTCACCCACGATCTTATGCTTGTAAGGCGAGCGCTCTACCACACGACCATCACGGCCCAGTGATGATTATGGGAAATTTGATTGCTATGAAAGTATTGTTATATTCAAGAACGGTTCAAGCAGCCCCTTGCTAAATAACGATGGTCCATTGAATTAGAAACTATTTGAGTTGATACCGATAAATTGAATTGAATGACATCATCACTATAGGTTGTGATTATACCTGGCCGCAAGTATGATTACAATTAGCACACACCCATGTTACATATCATGTTCATTATAATGATATAAATACAACTGGTTAGGTACTTATTATTATAGTTTAGTCATCCTACTGATGAAATTCACCTGGTTAACGAAATGCGCATCTAGGAATAAAATTATCAGAGTGGTGAAGGGGAAAAATATTTTTTGTTCTCACCAAGGTATTCTGTGGTAATACATTGAATAAAGTAGACTGAATATCAAAACCTTCAAGTAAAATGGCAAGTCTTACTTTAGTTGAGTTTATAAATACACCAGTAGAGTACTGATAATTAATATCTGATAATTTTGTACATGCTGATGACTTGTAACATGCAAAACTTCATCCAACTTGATTTTTGTCAATATACAGAGCTATTCAAATTCGAGTGTATGCATTGGCATGTCGGTAACAGTAAAATATAAGGGTGTGGTTAAATAGGAGCAAGGAGGTCAATTACGTGAATCAAACAAATCTGGTCTAGCTTCTTTAGTTCTGAAGTCATACAGGGACAATTGAAAACTTCGAAATTTTTCATACAAATTAAATTGGGCCACCTTCTACTTTTTATTTTCAAATATTTACGGACCTGTATTTTTATTGCATTTTTTCAAATACTACGAGTCATACTTCATATTGGCGTAGTGTTTCCATCCAAATTACAGAGTGTGTTTTGGAAATATTGAACTATTACCAGCGAAGTTAATTTTTTTTAATTCCAGCTGTACTAAAAATGTCAACTTGGTTCATTGATTCACTTCTTATTCTCTGACATTTTTCAATTAAGCTATTATGGAATTGAATATTTCCAAAACACTCTGTAGTTCAGATGAAAATATTAAACATTACTCAAAAATTGAGGTCTGTATTTGAAAATAAAAAGTTGAGAGTAGTCCAATTCGTAAGATACTTTGTATAACATTTTTATTCGTTTATATGAATAGTCTACAAAAAGTTGCATTGGCAATGTGCCAGAAGTTGAGAAAAATCTTCACAAAGCAAAAAGCTAAAGGCAACAAAAAATTAAAAAAAATTCGATTTTTCCTGTATATTTCCAGAACTTAAGATCGGATTTTTTGTTTCATGTACACAACTTTGGCCCCATTTCACCACCCCTAGATCTTTTACCGTTAACCCAATGCATAGACTCAAATTTGAGTTCACAAGTAAAACTAGAGCTCTTTCTGAGGAGACACTGTATAGTTTTCATTAAAGCATATTGTCAGTAACAACGTAGAGTTGGGATTGTTGGGAAAAATACCCTATAAAATACATCTAGTGAATTTCATAAATCTTCAACCACAAATGTTTTCAGTATGGTTGGATATGCTGCTCTATTGTCCATATTTAAGACTGTTCTGGAAGATTATTTAACAAACATTTATGACTCTTCTCTTATCAAATTATCGAATTCATCACCATATAAAATAGGTGCTTCATTTTTTCTCATTGAACAACGTCTCCATTTCAAGTATATGATATCTGCAGTACAATAGTTACTTATTCAAAATCATGAGACTTTGGCCAAATTCTTTTGATAAAGCTTCTTGAATTTGCATTAGTCTTCACTTTTAATGAAGATTGGTGTAGTCCATTTTCTTTTAATCAGATTCCTACATTTGAATCAGTACACAATATCTTCAGAAAGTTAATGGAAATTTTGGCAGTGTTTGGCAACATTTTTGAGATGGAGAGATGGAGCTTCTTTAATTAACAGTAAATAATCTTTGATTCTTCAATACCATGTGTAACTTATCATTACAGTAACCATCCCCTGAGCCAATTGACCATAAATGAGTTTTTTTGTATCAAATTGCATAATTACTAATTGAATATGGAACTTATTTCTTGAGATGCCTGGATACTTCAGATGCTTTAATCAACTACTTAATTTACATGGCACACCTCTGTTGAGCAAAAGTTCCCCTACTATTATACATTATTGGAAAAGACAATTGTTATTGAATGATAGATTAATTGGAAATACAGAAAAATCTTACAAAGTAAGATAAAGTATTTTCTTGAATACGAAGTTCATATTCAAATCTCTATTGGATGAAAGGTAACTGGAATCTCTACTGTTCCCCTTGCAGGGCTGTTACTTACAATTCTGTTTCCCAACATATATTTATTGTACTATTATAAAATGACAAAAGTCCTTCTAGTAATCATCAGAAATTCATGTTGAAAATTCTTGTTCTTATTCTACTCACGTATGTTTCCCCGTAAAACATAATTCTGAACTGGTTCTCGTTACTTTTTCAGTTGACTGCAAAAACACCTTTTACTTATTTTCATTGAAGTTTTTGTTTTGTTAGTAATGTATGCACAAAAAATCAACTGAATTCGGTTAGGATTACATTTTTTTAATTTGCTGCATGGGTGATACGTTATAATTTTTTATGCCTTTCTGATTTGAAATCTCACACTGTGACATAACCTATATCTATATTCCGTTACGTTGTTCGTTGTTCAACAATGTTCCAGTTTCGGCGCCTATATCTAAACTCTTCAGTTCACCTCTTCAGCTAAGTTCAAAGGTTTCTGCAAAAGCAACAAAGCAGTTGGTGCACAGAGGCAAGAGTTCATTCGACCAGACTTCATAAAGAAGACCCGCATCGACCAAACAGAACATAGTGAAGTGGTTGGGAAAGATTGCCACATAAGTGCAATTTCACTAGGAAAACTTGCGTCTACGGACAGAAAAGTTACAATTATTTTAGTTGAATGTGCGTAAATTATTATCCAAGTCAAGTACTCAAGTAAAATACATCCGCTTTCCACAGAGAATATCTCCGAGTAACTCCGGATAGCTCCTGTGTGATCTGACAGAAAATACCAATGTTTGGAAAGGTTTACCAAGTTCCACCCACTTTGACGTCACGCTTAGTTAGTCTATTGGAAAGCGACGTGAAAAGCAAAAATATCCTCATTGGGTACTCACTTTAACTCACCTTAATAGTCTAGCTAACGGCTAAATAGTCCTTGTTGAGATTTTGTATAAGCTGCTGTCGACGGGAAGTAGCACTCTTGAACTAAGCCTGAAGTAAACAGCACCTGACTTTATAAATGGGGTTTTACTGACACATGATTTTTCATAATCTGTCAAATTACTTCAGGAGCTACCCAGAGCTACCCGCAGCTACCCTGAGCTACTCCCTGTGGCAATTGAAAAGCGGTTATCGGTTATAATAAAATGTTTGCCTATAATATGACCACAGAACTCATAATTATATATCTTACGATATACAGTGTGTTTCACTTCTCATGGAAACACCTTCGTATCTTCTGTAATTTTTGACGAAAAATGAAGAACATTTCAGGATCGATAGATAGATACACTGCACGAAAGGGGTCATCCTACGTGATATGCACGCCTGCAGCAATGAAACTCGCCCCGTTTGCGCTCCCTCGGACGGCCTGGAAAACTTCTACATTTCATCATAATTTCAGATTTCCATTTCATATCGGGTTTCCATTTTTTCTATTTTGTCGATCCTCAATATTTCTGTTAACAACGCACGACACTGCAGTTGGGGGAAGATGTCCCTTACACACAAATCTTAATGCGTGTGCGGCGAGTTATTCATCTAGGTTATGCTATTTGATCAGTGATCACATCATAGTCATAGTATAAACGTGCGTACATACCTATTATGATTAAGCCCGTGGCTCACAGCAAAGTAGTTTGATCAAAATGCTTGAAGTGTCGTAATTTTTATTGGTTTGTTCCACAGAACTCTAAACAAACCACTAGAAATGACGTCACTTCAAGGCAGTTCCATCAAACTATTTGGCCGTAAGCCATGGCTGAAGTCGGTATTATTCAAATAATACATTTTGAAAACTTGGCGGCTCTGAGTTTTCTGATTCATTTTTTTCATTCAGGAATTTCTGAATGTGAAAGTCCAATTAGGTACTGACAGAATCAACATTTTCCTTTTTTTTTTTTCAGATAACCATGACTACTCAGAAAGGCGGGAAAGTGACTATGATAGTGATTGGGAATACAATAGAGAGAGGGATGTTTGGGATAACCAAAAAGACAGAAAGACTAAGTCTCGGAGTCCCGATTACAGAGAAAGGGACCGAGAAAGAGACAGGGGCAACAGGCACCACAGGCATCGGGACCGAGATCGCGATCACCGATCGAGACGAAGGTCGAGAAGCAGCGGTTCCCGATGGGAAAGAAAATCAGAAGATAGAAAGGGACGAGACAGAGATAGATATCGCGACGATGATAGAGACAGTGATAGGTATAGGTTTTTCGGAATGGTTCTAAAATATTTTCAGAAAATGTTTTCTTAATGCAAATTATGATTTTGACAGTGAGAGGAGCCAAAACGGAGCCCTTATCGGAGCTAGTGGATCTGAAATAATTGGATACAAAAGTCAGCCACCCAACAACACCATCATGATCAGGGGACTAGCACAACATATATCAGAATACGATGTAAGAATATATCTATATGGATGAATTGACATAATTATGAATATTTCAATAATCTTCTACACATACATGACATAAGTACATTTTTGAAAATATTCAACACTGCTTGGTTACATGTGGTAGGCAAAATAATTTGATTGATCCAAGTTTGACTTTGAATTTGAACAGTAAATAGAAAAGTTGACTTTACTCACTATTTTAGTATTTTTGATCAATTTTTCCAATATACTTACCGTGGGTATGAACTTGATGAAAACAAAAATTCTCTCGAAAGTAAGTTAGACGAACATTATAACTTTTTTTAATTTCATGATTTTTAGAACAAAGGATATTGTATCGTAGATTTGACCTTCGCCTTTTCTGTCAATCATTGGATATTTTAGCCAATTCAAATAAATAGTACCCTGATTCCTAGCATGACAAATGATGAACTTATTATCATTATTTCTATTGGTTCGTTTTAAATTGAATGGACCAAACCAATAGACATGAAATGACTGCTGCTCTCCAGGAATGACACCCTTTCAAGGTAGTTTGGTCAAAGTATTCTACCTTGAGCCACAGGCTTAGATCAAAAAATGTGGTCAATTTGGTAGCTACTTCTTCAATTTATAAGTAATATAAGCATAATTATTCAAAAAGTGACAGTTTCAGGCCATCACAGGCACACTTGCATAGCGCATATCATGAAGAAAATGAATTTCAGCCAATAAAAATGCGAGTATCCGACCCTACTGTCATTTTGATTGGCTAGATTCAGTAGCGGATGTAGAGGGGAGTGGCATGGGGACACGTGCTCCTCCCAGACGGAAGAAGATTGCACTAGATATAGTAGGATGAAATACAATTATAAATTATGTCGGACGAATGTGCTCCCCCTAAACAATTTTCTGGATTCGCCACTGGCTAGATTTCGTTATATATCCATTATGCACTATGCAAGTGTGTCTGTAAGTGCTTTTACAATTAAACTTATTTAAGATAAAAAAATCCTTGCTTCATACTAAATTTCAAAATAAAATCAAAACTCTGGAGATTTTGATGATGACTGTAACATGGGGTTTCAAGTAAATATGGCGCCATATTGAAATTTTGAGTCTGCCAAAAGGACTTCATCAGTGCATTAAGATCAAAGTTGTAAAGTTGTAGATATGAATGTGAATAATTAAATAATGAAGTATAAATTATGAAACTAAACCTGAAGAAAAACAGACAATTAAAAACACTAATTGTTTAGGGGAACGCCAAAATTTTTGTTTGCCGATATGCTTTTTTTTAGGAATAATTCATGTACACTTGAAACTATATACCTGTAGGACAGAGTGAGCTAGCCTGACTCTAGAAACATTTCACACTATTCAACTATTTTGCATATAATTAACAGAAAAAATCAAAACTGTTTCAGATTCGACAGGACATAATTTCATGTGAACTGATGCCAAAAGATATTCGTCTGATCAGGAAAAAAGATACAGGTAATTTTTATAGGTTTAACTTACGATTTTAAGGTTTTCTTAGGCCGTTTTATGTGAATATATCACCTCGTAAGGTCGGGTAATGCCATTCGTATCTATTGTGCTGTTTAGGTGCTTCCCGTGGTTTTGCCTTTGTCGAGTTTGCCACACTGGGTGAGGCCGTACGATGGATGGAGATAAAACAGGTATCTTAGTTTAAAGACGATTCTGAATTATTGAAAAAATTGTACTACTTTCACCAGCGATTCGATAAGTATGAGTATTTTATTATTTTTCCATGGCTGCTTTGAATTAATTCATTGATCCAGGCAATGGGTAGTTAACCCAGACTACGCAAAAAAGTTTAATATTTGGCCAGAATATGCGCATGCTGCACATAGAATTGCTGTAGTTTTAAAAAATGCACCTCGCACAAAACCTGCTGCAAACGCCTATGAAGAATAAAATGAAATGCATGTAACGTAACAACGAACAAAGTATCAATTAGGTCTCAGTCGATACGGTAGTTCCCTAGAAAAATTGACACGTTACTACGTCAAGGTCATATATAAGAAAAGGGATAGGATGGTTTATGATGAAGATCCAAAGAAAAGCCGAGGAAAGAAGAAGTACCAGCAAATGGTCTCGAATGAAAAGAAAAAGTTATTTGGAAGATTTTTTTAATTTAATGTCCTGACATAATATGTTTACTAATTATTGTTGAAAAAAGTAGAAAGGTTATACACAAATTGTTTCATTGAAAATTGTAACATTTAACATTATTAGACTGACGTTTCTGGAGGTGACAGTAATTAAAACAAAAGGAGTAGGAGAAAAATATTCAGCTACAGAAAAGTGAATGGATTTTGGGATCGGATCTATCAGCATCAGCACTTCAAAAAAATATTCAAAAGTAGAATGAGTACCAGTAGGTATAGACGCGGCGGTGAACACCTTCATTTGGTAAACACTTCTGAAACTGCATATTTATTCAGTCATGAATAAGTGTTTCCTAATTTTTAAGATTGACCTACTGTTTTCGAACCATTGCTTGGATCATATTCTGAGCTGATTGGGAAAGTGCCTTGTCCAAAGTTCATAACCTTTTTTATTGATGTTCATTTTAAATGTCATTTCTCCCCGTTACCCCTTTCTAACATTCCATTCTACTTAGTAATTTTTGTTAGGATTTGAAAAATTCATGTGAAATTTTGATTTGATGTGTAATAATTATGTTCACCAAGCTAGTTTCATAAACATAATGTTATTAGTAGTTGGCATGTACAATGGATACAAACTATCAAGAAAGTCATGATTTTACTATGGGTGGTGAACTGTCATAATATGTAGGTGAAACGAACAAAGATATAATCGAAGGAACATTTAAACGAAGCTCCTATAAAATCTGTTTCCATCCTTCGATGGAAACAAAAAAACTTGAATTATTTTCTGTTGTAAGTTTCACCTTCCCCATTTTAATTCGCACTCTGCTTGAGACGTTGGACATATCTGATGAAAATTAATAAAAAATTATGAATGGTTCTCTCTCATCTGCTTGAGACGTTGGACATATCTGATGAAAATTAATAAAAAAATTATGAATGGTTCTCTCTCATCAGCTCATTTAGTACAAGATACTATCTTAATAGGAATTTCACAGTGCAGCCTTACTTGCAGTATACTTATCAAATTAAAGAGAAACAAAGATTTCATTTCGCATTTCTAGGCAGCGAAAAGGTCTCTTTAGAAAGAGGGGTAGTTTTACCGATTTGACAGAAACTAATTATTTTTTGTCATTCCAGGGTGTTTTGATGCTCCAAGACCAATATCGTGCTATAATGCAATATAGTATACCAAAGGATATGGGATCTTCTGAAAAACCACCAACCTATAAAGCGTCAGCAGATTGGTTTTGCATAAAGGTAGGACCTTCTATGATTTCTTAACTGAAGAATATCAATATGCTTGATTATCAGATATAAAGTAGAGATTGTGTTCAAAGATTTCAGTATAATTCGCAATCTACATGTCAGGCGTGAGCTCAGCTTACATTTTTGACACTCGCACTGTGTAGGGCATAATCTTTTTCCGCTGAAAATAGAGTATCTCGTTAATTTTGGAGAACGAGCAGTGTCCGAATGACTGAAAGTATCAATTTCCCACAATCGCATCGGATGAAAACTTGCTGCAACAAAATAGTGGATTGCCTCAACTACTTCTGTAGTACCACAGATGATCTTGTAGCTATGAAATTTTCATTGAAAGTTTCATTTAACTCTATTATGAGGGGGCGGTAATTCTTCTAGGTTGGACTTGGTACTGCAAAAACTGAAGGTACTACTGCCAGTCGTGTCTTCATTCAAACGTTTTTATTTTTTTTCATACCACCCAACATCTATAACCATTACCGTATTTTCTACTCACCTTATCTTTCAAGATTACATTTGCCGTTTTCACTTTCATGGGTCTATATATTTTTTAAAACCCCTTTAAGTGCAGCTTTGAAATCTTTCAAGGTGACCTTCTGAATGCAGTTCTGTTTATATGCATATTATTCAAATTTCTGGTATTGTAATTTTGAATATTTTTGTTCAAGTTGAGGTACTGGTCATAATATTCTGGTGCCATACAATTTACTATTTTGAATACTAGAATCATTGTGAAGTAGTAGATTCTACTTTCAACTGAGAACCAATTTAATCAATTTAGCATACTTTTTATGGGAGTAAGATGATTTGTTTTCAAGATTTACCTTATTCCAGGATTTTGGAGTTTTTGTGGCATATTTAGTTTGAGATTGAATACAAATAATATAGACGCACAATAATCAAAATAAGGCTGGATGAGAGTGATGTAACTGTAACTTTGGACTGCATTGACAAATTGTTGTGCTATTCTACTGAAAAAATATAGTTTCTTTGATATTTTTTTATGGATACATTCAAAGTGTCTGTAAACACTCATTAAATTGTCTGGTTGAAAACCAAGGTATTTGACTGTTGACACAACTTCAGTTCATGAAAGATCATGGCTTCTGGAACATCCACATTAATATCTATTTCATTTGATAGTGTATCTTTAAAACGGACTTTCTTTTTCCTGTGCATAAAAAGGAACGGTGATTTTGCATTCATTGACTTCAGTTCCATGTTATTTGATCTCTAACCCGTGCTGTTGGCCATGTAAAATCACTCTGATGGATGGATCATAATTTTTCCTTTCCAGTGTGGAGCTCAGAATTTCAAAAGGAGGGACAACTGTTTCAAATGCCACGCGTCTAGAATGGAGAGCGAAGAAGGTGGAAGTGGCAGCGATGAAATTTGCAATTACACTACTAAAAGTAAGACCCCTTTGAGATATTTCATTATACATATAATCCATGATGTGGATTTAAAAAAATTCAGTATCTAATATAGTCTTTCTTAACAAAATCGAATTGTTTTTCAGCAATAATGATGAGAAACCTAGATGCTTTAACAACAGAAGACTCTGTGATGGCTGTTTTGAGCACCGCGATTCCGGATTTGGTAAAATCCATATCGGCCGTTTGTATTGGCAGAGATCCACTTACTTCCACTTCCAGAGGTCTTTGTTACCTTGGTACGGAAAGTACCATTGATGCACTAGCAATATTCGGATCACTTAATGCTTTGAAATCGCCACTAACCATCGATGGAAAATCTGGTGAGTATTTTTCTCGGCGAAGTGTGCTGTACTGGGAATGAGATGTCGTTTTTGAACAGTTTTTGAAAACTTGCTGGTATTCAATCTTCACATTTATTTGTTTGATAATGAAACGTAAACGTATAGAGGCTGAGAAAAGGATGGCTGCTAATCAATATTTTGTTTTTATAATGTTCTGTAAGACTTTTTTTTTATAAATGTATTCAAGTATTAATATGCATAAATTATTTTTGGTATGAGAGTGAGCGAGCACACTAAACTGTTTTTATCAAATTCTCTATAAAAATACAACTACTACACTGGCTATTAAATCACTTGGATCTCTTTAAACTGATAAACTGACTTCAACTAGTTAAATCTTCCGAATAAATTTCTCCGAGTGAAATGTGTCGCCTTATACCGTGTGACAGAGACTCATGGTACACGCTCTTTTATCCTTTATTTCTGTAGCTATATTTCTGAAATTTGGAACATTGAATATGCTCACTATATAGCACTTTTTGACATATTTGAAAAAAAATCCAACTGGTTTTTCCGGAAATGACATCAACTTTCGATTTTCAAATGGAACACCCTGTATATTATTACATTTTTAAAATCTGCATAATTTTGTGAATCCAATGATACCTCATAGTTGATATTTCATTCAACAGAACACCCATTTTATTTTTCGATCTAGAGAGCCATGAACTCCCTAAAATTATTCCAAATAATTAAAATAATGTTAAACTATCGTAATTTCGATTTAAAAAGTATCGTGGTTCGAAATACGTGCCAAAAAAGTAAACCAAACCTTTTTTTACTCGAAACTCCGTTTTTTCAAAAAGTGGATATGCTATTAGTGTATGGGGAATGTCGGCAAAATCCAGTTATTGCTCAACAGCTGTACTCGGAAAGATACCCCGAACGACAATGTCCAGCTTAAAATTATTTCAAGCGTTTTGAAGAGCAGTTCAGAAGAGAGCCTGATTTTGGTACCGAGCATAATATTGTTTCTGAAAACATGGAGATAAATGTTCTCATGAGAGTGGAAATCGACAAAACAGTATCTCTTAGTCGGAGTTGGATACCAGTCGTGAAAGTGTCGAAAGAATTTTGAAAAAACGCAAGTATCGATCGTATAAATATCAAATACATCAACATTTGTACGAAGACGATAGTGTAAGAAGGATAGAATATTATTGCAGGTGGGTACTACGCAATAAGGTACAGAATATTCAGAAGATTTACCGCTGAATCTGGAAAATCGACTGTTCTTTAAACAGAATGGTGCACCTCCGCACGATAGTAGGATCATGACTGATTACCTTCGTGACCGATTTGGGAAAAAGTGGATTGGAACACATGGTCCTGTTAGGTGGCCTGCAAGATCACCTGACTTAACCCCTTTAGATTTTTTTATTTGGGGTCACTAGAAAAACATCGTTTACAAAACCTACCCGACGACCCGCGATGACCTAGAATTAAGAGTTAGACAAGCCATTCAAGGTATAAAGCCTCAACAATTGAACAGTGCTATTCGAAATACCGCCAAACGGGCTCGAAAATGTTTGGATGTTGGTGGTGGACATTTCGAACAGCTATCATAAGACTTCTCTTTTTCATTTTGTTCTGTTATTAATTAAATTGTGAGAGAAAACCTAACTGTTATTACTTACTTACATTTAAACCAAGGCTTTGAGCCTTCAAGTTTTAGGAGCTCTATCGGTGGGATGAAATATTGACTAGATCTCCGTGAAAGTCAAAATGTCAAATTGTTGTTTGTGTTCCATAGCCACCTTGATAAATTATTGTTATTGAACCAAGAAGATACTTTAACTTGTCTAAACTCCATTATCGTGTTCGTATTGGTTATACAGAAAAAAAGTTAATATGGATGAATACCCCATAGATGGTACTTTCGAATGGCGTCAGAGTACCATTATGGTACCATTTGAAAAAACTGAATTTCGAGTTTTGGTTTACTTTTTGGCACGTATTCGAATCACGATACTTTTTAAATAGAAATTATGATGGTGTAGCATTATATTGATTATTTGGAATAATTTTAGGGAGTTCATGGCTCTCTAGATCGAAAAACAAAATGGGCGTTCTGACGAATTAAATATCAACTATGAGGTATCATTGGATTCAGAAAATTGTGCAGATTTAAAAAATGTATTAATATACAGGGTGTCCCATATGAAAATCGAAAGTTGATGTCATTTCCGGAAAAACCAAAAGATGGATATCTTTTCCAAATATGTCAAAAAGTGCCTTATAGTGAGCATATTCAATGTTCCAAATTTCAGAAATATAACTACAGAAACAAAGGAGAAAAGGGCGTGTACCATGAGTCTGTATCACACGGTATACCCAATTCGAGCAGAGTAGATTTTTCGGGATCCTTCCGTTCTCCAGAATGATCAGTATAAAAAAACATCGGAAACAAGTATGGGAACTAATTTTCAGGGAACGGTCGGTTTATTTGTTATGCAAATGAGTTACGTTTAATGGTAGGCACTCAACAGCAGCGTAGCTAAAGGATTTTTTCAATCTCGTAAAAGTATTATTACTAGCTCTATATCATATTGTTACGAGATTGATAAAAGCCCCCTAGCTGCGCCGCTGAGTCAATTCCGCGGGCGCCTCATCGATAAATCAGTTCCAAGAAGTGATTATTTGGATGGATCGTTTTCTGTACTGCATGAATAGTCTAGATAACGGAGCTGCCGCGTCATCGCTCAATTCCTGGAAATGTGTAGAAGTTCTCCGTTTTGAGTATTCTCGAAATCATCGCGATTAATCCAGTCTAGACGATGAATACCTATATAAACGGAGACATTTGACTGGGAAGGGAGTTTTATGAAGAGAATTTATTAAGAAGATTAGAAAGTGATAATAAGCAGAAGTGTTTGGAATATTTAGCTAGTTGTATTGTTGTATAGAAGTGTTTTAATACTCGGTGAAGTGTTGTATGTTTGTTTATAGTGAAGTTAGAAAATAAACAGTTTACTAGTGTGCTCGGCCTACTATTTAGCAAATACGTATCAATATAAAGAATATGTTGTCCATTATTCGCTAGCTGAAAAAATGTAAAGGCCATTTCAATTTCCAAAACACAAGATACTCATTAAAAAAAAACTTGTTTTTCCTTTCAAATTTATTCAACTTCCTGCGAAAAACTGTATCACATGCTAGCAAGTTTTCAACGTTCAAAATGGGACCAACCTCTGAAACGTGTTATTATTTTTTCAGTGATATTATCATACTGCAAATATAATATGGGCGACACTAAGAAAGCTTATTCCCAAGCAGACCATGATGCATTTCCGAATGCAGCTGTACCTAGTACTTATGCTATGACTGATGTTGATAGCTTAGCGGAATATGCCGCCAGACGGTATGCTAAAACTCCGCAAGAATACATGCACTACATCGAGTACTATAGAAATTTCTTTTCCCAACAAATCAGTTCTGGGAATTCGATCACGCTCCAGGAAAATCAGATGGATGCAGCTAATGCTGCAGCTGCTGTAGCGCAATCAGCTATTCAGCAGCTGAATGCTAATAAGTCGTATTATGATCCCAATGTATCTGTAGGAGTTCCTACAGGTACCGATGGAAAGAAATATCGTGAGTACCTTTTAATTAAAACTTTCAGCATTATTATAGTTTTTAACAGTTTTTGCTTTGAAATTTTTCAGTAATTTGCTAGCTTCTCTGCAGCACATGATTGCACATTTTCACTATTAACATTTTTTATTTCTAATGGTGGTATTTTTATAGTTTTGTAGTTCAGAGTAAGTGAAACATGTTTGACTGGTAATATTGGCATGAGTTGTGGGTATGTTTTTCATTGTCTGTTTCTGTTGCTGTTGTCTTTTGAATATCTGTCCCGTAGATAGAAAATGAATCTGTTGTTTTTCTTAATATACAGTGTCTGTCTTAATTTAACATACGAGAAAAAGGTTTATTCTTAGATTATTGGCTGATCAATTTCGCATGCATTGACAGTCTGAAAATCGATTTTGATTTTGTCACGTGAGAGGTGGCGGTAAATTGAAAAAAATTACTATGAAGAGGAAATAACCGGGTTTGGATGACGATCTGTCAAAATGAGTTTTTTGAAATAGTTGCTTATTATATGAGAAACGCAAAGCAACTTTTTTGTTGCCTTGTGTTTTACTATGTTGCATGTTTCGGAAACTTGCGGCATCATATATAAACATTTTGTTTCAACCAAAGCGACGTGAAAAATGACAAAAGTCGTGTGTCTCGTAGTACCTACTTTGTGAAACGGCAACTCAGTGTTTTCGCTGAAACGTCAACTTAGTGTTTTCGCTGAAACGTCAAGTTTAGCAACATGGAGGAGGAAGACGCGTTATTACTAGCATCTGCGGCATACGTTGTATTGACAAAAATGGCAAAAATAATGCAAGAAATCATAAATGGTGGGTGAGGAAGAGTTTGACAAAAAAAAAACGACACGGTGGCATTCAGTTAATGAACGGAGAACGTGTTGAAAGAAGAATCCCATAAACACTCGCACTGTTTATAGTTTTCAATTCGTTATATAACTACTTCATTCGTCCACTTGAGCGGCATAGTTATTTTGTTATTATCACTGGTTTGTTACTGTTCTCACGCTGTTAATTATAATAAATGCGAATGAACTCCCTCCGAGTCGGCATATGTCGTTTTTTGTTTCAACTGCGGCATGTGGCGACTTGTTTCTGTTTTCGAGTTGTCTATTTTTCCTTTGAAGATACCGCTCAAAATGGAAACCTGCGACAAATAAAAACAATCGACTTTTGTTCCCGAAACAATGAGGAATAATAGGAAACATTTAGTAACTTTCAGAAACATTTTCTGAAACAAGCAACAGAAACACAAAAGTTGCTCAATGTTTCTCCGGTGGGAACGCGTCTTAATATTTTACTCATATGCGAGGTTCCAACAAATAATAATTCAAATAAATTTCAAATGAAATTTGAAAGACTATTGCGACCATTGTTGCTTAGATTCACGGGTTTTTCGGCAAGTCGTTGTTAAAAAAAATTGTTGAAATTGTTGTATCCATCAACCGACTGCACCATTACGAGCAACCCTCGGAAGTCAATGACTTGTTCGAGCTATGGAGGACGTAGCACTTACCTTTTAACGTCTGATGTAAGTGCACGAGACCCGTGACCATGCTGGGAATCGAATCCACGCCCATGTCATTGAGAGGCAGTGCTCTACCATCACGACCACCACGGCCCATTGTATGGAGAATATTCCTCAGGATATTTGACAGATGCTTTGTTGGGTGATTCGTCCATTGCGTGTGGAGGACAAGAATAAAATCAGATTCATTTGGATTGAAAATAACTGGATCTTATTGTATCATGAAAATTGTTTGAATTTATGTGGAATTGTTTGTACTGGACGAAAAGCAATACATTCACAAGATGAAAATTGATTGAAAATAACCGAGTTTTTTGCGTTTTTCCTATACGACTGCCAAATTACTCCTGCCTAACTTGCAATACTTCCTGTAACAACTACCAAATGAACACAAGTCCACACGAAAAATATTCAAATATATTTCATGATGAAATAAGTTTCTTTGGTTTCAAACGAATTCAGTGTACCAGTCGGAGTGCTTTCTGTGGTTCTGAAACTTGCCGAAGTTATTTCTTCATTCAAAGGGGGTGATTAGAAGTAACCAGCAAATTTCAGACCTATTTCATTGTTATCAATTACTGAAAAACTGATGAAAAAAAGGTTCTTGAACAAAATAAACTGATAAATTTCAAACAGTTTGGTTTTCAAAGTTCGAGAAGCACAAATGATTCAATGTTTCCTCTTCTCGAAATAGTTATCTTCACCTGAATAATGGAAAAGTTGCAGCTGCAGTAATATGTGATATAACAAGGCGCTCAATTGTGTCAATCACAACATATTGCTAAAAAAAACTTGAAATATATGGTTTCAGAGGAAACATCTCATTTGTGGCTTGAATCATATCTGTCAGATCGAATACAAAAGGTGACAGTTAATGGTGGAACATCTTTCGGAAGGAACAAGAAATACGGAGTACCACAAGGGTCTGTTCTTGGCTCATTGTTATTCCTATTATACATAAATGATTTGGCGGACTGGGCCATTAGTGGGACTTTCACTATTTTTGCGGACGATACATCCATACTTTGGATTGATAATAACACGGTTATATTACAAAAATCTGCAGAAAATTACATAAAAAAAGTTGAAAAGTGGTGCCATGCAAACTTATCATCGTTCAAAACTTCTTCAACAAATATTCTATTATTCAAATGCAGTATAGATCGTTTCACTCATAAAAAAATAGATTTCAAAACTGAAAATAAATTCCTGGGGCTATATATTGATAAAGAATTAAAATTTGAAGACCGCATTAAAAAATTATGCGCCATCCTCATGGACGTTAATTCAGCAAGAAATGCTTACTTTGCCCTCTGTGAGTCACACTTGCGCAATGGAGTATGTTTCTTTAATCAATACAGTTTTCATACTCCAAAAAAGAGCATTAAGATACACATGTCGGGCAGGAATAAGATTCTAGCAGACCACTTTTTTCATCCCATGAAATTTTACCATTGTCTTGTATTTTCGTTTTGGAAACAGTTTTTCAAATACATGAAAACTACAAAGAAAGTATTATATCACATTAGTCAAAATATGAAATTTGACTTATGCATAATATTAGTCATCCTATTTCCAAAACATCGCAAATCAAATCCTCCATGTTTTATAACGGGAAGAAGTTGTTCAACCACTTGACTATCTCCATCAAAAAAATGGAAAATTTCGTAAAGAGGTAAAAACCTCCTTCTTCAGGGAGCTTTTTATAGTTCGGAGGAATTCCTCATTGCAGACTCCACTACTTTTAATTATAATTAGAATGAAAATTCGTGAATGAATATCTTGACGATTGTGTTGTGATATGTGTGTATATGTATATGGTCATGGTCATTATGCACTGGCTTGTATATAAACTTGTATATTGTATATGAGATTTTTGTTTTAAATTTTCATTGCAATGCTAATGGATTGTTATTTATAATGCGTCTTAAATTTGTAAATGTTAATTAGTTTGAAGAAACTAAATTTTATCAACAAATTTTAACATTTTATGACAATAAAGTAGTTCTGATTCTGATATAAATGGATCTGATGCTCACTTTCCTAATGGGTGCTGGAGTTGTCGTAGGGCCAGCTGACAAAATCAAGTGAAAAATCTTTTGCATGTTGTGGCCGGGTCTGCACTGATGATCGGGTATTCCGTGAAACTAGTATGTAGATAGTCTTACCTGTTATTGAATATTATTTGGTAGTTATTACAGGAAGTATTGAAAAGTATATTCTTGTTGAAAAACTTTGTCAGGCGTTGAGCAGGAGTGATTCGGCATTCGTATGGGGCTGCTGTGAATAACTTTTTGTTCGACATTTGCCAACCCTCCTATTCTGTTGGAAACAAGCGAAATGCTCTATTATTTTTAATCATTATTCATTTTGTGAATCACTGGAATGCTCTCATCTTCTGGTAATGATTCTATAAGACATATCCTTTTCTACCTTATTGGTTTTTCCACACATTTTTTGCAAGAATATTTATTGTTCCAATCTTTGTCTTACAGAAAATGACTATCACATATTTATGTAGAGCAAAATGGCGCCATTCATGTAAACCACTGTTTCGTCAACACAGAATCCTTGCTACATTTCAATAATTATATTGGAAACTGTATCGATTGTACACAGAAACTTATGTAGAGCAAAATGCGGAGATTCATGGAAACCACTGTTTCGACAACACAGAATCCTTACATGTCATTTCAATAACTATATTGGAAATAAACGGCAAATTATGGAAATAGTGAAAAAACTATATGAAGACAAAACTGATGATCATTATTCTTCGGAACATAAGGCAACTTCGGTGTCTTGTCTATACCGTACGAATGTTGTAGATAAAACACTCGTAGAGTCGCGTCATGCCTGTGGATATAGGCTGAGACAGCATAAACTTGACAAGCAGACAGCAAATGCATTGAGGTCTCAGTAGCCCCACGACACGCTCTGCATTAATAGCCCGGGATCTCTATACCCATCACGCTTCTACGGTAAACTGGGGTATTGAAGACACCACCCTGGTAGGTCATTATGAATCGCTCGTGTCGGCCCACTTGAGCCAAGATCTTCAATGGTCTTGAAGAAAACCCCAAGCATTAGCTTATCCTTCTGTAGCTGTAGGAATACCTCAGCTGCTACCGCTTTGATGTAAGCTTGTTGCTGAAGCGGTTCCAACTCAGTGACAGAGTTTGGATCACCTCGTGTAGTGACGAACACGAGAGCAAGTTCATCTATCAGCTGCACGGGCACCTGCTCTGAGATGAAATGCTCAGATACCTACCTTTTTGTGGTCGCAGACCTTGCAGAGAAGGGAATCTGATCTGCTAGTGAATTCTCACCAAACTCTAAAGTTTACGGCCTCTCTGTTGTCTGGGAAAGTATAACCGTGGAACGGACCTTTTAGGATGCAAGATCCAATGAAGATTCATCATTTTGCGAGTTTTTACGTAGAGATGTCACATCTCTTCTCCAACATAGTGCAGTAGAATCGGAAAGGCAAGCATATTAGTAGCAGCAACTACCCCAAGAGAACTGATGACCAGATCTGTCGATGTTTATGCTGAGTTTTTAATCATTGTTACCTCTTGGGAGCTGCGTTGTTCCACTTCTAGGTAAGTATACGTCTCCGGCATCAAGATGAAGTAGGATGCTTCCGTTCACGATCTGGAAATCGCCTCGCATCGTCCTCTTTTAAAATGAACCGTGGCACAATTGCCGGTCCCGAATTTCATTCCGATATCATGCGTGTACTCTCCCACCATTATTTTCTTCCGAAGCATATAGTTTGAGGTCATCTATGTAAAATGGATGGGTAACTATATGGCTCCGATTGTTGGTGCCGCTTTTCTTTAGTGCAACTGACAGTGACAATAACGAGATGCAGAAGAGGAGATGGTTGAGGGAGTCTCCCTGAAAAACACGTCCATTCTAAATATAACCTGTTCTGTTTGGACTCTGAATTAGCCAGGTCTTATGTTGGAGCGAGTCTTCCGGAGCGGCATCAGTGCTCCAATACATCTCACTATTTGATGGGGTACCGTAAGGAATCTGAAAAAATGCATGATGAGATAATGCGATGTTGTGTCAAACGTTCCAGGCCATCGAAAGGTTTCGCATCTGTCAACTAGCAGGTTCTCATTGCAGCCAGAGACCCCCTTCTTTGACCCTCTCCTTATATATCCTTTCATCACTGGGTCAACTATGAGAATATTGTTATGTTACCGGTCTGTTTGTTTGATCATGAGGGGACGAGTTTATTAATATTAATACGATAGGTATTTCTCGTTGGCAAGTATCCAGAAAACAACTGCTGCCCCCTACTACCATTAAATTATATCTGTTTGATACTTGGCAAAGTTTTCTACAAGAACTACTTTGTAATGCCCTTTGAATATCTTTTTGTAGAAAACTTTGCCAAGTATTAGATATAATTCAACGGTCATAGAGGGCAGTAGTTGCATGGACTCGAGTTTGAATATCCCTGTATATGGATACTATATAGGTATTTCTACATAAGTACCCTAATTGAAACAATTTTTTCGATGATTGGTCTGTAATTTCATCTACATTTCTGCCAAATATGCTTTTGATTCTTTGTATTTGAATATTTCGTATTTATATGTGCTGATAAATGAGATTTTATTTGTTCATGTATTGTGCGTTTGTGTAAAGAAATACATTTTTTTATCATTATCATTTATATAACGGTTTACGTATGATTAGCAACACTAATGCTAAGTTTTCATGTACACAAATTATTGATTTTTCGTACGAAATCTGTCAAAAGCCGTTCAAATATATTTCGTGGCGGCAAATTTCAACTGATGGTACGAATAAATTCAAAAAGTTGAAATAAAGTCAACTTGTTTGAATATTAAAAATGAAACAATGATCAGTGCGGTTATGTATTTTTGTTTCCAGGCATATTGAAAATTGTAATGTTAAATGTGGACAGCAATATCATGATTAATAATATAAGGATAAGAACAGCTGCAATATTTCATATTTTACTTATTTTGTTGACCTATTAGAATTTTGAATTGAAGAAAGAATGTAAAAGGGTTCCCAAACGTTTTTGGGTGAGACCTATTTCCAAACTACGAAAATTACATGGCAATTACCACAGCTTAATTAACGAGCTGAGGAATTTACTTGAGAAAATGGACGGTAAATTAGGGGAACGACGTTGAATATTTCATTTTTTCAGTGAAGGCATTTCGCACAAATGAAAACCGCTCAAAATATCATTCGTACGAAAAAGTGACATTTCTTTAAAATTTCCTACGAAAAACCGGGCTTCCGGATGCATGAAAACATAGCTTAAGTCGGTGAAAAGGCAGGTGCAGTGTGCATACTCCGTTCCTTTACTCGCACCTGACTTTTTCACTAATCGACGACTGTCTTTTTTCAGCGGTTCCGGATGTCTCCAGATATGCGTACGACAAAACCACTGGTTATCAGTACTGTTCACAAACAGGACTGTATTATGATCGAAATTCGACCTATTACTGGAACAACCAAATCCAAAAGTGGTTGTACTGGGATCACGAAAAACAGACTTACCTCCTAGCTCCTTCTTATGATGCCGCTGTCAGTGAGGCTCAGCCAGCGGATGCTGCAGGGACTCAGGAGCCGGACAAAAAACAAAAAGTTGAGAAACAGGATAAGGTGAAGGTTGCCAAGAAAATAGCCAAAGATATGGCAAGATGGGCGAAGACCCTCAACCAGAAGAAGGATAATGTTAACATGAAGACAACGGCTGATTATATTACGGCTTCCAGCAGTGCATCTGCGGATATAGGATTCTCGGTACTGGAGAAGAAGAGTGTAGCATTGGTACCCACTCCGGCACCGTTCTTCAAGCAAGAAGTTGTCGAGGAGGTTATTAGCGTCCCCTCTACGTCTGCTTCATCATCCCTTCCGTTGGTAGCTGCTTATGGCGGAGAAAGCGAATCCTCAGGTAAATATCCAGAAATAAGACGTAAAATAAAATGGTTGACTGTTCTTGCTTTATTTGACGGGGTCGTTTTTTGTCAGTGTAGCCGTTTGTATCAGAAAGTAGTAAGTAGTCTTTTTTCAACATTTTTCCATTAACTAAGTTTCAGTAATTTTCATGAGTCCCTGGATGGGACTTACTGAGCCTCCCTGTATGCTGAAAATAAGATATTCGGCAGAATACTTGATGGTCTCATGCAGCCGTAACGAAGCATATTTTTTTATACCTATCCTGGGGTGATTTAAACTATATTTTTGTCCGACTTGTATATAAGGCCTTCAGCTGATGATGCCTCTCTAGGATACCTTGTAACCTTCCTTAATATATTTGCCTTAGCATTACCAACTAGGGTTGATATTTGAAAAACTTTAGGGCTTCACCATCCTGATCGTTGACTGATCGTTTCTGAATAATAGTGATACGAAAGCCGTTCTTTTGTTTTTGATTTAGCCGTTGTGAGGTTGATATTTTATCGAGTCGAGTTTGTACTGATACCGAACCGCACATTATTTTTCTTTATTATTCTGGCCGTTGGAGAGTTGCTACGTGTGATAATCAGAAAGGATAAAGATGTCGAGTAATTGAATATATTTGGGTATCTGGAAACTTTTAACGAATCCGAATAATACATCAGAATCGGGTCCTCCAACCGCCGTTTTCAATCGAACACTCGTTATCTCCTCCATTAGGTGTTGTTCAACTGCCTGCTGCAGATAGAGGTGGTAATTGAGTATTATTTTTCTTCAGTGTCCCTAAGGTGAGATGACGGGATACTGAACCCGCAAATTTACGATAACAGAGGAGGAACCATTTTGACCAGTTAGTGCTCATATAGGGTCCTTTAACCGATCTTCAACCTTGCTATGCATCACAGGTATCTCAAAGGAACGAGGTAATCTGGCACTGGCGGGACCAGGTGTCGCTGGAAGTAAGACAGTGTTCATGAGGTGTAGTAAAGCCTGCTCGCTAAACACTCTTAAAATCGTTGTATTGGAGAGTCCCTCCGTTATACATGTTTCTTTATTACCGTATCTCCAAATGAGGCTGCCCTAGGACTCCCTCAAGAATTGCATTTAGGAGAGTGCAGCATACCACTTCCAATAAGTGGAGCCTGAGGACGGGTTGAGTTTTGAGTTGTTCTCATTAGAGAGAACAATATAAGCTCAAGATTAGACTGGCCATAGTGACGTCCGCTTTTGTCTGGTTAGGACAAGAGCGTTACATAGCTATGATCCAAATTGCAGTATTTTCTAGATAACTTTTTTATCACGAAAACTGTCTCAGATGTAGGGAATTATCAGGGTGAGTTATGATAAGGAATCCTATGAGGATTATCGAAAATAGTTTTATAGCATAACAGAAAGAAAAATTGAAAATATAACCTAATAAAAAAATGTGGCTCAACCGGAAATCAAACCCCGTATCTCTCGATTTCCAGCCGAATAGGTTCATTAACTATGTCATTGATCCCATTTCGGTGACTTACATTTCAAATTTAGCTCTGTGGTAAGTATTATGCGCGGATTATCCCTCATCAGTTAATATGATGCGAGATCATCACCTCATCATCCTCGCATACTAACACAGAGCTGAATTTTAAATGCGAGTCACCGCTTCCGAAATAGGATCAGTAGCGTAGTTTCAGTTCAATTTGTTCATTTTTCCGTGTGTTATGCCATAAACTTATTTTCGAGTTGAAAATATTACATTCGTTCGAACGAGTCAGGTAGTACTTAGTACCAAAAGAAGTGGTGGTACTGCACACAGTTTAATTGGAAACTAGTTACCAAATAAATAATGTTTTCTGTGTTTTCCATAATGTCGAGTAAAAAATGTATTTGGCCATTTTAGGAGACGACGAAGAGGACCTTTTGGACTTCAACAAATTGATTTGCAATTTGTGCAAGCGTCAGTTGGGCTCAGTAGAAGCTTTGACCAAGCACGCGAAGCTCTCTACCCTGCATAAACAGAATTTGGATGCACGGAGGAAGAAGAAATCTGAAAGGGCTAATGACAAAACAGTTTATCGAGACAGGGCCAAGGAGCGACGAATGAAATATGGAGATCCTGATGAACCAAAGCCCAGCAAATTGAAGGAGAAATATTTGAAATCGAGGGATATGGAAATTCCAACTTCTTCAGCATCGGTTACAGAACCAATAGGCTCTGAGAATGTTGGAAATCGTCTTCTGCAGAAAATGGGATGGACTGAGGGGCAAGGTCTCGGGAAGCAGAATCAAGGTCGAACTACTATTATTCAGGTATGTTGAATGTTTTTTTGTCTTGTGAAAGCCTCAGAACAAGAGAACTTTATCACAGCAGTAATCAGTGGCAGTTATAGAAAACAAGATTTTTCGTATTTTAGGCCGAGCAACACAGCAGCACGGTGGGACTTGGCAACAAACTGCCAGGGTATACTGCCCTGGCGGGTGAGTCGTACAAAGACTGCGTCAAAAAAATGATGTATGCTAGATATCAAGAGTTGACTGAGAAGGAACACGGTGAATGATTTCGGAAAGATGAAACCATTACACTGTCTATGTATATTTTAGTTTGTTGCTGACTTATTCTGTTACTTTCTTTCTGTGCCAATTGCGCTAGGTGTCATTTTAGTACAAACCTACCTTTCTGTCGAGTCGAACACGTTTTGGGAAGTTTTTCTATCGCCAGTCTACGTTACCATGTTTCATTGAGCCAATCGAAAAAAACTATTAATTTTCCCCTTTCAATGGCAGTTTCGTATGGATGAGACATAATTTATCGTGACGGATTCTCATGTGCACTCTTCATTGAGATGCATCATTGTTCTTTTTATCAGGTGTTTTTCAAAATCTTTACTTTTGAAAAAACTTGACCACACATTTTTCCATAAATTTTATCAAGATATTTTCCCCACTTATCTAGGATGATAATTTCAACCAGTCATCTTTGTTGAATTGAAAATGGAAAGTTATTCGGGGTCAGTAAAATTTTACCCATTTGAATTGGGTTTTCGAAAATGACGGACTTTGACGGAATTTGCGTATTAGATTATTGAAAAATATGGAAATTTCGGGATTCTCAACTGGGTAATTTTTTACCGATATAACCATTTGAAATCCGCATGCCAATAGTGAACTTCCAATCACCCTGTAGGTGATTAACAAATTTTAGTTTTACGGTTATTTTATTAACTGATGTAATTATGTACAGCTTTCTCTTTAGAACCAATCTTAGGGAGATAAAATAAGTTATTTTTAATATTAATTTCGTTTTTTTGGAACAGAGAGCTTCAGTGCGAACGTTTGAAGTTGGTAGAAGAAACAGAGCAAACCAAAACTGAATTAGTCATATGGTTTTTTAATTGCTACTTGTTGGAATGACCTCTGGATCACTACTTTGTGTAACGTATGTATATAGTGCGTGGCTTAATTATGGAGCAGATTAAATTTAGCATCCTTTATTTTATTTCAAGAAATTGAATAAATTAGAAAACTTGTATAGAGGTATAAGACGATCACATTGACAAAAAAAATGTTTCGTAATTTAGCCTCGTACTAGATGTAGTATAAAATAAATACTTGTAATATAAAAAAAACCTGTTATCAGAATGTTATTGTTTAGATTAGATAACCAGTATTTTTAAATACTTAATAAGCGAGAATTTGATTTGATTTTGATCATACACTTTTGATGATCATTGCTTTTGTAAAAATACTTTTTTATGATAGATTATTAGATGGAAACATATATAATAATAAATTAAGTTTTGAATAAAAATTAGTTTTTGTTTGCCTTTTCTCTTGGATTATTCTCGAGAAACTATTTGGGACCAGTAGGAAGGAAATATTTCATTTCATTTCACGGCTAGTGTCGATGTCTTGGTTTGTTTTTCGGTTTTGGTAAAACCTCCAAACATTTCGACTGCACTTGCAGTAATCTTAGTGGCGTACTGTAACTGAAGCACTTTATGGTGGCACGCCAATATACTGATGTGTTGGGTATTTTTCGCTTGGGTGCCTTTTAATGCTGTGTTTAGTTGGTATGTTCTCTATTCCCTTCTAATAACGTTTTTTGATATTTTATGTCATTATAGCTTCTAAGTATGTTGTCATAATATCATTTGAAAGTACCATCGATGGGTACCATCCATGGATATGTTCCGTTAATAAATTTGGTCGTTATGGTTGCACATTTTGTGTCCCGTATGTAAAATATTCCTGAAAGATTGGCGAGTTACGGGACATGATTCCTGAAATTCTGGTGACTTTTAGTAGTACCAAACCGACCGGGGTTTGCACGTAGGTGAGCGGTCAATGCGATCTGTCGTATGTCTTTAGAATATATTTCAAATTTAGTATTGGATGAACTTGTGGAGGTATTTGAATGAAAATTTACTATGTACAAATCACGAGATGCCTTATATACCTAAAGGACCCCGAACAACAAAATTATCGTGCATCACTGCTGGAACTTTCAGAAAGAATAGCATCAAGAAAAAATGAGCAGCTGCTTCATGCATTATTATAAGTATTGAATAATATAATTGTGAAACACAAAAGATTGAAGATTCGCAGAGAAAATAACACAACAATAACAAATAATAATGACAAATGACAGTAAATACCCAAATGGAAGTGTCCCGTATTACGCACTTACCAGAGTGTAGCTGTCACGAAACCAGAATTATTTTCAGTTAACCACTTTTGGTAACATGTTTATTAACGGAACACATCCCATATTAACTCTGTGTATAACCAAACCATATAACATAACCAATATGAACACAGTAATATGAGCCGCTTTCCAAGTTCCACTGGGAGTAACTCCGGGAAGCTCCTGAAGTGATCCGACAGATCACGAGAAAACATGTTCCAATTAAACCCCATTTATGAAGTCGTGGTGCGGTTCACTTCAGGGTTAACAAGCTCCACTGGGTGCTACTACACCTGGCAATGGCATGTATTCTGGCAAGCTTAACGTAGATGGCGCAATTGTTAGTGGAGGTCAGATTGGAGTAGTTGATAAGTGCATAACGGACATGAAAAGTTTATTCCTATCATAATCGAGTAATCTGAAAGAATATGATTATTATATTATTATAGCCAGTAAATAAATTTCACCAAATATAGACAAGTTAACCTACAAACTGACGTTTATGCACAGATTCCATCCACTCATTTTCGTATCAACTGTTCTTTACGGCTGGAAGTTTTTGCTTTTCCTTTTTTCAATTCATAAATGAGGCTTTTTACACTTATAGGGCCGTATTTCTCCATAACAGCAACTAATTAAAGTGTTATTGTATATTACTTGTTATTACTGTCACTCATGACCTCCACTCACACTAGCGCTGTGGCGGGAGCGATATCGTCCATGCCTGCCATTGGAAAGCGGCTAAGGACTTTTCGGAAATTAAGTCCTATAGAGTTACGAAAAGTTTAAAAGTGTCTCTACGGTTGAATAACAATAATTTATCAAGGTGGCTATGGAACACAAATAACATTCTGACGTTCCGATAAACTGCATTTGTCAGTTTGTCACTGAATAAATTATTTAATTGAACGGATTAATAATAGAAATAAATAAGTTAAGAATGCCACCAGTTTATAACAGAAACTAAAAAGTAGATATGCTCTGTTGTATGGAGAATGTTGGAAAAATTCAGTTTTTGTTCAATAGCTGTATATACTGGGAAAGATACCCCCAACGACAATGTCCGGCTCGAAATTACTTCAAACGTCTTGAAGAGCAGTTTAGAAGAAAGCCTGATGATATTGTTGGTAATGAACATAATCTTGTTTCTAAAGACATGGAGATAAATGTTCTCATGAGAGTGGAAATCGATTAAACAGTATCTTTTAGGGAGATTGCTTCCGAGTTGGATACCAGTCCTAAAAGTGTCAGAATTTCGCAAAAACTATCCACATTTGTATGAAGACGATAGTATAAGGATGGAATATTGCAGGTGGGTACTACGCAATAATAATGCGGCTAAAAAATTAATTTTTGAAAACAATTGTATTATCCGATGAGTTAAAATAGTGGATTTATCAAACTTTGGTTTGTGTGGCCTTTATGCGAAAAAATTAAAACAAATTACTCATGCGTGATATGTGTTTGGTGAAGACAATCTTTTAACCTATCTTGGCATTATATTAATATTTCACGTCCACCCAACTTAATTTTTTTATTATTGATGTGATTACTGATTATATTTCAGTATTTTCAATTTGTTTTAGAGGTTACAAAAGTGAAACATAATGGAATTTTCATTCATGTCATTCCAACGTTCAACTAGCGGAATTCAAAATGTGCGCCAATAATTGCGCAGTAGTGTCAAAAATTAACATTAACACTAGAAAGGTAAAAGTTGACCAACTATTAATTTAAATTTAGTTTTAATTTCCCTGCATAAAATGAACCATTACAAATGAGAGGTTCATCTTCTCAGTTGAAGTGTTAATGTTAATTGAAGTTTAGTGTAAATTTGTGCTGCATAAATCCACTCCTTTAAACTTCGCCAATCTTCGTTTATATAACAAACAAATTATACTGGTTTGATGAATGGCTAGGAGTATTTGGAGATCGAATAATTGGTCCCATAATATTATTTGATGGACCATTATGAGCGGTGGTGGATACCTAAGTTTCCTCAGAAATGAAATTGAAGATTATTTAGAAGATTTACCGCTGAATCTGGAAAATCGATTGTTCTTTCAGCAGGATGGTGCACCTCCGCACAATAGTGGGATCGTGACGGATTACCTTCGTGGCCGATTTGGAGACATGTGGATCGGAACACATGGATTTGTTAGGTGGCCAGCAAGATCACCTGACTTGACCCCTTTAGATATTTTTATTTGGGGTCAAACATCGTTTACAAAACCTACCCAACGACCCGCGATGACCTAGAATTACGAATTAGACAAGCCATTCGAAGTATAACGCCTCAACAATTGAACAATTCTATTGGAAATACCGCGAAACGATCTCGAAAATGTTGGTTTCATATGAACTGGCTTAGCACTTCAACTTCATTGGAATAATTCAACAAAAACGTCAGGCATTCAATAATTATATTTTACAATATATATAACAAAATTAAAAGTACAACAACGTATGCTTCACAAAACAGAGCACTTGAAAAGTAAAATAATTCTTATCAATGCCAAATTTAATAACTACACCTTAATCATACCAAAAAATATATGTTTATTATATTTATATATATTTATCACATTAATACAACTAAATTGTATACGCTAAAATTAGGCAACTGAAAGATACAAAGAGCAAGTTACTGAAATACATGCTAGAAACACTTAACATTTTAAGAAATTATTCTAAATTCACTTTATTCTGCAACTAAATAAAATAAAAATAGTGACGGAGTAATCAAGATGCTTTTATAAACAAATAATATAGAAATATTACCATGTAGACCTTTTCATTTATTTGGCTTAATTTCGGTACTCAACATTGAAATTTTTTCTTTGAAAATTGAATCGTACATCTCAATATTTTCCTGAAATACGAGCAGAATTCTTGAATGCAATAGAATTGTGTCTAATTATAATTGATTG
Organism: Chrysolina americana; assembly: GCA_958502065.1. Taxonomy (NCBI): domain Eukaryota; kingdom Metazoa; phylum Arthropoda; class Insecta; order Coleoptera; family Chrysomelidae; genus Chrysolina; species Chrysolina americana. The sequence continues at coordinate 9,584,729 of OY293420.1, forward strand.
ATAATTGAACTGTATGAAAATCACTGGATACGTTCATTTTGATCTGCACACTTGATGAAACCGAACACCTAACATCCATATAATTCGCAAACTTCTATCAGAGAACAGGCGTAAATAAACTTAAATGAAATGGTCTAATAAATGAGGGTTCTCTAGAAATTGAAAATCTTTAGTAATGGATAATTTTTTTCCCTAAGGGATTGTTTGTGTGATGCAACATTAGGGAAACTTATAAATAAAAAGTAATATAATTATTAATTAACATATAAATAAATGCACTCGTAGTTTCTACTAAAACATGTTCAAGTTGCCAAATCATCTTCACTCAAAAAGGGTAAATTCTCGTTGACGGACCAAAATGACTAGAGTTACTTATTTTTTATTTATAATTTCGTATATACCTGTTTTCCACTGTTTTGACACTCTTTGAACCTGATTATATAAATGTTATCCAGCATAAAATTGTGGCATGCATTTCATTAACTCATAAAATTAACTACACCAAAGTAAAAACATAACGGACGAAAGCCACATAAATTGGTTTACACAAAGCTTAAAATACGTTTTGACCAACATAACTTTTATCATACAAAAAGCAATCTGGTTTAATCAAGCACAGTCTTCAAGTCATTCTTGTTCAACTATTTCAACATATCAACCGTTTTGAATTAAAATTGTTTCATGACTTATAATTTATAATGATGCAAAGTTACCTTCAACCTTCGCCTATGATTGCCGTTCATATCAAGTTAATCGTTCGGTATAAATCATGAAAAATGTTTCATCTATGAAGAAGATATCCAACTTACACCGGTTTGTACATTTTCTTATTTAGTGTAATATACTTGAACAATATACTCAAGTTTGAAATATTCATGATCATTACTAATATAAAAATCAAGTGAATTAAATTCCTGACCTCTCTTTTTCAAGCAAATATAATTTTATGACTCGTATGATTGCCATTGTGTCAGTTATGTTGAGAAAACCGTTTCAGACGGTTGAAAAAAATGCTTCAAATACTTTTTGATTAATAATTTGGTCAAGAATTTGACTCATTTACCATACTATACAAAATTTTGTTTTCATTCGTTACACCGCACATGTATCTCAAAACTATCTTCCAAGAAAACTTCTGCTCTACTTCAGAAAAAAATGTGATCTTCATTTCAGTCAGTTGGCCTTCTGGACGAAACTTTTGAGAAACCTTACAAAATATCAATTTTAAAAATGAATAAATAACATACGCCCAAGTCAATGAGTGAGAAAGAATCACCGCACACTTTGAAATCACTAATCACAGTGAAGATAGATCATTTAATAGTATGACACAAAAAACTTAAAGTTATAACAAGAAAATTTCAGTGTGCGAAATGAGAATGTGAATTTCTTTTTGTGAATAGTTCACCCCAGTTTTGAATTTATGCTGGAAAATATGCAATACATGTTTCAAAAGACAATGAAAAAACTAATAAGTCAGTGGAAATGAAAGAACGTATTCAATTCCTTGTTCGATGCAGAACAGTAATACTGAAAAGCAGCCAAACTTGAAAAATATTTCAACATTCCAAATCATTTTGGCAGTTAGCAGAATTGAACAAAGTTGCGATGTAAAACACAAAAAGTTATCGCTTGGAATTCAGAATGCCGGACAAGCAACATTTGAGTTCATTGAATGTGATCGCCCCATAAAAAAATCATCAGAAACTATCAAAACTGACCAAATTTTGATTTGAAAAAATATTGACTTGAAATTGCTTTTGAGTAAGCCCTACAAAGTTGCACCACCGCCCCTATTTTTATTCAACAAAACTAAGTTCCTCCATAGCAGTATTAACTTTGCTCTCTGTCTTGTCTGAACCTAAAAGAATTCTTGTAACAAAAAAATTAAAAATATCAAATATTCTACGGGCTGCAAAGACAATACCTTCAGTAAAACATTTAACACATTGGATGGTCAAAAAGCAAATTTTTTCAACTCTTTCCACCATATAAATATACCAAGATACGATTCTATGCTAACTGTATTAAAGCCATTCAATTCCATATCCAAGGATGAAAAGACCTTGCAGTAAATAATATGTAAGTAAATCTATTAACAAGCAAACGGTTTTACCTAACAGTTATGGATAATTTCAGTAGTGAAAAATATTGAACAGTATTTTTCGACGATATAATAGCTCACTCAACAACCAATGCTACCCCTGATTAAATAATAAACCTTGCTGGATTTTTTTTATTATGTGCTTCAAAGCGCTACAGCAAATAATAATAATAATAAGGAACGTTTTCTACCTACACTGGGTGCCCTATTTTAAATGTTCTGAAGGAGTATTATTTTTTATTATTATATAGTTGAGAGACTATTTATTTTGCTGGAACTGGATGATTTTCTAGTTCTTACTAAAAATGATTTTTTACATGTGTAATGTACGGAAATAATTCATCACTGAATACATGAGACAAATGGGTTGTTTGATCCATATGAAACTACGAGATGTGAATAGAGTTTTTCCTCATTCCAAATTCGCCATTAAAGTAAATAGGATAACTATTACTTCAATTTTAATTATTTACGTCTTTTCCCATATGGCGAAAAAAGTTATAGAATATTTTAATCAATTTCCATAAGGCAAGTAAGTGATTTCTTACAAATTATTCGGCCTAATCATTTCTAAAATTTTAGTTATGATATGAGAATGTAAGCAACAGGGAAATAAGCTGTAGGTGTTCTGACCCGAATTTGTTCACGTTTCCCCACTGAGAAAATCAAGGTAGTTTCAAATCACTGAAACTGTGACAGAACAGTAACAATCTTGGTCGATAGGGTTTGGTGGAAAAGTTGAAGAGTTTAATGATGCTTAATAACCAATTGAAAACACATGTATTGCATATAGTTATACACAAATATAAAATGAATGATTCGTCGTTTGAGTCAACAGTACCTTTCAAGAACAAAACAATATCCACTTCGCTGTTACTCTTTTGCATCTTTCGTAATTATCAGCAGCATTACAAGTTTTACAAGTTTAAAGATGCACTTGTCAGCGAAATGATATAAACTGTATGCTGAGAGCGATGAGCATCGATATATCCCAGAAAAAATAGCCAATATGGTTTGAAAATTTTTTCAGAATTGTGATCAGGACCTACACAACTACCCAATCCACTTTTTCGCATTAAGTTTCAGAATTGAACATTTTTTCACACTTGATAAATCCCGTGAAATTTCGATCAACTGAATTCATTTCATCAAAATAACCATAATCCAGCGTACATACAGATGTACATGACCTTTGTGTTAACGTTATTAGGAAGTTAAAGCAATAAATTGAAGTATTGAAACCGGAAGTCAAAGTTTATGAAAAGCAGATTTAGTACATTAAGCTATATGAAGCGACACTTCTGGGTTACACATTATGAAATATTTTAATTTTTTATAAATCTCGAACAAATAAAGCATTGACTTGAAATCATGACCATGTAAATTGGCTTCTGATAATGTTAAGCCAAGTTTATGTGTACTTCGATCAAGTAGATTAGGGAAAATTTCTTAAAATGAATTATAATCGACAAAATTCCAGCTTGAAGTTAGGCCAGGGATTGTTTTTTTTTGCAAACATCGACTATATTTCTTCACAAAACAGTACCGAATTTGTAACTGAAATTGATAACAATGATGAAGGACAAGATGGAAGTAATGAAAACCAAGATGAAAATTGTGAAAACGGATTTTGGAGCACCCAAGAAATGAAAACTACCGAAATCAACAAAACACGTGGTAGAAATACAATAAAAAAAAGTTGAATGAAAATGTTCTCCCGACTTTTCATCAATGCTTTTACTATTTACGACCCACTGTACATTCTGACTTCACAATGAAGATTTCTCTGCATTAGATATGTATTATTTATTTATACGTGTGTGTAGATTAATTACTAAAGGCATTTATTTTGACTTGTGATGTTCTCATCAATCCTGAACTTCCAGTGATTGGAGTGATATTCCGGAATATTTCAACGCAACTGTGGGATTATTCAGTCTTAATGTTTCAAAAATAACTCTTGACCCAAACAACGCCTCAGTGAAAATCTGTGCATTTTGAAAACCACTTCAAATCATTAGCATTAAGTTCGGTAAATTACATATCGTAGACTATGAGGATGTAGATGGTCCTGGAGATCCATGTCGTTTCTTAGATTTATGCTTCAATTCATCTAGATACGTTTGCTGAGACTCTGCTAGAACTTGAGCCATAATTTCCTGATCAAAGTCATCAAAACCTAAGAATACAAACTACGGATTAACAATCACCATGGAGGATTACTATCGGGTGATAATTTAACAAGTAACAATGGGCAATATCGCAGACAAAAATTATAATATTGAAGGTATCATTGCGAGCCATGGTGGTTCTGTCTATTTCTGTTTCTTTTCTATTTCTACCTATTTGTATCGAAAGTTCTTGAAAAATTTTTTCTTCTTAGAAAATTTCGAAGAAAAAAGCAGACAAATTCAAATTTTTACCGTAATGTTTAGATTTTTTGAGAAATCTGTCGGTTATCTCAAAAGTGCAAACCTCAATAAGAAAAGTGAAACAGAATTTTTATTTTCAAAATTTAGTTTAGCAGACCATACATAAGATGAAGTTCGATCAGATCAAGATTTGGCTGGTAACAAAAACCCCGTCAAGTCAAAGCCCAAAAAGTGCATTAAATGAAATTTACCATTACAAATACAAACACAGATGATCCTCCAATTAAATCGAAAAATAATTTCAGCTTTGATATTTAAAATGCATTGCAAAGTAGTTCTTAAAGAATACTTTGCCAAGTATTAAACAGATATCATTCAACGGTCGTAAGAGGCAGTAGTTGTTTTCTGTTGAATACTTGCCGATGACCATACCTATTGTATCGGATTTTTTTGCGGAAGATTTGGATTACGTAATCCACCATTTTTCATGATTAGATTAATGATCTTCTGTCAAGTAGTGTCGCCCCTCTTCATGAAATATAAACACGTCTACAACATTGAAAAAAATAAAACCTGTTAAAACTATCACTAAGCCGCATGGGTTTGGAATGGAATTTAATCTATGTTTATGGGATGGTAAGATTTTCATCCCTCCCTTCTGAGGTATTATGGTAGGGAGTGTCGGGGAAATCAATAACTACATTATTGTTCATAACCTAACCTGTACTTTGAGCGAGATAGGATTTTTCCCACCTGCCACCTCTCGATCTGTGATTTGTAATTATGTATAAAATGTAACTCATGTTGAAAACACCATTGTGGTGAGTCATTATGAATCACTCTTTCTCCAATTTCAACCCATTTCACCTCATGAAGGCCAAGGTTACTTTTTCAGACAAGCCAAAGTCTTCAATGTTCTTGAGAAAGACATGTATTAGTTTATACTTATGTAACTGCAGGAGTACCCCAGCCCTGGCAGCTTTAATTATTATTGTTATTAAATCGAAGAAGTAAACATGATTCTGACAATAATGAAGACATATATTCATATATGTATTGCGTTGTTAAGAGTTTAAATAAAAACAAGTATATAATTACTGGAAAATTTGGATTTGGCAAAAGTCGCATGACAATTAATGAAACATATGAAACATCAGAAAGTTTACATCAGAAAAGGCTTGTACAGTTGATATATATTCCCCATAGTTACATAGGGAAAGAATATTATCACTTAACGCGGTCATTAGAATAATTCCCCTCATATCCCGGTCTCTCCTTCTACTCTACCGCTTACATGGGCTCGGCCGTTTTCAGTCGTGTTTCATCCACTTCGCAGCATTGTAGCGCAAAATGAGAATATACGTTTTGTGGTACTATACTTTTACCTTCAAAATCTGTTTGATAAGTTGAAATCGTACTTTCACTACAGCATTCAGGTATGCTGCAAGATAGTGCAGAAAAATATCAAATAGCAATTGTGCCGAAACTAATATTCCAAAATAAATGACTTCACTTTGAGAATACCCTGCATATCTATTTAATTGCTTTTCAAAAATCGCCAAAAGTTGATATAAATGAAAATTTAAATATTTACCTATTTCATTGACCATGGTGGAAGGACCGGCTTTCTGTTTGAAATCTGGAGAGAAGTTAACGTCTGTGAAGTCAGCACTTTCGGATTGTTCAACAATTCGCCTGGGTGAATTGTACAAACGTTTGGCGAGAGCTTCTTCCTCTTTAGTAGGAACATAAGGAGGAGGCACACTTTCTACGTTGCTGCCTTCGGAAATGAACGAACCACCTGCAGAGGTCGACCCAAACGATGTCCTTGGGCTAGCTGCATAAAAATTTACTCTTAGTGTGAAGTTTACGATTTAAATTATCAGACTATCGGACAACAATGGCAAAACGAAATGATTTAATTCGACAAAGCCCTCAAGAGAGAGTGCAAACCAGTCACTTTTGACCATTTCCTCATGAAAATGTAGTCAACTGTGAGGTTGTGCATCACTTGGTTGTAAAGATATCGTTGCCCTCAATCGTAAACCAGCTAACTCCATTGATAAAACGTGGAATTAGCAGGTTTGCGAATCGATATGCAACATTTGGTTGCAAGCAAACACAACAAAATAAGATCAGATTTAATACGACCGCGGTTTCGGCTTTCAAGCCATTTTCAAGTATTATTGATTTCGGACTACATAAATAATTCCCTAATGTATTCACAGGTCTTTTCACGATGAGCGTTAATAATGAGATTTGAAATGTTTGTTTTGAAAAGTTAGTAACATTTGCTAAGTTGGTAGTAGTAGTATGTTGACAATTGACATGACAATGGACAGATGACCATGTTTTTGACATTGCCATTGTTCAGTTAGTTGTTGCGTTTTACCACGAGAGTACGCGTTTGATTAAAACGTTTATTATTACATCCAGCATTTTATTCCAACTGGCAAATCAGTATTTCCACCCCAAAAAGTTAATTAGACGTTTCTGGCACACCAGACAACGGATCCACCTGAAAATTTGACAGTCTGCGTTATTTTTAATAAAGTAGCGGCAACTTTGAGTTTTCAAATGGTATATAATATCAAATTATGATTTCTTATCACTTTGTCAACAATTTTATGTACTATTTCCCCATACCTATCAACGGCTTTGACAATAATCTGCAGCGGTATCAGTCATAGCCGTTAAGAAAATCCACAAGCTCTACATAGAGAAAGATGTGGGAATGCCTGTGATGAGTATCCAGAGGATTCTAAAATAAACATAAGTACCATTCGTATTCATTCTCATTCGTTCAGAATTTAAGAGCAGGTGACCATCAAAGAAGGAATGATTTTTGAGAATTCATATTAATCAAAATTCAAACGAACATTTTTCACGAATATGAAAAAAGGAATGTTCTACCGCCATAACTCATGTTACTGGAGTGATACTAATCCACGCGTATTTCGATAAAAACAGTAGAGAGATATTGCAATAACGCCAGCCAGTATTAAAGGAAACTTTATTTTATCCGTTCTACATAATTTATTGTATACTTAGATACAATAATTGTGATGATAAAATGGCCAAAGATACTTTGATATCGATTTGTGTTGAAAAAATCGTATAATTATCAGGCATGAGTTATGTCATGTCCACGATCTCACCCCAAGTGAAAATAAAGGAACCTCAAATCCTGACCTTAACCGTCCTCTAATAAAGACAGGTAGTATGTATTTTAATAGAGTTGTCCCTATTCCAGATTCACCTTGCGCGTGCGTATATGTCAAAATAAGGACAACTTTATTACGAACTGCAATGTCTCTCTAGTTTCAAGGTTGAAGTTTCAATGCTCCTGCTGCAATATAGAACTACGGAGTGCTGTGGTGCATTTTAATGATGAAAATTTGAATAGTAAGCTCATTGGAGATTGAAGGGTGATATAAAAACATATTTTCAGTTTATTTTAGGTCAGAGATATATGGAAAATTTAGATTTGAGCTATGGCAATTTTTTACATGATTCTTTGTTTTCAAAAATTTCATTTTATTGTGAAGGGCTGCATCTTTCAAAATTTTCAAAAAAATATAAATAACTGAAAATTCTTTCTAGTAATTGAACATTTCGCAAATTAATAAATTGATTGACTGATAAAGTCTGATTACTATCGAGAGAAATTAGAAAATTATGGGGACCATAAACAGCCAACAGCAATGACTATCGGGCAAAGTTTTCAAGAAAGAGTACTCTGTGGTGACGTTAGTTGATGACCACAAGTAAACAACAGGCATCTTCTTTTGTTTTATTGGCAATGAAGTGTTGCACATCCTAAAACTTGTCTAAACAGCTGAAACATATGACGTCGGTTTACAATCCTTTACTTTGTCCACAAAATTATTTCCTTCTGTCATATACATGTAGAGTGTGCATTTCTGAGTTAGAGGGAATTCTAGGAATTTTCAATGAAATTAAAAAATATTTGAAAAAAACACAGTTGGTACATTCTCTTTTACAAACACAGCGAACGGAACATTCGTGAAATAAGAAAATAAGATCAACTGATAAGTGTCCGGCGATGAGCACAAGATTTCTGACAACGTGGCCTATTTTATACGCAAAATTTGCTTATGTATGGGAAGCGTGCATGTCATTGTGCATTAGGAGAGGGTTGGAAGAAGGTTAATTGACCTTATTTATCCTCTCACCTGTTCCGTTCTGTGCTTTTGTTGTTTATAAACAGTTTATAAACAATTGCTGATAACAAAATATTATGAAACAAATTTGAATTAACCAATGAATTGAGATAAAATTAATATATCAATTGGCAGGGTTTGATGCCCTGAAACAACAACTACTTTTTCATCCAACCGTATGAAGTTGACTCACCAAGTGGAGAAAAACTATTTTTAGGAGATGCAGATCCTTTAGGCGACTGACCACCTTTTGGAGACATGGAACCGCGCCTGGAACATCTTGGACTCGAGACCATGGAAGAAGTGATAGTAGAGCTACTACCGCTGGCCAAAGGATGACCTTCAGCCTTCAATCGTTTTTCGGTGTCTCTAAAGTACTGTATGTAAGATTCTCGGGCAACTTGTTCCTCAATAGCTTCATTAGTTGCCTCCCAGTCTGTGGCTTTAATTTTGTCTTCAAGCATCGTCTGGAAAATACGAATTTTTTATGACGTCAGCTATATTTTCCCCTGTAATTGTTAAAGCGGTGTCATCTGCATACATGATGAAATTTTTGTTTTTGATAATCATCAACGTCAATAATGCATAACAGCGGCCCCAATACTGAGCCTTGGGTACTCCAAATGTCGATAAGATCTTCTCTGATATATGTCCATTGTTTTCAATGTGTGTATTATATTTGTCGAATAACTTTAAAACCAAGTTAACTCAGACCCCCCAAATCCAAACGTTACAGTTTATATAACAGAATATAGTCATTTACCAAGTATACATACTTTTTTACCATTATCTAAGATCTGTAATTAATTTCTTTTGAAATTTTCAGAAGTTCAGAAAATATATCTTCATGAATTGAACAAGTTATTATGTAGGACAAAGGCTCTACAATAAACTGAATATTTTTTCCATTTTGTGGAAAAATTATCATATCCCTAGCTTAAGTGATTGAGAACTTGCAGATTTGTACAATTTAATTGTTTAGTTTGAATAAGTAATAATAACAATAATACTCCCTACCAAAGGCATAGCACGTGCGGATGTACGGCCATTGAAATTAATCATAATAGTAGTTATTTGCATAAAAAATTCTGCACAAAAAATTTCTCTAACCTTGTCCAAATAAATAATGGATGAGACCAAATTTTGCATTGAAGCTTTATAAAAGTGATGAGAGGGAGATCCCTAGGTGCATTTGAGTAACTAGTACTCTTTGTGAGGCCAAAAACAAAAAATAGGAGAAAAAGTTATTTGCTTAGGGGGCTATGATTTCAAAATTGGACATTGTTTCCAAATGTAAACGAGTTTTGTGAAAAACTTTGATATTATCAAAATAACAGTACTTTATTCGAGTTCGAAATTCTCCACTGTACAGGGTGTTTCCTTATTACGGTTCCTACCTGCAGGGGTCATTTTGGAAAGAAAAGTTCCTATGAACATACTTCCGGAGTAGTTCTGTTTCTGAAAGATACAGGGCGTTGAAATTTAAAAAACAAACGATAACTATAAAATATCATGAATATACCAGAACCGATTCGGTTGAAATTTGGTACATTTATTTGAGCTAATAATCGCACGTTAAAAGGTAAGACCTCGTTAATCCTTGGCTCGCACAAGTTTCGACTTCTAAGGCTGTCTTTCGTAGGGGGACTACAGCTCTATAACGAAAAAAAAAACAAAAACAATAAGGCTCTCATTTAGCCCTAACTACATTGAAATTATTAAGTCCAGTGGAGTCTCAGTGGGCACCACAGCCAACAGTGTTGTAAAAAAAGTACGCCACTGACTTTTTTTAAGATTAAGCCACTGAAAATACAACTTTTTGATCTCTTGTATTTTCTGAATATCTAGCTTCGTTTTCGAGAAAAAAAATTGAAACCACTCTATTGCATATCATGAACACCTGCATTGAAGACCAGCTGACATTGATAGTAGTGTTTATCCTACATCTATTTCATTTCAAATCGAAATAGTTAATTTTTGTTTTGGATTATTGGTTGTTGTTTGTTCACCATCCGCAATAATTGAGTAATAATCATATTTTATACTTACCGTTTTATTTTAATTTCAATGCCCTGTATCTCTTAAAAATGACCTAACTAATCACCCTCTGCAATTAGGAATATGGTTAGGTATATGGTTCGTGAATTTAGAAATCTGATAAGTTCGACAGTTTTCAGGATTATAGTAACTTTTTTTTGAAGAATAAAATTGAAGAATAAATTTTTTTGTTACCCGTACCGTGCACTTTGAAACCCACCGTATTTCGGAAAATGACGAAAGAATGTATCATTGAGAAACATTCCTACACTTAAGACCAGAGAAGTTTTTTAAGTCAGGTTTGTATGGGTCTTTGTTTTCTTTTCTTTCTATAGTTAGTTTTATATTGGTACTTTACCGTGTTATGACATATTTACCACTTATGAATTTATACAATAAAGAAAATCAGAGCAAAAGTGAATATAATTGAAATAAGGCAAAAAAAAATGACTTGTGTTCTCAAATTATTTTTAATTTCTGTGCAATATTAGAGTTTCAGATCTAAAAAACTGCAGATGATTTACTCACCTGTTCGATGAGTAACTCTTCGCTTGCCCTAACAGCATCATTGAATCTTCTTCTGTCAATATCGACAGGTTTATAATTGGGTAGACCTAAACCAACTCCAACAGATGGGTTATTCGGGTTACTTATAGAGTTGTAGTGGCACATTCTATGATATGAAAGCCTTATTGGTTCATAGGTGGCTATTCTTGCACCGTTGAATATGTTTATAGGTTCTGGAATGTTGAAACTAGTACCAAGAGTAACCATACATATTACATGAGGAATTATTGTCTTCATATTATAAACATTATTTTAAAAACTCATTCATACATTAGTATATTGGGAAACAGGGCACAATTTGAGGAGTTTCAAGCTTTCTATACATTTTCGAAGACGTTGTCTATCTATTATGGTAAAATGTTTGTGTATAGAATAAAAAAATTAAAACTGTGGATGACAGAAATATCAAATAGTCAGGATGGTTACAAAAGTAGTATCAACGAGAAAGTATGAACAAACCAAATGAAAGATTAAATTTAAAGACCAACATTTCTTCTTCAAAAAGTCTAGAAAGTAATATTTCAAGTGATATCACGAATTTAGAGAATACACAATAAAAAACAAATAATGTGGGAAAAATTAATATGTAATTCCTACAAAAGGAAATATTTTGAGTATTTTCATTATTCACCACATGAATGGACTTCAACAAATTCAAATATTACGATTATTTATAACTAAATGGAAGTAACAGCAGGAGACAAAAAATAGCAACTATCAACCTGGTTTAGCAATGACACTATAGTGGGTCCTCTGGAAAAATGATTGAAAAGTGGGGTAGGAATATTAATTCAGAGTTATATTATTAAAATTCTCAACTTGGTTTTAGAGCAAACACAAGTCTGATAAATTATCATTTTGCAAATCAAATAAATCTTACATACCTATCTGATAACAATAAACTTCAATTGCTCTGTTATACAGTTCACTCATAGCTTGAATTTCTAAATGATTTCCATGAACATGCCATGTACGTTTTCTTGCAACATATTTTTCAAAATCTTCAGTAACATAAGGTTCGAAATAATCACGATTCTGAACCTAAAACAAAATGGTATTTATACCATATAACATTAAATTGAAGTATACTCACAATGTAGTTCATGCAATCCTGCCGCACTTGAAAATGGAACTCTTGGTCACCAAACACCTGGTCAGCAATGGAACGAAACAGGCAAGCACCATCTTCATTCATATTTTTTATTTCATATCCTAAATTTGACATACAGCGTGCAAACAGGGAATCCCTCTGAAAGGTGAATGAATATCAATGATTCATACAACACTCAATTATAGTTTGAATTAACAACTTAGATATCTTACCTTTTGCCACTCTTCATCAGTAAGATTCCTGTCTTTGAAGAAGCTTTCATCATACTCATCTTCGCTATTGAATCCAGTACCCTCTTCCTTATTTACAATTTCGTTATTATTTCCTGAAGCTTCTGGAGCAGAACTGATGACAGGTGATGATGCAATCGTATTGTTTTCATGCAGTGGCTCAGAAATTATTTCTCTTTTGCTCAATACTGTCCTATCCCGTTTTTGTTCCCTTCTTACCTCACGTTTTTGTTCCCTTACACTTTCTCTATCTCTTGGTCTATCTGCTTCTTTATAGCGCTTACGAAATCTTTCCTTTCTGTCATTTTTACTGTTGAAAATTCAATATTAACGAAAAATAACTTTGAATGCAAATTTTGTTCCATAACTTTTTCTAAACAATACTCACTAAGGAAATGGTGATCGTCTAGCACTTGCATTGTTTTCACATAGTGATTGTATCTGAATTGAGTTGATGTCATTTCTTCTGTTCACTCTTTCAGCAGAGGCCTGAAAAGTTCATGAGGGATATAAAAAAGATTCCATTGCAGAATGATTTGTAGTTTAAATAGCTATACAACGAATCGTCTATTTTTAGACATCCATTATGAATTCAATGAAAGATAAATTCAACCTGTGTGGTGAACATACATTTTGTTGATTTGCATCCTTGCTTTCCTCTGCATTTCCCGAAGATTTTCGGATCGGAGGAAGAATAGTCATTGTTGGGTGTTGAAGACTGTGTTGTCAATAACCATTTGAATTTTCACAATTATTTTTAAGAAAATTACAAAGTCCTCACAACACAGTTCACACACGTCAACCACAAAACCTTCGGGAGTAAATTTTTTCACAAAGGACATGTGACGATGTTGCCAAACCTTTCAGGACAAGAATTTAGGCGTTGCCACATCTCGTTAAAAAATATTATATTAACCCAAGGTGTGATTCCGCGTACCATAAAATTATATGGTCAATAGTTATGTTTCTGTCTCTCCCATGATTTCAATCATATGCCATTTCACTCACTCGGTGAAAAATAGATTTCTATGGTTTACAGAATCCTACCCCCGCCGTAGTTTATAGTCGTTGACAGGATTGGAATCGGAGTATAAACTGGTAACTACAAACAAATGAAATTGAAAAAGCTTAGTGGTTCTCCTTCAAATAGTCTATTTTTAGCTTATGCTTATAGCACAGAACACCAGATTATCTGTGCTTATAGCTTACCTTATTTTCGTTATCGTTGGCAGAACTGAATGTGTAGCCGATCCACAACTATTTTGATTGGTCCATGAGGATCACCCATACGGAAGTGTGGTCGATTTGAATTCTAGTACGGTAAAGGTAAGTTCAGTGACAGGAAATGAACTGTGATGTTGCTTAAGTAGTTTTGTCTCCACGACTTTTCGAATTATGCCCTTCTGAACCTTTTAAAACTGATCATTTTCGAAAATGAGTTTTTTGTCGACACTTTCATCAGACGCTGATCAACGCGTATTTCACAATCACGATGATAAATATCAAACGTCACATAAAAATCGACCTTCTTATATCAATAAACCTACATATCTTAGTAATTTTAATTCTTGTAGTAGTATGTCACTCGGTATATGCGTCGTGTGTACCATGTATTTTTCAGTTAATAGGTACCATATATAGAATAATTCGACTTTTCATCAAATAAGTGAGATGACGTCATGGTTGTTGAGGGTTCATAGAAGAGACACTGAAATATACATTTAACGGGAATTACGAAAGAGAGACATAAGTGTTGATCAAATTATTTGAACATTTTGAACGTGAGCCACGGGGTTAACGCATATATGAAAATACACAATGGCCCAAATTAAACAATTGCTTATAAAAGCGAAAGTTATTGCTCTGTGCTCTATGAATTTGAATAGTTAGCGGCGGAAATTCCAAGTTACCAACCAATCCATCGTAAAAATAAATATTACTAAAGAGTTAATTTTATGTGTATTGATACGAAAGGTCGATTTTTTGTTTAAAAAGTTTGGTTTTGGTGCTTGTAATGGTGATATATGACTTGATTGGCGTCTAATAAAACTGTCGACAAAAAGGAGGAGCAATTTTGCGCGAGTTTTACTGAAAAACTCATGAAAATGGTCGATTGGGAAGCAAACTTGAAAAGTCTCCAACCTCCTCGAATTTTCTCGTCTTTAGAAAATAAATACGTAAGTACATCACTGTTTTGATTCTTGAATAAGTCCACTGAACTTTTATGAGCTTTATCTTATAGTACTTCAGTAAGTTGTTGTAAGAAAAAAAAACTATTTTACGTCAAACCCCCATTTCGAGCGGATCCAAAGTTGCGAGATAAATATAGTCTAGGTACAGCTCATCAAGTAGGGAAAGAATATATATTTTGATGCCACGTTATTTAACAAAAGGAAACATGGAAACAAAGACTAAAACACAATCAAAGTTTCATATGTGTTTAGCAACAAGTTTTATAATTTGAGATTCCTTTTTAACACGAAACTGGCATTGTCATTATTCTGAATACAAACAATGTTATTTGTAAAATTCAAGCTTTATTTTTCAAATCTCTTGTGCCTCCTGTTTTATTTCCAAAATTGATACCCTATACAGCTTATTTTTGACATTTCTATGATAAATCAACTCCCGTAGAAAAAACCCACTTAATGATGACGTCTGAGTCACTTTGACACCGATAAAAAAGGAGCATCGTTTTTATCGCCACGAAAAATACCTGTTCCTCAATCTAGTAAGCGAACGTCAGTCAAGTTCAATTTCTCTTTTGTTAGATATATGATTGTTGAGTATAAATAGTTGACACGATATATGAGTGTTTGTGGAAGTTTCGTCTGAACAAATCACAAAAAAATACATTATATCAATTGTGTTTTTGATAACTGCTTCCTCAAATGATCGCTTCAATGAAGGTAATTATAATTGTAGTCCATATTATATATTGTTGTTCTTTTATCTTACCTAACAACACTGGAACTTTTCTTTTATTGCATACATTTCTTTAATTAAAAATTTTCCCATATGAAGAAGCTCGTGTGTTTTTACCGTTGAAAAAATTGAAAACTTTGTCAAAAACAAAAAATGTTTTTATAGAGTATATATAAGTACTAAACAACAATCTCTCTAGCGCGGCGTGTTCTAATTCGTGAAGAATTCGCATGTTTTGTTATGTTATGGTTTCCACGAAAACAAAAATACCGTGATATTTAGAGAACCATCGCGAAAGCCGAAAGAAAGTAGGTGAGAAAAATATTGGTGTTCTTGAATTTCTGCGTTATTCTTCAGGGAGGAAAACCCTCCCGTGGCAGTTTGTTCCAAAGCTTTGCCTTTCGTTAGAAGACAAAGGCGGGTGTGGAGACTGAGCTCGAGGAGTCAGTCTCGATGGGACTGCTAACGGTAGAACGATTGACCGGTGTGAAGTTAGCCACATCCACAGATATATTCCAAGAAAACATATTTCTCTTTTTTATGAAAAGATGAATGGGGCGATAAAAATTCTGATCAAGCGATTTAGTAAGGGCAATACTATCTCACTTCATGACACCCTTCTTACCAATTGTCAAGCCTCAAGAGGGTGCAGGTGAAGGGGGTTATTTCTAGGAAATAATTCTATAACTTTTCCAAATGAAACAGGATCGCATTCTGCTATTAGTATGTGTTTCATGAAGGAGAAACGAATCGAATAATGACATCCCCTATGTAGTTTGTCAGGTCTCAAGAGGATGGTGGAGGGGGTGGTTTCTAGTAAATGATTTAATAACTTTCGCTAATGAAACAGTACCGCATTTTGCTTTCGGTATGTGATTCATGAAAGAAAAATTAATATATATATATATATATAATGGCATCCCCCATTTGAGTTATCAGGCCTCAAGAGGGTGGTAGAAGGGTAGTTTCTAATATATAATTCAATAAGTTTCCAAAATATAATAGCATAGCGTTCTGCTTTCAGGGACTAGAAGCCGAATGCGGTACTGTTTTATTTGGCAGTCATTGAATTGGGTAGATAGAAACTATCCCCTCTACAACCCTCTGGAAGGCTGCCAAACTATATGAAACATATGGTGGAAGCAGAAGCAGAATGCGGTACTATTTCATTTGGGAAAGTTATTGAATTATATATCTTAGAAACTATACCCCCTCTTGAGGCCTGGCTTATATACTAAATGGGAATATAATTTTATTCATTTTTCTTTCATGAAACACATACTTCAACTAAAATGCGGTACTGTTTCATTTTGCGATATGAAAAATGGATAACGTACCTAGTCCAGTCTTCCGCAAAAAATCTATACAAGTTATTTTGTCGTCGGCGTATCCACCAGAAAACACCTACGACCGTTGAATTATATCTGTTTAATACTTTTGGCAAACAGTTTCAAAAGATCTACCTTGAAGATTGAATTACGTAATCCATTTTTTAAAATTAGTTTTTTGGTCTTTCATCATCAAGTATTGTCGTCCACTCTTCATGAATTGTCAACACGCAGTGGGAGTGCTTTTTCTGTAACTCAAAGATGGCGCTAAATAGAAACCTACTTCAGTTTTTGTATCAGGAATTCTCTGATGATTGGCAAGGGCCATGAAACCGGTACGGAGGTGTTCGCTCGAAATCGAAAAATAATTTCAGCTTTGATGTTTGAAAAGCATTGCAAAGTACCTTTAGTTCTTGGAGAAAACTATAAAAAGTATGAAACAGATATAATTCAACGGTCGTAGGGGCAGTAGTTGTTTTTTGTTGGATACTTGTCGACGACAATACCTATTGCATAGTTTTTTGCGGAAGATTGGATTAGGCCATTCATTTTTCATAATTAGTTTAATGGTCCTCCGTCAAGTAGTGTCGTCCCTTCTTTATGAATTGTTTCATTTGAGAGTGTTATTGAATTATTTTATAAAAACTACACCCTTTACCACCCTTAATTAAAAAACATTAAGTTGCGTGTTTTAAACATGCACTTTTCACACTTGTATCATAAAAAGCTATTTTTCTATGTTCAATTATGAGGTTCATAGATTATAGATTTTCTCTCTCTTTGGGGGTTTGTGCCTTTCTTGTTAAAATCGACAAGAGGTGGAATTCAAAAGAGGTAATGAAAGCAAATCTTCGAAGTTTCATTCAATATATTATCGTTTTCAGGGTATTTACAGCAGGGAGTAATTAATGATCATTTATGTGTATATTGCAACTTGGATGATGATAATTGAAAAAGAACCAAGCGACTTTGATCATATATATTATGAACGGTATTGTATTGTTGGATTTTTTCTATAATGGGCAACTGCATTTGCCTCCGAAGTCGCTTGGATCATTAGTCAATAGATGTCACCAGAATTCTACTAGGCGTTTGATACTTTCACACACAACGAATTAAAGTAACGTTATTCTTTGGAACCTTTATCTCAGTTTTTGCAATTTGGCGCTTGGTTCCTTTTCGAATATCATCATCCACTTTTGGTATGAACACATTTCAAAGACAGAAAACTACCAAAACACAAAAATTATTCCACGATACGCTGACTGATTATGTTGACTATTTAGGCCAATCAATTTAGCATTGAACATAAAAAATGGGGGAAAAATAGCAAAAGAATGCAAACTGTCACAAAAGTTGTGTTTAAGTGCTCATCAATAATCTATAAATTTTGCACACTAGTACAAGGCCGGCAACATCTTAGTAAATTAATTATTTATTCATACTTTTGCTGATAACTCGGCAAAAAAATTGAAGAGGGGCAAAGGTGTAAAACGTTTCTCTTTATGTCATAAGTGTCGTTGAAACTTTGCCACTTCCGTCGATTGCGGCAACAGCAATTTTTTTATTTTGCACAAAAAAAATGTGTTTTCAACAACAATTGATGAGGGAAATAATGCAAAAGTTTTTTGAGTTGGTCGCAAATAGAATTGAATTATCTTTTCAACGATGTGACACATGACCCCATGCTATTTAAATTTTTTTAGTTGATGTGCCCCCCCGCGCCATCTATTGAGCAATCACAATGTTTTTAATTTCGAAAAGTAGTATCGGTGAAACCCTCCAAACGTTTTTTTTTTGTTTTTACGTCAAACCGTTCAAAACTTAACAGGGGGGGGGGTATTAAAAGACGCAACAAGAATTATGTTTCTTCACGTTTGCCCCTTTTTTCGACAATTTTGGTCTAGTTATTTTCAATGAATTAATAATTTATTTACTCTGTTACCAAACTTGAAAATGGTCGCAAATTTTTTGAATTCCTCAGCAAAAGTGTCCATAAACACAAAAAAAATCTGCCGACTAGTTTTCGAGATACAGGGTGTCAAAGATGAAAAATGAGGCTTCCTGCTCAGACTTTTAAACAATTTCGGGAATTGACAAAACTCCTATTTATTCTAGAAATACCGTGCCTCAATGAATGATGGTGCAATGTCACCTTGATCTCTTATCAATTATCCTTTTTCGTTTTGAGCTCTACAACAGGATGAACAAAGAAAAGTCCAATTCGAATAATTTTAAACCAAGCAGTGTGAGTTCTCTGATGAGAATTGAAAATTCAATTCCGTCCCCTCAATCTTGATCCAAGTTAACTGATCACATTTTATTTTATACAGGGTGGTTAAAAAATAGGGGTATTTCAACTCCTAGTTTTTTAGTTCGGATAGGGGAGAGTATATCAAATATATCGAACATTCTTCAATGTTAAGAACGTCGCATAGTCATTTCATGTATGTTGGGCGAGTAAACAGAAATAGTCCAAGTTTCATAGAAAAATACATAGAAAAAGAATCGGTTAATTTTTGATATAATGTACGGTTTGAGGAGTCCGAGATATTGTCATCAATATCAGAATAGGTATCCTGACTCGTTTGTTGACTTCATACTTTTGAATGTACGGATTTTATATATATACCACTCCTATACTCGATCAAAGACCGAAAAGGGCTATGTTTCCAAAGAAATTAGAGAATACTGAAATATATCAGAAGCAAAATCCTTCTCAAGATTGGGACTAATTCTCCATTAATTGAAAGCCAATTTAATTTAGATGGAGTAATATTTTAAATAATTTTTGTGAAATTTCGGTTTTCTACAATAGAGGGGATATTTTCCAATCAAGCCGACGAAAACCTAGGACTGGGATATATGGCATTCAATCAACAAATGAATGGTGATTTCCCAAAATTCTACAAGAAAGTCCGTTATAGTAAATATCTACGTTTTGTGGACATTTATACAATTATAATATTTTATATTTATTCCACACAAAAACATGAATAAATATGAAACGTTTCAAAGACAAGCTCTTATTGAATTGCATTAATGAAAAAAAAAAAAATTTTTTCAGCTGTATCACGCTATTCTGAGAATAACATATTCAAAATCTTCTGATACATTTCAATGTTCTCTAGTTTCTTTGGAAAAAGGGCTTACTAATGAAATACATTCTATTCACCATGTAAATGAGGTACTGCAATTTTGGAATAGGTACCGCACTGATCAACTCCGAATATTTTTCAAAGAGAATTGTTTGAAAATTGCCCCTTTCGGTCTTCGATGGAGTATAAGAAGTATCAATAAAATCCGTACATACAAAACTATATAGATGAGAATATCCCGGACTCTTCAAACCGAACATTTTATCAAAAGTTCATGGAAAATTAAACGATTCTTTTTCGAAATACAGACTATTCATTGAAAAAAAAAACGCATTTTTCTGTTTTTTATACTGTAAACATGAAATTTGAGGCATGGTATTCCCAGGATAAATAGGCGTTTTGTTAGTTCTTGGAATTGTTAAAAAATCTGAGCAGAAAGCCTCACTTTCCATCTTTCACACCCTGTATCTCGAAAATTAGTCCTCCGATTTTTTGTGTGCCCATGAACACTTTTGCACAGAACGTTAAAATCACGACATACCAAGCCATTTTTCATGAGGATGGTGCGGGATCCTTTCTATAGTTTCATGACAACTTTTGTGAAAGTTTGCATTATTTTGCTATTTTATCCCCATTTGTCGAGCAAAGTCAAAATAGTTTTGGTGTTTAGGTACTTATTTGTATGTTTCTGAGTCAGTTCACAATGAAACCAAAGCTCCTCTCGATGAATCTGAACAAATTAACAAAAATGTTTGTGGCTAGTACTCCGTAAGTTTTCATATTCTTTATTTACACAGAGTTCCACAGATTTTAGCTTCCAGCTTCGTTTCACTAGTCAGTTAACTCTCGCCCTTTTCTTGATGTGATAACTACCGTACTGTGACATTTTCTTTTTATGCACCTTCCTATGTTTCGAGAGGTGGTCGGATCTTGCGAAAGCTTTCTCACAAAGCTCACATTTATAAGGCTTGACACCAGAATGCGATCTTTTATGCCTCGCAAGTTCGTCGGACCTGGAAAACCTCCAAGTACAATTCAACCAATTACAAATGAACGGCTTTTCCCCAGAATGTCGTCTCAAATGAGCTTTGAGGTGGGATGATTTAGCGTATACTTTGTCGCAGTTCGGGATAGGACAAGGAAAGTACTTATCGTCCTCCTTTTTCTGTGTGTAGTCGTGATTTATCAAAGCATCACTTTCTCTGTAGTTGTTAGACTTGTAGTCGCATTTCAGACTCGTTTCCTTGATAACCCTACAAGTGCTTTCGTAAAGCAGGTTCCTACGTCTCCGGTTCTTCTCGTTGTTCATGTGGGGGAACATAATTTCAATAGGTTCCGAAGTTGCTTCTTGCTGGCTGTTGTTGTTGCTGTCGACGAAGAGGTTGCAGTCGAAAGTAGTTTTGAAGATGTCGTTCACTTTTGCTGATAGTTCCAAGTCTAGGTCACCCATCGATTCACTGAATATATGATCGAGATCACTGCGAACATTGCTCTCACTGTCGTTATGATACAGATCTAAATCAACTCCTAGCACTGAGATACTATTCGTGAAACTGGCATCGAATACCCCCAGATCATCAAATTCGAAAAGGGTCTCCTCAGATATATTTTCCGAATCATCGCTCATTTCTCTGTGACTGTTACTGTTGAAAAACCCTTTTATTATACTGTCCAAAAACTTATCATCGCCATTCAACACTGGACAATCTTTTCGACCGAAATCGTCACTGTCTAAAGACTCACTGAAACTGTTACAGCTGGAGGATTCTATGCTGTCGAACGGTGAGAAGTCCAGTAACGAGCACGTTTCTGATAAGTTGTCCATGATATCTGCTTCTGTTAGTGTTGAAGACTCCATTATGTTTCCAGGAGACATTCTTACTCATCTGCAACAAAATGAATTATTTGCAGTTAGTGAAATCATTGAAGAGTAAGTAGTATTGTATTTGAAAACATGAATTTATATCAAACTATGTATAGCCGGTAAGTTGATTTTGCTTGTCAGATGCGCATTTACAAAAATAATACTTTTGTCTTAGAGAGTTCTTGCAAAATCAATCCTGTGAATTACTTGGGATGTTTCTCACTGGAATAAAGTGCCAGGACGAAGAAAACCGAAAAGGCTAGTGAGCCTATCGCTTGTCAAAAAAGACTTGAAATTGGTAACGTGACTACTCACTTGGCACTGCCCTCTGGGGTATCACCTCAAAAAGATAGGCAGAGAGTGATAGTTGCCGCTACTGCGAGAACTTTGCGGAAACTGCAGAATATCTGGCTTGCGAATGCCCAGCAATCTTCTGCAGGAGGCTTAAATTCCTGGAAGGGGCATTCTTAACGCCCTCCGACATCAGGAACTTAGCTCCCAGGAAACTGATAAACTTCGCACGAAGTCTCAGAATCCCGGGCCTCGAATAGACAAAGGTTCACGCACAAAAGACCTTATAGGTCGAGGTGCTTGTGAGGCTGCAGAGCCTGCACGACCCCCCTACAACCTACAATCTACTAGGGATGTTTGCGCATAAGTCTACCGCCCAGTACACGTTTGGCCAACTAGTTGGGCCCAATAAAAACAGTGATTACTCGTTGGAGGAGTTGCTCAGTCTGCATTGACCAGTTGACGAGTATACATTTCTTAATAATAATAATAAAATGTTAATATCCTATATGAGTCAATGATGGTCAGGTGCATAAGAGGCCGAAAGCTACTTTTGGATCACATAAGTGAGGTTCAAAGGTTGACCTGTTTGGAAATAATGGGTGCAATGAGAACAACCCCAACCGCATTGTTGGAAGTATTGTCTGTATCAGGAAGGCAGTGGCATTGAGGATGCGAGACTCGAAAGTCTGGGCTAATGTAGAAAAATTGTAGGGCATGCTGAAATCGCAAAGTGGGCGGAGCAGGAGATTGTATTTCCGCCCTCAGAGTGAAAAGCGTACAAGATAGACTGCAATGGAATGGTAGCAAAATACTTATTCATTCGGATTCCCGTGCATCGATTTTTCGAAATATACTCAACGCCATTAGCCCAAACCCCGCCCACAGTCGCTCGTCATCATTAATCCGAAAATATACGCGGCCCCAGCACGCCGTTACTAACTATACTTGACACCAGCACCAGCGACATCAGAGTGTTGGAATCAATTAGCATAAAGGCAGGTGCATGCAAAGTGGTTTGAAAATGCATACATTATTAGCCAATCTGACCTGACCTGACTAACCAAACGTAGACAGAATAATCATATCTCTCCCTGATCTGTTTTGGGGGTCGGCGTTTCACGAAATTGAAAACTAAACGACGTAAGTGCCGAAATCAGTGAGCTTTTGTAGCACAATTATTGTTTAAAAAGACTCACAGTTTTCAGCTTCCTGGTGCCTTCGTATGTGCGGATGTGTAAATATGCGCTGGTGTCAAGTATATTTAAGTAACGGTGTGCTGGGGCAGCGTATATTTTCGGATTTTATGATGACGTGCGACTGTGGGTGGGGTTTGTGCTGGCGTTAAGTATATTTTGTAAAATCTCTCCCGGCTGAGAGGTACACGAGGGAAGACTTTTGCATTATCTGTCAACACTAGAACACCATAATGACGTCTACCATATAAATGATTTCGTTATCTCAGGGTTTTTTTGGTGTTGTGAAAGAAAAAGAAATTTCTTCACTATTCCAAACCGTCATTGTAGCTCGTAAATAGACTTTTCAACGCCTTGAAATAGAAAACAGTACCGGAGAAAAGAGACAACCTAACGACATTCGGTTTGTATGTAGAACAACTGTGGTCGCCAATTATACGAAGTTATGCCAAGTGGTTCTGTAAACGTTGGCCAAACGTGTACTGGGCGCATAACAGATGAAATTCAATATTGGACGAATTGCTAGCAAGGAAAGTGCTGCTTTTGAATACAATTGTGTCCCAGCTGAAACTTGTCGTCCCCCTTATCTCATCTATCCTCGTAGGCTATGAACTACCTTAAATTCTGCTAGAGTTAAATTGTTTTGAACTTACATTGCCTACATAGGCAATTTATTTGCTACTGTTGAAGTCACGACGTTTCGATTATTTCTATCTACAATCGTTTTCAAGTGAGCCTCACGAAGCGAAAAATTTTAGCCAACTATCTGTCAGAGAATAACTACATCCTCTTACGAACATTGAATTACATCTGACATCTATTCGTGCAATGTTCCTTCAAGAGGACACTATTGCAAGTGCAAATTGTGATCAAGTACTGCCTATGATTCCCAAAGTGAGTGGAAATTCGAGTATTTATAGGCTATTTTTGGACCATATAAGGACCATAACGATTATACATGGCCGATAAATTTTGAGTTTCAAAAAAAAATTGTCACACTCACGTGGGAGACAATAGGCAATACAATTATCACTTTCAGGAACATTGCATGAATAGACATCAGATGTAATTCAGTGTTCGTAAGGGGCAGTACCTGTTTTCACAGATATTTCCTTCAAATGGTCCGCTTTGATGTATTTACTCACTTGAGAACGATTGTAGATAGTAAAATTGAAACGTCGTGACCTAAATCGAAGATAATTAATTTCTCTCATAGACAATGGAAGTCCGAAACAATTTCACTCAAATTGAAATATTGTCGATCAATTTGCTTAATTCTGCAAGCTTGTTATAAGGAGCATGAACATTGTTCAAGTAACTGTTTGATACAATCCAATTCGTCGTGTTATTAGCTTTTCTGTCAGACGTTTCGTGATCGAACAACCAAGTTAGTTTTTGACATAGGACCGATCCTGTTTAAATGATTACAGATTTTTGAAATATTTTTCATTTTAAATTCAATGACGTATCACACAGGGTCGTTTCATTATGTGTCAGATCATCCCAAATTTTTTTATGAAGATATTTTTGAGTACGGGCCCGACTTAAAACATATTGCGTTAAACAATATCTGAAGAAGATCAAAAATTAAACGATTAACATAAAAATATCTCTAAAACTTCAAGATGATGTCCGAAAAGGACCTGAAATGCATTGGAACCGGCATTTGTGATACATCATTGAATTCAGGAAAGAAAATCCTTCAAAAAACTTTATTCTCCAAAACAAGTCCGTATTCAAAAAAATTATTTGATGGTGGTTCGATAACGAAACCTCGATCAGTATCTGATATCATCACAAGAAATCGTATAAAAGGTTTTTGCCAAAAATAATTTTTGTTTTGTTGTTATCTCGGACCATATCACCAGAAAAAAATTAAGAAACCGAAAAATTTTGTTTTCCAAAAATAACTTGAAATCAAAACTGTTTTCACTTTCATATACAGTGTGAGCGATTCGAAACCGCAACACCCTGTTATTTTGGAACTTATAGAGTAAAATTTCAAGTTTTAGTACTGTAGTAAAACTGCACTAACTAATTTTCCTAATTTATTTAAAACACTATTTACAACAATTATTCACTAAAACATTTACTTCAATAACTATTTCAATTTATTTCTACTGTGGCTATCTATCAGCGAACTCTGGAACTGTAACTAACTCTCCATCCTGACTGTCCTCCAGCGGTTATATAGTCGCAAGGCCCTCTCGATTATTCTGGAGTATAGAACATTTCATCAAGATGGCTCTTCGAACAGTATCGATCTTTCCAGTCAGTTCGGCGACTTCTTAAGGGTTCTTAGAATGTTCGGTTAGAACTTCACGTCTCTTCCACGGATGAGTCATGTGTTTGTTAAGAAGAGGACTTGTTTACATTTCGAGTGTGGAGTGTAATTGGATGATCAGGGCCGGTCTCGAGGCCAGTCTCGAAATCGTTACAGTACCTACTCGAAGAGGGGGCCATGCACATTTTCGAAAAACATGTTCTAACTCAGAAACGATAATAGATATCGATATGCGGTTGGTCATAAAATTTGACCCTCAGACACAGCCATCAGATTTCATGTATCCAATTTGGCCCACTCTGTTCACGTTCTTCGGATCTGAATGTTCGATGTGTTTCTCATTTGAATGGTTACTTCACCATTTATTTGAAATGCACAGTTTTTCAAACAGGGCCAGACAAAAAAGCATGAATTTGGGTCATCATATTACTAACACACTATATGAGATATTGGGCTGAAACTTGGTATGAAGGTGTTCAAAATATGCCAAAATCGAATAGCCATAAAGCATGTTTTTCTTGAAATTCGGACCTATTTAGCAGAGCATATATAGTAGCCTTGAAAATGAGAATAATTCATATCCGCCAACATCTTTGAATTTTTCAAAATCGGTCCATGGGATCGAAAATACCAGGGTGTCGTAGTTTCAAATCGCACACACTGTAGATAAACCAAAGTGTAACCAGGAATAATTTATAGAATACCCTGTATAAGTGTGAGGTTTCTAAATGAACTGTCCGATTCCACGAAACCAATATTTTCAGAAATACGTTCTGTTATTCTTATGAGCGATATAAAAGTATTGAATCATAACAGTGCTGACTGCAAATATTTCTTATCAATTATCTGAATGTGTCACATCACTGATGAACCCACTAGAATCATTGACACAACAGAAAATACCTATGTATATAGACTTCAACGACGCATTCGATTTTGATATCTAATGATACAAATCTATGGTGTTAGGCAATTTTTCCCTTTCAACCAAAACTGTATGGGTATATTACCGTGTCAGATTTTCGTGGTGAACAACCTTATCTTGCACTACACTGTACGTGCTTATAATAGCGTACACTGTTTGTGCATTGTGCAGAAGAACTCTGAGTGTTGTGCTCAGATGTCTGAGCTCACTTATTGTTTTGTATCTCTGATTGCTGTACCCGATTGTTTCCTCTTGTTGTTTATATGAAGTGAAAAGTTCAGACGAAATAATGCTAATTTTCATTGTCAAGTGTAGTACTCGGAATCACACAGGATGCACATCCATCTACAGATAAGATAAACTTGGTGACTGATAGGAAGACAGACAGACTTATCAACGCGAATGCTTGACACTCATATTGCTATTTCATTGTTGGAGACTTGTAATCAGTTCAAAAGGAATGAAGAAACAAAAAAAAATGAATTAAATGAGTTTAATACATTTTTGGGCGGCTTTGAGAAAATTATTGCTATGATTTGTGGAAACTAAGCTGAATGGGAAAATGAAAATTACGGAAAAAGTGAAAAAACTGGATGTAGACAAAAAATGTTCACTGATGATCACTATCCTCCGGAACAAAAACCAACATCGGTGTCTTGTCTATACCTCACGAGTGTCGTAGATGGTAGTATAACACCTGTAGCGCAGCGTTATGCTGACAGAAAATGCATTACGATCTCAGGTGCCCTACGACATGCTCTGCATCTGGTGTCAGGGACCTTTATACCCATCACACGACTACGGTGGGTTAATCTTATGTAGCTGCAGGTGTACCTCAATCTTCGTAGCTCTGAGGTGATCTTTTTGCTGAACGGGTTTCTACTCGGTGGCTGAGTTTGGCTCACCTCGTTCAGTGTCGAACACGGGATCAAATTTATCGGCTGCACGAGAGCTGTTGCTTCAAAAATAAATGCTCCGATCTCTGCTTGTTCATGGTCGCAGACCATGTAGAGAGGAAAATTTTAACTCCTTATGACTTTACAAGCTCCATCCAGTACCATTCTGTTATGTAGACACTTCAACTCGATCAACCACAGCCTACTTGTAGAGGGAAGCCGCGGAGGAATTTGACAGAAGACATCCAGATTCTTAACCAATTCACCATACGAAGATTAATACATTATTCAATAGAACCTTTGATGGAAAACATGTCAGAGACAAAGAGAAAATCTAGAAGACGGGCAAATTCTTTAGCGTATCTGAATTACGTAAATGTTTGAAAAAAAATTAAGCTATTCCATTCCAGAGGGTTTGAGTTGAATTTCAGATACGGCGCGCTACGTGTCAATAGAGAAGAGTTGGTGCTTCATGGAAGAAGCGAAGAGATAATTCGTGTCCTGTTGGCTGAAGATGTGAGCGTACCTCTGAGGGCTGAAACCATTTTGGAGGCTCGCTTGGATGGGGGTGCGAGTAATGGAAACGTCTTGATGTTCGAGCCCAAGCTCCATGATGAGAAAATTGGACGGGGAATCGCACTAGGAAAGACCTTGTTGCGTGCTGTGCCGGTAGGGGTTATGAATGTCAATTATCACCCCGTGACCTTGAAGAAAACAACAATTTTGGGACACCACTCGTCATCAGTTTCCTCTGTCATTATGAGTGTACGCGGCAATGTTAGCCAAGCCAATAACTTGCCAGCAGAATTGGAAAAGTTGGTTGCCATCTCGTCCAAGGACATGAGACCATCACTGAGAGAATTTGTCAGGAAATATCAGGACATATTCGATACTGGACAAAGAAAAGGGAGTAGAACAAAGGTCGTTCAGCACAAGATAGACACTGGGAATGCTCCACCTATTCGCCAATCAGCTAGAAGACTTCCAATCGCCAAGAAGGAAAGACTGATAAAATAATCTGTGACATGGAAAAAGGAGTTATGGAATCATCTGACAGTCACTGGTCCTCTCAAAATGTGCTGGCGAAGAAGAAAACGCGATGTTGCGTTGATTGTCATGAACTGAACAACGTGACGAAAAAGGACAATTACCCTCTACCAAGAATAGATGACACGTTAGACACGCTGGCTGATTCTACGATTTTCTTTACTTTAGATTTGAAGAGTGGATACTGGCAGGTAGAACTGGTCCAAGAAGACCAAGAAAAGACAGCTTTCACCGTCGGCTCAGGTTTGTGGCAGTTCACAGTTATGCCATTCCGGCTCTGCAACGCTCCAGCCACATTTGAAAGATTGATGGAGACGTTTCTGAAGACGTATCTGGTATATCTCGACGACATAATTGTGGTCGGTACATCGTGAGAAAAACCTGAAGGATGTATTTCTGCAACTGAAAAGCTCAGTACTGAAATTGAGTCCCAAAAAATGCCGTCTTTTCCAAAAGGAAGTACGATATCTCGGCC
Source organism: Chrysolina americana (assembly GCA_958502065.1). Lineage (NCBI taxonomy): Eukaryota > Metazoa > Arthropoda > Insecta > Coleoptera > Chrysomelidae > Chrysolina > Chrysolina americana. Next base: position 9,613,663 of record OY293420.1, read on the forward strand.
ATGTTGTCTTTGGGAAAGGAGTAGCAATGGATGAGCTAAAAATCAAAGCTCTTAAGGAATAGCTCATTCCAAAAGACATACACCAGCTCCAAAGTTTTCTTGGTTTGTGCACCTACTACCGCCGTTACTTGCTGGGATTTGCTAACATCGCTAAACCACTGACCAGGCTCACAGGAGGGCAAGTTCCAGTGGTATGAAGAATGCTTCCTTCAGGAAGCTAAAGGGAGCATTGATCAACGTGCCAATTCTCCTTCCGAACGAAAAATTCATTTTGGCCTGATGAAACATTTCAAGGAAGATGGATTGGGAGGAACAGTACTTTTATTTGTTGGCCGCCTCGATCGCCAGATCTGACTCCATTAGATTTTTTCTGTGGGGATAATTGAAAGAAAGTGATTATGAAAACGATCACAAAAGTTGGTGTGATGAGATAACACTGGACCAATTGAAAAAAGGATAGAGCATGAAGGGGGATATATTTGATTTGTTTATTTTGGTTAAACTAGAGACAACTCCATAAAACGATCACAACCATGTAACTTCGTACCTGAGTATGTGAAGTATTTTTTCATTCAATGGCTCATTCATCTTTTTTGTGAAGTTCATGCAGTGTCAGTTAAAAAAAACATGAATTTGGAAATTCCTCACCATATATTTAACACTCTATATGAGAATAGAACTTGGAATTTTTATTTATCAAAATCGGTTATTGGGTTCTGATAAAAGCATGTTGCGGTTTCAAATCACAACCACTTTTGCTATAGCAATAATGTAACTGAAATTGATCCGTTTATCTGGTGTTTCTAGAGATTAACTATTTAAATCCGCGTTAATTCTTAACAGAAGTTTTATGAAAGAACTTTGTCCCAAGTAATGTATGACATATTGTCTGATCTATTTTTCTTAACTTTTTTGCAAGAAAAATTTAATTCTTTTAGATGTTTCAATTAATTTTTCAATTATGCGTTCCTGGAAAATTCATGATCAAAATCCCATCCTATTGATTTTTGATAAAAGAATAATTGAATAGGTACCGATTTTCAATCCATAAGGGTGGTTGAAAATTTATAGGAAAGTGGACACATTAAAAATACTTTGTATTTTATATAGCGCGTATGACTTGAAATATACCTAGCTTACTGCTTTTTTGTTTCAGGATGCCTAAAAAATTGTATTGCACAAAATTGTCAAGGGAGGAAGATGTTGAGAAAGGAATAACATAACGAAATTATAATCGCAAAAAAAGTCGTCAAGATTTTGAGATTTGAGTTGAGATCCCTAGAACAAAGTTGCGATATCTTGCTATGGAAGCGGTACCTCGTTAAAAAAAGTGCACCAGGGCGTTGAACAAAACAACATTTTGGAGGTATGTTATCTGTTTCTACTCACTTATTATTATCCCAGAATATTTGACAGAACACAAAACAAACGGAGCACTGCAATTTATCCACCAAAACATATATGTTTACAGGTCAGAGTGAACATTGGAAATCGACAATCACACTCTTCATTTTGGATGAAATTGAGTCTGTTTACGAGTATCAATTATAACATGTGGCTATTGCACTCTTGGGACTCTAAAATTCGTTTAAATTTACGTTAGTGACAACTATTGCCTAGCACAAGTTTGTCTTTGATATAACATTTCATCCCTGGAGATTGTGCATGTTTTGCTGGGGAAGAATTTGAGAGCCAGTGGTACCAAACATTTTAATGAATGAAGTTTATCTTATAAATGTATTTGTTTGGAGACGAGCCACCTTTGAATGATATGTGTTGAATACCCATTCACAAAATTAGGTATACAAAAATGTATTCAAGTTGCTTCAGATGAGATATATCTTGCCATAGTATAATTTTCATATTTGGATGTTCAAGGAAAATTTGCCATAGCTAGGTACGTGCAAATTGCACAGGATATTATTCAGTTAATGGAACTTATCAAAATTTGTCCTGAAACAATTCTTTGCTTAAAAATGGTCCGTTTTTTTCACAGGGTCCGTCCTTACTGCGACTCTAGAGGCACTGCAGCCAAGAAGGATTATTGTGCCCCCTCTGATAATTTTCTGCAAAGGTCAGAAGTCCTTTTTATGACAAGACTAACGATGGACCCTGTGTAAAAAACGCCCCATTTTCAAGCAAAGAATTATTTATGATTTTTCCCAACAATCCTTGTGAATTATTAGACGTATACCTTCTTGAAAACCATAAATTGATGATTTCACGTGATCTGATTAGACGTCATGTGATTAGACGGTCCGGAAATGTAGGTTACGAATATTCTTGACCTATTTGAGAATTAAGATCTTGAATTGAAAAGCTATGTATCATATTCTTTTTTTTTTGCTAATTCGTAGTATTATTCTGAATTCATGTGACACTTTCATGAATTCAGAAAACAGGATGTTCTCTTATTTCATAAGGCATAACGTGGCGCTACGAGTGTTGTGCTACCACTTACGACGTGCACTCGTACGGTATTGACGAAACACCGGTGTTGCCTTATGCTCCGGGGGATATTGAGTTCATTGTGGAGAATGAGAAGTGCCGAATCTACTGGAACTACTCATTCCCCACCCTCAGGAAAATACAAGCCAATATGCCTGATGTAGTTCTCCTCGACCATCAAAGTAGGACGATTTTCGTCATAGAGTTGAGATTTTGGTTCCTGGCAAACCAAACATCGTCCGAAAAGAGGAGGAAAAACAGACTTAATATCGAGACCTACTCTTTGAACTCGGCAGGCTTTACCTAAAACATTCTGTCAAAATGGTGGTTCTGATCATAGGGGTCCTTGGTAAATGATGGACACACTGCTCTCGAATCTAAAATCATACCGGCTTGCCGTGATGCGGCAGGAAACTTAGCCGGACAAATACAGAAGGCCGTAATTTTTGGTTCACCTTGCATGCTCTCTGTATTCTGGTGGAGCAAGTGCCAACTAAAAATGGCCCAGGCTAAACTCAACGGACTACAGAGACAAGCGTGTCTGGCGATTACTGGGGCCATACGCTCTACGCCAACGGCAGCAATGGAAGCCCTTCTCGGTACCTCCTCTTCACATAGGTTTGGAGAGAGAGGCAAGATGGGCAACATACAGACTCTACCAAGCGGCCATTAGTCTACCGCAGGCAGTAGTAGGAGGGTATAACAGCTCACAACATTCTGGGAATGCCCTCAGACATCATGCCTAAAACTATCAACCTTCACACGTCCTACACTGTGGTCTTCCCCGAAAGAGAAGACTGGGTTCGGAATGAAACTGACCTATGTAGGGCAAATGAACGTTGGTTTACCGATGGTTCCAAAACTTTGGAAGGTGTCGGAGCCGGAATATACGGGATAAACCCAGTAGTGAAACGCTCATTCAGTATGGGTAAATTAGCTATGGTATTCCAGGCAGAGGTATATGCCATTGAAATGTGTGCAAGGGAGCTGGAAAATCGACGCCACACACGAAAAACAATAAAAATATTTTCAGACAGTCAAGCGGCACTGAAAGCGCTTGAATCCAATTGCTTTAAATCCAGAGCAGTATGGAACTGCAGAGAAACCTTAAACCGACTGGCACAATGCAACAACGTTAACCTAGTCTGGATACCAGGTCACACGGGCCTAGAAGGAAACGAAATAGCGGACGCCCTAGCAAAAGGGGGGGCCGAAACAACGTTCACTGGGACAGAACCGGTAATCGGTATAGCACATAGCACTGCCAAGAATGTCATAACATCCTGGGCTGACAACAAAAGACTCGAGTACTGGCGTAGTCTACCGGGCCTAGCCCATTCCAAAGCATTTATTGCTTGCACAAGGAATAAACAGGACTCTGACAATATAACCGCCGCAGTGGAGGGCCTGATATGGGCCCACTCACGTTCAAACCTAACCTAACCTAACCTAACCTTGCATGCTGAGGGTACATGATTCTCGTACCCAATAGTCACTTGCCCTACTTGTCGGAAAACGTCGAACAGAAAATAATTCAACAGCTCCAAGAACATACTTTGCAATACTTCCTGTAACAATTACAAAATGTTGGTCGAAAACAGGTGACTATCTGCATACTAATTTCTCGGTTCACCCGATCATCAGTGCAGATCTGGTCACATGAAAAATATTTAGATATTTTTCATGATGAAATAAGTTTGACTTCAAACGAAATCTGGATACCAGTCGGAGTGCTATCTGTGTTCATATAGATGGTTCTGTTGCTCACTTTCTTAGTGGGTGCTGGAGTTATCGTAGGGCCAGTTGGCAAAACCAACTGAAAATCAATTGGATGTGACCGGATCTGCACTGATGATCGGGTGAACCGTAGAACTATAGTCTAGTGCATTAATTGTAGATAGTGACTCATCGGTTGTACGGTTCATAATTTATAAGAAGCAGGTCAAAAAATAGAACAGAAATAAGCTAGGTACTTTGGCTTCAAATTAAGTTTTACTTTGCCACTTTCGTACATCCCCTCCGCACTTTCAAATCCCGTAAAAACAAGAAAATGTACGATGAGTCACTATCTACAATTTAGGAACTAGACTATAGTATGCAGATAGTCCTGTTTTCGATTTACATTTGGTTGTTGTTACCGAAGTACCTACATTCTTGTAGAAAAAATTTGATTCGGTTCTTTGGTAAGCGGTTGTAGAGTTTTCAATGAACATAATTGTATATTCTTACCTTCTGTCAAAAAACAATGTTATGAGAGGGTTCTTAAATACGCATATTTTCGACCCCCTACCAGTTTTGAGATAATATACATCGATCATGCGATGATCAAAAATAATTATTTAATGGAATCACTACACGAAGTCCATCCTTTTTGTTGAATTGAGAAATAATAGTAATCAACATTTTGAGTGCCACTGCAAACGAAATATATTGTAGGCTCAGGAAACAATGATAAATCGTAACAAAATGTTGATACGGACTGAATCCAGACAGAGAGTAGTTTAATCATAATAATACACTTAATTGGTAATTCAATACATATTTTTAACGGTATATTGCACATTTATTTGTCGATTATTTTGTCATGAATTCTGATAATTTTGAGATTGTTTACGAAAATAATGTTCACCAATCACCAATATTTTTCATCAAATTTTGATGGAGAACATTGATGTTGAATTTTGTCGTATATTGTGTACAGGGTGGATTATTTGAGGTATGTTCAGGTTCTTTTAGATCTGTGGTTCAAACAGAAAGGCAATTTAGTAATTGGGGCAGAGAGAAGAACCCCTCTTCTCGGATGGAAAATCAAATTGCAAAACCATAATATGTTGATTTTTCACAAGTGTTGGTTAGTTGAAACATCACTGAAAGAAATAATTAGTCTTTCATTTGACCATACAAATAAAAATTGAGTGGAATCAGATTCGGCAATATGATTGGCCACCTAACTGGACCATTATTACCAATACACCGAATTTACACCTGTGGAAAAAAGATACAAAATTCTGAACGGTTGTTTTCTGGTTGTATGATCTAGAGTTTCATTCACCTTCCTTGTTATTTCCTCTGCAACTTACTATAGAGGAGTGGGGCATCCCTTAAGACACGGTCTATAAAAATTGTACGAATTATTTTTTCGGAAAAGTATTCGCTTCAATATTTGTATATCGATTAGAACCACCAGACGGAATTATTTTGTATGGATGACATCGAAGTTGTTTTATTTCAAATGGAACATCCTGAATTTTGTTGATAGGGTCGTCAAAAAATAATATGATTCATATGAAATACTATTCGTACCCAACTCCAACCGTTTGGGAATTTCCAAAAATAATCGTAATTCCTGCCGCGGGACAATTGTTACGGACTTATAATCGCGACCTAGAATTTTACCATTGTCTAAGAGACAATGATTTTACTCTTCCATCCAAAATTGTCAGTCTGAAATATGTTTGCAAAAAGATTTCTATATGAAATTTTACCTGTTGGAAAAACGATTCTTTTCTTTTTTTGCAGAAATCTGAAGTAAATGTTTCGTTCATTTTGCAAACGATTTCTGTTTTGAGAGGGTTGAAATTTCACGATATGAAAATATCGTGGTTTCTTAAATTCTGAAAGATCTCATTCCATCATAATCACATAGAACACCTTAGACTTTACGGTTTTGAGTTAATATGAGAAACAATCAACTTTTGAAAAGATAATTTCATTACGTACTTTACAACATGATCAACGGGGTGTCACAGTTGATTCCAAAAGAGTGGATATATTTGCCTTATTGCATTGTTTTCGAATTGGCCCCAGCGAAATAGGTACATCTCGTCCTCTACTAGTCATTAGTCAATAATTAAATCTTTAGTATTTGTTTTTCACCGACATTGCGCAAGTTTGCGACATCTATAATTATTTGGTTGAACTCATAATATGAAGTGGTGGTCTTTCCTGCCATGAGCTGTAGATGGCGGAAAAGTGCTTTCCTAAAGCAATATAATTTTTGTCGAAAACTATAAGAAATGTTTGATAACCACCGATTTGTTGTGATTATTTTATTAATGAAATGAAATTACCCAAGCGATTCTTTCCATTCATATTGACGTTTAATTTTAAATCTACATTTCATTTGATGTTTTCTTTCACACCCTGCCACAGCCAACTCAATTCAATTTCTATTATTCTGACATTTCAATTTTCAGCAAGATATGACAAGTTAGGCTGTCCTCAGATCTCATAGTTATGATTAATTGTATGAACAAAAATTATCGAGAATTTGTTGAAAATTGTGAAGTGAGAATTTGCTTTTCACGATTCTGACCAAATTTCGGCGATGTGTCATTTTATATACTTCTTTGGGTAAGTATTTGTTCTGAAAATTGTTAAAGGATTTTGCGGCCGAGGATTGAACTAAGAACTATTCCTTTCCGAGTATATAAATACTGTTGTTTTTTCGGGTATAAATACTGTTGTTTTTTGGAATTGCTTTCTGAAGTTTCACTAGCGCGGGTGGCAAACTTCTTTCAAAGATCGTCCATCTCTTATATTGGTCGCAAGGAAGTGAAACATACAAAAACAGCTAAGTCAGTATCATATATTTTTGAATGCAAAAAACGTGAAAAATCTTTATTGTGGAATGAAAAATCGAATATATGTGAAAGTTATCTAATTAAAAAATAACTCATAACTTACCTTACCTTGTTAATGAAAAACTATTTCGACTGCGGTCGAAAATACCCTTCTCTCCACACATTCTCACAACGAGAAAGAATTATGCAAATATCTGACAGGAAACAACTACTCCCCCTACGGCCATTTAATAAAATCTGTCATTTATTTGTGCAACGTTCCTCATGAACATAACTGCTGATCGTGCTGATAAGTGCTCATTGTGATAAAGCAATTGAATATTATCCTTCGTTTCGTTGGAAATGTTTCAAGGTTTTTCCTCTCATCAGTGCCAGGGTAGGTCAAACAACATTAGAGTCGTCTTGTTTTACCCAATGAACGATATAATATAACAAATTGTGCTGAATACATGAAAGAGGTTGCAGTACTAGAATTTTCGTAATTTCCACTTTGCCACCTCGTATTATAGCTGCTCGCTTCGCTCGTACCCAAAAACACTTTCCATGTAACCCACAGGGGGTATGAACACCAGATGACTGTAATTACTACTAACCAGTAATAAAAAATGGATTATGTGATCCAATTTTCCACATATACTTAGTGATTCAGCCAAGAATTCGCGGCCTTGTAACTTTCTTATTTGTAGAAGAAACCATAAGGTCCCTCATACATTTTTTCAATGGTATATTGAAAAAAATTGAGTGATTGATTTCAATTATCTTCATGTTGTCACGTCAAAGATTTTCATATCACCTTTTTTTTCGAATAAATTGACATACTTTCATTCTAAATTATGATAGAAGCTGTCTTTCTGAGTTCAACCATATAAAATATTATACATTTTCATCATAAAAACGTCCAAAAATACGAGTTTTAAAAGGATTGCTATAGGTCGCCACATCTTATCACACTGTACTTGTTTCTCTGGCCCTATCTCAAATAATGTGGATACAAATATCGAAGTCCTCTACAATATAATACGCCATGAGTGTCAGACGTTGAACATTGTCAGTCTCCAAAGAGAACAAGCACTCAGGTTGTTATAACAGGGGAAAGTTGTGTGGGAAACATGTAGATAATTGAAATCATTCACTTTCAATAAAACATTGAAAAAATATGTAAGGTACGTTATGGTTTTTTCTACAAATAAGAAAGTTACAAGGCCGCAAATACTTGGCTGAATCACCCGGTATATATACAGGGTGTTATTGAGTACTTGTACACACTCCAAAGGATCAATCTTCGACCTAACTTCAAGATAAAAAGTTCATATGAACATGTGTCCGCAAATGTATCGTTACGCAGAAATTTTATTTTCAATTATTTTGAATACCTTTTGCAAAAAATAAATTTTTTGAACATAATTTGATTAACGGATTTTTTTTGAGTTGAGAAATTAAAATTTGTTTTTATTTTTTATGTGAAACGTAGAAGGCGCTGTACGCTATCATTATTTATTTCAATTCATTCTAACTTTTTTGATGGTGAACTTTTGGAATATTTTATATTATATTCTTATTCCTCCACCTTTTCTAAGCAAAAGAGGTATTTTTGCTCAACAACGCTAGAGGCAACCGTTTCTGAAAAATTTTAAAATTTCTGCATCGATGTAGGTTATGGAGTCACTGAGTAGGCGGAGTGAACCTTCTGCATTCTTTCGGTTAAGACTTCTGCCGCATCCCACACAGCACACGACATCCAATGGATGTCCGTTTTACGTCCAGCTCTAGTCCAATCGTCCATGGATGTTTAATGGACATCCATTGTACGTACAGGAAACGGACGTACAGTGGATATTCGAAAATGTACATCCATTGTACGTACATATGATGTACAAAAAAAAATAATTATTTTTGATACATATGATTAATTATCCTGTTTATGCTATTTTGTCTTCATCCCTAATGGAAATGTAATACTTAGATAAAACGCACTTTGTCAGACTATATCTAGACCTTGAGAGGACATTAAGTGGACATTACTTGAAAGTCCAGTCGTAAATATCCATTGGACGTCCAATCGTAAACATCAATTGGACGTTCAATTCATGCAAATGCATTATATAGTTATGGATTTTGAATATTGGTAATTCTAGATTCTTTGGTGTAATAAAATAATGATCGATGACACAGAACCAAAATACCGATTGGTGACGATAAAAGAATAATCAGCTGAAGCAGAAAAAGAATATGTGAGGTTAGATATGACTGCAGTGTTGTGTTTTGTGTTTCAGTTCAGTTCAGGCTAATATATACAATGGTAATGCATGGTATGGGTAAAAAATTGACACCAAGTGCTTCTTCCCATTCAATTATTGTTTCACCGTATTTTAGTGATAACTCCAGTAAGAAGATTTTGTAATTATTTATTCAATGACAAATAATGTTTATATGGGAAATTATATAATTTTTACTTTTATAATATCTACCTAAGTACTGCTAATTATTTGCAGAACACCTTGGATGTCCAAAAAATATCCACAGTGGTTGTTATTTTGATATATTCTGTACATCCATTTCACCAAATATGGAAATACAATAGACGCCCAAAATACGTACAATGTACATCCATTGTACGTTTTCTGGACTTTAATTGTACGTCCATAGTGGTGTCCTGGACGTCCATTGAACGTTCATTGGATGTCCATTGTACTAATTCTGGACATCCACTGGATGTCTTGAACTTCCATATTGAACGTCCATTGTTCATCCATTGTACGTACATGTGCTGTGTGGGATCACGGCAAGTCTGTATCATTTTCAGATTCGAGAGCAGCATGTCCATCATTCCACCAAGTACCCCTATGATCAGACACAGAATGGTTTGAGTCAAGCCTGCAGAGTTCAAAGAGTAAGTCTCGCTATTTTGTTCGTTTTTCCTCCTCTTTTCGGATGATGTTCGTTTCGCCAGGAACCAAAAACTCTATGACGGAAATCATCTTACGTTGTTGGTCGAGGATGACTTCATCAGGGTTATTGGCTTAACTTTGCCTGGGGGTGATGAATGGGTAGTTTCAATAGATTCGGCACTTCTCATTCTCCACAACGGACTCAATATCCCCCGGAGCATAAGGCAACATCGGTGCCTCGTCTATACCATTCGACTGTCGAAGATGGTAGTACAACACTCGTAACTTCGCGTTATGTCTGTGAATGAAGGCTGAGACCGCATAAGCTGAACTGGGTGACAGCAACTGCAATATGGTATCGGCTACCCCACGACATGCTCTGCATCTAGTGTCAGGGACATCTATACCCACCACGTGACTACGGCACTTGTAATTCAGAATCTACCATCGTCGCACTAAATAAAGCTCATGGGGAAAATAGGGAAACATGACACCCAAAAAAATATCTTCCTGTTGTTTCTCACAACCATTTGGTGCATTCGTTTTAATGCTGAGAGATCTCATAAAGTCGTCCTGATGAATGTGAAACCATGAAACAGCTGCCGGCGAATGATCTATCTTCACATTCTACTCTCGTATATGTATAAGGAACTGAATACATATATTTTTATTTCATTTCGAAGAATTATTACTGCAGGAGCAGCGGTGAGCCATCCTGATGCATATACTAAATTGATGAATGCCAGAATATGCATGCAAGCTTTCTCAGTTGCTCACATGAGAGTTGTTGATAGCTTCAACAATCAAAGCTTCAATGTCAAATATACCTTACGAGTAGAGAAATGGCAAATAAAACGCAAATAGGTTGAGCATAACTTTATTGCGAAATTGAAAATGAATGAAGCTAAGGAATAGGATAACATTAGGTACTTTATTTCGATTCTAAAATCGGGTACACATCTCTGCAATATTAGTCTACGTAAGAATGGACAATTGGGGATCTAGACTATTTGGTCGCTTCATTCGATTCTTCGAGAAGTTGTAATACTAAACTCAATTGAAAAAAGCACGCGATGGTCTTCTAGCATATTAAAGTAGCCCAACAGAAAACTTCCCTGCGAAAAGAAAACGTATTGTATATAATTCATAATTATGACTAATTCAAAAAATGCCCAAAGAATTTCTTTATTAAAATGGTATTAAACTCTATTGTTAATTAATACATCATTAATTAAACAACATTATTGTTATAATTATCAGGTTAGTTATCCGTTTCACTCATACTTGGTATTTGTCATGGTAATGAATAGTTCGAAGTTTCTTAAATATAAATCAGTATAAATACATGATATAAAAGTAGGATAAGGGACGACATGTACTCGATCCAGTTAGCATACAGAGTGAAAAAAAATAGCACTTCCAATGGAAGTACCTACAACTGGATTTTTACTTGAAAATGTGAACGCTTTCGTACAAAATACCTGCAGTTTGTGACGGGAAGGAATCAATTAGTAGTTGCCAGAAGTTTTCTGAAAGTTCTCCTATTCAATCACACTGGTCCAATAATCCAGTTGCAAAATCCAGAGGTTCTTACACGTCTTCCTGATGATAGCCATGGACATTCGATGTAAATGAAATAGAGGAGCAAATATTCGAAAATCTCAATGTCATTCAGAACTATACTAGGACGATATTTGACACACTGAGGAACGCCACAAATAGAACTTTGCACGGATAGTCAAACAACAAAGGACCGATGTCCTGAGGGGGTTGAGGTACAACTGAAATACTGTTTATGGCCTAAATCAACCAAAGAAGCGGTTGATCAGATATTATGAAATTAATCTAACAAACATCGACAAAAAAAACAGTACCTATAAGGCTGTCTTCAAAACTGTGGGCTGAACCTGAAAATATCTCTCACAGAACCCATCTGGATTATTTTTTGGGATAAAGATGTCTTTTGTTCCAGTTAACAACCTGGATTCCAGCAGACTGAGCAGAAGTAAACAGTTTCCATATAGTTCTGGTATTTCGTCATTTCAGGTAATTTCTTTTGCTTCAGCTGAAAATCTACTTTCGAGGAGGATCACCAAAGATACTGAAGCATCCAAACTTTACTGGGGAAGGGACTCCGAAATAGTGGTTTCCGACAAAGCTAAGATATGTGTACCTTCGCATTATTTCTTTCTCCAGTTGTATTTTTTTTTCCTTAAAAATGGCAATCCTTATGTTCACTGCCAAGTTGACTCATAGTCCTTTTCTGACTCAGTCTAGTAAACGTAGAAAATAGCAAAATATGTCACTTCAATGAGAATACTAGAGCGAGAAAAAGTGAAGAGCAATTGAATTTTGACAGAAAAATGAGAAAAGGATTGACAGAAAGAAATTGCTGCAAAGGTTTATATTCTTCTCGGAAAGAATATACGTTCAATAACCTCAACGAACTGTAGGAGGACCTGAACATTAACTCAAAGTCCCGTAAATTTAAACTACAACTACAGCCAAAAGATTGATATTTTGGTCAGTAGAGATATAGAGATCTAAAGGACTCCAAGTTTTTTACGGAATTTGATGATGGAGGCAAGGGACTTATCAGAAGTAGAAAGTCAGATAGAACTGAGGCTTCTCTCTGAAGGGCTGTAGAGGCACTGATAAAGATAATGACTGATGATGGAAAAGTCTTTCGGACCCAGTAGGATACTTGTTACCGAGCTCATTACAACTGAAACAATTCGGTTTGGGTTGGGATGGAATGCTTTTACTGGTTGTTCTATTGATCTGTAATGTTTCTGATAATACACAATTCTCAACAACTGAAAAAATTAAACCGAAATTTTCTTGATAAACGTTCTAGCATAGATTGGTTTATAAAAAAATCACTAAAACTCTTGAAATAATAACACTACCTATTCACCATAATTATAGTTACCAAAATCAGTGATTTACTATCATTCGTAATCATTAAGAAGTAATCATTTAGAAGTATAAATCCAGTTGTGAAAATAATGCCGATGGCTGATATCTCTAGTACGCTGGGATTTGGAAAAACTGAAAGCTACTAGTCGTGCACATGACGTCCGTAACACGGCGAACATCGACAGGGCGTTGCTGCATATCGGTACGGAGCTACTATCCAGCGAATGTGAGTATGCAAGAATAGGACACGAAACTTGCCTTAACATTCACTCAATAATATGTAGTACGTTTGGCAAAGAGTTGATAAACCCAGAAAGCTACATACCAGTGATTCGAATATACCACTTTCTATGATAATATAGGCACAAAACCAAGTGGAGGTGCCTAGTTGTAAGTCCATGTGATAACCATGATATGACGGCCATTACAGTTGAACATACAATTAATTCTCGAATAAGTGAAACTACATTCTTCTGGAATAAATCAAATTCCTTATTTTACAATCGGTGATTGCCTTAGTGTCAGATTAATTTTATAATTCATTTCGATGGAAATTGATTCTCATCGTTACTGAATTGATTTAATTTGTGAGGAATTGACTGTTTTGCAGTGGAACGTTGAATTTCTAGCACATTCAAATTCGCAACCACTTGTTCAGTTCATATATCCGTCATTCTAAAGGTTTTCATATTTTATTCGCTTTCGGTAGTTCAAGGTGTAGGAACATCATTCCTTATTCAACAAATTTTTACAATAACTATAACTATACTGTCAAAATACAACTGTTCCAGTCAATGGATCGAATGATAATGAGGAAATATTCTGTTAGGAACGAGTTCTCATATTTGAAAACATTTGTGGTAAAAATTTTCGATCAAGAAAAGGACAAGAGAGCTGGTGAAAAACACAAATGTAGAGGATAGATGGTTAAAAGAAGAACAAGGCAAATAGATAAACAAGATGATAAAGAGAGATTGGTCTAAGAACAGGACTGACTACAGAAAACTTTTCAAAAACAGGTGAACAAGAGAGCTAAACAAAAAAAGAAGAACAGGACCGGCTCTGAAAATTCCACAAGAACAGAAAGACCAGACAGATATCCTGTTTGTCAAATTCTTACAACAGACAAAAATCCAGTGGAATCAACTTGCAGTCTGGACAAAATTTGAATTCCCATTCTACAGGGAACCGAAAGATAACAGTAATGTACATGGTGACTTACAGGGATCCTCTGGTGTTTCGCCCCCATTGTTTATCTTATAACTTTAGAAATTGGCATATTCCAATGATGAAGTGTGGCCTCTTTTACTTACCTGACGTACTACAATGCCGATATTGCATGCCGGTCGTAAGCTCGGATATATAAAACGAACGCTTTTTACCCACGTCAAGGTTACTGACAGGGTGTGCCTAATTTGCTGGAAATCGAAATATGTTTTCCCTTCTGTACTGTTATTTGCGAATTGTTTGACTTTTTTATTTTTTGACCAACCTTTTAAAGTCAAATTACCTATTGAATATCGATTCTTCTCAAAATTTTTGAAAATGATGACTAGCTACTTCGTTTCTGATGGTATCAGCTCAGATCTTGCTAAATAAAAATATTCATGTTCAAAATTGTTACTGAAGCAACCATCATCAAATGTAATTGAAATAGTATTAGTAGAACTAATTGTGATTCATCTATATTGAATGTCAACAGAGGACATTCGTCAGGGTGATCTATGTAGGCTTTGTAAGTAGTTCCATACGCCCCATTAGGAGAAGCACTGTTAATTTTGACGCCCCAGTGGACAAACGAAGTTTATCAGATGAATCTGGAAAAAATTTCCGCTTTGTCTGCGGTTCGAACTATGAACCTCTGGCCTCAGGTCGGACGATATTCCAACGCGCCATGCACCAGCCTTTATTGGAATAGTTTCTGAAACATTGCATGAGTATCAAAACTATTTCCGTTGCAACACTAGGAAAATAAGACATTTCCTTAAGTCTTTGGAATTCAAGATGATTTCCACCGATACTGACACCATAAATGATTTTGGATGAATCCAGTTTTTACCGGAACTATGACTCTGTTCCTTCCTGACAAGTGCAAATTATTAGAGAATCGAACTCAATATTGGAGTGACTAATTATTACAAAATAACAATTATATCGTGATTCAGTTTTTATATCAGAAACGTAGTTGTCTTATTATGGAAAACATGATTTTAGTTGAATTTTTCGGTATTGCCAGTGAAAGTTCTGGCAAGTCTTAGATGAGGATTGGAAAAAAAAGACCATGTAGGTAAGTCATCTGGGAAATTATTGATACCACTATCGTATAGTACTATAGTCCTATGTGTGTGGGAATGTATTGCTATAGTACATGACGTCGCAAGTACTAAAAAGACCAGATACTTTCCATTACATTATTCCAAGTCACTTATCTCAGCGATATAATTATGTTGTTGTTATTTTGACAAATGACGTGATATCAATACCGAATGTAGCTGGTCATCAGAAACAGAGAAAATGTCGAAGCAACAAATTATTTTGATCCCCACATCAAATTATGCACACTCTCATTCATTTACTATTACTCTACATAACTTATCATATATTTAACTTTAATTATTAAGCTGCGAAGTTCATCACAATAGGTTTTAATGCAGGTGGACACCTTTTTTTTATCAATGGGCGAACAAAAGGCAGACACGTGTGTACCTCGAACTAATGATACTCTACTAACTATGCTACTTGCACGTAGTACTGAATAAGTAGTACTCCTCAGTACTCGGGGTGATTCTCCAATTTACACGAGTTGATTTTCAAACGCCGCATGTTTCATTGAAGGCAATATTCAGTTTAACAGTAGGGTTTGGGCAAGTCAATGGAACATGCGTCTACTTCTAGATGCCTTCTGCCTTAAGGATCATCAACTTCATATTTCAGTTGTTGCATAGAAATTGGCGAAGCTGTTCAGTTGTAATGCTTGTTACTGGTGGCTTTGCAACCCATTGACGATAACTCTAGTGGATAGAGTAGCTGTAGCACCAGCAGTTCCTGTTCCTGTTCATGACAATCACTCCATTCAAAACATTTTTGCTCCAACAGACAGACTAATTTTATTAAGAACCGTCTCTGAGAACTGTGAATATACGCCAGGTTGAATATCAATCGACAGTTTTTTCTGTCTGTATTCAATATCCATTAGTTTGATTAAAGTTTCGTAATTGCAGCCAGAATATTGCGACAAATTTGAGCAAGTTACAGAGTGGTGCAAGCTGTCGATTCCGATAATTTCACGAAAAGCAGTGAATATCTCATACGTGTTTTGAAATTATTTGTTGTTTCAAAGGGTAAACGTAAACCTTATGTATTGTTTTGGCAACTGACGATGACTTTTTATGAAATATGTAACTTTGATGCAAAAAATACTGAATTACTCGAAAGACATGGCCACGTTTGTAAGAAGATTAGTAACACGATATACAGCAATGAATTTTAGTATATCAAGGTTTGTGGCAGCAAATAATTTTAAAACCTATTTTAGATTATTAATGTCTTTGAAATCAACCAGATTCATATCTTTACGAAACCCTTCTGTAATCTCCGTTGAATCGATGGAGGTTGATACAACTCAACCTACAAACTATCATTTAATAGATCTTTGTACAGCAGCAATAATTATTTTTTCTAGTGCAACAACTGAAATGTGACTTTTGTGGTGTGACCAACCAGATTAGACACGCCTTTAAAGTAAAACGATGGATGAAGACGTTATTCATCAACGTGCGTCAAAATGTTTCGTATAAATTGAAGAATAGCGCCCCTAGATAAGTTATTATAGCGAGTGAATAACAGGACACAGGTGCATGTCCAAAGTCCGTTCAATGTCGCCGAAAACGTTACGACGAAAATAACAATTGCCAGTGAAAAAACATTTTGACAGATGGAATGTCCCACGGCCCCACAGCAGTACAGTGTACGGTGCAGCGATTAGCAATATCATGCACATAGGTGCCTGCCTTTTAGTTGTTTAACAGCTCGTGAATGTTCCACAGAAAAGGCACATTTGCACATCGCTATTGTGCCGAACTGCCGACACGATCTGCTGTTTTATCACAGTAAACGTTCTCACAGTAAAAGTCTCAATCGGCGTCCGAGTTGGCGTTTATTCGGCCTGAGTCCTAGTCCTATTGAACAATTATATGAGGTGCTGAAAGTAGCACTGCAACTGTTGCGATTATTGTGAACATCGTAAAAATGATGAGGCAAAACCTGTCGACCACCATAGCCGCGAATTTCCAGTCACTTATTACTTCGGCCTCTTCGTCAGCTTTCTTCATTCGATTCGTAATGAATTGCAACTCCCGTAAAATGTACTGCAGATCACGTTGTCCACCTGACCCCGGTATCGTCGTGTCCTCTATTGTCGTAGGATGCCTGATGAATCCCGCACCAAGGTTGGTTGTTATGGTGGAGTTGTTTCCGCCGCTTGTAGCGCCGGACACATTCCTGAAGTCGTCGTCGATGTCTAAGACGTTGGCCAGCAGACTCTTGGAAGAACGTTCTTTCAATTCCAGTTCCTTCATCCTGCTGTTCATCAGGATGGTCTTCCGAGTTATCTTCTTGCCCGGTCTGCTCATACCCAGTATCCAGGGAAGCCACTGGAGAAAAACCGATTTGATCTGTAAAAAATTTGTATTGTGGATTACTTTTTTCAAGAATAAGTAGTATAATACAGGGACATGGTAATTTTACCAGTAGTTGGCTATTATCGTTCCCTATGTTTTTGTTTGGGATTCGCCAGGGCACATAATAATACTAGCCGTCCTCTACCTGTTCAGGATATGCCTTTTGGTACACTATACGAGTGTTTATGAGGAGTATTATTTTATGCTGAATTCGAATCTGGAGCAAAATATGTGTGGTAGCAAAAACCGTTTACACTGTTGCGAGAAAGTTCCTGTCCTATATATTTTAACTTCCTGTACTACAGTAGAGATACATTTTGAAAGCATCAATTTTGATGGCTGTATTTAATACTTGTTCAGTCTGTTTTTTTAAATAATTAATTTTAATTTTGCAGTTATTCTGTTTCATTGAATCTATTGAATTCAGTAATTTTAAACACCGAGCATTGCATTCTGTATGACCTATACGAACTGGCGCCCAACTTTATTGCCATTTAAATTTTTTTATTGATTTGATCAACATTGAACAATATTTTCCAGGAGAATTGCAGTCAAACGTGCAACGATGATTCATTCTGATTACGAAGAAAGTTACAAGAAGAACATTCGTCACAGATATCTTTTGAAAGACTCCTTCAAAACTATATACCCCTTGGTTCAAAGTGAGTACATCCTTAATTTTTATTCAATCCATTTCACTTTGCTGAGAGACTTTCAACAACCACGTTCGTGAACATTTTGAAGACTTTTCGACATGATTCATAAACAAATTCGAATTTCATGAACCGTCTTACTTAAAATAACGAGCTGTGTATCAAGACTATTAACATGAATTCGTTATTATCGACATGATCGTCGTAAGAAACGTAATAAAGGACAAAATTATTTACTTGAAATACATCTTCCTTCACTTAATTTTTATCTCAATAGTTCATGAAGTTGATAAAAAGAAATACTCGCGCAAGATTATATTTTGCTTTCTAGTCATTTTAACAACGGCTCACCTTTCTTTCGAAATGTTCAACGGGTCAGAAAATTCCGATATCGATGCATTTCTATAAGTGTTTCAAAACAATAATGAATGTTCAAAAGTGTCCGATGATAATGGCATTTTGTTGTTTATCTATGCTTCCGGAAGCTGCTAAGCTGCTACTTGGTGGTGATGCAATACGTCAACATTATCAAACTGGACTGAAGCTGTTAAAGCATAAGAAGATACTAACAAAAATTACCACATCATTCACAGGAGTCTGATGACTCAGCAGAAATTTTTATTTGTTGAATCCATGCCCTTGCCCAGTTGGATATAATATATGGGGCGCGGTAGCGTGCAGGTTCAGTTCTCGCTCCATAAGCCAAAGAGGATGAGTTCGAATCTCAGCATTGCCACCGGTCTCGTGTATGGTATCACACGTATTAAAAGATAAGGGCTACGTCTTCCTCTAGCTCGCACAAGTCTCTGACTTCTGAGAGTTACACGTAGGGGTGCAACCGGTTGACGGATATAACAATGTTATAACAACAATGTTATGGAATCTTGTGTAGAAGAATCAAAATAAAGAAGTCGTCGTCATGATGTTGAAACTTTCAAGTATCAGACAAATTGAATAATCTCTGAAACATTTTACCTACCTTTTCCTATCTACTTACCTACCTACAGACCTCTAATGCTCAGGATTATTCCTCTAAAAATAATCATAAATCACGGCTAAAGTGTTTTCACTGTAATCAATTTGGTCATTTGAACGATGATTATCGGAAATTGCAAAGAAAGGACAATCAGGGAGAACGAAAATATTAAAATCAGATCTAAATCTAGACTGCATCAACAAGTAAGATTCCACCTAGGAATTTAAGTAAAATTGTATGTTACGATTGTGACTATCCTGGGGTCACTGGATCCAAATGTTCGAAATTTAAAAATCATATAAATTATTCCATAATCACTTAAAATTTACAGGATTCCTCTATTGTTGAAACATCATTTGAGAATTGATGCAGCTGATTCACTTCATTCACTTAAAAAATTGGTGTTCAACCAATTTTTGCAAGAAAACTTTGAAATTTTTGACACGGAAGAACCTTCAACTGATTTTGCTGTTCATGGAATCAAAACGCGCATCTAGGAATAAAATTACTAGTGTGGTAAATGGAAAAAACTCTTTTGTTCTCAGGATGTACGCGCAATAATACGCAGATGACGTAAATATCATGGCTCAAAGTCAATCGGTGAGTCTGCTCAGAGAATCTAACGAACAAAACTGTAAGAAGAGTGGAACAACGTTGTTTCCCGAGGTATTAAGAGCCAACCCTGGTAAGGCGTATTTGATGTTGTTCACAGAAAAACTACCTCTCAAAAAGAAGTATTGCATAAAAAAGGTCCGAAAATGGAGTTATAATAGACGCCAAGCGAATGTGTAAGAGAACGGGTGAACGCTTATCGCACTAAGAAGGCCAAATGTATTTAGAAGAGCTCTCGGAAATACGTGGGGTCTGACATCCCAGACCATACATAGGATGAATACGGCAATCATTAGCCTGACGATAACGTACGGAACCATTGTATGGTGGTCAGGAACATTGGAGTGTAAGACCAGAAATGAACTAGATAAAGTTTGAAGGCTGACCTGCTTGAGAATGATAGGCACCATGAGAACGGGACCAAGTTCGATTAGGACTGCCATCTCTTCACCTGTACATTGAACATAAAGTATGCGTACTAATTGGCGCCAGTCAATGGGTCAGAGGAAAAAGGAATCATAGACATTTCCTCATTTGGATCGAGGCTCAGGAGAGCTGTGTCATTCTACTAATAGAAAAGAACAGCCACTTCCGAACTTCAGAAAACCCCTTTTCTCTACCGTCAGTACCGCCTGGTACAGAGACGGCTCAAGATCGGAAGGCATCCGGAGCAGAGACAAATGAAAAAGGACTAGCGAAAAAATCTCAATTTCTCTAGGTGAATAAGGCTCAGTATTCCAGGCCTGAAATATCGCCATATTCATGTCCAAGAATATCCCGATAAATTGTTCGGTTAGTGAGACATACTGTCACTGGGATCAAACAATATCAAATCTAAGTTTGTCCGAGTGTAGAAATGTCTCCTAGTGTCCTCGGAAACGATGAGGTAGACAGACTAGCCAAGAAGAGATGAGGGAAACTACTAATTGAACATTAATCCATTTCAGGAATCACCAACAGCCTGGTAGTTGCTGCAGTGGAAGAACTGCTGCGAAAACAGTTTATGAAAACATGACAAGATACACCTGGCATGAGACAATCGAGGCTTTGTATAATTGGGCCTTCGAGAAAACTCGAAAAGAAAATCCTCCCTTCTGGGCGGAATATAAAGGTAATAAGTAGGCTCTCAACGGAAGAGAATCACCTGAACATACACTTGGCCCTTATAGGCATCGTAGATGTTTCCCTTTTTAGGTGCACCCTGGAAGATAACGAGATTTCGTCAAACCTCCTCACAGAATGCTCTGAACTTGTGCATCTGAGAAAGACTGCATTTGGAAATTACACACTGAACCCTGCAGATGTAAAAAAAAATATCCAAGGAAGCTACTGAATGACACAAGGGAAGCTGGCATGCCCAGCTGAATCCAAATATGTGAGTGCATCTATCAGGAACGGCGAGTTCCACAACTGCGTAATTTTTTTTGAACAATTTTGGTCAGTTCTACATTCTGTTGAAAAAAAAATTCTCACATTTGAAATCATCGTGTTTATTTATTATTTTGAACTGGTAGAGGATTCGTAGGAGAATAATGGATTTCATTTGAGGTGCTTCATTTACACTATTATTTCTGATTGCTGACATTGTAGGCACACCATATTCGATAGATTAACATCAATTTGTACCTCGAAATCATAAATAAGTTGAAAACTAATTGTTTACTGACAATTAATGAGTGGCATAAAACAGTGAACTATTGTGAAAGACACATTAAACAATTAAATTACACGGTTACATCAGGAAACTCGTCGAGCACTGACATTTTGATGATGGGTACCGTAATAGAAATTGAAATGTCTTGTTTTGACGCAAATAGCTAGACCTAGAATGGACAAAAATTAGCTCAAGAATTATCCGGAGGGGGTTCATATAGTGTCTGTTTCTGTCATGTTGAGAACAAGCCCTCCTCATTATATATTCATAAGCCTCTTGAAACCCGCCACGGTGAAATGAGATTATGTGGTGATATAATGAGATTCGGGTCTGACATTGCACAGATAAAGACGGTGATCTATTACGATCAGTGCAGGAGCATTGTTTTTTTATGTTGAATGACAGATGTCTTATATTTTACATGAAAGAATGAATGCTTTTCTGGTCTCTTGATATCAGTGTGGTAAACATAATAATAATACTTCTTCATAAACACCAAAGGCATAGCCATCAGGGCGGCAGAGGACGGCTATTATTTTTATTTGCCGTGGCGCTTTGGGGCGATTTACTGATTTTTGGTTTCCACATTTAAGCTGTAGGAAAACCCGGAAAATCTGCAACAACACTCCGAGTGGTCGGTGCGCACTCCAAGCTAGCTCCAGACGTTAAAGTCATTAAAGTGATTAGAAATACACCGTTAGATATTCTAAAAATAATTACTAGAAATAATATGGAAGAATACCTGCATGAGTTATAATTATTTTATGACCTCTAGCATAAAGATATTGCTCAGTGAAGTACCGACAATACTTGATTCTTAACAAGAGGCAACTAATATATTTATTAAAAATCTTGAACTTCCGCACAAACGGAATATAGTTGAAACTACCAAGAATAGCTAAATGGTCCCTTTTCATATTTCTAACTACTGGGTGGGGCAGAAAACAATGTTTGGACAGTAATTAATGCCAAAAATTGGGCCGTACTATCTTGACGAAAATATCAACGATTCAAGATATATCCCATTTCACCACAGTATGATTTGTATCCCAATGCTAATGAATTATCAACTGTAGGGTGATATCTGGTTTGGACACATCGGAATAATCTTTATTTTGCCATCAAATGGTTAGTGAAATGTCCTGAACTGTCATCATAGATTGTTTTGGGGACACGTAGAGAATATGGTTTATGAAAATAAACCTTCCAGTATTGGAAACCTCAAAGTAACAATGTTTTTTGAAATTAAATTATTGACCCTAATAAGGTACAAGTCAACGTGTGTCAAGTTCAGTACTCACCCATTGAGGCATTTCATGGATATCTGCAGTACGGTGATGACAATTGAGCACCACCACCGTTAGCACCACTGAAGACGCAACCATAAACATGATACAGTTGAAATACGTCCCTGTAAAATCCAGCAAGTCATACACCAACTCCTACTTCGATTTGAAAATAAAAACTACCTCTATCAAACGACACTGATCTACTGATGAAAAAATAAAAACTTTACAAAATTATTAAAAATCCATCAAAACATACTTTCGGGTACGTCAGGCATAAACATCGGTATGTCATGAATGACTACGATACACACCGATTTCTCTCCATATCAAAATATAATGAAAACATTTACTACATCACACACACGCAAGCTTTTTACATCAAATATACACTAATATCACATCACGTACTACGATCGTACCCTCCTCAATGATACCACATGAGATAGAATCTTTGAATTGACCGGCCGAGGTCGATTTAGCAGTGCCGTGATAATGGGGTAGTTTTTGTTCAAAATTATCCCATCATTCCATCATGAATTTCATTCTGAGCGAAGTGCAGGAAGTTCGAGAGAACCATTTTCAGTTTTTTGGTCTTTGTGAGTGGCCACGTTTTCAGGTTTGGAATTTGTATTTGAAATGGCGTGAGATCATGAATTTTATGACAGACATCGAATTAACGAGCGATATCTGACGTTAATGAGATATGAGATTAACCACCCTAGCATTTACCCATAATGTATTATAGTATGAGGTGGCTGGAAGTGATTCCTCTTGAACTTCTGTGCAAATAACTTACGATATCGCAGGAGGTTAATTATTGCGGAGTTCTTACAATTTTGAATTAGCTGATCGGCAATTAGACTTCCTCATGGCAAGACCTAGCTATCCCGAACATATGTCGCCGAATAATGAACATTTCATCAGGATACAATCTCAATAATCAGATACATCCTGTTCCTTTTGGGAATAACCGAATCTATGAAACTGGCATTGGAACAAGGTCTGAAATATATTATGAGAGTCAAAGAGGAATCTCAAACTCTGATTAGAAAGTATACAAATGTTTTGCTATTTGATTCTTTTATATTTTGGCAGAGAAAAGTCAAGGTAACTTTAGGTGAAAAAATGAGTCGACCACCTTCTCTAGATCTTTCATCCATTGATTCATAACTGAGAGAGAGAACGAAAGAGAAAGAAAAAGAGAGAGGAAGAGAGATGAAGATGAAGAAAGAGAAAAAAGATAAAGAAAAAAAGAAACAGATAAATAGAAAGAAAGAAGAAAAAGAGAGGAAGATGCTGGGGAGAAAGAGGGAAAGAAAGTGGGTGAGAGAAAGGGGGTGAAAGAGGGGGAAAAAGAGTGGAGGAGAGAGAGACGGACACCTTGAACGAGCCTTTTACCAATTAATTCATTTACCAGAAGTTTGCCACGATCACATAAATCTTCATATTAAAATTGATTGCCACTCTGTCATTACTACAAAATACCGAAAAACTGGTAGTGGTTCGCAAATTTCCTGGCTCTATCAACTCAACTGAACTCAAGCATTAAGAAATCGACACTGCTAGTATATTTATCGCAATCTTCATTATCTTGAGTTTTATAATAGTCCGGTTAGTTTTTATTTTCAGGTTTCAGATGGGATGAAAGCTATAGAATGAAAATCAAGGAAGAGGCGAAGCTTTCTATAAATGCAATTTGAAAATACTAGGTGCATGTTTTTATTATTCTTCAAGGGTACATAGTTCTCATTGGATGGAGTTTTCAAATTTTGAAGAGCTTTGGTTGGTGGATGAAAATTTCAAAGCTTCAATTTAAAGTTTTCAATCAAGTATTTTGACATTGATTGAAGCCTTTGTGATCAACTTTGAGAAAAAACAGTCAAAAAGCAATTAATTTGGTACAATGATCTAGGCAATTTCTTTCACCCTCTTTTCCGGAACTGGCTCAATTCTGTTGTACTTTTCTTCTGAATAGGTGATAATTGGGATACTTGATTCATGTGTATCTGCCAAACAGATAGTCCACAAAACTGTAGTAATATTCCAAGATCATGACAAACAGCAAATAATTTTTTTTATAATTCTGTCGAGTATCTTGTATTTCGACAATATGATGAGACCATATAAAATTAATCTGATAGACTGAGAGCTTCAATTCGATGTAGACATTCTAAGATGTTCATATGCTCGAAATGAATTGTCTCAAAACAAAAGTAGATGAATTAAAAAAATAGTAGTCTCTATTTGTCATCGTCGAGTGATATTCAGGAAGAATATTTCATGAACATCAAAAAATCATCCATAAATTGTTTGTATTTTATCAACCATGTTCCTCAAGAGTGATAACAAAATAATTAAAATTTCTTCCTATGGATGGTCTATAGAAAGAAAATAAAAATGGCACCTTCAAGAAAAGTGAAGTTAGCTACACTACAAATTCATATTTGAACTTATCGTTACGATTTGTATCGCTTCTATGAATTTTTTCTCCATTTTGATATAATTGCGTTCTTAGACAAAATTATCTATTTTCATACCCAACCAAGACGATTTCAAAATGGAAAACGTCATCCAGGGAGTGCCACATACCATTAAATTGAGCTTGGTTCATAATAGTGCAAGATTACCTGGCGTGGTTGCCGATAGATGGGGTGGAAGTTCGTCGAAGAGGTTTTTGATCAATCGAGTTTACCAATACGTTTAGCAGATCTCCGCTTTTCGAAACGGCCGCCACTACCGCCAATCTATGCACGATAAAACCATAATTTTATTACAAACGTCAGTTTGCTTCTGTTGATTTTATATGGTTACGTCATGAGGCCAAACAATTCTGTCGCGACAGACAAAACATGGGGTCTATAGTTGACTGATATGTAATTCTTTAAATGAAGGCTATACCTGTAAAATTGGTTACGTCTTCTCTTATGTATTTATTTCATCATGTATATTGAACGTTGAAACCGCTGAAGAATAATTACGATATACCCGAATTTGAAAAATTATTTTAATTTCGGTGATGATCAAATCGAATATGAAATCAGTAGGACATGATTATAGGGTAATATTGGATCATACTCATAGATTTCGAATAAAGGGTCCAAAGTCCTATTGATATCTATTATATTTTACCGCATGAAACTATGACAGGCCCCTTGCTTTGGTTTTGAAGATTGTATTGTATTGTCATATGAGTGATATCCAAGTATGTTGAATAGAATCTATATATTTTCACTAGTTTCACACAAACCCTAAAATTATTTAAGGAGAAATTGCGAAATATCTGAGGTCATCTGTGTGACCTGGAATATTGATATCAAAATAATAGGTTGAAATTAGGTCATTATACAGGATAATTTCATGACGGCTATACTAAAGTAATTTTTTTTAACGGACATTCATTTGTTTGGCCTACATGAAGAACCAGTTAAACGAAAAAGTTTTGTGGATATTTATCGGTGTTGTTAGTGGTTATGATTAGTTAATAGCATTAATAAATGTGATAGTTAACAGTTGCACTACTTACGAGGAGGTAACGAGTCATAAGATGAACTCAAAACAGAATTAGTAAGACAAATAGTACAAACAATAAAAGAAATAAACATATCAACAACAAAACATACAGATTGATATTCCTAGTGGGACAGAGCCATTTGATACTTGGAGGTGAGAAGGTCTTTGGCAGTCAAGAGTGAGTCTGCGCGCTAGCGCACCCTGAGATAGCGAGTCTGAGTGAGCAGCAAGAAATTAAATTTGCAGTTTGCAGTTGGCATGGCCCATCCTGTAACCCTACTACTACGACAGGGCGATAGGAGCAAGAAGGATGCAGATGGAGTTAATTTCGGGTTGGAGGAGAGAGGAGTTCATCAGTAATATTATTCTTCATTAGATGCTTGGTAGTTTAAACAGTAAAAATTAAGACTGAGAATTTTAGCCTCGGTCGCAGTAGCCAACCATTCACCCCAACACAGTAAGAGAAGCACTAGCTGCAATCACTCGCAGACTAGCTGTGTACTGTAGCTGTGGGTGGGCGAAGTGCTGTTACAGTCGAGTGCATGCAAAGAACGGCCCGGCCTCCCAAAAACTAACGAACGGCCAGATTCACCGGCCGCAGTTAATGAAGTGAGACAGGGCCGCCTTAACCGGTGCCCGTCAGTGTGTTTGCAAATAAAATAAACTAAGTACTTGAACCGAGACTCTAACCTATCAGGGGCACAGCGTCGGACGTCTGGGTAATCACATGCGCCACCAGCAGAGAAAACACGGTCTGTGATAACAGGATAGTCACACCTGCAACAGACAGTGCGTCACGCGAGGCGTCTGACCTGTGACCTGTGCCGCGAAAACGCGAAATTTACTTTGACAATTGGTACAGACGGCCCTCCTTTCCAAGTATCCGGCTCCCTTCCCAATTACAACGTACGATACAAAGAGGAAATGTTTGCGGCTCCCACCCCTTCCGAAAACGAAATATTTCTACTATAACAGCACTTCCGTCCAACACCACTACTGCCCTGAAACATTTCTTCTTTGATCGCAACGCAGTGATTGTCTAAAGTGCCAATGAAAGCTAAATCGAAACAATCGCGCGCGAACACAACAGTCACATATACACAATGATACACATTTCATCAGGCAGAACTGAGGATGTAGCCAGCACAGGCAGGTCAGACAAAGAACGGTTGGTACCTAACAGGGGAATGGCATCAGATACTTGGGGCAAGGTTTCAGCCACGAGGTTCAGGAACACAGTCAACGAGAGCAAGATGGTCACTCCTGCAACAGAATATATCTTGATTACGCCTTTAGAGTGGAAATGGGAGGTATATTTCTTCTTTCGGTAGCTTGGCTCTCCAGACACTGAGACGTCCTCGCCCTAGAGGCTTTCAAGTCATGACTTACCTTCTGGAGTCGTTGCCGTCCTGGGGCTATGCTAGGGAGGGGACAAAAGCAAATACTGGACACGCACGGAAAGGGTGGTGTGGGTACATGCTGACAATAACCGATGTTCAAGACACTAAAGGGGCATTTTCAACGCCCTCCAAGTATCAACGGACAGTCCTCAGGGGGACACGGGGCGTTCAAACAAACGATGCTCCCAGTAGGCCAAGCATACCTATTAACGGAACAGCATCTGACGTTGTTGGTATCTTTTCAGCTACTAGGTTGAGAAATACAGTCAATGAAAGAAGTATGGTGACACCTGAAATGAAGATTTTCAATTTTGAACGAATTTGAGTCGGTCTGAGCCGCAGAGGGATGGTCTAACTGAACGGCTATTGCCATAATCTCGATCTGAAAGTGTACGCGAAAACTGACGACGTTTTTGTGCTGGGAGTGTGTGTTGGAAGTGTGTGATCTGTAGGAAATAACGTGTTGAAACTGAGAAGTCTAGCATGACCCGTGTGTCAAGCGCCACCCACACATCACAGGAATTCAAACAGTGAATGCAAAATACAGCATGAGGCATGTACCTAAAGTCAATTTCTCTCCCGAGTCGGGCGGCAAGGTGAAGCCCAAGAGTGCCATAGATGATATCAGTACGCAGGGTACTATGAGGTTGAAGAAGTAGTAAAGAGTCCGTCTTCTGATCTGGATGGTGAATGTTACGTCTACGTAGGGCTCCGGACAGCACTGGTAGACGATGGTGTTCTTCTTTCCCGGCATCCCTGTAGGAAGGAATAATAAAATAAGTACTGTGTTCTCAATAAAGATATTTGTACACGACAGCGAAAGCATTGAAGTATATTTCAAAAGAGATCAGTGTGAGAAAAAAATGTAATTAGTATTATAGTAGGAGAGCCCACGATGCTAAATGGGGATTTACTCGAGCGTCGTAGAGACCTATAGGATTCTGAAGATTAGATGGTAGAAAGAAAAAAAAGTAATTTGTTGTACACCATTTCACCGGTGGGGGGAGCGTCTACAGGTTTTAAAAAAGTAAAAAAAATGGTCGCATGAAAATACTCGAGCGCGTCAGATATTGATAGTGTATATGCCCCACTAATCTGCCGGTTTGCATTGTGGGGGTGGCTGTAGGGAACGGTTGAAAACGGAAGGGGAAAAAAATAAAAAAAATCAAGCGCGTCAGATATTCAGAAGGAATGTTAAGTAAGAAGCAAGCTCCCATTGAAAAAAACTGACGATTCGGACATGACGCAAACTTGTGAAGCACTAGTTGTGCTTACCCATAATCTGACGATAATTTGGAGGGATTTTCTTAATCTGACGAATTGAAAAAAAAAAATTAATAGAAAAATGATATTTAAATCACTAAATGTGACAAAGGAAATACACAAAAAATCTATTTCTTTCAATTACAATATTCAAGAAAAAATAGAAGAATAAAATATAAACTATAAAAATATTTTTTTCAATCTGGCACCTATGAAAGAAATTGGATTTTATAAATACAATGATGATGACGTTATTCTACTAGAAGATATAAAAGATCATTCAGTCATCATGTTTGATGATGTTACCACACATAATTGAGAATTATTTTTGTTTCGCTCGTCACAGACACACGGATTGTTTTTAATTATGCCAAACCTATTCTGCCATTTCCAAGCAACTCGTTAGAGATAACTGTCAATTATCATGAATAGTCATTTACATGAATAACTATTAAAAGCAAGAGAGGCTTCGAAAAAATGTTCAACAACCTTCAACGACTCTGTTGAAGCAAGAATTGAAACGTGAAATTGAATCACCCCATTCAATCGACACCCAAAAATTGCATCAACCAACACCTTAAAAATTTCACGAACCTACAGCTCAAGAATTTCATCAGATCACTCCCGATGAAGAGATATTTCAGTATTATTCAATTATTCCAAAATCAGACCTCGGGGAAAGTATGCGTCCTGAGATGAATCAGCAGGAACAATACCCCTACAAAAACCCTTTCGTTTCGAAGGTACAGGGGAACAAAATTTGCGACAAGCATACTCGATATTTGTTGAAATGGCCTGCTCGATCCCTAGATTTAAATCCCCTGGATTATTTTTTCTGGGGATATCTTCAACGGTGAATTTTGATGATTTGCGAAATTGGATAATTGATGGGTGTAACTCAATTAGAAACGTCCCTTGTTTGTTTGAAAGAGTTCGGTAGTCCATGACGAGAAGATTGAATGCTTGTGTCCAGGCTGGAGGGAGTCATTTGAAACATTTATTGTAGATTTAGCAATGTACTTTTGATAATAAAATGTTGTTAATGTCGTAAATTTTGTTCGCCCTGTATCTTCTAAACAACGGGGTTTTTCCAAAATCATCATGGGACCAAATATTCTTAGAATAGGTCAAGGAATAAACCTTTGAATTTTTGCCGCACGTTTACCTAACACCATGCATAGATTATAGAATACAAAATTGACGAAACAGTGCAAAAGAATAAGAGATACAGACAAAGTGAAGGGAAAAGAAAGGAGCGGATGTTAGATATGCTATGGCGGAGTGGGAAACACAAGCTTCACTGCAGGTGCACGCCCTAAACTTCAATGACGATTTGTGCTACTTCGGATTGTGGAAATCGGCAGATTATATTTTTTCCATTATTCTGGAATTATTTCCTTCAGACAGATAAGAAAAAAACTCCGCGCTCGAGAATGTCAAGGTGACATTTTTTTTGCAAGCTTGTGACCCTCCCATTCCCTTGTGTCACTCTCAAATCGTCAGATTATTGAAATGCACACTTTTGATGATGTGATTACCTCACCTTACCTTGATCTGACGCGCTCGAGTATTTAAAACGATTTTTTACTAATCTGATGGTCTGTCCTAGACGTGATATCCTATATTAAGGGCTTATACAGTGCGGCTTTCAATAGTTCCCCCCTTGTTAACTTTTGAACGGTTTGACATACAAACATAAAAAAAAAAGTTTGGAGGGTTTCACCCATACTACTTTTTGAAATAAAACACATTGTGATTGCTCGATAGATGTCGTGCCCCCCGCGCACAACAAAAAAATTTTAAATTTCATGAGGGGTCATGTGTCACATCGTTGAAAAGATAATTCATTTCAAACCATTCAAAAGTTATCGTGGTCGGGTAAGAAAACGGATTCAGATCCGCCAGATCCGCACTTATTCTGACATTTCAAATGCATATTGTGAAAAAACAATAATAACAAAAATATAAAAATTTTAGACGGTTGAAAAGAGAATTGAATTACCTTTTCCCACATGACCCACCATGCCATTTAAAATGTTTTAGTCGATGTACCCCCCGCGCCATCTATCGAGCAATCACAATGTGTTTTATTTCAAAAAATAATATCGGTGAAACCCTCCAAACCGTTTTTTATGTTTGTACGTCAAACCGTTCAAAAGTTAACAGGGGGAGGACTATTAAAAGCCACACTGTGTTATGGTGAAGGTACTTAACAGGGTGTTATGTTGATCTGCCGCGCTCGAGTAAATTCCAAAATCCCCTTTTGGGCTCCCCTACTATTAGGTACCCTCCCCCATCTTCACGATGGTGAATTTTATGGATATAATCAGAGAATAGACATTGCCGAGTGTAGAATATCCTTGAAATCGAAAAGATAACTGCATTGGTTGAGTCGGGAACTGTAGATAGCTAGAGTAGACCAAATGACTAAGTGAGGAACGTAGGCGAACATATTAGTTCATATTTCGAGAGTGCTCGGGATCACACGTTCAATGATGAGGCCCTTGTCATTTATAGCTTGCATAAGTCCTCCGAATACTTCAGAAGTAAGTATAGTAGAATCAAACATCTAGCGAATATTTATTGAAAGTTTGATTTTGTCGGTCGTGAGAATGCGACATGAACTGTCCTGAAAGATCCAGACGTGAATAGTTCGAGAACATTCGTGGTGCTGCTATCAGAAGACTCTAGCGACCATCCTGTTGACAAAAATCCTTCTGTACGTGCATATTCAGTTTAGTACAGTATCATATCACTAATCACAAACTCATACGTGGATATTTATTTTCATTAAAAGTTTGCCCTCCCTATTCCGAGCAGAGAACTATGGAACTATGGAAAGGATATACAATGGAATTTAGGCCAGTATGCCTATTTTATACGTACGGACCGCGTTTGACCGTTCAACAAGAGGTGACCGACAAGAGGGTAAGAGGAAGAAAGGCGTTGGGAAGATACGCAACAGTTTTCCAGTTTTCGCAGATGTGAAGAACTTCATCTCACTTACTTGGCAGGTGCCAGGGGTACGGGAGGCTGAGATTTGAAATCATTGGTGTTGAAATTCTTCAGCAAAAGGAATTAACCAACTTGTTGTGAAAGTACGTAGTATGTGGAGGGCAGGGGATGGCGAAAATGGTCCATCGGTGTCTATTTGCCTGGCTGCAGCCTCCCCACAATTACTACTATTACTACTTACTCAATAAAAAAATTCAGATAGCTAATAAGAGCTCAATGAAGTACCCAGTTGTTTCGCGCAAATTCAAATTGAGTCAAGGAATGGTCGGGGTTTATATTTTTGATTGTTGAGATGCAAATGAAGGGAAATGAATTAGAATTATTTTAATAAAATTTGTTACTATATTTCGTGAGGCTGAGTTGAATCAGAGGCGATGTTTCTGATAATTCGGTAGACTGTGCATGCACAAATATTTTTTTTCTCTTACCTATTAAATACCATTCCCCATTTGTTATAAAGTCCGACAAGTCCCCGCCTTCTTCGGAGTTCAGGACCAGGTCAAGCTGTGAAAAAGTAAGGAATGTAACTAATGTCATGGCTGATAATCATTTAACACTTCAAACAATAACTTATGAACCAGAAACCTCTATTGGTAACCAATGAATGAAAAAGTCGGATTCAACCCCGGGAGACTCCCAACTTACATCATCCCCAACTAGGTAAATAACTAGTCTACCTAGGTGCTAACATGCATACAACAACACTATGGAATAATATACCATGTAACGTTCATTTACATACCTAATAAAATAAGAAAGAGTTAATTTTCCACTTATTTGGCAAGCTATGTGTATAACTTTCCGTTGTACACTTCGTCGAAGGTGAAATCTTCCAGTCTTCATCTCGTTTTATCTCAGATGAAGATATTGCAAAGTATTTGGCATCTTTGTGAATATTTCCAAAAGCTACTTCAAGCCTCATACAAGACTTCGACATAAGTGATCAACATTGGTTGGCAAAAAAGGAACACGCACACACCTTATGGGAAAAAGTCTTTCGGTGAAAATGTCTCAATTTTTGATATGTTGTAGTTGGAGTTTTACTTAGAATGGTTCCAGCTACAACATCAAAAATTTAGCCATTTTCACCGAAAGACTTTTTCCCATAAGGTGTGTGCGTGGTCCTTTAATCATTTTCAATTGTTTCACTAACCTCGTATTAGTATACCATCTGGGAAATCGCAATGTGCAGAAGAGGATAGCTAATAAAACCGATGCCTATATTCAGATCCCCGGTAATAATAGCGCCCTGAATTCATACGTGCGGCTTTTAATAGTCCCTCCCCCCTAATTAACTTTGAACGGTTTGGCGTACAAACATAAAACAAAAATCGTTTGGAGAGTTTCACCGATACTACTTTTTGAAATGAAACACATTGTGATTGCCCGATAGATGGCGCGGGGGGCACATCAACTAAATTATTTCAAATGGCATGGGGGTCATGTTTCACATCGTTGAAAAGATTTCGATGGTTGAAAAGATGATTGAATTATCTTTTCAACGATGTGACACATGATCCCCCATGCCATTTGAAACTTTTCATCCGATGTGCCCCCCGCGCCATCTATCGAGTAATCATAATGTGTTTTATTTCAAAAAGTAGTATCGGTGATACGCTTCAAATGTTTTTTTTAAAGTTTGTACGTCAAACTGTTCGAAAGTTTACAGGGGAGAGACTATTAAAAGCCGCACTGTATATATGTTTGTACCTTTAAAAAATGCGTGGAAAAAAATTATTGATTTTGAAGATCCTTCATTTCTGGATAGTGTTACATAAATGAAGAAATCGTGTCATATAACTACACTGATCCTGATTTGAATCTAGTGATGTCCTGATATTTATTTCAGAAAGATCTTCAAATATTTAATTGATGCAGCCAATACTTCATGAAAATCCACATTGTGGAAGTACTTTCATTTGAAGAAGCCATTGTATGGCGAAACAATTTATATGCCTAAGTCATTAATGTTGAAGTTTTATAATAAAACTATATATACACGGTGTATTCTGAATGATATCATCGATTTCAAGAGGTGATTCCGTGTCCTATTTTATGAGAAAATGTTAATATAAACGTGTGTCCTAACTTGCTTCGTTTCCGAGTAACAGGGTGTCAAATGTTTAACGAAAAAATCAGTTTTTCATGAATTACTCTCATAAGTCTTTTTGCAGAATTTGATTAAACCTGATGTCTCTGTTAGCAGTAATAATGCGCTTCTTTTCATGAAATTATATTTTGATTTTTGATTCCAGTGGCGTCGCACCCCTCTGCGATGTCACTGGAATCTCCTTGTTGATATTTATTGAAAAAAATGATTATACCTCACTATTTTTCGATGAGTTTAATATTATTCGGAATGTCTAAACTTTATTGAAGAAAATCAGTGGCGTAGAAATCGGGAATTGCATTATTATAGTTCAAAATGTTGAATGTTTTTTCCAGTTATTCGTCGCTATACACAAATGAAGATTTGTTCGGCTGAATTAGATGGAAAGTTTGGTGAAAATCGGCGAATCGACGTAAGTCATCAATAAAAAAATCAACTTTTTTCGTAAAACTTTTACACCACGTTCTTCAGATCTTAATTTCATAGAACAGATAAAAAGCTTTTTTCTTAATGGAATGATGAAAACTCAATGTGTTGAGGTGCTGGACCCCGATAATGGAAAAGGTAATGCAAAGTAGGTAGGTAAACAGCAGAAAGTTAAGTTTATGAAAGGCACTCTCAGAAGTGAACCTGATATTTTCAAAAAAGAGCATTCTTGTTGTTCCTGTTGTCGGTCGGTGGCTCAGTGGCTAAGGTCTCTAGCAGTGGAACTTCTAGCTCGCATCAGACAGACGTTCGAGGCTTCGATACGGAATCTTTTTTCTCAAGTACACGGGTCTCTTTAGGTGGCCACATGCCTTGTGAATCAAGAGAGATGTGAGTTGCCTAGATGCCAACCCGACGTCTGGTGCTAGCTTGAAGTGCGCACCGACCACCCGGGGTGGTGCTGTAGGTTTTCCGGCTTTTCCTACAGCTGAAAAGTGAATACACCACCGAAAACATCAGTAAGTCGCCCCGGAGCTGTACGGCAAATAATAATAATAATAGCCGTCCTTTACCCGCACAGGCTATGCCTATGGGTACACTCTACGAGTGTTGTGAGATATTTAAAAAAAAAATTGGGTTTTGTTTATATTGAATTCCAAGCGGTATATTAAAAATACTGTAATTCGCCAAACTCTACTGGATAACAAAGAAATGCAAGGTTATTTGGTCAATTGATTTGTAATAATCAATCGGGTATCGCTTTTCATTACTAGTGTATTTTATAACATTTTTTCTCTGATGTCCCGTACTTATTTCGACACAGTTATTCAATAAACCGAATGAATACGTATTATGTAAAACGTTATAAGATTAATAAAGTGAATTCAGCGAAACGAAATACAAAAACTCGTGTAGCATATTATATATTTCGTAACGATTTCAGTCATAACACTCCTCTTGAATTTCGGATTAATATTCTTGAATTTCACCCTACGGAAATATTGTTACGCTTTCTTGAAGTTCAAAAAAATGAAAACAGGGGAGATGAAATAGTGACATGAGTATCCACGGATTATATAATTGACAATTAATGACGCAAATAATGCAGATCAGCAAATGTATTTGCGTGGCATTTGTAGAGAATCCACAATTATTAATGTCAAACTCATCTACACATCATCATGTGTCTTATTTGTCCCGTATTACTTTTTGTATGATGTTGACGGTTATGTTTGTGCTTTCGTTATTTTTCATCATGAGTTTGGCTATTTTAGAGTCAGTACTTCATGTGAGTCAGTCGGTGCCGTTCTATAGGCCCTCTTGAGTGCCCTGAAATGTCTGGCTATTATTGTGTCCTTTCGGCCAGCACGAGAAGCTTAATTTCGATGACTTGTCTTTATGTTTTTGATCTGTTCCACCAAGATCATTACACTGTTTATCAGTCTCGAGTATTTCAGTGATTTGATTTTGTTTTGTTATCTGTTCATTCTGTCATAGTTCGTTGTATGTATTATGTCCACCTGGTTGTAAATGCGTGTGTCATGTCTAGGGTAATCATTGGCATCGGTGATGGTAGGTAGGTGCGCTACGACCAAATCAGGTTCATTTGGGATACACCTTCTCTGCTTCCTGAGAGCAACCCCTCATGGCCCAATTCCACAAGGAATTTGAGCATTGTAAGGAGCTCTATATGAGGGATTTCCTCCACTGTTAGCTCATATAATTCCAGATTGTTCAATCTTTATTGAGGTACAACTTCACATTCCATTAGAATACGGTGTCTTTGGTTTTCTCCACAAAACATATAAATGCCGTTCTTCTCCGTGCCCTGAGACGTTCTCCGAATTTACAGTGATCCGAGAGGAATTCTTTATAAGATTTCTAGATCTCTTCTAGTAAGGCTAGTTAGCGTTTTATCCTTTCTCCGTTGAAGTTGCCGAAGAGGTATTTAGCTTAACTCGGACCCGTAAGTTTCTGCCAATGCATTCTTCTCATCGTTTCTCCTCTTCATCAAATTCTTTCTGAAAGTAAAAGATTTCAAGTCCATAGAAAGGTTCTGTGGACTGGGAAGTCCTTTGCGTGCGTGTTCATTCATTGCCATCTACTCTGGAATTCATTTTATTGTTACTACCCATGCAGCTCAGTCAATTTGTACAGCATTTCCATCTTCAAATTGATGGGAGGTAAGCTCAATGCTTTGATGGCGGCTTGACTGCCAGTTTTCATGCCAGTCATTTGCTGCATAATTTGCCTGATGTTGACAGCAGCGAAAGATGGCCTGTGGCCTTGCACATGTCTGGGAAGTTTTCATGTTCTGATGCTCTGTTGTATACCTGCAGCAAGTGTGTTCCTATTTTATCGAAAATGTGTGGCTTGATTTGAGATGCCATTTCTGCTGCTGTTTCATTAGGTCTTCTGTCAGTTCATCTATGTGCATAAGATGTTCCTGTATTCAGTTTCGTTGTCATCGTGTTTAGGAAAGTATTCGTTGATGATTTATGTGTGTGTGTGTGTCATCTTCAGTTTCATATTCTTTTTGTTCGTTCCATTGTAGTTATGTAGTGACTTTTGTCATATTGGTCCTGATGTTAGTTTATTCTTCTTGTTGATTCTTCCGTTCACCAGATTTGTTTTTGTCTCGTCTTTGATTTCCGTAGTTGTGAACTTCCTGCAAATGACACAGTGTGAAGTCTTATCCCAAGGGAAAAACTCAGAAAGTAATGCGTATCAGTGGCTGAAAGTTATATTCAATCGAATCACCTTGGCCAAAGGGTCCCTCATGTTAAGAAGGTAATCGATACCCAACTCTGGATTGATACAGGAATCGGTCACGTGGATGATCTCTTTTCAATGAATATCAGGTGAAAGCATCTACAAAGATATTGAGGATTTATTACTTCAACTTTTTCAACCGATTGTTTGTACCACTTCGTCGAAGTAATCCTTGTGCGTAGCTTTTGGAAATAATCATTATAAGCGAACTGCTGCTTGAAAATGCAACACGCCAGCTCTCATCCTAGCAACACACATATTTGATGGACATAGAATAAGAGAGGCGACTTGGAGATGACAATCGTGAATGACGATAAGCAAGTAGGAAATGACTTGATCTAACCTGATTCTTCGGAATGATGTAAATGGGTAAATAAAAAAATTAATACAAATTACATTACCTCTTATATCTAGCATGCTGAGAAAACATGGTACAATCGGGTGAATAACTACAGAAGTATCATTTTGGTGATGTAAACCTTCTCAATATTCCTGTCTTAAAAGTGTTAAGTGAACGATTTATGGCGGTCAAACTTAACAACACCAACCACTATACTTCAGTGACCGTACCCAATTTGTATAACCAAACACTACCTCAGAAACTAGATTGGTCAGACATAGTGTGCCTCAGGGCTCTGTACTAAAGCTATACTGTTCTTACTGTACTTCGATGACTGGCCAATCTCAAGATTGATGGTAGTTTTACTATATTTTCAGACGACACGACTATATTATGACGTGGGACTGATATAAACAGCCTTCACTCGAAAATAGTTTGTGATATAGTTATTGGGAAAATGTAGTTTCACTCCAATTTACTCACTTCAAATTCAGATTAGAAAAAAAATTAGTAAAACTCTGAGAACATTGAAGCAATAATAAATATTTGAAAATATTTCAAGTTTTCCTGCTGCTGTGGTTGTGATAATTTGAAGCAGATGTACCGCTTATCGATTCCGATATCAAAGACAAATTTGAGAATCACCCGACATCATTGAAAAAACTGTTTTTTGTGTAAACAAGACAATATAACGTCCTAATTATGCCGGAAAGCATTTGTTTGCTAGTATTACGACTTCTGGAAAATGACACGTCTTAAAAACATTCAAGATTAAAGAAAACACAAGCATAAATTAAGCTTGGGAAGAGAGATCGGAATTACAGGTTTCCTTTAATATTCCGAGGAAAACAAATCTGGTGCTCGAGAGAAAGCGAAAGCCCACTTGGAACAAGGGAAGTATTGGCTTTCACAAACATGGTCGCGGGAAACGTTTTATATCAGGGGTTACATGAATTGCTCTGAATTAGTTATTTCCTTTTGAAATATTAATGTTTGTGTGGTTGTAAGACTTTGGTTACTGGGTACATTTTATATTTATGTGACGAATTGAATATTCTGAGAATTAAACAAAGGCCAATTTTATTGTTACAGGGGGCTTGAGTTATGTCAGTATTTTATAGTCACGTGTGTGATCCCCAAGCACAGTATTGGTTTTTCAGAATGGTGAATTAAAAAAGCTTCTAAACCTATTTGATTCATTCCAGCTCGTTTCAAAAGTTGATCAACCCACAAGGGTAATGACAAATACAAATGGTGTCGCCACCTCCTCAGCACAAATGATAGAATGAAATCATAAAAAAACATATATCACGCAATAACCAACAGCGAAGCTCTCAGGTCCTCCTACCTCTTGAACTAATTCAAGAATCTACTCACTTGCAAAATCTTTTTTGTTCACGGGAAATTTCCGGTAACCAAAATATGCACAACAGATAGAAAGAAAGGAAAAACCGCTTTTGAGGAATACCGAAGAACATAAAAAATTCACCACAGTAATTTAATCTATAGGGCAGAAAACAAAAATGAAAAAATGTTGGAATTTGTAAACATGAAAATTAGGAGGAATATACTCCATATCTAAGATGACCCAAAATTAAATACATTACTACCAGTGATAACGTTTTTATTGCAAATGAGTTTGGTAAACTTTTTGCAACATCTGTTGTTGAATTGGGCGAGACCATTAATCCTACAGTCGAAGGGGGTGTACTAATTGGCAGCTAGTTGAGAACTACATGGTCATATCCATAAAAATACTGAGCTCGTTTCCGTGTTGGATACTGAAATTGCATCAAATGAACTGGTTCGAGTAATTTACGACAAGTTTTCTGAATCTTTATCGGGAAAACTTGATCTCTTCGGAATGAGGGGACCTGTAAACTAATGAATTGTATCGATCACAGAAAATGTGAAATTCATTGTAAAGGTTAAAAAAAGGTAATCTGAAAGATTTGATGTTGTTCTTGGGACTACACAGGGGATTATTCTAGGACCACTGCTATTTCATCTATACATGACTGACCTTCCCTTCCACTTTTTGGAGATAATATTGTTCATGTATGCTGATGATACAACCGGCAAAAACTACAGAAGAAGTCAATAATCAATTTAGCAGAGAATGTATATTTGCAATTTGCAGGCCCTTATCAAGGAAAATAAATAATAAATCTTACAATGAACAACGTACAATTAACTTTTGAAAATGATAAAAAAATTTTAGGCACAAAGTGGATAGCGATATGAGATGGAATATCAACTACATCTGCTCCAGTATGAACAAATGCTTTTTCGCAAATTTGACTTTGGAATAAAAATCTTAATAAAATTTCTCTCAATGTTACTATTTTGCAGCAGTTCATTCCATAATGCCATTCAATGTTATATGGTGTGGTCAAGCCACTCAGAACGACCGTGTATTTGTTATTTAGAAGAAAATACTTCGAACTAGATTATGGTACACGTTGTAGTGAAACCTTCACAAAAAAAATCTAATTTTAACTGAGAATAATATTTTTAGATTTTTGGACTAATATTGTATATTCGTCAACATTTTGCTGATTATATCGAACATTGTGATGAACATTCATATCCGACAAGAAATAAAAAAAAAGTAGAAAATACGACCATAATTACTTCAAAGGAATCTCCGACAGGAGCCGGTACGGTTCGAAATCCAATCAAATCTTTCGAATCTACCAAACGTTTCAAAAGTAAACGCAGGGCTTGTTTAACATCGAACTGCTTTTATCACTTCGATGAATTCAGTAGTCAATAAAAGTTCATGTTTATGTTGAAATATTGTGTTCATTATTGTCTGACTACATGATCCAGTTATATTATTCATTACATTTTTCAAGAAAGAGCTTATCTCTAGTTAAGATATTTTCCCGTTGTCAGAAGGTTTACATCAGCAAATCCATATTCATTAATATTTCATATCATACTTACTTACTTTCGATCAATATGCAACACTGTCTTCATCTTAGATGAAAAGAGGTGAACTGGGAATATTTCAAGAGTGTACTATATATTAACGGAGCATACGAGTAATTTGGATCTTTATTCATCATTCAGAGAATGTTTCTTACATTTTTGCTTACCTTTCTGCATTTGGAATGCGTATGAAAAGGAAAACTTTCTCATATCGAAATACCGACAGTGATATTTTTGTCAATAACAAACAATAGATTGAATGAAAATACGCATGCGAGATGACATTCATCTTGGAAGGTAATTTTTCGCAGATTCATGAGGAATAAAAGAAAACAATTCGCGATTGCAAAAAATGCAGACGCAGCAAAATTCTTGTTGTTTTGATTTAACCACAGGACCCATCTGGGAAAATTATAACAAACTTGTAATAATTTCATAAACAAAAATCGGACCAAATTTCTGTCT
Source organism: Chrysolina americana (assembly GCA_958502065.1). Lineage (NCBI taxonomy): Eukaryota > Metazoa > Arthropoda > Insecta > Coleoptera > Chrysomelidae > Chrysolina > Chrysolina americana. Next base: position 9,654,599 of record OY293420.1, read on the forward strand.
AGATATTGTTTTTCCTCAAAAACTTATGGAGGATCTATACAACTCAGAGGGATATTCTGAAGTATACTCAATGTACTCTGCCCATTTCTTATTTGTTTCGGACTTGACCTCGATATTATCAAACTTATAACGTCATCAGTTTATATTGATTTGAATTGTATCTGTTTTATGCGGTATTGGAAAACGGTCGAATCTGAAACAGTTGAAATCGTATCGAGCTCCTATAATTAAATATAAGTTCATGAAAAAGGTACGGGAAGATGTCGAATTACATTTTTCCCATCTGTAAATAACCCGTTGAACAATATGATGTCAGTCTCATTGAGATATTCAGATGGGTATCATCATTACTCCACTGAAAAATTACAAAAAAATGTTGCTGTGGCTTGTTGCCGGAGACAGCACTCAGACTGTACTACAATTTCAGAAATAATTTCATTTGGTATTATTAATTTTTTTGATGTTTTCAACGTTGATTGTCTGTATTTTTTGGGATTTCAACCTTCCAGTCTGAAAATAAAAAAATGTTAAACCAAGAAAATCTATACAACAGTCTTAGAAATGCGGATAATATTAATTCGATGATACTTATTTCAGTAAATTTTGATAGAAGAACGTATTGAAATGCTGAAGCAGTAGGTCGCATAATTTTTCAAAAAGTCATCACTTCGTTGATCTCCTACAGTTAGTTTAGGGTTTTATATAGGTTGAGCATAGACCAGAGTACAAGTACATAACTCAGCAAATTTTTAAAGAATCGACTTGAAAATCTAGAGAATCAATTTCTCCCTGAATTCAAACACGGAATAATCTACCCAGAATACGAATAAGGGATAATCCATACAGTCAATTCAGAATCATTATTTTCAAAAGTAGTAATTAACATAAACCTGCAATACAGTAGCACACCGTATTTTATCAGAAAAATATAAGTTGGAGTCGTACCGAGTTTATAAATTTTTTAGAATTCGAAAGTTACTGGTTATATTTGTTTACTACAGTAAGTGGTAGTATCTTAGATATCAAGAGGGTTTCAAACTTGGCTATGACCTTGAAATCCAATCCATACCATACACCGTTGAGTACTTTGACATATCGAACACACTTACTTGTTAAATTTTTGGTCAAAGTTTTGCGCAAGGCATATTCACAATCGGCTGAACTATAATCAATCAAACGAAATGATTTTCAGTTCTGTTATTTTCGAAACAGTTTTTGTGTCTTAAAATTTCTGCATTGTCTTATGACCATATCAAAATGTACACATTTGAAGCAGGAAATGATTGAGAAATATCTTCACCGATTGTATTCATTGGTATACAGATATGGTAAATATTATCGGCATATAGCGTTCCCAGTACGTTTGGTTGATTTTTGGTGAAGCCAGTCGACCAGTACATAATATAATAAATATGCGCCATGGAGAGTCAAATATTCAACTGGACTACTGTTTGCCTCGAGCACAATGCACGTGACAGTATCAGTATATCAAACTCAGCTGCGGCAGTATTGGGAATGCTATATGCTCATAATATTTTACCATATCTGTATGCCTATGTTGGGGTTGACCATATGAAAATTCACATTGAATAGAATGACTTGAGGAAATCAGTAACCACAAATATTGGTGGAGGAACCAGTTAACAGCTTTCAAATTACCTCGTAGAGCTACTTTTTGACAACCGCTGGAAAAAATAATCTGCGAAATAATTATCCCACAATTGCCAAGCTTGAATGGAACCTCAGTTGATAAATGAATCGTGGATTATTACCACTTATCCTGGTCACGCTTTATATTCCAACCATATTCTAGTACGCACACTGTTTTACATCCCCGCCAAGCAGAATTGGTTCAGTCTCTCTGCTGAAAACTTTACAAGGTTAGGGCGGGAAAATTGGCTGGTGATTTCGGAACAGTGTAATTAGGACAAAGCGGGGGTGGTCAGGTGGATGATTCACACTAGGCATATGCGATATATACTGTATATACTTTTTTCAGAAAAGTTGATCGTATCGGAAATTTTGTGCACGACCACGGTGATGATTTGGAATTCTCTGATGAAATAATGGCAGTGTTCAGTCTGAATTCCTCTTCAAGAGGCTGTAACGGCGCATTTCATAACAAAGTTGAATTATTATAAGATACATATTCAACTAAGCAGTATATGGCGTATAGCAGTATCACAGCAAGGTAGAAAAAACCTCTACCGTCGTTATACCTTTTTTTTTGGTACTAGTAATAAAATTATCATTATTCATGCTGTGTTCCCAAAAATGAAAACAGTTGTTTTAAATTATCTCTCCTACTAGGATATAATGAAAAATTAGCTCCTACTAGTAGAGAAATGTATCTTCTCGGCTTAAAGACAGCGTAAATAATATCTTCTAATACTAGTAGTGAAAAAATTATGTAATGTAATGAAAGATGCGGAAGAAACGTTCAAAACAAAATCAATATCCCAAACAAATATGAACATCACCTTCAGACTTTGAAATCTCACAGTCATCAGAGTTTCAATGCCATATAAAATTGCAGTCCGGAATTTGATCGAAAGCAAGTCTTGGACTTTCCTATTAAAATTTTTCCAAAACAGTTATTACACTTCAGTTCACCTGATAAAAATGATAATATCGAGTGATTTTGTGCAATATCAAATAGGCCTAGTGAGGATACATTTTATGATAAAGCGTTGATCTGGAAGTTTGCAAAGTTCGCAGCAGAGAAATTGAGGCACTGTGCTCCATGCAAAATAGTAGATCTAATGATACAGTCACATGGTTCCCTAAAGGTTGATGTGTTGTAGAAGGCTGTCATATTCACAGGAACCTCGTACTTTCATGTGTGTATATTATACTTCATTCTTGAAGGATATTCAGCGAATATTGTTGATGAAAGAGGTTCGATAGATGAAATTTTATTATCACTATTATTATGTGTTTTTGAAATGAAAAATATAGGTTCGGAAATATGCTTAAATTTGTGGAATGTCAAGTACAGCTTTCGTCCAAAAGCACCACATGTAAAACGTTTTCATTGTCAATTCCTCTATAAATTACACGTGCTGAAACAAGTAAAACTTACTCGAAATAGCTGTTCACAATCTGCAGTTAAGCTTATATATTGTTGAATATATGATGAAGTTTATAACTTTTGTCTAATTTCCACTAAAACTTCATTACTACCGCGGTTTCGGCTTTTACACCATTTTCAAGTATTTACTAACAGTCCTAGTTCTAATAATAATGTTTTCGAGGAAATGATCTAATGAAGTTTTCCACGTGCTCCATATTCTACTCAACATTAAACATATTTCCGGATAAAAACCACAGAAACAATGAGAATTTACTACTTGAAAATGTGTTCTCATAATTGAGTGAGGCTCTCTCCAAAATTTCAATTCGTTTGATATTCTCGGTAACAATTAACTAGAGAAATATTTTCTGGAAAAACTATTGAATAGCTCGTACGCAAAGACCACTCTGAATTTATGTTCTCTATATTCGAAATTAAGTAAGACGGGATTGCGTTCATAGTGGGTGACACCAAATTATGGCAACTCTTGTAGTTTTTTAATAATCATACTTGAAATTTAGTGAAGAGGAATGAAAAGTGCATTATTTCTGAAAAGATAAGATATTTCGATTTAACCGGAGTTTATATCAACCTTGTTTTCCCAAATGGGACTTGGCATGTTTTCTATCGACTTATGGTTCCTTGTCAAATCCTCTACCCAACGATATATCATACCAGCGCCGTATATTTTCTGGTCAAGTATGCCATAAAATCAGGAGAATTATTGGATGAGAGTTAATCGCAATAGTACTGCAATAGTAATTTACACTCAAAACAAGGGGTTGCGTTAAAACTATTTAGAATTATTGGAAATTGAAATTTCCCATACTTCAGTTTCAATAAATTTTATTTTGGAAATAATTATTTCAGTACTGCCTCATTGTTAATGAAGAATATTTCTCCTGTTTAAGGCTCACTTATCCTTGCAATTGAAATGCTTACGAACAAGTACAATATATCACTGACAGAAGAATAAGATGCCGACAAAAAATACTTAGGATTCCATATGACACCCGGAGTCATAAGTTCAGAATTTTCAAATACCCTGGGAACATCATTTTCACAAACTCTCTCCACTTCATCATTGATTCTTTATCATTGCATAGAGGGCGTTAAAAATAAACCTATGCAAGCTCGATTTGACTAGACTCTTCAGCTTTGGCTAACTTGATCAGATTTTGATGATTGATTGGTGTTAGAAAATAAAAAAAAAGAGAATCGAATCGTCCGGATGATTTTTCTACATTTAACGAAGATGCAAGCGACATAAGCTAGACGATTGTGGTCAAGCCCAGTACTTGCCGAATTCTTCATTTACATGAAGAAAGTATAGACCCAACCATTACCAGCTGGATCAACGCCATGCCATGAACAGAACAGCTACTACATCTCTACAAGCTGAGGCCATTCGGTTTCATTCCACTTGTTTTCAATGGTGAGGTCATTCCATTTGTAGTGGAAGCGAAATATTTAGGTATCATCTAAAGCTCGCATGGAACGCTCTCTTGGAGAACGTTCTCTACCAAACCAAATTTCTCATTTGGGACATGTTGAAGGATTTGTGGAATATCTCAGGGTTTAGTCCCCAAACAAATCCACTGGATGCATGTGATGATTATTAGACCAATAATCACAAATGGAGTGATCGCTTAGTGGTCGAAAGCTTCACAGTGGACGGCCTAGGCAAAGCTTTCCACTATACAGAGACAGGCCCGCCTGGCGATCACTGGAGCTTTCAGCACAACACTGTCAGCGGTCTAAGAATAGCCTCCGCTATAACGCCTACAACAGTCAACCATGACCTACCCTATACCTCCCCAATTCCAGATAAAGACAAATGGGTTCTGCAGAGGGAGTATCTACTAAGTGTAGACAACTGTTGGTTCACAGTCGTGAACGTAGAATAGAAATTTTAATCTGGCTAGAGTCCTATGCGCCCATATTACCGGGAAAAACTCACGTCATTGAGTTATGATCAGATATATTGGAGAAAATCCATGTCACACACAAATCAACCAAAATGCTATTCTTCTTCTTTCTTTTCAGTCAGTCAAGCAGCTTTGAAAGCACTTGCCTTATGCCGATCAACATTTGAGTGTGGAACTGTCAAAAATGACTCTTCTCAATAGGAAGATTCTATAATCTGTCTCTGGTCTGGATTACAGGCCTTTCTGGCATGGAAGGCAATGAAGCTAATGAGTGGACCGGAAAAAGGTTTAATCGGACGAGAACCTTCACATGGTAGTTCTTCGAGTGTTGGCAAACAAGAGATTTCTTTCTTGGAGACCCACGATTTTTTTCACGAGTATTACAAGGATTCATCGATGAGTTCATTCAACGATTCGCTTTAGATCACAACCTTCAAATTTGGTTATTGGATATCACTGGGTTAGTACGTTTTATTGATATTTTCTTGTCATGCCATCTTTCTTCGTATGAATTAGTCTTCCCATACTTCCTCCTGTCTGTTGACTTGTTCTTCAGTGAACCCTCTGACGTATCTTTCCGCTCAGCAAAAAAAATACCAGAGGAGCAATTGAGACATGGCCAGCATTAAATGATAACCCTTGACTGCCCTTCTACAATAATGGATTACCCTCGATAGGACTCAAAAATAACCACTATGGCATTATCTTATTACTCGAGAATTACTCTCAGCCCTACAGTATATCATGAACAAATCAGAAAAATCTACCGGCTAACAACTCAAGAGTGATGATAAATATCTTTTAATAAACAGACACAATTGATCAATTTGGAAGCCGTGAGTTCATTGTTCTCATTTGGTATATTGGAAAACAACCGTCTTGCGAGCCAATCATCGCGCCCTCTCGTTGATTGGTGGATTTCACCCCGAATCAACGTTTATATGGAAAAAGCCATGTTAATCACTAAACAGAGGGAAAACGAATTTTCAGATTGCTCTGCTTACGGTCCTATTCGGTTTCGAATTACAGTCTCAATTTCGCCCTACACGCTTCATAATTGGATTTTTTCGAATGATGACGGATGCTAGCTCGTTTGGAGTTCATGCAGAGATTGTCTCTGGAACATTCCGCAGGATCGAAGCGAGTGCCATTTCGAAATTATTCTTCGTAAACTATGACAGCAACCCAATCCGACACGTGAGCCGACAATGAACTTTCACCAAAAAATCCATATTTTCAGTGTGTCAGCTTCAAAACTTTTGCTCTGAAGATTGAAATCAGTTTTATAAAACATTCGATTCATCAAAAAGGAGGGGGAACCTGTTCAGTAGCAAGAGCAGTTTTCTGAATTGTCTCCTAGCGTTCGATAGAGACACTTTGCAAAATGGTGTATACAATTGCTGAACGGGTTGAGATAATTTTTTTGTATGCAAGTGAAAATAGCTATGCTTTAGAAACGGCTACTGCGTTCAAAGCAATGCATCTGGAAATAACTTCAGTGATATCTAGGCGAAATTTGAATTGAGTTCTGTACAGAATATCAAGGCAAAGCAGCCCAGAGTTCTGGATGAAGAAGCTCAAATTGAAATTTTGGGTGAAGTCTCCATCTCTCCAACAACGTCTCTTCGCACACGTACTCCTATTGCAATTTGGTAAGAATTTGTGTTTAGGAGAATTAGCGTATTGGCAGACTGCTCTTAGACATCAGGAGTTGCTCAACCAGAAGTTCTAGAAACATTTAAGCTTGATGATCTGCTTTGTCCATTTTGTGTGACAATTTGAAACAGGCAGCATTAGCTATACGAAAATCTCCCATAATGATGATTGAATGGTTTCGCAGGATTTAGTCCAGTTTGAGTGACAGAAATTGAAGGCGTCAGCGTAGGATGTATCATTAGGTGATATATAAAGACAGGTGAAACATCACAGCGGAGTCTTTCGACTTCGAATTCTCTTCACGTTGACATGAAGGATTATTCTCAGAAGGCAGACACCACCTTTGGACCTGAATAGACAATGGAGTTCGTTACCAGGAACCATATGGAAATTGCAGGTGGTTGAATGAATTCGAGTTACTGTAAGGGCCAGAATATCATTTTTTTTGGCTGTAGGTGATGGTCAGGCAACAAAAAAAATTTATTGACTACGCTAACACTTCATCAGAATAAGAGTGACAAATCTAACTTCATGCCTTGATTGCGAATAGGAAAAAATATCGAAACATGCCCCACTGCAGTATCTTTTCATCAAGAGATTACTCACTCAGCAACAGTCTCAACTCACCCCAGCTTATATGGAAATAATTTCCTTCGGGAAGATTATCAACAACTTCGAAGTATCCCTACGTTTAACTGAGAATTCTCTATTTTTTTCTTTGCAGCTAACATCCAGAAGTTCGAAAATATTACCAACTCTTTTCCTTTTATTCTTGCAGGGTCCATTTACCATGGCAACTCTGGAGGCACTATAGCCAAGAAGGAACAGTACAGGGGTGGGATTCCATGTACCATACAATTCTACTCTTCATCAAATGAATGAGATGAAATTATGGAAGATATAGAGACATAACTGTCGATAGTAGAATTCTATGGTACACGAAATCCCACCCCAGAATGTTTCACTTTATGTTTTTCCAAGATACAGAATAATCAATCGGTGAACCAGTCCACTTTTTAGACACAAAACATTTATTTGAGGTATCACAAACCGATCGAGGATACAAATCGAGCAAATAATGTTGATCTTACATAACAACCGACCCACTTACTTCTTTATGGAAACAATTAAACCGTATTCAAACTTCTGGTGTTCAATTCCATTACTCTGAATATTCACTTCATTCAACTGAAATATCGTTTTCCTTCTAGGAAATGGAGTTGTTGGTTTAATAATATCCCTAACTCACGCAAAAATAATTGAATATGCCGTAAATCACTTCCAATCAGTCTGAATGTTTTGATAATTTCATGAATTGTAAAGACCAATTTGCTTTCATGAAATTAACTGATATTCCTCCCAGTTATACAGTGTTTCAAATTTAAAAGTTGCCCGTGGAAATATTTTGGAAATAAAAACATATGCCAAGACATATCCAAACCAATATTACGAACCAACTTCAATAATCTCCGCCTCCCTGCCCCAATAACCCCCAATTCAAAAGTTCACCCAGCAATCCCCGTTTGTGATACATCATTGGAAAGTTGGGATATGTCTTTCAGTGGTTCCCAATTTAGGGCGTGTGAGATTGTTATTGGCAAAAAACTCAAAAATACCTAATACCAACCCTTATTAGGTGATTTCAGAGTAAATCACCTGGTTAGTCTGCTATCAAGGTCATTTTGGCATTTCTCTTGCAAAGTGGTCATTTAAAAAAGCTTCAAAACAACAACCGATGATAATTCGTCAAAAAACAATAATTTTCGTTTTTGTCCAAATACTAATAGAGCGTGTTTTCTAACTCTCGAAGGTCTCGCGAAAGATTATTTGGCATTCTGGAATAATGCGATCCTTAAGTTATTCAGTGGAGTCTGGTTGTTATGAACTGCTGAATTCAGATAACCCCAAGTAAAGGATCCAATAGGGTCAAATCTGGAGATCTTTGAGGCTACTTGAGGTCCTCTCTTTGCAATCCAGCGGTTGTTATGGAACCATTGGGTCACAGGGCTGTAAGAGTGCAGTGAAGCGCTGTCTTGTTGGTGATGAAGATGATTTTCGTTTGAGACTGTTGCCCTATAGATCAATTTGATTCCCCAGCATGTCCGTAAATGAAGGCTCCATTTTTTTATATTTTGGTTTCCACGAAAAGGAAAATTCTGTAAGGTTCAGAGAACATCGTGATTGGTGTTCCCGAAGCAGCGAGTTCCAGAGCTTTGCCCTTCGTTGGAAGAACGAGTCCTGTTCCGCATGTCTACAAAGTGACATGGAACGCGATGGGACCGCAAAAAATGGAACGATTGATGAAATTTCAGAAGAGAAACGTCCATGGATTATCTATGAAGGAAAGGCCGATCGCCAACCTTTCTGTGGTGTTCCAGAACGGGTCGAATCTGTCACAATCTAAAAGTTTCAAGGTGTGTTTAGGGGCTGTATTCTATATATGGGAACACTATTCCAGGACAGGTTGGCTATGTGCTTTATAAATCATATCAGTTAGCGGGAAGTGAAAGAGCTCTCAGTACGAAACAGAAAATCTAGTTTTCAAGAGGCTTTTTTGTAATGACATTGAAATGGGGGATTTCATTGGTATCGATACTCCTGACATAGTTGAGATGGACACTGTTAGATCGGATTTGTTAGAGGAAAGACTAAGTTGTTGGATCCCCATTCTAGAATTTTCATCAGGTCCATATTTAAATCGTTCAAAAACGTTCTTTTTTGGCAATAATTTCCCACAACCCCAAAATTTGCTATCACTGAGCAACATTTTAAAACAGCTTTCGAATGATGCATGATGGGATGCCATTTGTACTTCTGATGGGGTGGAGAAAATGAGAGTTTCATGGTTTGATTCCCCCAACCTTGCCTTGAAACGGGTTTTGGCAGTTCGTGATATACGTTTTTATTTCCGAGATATTTCCACTGGCAACTTTGAAATTTCTCTCGGCATTAGCTTGCCCCACTTGGGCCAAGGACCCATCAGCCTTGAACCTTCTCAGCTGTCAACTCTCAAATTTGAATCTTATCAAAACTGAAAATGAGTATTGCTTTTTCTGGGCAGGTGAGAGCCCGCCCGCTGACACCCGTAGCAGGGTAGGAGTAGCATTTAGCAACCTATAAAATGCACTATAACTCTCTCCCAATATCCCTTTTCGCTTAGCAATAGTTTGACATTTCATACATTTATCTGTTATAGCGTTCTATACATTTTTAATACGATTCAATATGAATAAATGTTTGAGTTTTTGGCTTTTGGCTTTGAGTGAAGCAGTTTACTGGAAATTGAATTCATGAATCTATTTCTTCAGTTTGTATGCCAATAAAGAGACTGAAAATAGTCCCACAATGAATCTTATTTCCGCCACAAAAGTGAATATTCAGAACAATGGTTGGTAGAATCATTGTTGAGCAAGTGTGTTTTGTTCGTTTTACCACAAGTCTTGAGGCCTTTCCAGAACTCTCTTCATACCGAAATACTTTTTCCTACAAAAACACCAAGAAATTATATATATAATTTGTTCAACCACAACAATGTAACTTGAAAGGTTGGACGTTTTTCTCAATTTGCAAATAGCTACGCAAATGTATGTATATGTAATTGAAACGGCTCGGTTTGATGTGTACAGGGAGCGCCACAAATCGCTTTGGAAATCAAGGAAAATGTCGCACAAAAGTTGTTCGGATTCGTAAAGTAATTGAACATATATTTATAGACCTGCTTGTCACCAAGAAATAATTGAGCTCGTTACGGTAAGTCTGTGATCAGCTGAGCACAGGCATTCTGTTCCATCGCAACATTCATACAAATTATTAACACTGGATGAATCTTTTCTTCAGTAACTTTATTAGATGATGTTCCCAAGGAGATGTTTCTTTATTTTCAGTTGCAAGAATTATGTTCTAACGAACAATGAGTGGTCTTTGATACAGCTATTCGCAGTTCGTCGTGATTTTTTCCTCATACAACAATATTCAGCAACTCCATTTATTATGTTATTTTTCTCGCACGTGGAAGTTCAAGTTCAAGTAAATGTGAAACCCATATTACACAATGTGTGTCACGATTGGTTTCCTCCATCCGCATTTATGCTCTCTGCATTAAAGGAACTTCCTGCTCGTATCAGAGCCAAGACTATCTTTCGAATGGAGTTCAATCAAACCAACATGAACGATTGACATTTTTTAATAGATACCATTCTTCATTTGATGTTGATGAAATCTGTTTCTTTCAGTTCAGTTCTGATACAAGAGGAATTATTTATAATAAATATATCAGAGAAATGATTGGAGAGAGTAATAATGAACGTATTGCTGCAAACTTCTAAAACGTCTACCAGCAACACATCCTGACATATGAACAGGAGAAACTTTTCGTGATTTCCGTTATGTAATTGGTTCACAACCGATGCATTGCAATTTGGCACTATGAAATAAAATTATTGTTTGATGAAATTACGAATTACTTGAAGTAACAGCCACGAAATAATCAATTTTTGAATATGAATGTGACAGTTTGATTCAAAACCAAATAACATTTTCTAATTGACATTTTGATTTAGTAAGGAAAATTACTGCCTGTGAATATCTTCAACCAATGAAGCAATTTCAAATAAATAGTTTATATATAGCTAGGTTTTGAAACGCTCGAATAGAATAATCATAATTGCTTGAAAAAAAAATCAGTATAGAATTAGTCTAATAGAGCGGATTGGTTTTCAACAAACATTTGGCGAATTTCTAGTAGTGTTTTCATGAAATTGAGAAGTGAACAAATTGAATCGGTATTTTTATGATCAAAATACCAGAAACCGCAATATTTGTTATCTCACTGATTTTTTTCCTCTGTGTATAAACGCTTCAGTTCGTCGTAGCAACCAATTTATTCAACTGAAGTACAATGAATTGGGAAAACAGATAAATAATAATTCGAGAATAAATAAGAAAAACTCGACCTTCTTGTAACCGAAATGAAAGAGGAAGAAATTAAGCCCAATATCAGTCTAGGAGACATTTTTACTTTAAAAACAAATGAGATTTGTAATGGAGTGCTTATATTTCCATTATCCTGATCTGAGAGGAAAATATCTGAGTATTTGAATAATTTCAGTAATGGAAGAATATCTTTACTGGATATCATGTGAATGAATATACATATGCGTATTAATAATTTTTTTTTGCATTTGTGATGACTGCTATGAAATTACCATTCTGAAATCTAGTCACGAAGAGTAATTTTTATGTTCAATTCCACTGTTTTTTGGTTAGAGAGACTGAATATATCGTATATACAAAGAACGCCGATACAAAACTTCAAATCAAACTTTCATTGTTAAGTGGCAGTGTTTACTTCCAAATGTTCGTAATATAATTTCATCAGTATTTCATTTCATAAGCAAAATCACAAAGTTCATCAGTAGTGAAACGAACTGAGGAGATTGTGTGTCATTTGGAACCCAAATTCGGACAATACTCAAAACATCTGAATTCGTAGAACAGTAAAATAACATCAGCGGTAATTCCTGAAATGGGCAAATAAAGTTTGGGAACAATTCCTTTATTCCAAGTTTGTATAGAGCGTGAAACTTTGAACTATCGTTTCGAATTTGTTGTTGTTCTGTTGATGGCTAAATAAATTGTTATAATTTTGAACTCTAAACCCCTTTCAGCCTTTCCTCTCGCTGTCGTGATCTACTGCCACGGTTCAACTGCATTCCATTCGAAAGTTTAACACAACTCCCGCAGAATGAAATTCAGTTTACATCTGTTGTCAGTGAATATTTCATTAACTAGTGAGTTATTATGGAATGGCTGTCGACTCTTCAATAGTACAGCGTTTTTGGGTAGTTTGTCAAATAAGTAATTTTAACTACTTTTCGATCGAAACGGGACCATAGCATATAGCCAGTGATATATTTCAATGATTCCTAACAGAGTCATGCGATGGAAATTTTGAGTTAATGTATGCACTTCAATTATTTTTTCGAGTACTGAAAGAATCTGTAAGCGATATTTTCCCTGCCTTGTATGAGACGAATTTGGAAATTTCTATTCAAATAGAATTCTATGGTAGGCTTCATTTCTGGATTCATATCAAGTATTCACTAGAGTTAGTGTCGATTCAATTCCCTACAATTCCAGACTCTATCAGGAATAGGGTAGTTAGATTTCCAATTCATTTACTACAGCTGCCTCTGCCGTAAGAGACTTTTGAATACAGTCCACCAATTAGTCTTGCTTTCCAACAGAAATTCTTGGATCAGTAACATAAATGATCGATGAACTTCGAGGACCTTTTACTTAATCATGTGAAGGCTAGTTGTCCGCTCCACTAGTATACGCAATGCAGGATATAAGGCATCCGAGAATAGCTGATACCGTTCCAACTATGCCTTGGGCCTTCCTCTATCTTCATTTCACTTCGTCCTTGAAACCGCACAGGAAAGAGCATGGGAAACTCTGAGTGAAGAGAGCTTCTACTGTATGTAACCTTCATCGTATAGCCTCTCGTAGAATATTCAGTGAAAAGTGTGAGTGAGAGTGGTCCAGGTAAATCTCGACCAGAGCAGATCTGGAGAAGAAGTCTTTTGAATGCCCTCAACAAGAACCATGGGTCTATGAAGATAAAATACTAGATACAAAATACTGGATTACGATCGCAAGCAATTTCCAGGGAAGAATAAAAAGAAAAAAAAATTAAATACGTTTTCAGAAAACTAACCTAGAGGTATATACTAGTAAAAGAAGTCCAGAGGAACTGATTCCTCCCAAAGCATGAAAGATTGACAATATTGAGTATCGTTGGGTTGCTATAGATTTCAGCTTACCCGTTATTAACATATTGAGAAAGAGAAAAACAAATCGGGAATCACCCAGTAGAAATTACATGAAAGTCTGACATAATTTGGTACCCAGATCTAGTAATATAAATTGGATTCACATTGGAGTACTGCTTCTTTGGTTTAAATACGAATGTGAATAAAGTGGCAAAAGTAAAAAAAAATCTGTTGCATTTTCAGTAATCTTCTGATGAAGCCACCATAGTAAAACGTTGAAAATGGAAAGATGAAATGACAGTGTATTTTCAGAGGGCTGGCAGGTGGAAGACAGACCATAGGACATGACCAATTGTCTGCCTTTGAATATATTTTGGAATACCTATAGAGAGGCAAAGCTGATTGGGCATATGCAGAGGCCGTACGTGATACTGTATTTATGAAAATATGATGAGAGCTGATGTGATTGGACAGATCCACATTGTTAAGAAGTGACGTCTAGTGTGGAAAACTTTGGGGAATATAATAGTCTTGTAAGGGCACGATGGAGTGGAACTATTCTGGGTCAAGATGAGGTGGAATACGAAGAAATGATAATGCTAATAAACTTGCCAGCAACATATCGAAATATATGTAATTACCTTCAGGCAGATTATATTTTCTTGAAAATGCTGAATGTGAGAAAAAAATCGCTCTTTGATAAAAAAAGCATACAACATCTTATACATTATCATTCTAGCATTTTGCAAAAGTCATGGGAAGGCACAAAGCTGCTTATTAGTCCCATATATATTGGTATTCCAATTAATTAAGCATCATTGATTGGAATACTTGAAGTTGTTGTATATGTATTTCATATTTATTGACGTGGCCATAATCCTTATTTCAGATAAATAAAAAAAGGTTTTTTAAAAATTATTCTTTAATACTCAAGTACTTATTTTTTGTGAAATTTGTTTTTACGAATCACCTAAGTTTTTGGAGAAAATCCTCAAAAGCAGAGCTTGTTTGAGCAAGGAAGATTCGGGAATTACAATTTATGTAAAAGTGATTTCCAAACTACTTTAGCTCAGTGGAAGGCAGTGGGGATCGAACCCACTGAGTGGGAAGCAAACGCTTTAACACCACGACTACTTCACTTCGTATATTAATATACATGAAATGTCAAACTCGTATTGAATTTTATTCCGAAAGGTTGGAAATACTCAAAATTCATATTAGAATGACTCTGCGTAGTATACTCTCAAAATCTTTCAACTGAATTGTGCAGATAGTTTGTAAATAATCTTTCCCATCAACTATTATATGTGCCATCATTTGATTTAACAAAATATTCCACCGATTACAAATTATCCACACTCTATACCATTATTTGAAAAGATTCTTATCTATGTAAAAAAATTCAAATAACCAAAGAATAATTCACGAATTGAATTGTGTAGAACAAGCCTTATTCCATACTTTTGTTGCCCATCCCCTCGTATTTGCATTATTCTGTGCACTAGTGCCGTACCCTTCTTACTCTTTCAAATATTCAGAGAATTGTGCGAATCTAGATTAGAGCGTGTGAGAGGTGTAATGTTTTTCGCGCGCGTTATTCTAACCTCTAACATTTACCACCCTAGCAACTAGGCGTGCACATATGTCTAGAGGATGTTTGTCGCAAACCATTAGTGATTGTTAGCTGTGTGTGACCAATTTAAGGGCAGCTTGCCTAATGTAGGTTATGCATCTGTTCTGTTCACTAGGCATGAGATTATTGAGCATTAACATTACCAGTTAGAGTAACGAGCCAAGCTTCCAACCCATCTCTTTCTGCCTTTTCCTTTTTTTCTCCTCCACAGCGCTTTTCTTCAAGTTCTAGATATTTGATAAATTAAATGACAGAACTGTTTGAAATAGGTTCAAATTATTTATTGCTTGAAACATATTTGCATGTGACCAATTTTTCGGAAGAGTCGATATTAGCTTTTACTATTTGGATGATAGAAGCTAGTAAGAGAGGCTCTTTTCGGTCCTTGAAAAATTTTGGTGAAGAAAAAATATGACGATCCTAATAAGCTCTGAAGTTATGTTCCGGAGCGAGCATATTTTGAATGTACCTATCACCAATTCCTGCCACTGGAGAATCCATAAAAGTCTCTTTATGTTTGGATCCATTTTTCATTAAAATGGAGTTTCAGGCATCGCTGTACCCGACTTTTGCAAAAGTTCAGGTTTCTGTATAGCGTTAAATATAAACTAGACTCATTTCAGTTCCAGATTATGGATATTATACCAGTGACGCTAAAGAAGGATATAGAACTTTTGTTTATATCGAGTATTACGGTGTCTGAAAATGTAAGAGACTGGTAAACAGAGGTATCATGGAAAATCGTTTATTGGAGCTTTGAACATCCATTTATCGAAAATTAATCGAGACTGACAATCATCGGCTACAGTTTTTTGTTTAGCGTGCTTGAAATCTATACATTGTTCATGCAAGCTAGAGTGGTAACCCCTGTTTATCATTCACTTATGAATGAACCGTATTCATTATTGGTAGAGGTGTATACGCAAAAAATCTGGATTGATGATTTGAAAGTCAGAAGTTATGTGTTCACAGAAATGCCATTCTATTGAATTAAAACTCTTCATATCAACTCATGTTTGAACTAAATGTCATCGTGCTCTGTACGAAAATTGGTACTAACATATACAAACATGTGTACATTATTCAGCTTTTCTTGTTTCATATAGTTTTGCCAATATCGAACAATTATGGCATTTTCTGTAGTGCTTTTCAAGCATGGAACAATATTGTTCTATTACGGAGGTCCAATACAATTCAGTTCGAGTATTGATCCAATGTTGCCGTCAGAATGTGATAGCAGTGTTACGACATCCAGATTTAAATTTCTAAATCTTATTAGATTTTCAAATGGGAGAACCTGGGAACGATATACTCGTGTGCTGAGTAGTGTCAGTATTAAATTAGGGAAGTAGAGTAGACAGTGTCGGACTACTCCTAAGATAAGTAACACTCCCGTTCTCTTGTGAAAAAGAATTCTTTA
Organism: Chrysolina americana; assembly: GCA_958502065.1. NCBI lineage: Eukaryota > Metazoa > Arthropoda > Insecta > Coleoptera > Chrysomelidae > Chrysolina > Chrysolina americana. Next base: position 9,671,082 of record OY293420.1, read on the forward strand.
TCCTAGATAATTTCATAGAGCAACGTAAATCCTTTACCCGCTTCCAAGAAATATGGCTCGTCAATGACACCGATTGTTTCATGATATTGCTTCAATGATCAGTATATACTGAAAAAAACATTATCCTCAAGGATATTTCTTCAGGGGCAGTATAACTACAATATGATTATTGAAGTGTCTTTATGGATTGAACGCTGAATTATTGACCAGTTCTAAAAATGAGAACAGACAATACCTAGGTAATTGAATCACACGAGTTGTATCGGTTTCAAATATAAATATATACCTATTATTCTTTCGACGCAACAGACACATAACCTATACGTATAACAAACTGCTCTTGAAATTGTTGCCAAGACCGCTAGCGACGTGAAGCAGGACAATTCCTGCGAGAAAAAAAAGCCAACATTGCGCGAAAGTGTTGGTGCAGTGTGGATGAGAACTTTAGTGCAACCATCTATACTACTTGACATCGTGTGGCTTTTACAATTTTCACTGGAAAATTTTCAACATGACTTATAATTAATTGGTCTTGACGAGTTTCTCATAGCTGGCTTACTCCCCTCTCTCTCTGAAGTCGGATAAAATGACATCCAAATTTGCTTAACCGACTAATATTAGACAAAGACTCCTGTAAAATCAGTTTCAATTCCATAAACATATGCTTGAGAGATGGGAAGACTTTAAATTTGTATACAATCACCAATTATTTTCCTTTGTCTCAATTCAACGAATCCAAGATGTATTCAAGTGCTGGAACAAGAAACAGGCACGTCATTACCTCAACGGTATTTTCAGAAAACTTTTGTCTCCGACTTGAATCTACGCTTGAGGTAAAATTTGCCCTATTCTTCAATATGTTTTCCATTTTTTGAAAACCTCTTGGATTGGCCACAAGAGTATAACTCTGGACTACTGGAATGATTCTTGATTGTCCTTCACAGAACAATTCATTTTTGATCAACAGTTTTTTAGATTGCCCCTATTGTTTGAAGAAAGACACACACTGACGATAACTTCACAAAAGTGAAATTATAGTTGAAACCAATAGTATATTTTATGAGAACTTCCGGAATGAATATTCACATATTGCTGAAACTATTTTTATGAGGAAGATTCATAATGAGAGACAGACAGTGACGACTATTCTATCCGATGGAGCTTATAATTTAGAACATAATTTGGTAGTCATTCTTTGTTTTGAGTAATTTAGGTCTAGGTAATTATGGGACCTGGTACTAAGTTCTGATATTTGATCATGTATTTGGTTTCGTACGTCGATTCAGTCGTTGTTTGTATGTTTGAGTGTCGTATAAAATATAAATGCCGCTGTTTAAAATTTCGAATATCTGGTTCGTCATTTACTCTGAATCAGAATTATATAATTGGCTTAACTATACAGTAGTATTCACAGCGAAAAGAAAATGGATAGAAAAAAAAACTAGATCAATGGGTAAGTGTTCAGCAACTAGCCCAAGATCGCTCACAGTTTTTCAACTGCACTTTTACCATCAGAAATACTCGAACTCTGGCGATATTTGGAGCATTATGTGGAAAGCTTCGACATCGTGAGGATAACAATCTTTGCACTCCGAAAATCCGGGAAAAAACATCACATAACCCTTGAGTGCTTATATAATTTTGCTGATGAGCTGAGTAATCATTGGTATATAAATTGCTCAATAGCCCCTGTTATCTGGGCAAAGTTTCCATCTCATAGCTGTACAGGTCGCAGCATTTTCCGAATGGCTTTGTCTAGAGGGAGACCATCATCGCTGTGAACCTTAATTTGTTGTACCCAAACGAGTACATATATTCGAGAGAGAGGAGGCCCTGACAACAGATGTAGGGCATGCCGTTAGGCAATTGCATAAGCAATCGAGTATTGTATATTATATCTGATACTCACTCTTATGGTATGAATGACAAATTCTTCCTGTGAATATTGAGTTTGTCGTGCAGAATGAAAAGTGTCCAACCCTGAGGCAAATCTAGGTTAACCAATACGTCTGTCTGTACGGCCCTCATTCGACCCCAAACCCATGACGTCTCAAAGTAGTGACCACATAATGGCGAATGCGCCAACACTTTCACATGCAACAATGATGGTCGTGGTGTTACTGGAACCTTCGCCAAATTTCGCGTAAATGAACTAGTCACAAAAGTTACCAGTTCTAGTTACTTTTGGCTCCAAAGAATACATATAATCATGAGTAGCTAGGTGTATTTTCAGTTCAGTTCAGTTCAGGGCACAGGCTTTCCGGACCCAATATCCTCTTTCCCAACGAATATGGGGAGTGGTTGTTTCGGTAGTGGGCCTAACTGGACTTTTTCCATAAACACTCGCTTGAGTGGATTTGGAAGTACGAGGGTGGCATGTATACGTGTTACAGGATGTTCACAAGCATCTTGTATATGCGTTCACCTAGCAGATGACCAGATATGCTATTGTACGAAAGAGCAAAGAGGGTCGAAGAAGAGGGAACTGCTTCTTTGACAGATGTACAACTGATGATTCCGTCGAATACAGGAGTTTCACTTTTCAATGGCTTTAATGCATTATCGCAAGGCGTTTGATACAACATTGGATGATTTCATCATGCATTGTACAGACATGAGAAGTGAAAAAAAAAAGACTCACTATTATTGGAAATATACTACTATTTTGGACAAAATGTCTTCGGTGTTCATATAACTTGTGAGAATAGGATCAAGTAATGTCGATCAAGTTCCTTCTTTATATTTGGATGGGATGACGTTGACATTGTTCTCTACCAGTACTGTGATTGGTCATCACTGACAAGTCTACCAACATTCTGGTTATTTGTTTTCTGAAGGTAATGAAGTGGTGTCTACTATTAAGTAGCCGCTGTCACATCTGGCGATTAAAGAATCTGTCTAATGTACATCGCCCCATTTACAGATAAACTATCCTGATGGTGACGATCTGTATTCATTTTCACCCTAATCAAACATCAAACTATACCGCATCACTACAAAAATCACTTGCAATTGTGTTCTCGAGAAATATTTCACGAGTCATCGTCAGGTATGTTTGAATGTCTGTCGCAGTGATAGCCGGGAGAGTAGTTTATTTTCGATTACTCACGTTTCGGACGTCCATCTCTTGATGTTTCATTATCGCTTGTACGGGGAGTTCAGTACGTTCATGAGGCTACTGGGATAATGCTGTCTCTGGCTTTCTGTAGGAACTGGTTATGAATTTATTACTTAGTGAACTCAATAATTGTTTTCTTGTAGATTATCAATTTAACCACGAGACTATTATCCGTAAGAATAACCGAGCACAAGACGTGGACTCAACGTGGGTGGATTGGGAACTGCTGACTGAGCACCATCTAATTTTCTGATACAAGGGTAGTATTCAACGTAAAGAGAGACATCGGCTCAAACGTAGATTCAAGAAAACCGCGTACATGCCAATGCAATTTGCATTTTATCCTATCCTGTTGGGATGCTCCGATGTGGTCGGAACTATTTAAATCTCAATTTTTCACTCTTGGGTAGCTTCTGGAAGGTTTATTGTGAACCTTGAGATATCAGAGGAAAGAAAGCTTTCGAATATTCCACGCCACTCAGACACAATAATTACAGTGAAGCTATACAACAAAATATTCCTGAGACGTATTTTATGACGGTAATTCAAATGAATAATGTTTTTGTTATTGCGTGCATATTGTGGAAGTCCTGATGGCATCTGACATCAAATTATTCATGGGTAGTAAACAAGCCGTTTTATATTATATCACGACTTCTGATTTAATCACATTCGACTTTCGACTTCAGCTTGCCTCTTCCAACGATATTCCATTCAATTTCTTATCTTTCTTCGGTTTTAAGCCACAGAGTCTTTAGTGAGTAGAGCGGAAATGGAACAATATCGAGAACCAATTGTTCGGTCGTTTATAATGCTTCGCTGATTGTCTTGTTTTATTGCAATCTTCTGGATCTTTCAAGAAAATTGAGATGCGAGAAACGTATTCGCCATCGGCAATTGTGTGCCCTACATTAAAAAGATTAAATCGGATTGGCACGATGATTGTTGTAGCTGCCTCCGTGGAGAAGTTGAATGTTCTCCTGAAGTCACAGGGTCTTCTGACATCGTAGTGTTGAAGTTAGGTCAGGTTAAGATTTGAATGAGAGTTGGCATATAGTAGGCCCTCCACCGCGGCCTGTGGACTAATGTGGCTCATCCTGTGTTTATGTTTATTGCAGTACATCCAACCTTTTAATGAAATTAGTGAGATCATTGCTAGTGATGCGGATAACAATTCCGGAACATGCTTGGATTTCAGACTTAATTCTACATTGACGAAAGCAGTATGGAATTCAGAGTACTAAGTACCTTTGATATAACAGGTACAGAGGCAACAGTCTCTAGTAACTGGAGTATACATTTTTTCCTTTGTATGAATTTTTGTATCTTGTGATGAAAGTTATAAGATCTTGCACAAAACGTTTCAATTTCCGTGGTCCATGGCAGCGAATATCGAGAGTCTCGTTCACGTATTGGTTCCATACCTTGGATATCAAATTTGCAGTTTCAATTGCCTTTTTTCTAGTCTTTCCATGAAAAAATTCGTAATTATTGAATTTAGTGGGCTCTCCATTGAGACCTTATTCAACTGCAAGTATTATTTTGTGATAAATGAAATTCGATGAATGACACTGAACAAAAAGGTTCAAAATATCGACTAAAAATCCTATTTCTTCTCTTCTATCTTTCTATTGACTTCATTCAAGGGGACCATCTTATTTTCAATTAAATGCGTAGAATATTTTACAATACGTGGTTGAAGTAGCGTATTTACTATTAGGCGGAGCGGCAAGTTTCCTGGAATTGTTGATGTTTTGTAGTCCACATATAAGAGCTCTGCTTTCGCAGATCATCTGTTGTTGATGGTGGCTTTTATTAGGTTATTAGGTTTTGTTTGAGTTCTTAAGTTTCCAATAAGTCACGCAGCTCCTTCAGGTAGTCCTCTTCATTTAAGACACTAGTCGCATTGCCCTTGTCAGCTGTGAAACTACGAATCGCCTACCTTCGTTCAATTCTTTGATAGACTGGACCTCCGTTTTTGACAAATCATTTTGATTACGTGATATTCTGATTTACATATTCAACATTGGCTATTATTCCTTCTTCGAATATTGAAGAAGAGAGTAATTGGAGTTTATTCTTCCGTAGTTGATTGATGAAATTTTAAATGGTTTCGCGACTATTGTTGCTCAAGTGAAGATTTTCCTGGTTGTTGTTTTTCGCCCTAACAAGTATTCATCAGTGTTCTGTTGTCTAATTGGTCCATTATATACGGTGACGTCACAGAGTCAGTGGTGTGGTCCTTTCATAGGTATTTCTGGAAACAGGTACTCAAGCAGTCTTCGTTTTCAGTCAGCCTTCGATTCTGTTGAAACGATAGGTCGCGATCATAAGTAGTTCCAATTTCTTTTCTCAGTTTCAAAATTCGGGATTCCAACAAATTGCGTTTTCACTGGCATTTTTCTTCACGAAAATTGGATTCGAAATTTTTCTTTAATAGTACCTAACATGGTGGTACCGCACTAGTTGAAGTAATATAACATTCACATCATCGAACTCAAAAACTGTGCTGATGAAGTGGCATTGCTCTTCTCAATAGTGATGCAACATACTCTACAAACTGGAAAAATTCCTTATCAATAGAATACCGTCAGTTTTCTAGAAAGGGTTTATAGTCAGTGCTGAGAATTGAAACATTTTATTATTTTTCACATGATGAAAACCTTACTCCTAGTAATCAGCATGGATTTCTTTCCTGCAGGTCAGTATCACCGAAACTATTTCTTGCGGTGGAGTACTGAATAACAATATTGGATAGATCTATTCCCATCCTGCCGTCCGTAGCAAAAATGCCGTATCTGCATCTGATATCTTCCTTGGAATTCTGTAAATCTGACATTCATACGAAGAAAATCCTCAAATTTCTGTACATCCGGCAAAATGATTTGTTAACTTTGGCTATAAACCGGGTATATACATAATTTTTGCTTGGTAAAACGCAAAATTCATAGGTTTTCACACCTACAGAATCCAATATTTCAATATTCATATTTTTTGTAGATACGGCACTTTTGCTAAGGACGGCAGCATCTACTTCATATACTTTGCTTTTTGTCGAGCATTCGATCAAGTACCGCCCCAACCCCTATCTATCGCAAAAAAATTGAGAGTGGTATTATCCAGGGTCCTGTCTTGGGTCTACAGTATTCTCCATCTACATACTAGACGTTCAGAATATGTGAAATTCAAACTTATCTCGGAGTTACCCTAACATTTGATCTATCATGGTCACTACCAAGTGAATAAACTACTTGAACGTGCTAACTCAGTGTTATACACGAGCCCACCGCAAAACACATGGTCACTCCTTACTAAAGTAACGTTAGTCCCCGTTTCGAACTTGTTCACGGTTTGGCCACTCTGGCTCCTTCGCCAGATCAGGCTCATTTTCACCAAGAATCCCCAACAGCCTAAAAGAAGTTTATTTCCCTACTGTACCAACGTAATTAAGTTAAACCAGCAAAAATTAAAACGTGAAAATGTGTACAGGAAACTGCAATTTCCAATCGTTTACTGCTGATATGGAATCGATTACCAACCAGTGTAGTGGAAAGTCAATTATTGGAATTCAAAAATTATCTGGACACACTTATGCACGATAACCCCACACTATTCAACACAGTGCAGTTCCAGTAAAATTACGGTGAATTTATACACAAGAATTTATTGACATTATCTCATTTCTGTTGTATTCCAAGTGCGATGCTTAAAATGTATACTCGTGAAAGCTAACTTCAATTCTTAACACTGTGTTGAATAAATGAATAAATAAATTTCTTCCTTAACTAAATGGGTGGTGAGAGAAAAAATATTTTTCTGGACTTTTTCATTTCAATATTCGATTCAATTTCGAGGTGTTACCCATGGATATGAGAGTCATAAATAAAAACTTAGTCTAAATTTCGTCAAACCTATTATCTGTCCCCTTAGGACTCAACAGTTCCGAAAACCGTACTCAGCTCGAATGGTTTCAATGATCTTAGATTGATTCACCAATTAATGTCTACTGTCTGTCTCAAATTCTGAAACCTACAATTGGGAAACTCTCAGAAATTTTAATGTGTGATTATGATGAAAAACATCCACAAAATCTAAAGGAATAACACACATGATACACTATGAATTATATAAATACTTCCCCTATAGCAATGCATGACAATGGATGTCTCTACTTATTTGACTAATAACTGATACAGGTTGAAAAGTTAATAATGTCAGTTACCATATTTGTTCTTGTCTAACAAACAAAACAATGGGAAAAACTCTTGAATAACCTAGCTCCATACAAGCCACATACTTTTCAGGTGGAAGAATGTGGATAGCAGAAGCAATCACTGCAATTGATTGAAATAAGTTACCAATATCTGTGATTGGCTTCTGCTTTTTCCGTATTTTCTTCCATTCCGGAACTTGATATCAAGTCGAATGTAGAAAATGGTGCATGTAAAGGTGCAATTTTGTCGTATAGTGAATCAATATTAAGCCAATGCCAGTAGTGTAGATGCAAACAATAAAAGCCCTCAGAAGTAGTTCTTGTGAGGCGTGTCGTGTGGTTCTAACAGATAATGTTAACATTACAGCAATACCTGGTTGCCGTCATAGGTCCAGCTACCAAACTTCATGTCACAGTGTTGATCATCAAATGGGAACCACGTAATGTCTATCTTGCATGTGCTCTTGAAGATACCGGGAGGGACATACAAGCAGCTGCCGTTATGTTTGACCACAACGTTTGTTTGGTAAGTCCCGTCGAAACCCTCATCAGCACTTCATAACAACACAAAGCGTTAAAAATTACCGTTACAAAACTTTTCTCATGCTGGTCGTGGTCGACAAACTAGAGACTTTTGCAATTTTGCAGATGAATCGGGGATTTATTTCACTTTCTTCTTTGCATGAATAAAACGCGCGCGATTTACATGCAACAACCAACATCTATCCACTGTATTTAGTGTGATTTCCAGTATGTCAGGTTATCAGGAAACTTAAAGGCTTGGCTTTGCGGATATACATTACCTTCTTTCCACATAACTTCATTATTTATCACATCACTTCTCAAATGTTGAAATTATCAATAGCTAACATAATTGATTGAATTATTTCTCCAAACCGCGTCATCTTACGGTTCTGATACAGACAAAAAGCGAAAATGAACAAGGAATGAGATTAATGAACCTGCACTTTTGTTGGATGAAATGATTCACTATTTTTCTAAGAGTCATCACAAAAATTCAGTCTGGCTTGACAGTTCTTTTCTCCCTTTTTCTAATCTTCTAGAAACAAAACAGAAGTGTCTCACGAAAGCTATTACATAGAAATGTGTGCATAAACAATGAAACTAGACTCCAATGTATTTGATTTCCGAATGTCAATATAACGAATGTACAATATATGCCAATAGAATAAATATATCATGTTTGATGAGAATTCTCATTTATGTTCTTCTTTGGAGAAGTCATCATCATTGATGAAATGCAATTTAATATTTTTTCATTTTGGAAAACTTGTTCAACTCATGAATATCACAAAATAGGATGAAATGTATCTATTAGCTATTGTTTCATCTCAACGATTTGATGATGAAATGAAAAATAAAGCATTCATGTGAAAGGAGCATGTTTTGTTCCAACCCAATAAACATAAGAAAAGATATGCCAGGAAGATATTGCTTTGAAGTGACTCGATAAAATTATTTTACTATTAGCATATTGACCTTGACGTAATTTCAACAAATTATAGTCGGTATCGGAGTTTCAAATACATTTACACAGTATAATGTTTCAAGAACATAAATACACCTAAACTATAAGAATCTGCGTTAATATTTCAAAAACAAACCCATTAAATACTTCAATAGTATTTTCTGCTACTAGTTGAAAAGAATTTGTTCTTATTATGTAGAGCTGTATCAGATCTTGTAGATCCGAATTAGAAATGTCACTTGATGTTGACTCCTCTGTTTGATTGATGTTTTGAATTTGATATGAATCGCTTGTTTGGAAAATAACATAGCAGGCAGGCACAGTCTCGATTGTCGATTGTATTAGATAGTTCTTCAAATAATTTCAGTATACATTTTTCTGGCCAAATAGATAGTGGAAACACAGACGAACCTAGTTTTTTTTGAGGGGAGGATTACACCTTCAATTAGTAAATTTTTTTCGTTTTCGAAAGAGCAAAATTATCTAGAACCCTCCATTTGGTTAAGTTATATTTTTAGTCTTTCGAACCTTTGTGAAAACACCATTGTATCCAGTGATCAGTATGCTTCTGAACCATTCCTACCTGAATGTTCATGCCTATTATTCACACACTTTGTTGGTGCTTAAAAGTAAATGGTTAATGGCTTACTCAAATCAGGCAAAAAAGCTGTCCTGGAACTAAAATTTTAATTTGAAAATGTGTAGTTTCTCATTGCTTCATTTTGTCATTGGGTAATTTGGAATGTATCGATCTACAATAATGAAATTATCACTCGAGAAATAGGTTGTGTGTTCATATCAGTTGAACTAGCCAAACGAAGAAATTGTTGTCATGGTCAATATTTCTGAAGTTTCTCCCAATATATTAATTTTCCAGTCGAGATATCAAGAAACTCCTGTCTAATACTAGCAAAAATTTCCTGGAGATATTTCCTCATCCTTATTGGGCCAGTACGACACTGAGCATAACAAACATCTAATGTGACATACATCGAACACGTAACATCGAGCTATAACACGATTGCAGTGACCAAGCTAGCTGTCGTCATTCCTCCTCAACCAATTTTTATTGACTGTAACCGACAATCCTTAACGATCCTTCCGTTTTATATATCATGTTTCAGCTTTTTTATTAGGTTTTCCATTATTTAATTTGTTTTCGTTAATCTGGAATTACCGCGCGTTTGAATCGTTTAATGGATTCCATTTTAGCTTTGTTTTTAGTTTGATTGTTTATTTTCAGTTTAGTGCTGTAAGTGAGAGAGTTTTCAGGGACGTTCCGGCCCAGCAGAAGTCGAATTTCTAAGCTGCTACCCATCCGCAAGAACAAAAGAAATTTTCATTAAGCATGCACACCAATACTCAGTGAAACGATGAGAATGTGTAAAAAGCGGCTGTGGTATCAACCCATTGTTCGACTCCAGAGGGTCGGAAATAGCTGTGGCCTACAGCAACGGCTAGCTGTGTCGTACTTCCCGCCCAATTTTCAGAATTCACACCGTACATTCGTTCTATGCAACTGTAGCTGCAAAATATGATACCAGCGACAATATTTGTTCAAAACTCTGTTTCTCAACATGAAAATTATTGTTACGCAGGGTTTTAGGGGGATGATTATCTTAATTTCAACAGATGATAGCTTGAACTCAAACGAACAAGAGAGTTATTCAGACATTCTCAACTTCAAATTCTGATTGGTATATCAGCGTTTTTTTAACGATGTAACCATAGACAGCAAAGCGTAGTTTAACACCTACAAAACTCAATTGGAATCGCAGACGTCAGAATGAGTTAATTCGGTTCAACGAATGTTCATGTTTACATTTACTGCTTCTTTTTCTTCGTGAAATAGTTGTAACGAATACCACTCGAGCAAAAGTGCCGAATTATACTTATCCTAACTCGATTTATATACTTTGAACAACACTCTCGTGGTATAATTTTAGTCAACTCAAGCATGACACCGTCAAAGTTTTCAATTATATGACTAGGAAGTATTATCATCACTATTGAATCAGGATTCGTAGGTATTTGATAAGCTGCGGCATAAATATGTTCTCAAAAACCGTAATAATGATTTCCATATATGGCACAGAGGAAAAATCCAGAAATAAATGAACACATATATGAAACCTTTTTACCAAAACTACCTCAAGTTGTAAGCTCTCTGATTTAAAATAATCTAACTCACTCTATAACATGTCTGAACTACATATCCAGATATTTTTTAAAATCTAACGTACCCTCTAACACACTACCTTGTTCAAGTACCTACATGTATTCTAATTTACTACAAGTTATTTATTATGAATAACATTCCATCACTAATATCACGTGTTGGAAAGTCACATTGGCAAGTGGGTGTGTTGGCAAAATGTATCTTTCTAAATTTAACGGGTCATTGTGATATGTACTTGAATAATGGAATATATCAAATACGGCCTTTGTCCGTATCAAATTGGTGATCGTTTTCTACCGTCCTATCATATTGGGCAACACTCGATTTTTCTGGTCTCCTTTATCGAATATGAAAAATATGCTCCCTGAACCGTGTTTTCATGGACCTTCTAGTTTCACCAACATACTTTTTTTTCACAAACCGTTTTCGTAAACCTCTTTCTTTCACAGCTATATTCCAACTATGTTCACGTATGAAACTGAAGACAAAAACTGTTGGCGTTCTTAGAAGTTTCAGTGAGAAAAAATTACTAAAACTAGCTTCAACATCTACAGGAAGGATATAAACACACTCCGATATATTTCAGAGAATACTCACCATTGCATGCAACGCAAAATGGCAGAGCTGAGTTTTCTGGTTAATCGACCCTTATCGTTTTCCATTGAAAAAGCGAAATTCAATACTGATAGAATATCAGTTAGGGAAGCGGAACTGAACGGTTTTTCCGTGAATTTTGTGGACACACTAATTGAAAAACACAGATTTGATGCAACTCTTCACAACTCTTTGACTTTTCGAAAAGTGGATATTCCTCCCAAATGAATCGTTATTCCCCACGAACCTCGTATTACTTTGGGTTTGGAATGCATTTTCAGAACCCTCAATATGAAGGTTATATATACACTCCAGAAAATTTTGGCTGATTTCGAAGATGAGAGTAAAGAATGTAAAAAGTATAGGAAACTCATGAAATCAGTTTTGCGAAGAGATGGATGTAAGTCATACTAGAAGTGCCGTGAACACATGTTTCATAGAGCACATCTCTGCATGATATTCGATATGCAGGACCAGGGAAATCGAGTGTTGTCCAACATGCTTTGAGTTTAAAATAATTTCGACAAGTTTCAATTACCTGATGGATCCGGGACCCTGGAAATAGCAAAATGGTAATATATTATGAATGAGGTTGAGTGCCCTATTCCACGAATAAGTTCTAAGTAAGAATTAGTGCCATAAGTTATCAAAAAAAGTTCTTGATCCAAGGAGTTTTGTGTGAATGAATCCATATTTACATACTTGTATACGAGTAGTGTAGGTAATTGACAGTGATGCGCAAGAATATGATATCCAACAAGTGCTAATACTCTGTTGACGAAACGCACGTCTAGTGAAATGTAGTTTTGGTAGTTAGGTTGTGTCCATCCTTTAGTTATTAGATACTATTTGCTTGTGGGACAACGATTTTGAGTAGGAAACAACAGGTATCCAAAGGCTGTTGAGGTACTTCTACAAGTATTCGTTTGTTTGTAAGAAGTATCTGTGGAAAACATTCCCTCATAACATGAACGATATCCACGTTCAATTAATATATTTGTCAGACAACTGAACAGAATGACAACACATCCAGTGATTCACTGTTTCTAGCTTGCTTCAACAGTCATAAACTTTTTGACACAGTGTATCATATTTTAACGTTCTCAAATTTAGATTTCATTGACTTATTAGCGGGTATGACAATCTAAAATGTTTTACATTCTGTGTTTCTGAAGGCTTCACTGGCGAATTATAACATTGCAATATTTTCTTTTCGAAAAGGGGGAAAACTTCGTTTCTTCCATCTGTGCCGTTACGACCAATTCTCAGAAGTTTTCGAGGGACTTGTGCGAACTAGGGAAGACAAGGCCCTTTCCTTTCAACATGTGATGCTATGCACGGAACTGGTGACCGTGCTGAGATTTGAGCTCACGTCCTTATGGTTGAGAAGCGAACCATTACTAATACTAATACATATGAATTGATTGTTCGTTTGAGTTCCAGCAATCATCTTTCGAAGTTACAGCAACCATATCCTCGAAAGCCTAACACTCTGTGTAATATTTAGCTGTATTGAGATAAGTAAATTAATATAAGACGATATTTTTCTTGTCGTCTTAATCAGTAAAGAGGAGGTTATTTGATTTAACAAACTATCATGATAACACTTAGAGAAGAATCATTCACTTAAATTAAGTAAGATTGATTTGATAGAGGACATCATAGAGTTTAAAGTAAATGGAGTTCTGATGCAAATGAACCTCACTTGACTGAAATGATTAAAATCGTACGACAAAAATCATTCAAACAATGCACCTTATAAGCCGTACACTGACTGTCATATTAAATCAAATATTATTTTTCACATTCACCTGGAAATTAGAAACAATATGTTCACACAGAACTTTCATAGTACAATAAGTAATATATTCAAAAAGTTGAATATCGGAAAACTCTGCATTTATTGTAGTTAGGTAAGTACTCCATCTAGTCTAAATAACGTACGTTATATTTTGACATCCTGATCATTGTCAGTAGATTTCAAACAATCAAAGAAGAATATAAGGTTTATATTTTGGAAATTTGAAATTCAATAAATGACACAGAGTGCAATGCAAACGCATTTTTTTAAGCACATGCGAAAATTGATTTGTCATAAGACTTTCCTCATGACTTATGACGAAGTGTATAAACAGTGACAACTTTCTGATTACTGTTTACTCTAAACCAATGACTCATGACTCACAACTGATGAGTAAATCCACCATAAGGGTGTGCATATTGGGTATGGTCCGTATATCGCCGAAATGTTCAGCTCGGTAACTAGCGGTTAATAAATTTTCAGGCAACCGGCTCCGCATATAGGGACCCCTTGTCACTTGTCTTCGGTCAACATTCTCAATATTTTGAAATAATTTTGTTAAAGATATTTACCTTTCGTCAGAAAACAACTACCTCCAGTAATTTCACATCCATACAATTTTTTAATATAAATTTTAACTTTTTCTGTTGTAAATTTCAACATTCAATCAAATAAAATGAGTCAAATTGACAAATGACAAGCGGTTACCGAATCTACCAAGGGAAAAGTACGGTTGCTCTGGTATCAGATAATTCACCGAAGTTTCAGGAAATAGTCGCCGGTTTTTCAGGAATTTCATATATACGGACCGCCAAATTACTAACCAAAGTAACCAAGTATATATAAGGACCATACCCATTGTGTTTTGTGAAGAAAAATCATTCAATGATTTTGGTGTATACCATTGTTATCAATTTCCATCTTGGAAACGGAGCTACATCTTTCAGATTTGTGGTCAGGACATCTAGGTACGTTGGTAGAACAAAACGTTCATGAAAAACTATATGGGTTACAATAACTGCATGTTTTCCCGACCAACTGATGATAAAAATTTATTGTAACCAAAACTATATTTGTGTACTCATCTAAATGTTTTCCAACTCGAGTTCAATATTCATTTCGTTGCTACAGTTATATATACATGTATTACTAGCTTCCATGATTGAAACATTCAGTTTCCACATCTACGGGTAATAACAGTTGATACACGATTACACGAACTCGGATACCAAAATCCCAACTTCAAGAGGAGAAATCAATGATAGGCAATCCATTTTTGTTTTTAGTTTTTAACGTGGATGTGAAGTTTCGGTAAATCACGAGAAATTCATAGTGAAATATGAGATTATATTTGGAACTAGCTGCCATAAGCGGCGCTGTCCGGGCATGAATATATGATCTTGTTTGTAATGGGTGGGAGTGGATGATGAAAATGTGTGACGTTACGGAATTTTCACTAATAATGTTTCTGTTTTTTTTGTGAAGTTTCAGAATTTTCTAGAATTTTCGATAATGTCCAGAATTCCTTACCCCTAATCCCCCCCTAATCAAGACATGTAAAGCACCACAAAACTCTTTATACTTGAGTGTTTTTTCAGTACGATTTAAAACTTTCTGTAGTATCTGTTCTAGTTTGTTCCATATTTTTATAGAATTTTCCAACACCTTCCAGAAGCTTCTAAAACATTCTCGAGTTTTATCCAGAAAAATCCAGTAAGTTTCAACCCTACGCCTCCTCCTTGGTAGGTAGCCGAACTTTTAAGACCGTCACTTGAGTATATTATTAGTACGATCTATAATCTTTCGGGACCACTGGTCTGGTTCATTGCATGGTTTTCTCGACTTTTCCTGAACCTCCTAGAAATTTTGAAAACAACCCATATTACATGCTCTACCACATGATGAAGGTGGGGCGAGCTCAACACAGCGTCTGTCCCGGCAGTAAGTGTGCCAAGTTTGGTTGGGATCACTGCAAGCAATTGAGAGTTCACTGCAAAATGGAACTCCTCCCCACCCCCTAGCCTTCGAAGGTGCTATGGGGGAGTAGGGTAGTAATTAATGTGTTAACCAAATGTGGTTGAAATCCGTCTGTCTCGGTTTGGGGAGAGAAATGGACCATACATACCTATACAATACAATTTATATTAGGACATTCAATTCTTGTCAGATATATCAATAGTCGACTAATAGTTCTAGGGAATCCATGCTCTGAAAAACTCTGATAATGAGAGAAATGAATATCGAGAATCTAGTTCCAAGATTATACAAAGGATTTTTTAGTAACCAGGTTCTTATTTCATACAGTATTTTTTCTACGAGTGTGTGGAAAACGCTACTTTTCTGCACGCACTTTTCCTATTTTCTCTGAGTTAATTCCAGCCGTCGTAGGTTTATTTGATGGAGTTGAATTTTTATTGATTTCAAAAGCGTCGCAAAAAATACAACGATAGTTTTGGTACTGCGACTTACCGCCTTGACTTTTTGTATTAATATATTTCATTGAAGTTCACCTCCATGAAAAACCCATGTTTAAACCTTCGTTATATAGATTTTTTTGAGCATCTTTGGGGTTTATACCAGCTATTGGTACAAGTGTTTATGAGTGAGTATTATTAATATTTATTTATGTTTCATTTATTTACATTGTCCGTCATAGAGTTCAATACATGTAGAAAACTTTCATTGTTGATTTCCCACTCAATTTTATTCTTCATAAAAGTTGGTGTATGTCTCCACCCTTGCTCCAAAATCTACAATGAGTTCTACTACTGATACGCAGAAAATGGCGATTATCTGAAAATAAGATGCAGCACCGGACAAACTCCTTTCCCCATACCTGTGGCACTAAATAGAGAAGAAAGAAGGGCAACGTCTGGCCTCTGCTGTAGGTTAATGGTAGTAGTCTACAACACTTGTAGCGCCGCGTTATTCCTATGGATATAGACTGAGACCGCACAAGCTTGACAGCAAATGCAGTATGGTCTCAGGAGTCCCACGACACGCTCTACATCTATACCCATCTCTGTATCACTATGGTGAACCAAGGTTTTGAAGATACCATCCTTGCAGGTCATCATGAATTCCTTGGTCTCCGACTTCAGTCCGCTTGACCTGAGGAAGACAAAGGTCAAATTCTTGGATAAACCAAGGGCTTCAATGTTTTCGATGAAGACCTCATGCACTGGCTTATCCTTCCATAACTGTAGGAATACGTCAGTCTTCACAGCTTTAGGCAGCCAGCACACTGAGCAACCATGACCAACTGTCAGAGATCGTCCAGCTACGACCAAAATTTCCAACACGTATATTCTTATCGGATAACTCACACTGAATGTTCGTCCCCAACCGGTTTTCAATGAACATGTTTAAAATTCCAATCTGCTGAAAATTTTGGTCGATCAGTGTGAGTTCGAATGTTTTCATTGACCCCTCCCAATTTTTGATCATTGCTGGACGGTCGCGAACGGTCGATCATGGTCGGTCAGTATGTTTTCTAGCTTAACGTGATCTTTTTTCTGAACCGGTTCAAACTCGGTGATACTTTGGGTCACCACGTTCAATGTCGAATACGAGGCCGAGTTCATCCGCTGCACTGGCTGACGCATTTCAAAGACATTTTTCGATCCCTACTTTTTCGTGACGGGTATCTGAACTCCTGATGACTTTACATGCACCATCCAGTACCATTTTGTTCTATAGACGCTTCGAATCAAAGTCCGCTGTCTCCTGTTGAGTCCATTTCATCACTACAAATGAGTAGAATAGGATCGGAACGGTAAGCCTTTCAGTTGCAACAACTGACAGTTCTGATGACCAGAAGTTTCGTTTGATACATGCGGAGAGAGGTTTTGACTGTGGTTACCACCCTTAAGGACTAATACAGATCCTTTTCTCCCAAAGCATATAGTTTGAGGTCATCCATTAAAAATAAATAAGTGTCATATGCCTCCGGTTACTGTGAGGTTGCTGCAGTTGTATCCAAGGGTTTTTCTAAAGGAAACAGACAATGGCAATGGGGAGATGCAGAAAAGAAGAGGACTGAGGAAGTATCCCTGAAATACGCTTCTTCTGAAGATTTCCTTCAATGCATCTCACCATTTGATCGGGCACTGCAAGGTATCTGAGCAAATGCATGACGAGCTCATGCGATGTTGTATTAACCTTTGTGCTACCAAGGGTGTACATTGTGTACCCCACACGCACAAAATTACGTGTATATGAAAGATTGATTTTTCAAATGTATTGTCCTTATATCATAGCTATTAATGATACGTTAGTGAACTAATAACATCATAGTCAATCGTTTACAATTTAAATTTTTCACCTTAGAACCAATTTTGTTTGCTGGGGTACAATCTGTACCCCGCTTGGGGTTTGATGTCTTTGCTTTGCAAACTATATTCATGCGCAGTTCTCGACGAAAACATCACGTGTTTGTAACCTCGAACTGTGTGTCTCGCTCGACTGATGTTTATTGTTTTGGTAATCGTTGTATTGTACGTTTTGTGTAGATTTGTGCTCATTAGAAATGGCCAAACGTAAGTTTGATTTGGATGTGGAAGCAGACAGACAATTAGCGTTGCGTTATTGTGATGAACTGGACAGTGACGAGATTGCTGAAATTTCTGAAGATAATATGTCGGTGGCTTCGGAAGAAGATGATTGTGTTGAATTTATTCAGGAAGTTGATGACGTTATTTCTGCAGAAGAGGTATACCAATATTTCTAATTTAGTGATTTGAATTTATAAATATTTGTTGCATTTTATTTCTAGGATAGTGACGAAGAACCTTTGGCAAACTTGCGGGCCAAATATTTGAGCAATCCGTCCTATATATTCAAAAACAAAACTGTCTGGAATCTGGACCCGGCGGTTGGACGCCGACCTCGACAGAATACTGTGAGAATTCCTAGTGGGCTAACTACCGCTTCAGAAAATATTTCTGATTTGGCTAGTTGTTTCAAACTTTTTATTTGTGATGTCATGGTCGATAAAATAGTACAGTTTACCAACCAAAAAGCCATCAGCATGTACGAAACAAGAAACCAAAAATATCCTGATAAGCAAAAAAACGTATGGATACCTGTAGATAAAACCGAGATGTATGCTGTAATAGGTCTTCTGATAACTGCTGGTGCGCTAAAAGCTAATAGGGAACCGTGTAAGTTTTTGTGGTCTAAAAACCCTTTATACTGTAGACCAATATTTACCGCTACAATGGCACGCACAAGATTCAGTGAGATCCTATCTTATATGCGGTTTGACGATCTTACCACAAGAACTGCTCGCAGGCAACACACAAACAAACTTGCAGCAATAAGAGACATTTTTGAGATGTTTGTTGAGCATTGTAAAGAAAATTATACACCTAGTTTTCACCTTACTGTTGATGAGCAGCTCGTCGGCTTTCGGGGGAAATGCCCTTTCAGGGTATACATGAAATCGAAACCAGCCAAATATGGCATCAAAATATGGGCAATGGTTGACTGTGCGATAACATATGCCTGGAATCTTCAAATTTATTCAGGTAAAGAGGGTAACATTCCAGAAAAGCAACAAGGGAAAAGAGTTGTCCTTGACTTGGTACAGGGTATTCAACGTGGTTGTGGAATTACCACTGACAATTTTTTCACTAGTGTGCCGCTCGCCAAGGAACTATATGAACGCGGTATAACACTTTGTGGAACATTGAGGAAAAACAAAGCCGATATTCCTCCAGCCCTTTTACCCAATCGCAGCAGAGTAGAGAAAAGTTCTTTATTTGCATTCAACACATATATGACTCTCACCTCGTATGTGAACAAAAAAAATAATGCTGTAATTTTATTGAGCACCGAACATCATGACAAGGTCATAAGTGGAATAGAAAATGACTTCAAACCAGACATGATACTCCATTACAATGATACAAAAGGAGCGGTATACACTATGGATAAATTGGTCAATGAGTACAGCGTAAAAAGGGGCACCAGAAGATATCCATTTGTTCTTTTCCAAAATATTATTGATATAGCTGGCGTAAATTCATTTTCACTATGGACAATAAAGTTTTCAGACTGGAAAAAAAATCAAAACGACAAAAGAAGATTGTTTTTACTTGACTTAGGACTTGCCCTTATAAAACCGCACGTAGCCAGAAGAATGACAAATCTGAACGGTATCCCAAACAGAGTAGTAGATGCTATGAGTCAAGTGTTACCTCCAGAAAACGCACCTATTACTCCAAACCCAGAACGATCATTTGGACGCTGCCGTTATTGCCCAAGAAAAGATGATAAGAAGTGTCGCCTCTATTGTGAAAAGTGCAACAATTTTTTTTGTAAAAATCATGGCCATCAGAAAAAAATCAATTATTGCAATAGGTGCGATGAAAATGGAAGTTAAAATTGAGTTCATTTATTCTGATTTATAAAAATAATATTATTTTGAATAAATTTTGAACTAATATTTAGTATTTCTTTATGTGTAGCAGGATTTTCATAACCAAACTTAAAAAAAAGGGGTACAATATGTACCCCTTGGTACTCCGCGTTCGTTCAAAAGCTTGGTAGCAGAAAGGTTAATGGTCTTGCGGTGATCGATTCAGAGATTACGCCTATACAGCAGGTAGTCCTGCATTATACATTTTTCTCTTTGCAGCCAGCGACCCCTTCTTTGACCATCCATTCATCACCGATCAACTGCGGATAGTGTTATTGTGTACAGGATCATAACATGGATTCAAGCAAGTTATCGGTCTGTAGTTCTTTGGATCAGACAAATCTCCGCTTTTGAGGCGTTGTTCCTCATCTAGCGATGAGTTGAAAATGAGTTGCCAAATGCTGTTTGGAATTTTTTCCACCGATAGTTATTTAACTCATCTGAGCCTGAAAAAGTAATATTCTTTGGGCTTTCAAGGGCCTGTTGAACTTGTTCCGGGACTATCGAGATCATCATGCTCAGGCTCAGTATTATTATTATTATTATTATTATTATTATTATCATAAAGGGTTTCATCCACTCCCTGTATATATTTATTACTGATAATATGCTCATGATGCCTTTACCCCTTTGATGGTGTCGTAATAAAGAGTTTTCTTGTTTAGAGGAGAAATCTCTTTTTTAAATTTTCCATTTGCTCAATGAATACACATGTGTTTGACCTGGAAATGGCCCTTCGGCCCTGCATGTGAGCGATGAGGCATTGAATCATATCGAAATGATAAATCTGAGGTGGGTTCTGTTCCGGTGAAGTTAACTTTCGCTCCAGGTAATATCCTAATAGCGTTTTCATTTCAGATGCTTCGAGACTGATCTGGAATCACGAATTACATTTCGTTCAGATTTGACATTATGCCCTGTAACGCAGTGAGGGAAGCCAACATAAATAAGGCTCAACAAATCACTTGCGGCGTCGTTCTCTTTTCAATGTATGGCTCGGTTTATCTTGTTTTATGTTCCTCATGACAGCTTTGAGAGCTTGCATGAAATGGGGAAAATTGCCACCCTTTCGAGAAAATTGAATGCCGCAACGATAGTTTGGATATTGTACTGTTTTGGTGTTTCATCAAATCATCACACACTGTGAGTCTTCTCTAGTTCAAATTAGGTGATAATGAATGGTTTATCGAAAAACTGCCATCCTATTTTGAAAGTCTGTCAACTTATCAAAATATGCGAAGGAGCGAAGAAAAATATTCCATTCTGGGATTGTTCTTTCTCTCTATTATAATACCTTTGATTCTGAGCCGGTCGCGTTGGATGGATAAACTATGCCAGGGTAGGTCGAGTAGAAGAAATTTGGTGGATTGTCATCTGTTGTAACCTAACCCAAGTGGCACAAAGTCCTGAAATTTACTTAATTACTTCTCATTCCGTCCTAAAAACCATGTTTTACAGCTATAAAGCTGATGTGCGTTTTATAACAGTTGAGGGTTTCAATGATGCCGTAGGTTAAGCTTCAGGTTTAGGTTTGAGGTGAGTAGGTCTATTCATATGTCAACGAATGAATTCAGCTTCTTCCCGAAGCCGTGACGTTCACCTAGTGAATGATCTCACAGTTCCAATGGCAAGAGGAAGGCTCTGCCAAATAAATGAAACCTAAATCTGCCGCAGCAAGGCAAAGAGGCCTGTTAGACATCGTAAATTATCCCTACATGAGTTTTATTGTTTGATGACATTTTTCGAAGAATTCATAATTGCCTTGGAATGAACCAATCCTGGTAAGTTATGCCTGAAGTCTGATACTATTATTGCAGTCCATGTATTCAGTGTTTATTTGGCAGCACTTGAAGAAATGCGAAATGCAGGTTCTGCTTAGATAAAACCTTTTGAGTACCCCTCTTTTGCAAGAGAGTGTACCGCTTCATTGCTTTTCATGCCAGAGTGGCCAGGACTCCAGATCAGGGACAGATTGTTGAATATTCCTATGGAGGAGAGTAGTTCCATACTAACTTGGACGTTGATCCTTACGAGCCGAGTGCTTTCAAAGCCGTTTGTCTGTCCGAAATATTTTGAATCATTTGTGTTTAAGGGTTGGTTTTCTCTAACCTCTTCGAACATAAATCAATGGTGTGAAATTAGGACAGTATAAGGTAGGTTATAGTTGACTGTTTCATGTGCTTGCCGTTTCGATTCTACTTTACTAACTTGGAGTGATGTGATTGACTCAAGAGCAGCTGTGACAACTTGCATCCCAAATCGTCCGTTCCACGCTCATACTTCCCCATACAACGGGAAAGCCGTGGACATTTCAGTTCGGAGTGTCTACATAACAGAATGGTACTGGTTGGAGCATGTTAAGTCATTTGAAGTTCAGTTCTAATTCGACACTGAACGTGGTTACCCAAAATCTGTCACCGAGTTGGAACCCCTGTCAGTAAGAAGCTTACGTCAAAACTGCGGAGACATAAGTATTCCTGATTCTTTATGAACATCGAAGATCGATTCATCCAGAAATCAGACCTTTGTGTTTCTCAAGTCAAGTAGGCTGAACTCGAAGAACGAGGGATTCATAATGGCTAGCTAGAAAAGTGTATTCAACACACTGATCTACCGTAGTTGAGAGGTGGATATAGAGGTCCCAGACACTAGATGTAGAGCATATCGTGGGGTTCCTGAGACCATAATGCATTTGCTGTCAGGTTGTCAAGCTCATGCGGCACTCGTAATGAGACATTATATCGGAGGTCATTCCTAGAACGCTATGACTTTCGATAGCAACCGGCAGTATGATACGCTCCGTATGAGCTTATTTCCCATGTGAGCGTTCAATGTGAGTTTTCAATCAAGGATAATACCTAGATATTCCGCTTCTGCTGCAAACCTCACCATTGAAATAATGTGGAACTGCCTTCCAGTTTCCTCTTCCTGGCACCAAGTGTGCACGTCATTCAACTCTTTTTAGAAGATATTACAAGCTACCCTTCCTGACGTTGTCCTTGCTAAAGTGATGAAGTCGTCAGCATATGCTTGAATCACTACACCTCTTCTTTCTAGGACATTAAGTAGATCGTCAGGAGTCACCAAATGAGGGGACAATCCCCGACTTGTCCGCAGCTCTTCGATACTTTTAACCGAATGGCCCTTCCTTGTAGAGATGCTCTATTTACGAGCATGACGTAGATTCAGCCTGTAATACTGCCGTGCTTAGCTAAAATGCCGTATCTACAAAAGATAAATATTGAGATATTGGATTCTTTAGGTTTGAAAACCTATAAATTTTGCGTTTTACCAGGCAAAAATGATGTGTACTCCAAGTTTACAGTTAAAATTATTAAATCATTTTGGCGTATGTACAAAAGTTTGAGAATTTCCTTCGTATGAAGGTCGAATTTACAGAATTGTAAGCAAGATACCGGATGCAGATACGGCATTTTTGCTAAGGACGGCAGAATAGTTGAGTCTATACCTATTTTAGCCACAGTTGATCCAGTAGAAATTGGTAGTGCGTTATCAACTGCTTCTTTGTTATCGAGGAATATAGCCATCAAAATCTCCGTGGATATTACTCGCATATGACAATTCTCAATTCTCTTTGTTCTGTGGTTTGTATGTAAATTTATGTGTCCTTGAGCAGCAGTTCTTTCGAGGTTATTATGACTAACGTCTATTCAGTTCTATTGGAATGAATTTCAAAACGTTTCAATCACTACATTTCGTACTCATGTGATGTGGTTTTATGAAAAAATTAACTTCATATCGACCATATTACGTATCTACAATTCGTTTATTTTCGTTCGTTATGTACTCATGGTTCCATCATATCAATGAGAATTCCAAAGCAAAATTTTATTCTGCCTTGTAACACTTCAGTTTCATTTCATAATGATGTCTGGAACAAATAATCACTACTGTTTTATTCTATATCAGAAAATATTTCTCATTTTCCGCTGACTCAGAATCCACCGACAACGAAATTTTTAACCGTAACAATGCGCCATTTTGAGCAGGCCAAAGACCGAAGCTTTATAGAATGGGAAATTCCAAGAACGATTCGGCGTTAACGTGTGGATGTGTATGTTGGGAACGAAAATAATAGAACGGATCTGTTTCCAAGTTCATCTCACCGGGCGGCGAAATCTTTTTATCCCAAAGGGAATTCGCAATGATTCAGGCGACTTGCCAGTGGGAAAAATAAAAGAGATGTGTATTTCCAATACGACGGATCTCCCCCACGGGTCAATCAGATATTTTTGAATAACTCGGTACTTAACGAGGAATTCATTACTGTGTTAACATATTTGACCTAATAACTACTTCTTTGGGTGTTTCATGCAACAAATTGAGAGGCACAATAATAAAAACTGAATTTGATTAAGGATTATTTCCTTTGTGAGATTTGACCGACACAGGTATCCAGGTTGTCCATAAGGTACTCATATATTAATATTTATCTAGGTGGACAAACAACTTCAAAGAGAAAGAATTCAGAGACACGTCGATATTTCATTATGATTGACTATATTTGAGATTTTTCTCGAATGAAACACCAAATTTGGGTTAGGCTTACTATTAGGCTTACTACTTTAGTTGATCCCAAAAACGTTCCATTGATATTTTATACGCAACTAATTAAATGATCAGTATTATTGTATTTTAAATAATCAGTTTAATAATATATGGTGGCCAGATTGGGTGGCCATGAAATCCGGAACTTTATAAATTGATTTGTTTACAGGTTAAATTTGAGTGTGAAGTTGCCACCGCAGGCCCAAGCTTAAAACTCGCTGACCGTTTATAATATTACACTGTACATAATGAATTGAATTCTGTTCATTTTATCGCGACCCTATTTTATTTCACAAATTGTTATTGGAGCAAATGCGTTTATTGGAACGAGGGAGGATAGACATTTTGATGGTGATTATTTTTGTGATATGATACGAACACAACAAGAGGTTTTCACATTATTCAATGCACTCTCATGAAGGTATTTCACAGTCTACGGTAAGCAGAATAGTGCAGAGGTAGATACCGAGAATCTTGACTTGTGATGAATAAACCACAAACTACAGTTTGGTCGGCAGTAAGAGATCGAGACGATGCATTCTCCAGTCTAGAACAATCCTTCGGAGTACGTTCTCTAATTGGCCGATGATGAATTTGAGAAGAGAACTAAATACTGCGAGTATATAATGAATCCCAATATTTTTTCGAAAAAATGAGACTGACGGAGATAAACGGAATTTTAATTAAAAACACTGTACATATCATTCAATTTGTTCATCGCTATAGAAATTATAGCCCAGCATCTCAACAGAAAGTTTATGGAAATTTGTTCGGAATGTTTTTCGACAAACAAACGAACAAACGAGAAAATCAGTATGTTTAAGCGGAACAGATACAACACATGCTAATTGCCTGTACCTCGCCAACAAACTGAGTACTTTAAACGATAATTTTCTCATTATATTGTGAATATCAATAACTCATCTCGCACGATTTCATTCACTTATCAATACATACATTTAAACGCGTCATTTTTGAATATTATTTCCTCCAACAATTATAAATATCTCCTTGCTTAACT
This sequence comes from Chrysolina americana, assembly GCA_958502065.1. Classification (NCBI taxonomy): domain Eukaryota; kingdom Metazoa; phylum Arthropoda; class Insecta; order Coleoptera; family Chrysomelidae; genus Chrysolina; species Chrysolina americana. The sequence goes on from OY293420.1 coordinate 9,696,487, forward strand.
GATACCTAAACTCTTATTCTTTCCCTATTACCAATGTATTATATTTGTATTTGCTGTCCTTGATTTTTTTTGGGTGTAGATGGAAGAGTAGATGTATATTAGCTGTTATATTACATTCCTTATTGTATTGAAGGATATTACTAATTACATACAAACTGAATTTCGCCCTAATTATATAAACAAAATGTAATTTTCATTTTCTAATATTTGGCAATGAAGAAATTTATTATTATTATTATAATTTGATAACATACCAGCTTCAGTAATTGTGTTGCCCTACAATCTCTAAAAACATGTTAAAGTACTTTGGGTATTTCAACCTTCCAAAGATCTCCAAATATAATAGAAATGGAGTTTTCAGAGTAATATGAGATAACGAAGACAGATATAGTCTCTAAAGCGTAAACTTTTTTGAAAAAGAATTTTATTTTTTATTTTTTTGGGACGGGAAAATTCGGAACATTCCAAATTACTGATTATTTTTTATTTTTTGTTGAATCATTTTAATAGTACAGTAACAGTACTTACAAGAATCAATTCAGCGTCAGTTTGGTGTGGCTAGTAATATATCTGGTGACAATAACTTCAGACTTCTTGAAATGTGATAGATCTTTTAGTAACAAATAATATGAAAACTCAAGATCATCTCACACCTCAATTTCTGTGAGATTTACGCAATATATTTAAAATTAAAGTTGGGAAACGTACCTCCATCATATTGTGACGACTATAATCAAACATTGTTGCTATAAAAGACGCCCTAATCCAAAAGTGCCACTAAAAGTTTCATTGTGTTTCATGGAACAAATAAAACAAGGCAAATGTGAAAACATTGAAATACCCATACTAAAAGGCGTTCTGGAAATATATATTTCTATCGGTTACATTTTCACTTGTGATTCCCACTGGAAGCCCTGAACTTATATTGTCATTTTCTCAGCTGTTATTGCAGCATTTTCCGAATATCTTGGAGATTCCTATCATCTTCGTTTGGAAGTAGCTGAATGTTTCAAGTTTTTTTTTATTTATCTATCCGCATTTTTTAAAATCATAATTTGCTGTTGTATCTATTAGTGTGTATAGACGAGGTCGCACAATTGTAAGGTGCGATCCCAAACACGGTCGAGAATTGAACTATTAAGTCCGTCTAAGCCTACGCCATTCAAGATGTGGTCGTAGTCAGTTATCGACAATACCCGCATCATCTACAGTACAGGATTTTCAACCAATAATATACAAAATGGGATTTTAGATGTCAAGACGCCTGTCATATAATGAAAACGAAATAAAGCCTAATAACAGCAATCAAGTCAGCAGAAATTCGTTTGGCTAAAATTACTGCCCTTTCAACAAAAATCGGTATAAAAGGTTCGACAGTAGCAAAATTATCATTCCACCAAGGAATCAGCGGTCTAAGGCACAGGCCGTTCGAAACTCCAGCATAGCGATAGTCGGTTCGATTCCGATGTAGGTACGAGAATTTTTCTCAACTACTTTATATCGGATCGATAGGCGACCGCATGCCTTGTTGAGAAGCAAGTGTATGGTGAGTTGTCTAGATACCAATCTCGTCTAGTGCTAGCTTGGAGTGCACACCGACCACCCGAGGTGGTGCTGTGGGTTTTCCGGGTTTTCCTACAGCTGAAAAGTGATACCCGCACAGGCTATGCCTTTGGGTACACTCAACGAGTGTTTATGAGGGAGTATTTTAATTTTTTTTTCCATACGGAATGTACCAGTCAGGCCCTGTCTCCGGAGCTCCGATACTACCGGAGGGCGCGCTGGTGTATCATTGACCCAAGCAAACACTCCCCACGTCCGTGGGGTGAGTGATTACTGGGTCCGAGAATCATGTGCCCTGAGTAAATGGAGTGAACCAAGAATAACGGCCTTCTGCATTCTTTCGGCTAGGTTTTCTGCCGCATCACGACATGCCGGTATTATTTTCAAATTTGAGAGCAGCGTGTCCATCATTCCACCAAGGACCCCTATTATCAGAACCACCATCTTGACAGAATGGTTTGGATAAAGCCTGCGGAGTTCAAAGAGAAGATCTCGATATTTAGTCCGTTTTTCCTCCTCTTTTCGGACGATAATCGTTTCGCCAGGATCTGAAAACTCAATGACGAAAATCGTCCTACTTTGATGGTCGAGGAGGACTATATCAGGCTTATTGGCTTGTATTTGCCTGAGGGTGGGGAATGAGTAGTTCCAATAGATTCGGCACTTCTCATTCTCCACAACGGACTCAATATCCCCCGGAGCATAAGGCAACACCGGTGTCTCGTCTACACCGTACGAGTGTCGTAGATAGTAGTACAACACTCGTAGGGCCGCGTTATGCCTGTAGATATAGGCTGAGACCGCATAAGCTGGACAAGCTGACAGCAAATGCATTATGGTCTCAGCTGCCCCACGACACGCTCTGCATCTAGTGTCAGGGACCTCTATACTCATCACGCGACTACAGAGACGAGAATGTTGAAGACACCATCCTGGCAGGCCATAATGAATCCCTCGGTTTCCGACTTCAGCCCACTTGACCTGAGAAAAGCGAAGGTCAGGTTTCTGGATAAGCCAAGGTCTTCAATGTTCTTGAAGAAGACCCCATGCATTGGCTTATCCCTATGTAGCTGTAGGAGCCTGTCACACTCCGCAGCTTTCACGTGGGCATTTTGCTGAACGGGATCCAAGTCGGTGACAGAGTTTGGGTTCGTCCATTCAGTGCCGAATACGAGACCGAGTTCATCGGCTGCACGGGTTGCTGCCTTGAAAAGAAATGCTCCAATCCCTGCTTTTTCATGTTCGCATACCAAGCAGAGAAGGGGATCTGAACTCCTGATGACTTTACAGGCTCCATCCAGTACCATTCTGTTGTGTAGACACTCTAAACTCAAAAGTCCACGGCCTCCCCACTGTCTGGGGAAGTATAACCGAGGAACAGACTGAACGTTGAGTGAGTATTATTTTTTTTTTTTTTTTTTTTTTTTTTTTTCGTTAGGAATTACCCAGTCAGGCCCTGTCTCCGGAGCTCCGACACTTCCGGAGGGCGCGCTGGCGTGTCATTAACCCCAGTAAACACTCCCCACGTCCATGGGGTAAGTGATTACTGGGTCCGAGAATCATGTGCCCTGAGTAGGCGGAGTGAACCAAGAATTACGGCCTTCTGCATCCGCCCGGCTAGGATTTCTGCCATGTCACGGCAAGCCGGTATGATTTTTAGGTTTGAGAGTAGTGTGTCCATCATTCCACCAAGGACCCCTATTATCAGAACCACCATCTTGACAGAATGGTTTGGGTAAAGCCTGCGGAGTTCAAAGAGAAGATCTCGATATTTAGTCCGTTTTTCCTCTTCTTTTCGGACGATGTTCGTTTCGCCAGGAGCTGAAAACTCAATGACGAAAATCGTCCTACTTTGATGGTCGAGGAGTACTACATCAGGCTTATTGGCTTGTATTTGCCTGAGGGTGGGGAATGAATAGTTCCAATAGATTCGGCACTTCTCATTCACCACCACGGACTCAATATCCCCCGGAGCATAAGGCAACACTGGTGTCTCGTCTACACCGTACGAGTGTCGTAGATGGTAGTACAACACTCGTAGGGCCGCGTTATGTCTGTGGATATAGGCTGAGACCGCATAAGCTGGACAAGCTGACAGCAAATGCATTATGGTCTCAGCTGCCCCACGACACGCTCTGCATCTAGTGTCAGGGACCTCTATACCCATCACGTGACTGCGGTAGACGAGAGTGTTGAAGACACCATCCTGGCAGGCCATTATGAATCCCTCGGTCTCCGACTTCAGCCCACTTGACCTGAGAAACGAGAAGGTCAGGTCTCTGGATAAGCCTAGGTCTTCAATGTTCTTGAAGAAGACCCCATGCATCGGCTTATCCTTATGTAGCTGCAGGAGCCTCTCACACTCCGCAGCTTTTACGTGGGCTTTTTGCTGAACGGGTTCCAACTCGGTGATAGAGTTTGGGATTGTCCGTTCAGTGTCGAATACGAGATCGAGTTCATCGGCTGCACGGGTTGCTGCCTTGAAAAGAAATGCTCCAATCCCTGCCTGGAGTATTATTATTATTATTATTATTATTATTATTATTACTACTATTATTAGTACCAATAGATAGATATATAAAAGGACGGCCCTGCGGCCTCTTTCCACTGCGACCTTTGCAGATTTATTGTGGTACCAACAATTGTACAGAGTGGCCTGAATAGAGAATGAATAATTGTTCTCGATGTTTTGTCCCATTCATAATCATATTCCTTTCAACCAAATGTTGAACACAATATTCTGGCAGGACATAAGAGGAATTTCTTGGTATGCGTCTTGATTTCTGTCAACCTGGGAATGGCAACAGCTAGATTTTTGCCCAAACCTGACTGTAAAAGTGAATGCGGAAATGTACATGAACTTTTCTTTGCAGTCGCTAGGATAATCTCGCATGACAAATATATCAGACTAAAATATTGCGGTGGCTTGTTGCAAGCATTGGAAGCCACCAAAGTATGGCTGTGCTTGCAGAGTCGGCAAGTTTTCCTACACGAGACTTCCATGAACCGAAAAGATTGTAATGAGGAACCAAGGGTTGGTTGGGCCTCTGCCCAACATTGAAACCTCTATAAAGAAAGGAATCTGCTGGTAAAGAAGAACAAACGACGAGAAACGAATAGGACGACACAGGTAATTTTTGCTGGCAGTACAATATGTTGCCTTACGCAAACATACAATCACTACGGAAATAGGATTTAGTCCTCACGAAGTGCAGTACGCTCGCCTGCATGTTAGAAAGGAAGCATCGACCTTATTAGTACGATTATCCACTTGGAAGCAGTTTGTAATCTAAGGTACTCCTTGAGACACTTTACTCCACTGGAGACGTCGATATGGTTAGGACCCAAGACCCCTGCGAAAACGTGTGGTGCTCCACTAGTAAAGTTTTCCAAGAGTTTATTTCAAGTTCCTGCCGTACACGTGGTAAAATCGACCCACTGGATATCTCTGGAATATCGTCTTCGAAGGCTTGTGCATACAAAATAATCATTCAGCTACATTACTCGGTTTTAAGGACACACAGCCTTTTCACATGGTGACATCCATTCACACGAGTATCCTGGTCCAGTAAAAAACATGATCCAGTTTAATTACACGTATGGTTCAATGAAAGTATTCCCACTAGCTTCCTGCATATGGTTTTTTGCTGGATAAGGTGCGGAGAGTGGGGAGAGGTGAACCTTTTTCTAGGGGGTTGTCAAACGTGGTCATGGACATTCTAAAGTAATTAATAAACTTAGATTCCTCTTTTCTCAAATACCCCATGAGATTACGAAAGATCTGAATCTGGTGAAATCAAAATCTTCTTTTTTTTTTACACTGTCGACGGCGGCGGCGGTAATATCAATACAATATCGCAAGCATATTCACATCCATCACGTCTGAATTTTTGTTTCAATCTGGCCAATCTATACCGCTCGTTGCTCTACCGTAAAAAACAATATTCAAGTTAGTGTGTCAAATTAGTGTGTGAGAACACACCAGTGGTTTTTGCACGATTCAGTAAAAAAACGTCCCTGCAGAACTGCACGGCCGTGAGAAAGGGCTGTCAAGGTTCTGGAAAAAAGTTGTGAAATACAGATTAGAATTCGAATAATGAATAGACACAAAAAAAAGGAAGAGAGAATATATGAAAGATCCGGCATACAAACAAAGCCATGCCACCCAAATTGAGCGGAAACTACGCGCTACGTCACCCACGCAAAAAAATGCGCACCAAAACAGCAGGAACGAGAGCTTCAGTTTCGGTTGATTCATCTCGAAGAGTACCACTGAAGATGACTGCCGCAGTTACAGTCGTAACATTTGCATCTTTCAACCAAAGTAGACCCCGGAAAAACCCGGAAAGCATACGTTCTTTTATTTCCATTAGGGAATATGACCTTTTCAAATGTGCACGAAAAGTACTTGCCTAGTTCCACTGTGCGATATGCGTAATTTTTCTCTGTGGCCGAAGAAGTATATTTCAAAAATAAAGGAATGCTGTAATACTGACTTGATTATATCTTTGAAATTTATTTCTTGTCTATCGAAATCAACAAACTATCCTAAATTCACGATGTTTTGCACAAAAGGGTTCATTACCAGTTGTAACATCCGTAAGGGATACAGAAAGCAAGCGCGATCAGTTCCAAAATCTGTATTGTGCCTCTGGGGTTTCAACACTCGCCAACAAAAAAGCAGAGGAAAACGGTTTGGATACAAATATCACGGTGTGGATACAAATGCCGGCGCAATTTTCACTGACCGGAAGTTGATGATTTGTGGAGGCCCACCGAGCCGAAATCACGAAACAAAGAAGAATCGTGCTAGAGCACACGGCAATAAGATTTCTTGAAATAAAATAGTAACGGCCTTTTGCAGCCGACAAGCTTTACACACACACCACTTTACGAGCTCCCTACTGCTTTTCATCAATTATTTGCGAACTCCAACAATTCATAGTCCTCATAATCTTTTCACGACCTACCGAAGGGGTAATTTGGTATTTACATTTTGGTCACTCTGATCCAGTGGCGGTGTCGCAGTCCTTTTTTACGGAAGCTGCAGTATCCAAACGATCAGTTCAGTTTAAAGGAAGGAAAATTCATCGTTGCTTAACAAGCAGAGAACTGATTCTATACTTCACTTTGTAAAATTGTGCATACCTACTTGGCCATAAAAAGATTATTAATAATCCAGCTTTCGCATATGTTCCAAGTACAGAGTACAGAGAGAAAATATTTAATTACACAAGACAGACACCTGTGATTATTTGTGGAGTCTGTAGTACCAATAGGACAATACCAGCAAGGATTAAGAAGTGGCGGATCACTGATGAATGAATGTATTGCACTTTCTGATATGAACTATTGAAAAATGCAGTATGTATTATTCCTTGTAGAATGCACAGACAAGAACTGAAATCAATTGCCATTGGCATGAAATGAATAGAAATATTATCGAAGATCAATTGATTGATTCATCTCTTGGGCCAGACTGGCCATAAAGAAGGGATGGGACATGGATTTGCTGCTCCCACGATCTATTTCAACTAACGTAAGTGATTGAAGTGATAGGAGTTTAGGAAACTGTTGCACAAAGATCGACGTAATTCATAGCGAATGCAGATGTTATTATTCTCACTACGACTAAAGGAGTTCGAGTTCATCTGTGCGTGGGTGAACATCGTTTGTAATGTCCATCCTGAATATTCGATTCAAAGAAGATGTATCATCATGATAAAGACTCGCAGTAAGTAGCTCAACTCAAAAGAAGAAAACAGACGACTGTTTTCAGCTGGTTTTTTCTCTGCTGTCTGTTATCTCTGAATTCAGTGACAATTTTCAAACAGTTACGGCCGTTCCAACACTATCACCTGTAGCAAACTGGCTGATGGTAGAAATGATGTAGTATGAGTCGTTGATTCGAAGTAATCGCTTTTCCTGAGCCTAATACATCCATGATATGCGAAATTTGGTGAAGAGTAGAAGAGCAGCTGCCATTGGTTACTTCACACTTCAATTCTATCATGCCACAGCGGAAGTCATTACTGATATAACTATTTGCAACTACAAGATTGATTCAATGAAGAAACTGATTATGACACACTCATCCTATTTTTTTTAGCAATAATGAAATGCAAATTTTTTTCCTATAAAAATGAATCACCGATAAGCATGGCCGATCAATATTTTTCGAACCTTTAACCTCAAAGTTTCCCACTCAGTACAAGTATAAAGAGATATAGGAGCATTCGAGAAGGATATGGAAGAGGCACTATATCTCATATGCAATTTTGAAAATATACCAATTCCTTCCGCCACTGGTCGCTCTAGTCAAATTCAAACATGCGAACATAAAATAATGTTTTGTTTCAAGATTTAATTGACCGAACCGAAAATATCTCACTATCAGTGAGCAGAAAGCCTAATCGTTATATATCGTATCCGTAAAATCAGTTTCATTATCCCAATCAAATATGGAAAGCTAAAAGAAGCCTTCATCAATCATGCCAGAGAATGGAAAGCGGCGATATAAATTCAATGTTGTTATTGATGAATTCCAAGTATTCAAAATTTCCTGAATGCATTTGATCTTGTGAAAAACACGGAATCTACAAAAATACTTATAGAAAAGTATGAAATTCCCAAGAAGATAATAAACTTGGTGAAAATGACGAGGGAGGGCACACAATACGGATAAAGGGTGGAGAGATCTCTATTGTCTCATTCATTCAGTATTATTTCAGAAGAAATTCCTTTGGAGACCAGATTATACTGCTTTGGAGAATTGTGTGTGAAGCTACGAGTGAAAATTGTCGTCTTGCTTTGGAATAACATGAGTTGTTTCGATGCGGGTGGCAAATCTATTCTTGTCAGACACTATTCTCAGTTTGCCGCGAAAGTAATCAGGTTTTTGGTAATCATTTCCTTCTTTGTAAGTGATAGTTAACTGAAATTTAAGCCAACTCGACTTTTTTATGGTGGTGGGAAAAAACCTAAGTGATTTATGTCTGATGGTTTTTGGATCATCCCAATTTCCTACCAATAATAACTGATTATGAGAAAGTTGAAGAACACTCTAATGCGACACACATCGCAATTGTTTGCTGGCTATCATCCCAAATATTTCACAACTCAATAGGAACATACGTAAATTCAGAATGGCCAAGACAATGTTTTGGTTACTAGAGTATCCGTCTGTTATTTTCGTGAAGATATACCCCTTTATCGCAGACTCAGTAAGAACGCCACTGTTCTGTACCTATGCAGACGGATGAAAACCCAATTATACGGTGAATGATGCACTTCTCATTAATAAAAAGTTTTTATTGTTCTCCGCTTCCAGCATGAATTCACATCATGAGTGAGTGTGACCATTGTTGAGTTCGTCAGTTCTCATTGCACGTTCACTAACAGTTACTTTCAGTTGAATGGGTGCTATACGTTCTACTATGCAGCTCTACTATGCTATTGATTATTTGTATTGTGGCTTTTCACATCTCCAGTAGTACAATGAATTCGGATCTGGTCATGTGAGAATCTATGATACCTATAGAACCAATTTAATCCAGTTAAAATTCACACATGAAGTTCTGGTATTGATCAAAATTTGTCCATCAAGCAATCGACAGTGAATTAAGTAGCTGTCAAGTACAAATAATCTTTATTTAGAATGCTAACCACTCGTGTTGGTGAAACGTCGAGTCCAACTCGTTATCAACATTGGCCTTATAACCCGAAGAGTCATAATGTAAATAAAACAGACATCTGTTTGTATTTTTCATACAATTGCTTCTTCAAGGCAAATGTACACTGCTGCATTATAAAAAAGAACATCGAACACAATTGCATCACTCAAAACAAAATTTTCAAAACGACCCATGGGGATCAGCATAATAAGATACTGAGATGAAACAGAAAGTAGAAAAAACAAATCGGTCCAATCCAGAGAATGGACAGAACATGAACAAGGATAGAACATCAGATCCAAGAAGAGCTTAATAAAATCAACAATAATAACATACGAACACAACAAATACAAACCACAAACGACACAAATTTCAGTATCAGCGAACTAACTCATAAAGATAATCAACGGAGAACTCAGCACAGGACGATTCCCGACAACATGGAAAAAGGCTACATTATTGTGGAAAACAGAGGGCACAGGCCAATCTCATCACAACCAAACTTAGGTAAAATATTCGACAAGCTGCCACTCAAACAATTACATACTTCCTATAAACTGCTCAGAATATAGATAGAAAATGATGAATTCCACCAATAACAACAAGAGTAAGAAACTCAACACACAAGTGATATCACCGGACACATCCAATCGATCCAGTAACGCCTGGATACCAAAAATCCACTACACCTTAGCCAAAATTCGTACTCCAAAAAAAAACTTACTGAAGCTGAGTGTAGATTCCCTCACAGAAAAGACCATGCAAAGCGGTAATATTCGTATGCAAATGAAGTGAGAATACCCTCAAGTATCAAGCTTAGGACCCATCTTATGGCCAGCAATTTTGGAAGATTTGTTCCAGACGGTAGATGACTGTACAAACAGGGACGAAATTATCAAAATCCAAGCTTTTGTGGATGATCAGGTTATCTGCAAGACGAACGTATAAACCAGTTGAATGCAGATGGAAAAACTTTCTAATTCATGCCAAAAAGGGGCGGTTAGAAATGAACTAAAATACTTCAGAAGCACGAAACACACCCAGAGAAAACACACAGAGTCATAGAAGTACCTCAATAATATAACCCACATGGATCACTAGACGAAAACAAAGTATGGAAGAAGGAAGGAAAGAAGACATCTGACGGAATGGATATCCACAACATAGAACTATTGGAGGAGGCTTTCCAACAGATAAAAGCAACGATGGAAACGCAAATACATAAAACCTATACCAAAACCAAAAAAGAACTAGACAGGGGTAAAAACAGGTCAGTAACCAATAGCAAGCAACCAGTCAAATACAGGTAGGTAAACATATACGACATATTTTCAACAGTGACAAGGGTTTCGCTTCGCTGAATAATGGTGGGCAATCAAACGGCCATATACCGAAAGGGAGGTGGGCCATCCAGAGGGAGAGATAGATAATCTTTCTCCGGAAAATCACTTCTACGTGAATAAAATATAATTGACATTATTCCATGAATATTTGGAGTTCTGAAATGTTGAACACTCACGCATACATTTTAATAGGTACCTGGGTATTCAATGAATGCTACAAACGATTCTTGATAAAAAACGAACATTCGCACCTGCTAAGATATGTTTCTTCGAAGGTCATGGACTAACACATCTATTCTAACTTTGAGTTAAGATATGAGCATCATAATCAACAATTATCCTTCGTAATCGTACCAATTTGGCACCGCTATTGAAAAATACACATGACAACCTCTTTACTTCAAATAAGCATCCAGAAACTCCAACCACAGCTATTCACAGTAGCTAGCTTTGAGGCCATCCGAGGCTACCCGAATCGTACCTGGATTTCCATTATCTCCTACCAAGATCGACCAGTATGAAAGTTTGCTTCCTTAAGGATCGACGATGCCATAGTGATGCTCTACTCTCCACCCTCAACATGGACCCTGAGAGAACATTCTGTAAAGCTATCAAGAGAGTTCGACATTTTTTCATTGACTTTACTGAGAACGCTTTTCCTGATTTTGTTATGACAGCTGTTCCTTATTAACGTCGGCTCTTGTAGGCATTTCTGTGATAATAATATGAAAAAAAAATTGGATTCTTGGTGCATAAACTATCCATCAAAAATACTAGAGAAGATAACTTCACCTCTCTCGGAATAAATCAAATAAAGATTGAGATTTATTTTTCAATACTGCTCATTTTGTGAGTTTATATACTGTAACATTATGATTGAGTAAACAGGTGCTTCTTCCATCTAGGATACAAAAGACATAATAATTATAATTAAATTATGTTCATTGAAATTGCAGTCTGCATATACCACGTGGCATAGTAAGTGGACAATTTGAAGTAGGAATGTAACAGTGAAGTTTTACGAACTGTGCCACTCCTCATAAAATCCAGCTGGTATCCGGTTACATTTCGAAATCGACATGTTTAGAAAATAGATCGGTAATAAATTTTGTTATGATGCAACGTGACAATACCAGTATGTATACACCTATAAATTCTCAATTTTATTGGTGTTGATATCGAAGCATATTGGCAATTACAGCGAATAAAAAACAATAATTGTTTCAAAACCATTTTGCATCAGTTATACTACGCAGCTCTCTGCCAGCTCGATATGCTAATTATTTTGATTTCTTCGAACACTTATTTTTCATATGTTAGAGCATCCTTCTTTTTTAGATCCCATTAATTCTCAAATGAATAATCACTTTGCAACAATGTTATTCAATCAGTATTTATTTGAGCTATACCTGAATAGCACATTAGCTTTCCAGAAATATGGATATCACTCAACAAAGCTGTTTCCCGACTCCAATTCCACTCAGACCCAAGCATCGCGAGGGGCTAGGAGTTTGAATGGGTAAAGCCATCAAGATATGGATCTGAAATGGCGTCCAGAAAAAAAGTAAGTTCTGTCCACGAGCCTGACGGTCATTGCTGAAAGGCGTTTAGAGACTTTGCAATATTGCTAGTCAGAGCATCCACAGGTGTAACGACAATAGTAACCATTTTTGTGGCACAGGTACCTTGCAACCGGAGATTCCCTCGCGTTGATAACAATATCACTATCGCAGAATATGACACGATGCCCCCTCGAACGGAAACGATGCCCCCCAGAGACCTCCAAGGAGTCACTATCACAGCATGTACCACCAGAGACTGTAGGTCCAGACAGGTGCTGGTGCACGTGCTTATGCTTTCCTTCAAGAAAACATCAGCCTTTCTAGAGGTAGGAGGTGGAAGGGATTCTGGAGTCCCCTTCACCCATCAACGTGAACTCCCACAAAGTCCCCTTTCAAAACTTGCAACTGAACTTGGTAAGGGTAGGTCTGGTCAGACGAAACAACAGTAGCACTCTGGTAATTCTCTTTTTTATCATATATAAAAGGAATTTCCAGCCTGCTGCCTGGTTCTCTTCGATAACCCCATTGGCACTGAAGGAGGGAAACCTCCGGAGTACCAACAACTACCAGCCGAAAACTTCTTCGAATACGAAGACGATCGGGCAAAGGGACCCTTCACGGGGACAGCCATGATGTCCATCTCTGACATTGAGTTCATCCGGTATAACAAAACATGTAGATGGAAAAATTTGGTAGAACTTCCATCACCATTAGCAACCCTCAAAAAGCTAAAAAAAAGCTAGAACTAAAGTAAATTATCTTCGTGCTCGGCTGGCTGGAGAAAATCACTGGAAACATACTAGAAGTTTACGGTTATAAAAGAGCAGAAAATAAAACGAAAATGCTCAACGGGATTCAAAACCCGACGGCGATGATTAGCGTACAGGTTGATCAAACTAGTAGTTGAGGGCTCGGGGCTAGAAAGAATATATCCCATGTCGAAAGAGGCAACTGAAAGACCACAACCACGAGGGAAACCGGTGCAGGAATCTCTCAGAACCATTGGGGGAGAGCCAAGCCAACCGCCCCAAAGGCGCCAACCACAGGATCCCACGGGGTATCTCTGAGATGGCAAACTTATGTGTGAAAGTGGGCAACCTGGAAATGGGAACTATATGAACCAAAGAAACACCGAAAACACCAATGAATAGAGGAATCTCCCAAGGGACCCCCTGACACCACTATTCTGGGGACCACACCAGGTACGAAAAGGAAACCTGAGGAGCCGAAGGTACGTAAACTAAAAGCTCCACAGGCACCTGCAACTGCAGCAAAACATGTGGGTGCACAAAGTGTCCAAACTAAGCAGCTTGCTTACAGAGGCCTTAGAACCCGCCGATCCATGTCAAAAGAAGAAAAACTGACAGTGAAAAAGATCCTCCACTTGTGTATGCTTACACACACCCGTAATTATATGGAATTATATTGGGTCGGGGACGGGAGTCTCGGCCTGCTTAAACTTCGACACCTTATATCGCGTGTGTTCGCTAAATAAAGATCAGCTTTGCCATCATGAGCTGAGCGCATCGACATTTAAGGCTATTCTGTAAATTTCTGTTTCAGGTTTGTTTCATAGCCAGACTTATTCACCTTCCGAGATGTTCGTACTTAAAAGGATAGAGATGCTCTTAGACGGTGGAATTCTGGAGGTTTCTTCAACTGATGAAGCAGTGCTACAAAAATCAATGTATCGTCTCATAGCGCTGTGGCTTATAGCTCTTCTACACTCGGAGAGGCTGTGCCTTTGGGTGATCACAAAGAAGAGTTATATTATTATTGTTTGAAATATTTCTGGTATCTGCTCTGTTCTTTGCTGTTACTAATGTTATCTCTACACGCATTGGCTCTAGTTTTAGACATTCATGAATCTTTTAGTTTCTTCTTACATCAAGTTCTCTCCTTTCTCTGATGAGTTTATTGTCCCTCTTTACATCCTTTCTTTGTACTGACTGATGGTTGCACTTCTTTTGGAATATCACATACAATTTTTTTAATGTATTTTTCATGAAATTTCAAACCAGTGACTGACTCTAAGTGTTTAGCTGCCATTTTTAATAATTTTTGGCACGTTCAGCACCTTTTCCCTATCAAATATTCATCTCCGTATATATACAGTAGATTCAGCTATTCTTAATGTTGTGTTGATCAGTTTCAACTACATTCCAGTCTGGTAATCAATAATTTGATCAAAATTACCTATACAGTTTCCCAACTCAATATTTCTTCTGTAAAATGATAAATGGAATCTACTATCTATCAAATATGATTAGATTCTGATTTGTCCGCATGATTTCTTGAACTTAAATTTTTATTAATTAATAATAATCATTTTATTCTTGAATTTCTATTGCTAAGTGTACGTCATAAATGTTGCGAACACTCTAGATGCCTTTTTATATTCAATTGTATGAAATATATTTTGTTGGGGTATATTCAGTACATCTATAGCTTGAGTTTTTATTTGAAGTTACTGAACAAAAAAACGTGTTTCTGTACATGACCCTTGTGGACTCTTTTTCCAATCAACAGAAAGGTCTTCAGTCCAGTCAATTTGGGCTACCCTGTACTCACGTATAGCCCAAAGCCAGATTGCTCGTGAATGCAGTACGCATGTTGAACTGCACCTAGCTCAAAGAGCTATACAATTGGTAGAGTTCATGACGATCAACTTTAACAACCCAAAAAATATTAACTCGAATCAGAGGTATTACCGTTATCGGTTATGGTCAAATAGAAGTTGTCGTTTATGGACTGAATGGTCTCTATAAATACAAATAAATATTTTTATGGCAAACTATAACAACTCTATTACGCTGCTATGCGATTCCTTGAAGATATTGGATTGTTTTCGTCAATTGCTCATGGGACAATCACTTGTTTTATGAGATATGAACCCTGATAAATCGAAGAATGGAGTACAGATCAATGTTTGGAAGGAATTCAAGGAAATTGTTAATAAAAGGCGGACTTGTTGGTATATTCTCGCACGGTTTATTTGTGATTAATTCAATTCAACAAAACTTGTATTACTCAACTTTTGATTACTTCTCTCAAATACGAGACAGTTGCCTTCCATGGCATCGATTATGTAAACCATGAAAGGTATTTACAGTGAGTTATTTACTACCAACCTGTTAACTATTTAAGAAGTCTCCCTCTCTAATAATTTGGCGAATGAGCCGATATAGAACTGTTGGTTATCTCGTCATTGAAGAAGAGTATTTTTCATTTGAAAATTGCTTGAGGAACGTTGACATTTTATTGCTGCCAACTTTCTAACCGCTTTCTTTATTGATATGAAGCTTTGATTGATTGAATAAAAAGAGTACCTTTTGGCTTGAAACAGGTGGTTCCATATTTCGAAATGAGGCCTAGGCACATTTTCTGTAACATATTCCAAATGAAAATTATGTTCAATTTGGAAAGAAGTTCCTATTATTCATTCGGCGCCACATAGTCTTTTTTATAATCAGCCTAGCAGTTTGAAACTTATAAACATGCTCGATTGGAACATATATTTTTTGCTGTAGATGAATAAACTATATAGTACCGGTTAAAAAATGAAAAAAATTTATATCGCTCTACTTCTGACATCAATCCATGATATCGTTACTGTGGTCAGAGTTATTTTCGATTATATATTTGCTTTTTTCTGCTTACACAATGGATGATCGACTTCTACATCTATTGATCTAAAGAAGGGCATTCGACACTGCATTTCAGAACTAGATAGATTCGAGGTGGATGACATAGCAAGAAATTATATCTTCAACTCATACTTCAAGTCGCATCGATTTCGATAACGGGAAAACTGAAATTATTAGAAGGGGTGTAGAACAGTGCGACTCCCTATCTATCTTCTCGTTCAACATGGTGCTTGATGAGCTGATTTGTGACAGAAACAGCAAGCCACCACTCCAGCTCTTTGACTTCATACGACAGGCCAGACCCACAATCCAAGAGCTAACGGTTCAGCTATTTTGTATCGAGTATGCATGATTCAATCCTCGTCAGAAATAGAACATAATAGAAACTAATTGGACTCGTTACAGAGCTCAGTCATTGCTATGAGAATACCGAGGCAAGCAGACAATATTGTCATTATGTCCATTCGAAGGCTCTTGCCTTCCTCCACGCTACCACCGGAGAGGTTAGGTGCTTTTATCTGCAGATACTTGCGATTGTGCGCAAATGGATACCGAACTTGATGAACCAGAAGTTACCGGATACGAACATAATCCTCAAACCACCAACAATCACGGATCTCTATTTTTGTGTGTAGACATAGGAGAATGGGGGCACTGCCACTGGCATTGTCGAAAAAATGGCTAAAACAAAACAAGTATTTTCTCTAGTGCTGTCCATGCTTCGGTATTGTCATCAGCAATACCCTTTTATTCAAAAGGTTCCGTAGCCAGATGTGTTTCGAAAAAAATGGGAAAAAATTTTCTTCTTAAGGGGCACTAGCACAAAATCACTGCTTGAAAGCAACTCAAACTACGAACTGCTGTGAGATGCCTACAGAAACAACGTACTTCATAAGGGAAGCTATATGAGCCCTATCGTTTGGGACGTAGTCAGTTAGAGACAAGGGAGAATTGAGTCCTGCTCAGTACATCCACTAATAACCACAGTTTCAACTCAAAGAAACCAATGAAATAGGAATACTTTATTCACTAAGTTATTGCTCTGGGAAAAATAACAAATAATGATGTGGAATACAAATACATCTCATCCGTGGACGTTAAAATCAGTGCCATAATTGTACAAACTAGGCCGATAATTGCACTAAGCCGAATTTCTATCATTCGAATTGGATTGGATTGTGCTTCACTTAGGAATTTCTACCACAACCTCATCTCAACTCGTTGCATTTTTTCTACACTATCCACAACTAGTCCAAAGAAAAATAGGGTATAAGACAGTTCCTAGTAACTATTGCTATCTACCTATCGATTTGCTATTTATCATCTCAAAGGTCATGAAAAAAGCCAACATCGAGCTCAGAAAAAATTTAGAACGCTCAGAAATTCTGAATGAATATGGTTTCCGTCATCAGATATCAACTGGTAACCTGCCAGCTTATGTCTCACATATATGGCAGCAATTTATTGAAGTGAAACTTAGGTCATTGCATTAGATATTTCCAAGGCGTTTGATTGCACCAGATACTTCTCTAATGGCTTGCCGCCCCAGAAAATCTGATCCAACACTGGCCACTGTAAAATGTCAGGTGTGTATATTCCAATGAAGTCCTCCATTTCAATGCTCGGTTTTATCATAAGCAGTACCTTTTCATGGGAAAACTTTGTGCAGTTCATTGCCAAAAGTGCCCTTCAAACACATGATGGTTTTCTGTTCCGTGACAAAAGCTATTTCACTCCCTGTCAATTGATTATGAATTATGAGACACAGATTTGACCTGTCCCGGAATACTGGTCTCATATATGGAGTGCAGGCCCAAAACACACACTGAAACTTCTGGATTCAATCCAAAGAAGAGCCATCTGTCTCGTCGGTGATGCTTCGCTTACAAGCTCACTTACTTCTTCAGAACACCTCAAGAAAGTTGGCGATCTGTCTTTATTTTATATACTCTTCCGAAATACCATTACTGAGTACAACGTTAGCGGTCCCATCGAGACCCCGCCGAGCTCAGTCGCCGAATCCCTTTGTCGTCACTCTGGAGGCATGCCGAACTTTTCTTTCAGGGCTCGTTCATGTAACGAACGTCCAATCTGTGGAACTTCCTGCCTCGAAAGGTATTTCCTGAGGCATACAACCTGCAGAAATTCAAGAAATACCTACTTTCCATCAGGTCTCACGATGTTCTTTTCTGAACATTACAATATTTTTCTTTTCGTGAGATTCAGAGCATTAAAAAGGGACAGGAATCAACGAATGGTTACAGAGTAATTATCACGGAAAGTATAATGGGACAATCCGACCGTAGCGCCTTTGAAGTCATAATGAACGAACGAACGAACTGTGTCAGGAGTTGAACAAATTCCCATTCACACGCATTGCCTACCTCTGAATTTGCTGTCTTTTTACGATTGCTCGTCCATTGTCTGCGATAGTCGCCGGCTTGTCCCCGGAGACACCCAGTACATGTCTAAACGTATAATGGCCCGTCATAATTGGATGCGTTAACACGGAATACATCTCATTCCATGATGAACCGGATGAAGTTGGCGGTGAGGTATCGATTTCAGGATTCCTGAATCTGGATAATTTGTGCACGGGACACATCTGTTTGGCTACCAGGGCTGGTTGCGCAGACATCAGGGATTCGCAGAATGCTGGAGTACAGTGCAGAACTCCGGAAATTCAAAGAAGAGCCTTGGAGACGCGAAATTCGGTAGATTTACGACGTGACACCGAGATGCTGACAACTTCTTGGGAATTTCATATCCGAGTAAACGATTTCCTATATGAGGGAAAGGACGTTCACTTTGATGCAGAAAATTCAAAATCTGCATTTTCGTATCGAGGGCGAGTTTCATATATGGAGTTCAGTTATCAAACATACAATGAGGATTAATTGGAAGTTTGTTCTTGTAGAGGCTATTCGTTTCTTGACAAAACTTTTTCGGAATTTTAACCTTCGACAGTCTGAAAATAAAAAGTGTTAATTCAAAGTAATCTGTACTTTTCATTTTCAAGCCGTGAAAAGTTGAAACTCCCAAAATGTTATGTCAAGAAATACAATGAGGCCTCCGTTAAAAAAATTAGTCATTCGTCTCGTCGGTGATAATTTGCCACAAACTTGAGCGTACATCTTCGGAAAATTGGTCTTTTTATGAAATATTACTATCGAGAGACCACTTTCGTCGAAATTGACCCAATTTGTTCTACTCTTACTTTCTATTTCTACCTCCTCTCCCTTGTTTTCCTTTTTTCTCTCTCTCTTTCTGTACCCCCTTTTCTCTTTCTATCTTACTATTTTGCTCTCCTTATCTCTCTATGGGCCCGTCCATTCAATCAGCTAGGACTTATTGCTGTGACAGGTAAGCTGTGAAGCTATAAAAAACATACCTTCAAAAGTAGTTATCGAACTGCAGGAAACAAATCAGTTAGTCCACAAGTGGTAGACTTCAAATTCATAATTCAGTTTCATTATTCTGGGAAATGTCGAGCCCTCACATCCTGGGAGAAAAAAACTAACTAACATGCAGCCAAGTGTCTATAAAATGATACAAGAGGAATTTAATAATTGGAATGAAATATTTTAAATATTTTACTTATATGTAGTGGTGCGCCTGTCGGTCTGGGGCACTGTTACTCTTCAACGAAAAAATCGAAACAATTGAGCTGAAATTCTATATGAATAATGTAACAAATTCCCCAAAACCAAATCTATTGAGATTTCTTCGATTCCTAGCCGAATAAATGCCTGTCCCACTGAAATACAGAATTGAGTGATGGTGTCATTTCGCTAGAATACGTTTTTTTGTGTCCGTGGATGATTCCCAGGATTAGCTGTTGGAACGAAGATATCAGAGAGTGAAGAAACTGTATAATACTTCTCCGTGCGAGAGCACTTTCGATCCTTTCGGAGAAGTAGCTCCGGATAAAAGAACAAGAAAGACTCAACCACGCAGAACAGAACCACCAGAACTGGTACCTCCTAGCCAGCCACATTCTTTTGGTTTGGTTATAACAACCCTTATAACTAAAAATCGGAGTGGTGACAGGATTTTGGATTTTGTTTTTATTTTATATGGTTTTCAAGCAACTCAATTTCAAGCCACTAGAATATAAGGCGTTTTATGGTGGAAGTAGGATAAACTGATGAATGAACCATTTACTATGGAACCATTTACGATGTTCTGTTTATTAAAATATGATATTCAAACCTGAAAATAATAAAAAACTATTTTAGTTTCGGTATTATTCACTCTTTCATATGATCTCCACCATCAGTCAACTCACTATGGCCAAACCGTTGGTCAATTTGAATTCATAGAACACTTGGTGTATTCAAAATGAAACTTTCTACATAACCGGTACATGGTATCAATCGCTATCTTTGATGGTTATCGGTTTGTTTGATCCTGGCGTGAAACAAGTCCATTAATTACTACTCAATAAAGTCATTAAATTGAATGCGTGTTTGATAGCACAGGCAGTCGCCAAGTGAAGCAGTCTGTTTTATCTCACACATCCAACTAGCTCAGTACATACATCCTCGCAATATTTTGACGGCATTCTCAATGAACAAATTACTGGATCGCATAGCAGTGTCACATTTTGTTCAAATACTATTAAGAGTAATTTCTCGCACTGATAATTACCTTTACATAAACCTGTCTATTTTTGTGTCCCGTAGAGATCGCTCCAGTTCAACTGACAGTCTGGTAATATGATTTCGGGTCCAATTTCCCCTTCCAAATATGTTGTCTTCAGTCATCATTCGCAAGGCACTGGAAGGTCTACAGTGGTCTTCGAATAGTCCTATTTCTTACGGGTGTTCCTTTAGAAAAGCATGCCCAGTTCTGAATACTATAATGATAGTGGTTCCTGCTCAGCAGCTATTGAGTTTGTTTTTCGCGCATTTGTTGTTCAGTGTTTTTCTTGCTTTTTCTCAACACATATGTTCAGTAACTTCCTCACTGTGCTTTTTGGTATATTTATAACTGATTGCGAATCCATAAACTGGCTGATTCCTGCTTGCCCTGACCGAAGATTTTTTGAAATATAAATCACTTCACCTCCGGCAGTTTTATCAAGACGACCCGCCGAGTTCTGTTTTTCTACCTCCTCCTCCTTCTACCTAGAGACTTTTGGAACATTCATTCTTGGAATCTGTTCTATAAAAGAACATTGAAGATTTTGAGCTCATTTTGAAGCTTACCTTCCATCCTCAGACATTCGAAATAACACATAAAATATTGGATTTTGTCCTACATTTTGTGTTCTTTTATTTTTGTTCTTGAATTGAGATGCTGTAATTGTTTGAATTGTACGTAATAGAAATGAACGAATTTGAAGGAGACCGTGCATTCTTATTTATCGTTTCCCCACGATTTGAAAATTAACTACAGGAGATCAGTTGTCACGCTTTTTAGTCCCATAACGAATCGTATTTTGTTGATGTACAATGTCACTGAGAACAAAAAGTTTTTTTGCCCTCAACCACATAAGTATTTACATTCGTAGGTGCCGGCAAACGTTTTTATATATTGATATTTTATATTGGATGAATCAGTATATAACGTGGGTGTGATCATATCCATTATCGGTATCAACTGAAATAGCTTAGAATTTAATGTTCCATTATCATCATTGAGCAAGGGCTTACGACCTTTCTTGTGAATAGCAAAACTTAATCTATTTTCCTTGAATCACGAATTGATTTCATTAATTTTAAATTTTGAATGTTGATTTTATAATGAGTTTCTAGTAAATGGTCACCAACACTAGATTACCTTTCTGGCGAATTTTAGGATGGACCGACTGTTCGCTGAGAGTATACTTGTAGACTTTTGGTTTGGTCATAGTACGCGAAAATTTGGGCAATGTTAAATATTCGCAAAATAGATTCAGTATTGCAGACAATTTATTAGAAACTCATCATAAAATGAACATTGAAAAAAGATATCATTTATTTCAATAAACCTTCCTTGGAAACAACACATCACTCCTTTATTTTTCAATGTGGCAGAAGTGAATTAAATAAATCGCAATTCCTGCCAAGCCTCATCAAAAGAATATATTAAAATTCATTGTAGTATCTTCCTAAATATGATAGAAAAGATTCGAGCTAGCTTGATTGTATGATTTTTACATAAATTATTACTCTTTGAAATTTAAATGCAAATTCGTAACCGCCTGTACAAATTATGATAATGAAGTTCACTCACCACGCATTGACTGAGAAGAGAAAGAAAATAATTAAAATATTGTGACTCTCCATCTAAATTCATACTGAATTATTTGGTAAAGTGTTAAACTCCATGCTGTCGGAAATTCCACAAACTTTTACTGAATAAAAAGCGCCAGCAAACATTTAATGGATCAATAAATTTAACTGCCAATGTTATTTGGTTTATTTTCTTCTAGGTTTGTTTACACTTGAAGTTGGGAATTTCGTAGTCGAAAAGACACTATGACGAATTATTTAGCTAGTAGTACATGTATATCTCACTCTCACATTCAGTCCCAACGCTCTGCATTATTAGCAAGGAAGCTTGCAATTTGCTGCTGATAGTATATTGTTTGTTGAAAATTGGTTTTAGTTGGTGAAACCGACAAATATATTTGTCGATGAAGGAGCTCATGCTTTTGCAATGGTCAGTTAAACGTGAGCCGATTTCTTGTGGAAAAAAGCTGGAATTGAACAATAACATTCTTTGGAACTTATGTCAATTCAAGTTTTTCCAAAGGAAAAGACGGGTTCATACAGGTTAATTCACGATGGTTTTTTTAACAGAGTATCACTATTATCTGCAGAACTACGAAAGTTATTGGTTTGAAATTTTTCTTGCGAATATACAGCAGCATTCAGTGAAAATGACAACACCTCTATTTATACCGAATGGCTATTTTGTTTTTACAACACCATACGATACATTCCAACATAGTTTTGTATAAAGTTTATTGTGGCGAAATTTGACGAAATTATACAGAAATACTTATGACCGGCAAACTTCTAGTAAGTAGCTATATCTGTTTATGAAAAATATGAAATATAACGGGAAGAGAGTTTCACCAAATCGACCCATAAAAATCGCATTTCCGAGCCAACTTGAGATCAGAAATGCGGGAAACAATGTCTTTGTTTACAGATCTCGCGATCTACAACTTTCAGTGAAAGGAAACCTCTGACAAAGTGACCTCTTGAAAGCATCATGGTAATCAAGAAATATACAGAGTGGCTCAATAGAAAGGGGCCAGAAAGTTTTTTGAGCAGTTAAAATTAATTAAAAACAAGTTGAAACAGTGTAACTTCATTTTCGTTGAGGTTGATAAACAATAAAATCCATCTACGAAGCACTTAATTTCTTCGTACTGAATAATAACATCTAACTAAAACTTAGTATCGTAAGGCAGGTGATCTAATCTAAGAAGAATTCGTCCTATGAATAAGAACAAACCAGCCAATACCATGAAAGGTATAACGGTATAATTGTCAGAAGTTAATCTTAACATGAATGAAGGAAATGTTTGGTGTCGACCAGTCATTTATGACATCCGAAACAAATAGAATTGCGTCGATAAGCATTCAACAGAAAATAATTATTGTCCCTCATGGCCATTGCAATATATCTGTTGAGATTATTGGAAAAGACTCTACAAGAAATACCTTGCAAGTGCTCCATATAAAAAAAAAACATGAAATTAGTACGATTCAAAACCTGCAGACTAGTTTCATGATTACTACCCGTCAGCAGTACGTAGGTTAGGTCACGATAAGGGGTAATGAATAACACGGATTACCCATATAGAGCACTTCCTATATCTCTTGTAGAACCTTGATAATCGTCCAACAGATATAATTCAACGGTAGTGAGGAACAGTAGTTATTTTCTGTTAGATGTCATTTTTCACTACACACCTATCGCCAATCTCATCCCAATGATAGTAATACATATTCATATTTGTTAGTAGTTTGACAAATCGATAGAAAGTCGTTTTTGCGAACACCAGCAACATGTGAGATGCAATTTTCAGATAATGAAAAAATGTCTCTACTATTTCAATAAGGGTTGAAAAGAATATGACACAACAAATGCTCCGAAATATGGAAATTTCTCTTCAACAAAACTTTATTTGTATGGAAATTGGCAGACTGTAAACATTGCCAGCAGATCTGTCAGACATTTTTTCGAAGTTGAAAATAGCAGGTGATTCTTGGACTAAATTATCTTGAAATCATATCAATAAAATCGGTATTTTTTGTAGCTCCTTATACAGGGAACATAGCTATCGGATGATTCATCACTTGCCCCTTTATGCTTTTTAAAATTTTTATCGAGATCAGATGCTTTGTGAAGAGACTAAATTAAACACAAGATACGAGAGATTTACTGGTGGGTTACAAATAGGCAATATAATGATTTTTCTGGTTCACTTTGTATTTAATAGAGAAGACAATAGTATAAATAATGAAGTAGTAGTTATACGAATGTAATTAAAATTGAAATTAACCCTCACCACCGCATACTAAACCAGAGCTGAGTTTCAAATGTGAATCGCCGGTGTTTAAAATAGGTTCACAAGCGTACACACGTACTTAGCTGGAAACCAAGAGATCTCAGGATCGAATCCCGGTTGATCCACATTTTTTAATTCAGTTCTAGTTTTCATCTTCTGTTTGCTTATTTTCGATTTATCAGTATAAATATCCGATATAATCATTTCAAGAATATTTTCATTGATAAGATGCCACTAAGTATACCGTATATTCGCAATAAAAATTTCAGGTTACTCTTCTGCCATTTCCCGAATAATTTTGATACCCGTTCAATAAAAATTCAAGTGGGGTGTAGACTGAACAGTAAAGTGAATAATATCGATGTTTTTCCTAAGTAAGCTTGAAAAATGCAACAGTCAATGCCTAACACGTGTTACCTGTTATACATGAGAACGTCAGGTTTCCATAGTTTGTTAGGTGTTATCCGCAAGTCCTTAACTCCTCCATAGTCAGATTCATTCCATCGTAGGTTGTAGTCATTCCATTCCTGAAGGTAAACAAAGTTGTAATGAAGGTTGCAAACTAAAAAGTACCACACTGCATGTTGATTCATCAATAACCATCGAGCAGCCATTTTGAAAATTCCCAAATTGTTTTGGTTAAGTATAAGTGACTGTTTTTGTTATTCAAATTATGGTACCTGAAGATATCAGCATAACGTCTAGTAATTCCTGAATTCTAGGTTGAATCAAAATTTTTAATAATACTGGAAATCAAACGGACAAATAATTTCGTATGTCAATTAATGTTTACAAAGATTCTGTTCTGATCAGATCATATTCGAAAACAGCATTAAAATTACTCGATATCTTGGATGAATCAATGCTTTTGCAGAATAGTACACATAATCAATATTCCAGACCCTGATACTATGAATAGTATATCAACACGAGAACACACACACAACTATGCAAGCTAAAGAACAGCCAGACGCTATGCATGCTTATAGTACATACGACCAACGAAACCACTAAATGAGACCATAGTGCTTAACTGTTTCGAAAACAATTATTGAAGATAGGTAGGTACTAGTAATATCTTAACTCACCTATCCTTGTTGTTTATCTCAGTAATTGATAATAATGGATGAAATAAATTGTAAATAATGTTAATAACAATAATAGCCGTCCCTCATCTGCTAATTATTATTATAATCATCATGGAAACTAACTGATCTTGTCAAGAACGAAACTTGCGACCAGGAATACCTATATTGGATAAACAAGAAAAAAATGTTGATTAAATCATCTGGTATTGCAATGGAACCATGAAGGCTATTCGATCTATTGATATTTGAAAATTGCGGGAGGGAAATTTTGGTATGGTTTAACGCAAACAAGAAACCGACTTGAATTCGCATATTTGAATAATTGGAACCACCGCTGGAAAAAACGTTTGGTTATAATTTATTTTAAAATCTTAGAAAAAATAAATAAAAATGGTTTACTTGGACGAGGTCACGTGACTTTCACTGCCACGGTTCTTTTATTTCAAAATGATAGCTTAAAATAGGAATAATTATAGCAACTGATGGTTTTCTGCCATTTCTTCAATATTTGAGAAACTTGTGCCACTAACTTTTAATTAATGACTATCGATGAAAAAATGTTTTTCCTTGAGAAAATAAGAAAACCGTTTGAAATTTCTGTTGTGTTTGATATGAAGTTGAAGAATCGTTAAAATTCCATTTGGAATAGAAATTAATTTTAAACGACTTTTTTCAGTACTGAAATGATGCCAAATTCATCAATAAAAGAATCATCAAATTACTTAACGCATTTTAGAGTCTTCTACACAACAAATTTCAAGCGATTATTTTGAAAATTTGTTGTGCAAAATGTACTAAAATTTGGTTAGATACGTGGAGTAGTTCGATGATGTTTTAGTTAATGTGTTTGGCATCATTCTAGTACTGACGAAAGTTGATTAAAATTAATTTTCATTTGAAATGTAATTTTAACTACCGTTAATATCATCAACTTAATATCAAACATAAGAGAAATTTTACATAATTTTCTCATATTCTCGAATAAATACATGTTTTTATGGATAAACAGTAACTTCAACTTTGTGGCATTGATATCGTAAATATAAGAAATGACTGAAACTAAAAGTTGCAGTAGACTTTCAAATTTAGCACAAATGTCTACCGAGAAGACCTTTTTTCATATTTTACAAAGCAGGACTTGATGTCCAAGTCGAATTTCAAAATAAATCATTATTGAAAGTTTTCCCATAGGATGGCTTACTCTTTGAAAGTCACTGCATAAATCAATATTATTAAAAACTACCCAAATATCACAACTACGTTAAAGGAGCGTCGAGTTTGGGGAACTTCAATGTTTTTTAACGACGCTCTATATTTGAAAATTCAAGCTGAAATAATTTTTCGATGTTTTTAGGAGTAATGCCACGAGTGATTGAATTTTCGCAATAAGTCTGTCGATTTATTTCTGAACGAAATTGAATTACTTTGTGAAAACACCACGAGTCCGCAGGACGATTGGTGCTTTCTCAAAATAATTCAGTTGAGTTCAGAAATAGAAGACAGACTTATGAGATAAATTCAATCTCGAGTTGAATTTAATTGACTATTTCACGAATAAAGTTTCTTCATTAAAATAAGTACGAACAGTGTATAACAGTCATAAACAAATTATTTAAATCGTCGATATTATAATGATTCGTTTCATAATTTCATTTGAATTTGCACCGAAGCGACTCATTTTGACACAATCAGGTACAATTAATATTGATAGAACTGCCAAACTTTGTGTGAAGCTGACCCTCCAATCAGAATTGAAAGACAGCTGGTGTTATCGCGATAACACGAGTTGTCTTTGGTTTGCGATTGGTCGTATTATGTGAGAATTTCAAGATGAGTGAAATAGTCAAAGGTAAAGTGGCTGAAAATTGATAATTCAATGAACATTTCTACAATCATACTAAAAATGGCTGGATGGATGGATTTTAGAGCAATATTCTGAAGGGCCTGAAGGCAGGGCACGTTTGTTCCGGGTGAGGAATACTAATGCAAATATTGCAAAAATATAAGCCGTGTCCTGTATTACTATTTCAGCCTCATTTATATCAATAGAAGAAAGCTGGTTTTCTTCACGAACATAAAATGAACTTGAAGAAAACTAGAATAGTAACCCATTATTGTGTATATGTCGTCTCAGATGTGGAAGTGTTAATAGGCCACAAGGATTAAAACTTCAAGTGACATGAAGTATAATGCGCATCGCATCTCATTCAGATCCCACACTAGGCTTCTTAACAAATATGTTGCGCCTCATTGCAATTTGGCGTTATAGCATACGTGGTCCGGGGTGGCAACATTCAGTATTGGTCCATGAAATCTTTAAACATGTCTGTGATGGTGCGACATACCATATACAGATCTAGTAAAATATTATCGGCATATGGCATTTCCAATACGTTTGGTTGATAGTTCATGTAGCCAGTCGACCAGTACAAAACTACTGTGCCCCTTCGCATACCAACCAAAAAATGAGCTGTAATTCAAAAAATGAGCTGTAATTCAAAAACTGAATATGATTTTTGTATATGAATCCTAACAGTAGGTATGGTGAATATGACGCAAAAATGCATCCATACTGACGAATCAACTTTGATCGCATGGTGGCGCTTGAAGGTTGGGTATGTATTTTATACTCGACCTCAGTATAGCTAGTTTTAAAAGATTATTGAAAGCGTTGCCGCAAACTTTTGACGATGAGTTTAAAATCGAATAATCAAATCCATACTTCATAACTAGGTCATTTGATAAAAATGGTCATTATATTGATGATTGTTTTGAGTAATTTTGTTGTTCCGCAAATCCTGTAAGCTTATCATCAGAATTTGTTTATTTATTGTTTGTGGGCTCAGTGGTTTAGGGTAAATATATTATTTTCGTTGATTTATTGGTTTAGGGTTGGTATATTATTACCGTTGATTTTCAAAATATTACCTGACACCTGTACATTGCTTCCCGTTTCTTTTCTCATAAATGTTTTTTTAATCGAGTTTTTTTCCTTAGAAACAATAATTCTCTGTTTCTTACCGATTAAAATGATCATCCTCTGTAACATTTCAAATAATGTTCAAATGAGTTTTTGACGCAATTCATCAGCTATAGGCAACATCTTAATTCAGGTAAATTCTGGAAAATTCAATTCCCAAAATACATCAATAGGAATTTGAAGGATGTGGCAATCATTTTGAGTTTTTTAAATAAACATGAGTTATTTCAGCAGATCGATGTATTTACATTTTGAAGCCACCAAGTCTTTGTCCAATTACGTATCTTTCGTAATTTTTTCTCAATATAAACCGTAGAAGATGCAACTCACAACTTTCTGTTCCTTATGAGACCATATTTTTCACAAATGAAATGAAATCCTGAATTTGAACTTCGAAGAAGTTTTAGAATTTGTTCGAACTCTTCCCCCACGTTATCCCGCAGGAAAATTCAAAGTTTTGACTACTAATCAAAGGGTTTTAAGTTTCATATCCAACAATGTGCGATTGGTACAACGTTAATCAGATCATATTTTGATTTTTCACGTTCCAATCTCCCTTTCTTGTGGCTCCGTCTTGCAAGAAAGCGTCTTCGTGTATGGCGATTTGACAGGAAGGTCTGTATCACCCTGCAACTAAGCACGGCAGATATCCATTGGTTCAGAGCTGGAGCACCAATTCTTTTCCTGAGGGCTGATGAGATAGGTTCTTATAATATATTATCAAACGCCTCTTATGCGTCATGAGACTCTGTGCCACTTTTTTATATGACAGAGATTTCTCAATCCTGTCGACTGGGCTATGGAGTGGCGTCTGACAGGATTTTCCATGTTGATAGGCGAGACAGTTTTTTTCTTCTTAACCGAATCTTCTAGGTTCCTAGAGAGAGAAACCCCTCAGAAGCTCCTAGGAGCTTGTGCGAGCAAGAAAAAGATCCGGGACCGGTGGCCGTGCTGAGCTTTCAACCCACAACCTTATGATTGTTAGGCGAGCGCTCTACCTTCACAACCACCACGGCCCATGTCAAAGAAAATTGGATACTTTGAATCATTATCTCAGAGAGTCCTATCACCCAGTTTTTCCATCGTTTAAAGCATGAATGATCAAAGGCAAATTAGTCTGAATGTCTCAGCCTGGACGTAGAATGGTTTTTCGTGCCAAGACCACTTGGACCTTTGCCAGGTTGGTTCCAGTAGGCCAGGCTCGCCCTGAACAGCCGGACTAGGTATGGAATCAGTAGGTCAGCTTCTTGCTGTAGTACTACAAGTTGGATTTCATAAAAGAAAATGGTTATCAGTCTTCCCCGTTTCATAATGAAAGTTATTGATCTCCCAAAATGGGAAGATATACAACTGCTAATATACAAATCTATCAATACGGGAATTATACTGAAATCAGGAAACAAATTCTTCATACATAACCGCCAGTGAAACTGACTGTATCAACTAGAGTATACCTGAAAATAATGATAGCAGAAGAAGCACTGCTTTCAGATTTGAAATGATAGAAAAGACACTGTCCACAATTAAGAAGTTGCTTCATTGGAATTAGTTTTCTGTAAACAATTATCCAATATAATTTGATTTCCTATGAATAGTCAATTTCCAATAGTTGTAATACATGAAATCAAAGAAATATCAGTAAATAAGTCATGGATTGAAGCAAACAAAATTTCATTCACAATACTGGACTATTTGAAATTTTCAGAAAATTCGCACCCTATGCCACTGTGCACATAGACGATGATGAAAGCATAAGGAGAAATCATCGGAAATTAGAAAGCGTTGCTAGGGCACGAGAGGATTT
This sequence comes from Chrysolina americana, assembly GCA_958502065.1. Classification (NCBI taxonomy): domain Eukaryota; kingdom Metazoa; phylum Arthropoda; class Insecta; order Coleoptera; family Chrysomelidae; genus Chrysolina; species Chrysolina americana. The sequence continues at coordinate 9,726,659 of OY293420.1, forward strand.
GGAAGGTACCCCAATAATATTAACTTGTTAATTAGACTGATTGAGCTATGTTGAATTGTATAATAGTGTTTACATATTCCAACACTAGACATAATTCATTGTGCGGCTTAATGGATTATGATAATGATGATAAACCACAATACGAATTCAGAATGAACGGCAAATTGATGTGAAGATAACGAATTAACTAATACTAGATCTTCCAGTTTTCGGTGGTTATGATGAACGGAGAATCATTCAAAAATAATAGTAAGCTTTCCTTAATTTATGACGGCGTGCTAAGTACACTGGCAGAGGCGGCAAAGGCAGTAACATTCGCAAGGATCTAGAAACGTTAGTGGAAGTCAAAAACATCAAACAGTACCTATAGGAGAAATGAATCTCTCAGAATGCCTGAGCTGGATAACAAGCCACGAATTAGAGTTAGCTACAGAAAAATATTCGTCGATTATCCCCAGTTGTACGGGGGGAGAAGTCGATGGAAAAAGGCAGTGGTCGTGCTGCAAGAAATGCAGATACTGCCGGTAAAAGTGATATGGTACCTAGAGATCATCATAGATTACAACGGCAGTTGCGAAGAGAACTAGGGATGTACTGAGGGAGGCTGCGACATCGGAGCTTGAAAGATAATTGGCGAACATCAGGGGTCTCCGAAGCAGGAAAAGGGAGCTTTTGGTTGTTCAATCAATCATTTGGAAGCTTCTAAGACGAAAATTTACTGGGACATCACAGAGAGAGTCCAGTACTGTATTTCGCTACGTGTAACCAGCTCCTAAAAAATTACATTTTTGGAGGCTTCCAGTTCATCAAGGAAAATATTCCCACCCAGTTCCTGGTAGAGGAGAGAAAATGTATTCACAAACCAGTATTCACGAATCAGGAGTGGGACAAGGACTGCAACAAAAACGTATGGAAATGCGACAGACAATCAGAAACACGGAGAATGCACAATGGATTGAAGACCAGTGACCGATGGTTGGAGTGTAACCACAAAAAACTTGGATGTGGTGTCTGAACATCTTTTTGTGAAGGTGAAGACACAGCGGTGAAGACCTTTCCAGACGAGCAAATGACAGGCGATCCGTGCACACGGAGATAGTGAAGCAACTGGGGAAAGGGTTTGCAAGGATCGTGAGGAGTAGCCGAAACTGAGAGGTTATAAAAGACTTTTTTTGTTGTGTTATGGTATTCACCAGAAGGAAAATCATGTAATGTTCAGAGAACATCTGGGAAGCCGAGGAGGAGTAGGTAGGATCTGAAGTTCTTCTTGAAGTTCGACAAGTTGTATCCTTTAGAAAATCAAAGAAGCCAAAGAGAGAATGCATAAAGCTGATCAGGAGTACTGAAGAAGAGGAAAGGTGAATTATCTGTGACAGAATACCCAGGTGCTTAAGCACTAAACCCCTTCTCAGTGGAAGTTGCGCTCGACACTACCAGAGCTGATCGACCTCAAGGCCCCAATGCCAAGCAGTTTTCCCCTTCAAAAGAAAAGCTTACTAATAAAGATAACATAGCTATCGAGATGCAATTGGGAAAGTAATAACGTATGATTGGATTTAAATGAGAATTGTGCTCGAAAAAACAAGATTTGTATGTATTGTTATGGCACTATGGTGTCTATTCTATTTTATGGTGGATAAACTATACAACATATCTGGGATGGCATTCTTGTTTGTCTGCAGAAAATTGTGCACCAATTATAGTTAGTTTGAACTCCATTGATTGCGGCTCATTGAAATCAGCAATGACTGACGTAGTTGGAATATCTGATGAAACCAAAGTTTCAACGCAGGTAACATCCCTAACAACTGGTTTGCCATGTTGCCAAGAAAATGATAGGTATACCGTATGTACGTTCACCGTTATCATTGCTGGAACCTAACCTTGTCATTAAGAAGGCATGCCTCCTGCTTTCACGAATCGGGAAGATTGAAATTTTCCGAATGGAGTTCTATAACTTTTGGTATCGGCGGTATCTGAAACTTAGACTGTTTCTCAGTAGATCTAGTGTAATGCTATGAATAGGATTTCGAGAGGGCATGATGAAAAGTAATCGAGCTAGGAGGATGGAAGAAAACATAGCTTTCTTCGGCGAACCTCAATCCATTTGAAGGAAATTAGTCACGAAGACCAACATTGGTATGACCCTGAACACGCCATTTCTTGTCAATGCCGAATAATTCTCAACCAACTCTCGTAGGTATTTTTCGATATTCTGGTGGATGCGTTGAGTCGGCAGAATGCATTTGGAATATGAATTACAAAGTTATATTTGGATTGGGTTAGATTATTCGTACTGAAAAATGTATTTGTTTGAAAAATCAAAGTAAATTCAAAGGTTCAAAGTTGTTAGATATACTACTTTAGAATAGAATAAAAAAACTTATTGATATGAGCTTTGGCAACACTATATGCCAAGTTATTTGAAAGCTCAGATGCGTTCAATGATGTGATTTTGCTGTCAGGCAATCATATTATCGACGAGCTCATTTCTGAGTTCAACCACATGTGTACTATTCTCCAACATAGTCAAGCGCACCTTTTTTATTATCGTATTCCATTTCGAGTCTTGGACTCAGTTTCATACAGCCGGAATTTTTCACGTAACATCGATTCCACTGATCTGGCGAAAATATAAAACTGCTTGTCGTTTCAGTTAGTGCAGAGTTGTGAACTCGCAACTAACTGGTTCATTGGGGCAATGAGAATATCGACTTTAACTCAAATCGAACACCCAACTTTGACATTATTATCGGGCTATAAATACGCGGCATGAAAAGTAATTTCCCATTGAATAGAGAATCGCCGTTAACTAATCTACCCATTTGATAAGAATTTGAAGTTCATTTGGATTTCAGAAATGAAACTCAACTCGATTACAGCTTGCGGAGCTTGATATTGTCACAAAGTTAGGAAAAATCACCTAAAACCTATACAAAAATTATTGCAAAAAAACCTGAATTGGTTTCTATAGTCCACCGATCATGATTAGCTAAGAGCTGGGGGTGGTCCTAGACTTCAAACTCTCTTGGTGCCGCACGTAGAATAAAAAAAAAAGTTTTTACGTATCACCCAGGTTTCCGTAGAAGACCCCTCAAAAGAGAGCATATGTGAGCAAAGGAGTTCCGGAGGAGGAGGAAGCTAGGTGGGAGGTAAACGCTCTAACACCACGACCACTTCGCTGGTTGTATACGGCAGTCGTAGGACCAACAATCCAATGCGCACAGAACAGCACTATCGATAGCCAAGATCTTAGTGAGGTCCAGAGGATAGGCTCGTAGTAATTAGTGGTGCAATGGGAACGACTTCTACCGCAGTGTCAGAGGTACTGCTGAGTCTACCCTCACTTTCAGATTGGGAGAAGACGATGGCAGCCCATTGAAAGATGCAAGACTCGGGAGTCTACCTAAACGAAGAAGTGATAATTGGTCATGCAGAAATCGAAGCAGGAGTTTCCTATTTTTGCCCTCAGAGTGAAGAGCGTGATGGAATGAAAAGTTGTCTCACTTTTTCGAGCAGAGAACCATGGGAAGGATATAAAGTGGAGTTTCGCCTGGGGAGCCTAATATGTTAAACAGATGGTTCGCGCCTGATTGACAAATATGCTTTGGTTGCAGGCATTTACCTAGATAGAAAAGAGACGATACACAACAGTTTTTTAAGCTGAACTATTCCCCATTCTGATTATAGCTCTAAGACAAGAGACAAATCAAGTGTCCGACCAAAGAATGTCTATCTGCTCGGAGAGTCAGGTAGCGCTCAGAGCCATCTATCATTCTGGATCAAACTCAAAACTATACGGACTTTGGAGGGACACTGCCGGCTACAGGTAGTCCAAATAGTATATGGCCGGCTCCAGCAATTCAAAGACGGCATGGTTTTAAGACAGATCGTCAAGCAACAATGCTCTTCATAGGAATACTAACAGTGCATATCAAGTGCAAATGTGAAAAAGAAGGAAAAACTTCATCTGACTCTCTTGGCAAATGCGAGGCGTTTGGGAGATCGGAGTTTGAACTCTCAAAAGTTTAATAGCTCCTGCAAGAGAATCTAGTCGATTTGTAGTGACTGATTCGAAAATGAAGATTAGATGAAGTAATGTAGATATGTTGAGAGCATGGGACCTACACTGCCTACGTTAGGGCAATGATTCTGTACTGGAACATATTGTCAAATCGAAAAACCAGCTGCTAGGTTTTAGAGATATGCATGCATAGCATAACAGTAGTACAGGGAATGATTCCAAAAAGAACAGAGAATCCTGAAGCAGCCGCTGTTTGATGTGGTACTAAGTTGATTTCTCACAGTGAGTAAGTACTAAGTGTGAGTAGGAACAGATGTCAGAAATTTGTATCGTTTTTCAGTTTGGTTGTTGGCTTCTGGAAAAACTTTCCTGAACAGTGAGCTCGGAGCTTTGTTTTTTTTTTAACGAGGAATGATAATTTGGGTCCAGATCAACCGACAAATAAAGGAAAATGTGGAAACCTAAATGATTTTGACAAATCAACTTCTGAAATATGTTTCCCTCTTCTGTTTTTTCCTTCAAATGTGTAGAATTATACAAGTCTCGTCGTCTGACACTTTCGCAATATTTGGATGCAGTTACTGAGAAAGAAACTTTGAAAGGAGAATAATTGCCCAACTATAAATCACTTCTGACGATCGAACGGAATTTTTCGAACTCTGACTTCCTGAAGTACACTGTATTACATTAAATCAAATTTATCTTTGCTTGTATTCTTGAGTAAAAGTAAACTGGGTATTTTCGAAACGAAAAAATCAAGCCTGCAACGAATGCAGATGTCAGTTAGGCCTTTCGGCTCGTATTTCAAACGTTTCAACGAGAAGGATAATATAATATAAGCTTTGAACAACTAAATAAACTACTCATTGATGCTGTTGAAATTTTGTAAACATATTTTAGGATACGCAATATATGGCATATAACAAGAGACCACAGCGGGTTGGTAAATACTATACTCTACGAGCAATAATTTCCTCAGAGGTTTACCAATATATGTGTTTACTATGATTGGAATGAATCCCAAAACGAAAAACGCGGTTCCCCAACAGAAAAATCGAACCTCTGTTATTGTTCCTGGAATTGAATGATACAAACTGCAGATTGATGTTTCTCCGAATTCCATGGTTTGTTGATCATAACAATTCGACATGCAAATAATTTGCAATTATTCATGGGATATTTCGTTATTACGCAAACAGTGGCTTCGCATTGTTCAGTTCCTGCTATATATGCAGGAGAGCAGCTAAACTCTAGGACGTGAACACTTCAAAATTGTATGCTTCGCTTTGACAATATCTGATGATTGAGCGAGCCAAAGTTGGACCGACCAAAGCACGTTTGCTGATCAATTCTGAGCGACATAGGATGTACCAGAATTTGGTTGAAATCTCAAATCACTTCTCATAGTAATTCGATTCAGAGAGCACATTCCAAAAATACCCCCGTGAAGACCTAGACTTATTTGACATGCAAATGGCCTACTACGTATCACACTAGTATGATAATGATGACAATAACACAGTCACATTGATGTACTCAAAGCATGCAAGCAGGGGATAAATATAACATTATTTGCTCCATCCACCTTTCAGCTATAGGAAAAATGGGGATGACGATTTGGTTGGTACACCTCTATTCGATTATATATATAAAATATAAAATAATGTTCATTAGAATAATTCGTTTATCAAAGAAGACGTCACTATGGCTTACTGATAATTTGAAATCAATTATGTGGTTGAGACATGACGCCTCGTTGAAATGTAAAACATATAAACGTTCATCAGATGGGAGTTCTACAAATATATGAGAAATTAAGTTACTAACACAATCAAACGGGAATTACAAGCATATGTTCGATATAGAATTGACAATGTTGAAGGAAAGAAAGTGTTGAAAGAACTAAAAAAATTGATATTCTTTTCGAAAAAGCGATGGAGTTTTTGAAGATGAATATTTGAGAGGCATTGAAGAAATCAATGACTATTTTTTGAGTGCTTCTTCTAGTGGAAACTACTCCAGATTCTAATTGCATGCCTGGCTATGATCTGCTCAATTTCACACATATAAATGTATTGAAGATAAAATCGGATGCTGTTGGAGTAGGTGGTATCAACATCAAAATGAGTACACTGTTTTCCCTTTAAATTAAAGTAATAGCTCCCATCTTCAATTACTGTTAACAAAAAAATACTTTCCTATCTTTTGTGGAAGGAGTCTCAAAATATCCAACCCTGAGAAATATAGTGTTGATGCCAGTAAGTATACTGTGCACGCTATCGAAAGGTATGATGAAAATTATGGATAATCAAATCAGGACACACCTGGTTACTTTTAATATGAATCCTGAAACACAGTTCAGGTCCCGTCAGGGTCATAGTTGTAAAACTGCGAAGTCACTGAATATTTGTGTACTTGTATTACAAGCATTTGATCGTATCAATCACAGGCTGATGTACATTTTCTATTTCACTGGTTTTTCAATTGAGGCATCACACTTGAATGGAATAGGAAAGCAAAACAGAGTAACCCCATCTAGAGACCAAGAAAACTTCCCGGACAACGAGAAGGCTAAAGCATAGGCTATGAAGGCTCTTGTAGGATCCGAACCAACAACAAAATCCCAGAAGAATTGATCAAAGGAACTCGGATGTGAACAAAAAATAATAGCAGACTATCTGTCACAGAAATGGGCAGGCATACCAGCTCAAAAATGAATGTAATGTTCGTGAAGGTAAAATACAAAAACAAAAACACAAATTCAAAACCAGAGTCATCTTGTACTGTTATGTGCTGTATAATTTTGGGTGTTTTGAGTGTGCTGTGGAGTTTATTTGCCTTTTAAGCCAACCCTGTCATCTATCAATTCACAAAAAAACGCCATTCATTTCGATATACTACAATCGAAAATCCGCATTATACACGTGCTGAAAATATCCTTGATCCGTGCATGTATGTCATTTAAATGATTGAAACGAAAGGTAGAAAAGTTCCACTTTTGAATTTCAAACATTAAACTTGCCACTATTGATTTATTGATGTTTCATTTAGAGTTCATCAAATTCAGGTTGACACTTTCATGAAAAGATATTTCACCATGAGTATTTAGCAGAACACGTAATCGGTTTTAAAATGCCAGTGGATTACTGAACTTTGCACCTAATATGAAAACATAATCCATTCATCATCGCGTCGTTATTTTTGTCGGTTATTACAAACAGGGTGGTGCTGAAATCGTGCAATAGAGCCTCACCACTGACAGATTGATACACCAGCACAACAAGAATGTTTTTGGGGTCCTTGCTTGTCTCCACTTTTCCCTCAATTATTCATACTGAAAATACCCAACTTATCTTCACACACTGACTTATAACACTAATGTGTAGGCAGCTCCAGATACGTCCAAGTCCATTGCCAATTAACTGTTTTGTACTCAGACTGCCATCTCTGGTCAAGGACTCTGTATTCATGTCTACATCAAACTTCATCTGGATGAATCACGATCATTCTACGAATGTTCATTATTGTCCTGCTAACATCTAGATGGCACATCCACAAGATTCTGGTCCACTCTCGTATCTCTTAGTTTGGTGAAGCTCCTCAAAACATCTTCATAGGAAGATTCGACTCGAGAATGCGTTTTCGAGGTAAAATATGTTCTTTCAATGTAACACACCTTCAGCTTCTGGGTTCTATTCCAATAGTTCTTGTAGTCGACCGAACTTATTGGAGAACACAACAGCGATGCCAATAGACATTCAAAGATTCTCTGTCACACAATCAATTAATGTGTAATCAGCTGGTACTCTCATGGCTCTCCACGAGTACTTCGTGTAACGGAATACTAAGTATTTATTACTTCTAGAAATAATAATTATCATCATCATTATAATTAAGTGATTTCATACCTCCTTCTGCTTTATTTTCAGTGGCAAGTGTTCAGCAGAGACGTCCTCTCTTAACCGAATATGATACGTAATACCTAATAGAAACACCTAGAAGTAAATTTTTTTTGGGTTTTTCTAGAACAGTAGAAATATATTTTGGGATAAATCAATGAAATACATTATATTTGTTATTTTTCGTAGATATGAAATGGAACTGCGTTCGATGAATAATTTTTTACGACAACCTAGTCCAAATTTTACTGTTTGTTTTCATTTCCATTATTAGGCCTGCACTAGCACAAATTTTGCTCGAAATGAAAACAAGAGAGAAATCTACTGATTACCACCAGCACACAACGGATACTTTGATTTTTCAATAACCGTAACGAAATGAAAACCAAACAGATCTGTTTCAAAAATCACCGCCAGCGTTGAAATATTTCTGAATTCCAACCCACGTGTATACTGTAGTCTGCCACCTACTCAAAACGGTTCGATTGATTCTGACATACATTAGAGTTTCTTTACCTTTCAATTCGCATTTTTTTTTTTGGCTGTTAAAGAAAAATTGATTTGGTTTTCCAGTCTTCCGCTTCAACCTAAACATACATACATACAATGGATATATTCGTCTGCAAGTCTCCAATAGAAAACAACTAGTGCCTCCTAACACCATTGGATTATATCTGTTAGATTATTAACAAAGTTTTCTACAAGCACCATTTTGCAATGCTCTTCAAAAATTTTTCAATTGAATAGGGGGCACACCTCTGTACCGATTCCATAGTTCTTGACAATCATCAGCGAAGTTTAGTTCACGCAATTACATCAAAAAATCTTTGTTGGGAATTTGTGAGATAAACACTAGAGCATAAATGCAATGCAATCTTTCAGTTCCAACGCGCCTACAGCCAAATATTCCCAAGGAAAACATTGTTGACACTACATGACGAAAAACCATCTGAGTTATAAAGTTATGATAAGAAATATATTGAATAATCCAGTCTTCAAAGTGAAGATTTCAGCTTTGATTTTCAGAGAGCAATGCAAAGTAGTTTTTGTAGAATGCTCAAGAATGAAATAGATATAATTCAACGGTCGCAGGAGACACTAGTTGTTTTTTGTTGGAAACTTGCTGACGAATATACCTGTCGTAAAAGTGGAAGTGAAGGACTGGGTTAGATATTCCATTTTTACCACCAGTTTAACGGTCTCCCGTCAATTTTTTCCTCTTGAAAATGTTATTTCGCCAGTTGGAAGCAAGTCCTGGTGAATCAAACGTGTGATTGTTTTCTGATAATGATTTTTCATAGCACGATGTCAGTAACATCGTGAAAAATATTAGATCTATAATCAGATTACTATGACTGTTGGCTATTATGAATTTCCAGAATTATCTACTGTATAAAGTATAAGGTACTTCACCGAAACATGCCAAACGTCATAAAATACTAATAAGCAATATGGAACTTTGTTTTAGAGTATATCATTTTAGGACTTATCAATGTACTGCGAAGCTTAAAACTTCGTCAGCTGACTTCCGTAAATATATCACTATCATTCATCATTCGAGGTTTTGACGAATAATCAACTTGAATTGTGAGTAAACGAGTCTAAGTTCGATTACATTATAGGAATTACAATCAGACATCGTTGTTCCGTTCAACGTAGTTTACAACTTCGGTTATCGTTCATAACATACAATAAGCTTCAATTGGTCTTGATAATCTAACTTAATACCTACCATCAGTTACGGGCCACAAAGGGATAATTCATAAACCATCGTCAATTATAATAATTCATGATTTCTGTATCTCGGACTTACAGAGGTGTAACAATGGGCGTTTCAATTAAAACCATAGAGATATTGAAAGTTATTGATTCCAATGTAATCATTTCCCTGTTGTCTAGGTACACAGTGGGCATCTAAAGTTCCCGCCAGAACCAGGGATGTCTTGAGACTCGCAAAAGTAGGTTTCACCTACGTCCCTTTAATTTCATCAAATGAAGGTTTTAATAAACGCAGTTCATGATAAAATGAAGTTTTACCATTAAATTTCAAGTAGACAATATCATACGCTGTCAAATACCTCGTACAATCGCCGCTTCTTGACTAAACGAGTAATGATGATGAATGGAGGTAAAACTGGGTCTAAATACGGACGAGACAGTACATGATAATGCAGTCTTGTCACTGTTGCCAATTAGCATATATAGTTGGAAATTCACAGTTTTTTAGATAAAAAACTTAGATGCATTCGACACTGAACGGGGTGATCCAAACTCTGTCAGTGAACTACGTTGATTGGGGTCCTCCTGCAGTTACATGAGTATAAGGAAGCACGACGTTCTCTTCGAAGATATTGAAGACCTAAACCTATCCGAAAATTTGACTAAGATCAAATCAAATGGGTTAAAGTCGGAGATCAAGGGGATTCATAATGGTGTCTTCAGAAGCCTACCGTAGTCACGTGATGGGTATAGAGGTTGCTGATTACATGCAGAATGTGTTGTAAGGCATCTAAGACCATCATGCATTTGCTGTCTTTGACCTCCGAAAATTAAAGATTTCGACTAGGAAATCGTCTTTTTAAAAAGAGAACACAAGATGCTTTCACGAAGTGGTTTATTTCAGAACTGACTTATTTTCTAAAGATTACATATATTTATATAAAAGCGTAGTAAACAAAGTTCCTATCAAGTAAACAAATAGTAAATGAAACATTCATAACAAAGTATTTATCAAGTAAACATATTAAGATAATGATAATGACCTAAAGTGCCATTGATCTCTTCTACCTAGGTATGATTCCTTAATTCGAAGGCTCCTCTCTTCCTCTCAAGCTTATGAGAGGTTTGTGAGTTGATTAACATAGGCCATGGAATTCTCCACTACAGTATATAACCAATAGTTTTCTATAGTGTCTTTTCAATGTCGAAGAAAATGCTAAATATGGGAAAATATTACTATAATAATATATATATATATATATATCTATATATATATATATATAATAATAATATATATATATATATATATATATCTATATATATATATATATATATATATCTGTTGAAACAGACCGCTACCCGAGAATTCCTACTTAATTAATAGAGTTCGGTCGAGAATACTCTGTTATTATATATATATATATATATATATATATATATATATGAAAACTAAAAGTTCGGGTTGAACCGCGTCTAGAATTTGTTTAAATTCGACGTTTCGGCTCCGATTTTGGAGCCATTTTCAAGAACTGAAAAAGAAAGAAAATTGATAAATGGTTGAAACGTAATTCTACGCTGAGGTCTCAATATTAATTTTCTTTCTTTTTCAGATCTTGAAAATGGCTCCAAAATCGGAGCCGAAACGTCGAATTTCAACAAATTCTAGACGCGGTTCAACCCGAACTTTTAGTTATATATATAATATATATATTATATATATATATATATATATATATATATATATATATATATATATATATATATATATATCATTTATGTGATGCAAATATATTAGCTCTTTCAGATATTGTAACAAATATGGAAGAGGGTGAATTTTGAGAAAATTGCCCGTTTTCAGAATACTTATTTGAATTCCAAAATATCTAGCCAACAAAACAAACAAAACAAACAATTGTCGGATAAACTAGCTCCGTTTATTTTTCTCATCTAATAGAGTTAATTATTATTGCATCAGTTACCAAACCCTTTGTGGGCGTATTCCCGGGCATTATTAGTTTTTTGAGTGACATCTGTCATTCATCTACTTTCTATATTTCGTCAAATATATGTTTTCTTTCGTGATTCATATCTTATTTAGGTCTGATCATTATGCACAGATTAAAAAGAATTCAGCGCTCTAAAGTTGATTAAACATTTTTTCAAGCAATAACGCTAGCGAATGCAACGAGGTGGATGACAATTCGAGCACTTCTGTAACTTCATTAATTTAATTTTCCTTCTTTAACTCCCGAGTAGTATTACACTTTATTATAGTATACTGGTTTCTATGTTGCTTGAGAATGAAAGTAACTTGTGTACGAACATATCACATAACTTCAAAAATATGATCGATAGTTCACTTTATTCACTCCTTTCTGTGCTATTACGGTATTAGACATAGTTAGGAAACGGTGAATGACAGCACAAATCAGTGCTACATAATAATTATATCTTACAAAACAACAACTATGGTCTCATTAAGATCCATTTCCACCAAAGTGAATGAAATAACAATTCATCATGACATGCAGTCTCTTTTCGAGTATTTCAATCTAGAATCAACTGGATTAATTGGATCCTCAAAATAATTGAATCACGTGGTAACAATTTCACTTTGGTTGAAGTAGGCTCTTTTATCGATTTCATATGCGCGTAGGCCATGAACATGCAAAAGCTGTGCGTGATGGACGTGCTGGGATAAGTTGTTTAGTTAATTTATGACATTTTAGTTTAGTGTGCGATTTTTAAATGTATGATTTATATGTTTCATAAGGTGTTTAGTTCATTTACGATAAACTGAAAATATCACCGACCATTTTTTCGATTGGGATCGGTATAGCGGATTGAGTTGAGCATGAGGTGGATATTTTTATTCCTTCGAATGTAAATGGAACATCAGATCAAATTTTTGGAACTATTCCATTGGTTGAGTGGCGAAAATTCTCACTTTCGGTTGATATTTTCGATATGACGATAACTCATTAGTAGAATAGCAATTTTGTGCAAACTGATGCGATTTGAAATGTGATTACTGATTTTGAATAGCACATAAATTTCAATTGTTTTATTGGATTAGAACTGGTGAAATTTCAGCCCCAGACTCATATTAACAGTTGAGAACAGAATCTGGATCCAATCTTTAGGATCATTTCACAATATATTATTTCAAACCATCGTAGATGTTGAAATTTTCTTCACCTCAGATGCAAAACAAATCTAGTAGATAAAATATTTCTCTCAGTAGCTTCATCTTATGTTGACTCGTTTTCTCAATTGTTTCTATGTTCAATTTTGGATAATGTGTTGAATATATCCATTTCTCAAATTTTAATATTATATTGATGCACACTTGTTTCTGAGATCTGTGTTTGACATTCGATTTCACAAACATTCAATCATTGAATGCCATTCCCCCAGTTTCTCTCTAGTCCATCTTTGCATCTCAAAAAACATGGAGAGTTGTATTTTTTATGAAGTTATCATACCAAATATTTTAGACTACATTAGTTTATTTTTAGAGCACAATCGAAAAACTTCACAAAAATGTAATTTTCCATACTTTACGAGTTGATATTCTTAGACCCGTCTATTCCAGCATGAGAAGTTATCTTCTCATGATTATTCGGAGAGGAGATGATTTGAAATACTGACAGATAACCATTTATAAAACATAAGGTTCTATAATTTTCAAATTTCTCTTTATTACCCACTGTTATCACAAACTATATACGCCAAATCAACACACCATGGAGTATTACAAAACGGTGTAAACAAATTTGGATACTGACCAACTGCTAAGTCAAAAAGAATACATTTTCACAAATTCTCTTTCTTTTCTCCACTTCAAACAAGTATTCGAATGTTGCAACAAATAATATTTGTCATAAAAGAAGAAGGTGAAAAATTACAGTTTTTTCTTGACCAATTCAAATTTCTTCTTCAACGAATCGAACATTGGATATGCAAATTGAGGATTTGTCAGCACTTATTTTTCAATGATGAACGAATACTGTTGGATTTTTCAACATGGCACAAACCAATACACCATTATAAAAACATCGGAACTACCCTGTAACCATTTTTCACAATTTCACTGGAATATATAAACAATAATTCAAAATGGACACATGTCAAATAAAACATTGACACATTGAATGAGACGAAACGGCTTTTGTCGGTGACAATGAATTTCACGGCAGTGCTTGCTCATCAATCAAGATTTGCTAACAAAATATTAAGAAAGGTTTATTGTTGAGTGAATAACTTTGCATGAGTGAATGAGATAAAACCGATAAAAGGCTGGTTCATTTGAAACAGAAGTTTTCGTGTTTAATGTTTTTTTATATAGAAACATCTGCTTATTTCAAAATGTCTCAAAAGGGTGTCCAATTAGGTGTCCCTAGACCTCTATTCATATCCATACATTGCGCTGGATAGCAAAGAATCTGATCTGATATGTACTGTTCCATTTACATTTGAGAACAAAACCTATTCTGGAATATGCCTGGTCGTCGTGGGTTTCACCCTATAATACTTCGACTAGTAACAGTTTTTTGTTGATCCCGGAGGAAAGAAACCCCCATACTTCCAGATATGGGAAACAAAGGGTCCTAGTTCTAATCGAAAAATAGTAAATTAGTTAAATGCATTATTAAAAAAATAATTTAAATTTCAACACACACGGCAGTAGACCAGAAAATACCAATTTGATTTTTCTACGAACGTTTTGCTGAATGTTTTGCAATGACGATACTTGGGTTGGGTGCATTCAAAACAGGGGATTCTTCTTCCATTGGATGATTTTATGGAAAGTTGAAGCTGAGACATGTTCCACTTCTTTATTAGAAATATCAAAATTGAATCAATACGCGTAGAAAAATAGAACAGAAATAAGCTAGGTACTTTGGCTTCAAATCAAGTTTTACTTTGCCACTTTCGTACATCCCCTCCTCACTTTCAAATCCCGTAAAAACCAGAAAATGTACGATAAGTCACTATCTACGATTTAGGAACTAGACTATTATAGGACTGGACCGTATTTCTCAGAGCATTGAAGGATTTTTCAATTTCATTTCAAGTATTTTATCCATCATTTCGTAATTTGTGAAAACGATAATTTCAAATTTATTGTATCAACTTTTTTATTATTCATTGGCCGATCAAGGTGGCCAAAAGTCAATTTCCTAAAACTCAGGTGACAAAGAATTACTACCTGATGAACTTGAAAAGTTAGAGGGGAAAACAACAAGATTTTTCGAATATTATAAAGCTATTTCTTGTACTTCAGGATGCGTTCCTGTGGATTTTTTTTCAAAGAGTTCGGACCAAATGAAATGTAAATAAATTAGCCGCGAGTACCCGTGAATTTTTATGAATTTGTGTTATTGTGTAAGAGACTAGTGAATTTCCGGATGATTATTTTTAAACTTATTTCAGGCTAAAAAGTTTTATTTCATTTTAACATCACTGGGCTGCTTGGGCTTCAAAATAATGATCCGACCATCATTGTATGATGAAATCTAACAGCAAATCTTACCTATTTATTACAAAAAACCTAATATCCTCACAAAACTATAAATTATCGTTAGAAGACAGTTTTCGAAGACAAAATTGGGGATGTGAAGTAAACAATCACATACGTAAAGTTTCAATCCAAACATAAAGAATCAGGTAGAACAGAAGATATATTTCTCAAAAAAAATATGAGAATGGATGAAAGAAACGCCTGCACAACTCTCGAAACTGGTAATGGTCCTTATAAGCATTCTTCATTTCTGTAATGAATTTAATGTACTTTCATCCATCTTTGTTTGAATTTAGAATTCAAATAAAATTGTATGCTTAACATCCTTAATTTGGCGTTCGGAGCTGACTTCCAACGATACAATATAGTTTTCAAGTTTTTAGATAATACTAGGTAAGTTTTGCTGTTGGATTTCATCATATAATGATTCTCGAGTTATTATTTTAACCCCCGAGCCCCCAGAGACCCTAAAAGAAAATAATACTGTTTTAGACTAAAATAAATGTGATAATGAAAATTCTGAAATTTACTACTATATCACACAATGACTACAAATCATAAAAATGTATGGGTATCAGCGGCTGATTTATTTACAGTTAATTTTTACGTTCCTAACTTCATAAATAATCAACCACCATGAACTACAAAAAATAGCTTTATATAATATTTGAACAGTGGGTAAAAAATTACGAAAAATTACAGTTTTTATTACGCTCAAATATCATGAAGAAGAATGAAACAGAAATAACTTTTTAATATTATTATTATTGAGTTTTCCTTTCTCATCTAAGTTATCAAGATCTATCACCACTTTCTTCAGCAAGAACATAACCAAAAATATTGACTGACGTACTTGGTTTTCCCAAATAATTGTGTGGAAGATACGTATACTCATGGAAATAATCAACTTATTTCAGTAAGAAAAATATTTGAAGCAGTGAATTCACAAAATAAAAATTGATCAATGATACAGCTTCCGCTCATTTTATAATGCAATAGAAAGGTCGGAAAAATCGAACAGAAAATAATTCAATATTCCCATACGACTGCCGAAATCACTCCTGCTCAACGCCTGGCAAAGTTTTTCTACAAGAACATATATTACCTCCTGTAACAAATACCAAACAATAATCGACAACAGGTGTGACTACCTACATACTAGTGTCACGGTTGTGATTTTCTCAAGAATAGTGCGTCAACCTATCAACCAATACGAAGATTTTGACACTTTTGGGTTTTCAAATGATTTAAAAAATACCAACACCAAATTACTTTGTCATTTAGGTATTCGACGTATGTCTCTCTAACAGAATAATTGATTTTTGAATGTCAACCTGAAAAATTATAATCGGACATTGGCTCGACGATTTCCATTGTCCCAACCATAATGAGAACCTTCGAGACAAACACATTAAAACATCGCAGCTCTGCTAGAATTTGGGATGTGAAGAAGTACACCTGAAAGAAACAAACCAACATTCCAGGTTTTTTTCAGTCTTATAATGACTGTAGATCCCTACTCCAATAGCTACAAAGAAACATAATAATTCTCTGATTTATCTAACTTCATATCTAAGCGTTAATGAGACAATAACGGTCGACGTTCTGAGAAATACGGACGTGTCCAAACAAACCAACACAGTAGAATGGATTTGGAATAATGATGAAACTAATATTTTAGAATTTTTGATTAATCGAGTGAAGCATTCTGAAATAATTGGAATCGAAAGAAAAGGTCATCTTCCACCCACAACTGAATAATATAATCTAGGGTTTGCAATAGAAATAAAAGCAGCCTTCGCGAATCTTTCTTCACTTTTTGTAAACATCGTTATTTTCAATCATGGTTTCAGTCAATATTGCGAAAACATCCACCAATATAACAATAAACGAAAAGTAAACGAAATGTATTATTTATAAGGTCTCCATCTTCAACATTCTGTAATATCAACCAACGGAAACAGCCTGAATGTTTGCGGTGAATTGCATCTTAATAAAAAATGTAACGCTATATTACAGGTTTTCTACTGCTACTCAGAATCCTCTACTTACTGGAATCAACTAGATACCCGAAATTTCATAGGCAATAGCAAATAATTTTGGACCTGTATGTACAATGTTTCAATAAAGTAACATCCTTCCTTGTTTTTGGAACCAAATGACATAGTGAGACCTGAGTAGAGGGAAATTGTACCACATTTCGAATAAGAGATCATTTTCGGGAAAAAATGTACGGTATTCGGTAGATGTTTTGATACAAATGGAAGGAACATAATTTTGTTTCTCGGAAAATATTATTTTTTTGAAAATGCCCTGCATCTTCTGTTCAACCTCATTCAAATACGTATCAATCAATTTCGCATACGACGGACGTTGAAAAATATTATCATAGCAGGTACACTACAAAAATCAACTGTAAAAAGGCATAAAAAATGAATTCATTGCAAACTTTTTTTTAATTTTTAGCTCATTCTGACATACTAAATCGGAAAATGATAAATATTCGACTTACTGGCAAGTGGAAGAATGTTTCTCTCCAAATCAGTATCTTCAAGTAGGTATTCATCATGAAAAGCTGCTATATTATATTCATCTTGCAGTTCAAGGTAAACGCAAAATTTAACTGGATTTTTTTTTTAATTTTGAAAAATAACAGTATTCATTCACTCTTGAGTTATTTCATATTTTTCAAATTCTCTCGTATACGGATTGAGATAATGAGAATTTGATAGTGTTTTTATTGTTCAAAGAGATAGAGACTTTTAAGAAGAATAATTTTTTTTTGGAAATATAATTTTTTCTCAATTTGTATTCAAAACTCAGCCGTATAGACGAATTAGTCAGGTGAAACTCATTCTACTCAATATGTAATTGAAGCATGTAGATAATCCTCCTGATTGAACAAATTCCGCAAATTGGAAATGAAAGATATTCATGATGTTTCATGATCTTGATAACTACTGAAAATCCTTGTTTGGATTGACTTAATTGTTACTTGATGAAAATTCATGGTATGACACCAAGGATTCGATTTTTACATATTTCATTACACTCGCGACAAGTTTCGTTTTACCTACTGTAGCTTTTTGAAACAATTTGTATACTAAAATATTTTTCGTTTGCACCCAACTTGAATATTTTTTGTGAACATTTCCAATTTGTTATCTGTTATCTATAGGCTACCGTTAAATTTTGTTTCTGCAAAAATGATAACACGTTAGGAAAATTCTTGAAAAATATTGAAGAAAAGACTGAATTGTGGGTTTCGTCCTGTAGTAGGTATATGTAGGTCAGCCTAAGTGAAAATCGTATAAATTTAGAAAAATAAATATCTTATGCCATATTTTCAAAGATCATAACTTTGATGAAAATTTGGAAATTATTTCTGTCAAATATGAAAATTAGAGATCTTAATAATTTATTTTCCTTTTATGTAATTGATGAGACTTCTAGGTACAAAGTTATTGTTATTTATCTGAGTTATATAGGTTCTGGAAATGAGAGATAACAACAGGTAAGTTCCCACTATTTTAATTGATCAAAAATGTATTTAAGTTAGGTGAGAAGTGTAAGTTAGCGAAATGTAGAAAAATATACTGGAAACCCTATAAAAATATATGCTTTGTTCATGAGACACTAGGTGATGTCAGTATGAGAATGTACATTTTTTCTAAAATGTATACATTCTTTTGAAAATTTATACTTTTTTATCCACACGGATGTTATACGATATATTATCCCGAATTCGATAATGATGAGTTTGTTTTGATATTGAATAAATATATTATTTCTGAATTTTTCTTGGAATGTCATACACTGAACAATAAATTATTATACGCTTTCAATTATATTGTCACATTTCACGTCACGATGTCACTAAAATTAGAACAAATTTAGGTACATTTCAATACTAACTTTGAACAATCTCAGAAACTGAGATACTTCGAACTAAAATTCGTTTCTCATAAAATTTCGTAGTAACCAAACGCTGATATCACCGATTTTACTCAAAAAATAACTTATATTCTGTCATTTGAAATAGACTGAACGTACTTTAAACAAGGTTGAGTAGCCACTCGTTTTTCAGGAAATCAGGAGGATCTTATCAACGAAAAAGCTATATATTCATTACTATTACAGAGTAATTCTATGGAATTTCGAAAACTACTCGTTCAATATAAGTAGGTATTAATTTTGGATACTTTTTTATAGAATATTCCATAAAACAGGATTTGTTTTTCCACCAAAGGTTTGAGACAATCAAAATTTCAATGAATAAAAAATAGGTACTTCGTATAATCCATAGTAGACCCTATAGAATACAAAATGAGGTTGCCTGAAGAGAGAATATGAAATACTGTGAAGTTGTCAAATCTCACTATTTCTTCGGGAGGAGGAATTCGAGCAATTACTTTACATTTATACAGAATTATTGTAGAAAAGTACCTTTTTTCAAAAGATTCTTGAGATATGTGAAAATGCTATCAAATTTTATTGTATTTCCGGATGACATACTGTAAGAAAAATTTAAATAATATGTTCATCACCAGTCAATTTCGGAAATACATGTTAGTATTATCAGTGAGATTCGCGTACAGGTTTTTATAGTAACTATAACTTTGGACCTAGCAATAGTTGAAGAATAAATCCGGGAGCTATCTTGAATCCAATAATTATATATTTTTTGAATATATAGATCGTCAGGATGAATCAGATGTGTGGATTAATACTTCTTTTCAAAATTATACTTGACTAGGGTATCACCAGTAAGGCTTGCATGTCTGAGTGTAACGGTAGTCACTGGCTTTGAAAGCTTTGAACTGTATATCGCTGCAGCCTCTAGAGCTTGTTGCGAATCCTGCCAACTTGGAGAGATTTATTGCTACTCTCAGTAAAGCAAGGAACCCTTCCCTAGTAGTATCGTAAAGAATCCGTACTGGAAGTTAAGGTCTCCAAGTCAACCTGATCTACAGTCGAATTCAATAGAGATATCGTCTCCTCGTGATTACATCATCCACATATTAGTTTTTGTCTGTATATGCATTAGGTATTTGAATTTTTCCTTAAAGTGCATCTTTTCAAGACTTCAGTATGACTGATCTTGTTGTCTGATCCACCAAATCATAGGGTCACGTACAATAGTTTTTGCTTGGCAGTCTTCAAATAAATCATCAGGTCAGTTTGACTAGGTTATCATGAATTTCGGTTCCTGTGACATATCACTTACGCGAGTGTGATATGGTTTTTCAGATCATCTGGACATTAAAAATTCCAGACCAGCTTTAGTACCGTACCATCGGGCCTTCAATGGCATAAATTACTGCGTGGAAAACTGTGAGCTACCAAGGAACCTCCGAAGCGTTATATATCGGGGATTTGAGGGGCTAGATTCATTACAAGTCTTGTATCCATAGGACTTGTCCTGCAATTCCATAAGTTCGCACAAAGTTCTAATTTGTTCGAATTTATGAATTTCTTTTTTGCGAGCCGTGGAGTATGGGTCTTCATTGGCGATTTCCCTCACAAGAGGACAGTTAATTCCATACGAAGTTTTAAGGCTTCCTGTAGAAGTTATCTCAAAAAAGACACTGGTTTGACATGATTGCATCGTCCTTCGTGCATTTCTTCCAGTCCATCATTCTCTGATTCTGGTATTCAAGGGAGGTCTCTCAACACTTGAGACTTTTAAACGGATCTGCAAGAGATAGTTTCTTAGAGTTTATACAATGCTAGCACGGATGAGCGGATTTTGAAGCCACCCCACGTAGGCCTCTCAGTTTGGACCCTTTGTGCAATGACGTGTTTTTATTCAGTTGGAGGTTACTACGGAGGTTCCTTTGAGTTGTGTTTTGGGCGTATTTTCGTGTCCTCTGGTTCCTCTTTTTTCCCGTGGCCCCTCTGCACGTAGGGTTCTACCTCAAAAGCACCTTGGGGGCTCTTCTTGTTGGCCCTCGAATGGGTTCAAGAAGTACCTGGTACGGCTTCCTGTGTAGGTGGATTCGGGGGTCTCTCGGGAGGTTTATATGATAACTTGTGTTTTTCACGTGCCTTCTGTTCCTCTGAATCTCTTTTCCCGGGTGCCAATTTCCGAACGTAGGGTTGCACCCCAAAGGCACCATTGGGGTTCCTCTGGTCCCCTTTGTCCGAAATCCCGCCTCCGCATCCAGTGTTCACCTTAGAGGCACCCTTGGAGTCTCTCTTATCGGTGCTCTCTGGATGGTAGGCTTGGATTCCCCTGAATGGATTCCTGACATCCCTGCTTTGATTTACCTTGTAGAAGTGGTCTCTTAGTCTTACGACTGCTAGGGCAGTCCTACCTGCATTTCTTCCAGTTCACCCTTCTCGGATATCGGCATTCAACATTTGAGATCTCCATACAGATCCGCGAGAAATAGTTCCTCAGAGTTTATAATCAAGGATACTTACACCACAAAACAATCTCATAATGCAGACTCAAATTCCAAAAAGTCTTGCTGGCTGTTCATATTTTACAGAACAACCACGAGGATGATTGTACTCATGTCCCAAGAATAACAAAGAGGTTACTGAAGGGGAATGGAAAACTTTTCCAAAACCTTCTACTATATATATATATACCGGGTGGCTACGGAAGTATTGCCTACGGAATATCTCAGTTATTATATGAGGTAGGTTTGTGAAATTTGGAGCGTCGATATAATGACATAAGAGCTAGAATTTGAGCATATTGACATGTCGAAGTTAACTTCCGGTCTGACCGGAAGTAACATCAACTTTCTTATTTTAAATGGAAACCCTATTTTTTGTTCTTTTCGCTTCATTCAGCATTCAATTCCCTTTCTAATGACATATCACAAGTTGGTATCTAACCAGAAACTAGATCAGAAAAAAATTATTATTGAAATTCACCGAGTAGGCCGTGGAAGCAAAATGAAAGCCAAAAATTGAAAAGTTGGCTATGGAAACCATACGTCACTTGATAACAGTTGCTACTACTGTGATATTTTATTTTCATCCATCGGCGTTATAAAAAGCCGCCAAAAAAAATATTGGAAAAATTGGGAAAAAAACAATACTCTGTAGGTCCATAACTTAAATAGGAACATACAACTTTTTCTTGCCTGTACTATTCAGCATAACCATTCCTTTCTAATGATATAATAGAAAGTAATTTTTTGAAATGAAATACCAAAAAATCCAATTGTTATTATTCAAATAACAAAAAATCAGATTTATCGAAAAAAAATAAATTCAAATTGATAGGATTAAAGATAAAATAAATTCAAAACAAATGTTCGAAATGCATTCCCTCAGCGTCAATACATTTATTGACTCTGGTGATATTTTCATGTAAAACGTTTCTCAACATTTGGGGCGTGATATCTTGGAAAGCTCTACGAATTTTTACTTCTAGCTCATGTAGAGTTGTAGGCTGTGTGGAATACACCCTATTTTTAAGATGCCCCCATAGAAAAAAGTCGCACGGAGTAAGATCAGGTGACCTTGGTGGCCACCTGACCAGCAAGATGGCGCCCCTCCGCATAATTCAAGAATAGCGAGAAATTACCTTCAAAATCGCTTTCAAGAGAGACTTATAACAACCCATGGTCCAGTCAGGTGGCCACCAAGGTCACCTGATCTTACTCCGTGCGACTTTTTTCTATAGGGGCATCTTAAAAATAGGGTGTATTCCACACAGCCTACAACTCTACATGAGCTAGAAGTGAAAATTCGTAGAGCTTTCCAAGATATCACGCCCCAAATGATGAGAAACGTTTTACATGAAAATATCACCAGAGTCAATAAATGTATTGACGCTGAGGGAATGCATTTCGAACATTTGTTTTGAATTTATTTTATCTTTAATCCTATCAATTTGAATTTTTTTTTTCGATAAATCTGGTTTTTTTGTTATTTGAATAATAATAATTGGATTTTTTGGTATTTCATTTCAAAAAATTACTTTCTATTATATCATTAGAAAGGAATGGTTATGCTGAATAGTACAGGCAAGAAAAAGTTGTATGTTCCTATTTAAGTTATGGACCTACAGAGTATTGTTTTTTTCCCAATTTTTCCAATATTTTTTTTGGCGGCTTTTTATAACGACGACGAATGAAAATAAAATATCACAGTAGTAGCAACTGTTATCAAGTGACGTATGGTTTCCATAGCCAACTTTTCAATTTTTGGCTTTCATTTTGCTTCCACGGCCTACTCGGTGAATTTCAATAATAATTTTTTTCTGATCTAGTTTCTGGTTAGATACCAACTTGTGATATGTCATTAGAAAGGGAATTGAATGCTGAATAAAGCGAAAAGAACAAAAAATAGGGTTTCCATTTAAAATAAGAAAGTTGATGTTACTTCCGGTCAGACCGGAAGTTAACTTCGACATGTCAATATGCTCAAATTCTAGCTCTTATGTCATTATATCGACGCTCCAAATTTCACAAACCTACTTCATACAATAACTGAGATATTCCGTAGGCAATACTTCCGTAGCCACCCGGTATATAAACCTCAACCAAATGATTCATGATAATATGAGATCTCAGGTTAGGTCAATAACAATTCTGCCGTCCTGAGCAAAAGTGCCGTATCTACAAAAAATATGAATATTAAGATATTGGATTCTGTAGGTTTATAAACCTATAAATGTTGCTTTATCAAACAAAAATGAACTATACTCGATTCAAATGGCCAAAGTTCACAAATTATTTTACCGTAAGTACGATAGTTCAAGAATTTCCTACGTATGAAGGTCGGATCTACAGAATTCTGAGCAAAAAGCAGATAGTAGATACTGCACTTTTGTTTAGGACGGCAGAATAATACTCCCTCATAAACATTAATAAAGTGCCTGTGTGGGTGAAGGAGAGCTATCATTATTATAAACTCTTTTCAGCTGTAGAGCAACCCGGAAAACCTACAGAACCACCCCGGGTGGTCACTGCGCACTCCAGGCAAACATGAAACGTTGGGATTGGCATCTAGACAACTCACATCTTACCTACTCTCCCAAACAAGGTATGTGATCGTCCAACGACTGATGAAATTGAGAAAAAAATTCCCAAACCCAGGATTCGAACCTGGCCAAGCGCTAGCAAAAGTTTCAACGACCGACATCTAACCGCTTCGTGAACATAATGTATCTCTGCGAGCCTAACAAGTGACTGTGAATGGTTGACCAAACAAAACGGTTAGGAAAGGGATCACACTAGGCCGTTCCATTCATCGTATGCTAACAATGCTATCTTGGAGTAACACAAGACCTAAAATGAAGAACGGAGTGGTCGTGGTGTTAGAGTGTTTGCTTCCCACTCAGGCGGCGGGATAAATCCGCACCGCCTGCCACTGATGTACGTGGGATGATATAAAAAAAGGCTTGCCTAGAGTATTACTGAGAAGAATGAGAATGCTCTTACATGGAATGTTCTATGGTACCCATTGAGAACCACAGAATAAATGGAGCGTTCTCTATAATACACAAGAAGTGGTACAAAATATTCAGTGAACTAGGCATGGCCCAATTCTCAGTTCAATCCTTATCTTCGAAATTAATTTTCTGTTAAGCTTTTTGGAAAAAAACGCCTTCGGGATATTTCCCTTTCCTCAATTTATATTGAAATATGATATTTGAAAAAATCAATTTCCTCTCAAATGCTGGCTTTGAACCTTTGAATTTCGATCGGAATCTATTATGTTCCATCATCTGAAAGGAGTTTTTATGAAACCTTCCATTCGTCAAGGAAATATGGAAATGAAGTTGAAAAACTTTTCCACCAAGAGGAAACTTCTAATAAGCTCTATATTAAATTTCATTCGAATTTGTATAAAAACTCAGTGCCGGTTTGCTTTTGTTGGGTGAATATTCAAATAATTTCTCTCTGTATTCTGAATTTTCCCCAAACTTTCGGAAACGGATATACTTTTTCTGCATGCGGCGAGAGAATTTCGATATCTGGTTTGACCTCAAAATCATCGGAGAGCTGGTAAAATTTAGTTCTGAACATGCTCGGCACAGCAGAGCATATAGCAACTTCAAAAAATTACCATATATTGTATAACTAACTCGCAGCAGTTTTGATCCAGAAACCCAGGAGGTTATATCTGGTGGAGTTATCATCTGTCAAAACTGAAACGCAAAGAATACAGCCTCATCAATAGAGAGCAAAATAGAGACTAATAGGGCTATACCAAAAGTTTGACAACTATTATAAAGAAATTTGAAAAGCAAACAGCTTTAGAAGCCTTCGCGAAACAAATACCGTAACACCTGTAGCGGCAAGACTGAGTAAAGTCATGGCGTGAGACAGAGAGCAAAACCCAATATCTCTCATAAAATTGGACGGCAGCTACAGAGAAGACGAGGCGTAGCGAGCTTTCCTCATACATGTGTTTCGGACCAGCTCTTTCTCATCAGTACGACAGAGGCAAATATGAAAATGTGCAACTCCCCCATGCAGTACACAAATGAGCTGAATCAACAGAAAGCCAGTGGTATAATTGCAAGTTGAGGCCAGCAGGCCCTAGGATTATAGGGCTATATGATATAAATTTATTCAAAAAACAAGAATTTTCCAGCCCACAGGATCCTATTCTAGCCTCATTTCTCACAAGTACTCTGGAAAGTGGGAGGTCGAATAGGACCCCTATCGCTACTGTCAACGTTGATCTCACAGCCCTCATGTTTCTTCTAGAAAGAAGAACTGTAAGAACAATATAGTAACATCCGTGTCCAAACATGATGTGTTCAACATTGGGTGCCAACTCTAGCAAACAAGCTCTCCATTCTATTGGTCTGCTACCATCAATTCGTTCGTTTGGAAACTCATGAGATAGCATATTCGTCATATGTGAATCGGATTGTATTGTGCCCCATTTCGTTGGAAATAAATAGTCTGTTAATAGATTTGGATCGCATGTAAATCGAACCCTGGATTACTATTGAACAAATTATTTTTGAGTGCAGAAGTTATCCTAAAACAATTGTTCGAAATATTTTTTTTCGAACGGAGAATTGTTCGAACGAAAAATTATTAGAAATTAATGTTTTTTTTCGAGATATTATTCCAGTGGAAAATTGGAATGCCAGGGGTGGATTCAAAAAAAATTGCACTGTTGGTCTTAGA
Source organism: Chrysolina americana (assembly GCA_958502065.1). Taxonomy (NCBI): domain Eukaryota; kingdom Metazoa; phylum Arthropoda; class Insecta; order Coleoptera; family Chrysomelidae; genus Chrysolina; species Chrysolina americana. The sequence goes on from OY293420.1 coordinate 9,752,939, forward strand.
ATTGAATTACCATCACAATGACAGGACGTCTTTTCAAATTCTAAATTGAATTCATTTGTTTATAATATTTTCAAAATCTTCCAATATTTTCCTCCTCACCATCATGTTTCAATAATTGGAAAAAAATTGTTGAGGCGTTTTTTCCAAACAACAACAAAGTTAATGACAGCTTTTTCTCGTACACGAAATAGCAACGATTGACTAGATTCACCAAATGCCATTTTCTGTGCATGCATGTACTTTTATAAATTACCTCCAAAATTGATATTGTAGGACTCTGTTACCACTACTACCCAATATTTCTAATAGTCAACTATTGGCCTATGGATAATTCCAGAGTTCTATTGCTCGAATATAATTTCACCGACATACTTAGTAAACGTTTTGAAAAATTTCAATTTGAAACATCTAACTCTGAGCCATTTTATTTTCATTTTGTTGAACATATCTCAAGACCTATAAGATATTTTGGTACTTTTCTACATATAATATAATAACTGCATAAAATGAAGAAAGTACGACAGTATAGAGATATCAATATTTTGTTATTTCCTCCAAGATATAAATATACACCGGTCAATATTTGGAGCGTTTTAAGATGACAAGGTACCTAAATCATTTGGCACAAGAAACATCATTTTGAAACTAACACATTATTGTATTAATTCGAAAATATGTGCTGGAGATTATAATGATAAGGAAGCGAATAAAAGTACCCTCGCTCTCCACACGTTTCCACCAAGTGGAATGATGAGGCAAACATCTGTCAGAAAAGAACAAATTTCCGGGCTGATACCACGACGGATATTGAACATCTGACAGATATTCGTGCAACGCTCTTACAAGTCGCTACTTGTAATTAAACAGCAGATTATCCTTCATTTGGCTTGGAATGACCACCTGCAGACATGCATGTTCCGAGGTATTGCCTCTTATCAGTGCCAGCGTAGGTCGGACAACATTTTAATTGTCCTTTTCCTGCCAAATGAATAAAAATCAACTGTTCAACTAATATTTTCGCACGGATGAAGTCACGACCCAGAACTAAGTTGATCGTAGAGCCATCCGCATGGAAAATCAAGAAACACACGCCTCAAAATGCAGACTCCAGGAAGAGTTAACTCTTGAAAATTTTTCAAATGACTGATATAATTTTTTCCAAATGGAACATCCTATATATAGTATCATATTATGAGGGCTCATCTAATGAGATATTTAATGCTACCATAATCTAATCTAACTAATTTTTTAATAAGTAAATATCAACAAAACTGAAAATACGTTTATTCAGCAATTACATTCAACAACAACAATAAGCGAGTGACAAACAGAGGATCTGAATATAACGAATTCCATGAGTTTTTCAGTTGAAAATATGTTCGCGTTAAATCTTTTATTATTTACTCAGTAAATTGTAATACACGTGAGTAATAATTATTTTCTATATTTCTACTGTGCCTGGTTCATAAATATCTAATATTGACTATTGAAGTGAACATTTTTCATTCTGAAATTTCCTGGCGCTCAGAGGTAACAAGTGTTTGCAACATTCCTCACTATCTGATTGATATAAATAAGTATTTCTATTTTATGTACCAATGAGTTCAGGGAAATTATTCTAGATGGATGCCTTAAATCACTGGAAATGAAAGGATTTCTTGACGGTTTCTTGAACAAATCAAAGTTGGGACAGACATTTCACGAAGAGCTTCAATGGGTTACAAAGGACGAAATTATCGAAATCTATTCTTGCAAATAGAGTCTATGCCCAACAATATTAACAAAGAAGACATCCCAGAGTTGAGTGATTCGAAAATCTAGCGGAAATAATCAATAATAGTGTTCACTAAATTACCTAAAACAAAATTCCAGCTTATGTTCTCACTGGAGATAATAAGATAATGGTAAAGTGGTTATGAGTACCACAATATGTAGGCATTCAAAGAACTATTCCATCAGTTTCATATTCAATCACACCAGGATTTTTTACTACAGTATTTCACTGGTAGAAAAGAACATTGTAGTGGTTATTCAACATGAAAAATACTGACTTTAAAAGTAGGGCTGTGAATCGTAATAATTATCATTATTATTCAGACCAGAATTCCCATATATTCTTATCCACTTCTCAAAAAAAGATTTCAAAATTTTCGGGAATATATTACAACTGTCATCGGTCCCTACCATTTTGTCAGCGGTGGGTAGTTTTAGATTTTCTTCAAAAACATTTGATAATGTTTCAATGCGTAGCATACAATTAATCTGTGGATTATTATGTGGTATGAACTCGACGGTGCACAAGTACATTTTCTGGTATCTGTTCGCCAATAGTTGAACGACAGATGAATTGCACTGGCCCGCGTGATCATCAGACTTGACACCTCATGATTTTTTTTGTGAGGATATGTCAAAGGTTAAGCGTAGTCTGAACCAGTGGAAACAGAAAAATATAAAGATGAGAATAAGGGAAATGGTGGCCTTTATTACACCAGATAAGTCAAAATGAAATTTGTCTAATTCAGTATATTCAGATACTTAGATTGATTTGATATGTATGCTGGTGGTTTTGACTGAAATCTTTGATTTTCTCATCACAAAGTATGGTATAGTAACACAACAGGACATTAAATAGGATCTCAGAACATGTGTGGAACCTACATTGGGCAGATTCTGAAAATGGAATAATATTATAGGAATAGATAGATCAAACGTTGTGCCTCGCATTTATGGTGCACCCTGTACACCCGAAACTAACTTGAAAAAGTTGCAATCAATAGTGTCGAATCACTCCCATCAATCAAATTTCTTTATAGAATTTCATTAGCCTAGCATCAATGGTCCGAGCAGAGATAGCTGGTCTCACCATGGACACCATACTGTCGATCGTTCCAAATATTCCATCAGCTCGATGTTGATAGATTTTCTGTGACTTTCGCGATAACAGATGGCAGATGTCTGTAAGTTGCTAGGTAGAGTCTTTTTGTATTTTCAGGTACTGTCCCGAACAAAAAAGGAATTTATCCGGATTCTTCGACGTCTATGAACGACATTTCTTAGTAGACCATAACAAAATCGATGTTCTGGAACATTGTAAACTTAAACGGAGTAACAGGCCTTTGTTCCAACGAAGCTCAGGAAATTTGAATAGTAATTAATAGAACAATGGGATGCAAAATCGTTCCTGGCCAACTAGATCACGTTGCCCATTAGCTTCATTCAGGACAGGTAAATTAAGATGGAGAACCGATATGATGGTAGGTCAAGCAGCCACACTTGCAATATTGTTCTCTATAGCCCACCTGAATGGAGGAGGCCCGTATCAGATTTTGTTATAAGTTTGCGCAAGATATCTATTAAACGTTTTCAATTTGAATATATTGGAGTGGGATGAGTTTTCAGCAGAACGTATCGATCCCGAAGCGGAGCGGTTTGAAATATTTTGTGGAATTAGGTAGGGCTAGTCGGGAGTCGCAAGTTAGAGGGAATGGAACTGACAGCTTTAACGAATTCAGTTCCATGTTTCATTATCTTTGCGAATGAATTTCTTTTGTGACATTGATTCATATGACAGGGGCAACTGTTTTGCATGGAGAGATGCAGTAGCAAACAGTACAAAAAGAGGAATACAAAAACGATTTGCCATTTACATTTCGTCATGACGAGCGATGAATTTGTTGTATCTATCGGTCATACATAGGTTGTTTCAAGGGTGACTAGATAATTATTGATTCAATTTTTCTAGAATGGAACATGTCTCGTATCTATCGTTTTTACGAATCCTAAGATGAGTGATCCTATAAATATCGAAAACTTTCGGGACTGATTTATGATTTTTCACTGGATAAACATCAAATGATTTTGAGAAAGTTGACGTGTCCTACTGTCTGATGTATTACATGAGGCAAAAAATATTTAAGAGGAAACAACTACTTCTCTTGCCGGTATCTAAATGACTTATTGAATAAAGAAAATAACAACTTTTGTCTAACTTTTTCCAACTTGTATTTTATTCGTTAGGACTGGTTTCTTATTTCAGACCAATATCAAGTAATTGATTTTGAAATTACCATCTTCCAAATAAAAATAATATACAGTCAATGGGATTTCAGTATTGTTTTTCGCCACTCACAACTTCAGGAAAATCAAGGTATTACGGGTTATCAAATTCCCATTAGGGCCTCACAACGTCCAATAGTATAATTTCAAAAATGCAAAAGTGAATCATTGAGGGTTCTGAAATGTGAATTTTTAAGAATTCTGTTCATTTTCCAAACTCCCAACAAGATCATTTCTCTTCCTTGGCTGCACGTGAATGTTGTCTTTATTTATTTCCTGCGTTTTGTTGTTTATTGATGTGCATACATTGACGAATTTGTATCTTATATGAAATGTTTACGTTATCTTATATCAAAATATCTGCCTGTTCGACCTATATATTATTTTGAGTAACTTGCACTGGCATTTAGTTTTCGCGTGTCTATTCAATTGTTTCGTTCAATGTCTACACTGTAAATTTTTTCTTATTATGTTTATGCTCATATAAGTTTTCCAGAAAACCTCTTATAAATTGTAAAAAAAATTTTCTACGTTTTTCAATATTTAACATAATATTAATATACTAGTAAGATCAATTCAAGAAACATTTTATTGAAATAAAAAAAAATTTCATGAAAAAGTGAATCGGGTAAAGGTATATGGATTGGAATGTTCAACGACATACTGCCCTTCAAACGGATGGAAATTTGTACCTACATCAACGATGTATGGATTTTCAAGAGAAATCTAGCACGACATAAATGAGGACGTACTACAAAAGGAGATAAATAAACTGGTCCAAAGCTTTGCAAATTAAAAAAATTAAATAAAAATGAAAATTTAAAAATCCTCAACGATCATTTAGACTGATTCAGCTTCACACTTTAGAATTTATGAATTTGCATTACAGTAGTTGATCATTGTAAAACATCTCCAGCCATGAAAAGCACCTGAAGTTGCAATTAGCAATAATACTAGAATCCCATTAATTTTAACTCTGACTTCTGGGTTAATTTTTGCAAATCAGAACTTCATATTAAGAAGTTTATCTAATTTTAAAATCAGATAGTTGATAACGGAAAGAAGGCCTAATAGTTGATAATGAAAAGAAATCAGGCAAACGTAGTTTTTTTTATTCAATAAGTCAACATGAGATTCCTCAGAATAAATGAGTCATCAGTCGGACAAGGCGGTATCTAACCTCCTTGAATTCCAAAAAAACCAGTTCTGATGAAATGTGTTTCCTTTACAAAATAATTGCGATCCCAGCAAAACAACGACTTTTCCTAATGTACATTGAATTAACACTGGCAAACAACTTGTGCAATGTTTGTCACTGGAAGTCACGATTATTGTAGGTGCTGAGTATAAAGAAAAAACGACAATTCAGCGATTTTTTGCAATTCCTTACAGAAGTTTGAATCATTGTATGTTCAGTATTTACTTTCGACTCTGCATGTTATTCCATAGATATACAGTGTCTAGTATGAAGTTCGCAGAATATGGAACTCTTATAGTATGGTTTCTTAACACGTTGAGCGCGGCACATGCCTCTGTGTCGGTTATAACCATATAACACTTCATCAAAAGTGAATAAAAACACTTGCTTGCGGAGGCGATTACTTGGTTAGTTTTTTGCCGATTTCTCTGAAACAGGTACCTACAGATGCGGCTCTGTAATTACTTTGTGATAGTGTAAATAACCTAAAACATGCCCCCAGAGGCATGTGCCGCACAGAACAAGAATATGTTATCATTTATGCGGCACGTATCCCGGGGGGTGATGCGCAAGTGACCAAGTGGCAGGCAGAAAAATGTCTAAAAGGTTGAAGTATATGGTTGAACTCGTGAAACAAAAAAAACTAACTCCTTTTGTGAAAATTGGCCAGGTCAACCTGGTTACTGTTTGAATTGCTTTAATGCGGTACATAATTAGTTCTAATGTCAACATTCATTTGATAATAAAATCGTGAAAATATCTACTAGACTATTTTTATCCTGGAAATTCTACGTCCAAGTTATATTTTGTCTTTGTACTACACAGGGCACCGGAGGCTTGTGCTGTTAGAATCTAAGGTAGATCACTATGTTGGTGATGGTTTCCAATAATTATTTTACGCAAAACTGTTACCTCTAATCGTCAGATGACGATACATAGATACTTTTGATTACATGCCACTGGGGGCACCTAACGCAGTCAACGTGTTAAAAAATATATTTTATTTTCAAAACCTCTATAATATCTATCAACATTTTATTTATTACCACACATACAAGGTAGAAAAAGTTCATTCCTCAAGGTAGAATAAAATGTCAAAAGAAAATATTGTCCAGAATCAAATGTTCATCTACAATATCGAATCACATCCACCTCAAACTACTTTAATTTTTCACCTTTGTTCCCCATTTTCTGTTCTTCGCCATGTACGTTTTGAGAATTGATATGCTAGACGGATAGTATATTGTTAGATATGACTATACGATCCCCTAGACTTTTCCCCCTCCATCAAATAATCACATTGATTGAAATATCTGACGGAATTTCCTATATCTTCGCTGCAAATAGTAGGAATAATGAGTTATCTCCAAGATATGATACCAGAATGAAAATTAGAAATTTTCACACTTCAAATTATATTTTTTGATTGAAATTTGCAATGTACTTCATTTCATGCGAATTCTGCCATTCTCAATACACTGCATTGAAATAAAATTAAAAATAAAATCGGTCGTAGGGGACCGTTTCAATATTCTAGATGAACTAACATTCGATTCTAAACAATAACATGTATTTTTTCACCGTGAGCAATGAAGATATTCAATTGAAAACATAATACAACATTTACGGACAAAAATATTTGAATAGTCATGAATGAAATTGGGTTTTCGGGTAGAGCAGCGGTTTTTATCAAAATTCAAATATTCTCAGAAACGAATGATGAAAACGTTTTCCATATGATTTTATGCCGGATTGATGCCGGAAACAGTATAATTTTTCAGACGTGAATTCCAATAACAGGAAAGCTGTCATATTTTCCTTTGTTGTATGAGAAATTTCATTATGTAATAGAAATTACAGTTGTTCTGTCAATAAATAGGTCTGTTCTACTGAACAACTGACGTTGAGCATATTTTTGGCCTCTTAAGGGTCAGTTTTGTAGGTTCAAGTTAGACTTACGAATCGTTCAGAATGTGAACCTTGAACATCATTCAACGAATGCCATTCACATTCTGAATCATTGGTTCCAGAGAGTAACTGGAACCTATAAAACTGGCCGTAAATTCGACCAATTTTTAACTCGCGACAACCAATTTAGGTACGAAAACATAAATGTTCCAGAAAGCACCATATTTTTGGAAAAGTTTGCCTAATGATTCGAGAGTGGTAAATTTTATATTTATGTAATACTTTCCGAGAAACAAAATATTGATATCTCTATACCATTTTTTTACGTCGGAAGACTGGTACTTGATACTTTTCGAAACTGGGCAATGCTTCAACACTAATTCAACTTTTTACAGGAGGCATGTACAGCTAGGGGGTATTCGGGGTCGCTGAATTTTGGCAACGACACAGCAATACATTAATCAGAGTAACTAGCTCGATACAGGTAGAAAAGAAGGATACATCATTTCATACCAAACGGGCGGGTAAGATAAGAACTAAGAATGGAAGAAGACTGAAAAAATATACAGACTGAACAAACTGCCGTGTGTGTACTATGTTTAGTTAGTCAGTTGGTTTTCACTTACCAAAGAAAGCCAAATATTTGTTATTAGGAGTTGATTCTTCTCGTCCTATGGTCAAACAATAAAAGGGAAACATCGGTAGTTAGTAACATAACAAGGCATGCATGAGCGCAATATAGCCGTAGCCGACTTTTTTCGGGCGTGACTATTAGCACTTTTTGGTTCAAGCAAACATATCTATTTCGGATGTTCCACTCCAGATGAGCTCAAGATAAATTGACCGTTTGTGGCATCGTACTATATTGAAGTTCGAATGGCATTACTGAACGTTCCATGGAAAATTATTTCAATATCGTCATAGTTTCAAACATACTATCATATTATGATCCATTAAGAAGATACACAATAACTTCATTAGGGAAAGTTGCCTATAACGGGACGTAGTCACAGCCACCTTCTCTTTCAAAATACAGAAAATGACTGAAAACTATGTTTAGTTAATTTCGATTAACTCACGTTTTGCCTATAAAGTGAACACCATCAGGAGCTTTGTATAAACTTACTAATTAATTACAATTTCAAAAGGGTTTGGATCTTCAACTATTTCTTACCTACTTTATTGCACTAATCTACCTACCAAACTGAAATACCCTAATTTGATTAATCTGGGTCACCTGTTTGAATTCAATGACGCAATATATTCTCTTAGTGCTACATTCATTTACTGAGAAATGAGTAATTTATGGCTGTATGATGGATTCAACTAATTGCCAAAAATGTAAATAGTTTGTGTTTCATGAAATTGAAAACTCTTTATTCCACTATGACACTTTGCTATTTCTAGACTCTTGATTCCATCAAGCAGTCTCTGTCACAAGTCGAATCAATGTCAAGCTTGTGTGATTGAATATGTGGTCATTCTCTCAAACATGATGAGCAATCGATTCCTTTGGTATTGAAAACCTAATGTTTCATATCATCTTTGAATCGTATTTTCGTGGCTCTTGTAATTTGACCAATGTACTTGTAGCAATCATTGCAACCAACTTCACGAATACCTGAAATTCATGAACTTCGAAGATTCCAGAAGGAGCAATAATAATATCGTGCGAAAAATGAACTCAACTGTTGTTAGCTCTAAGCAGGAACCATTTGAGGACCACTACAAGGCTTATACGGGACATGCTTATCCGAAGGATACAACCTCCATGTTCAGGGCTTGGGGGACACCCTCAATAATCTGATTCATGAAAGTAATGATTGCGTTAAATAATGAGTTGATCGCACTAAAAGGACAGATATATCCCAACATGCCCAGGAGAGTGGCTACAGATTTGATGACACGCACTCCAGATCAATTAGACAAATGTAGACAACTATGGAACTAGAGTCTAGAAATGACGTCATGGTAGTTACTCAATTCGAGTTCGTGATCAATGCGTTCAATAACTAATATTTAAGGAATTTTTTCATGTCATTAAATCCAGATCAAATTAACGTTCAAATTAATTGAGTAAGTGATCTTAGCGGTTGAATATATACGTCAAGTGAATTTGAATGGTGAGTTCACCGTGAAGTCAGGAGACTAAAATATTCTGAAAACCATTACGAGATTGTTCAGAGAATAGGTGTCAGAATGGATTTGTATTCGATAATTCCATTGAATTATGAGTACCTTCGTCAAATAACATTTTTATGTATTCCAATAAAACATAATGCTTCTCCTCTACAGCCATTTTCATATCCAGGAATCTATTCTACGAATAGATATATATTCGTACATTTACAGTTCAGCAGAATGGACAAACTTTCAAAAGGAATGAAATATTCTGGGAAATTCAATTTAAAGTTTCCATTTGTATTTGAAACTTTCTTGATCACTTCCTTTCCTCTCATCGTGGGTAGTTTAACTCTGGTGCATTTTTTTATGAAAATAAGTAAATCAGTAAGTTTGATCCTACTGAGATCAACAAAATTCCTCGTATGTTTTTTCATGAGTGTCTCACTCTCCTAAAACAATCGTGTCAGACCAAATGTCAAGATATGTGGCGATGAATACAAATGACATGAAAGTTTATTGGAAATTGTATTCCACTCACATTAGGATCGTATTATTTGAAGCTGTCACTCTATAATTCAACTGTTTTCTGTCGAGGACTTGAATTTCATGACAATCGATTGGTCCTTCAGACCTGAGAAACTTATCCTAACTGTTGATCTAGAAAACAAAACTTGAAGTAGTTTAATGGAATTGTTATACTTCCAGTTAACTATGTTTGAAGATCAACTGTATCGACATCGCTATGTAAAGAAAAACGAGAAGTTGTATGAAGCACACTAGTGATTTTACTGATGAACTGGAAGTTGTTCTCGTATGTACAATTACAATGAGACAAGCATTGCAAATTTGATGGGATCACATACGTAGGTACTCTATACCAATCGTTCTAGGAGTGCATCTAATTCACTGGGGCGAACAAATGATTCATAATGATATAACAACTCTCTTAAAAGGAATATAATTACCGGATATTTTTTTAAGAATAGAAGCTCACTCATCTCTGGATTCAACAAAATATATAAGCTGTGCATTTTGACAAATGAATTTTCGGAGTGTATTGCGCAACAGAAAAATGTTCTGTTCCATTTATAACAAAACGAAATGTTCCCTCTGCCACACACTTCTTTTATACAAATTCTCAGATACTCATATTATTCATCATGTTATCTTCATCAGTAGGATTTCTATACTACTGATAAGTGAATCATAAAGTCTGTATTTATGTCGTATCTTTTCGTGACATGGTTTCAATTCTGAATCGCATGATAGGATGCTCTGGTTGGCTCAAAAAGACAAGTTTACGATTGCAGTTTTGCCACATCTACAAGGCGTATCACTTCTCATGGAATCACCCACGGAACTTCCGATTTGCTGAATAAATAGAAACACCAAAAATGTACAAATTGACCTATAAGGGGTTGTTTCAAGTGTAATACACTGCACGCCATCAGCAATTGAACCACACATACAACCAAATATAGGAGGCAAAAAATGTCATGTATATTTTTCCGTTTTCCAGAAAAGTCTTATAAGACTTTGGAATTCGCTCTATAAATAAACACTGTAATACACTTATCAATAGTATGGAAATCCTTCTAAAGAAGTTATCGAAATGCTCACCTAGAAAATGTATACAAAGAGTATGCTCAGGGGAAAACACATTCGTTCTCAATATGTTACATCACAAAAGTCCTTTATTACCATTTCTCAAGTAACATTTATGATATATAATTTGAAAGTTCTTTTTTCTCTGTATAGAAATTTGACACATTCAAATTTTCTCAACAATAAGGCAGACCTCAAAACATTTCCAGTCATAAAAAAGGTAATTGGCCAAAAAATTATAAACACAAACTTAAATAAAATCCAAGACTGTTTCTCGTATTAGGTAACTTTGTTTTGTTGGTCCGCCAGCAAGAATTTCTGAAAATGCATTCACATATGATCCATGTCCTGAATGAGAATTATTTGAAATACCATGAGCTCCATTATCCCATTCGAATCATGAATCGATACTTTTTTATTACTTCCGTAACTTCCCAAATGAAACGTTCAGTTCCTACTGAAAATCATATCAAGCGCTCCACTGGAGTTGGAATATGCCCAAAATATCTATGTCCGCCTTTTGTCGCCTCGGGAGCTATATATATAGATATATAATATGTATACGTTCAATAGCCACTCAACTCAGAATCAAACACCAACTGATAACCCAGGCACCTAGTTGAGTGTTTGATCTGCTATAACATTGCGTGAGGTCAAATGGACCCCATGACACTTACCAAATTTAACCAAGCGTTTGTCGTGAGAATCTGATTCTTTTCATCCTACACAGGGAAAACAATAACAAAATAAGGCATTTTCATTTTTATTCTCACTGTGCTCGTGTCATCTTTCAGGATGTTTTTAGCTCTTGAGATATATTTATATATTGATATTTTATGGTGTATGGCCAGACTTTGAGTTCCTTGATGATGTTTGGCAGCTACTTTCTGTGATGGCAATATTCGAATGTGCTTCGCTTAACGATTGAAATAACGACTTTACCGAACTTGAAATGGACCTGAGTACAGCAAAAGACTATTGAGGAAAAACAAGATAAAGAAATCATATATTGTTAGATTAGCCAAAAGTGTTGAAAGAACTCCATAGCGTACTTGAATGTATAGGTATTCGCGATGCCTTATCAGCAATAAATTGAGGAGAATTTTTTCGAAGGGCCATATTTCCATCTACACTCAAACATAAACTTTCGACGAAACAAATCCTTGAGTTAGAAGGCATATTTTAACGGCGATATAACCTTCAAAATGCCTTATTTCCTATGAAGAAAGCAATATCTAAAGAATTTTAAACAAAAAGACATATTTCCACAAATGGTTCCACAAATATGAAATTCCTGTTTAGATATTGCTTTCTTCATTGGAAATAAGGCATATTTTAAATGGTTCTAACCCCGATAGAAAATGCCTTGATGGAAATATGGCCTTTCGAAAAATCACTCCTAAATCTTGAAAAAGTCTTAGGTATGATGTTGAAAATAGTTCACAAAACTCCCTGAAGTACTTATTTATGATAATTAAAGTAATTCATAGTTTTTATTCCGGTCTTTAAATATCAATACAGAATATTAATGCTCACGATTTGCATCTCTAGAGCAATTTTTAAAATGCAGGTGAACCAAATATCTGATATTTCCCGTCGAGATGTTTTCAAACATCTTCAGGCTTCAGAATTGTATCAATAATTTTCCATACTTTTTTTCTTCAGAATAAATTAATGCACATCTAAAATCACCTCTGAATTCATTAATAGGAATGAGGTATCTTATATACGAATTGCTGCTGATATTTCCCATTGTGATTCGAGTGCTAATAAACATGAAGTTTTGTATATAAGTTCCTCATAAAGGTTCAATAATGCAGGAAAAAGCACTACAGTTCATTCCGTTCTGATAACTACATAAATCTGTCCTTTCGCATTAAAAATTGACTCACTTTTCATGCTTTCGGTGAAGTATGAACGGATTTATACAAAGAAAGTGTCAGTATTCATCTGTTAATGGAACTGGAATATTTAGTTTGAAAGTTCCAGTCGTTCACTGAAGCAGAATATCTCGTCAAAACAACGATGTTTCAGTTCCTAATGGGCGAATTACTTTTATAGACAATATTCATATCGAAACAATCATTTTATTATTTGAGGGGATGAATATTATTGTTTGAAAAAAAAAATTGTTTTCAAAATTGTTTTTTCCGTTAACCAGCTGTCATTCCCTCACGAACGACAGCCCTCAGAAGTCGAAACTTGTGCGAGCTAAGGATTAACGAGGTTTTACCTTTTAACATGCGATTCCTAGCACGATAGATATTGTTCACCTAATTTTGAAAGTGAGCAGGGTTTTACAAAATATGAATTTTTTTTGAATATCTCCTTGAACAACTCATCAAGAAAAGAGAACATGATCAGAACGATCCTTTGGAACCACCGAATTCTCGAACGTTGATGCGTTATTTATCTTAAACTTTTCAATTAAAGAGGATGCGGCAAAGTAACTTTTGATCAAGAGTGACAATAACAACATTCAAATGTTTTGACCAAAAGTTATCATATACAAAGTGTGGTGATTTTTCATCAGTGCAATTACGTTCATAAAAAAGACAAAACTGAAAGATTCTTATCTAATGAATGTTTTTTTTACATAACACAATTTATTTTTCTGCTCTTGCTTTTCCTCCCTACCTTCTCTATTTCAAGCGATATTCGTAAACACACAGAAACTGTTAGCGATGCCACACCCATCATTCAGAAACAAAAAGTCAGAATAAACACCAGTAAATGTGTCACTATTATAGTGAAAAGCAATATCTTATTTTCATTCTCACTGTGCTTGTTATATTTCAAGATGGATTCGTTAGTTAATGAATAGAATTTTAGCAAATCGTTGAATGTGAACGACATATTCAATAATAATAATCACAACTGCAATTGTATAAATATGGTAACAGAATAAATAAATCTATTCAAAATTTGGTTACATCTGCAGAAAAAATTTGTTGGCGTAATATTTGACTGTCGGGGCATGTGCAGTAGTTCTTCGTTGGGATATAAGAAAGATCTGTGCCACAATGTGTTTTATACAGAGTTTCCAATATACTATACGGAGACCATAATATGTTTGTTGGATCCAGGGATTATTTCTTACCTTAATGTCGGCAGAGTATCAAGCAACAAGCAAAAACAAATCTGTATTTTGGCTGAAAGTACAAATGGTACGATTACCTTAAAGTTGTAAGATTTTTGATACGCGCAATTGCTCTTCATGTTCCGATGTTATCAGTCCAAACAAGAATTGAATGAATTTTGAAAAACGGATTGCATAATCCAATCTACAGGTATTTACGTCGGAAAATACTCCACAGAAAACAACTACTGCCTCCTACGACCGTTGAATCATATCTGTTAGAAACTTGGTAACATTTTTTACACGAAAAACTTTGCAATGCTCTTCTGATGTCACACCCGACTTTAGTTTTCGACTCGAATGGGGAAACGAGTACGTAGGTACTGATTTCATGGTTCTTGCTTATCATCAGCAAAGGCTAGTTCCATCCAATTCAATTATGGAAAAAATCCTCTCAGCTTTTGTATGAAATGTTGAGATAAATACTGGAGTATAAGTATATATTCTGGAACCTAGAGATGGCGCTGCATATACATACTACAGTATTCATCAAAGGGATTCCCAATAAAAGCTAAAAGGATTTTTCGATTTAATTGGGTTGAACTAGCCTTCGCTAATGACTGACATGGAATCGGTTCCTCCCCCACTTTTGAGTCGAAAAATAGTTTCAGCTATGATATTAAAAAAGCATTGCAAATATTTTTCGTAGTAAACCTTGCCAAGTACCAAACATATATAATTCAACGGTCGAAAAGGGTAGTAATTGTTTTCTATTGTATAGTTGCCGACGTGAATACCTTTCGTATAGGGTTTTTTGCGAAAGATTGAAGTGAGCAGTTTTTTTTTCACTACCAAATGAATCGATTCATTTTTTCAAAACCCTGAATTTTGGAATAGTCCTCTCATCCGAAAACTGTGCACTTAAAATTGAGTATATTGGTTTTCACACTTTTATTCCTTATTCTTTTCTGTTGCAATTAGGTTCATCGACTCCATTCGGAAGTATGACTGAATTAATATGTGAAGAACATTTTCCATAATTACCATGAAATATACAGAAATATTCAAACTGATACGTGATAAGATTTCCTAATGGTTCCTGTCTAGAATATGTTTTAGTCTTTGCAGCCCGATATCAACAACATATATACAAATAATTCATGAATCCTCAATTCAGAAGTCAAAACAAATTCGCAAACATTATTTCCTCAACTTCAAAGTCATAATGGAAGATAGGAGTCTTGTTTCCTCGATATAGTACATACTGTACAGGCGCCATATTTAGGGTGAAGTGAAAACAGTATTCCAGATCCGATAACATAAATAACAGAAGAATTATAGGGCAAGCTCAGACAATATAAATCCGCAAATACTCTTTCTGTAAACTCTTCGAGGTTATGAAAAGAAATAGTAAAGAATGTGAAAATAAAATGGGCGGATCTAGTTTCAGAGATTAACAACTATGTATGAAAGTACAAGAAAAGCAATGGGCCAAAAACAAACATTATTGTCGGATGTTCACTCTTTTACGGTTTACACTAAACAATAGCTTCTCCAGACGAAACAGAACACGATATCTCGTTTGCGATATTCCATCGTAAATCGTGAAAGTATCAGGAAAATTTAAAATCGATCATTCTTAACAACTAATGATCTGAAAGCCTAATATAATTATTCAGTCTGACATGGATTCATGAAGGAATGATGAAACCTGTCATAAAACATGATTCAGACAAAAAACAAAGAACAATTTTACCTCATCAAGGATAATGTTTTAATGTCCTCTTCTCAAGCTCCTAGAGGATTCAGATTGATGTATTTGTGTTCAATGAATAAAATCTCGTAATCATGTCTTTCGGTAGAAAGGAAAAGTGAATTTCAAAAATTTTCTTATACGGCTTTTTCTACAATAATATCAATTGATTGAAAATAAAAAATTCAAACCCCTAAATCAAAGTGGTTGAAATGACTTTGATGAGTTGCCTAACTTTCATATTGGTCATGCAGGGTCAAAATGCATTAAGGAATATCGAAATACTTTTTTTATCTATAAATTGTATTCAACTTTGAGGAGCAATACTGAAAAAACAATTATTACAATCAGGAATTAATTTTGCAAAACAGCAACAAACTCAAAATTTTTGGAAATATTGAAATTGACACTGCTTCATCAATTCCTTATGAATCGAAATAATTTATCGGTCAATTGAAATCCTTAAATGACGCATCTATATTTCTTCCTTTCACATTCCTTACAAGTGGATTTCGGGATAAAACCCGAAAAAATATATTTCGAATTTCTTAGAGTTTTTCTCTATCAAGGATCTAAGTACATAACACTCAACTCCCCCATATGAACTCTGATTAATGTTATAATATGAGAGAACATAAAAACATGACAACAGATCAAGCGAGGTACTATTTTTTTTAATTCACATACAATTACATTAAAAAAAGGTGTCGAATATGATGTTGTACCCGCATACCCCAAAAACGAGTTTGTATTGTACTTTTCAATATTCTGTACCCTGTCTATTACGATGAACAGTATTGATTCAAGTCAAATCATAGACAAACTGGATCTTTCTTTCACAAAAAGCTCAGTAGAAAATTGTTTGAAATCAGTGCTGTAACTCATTTCTTACGAGACCTACTGAAGAAATTGAAAATTGAAGGCTAAGATTCGTCGGAAATAAACATTTTTTGAACTGATCATGATACGATTTTGATTCTTTAGCGGTTCTTTTGAACTGCAAATATAATTTATTGGAGTGTTTTGTTATGGACACTTGTTTATCTACAGAGGAAACAAGGAATAGGATTTTGTCCACACCAACTTCAACTAACACAATTTTCTCTACTCACATGTTAATCGAATCGCATAACACTCGATGATAAGTTGACTTGAACCATTCCTCAAAATGAACAGGGGGCAACAAATGTCGAACAAAAAAAAAACTATTTTGGTGTAGGTATCAGGGATGTTATACTTATTAAATATTTGATCCCTCTAATGAAGTCTCGTCAGAGAATTGGTAATAACTTCTGAATTGAAAGTTCAGTTATGTGGTATGTGCACTATCGGTATCAGTTCAAATACTGATGCCCCTACATATCATGTTTTTCTGAACTGTCATATATTTCGTGATTATTTCTGGAAAAAATTCCACAAATATTTTAATACTTTTCGTATATAAAAAAAAATTTCACTTCAGTAGACAGATCGGTATGTTGATTCAACTTACAACGATGGTGGTCATCTTCATCTCTTCAGTTTTGTGAATTTGATAATAATTCATGCATACTGATCGTAAATTAAGGATTATTTGTGTTTGTTGTTCTGTTTATTGACGAACATCTAGAAGAACTAAATAAAATTACCAACATCCTATGATTTATCACAGTGGAAGTTGTTGATAATTATTGATTACATATTTTCAACTTACAGAATCTCGGTTATTAGTGCGATTTGAATAGTTTGCAACTACAAAACCATAATCGCTACATCGTTGTCAAAGATTCATTGTCAGACTGCAAAATCACATTCAATCAAATTAATCATGGAATCGAATATTATCGTCAGGTGTCATCCTGATAATAAATCACTTTGTTAGGTCAACATAATTAGGATATGGTGGGTGAATGTATTCAACTAACGTTTATTGTTCAATCAAATATTGTTTGATGAGATGGTACCAGTCACACATACAAATATATCGAGAGTGAAATCAGACAACACTCAAATCAATTTAACCTGAAAATTTCTGCTGTCTTTGAATGGTTGTCATTATGCAACTTACGAATATTTCAGGATAAAATGTTTATGAGATATATTTTTGTATCTTACTAGGGTTTATCGAATCGTGCAGTTGAATATTTCCAGAATAAGTACCTATCTACGCAAAAAACCTTTCGTACAGAGTGGTGCTTATGTCAAGATTTTTTTAATTCACAAAAAGGTAACCAGTGATTGCTGATAATTAATTTCTTTTCATATTTTTTTGCGTTTTCTTTTAATTCCCAATTCAGTTTATTTCATACGATTCAAATGAAAGTGAGAGCCTGCAACCCAAATTATCATAGCGATGAACTTAAAAGAAAAAAATATTAATATATAATACGGGGTGTCCCACATTTTATGTGACAGGCAATATCTGGTTTGTCGGAGGAGATATACAAAAATGTTTCATACAAAAGTTTTATGAGTTCATGAGAGCAATATTTTGATATAATTTTCAAATATACAGGGTGTTTGGTGTAGGTGCTACAGACCAAAATGCCATTTTTTTTAATAGAACGCGCTGTATATCATTACATATTCAGATTCTACGCTTAATTCTGATATCATTTCATGCTTAGTTTTTGAAATTCGGTTACGGCGTTGTTGAGTTATTGCTTAAAATGTAAAGTCTTGAGAACGACTATTATTTTTAAAAATATCCCATACAATAACTATTCTCTCTGCATCAGATCACATGAAAATTAGTCAAAATTATGGGTGTTCGAAGAAATGGTTTCAATTTTGAGTTGTGGAATTCAGTCAGGAATCATTTTAAATATGAAACAATTGCGAAATTGAAAAAGGTGTATTCAGGAACAAATCGCCAATAAAAATGTAATATAGCCTGAAAAAAAAAATGTTCAAAGTGACGCCCATTAGATATTATACAGTCTTCGAAACGTCGAATTACTTCTCGAACAAGTCGCTCTTATAATATCAGGCGTAATATCACTGCACGTTAGTCGAATTTTCATTTTCAGATCATTCACATTCAAATAAAATTGAAATAATACCTTTTAATAACCCCATAGGACAAAATCAAGCGGTGATAAATCTGGGGAACGAGCCGGCCACCGAATTGGACCCTTATTACCAATCCATCTATTTGGGTACGTTCTATCCAGATATTCAGTAACAACCTGTGAATTGTGAGGAGGAGCACCATCTTGTTGCCACCAAATTCCTTGTCGTTCTGCTATGGGAATATCTTTCATCAACTGGATCAAATCATTTTCTAGAAAATGTAAATATCGCAATCCATTGAGGTTTTCATTGAAAAAGTAAGGTCCTATGATGCGGCCATTGAACAATCCACACCATACATTAATACCCCAAGTAGTTTGAAAATTACTTTCGTGGATCCAGTGGCGATTTTCTTGAGACCAATAGTGACTGTTATGTCGATTCACAACTCCATTATTGTGGAAAGTTTTTTTGAAACCTTATATTAAACCGTATTTAAAGTGCAATAACTTAACAACGCCGTAACCGAATTTCAAAAACTAAACATGAAATGATATCAGAATTAAGCGTAGAATCTGAATATGTAATGATATACAGTGCGTTCTATTTTAAAAAATGGCATTTTGGTCTGTAGCACCTACACCAAACACCCTGTATATTTGAAAATTATATCAAAAAATAGCTCTCATGAACTCATAAAACTTTTGTATGAAACATTTTTGTATATCTCCTCTGACAAACCAGATATTGCCTGTCACATAAAATGTGGGACACCCGGTATATAATTATAATATTTCAAGAAACAGGACAGTTATACCATCAAGGCCCGGTGACAGGAATGACTTGAGTTTATCAATTTTCTTACGGATTTTGCTGGAGAAAAATGCCACAAATTGAACACAATCTTTTTTTTTTGGAAGGACTAAAAGCTCAACAATGGGTATTGTTATTGAATTTTTTGATCAAATTCTACCAATTTCCGTTAAGGCAGGTCTGAATGATGCCAAGTTTGTCTTTTCATATATGGAAGCCTCACTCTCTATTTATTATAAAAATACGTTTTGTTAAATGAATTCATTTCATTAACATACAATGCCTTTCATAACAGCTATCGACTCGATTTCATCTGGTTTTCCCTCACAGAATTTGTGAAGCATCAAACTGATTTTGAAATCCATGCCACAAATACACAAAATATAATAATATGTGAGACTTATAGCAAACTGTTCTTCATGCTGTCGGGAACGGGTGTTAAAACTTGACACTTCCACTTGAAAGGTTTCCGTTGTTTCGGTACAAAGAGTTGAAATGCCAAGAATCAATTACAGAGAAGCATTCGATCCACTGGTAAGTTTCGACTACAACGTTTTGCCTATTAAACCCTCGCTGTTCTTGTTCCATAGTGTATGCAATTCCAGCATCATCTATTTGGCAAGTCGTTCAGAAATGTTTTCATCATATTAGCATCCGAAATATTTTCTTTAATCAATAATGAAAAGGAAAATGAGACCCGGGCCGAAACTCATCCGTTTTATTCAGAGTCTGGACGATTTATCTTAATCACAGTAAATCAAATTAGAGTTCATCGAGGTTTTTCGCGGATTTGAATAAATGAGGCTATCTTCCCGGACTAAACTGTCGTTCCTAATGAAAGACGGAATACTGGAAACCTGCCAAGAAAAACAGTTGCATAATCAACGCTCTCGGTCTTTCTTCCATTATTTGATTGTTTTGGAAGTTCGGATGTTTTGAAGTTCGGAGAAAGTGTACATGGAACACCTTAAATGGATATTTATTCTCAATATCCGGTTATTGGAAATTCATTTTCAATCATTCGCATCTAGCTAGATACACTTACCGTTCCCAAAACGAAATAATATACAGTGGTGGACTAATGAGTGGAGCTAACTGAATATTTCTGAAGTTTTTCTATAGTAAACTCATTAGTAAAACAACCCCAGAACATCCCTTCCATTGACAATAATGTGCACGAGATTACTTTTGGCCAGTTGATCTGACGATATTCGGCCAATTGTTTTCAAGATATGTGCTCTTGAATAATTCTTTGAAAGTTTAGCATATTTCATTAAGAAACGGTGCTGGACGGACATTTCTACATCAAGCAGGTGGCTATTTACATGTCCCCCTGAATAACCACCAGTTTGCATATCACACCTGTCAATTAACAGATTTACACAACCTCGATGGATATTTCTATTCGGAAGAAAAGGAAACAGATATTTGGATCTATTCAATAATTGATTCCAGCAGAACAGCGCCCAAACCCATTAGCTCGCATTGTTTGGCACAGGGCATTTTATTATCTTTGTTCATACATCCGTTAGCTTTGAAATTGAAGATTCAACCTCATACTTTGTATCCATAAAAAACGTTCTATCAAATCTCTATTCGAAAATACAGAATGTTTCATTACAAACTTCAAATTCGACTGTGAAGTTATAACGAATGTTCAAAGTTGTTGGAAATATTCAATATGAATGAACAATTTACTGTGACATCTACCTACAAAATGTTGATTCCGCCTTTTCTGAATTCTTAGGGATATACCAAGGACAATCAATTCTGATATAATGATAATAATGAAAATAACTAATTAGGTGGGCGATAAACCTTCTGGCTTATTCTAAAAGACTCCAACGTAGATACTCCAGCCCTAGCGCGCAGTTCGAAGCTTTCTGCAGGAGGCTTCGTGAGCCTGTGCTCAATGACTCTTGCAGATCTTCGACGGGCCCTCAAAGGCTCCAAAAATATTGCTGCTCCAGGCAACTATTGGTGGAAACCATTTCCGAACACCCACCACCATCTGGCAAGAGTTTTCAACTCATATAGCTAGATGGGGAGCAACAAACTGGTTCGTCCAGGGGCGAACCGAGCAAATCCCCATAATCGGGATCTTGCCTGATCGAAAGAGCTACAGATCGATAACATGCTTGGATGCAAGTTATGAGATGTTCATCCGCATCTTATACAAACGAATACTCTTCGCAGTGGACCTGGTGTATAATAATAATACTCCCTCATAAACACTCGTTGAGTGTACCCAAAGGCATAGCCTGTGCGGGTAGAGGACGGCTATTATTATTTGCCGTGGTGCTCCGGGGCGACTTACTGACGTTTTAGGTGATGTATTCACTTTTCAGCTGTGGGAAAACCCGGAAAACCTGCAGCACCACCTCGGGTGGTCGGTGTGTACTCCAAGCTAGCACTAGACGAGATTGGCATCTAGACAACTCACAATACACTTGCTTTTCAACAAGGCATCCGATCCGATATAAAGTATTTGAGAAAAAATCTCTTGTACCTACATCGGACTCGAACCGACTATGGCTATGCTGGAGTTTCGAACGGCCTGTGCCATTAGACCACTAAGCCACCGGCCACCCAATGAAAGTATATATGATATATGATCAAAGTAGGTCAAAGAAGGGGATCGCTGGCTGCAAGAAGAACCTGCTCATCGACAGATGCATTACGCAGAACTTCCTGCAGTATAGGCGTAACCTTTTCAAGGCTTGGATCGATTACCGCAAGGTATCTGATACAACATCGTATTTGCTCAAATGCCTTGCGGTACCAGATCGAATAGTGATATGCATTGGACAGCTGATGCCACTTGGGAGAACTCAGCACTCATGTCTTCTGCATCTCCCTATTGTCATTCTCCGTTGCAATACGGAAAACCCGCGTATACAATTGCGACATCATCAGCAACTGGGGGCATGAGGTCACCTATCTGTTTCACATGGATGACCTCAAGAGGAAAGGATCTAAGTCAGTACTTGAGGGTGGTGGAAGAGTACACGCATGCTATTGGAATGGAGTTCAATATCGACAAATGTGCCACCGTTCATCTCAAGAGAGTACCATGCGACAAATACGGAAAGGGCGTTCAGCTTGTAGACGGAAGCATCTGACATCATCCTGATGCCTGAGAGACATACGTATACTTACCTAGAGGTGAAACAACGCCACTCTCAAGAAGTAACCAATGACACATCTGGTCATCAGAACTGTAGGGGAGGAACAGAGATGCTGCAAATATTATGCTTGCCGTTCCGGTTCTACTCTACTCTTCTGGGTACTGAAATGGGGTCAAGAAGAACTCGCAAAATTATGCGTCTCCATAGAGGCTTCCATCCTAAATCGTCTGTTCCACGGTTATTCTATCCCAGTCTGTCAAAGAATGTTAATTCATGAGGTGTTGATCCCCTTCTTTGCTTGGTCTGCTACCATGAAAAAGCAGGGGTCGAAGTATTTCCTTCCAAGGCAGCTGCGTGTGCAGCCGTTGAACTTGAGTGCGATACTGAACGAGGTGACCCAAACTCTTTCACCAAGTTGGAACCCAAGCAGCAAAAAGGTCACGTCAAAGCTGCGGAGACAGTGGTGCGCTTCAATCTGAATGAGTATAAGCCAATGCATAGGGTCTTCATCAAGAACATTGAAGACCACGACTCATCCAGAAATGTATCCTCTACTTTCCCAATGTCAAGTGGGCTGGAGTCGGAGACCGAATGATTCATAATGGCCTGCCAGGATATTGTCTTCAGCAACCTGGTCTATTGAAGTCGCGTGATGGGTAGAGAGTTCCTGACCGTCAATCGTGTCGTGAGGCGCCTGTGACTATGGTCTAAGCCTATTTCCACAGGTATAATGCGGCGCTATAAGTATGAATCTATTACTCATTTTCCATCTCAGGCAAACACAAGCCAATAAGCCCGATGTAGTTTTCTTCGACCATCAACGTAAGAACGATTTTCGTCGTAGAGTTTCCAACTCCTGGCGAAAGGAACATCGTCAAAGACGGGAAACGGACTAAATATCGAGATATACACTTTGAACTCCGCAGACTTTATACAAACCACTCTGTTGAAACGATGGTTCTGATCATAGGGATACTTGGAAGAGTGAAGAGCACGCTGATCTCGAATACCGGTTTGTCGTGATGTGGCAGTAATCCCAGGCGGAAGGATGCAGAAGGCCGTAAATTTTGATTCGGTCCGGCTACTTGGGGCACATGATACTCGGTCCCAGCAATCATTCATCCCACGGACGTGGGGAGTGACTATCGCCAGCGCGTTCTCCAGATGCATCGGGGCTTCGGAGACAGGGTCCAACTGGGACATTCCCAACTGGATTATCATAATTGCATGATTGTCGATAATTATAGCCTAAAGTTCCACAGATCTTGAATATTTGATTTATGCTCCTTAATAAGTTGCGTAGTTTCTGGATCTAACATTGACAGCTTAATTGATGATTGCGTTCGAACAGAACTGATTAATCTGAAATCACAATAAATTTTCAGAACAAAGGACGACGTCAGCACCAGTTTTCTATTATTTCACAGAACTCGATTCTGCGATCAGGATTATCTTTAGTTCTTTTAGATTGATACTACTTTTATCTTCATGGAACAAACAATATTGAAGTTTCACTACCATCATTTTCGGTGGGAATTCAGAACGTGGGTTTGTGTGGATTCCCCTCGATGTCCATCAAAATATCCAATTTCTTGTTATCGTCTATGCCATTTTTGTCCAATATCGGGCACTCTCTGACATTCCCGATCACGAAATTTCCGTTCAATTCTACTGAGTAGATTGTAAGATCTGCCGGTCAAGATATCTCGTTTTCAACATTAAACGTGCGTTCTCGTTTTGTTACCACATCCTGACATGATTAGAACGCATATCTTCAAGTTTTCCGTCAAAGGTGGGATTCTAAAAATACTGACAATAATTAACTGAATTGATACGTCAGTAACATTTTTGAAACTTTCCAGAACGAGAAATAGGGAAAAGAGAAGATAACTTGTTTTATCATTTCTCAACCAAAGGACTAATAGGCACGGAGATAAGGAAGTTTATTTCTAGGCATCGACATAATTTGCTGAAGTTTTTTGATGAGAGTTATTTAACGTTAGCAACTTGTGCACATACTTCAAAGGTTCCAGCACCTATTATGAAAGTGGAAAGAGTACCACTGATTGATTCTTTATATGGCCCTTGGTCATGAATGATTATATGAAAGCACTATTTCAAACGTTAATTGTTATTGAACTGGAGCTGACTCTTAATAAGTGGTATTATTGATAATATTGTATTCCATTTCATTACTCTTCAACCCATCGAAGAAATCGATTGATGTTATCATTTTTTATTATTTGAAAATAACAGGTAATCAATTAGTTGAGACAGTTTAGGAATTATTAAAAATCGAATATAATGTACCGGCGCTTTATTATACAAAGATTGAAGAAGATACTTTATAACAGTCAAACAGCCTGTATATCAACATGCTTGGGTTCACAGTGAATTTCCCCAGTACAGAATTTTCACCAAGTCCATATTTGAATCGTTCGTGTTTCTTTCTTGTTCTTGAGACTCAACCTTTATAAAGCCACCATGATAACATTAATTTAAAGACGCGAACTAGAGAGCTTTACACCTCTAAAACTCCGAAGTAAAACTCCACAGATACGGGTGGAGGTCCAATATCTCTGGGCGATTCTAAACTGGAAACTGACCTGGAACCAACATCTGGAAAAAGAGCAGAGACCCCACTATTTCTGGCCAGACCCTAAAAAATTGGATCTCAGTCCAGACATGCTCTAATGGTTGTATATCATATGCTTTTTTGGTGGCCTAAGACACAACAGAGAAGGACTATGACAAGACTGAGCAAGGTCTAGATACTTGCCTATCTTGGGATCACAGAGGCCATGAAGCAACGTCCTCAGAAGATACGGAGACATAACTGGGATGGTCTCCCCTCCACTTGGGATACAAAACATACTCTACAACATTCACGTTAGTACAAGGCATATGAGCATCATAAGAATTGTGACCAGGGACATTTTAGACATGGGAACAGATCACATACCGAAACGGTATTCGTTCGTCCACATATTCAGGGTATTAATACCACATAGAACGGAATGGAAAAATACAGATCTGAACATTATTTATAAGATCTGGTACACAGACGGATCCAAGAATGAAAAGACTGCAGTGGTATATTGAAAAAAACCCAAAAACAGGCCCTAGCTATTCACTGGACAAACACGCCTTTTTTGAACAAAGGTACATTCAATCCTCCAGTGCGAGAAGGAAGTCAGAGATGAGCAGATCCGCGTTATGTCAGTCAATCACGCCGCACTTAAGGCAATGATAAGTTAGGAACTGGAGTCGCGACTGATATGGACACGCAAGAAGGAACTGAAAGCACTGGCTGGCCGGAACCGCATTAAGCTGATATAGATGCCAGGCAATTGAAGCCGATAAACCTGCTAGAAAAAGGTCGGAAACGATCCAGATCCAGAACAGACTACAGAAGTACCAAAACGTAAAACACGAAGAAAATTACAAGGAATACTAGGAAGAAACTCCACGAAACGAACACGGGATAGATTCCATCGCCATGCGCCAGTAGAAGAGCACTTTAATATTATGGAACTGTACAATAATAACCTTGAATGCAGACTGTGCAGTCAGGATCCAGATAAAGTAACACATATACTACTGTCAGATGCCAGATGCATTAGTCCACAAACGACAGTTAATATTCGGGTGATCCGGAACTTCTCATTCAGTGAATGACTTGTACCAAGTTGTACAATGCATAAAACTACTGGAGTTGATACTGGATACAATGGCCCAACAGACCAAAGTATCACCGGAGGCAAGTCATACAGGCCTACATGGGAGTGAAGTTTTTAGAGAGTATGCCTGACATAGGAAACTAACTGCCACACTAGACAATAAAATATAAGGCTCATAACCCCCCATATTCGATTTCGAAACCATTCCTGCCATAAGGGCGACAGATTTACCCGTTGACGTCCTGTTCTTGCTTTATTATGGCTATTACGGTAGTCAGAAGGTCTTTGCTGTCTATGGTTATAACCAGTTCATCCCTGGGTTCGAGTAGCCTGTTCTCGGGAATTAATTGAGATCTCGCTTTCTGCACAGCTTTTACGAGATGTTGGTGATAATAGGTTTCAGATATATTTCAATTATTGCCCGAAAAAATGCTCAAGGGATAATCGAGATTTTGGCGAAGGGGCATGTACTTTCGAAACTGATTATGGTAGCAGCAGAGATGTGACATGAGTTCATAAAATCCTGTTATTTGATACTAGGAAAACTATACATATATTTGTTTTTATATTCGACGTTGTAACATAGCGAAGAATGGCATGTTTGACGCCATTGAAATAAGAAATAAAAATCCATTATAATTTGTCTAAATTTGATATGGTTGCCATTGAAGAATGGCAATGAAAAGCAGCAGTTCACTTTGATATCTTGCCTCAAATGATGCCTGACAATAAATGAAGTGATTTTTGAAATTTTCTAATTCTTTCGTCATATTGTTAGTCAAGTGAATTTAACCATCTTCGTTTATCCCTGTTTCCGGGATCCCAATTGCGGCACTTGAATTTGCATTACCTAGTATACATGTTATATCAGTATTTGATATAACATACATATCGTTCATCATACCCAATCCTCTAAAAGGTATGCGGTTTAATCTGTTCCAAATATTTTGTTTTTTTATCAAATTAATGCTTCCGTGTGATAAAATTCATCGACCTTCAGTATCGAAACTACATCAAATTATTATTCTCTCAAGTGAGTTTTATTACTGCGTTGAAAATATTAGGCAAACATCTAACCGAAAAGAACTACGATGGACTAGTAAGTGACTTGTGAATTAAGGCAAATGAATGTAATTTAAATGAATGATTAATTATTTAGGGTGCGAGTACCTATTTTCAAGGACTGGTCTAGTACAAGTAAAGCACATTATATACTTAACTAGGTTTATTTTAACCTTTTTCTGATAG
Organism: Chrysolina americana; assembly: GCA_958502065.1. NCBI lineage: Eukaryota > Metazoa > Arthropoda > Insecta > Coleoptera > Chrysomelidae > Chrysolina > Chrysolina americana. Next base: position 9,780,522 of record OY293420.1, read on the forward strand.
AAGATGGTCAGTTGGTGACTGAAATAAGTGTTGAGGTGTATTCATAACTATAAAACAAAGATTACTCTGCAGTGCAAGAGCATTTTACCAGATGAACGTGGGACATTTCCCTTGAATGATGAAAAAATATCCATTAAAAATATGATAGCTTCTTTGATATGGTAATGGAGTAATTATTGTTTCCGGGTGTAGTTATTAGATTGTAAATTATGCTTTTACAGTTTTCACATCGCTGACAGAATATGTTATCCCGGTCAAGCAGATTGCACGAGTGGCAACAGCTTTATTCCGAAATTAACCGCGGGATCATCGGATCTGGGGCAACAGAACGTCACCTGTTACAAACCTAGGACAAGTCCGGAATAAAACATGAGTTCTGCAATTCGGGGAATTCTCGCCCTGCTACATGGGATCTGTCACAATGAGATGAAGGCATGTTTTTGAACGTACTAATGCAATAAAGGACTGGGAATATATATCCAGATGTTATAAAAATAGTTCCACTTCAGATTAGACATTTGCCATGTGTCAGTCATTCTGTAGATACGTATAGCAGAAATGCATGTAACCATAGTTTCAAAAACACGTATAGAACATTTATTTGTGTTTAGAGATCTGTATAGAGGTAAGCTTGACAAAAAAAGCAGAATAAAATATTCGAAATGTTTTCCATAATAGAATTGTTCATAGGGTGTAAAGAATTGAAAGTTTGTGAGATCTCAAGAATTGAACAGTTTCAATCTATTTTCATAGTAGGTAAATAATTCCCAGACTTTGCATTACATTCACTTTGAATTTTTCACTTCCATAATGATGAATGTCGAATGATTGTTGAAACACTGATATTTCGAAAATGAAATTTGTGCAAGAGTTCAGATAGTTTTTATTTATGTCATTCATACACGAACTAGAAATGAGATTGAGCCAAGTAACGAAAGATTGTCGTTCAACCACTTTCTTGATAAAGACAATAAGTATTATCGTCCCACGTATGGTAATGCTGCTTTGGCTTTTGAAACTCTTCCTCCATCTCATTTTTTGGATGAGATATTAGACATTTGAGACGGCTCCCGCGGCGTTAGCGGACAGGTCTGTAAATACTCTGAAACCAAGTAGATTTTGGGTGGAATCCACACCTCCTGCGAAGCTTAAGCTTGGGTATGATGTGATTCACCACAGAGACTGGACGAAAATAATCGGAGAAGTTTGTAGTATGATGTGAAATATCGGAAAAAGCTCACAACAAAAAACGGAGCTCAGAAATTGGTATTACTTATACTCTTTGCTGTTCCTTACGGGCACAGTTCTCCGTAACGTTCCTGTAATATATCCAGAGTTTAATAGATAAGGCCTTGTTTATGGGTGCGTTGTTCTCTCTAATGATTACTATTCAAAGGGCTTTTGGGTTGAAAATATTCGATGAAGTTATATGATAACTTTCTAACATATGTCGGAACTGAGTCTCGAAGTGTAACCAGCCGAATGTATCGTAGACAAGCGTAAAACTCTGGAGATATAATAACGTTTTCAGGGTTTCAGAAGTGACAGTCACACGCAGTACAAAATATTCAATATTATTTCAGAACCAAACATGAAATATTCAAACCAACTGGTTTTCACGATATTTGAGCTTTCAGTGCGTCGAAAAAGGTTCAAATTAGATTGAGAAAAATTGTATTGATGAGAAATTCTTCCATAAAATTACTGTTTGATTTCTATTTTTTTTAATTTTTTGTCAACTAACAAAATAATTAGTATTTCCAAGGTACTCGTGTGCACACCAACTAATGTAAAACATCAAAAAATCTAAAAATTTCCAGCAAATAAAATCGTTTCGTCAACTCTTTCCAAACTTGACTCAAACTCTGAAATTGAATAAACTGATGCAAGAGAAAAACGAAATCAACAGCAAGATCTTCAACACAGCAAGAAGCTTCAATAGGCATGAAAACCTTACGAATTCTCACTTTAACCGCTCACTCACCTCGTTTTACAACCCTTCATTTCGGAATTATCGTATAATCGTTTCCTAGTGTGCCATAACACACTGAATCGTAAAGTTTGTCGAGTAGGTTACAAGAATGCATCTCGAGGATTTCGCACTTCACGCTCAATGAACGGCAAACGTTTTTACTAGAAGACTCTTCAGATTCTCTAGAGATATTAAACAACAAAGCTCCCGCAGTTTATGTTAACATCCAGAAATCAATAGTAGGTACAATCAACGATTATCTCTGTAGTTGAATTCAACAAGTTTTCGAGTATACATTATGAATGGGAAATACAGGGTCCTTCGAGACGAGTTGAGTAGAAAGGTGTGCGAGAAACTACTGCGGCTAGTTTTCTGCTATTTCGTATTTGGGAAGTTTTTTTGGAATTTGAAATATACCATCAGTGTTCTGCCACTTTCGGTACTACTTCGTATCAGACATTATGTTAATGGTGCACTATTTTTTAAATTATTCTAGAAGTCCAAACAAGTTGAACCAAGTGTGCAGGATTGACATTATTGAGACTCATAATAGCTTTCCCAGTAATAAAAAACTTAAGAGAAAGTTTATATAGGATGCTCAGGAAATCGCGCTGAATTTCGCACAATTTCACAAAAAATCTAAAATCTATCTTTTTCTAACAGCAATCCCCCTTTTTCTCTTCAAGAAAAATATTGGGGGCTACAACCACAAATAACTACATGGCTTTATACCAGAGTTATCAGACCCAGGATAACATATGGGTTCATGGGATGGTGGCCAAAGACCAACTGGCCAAAGTGCCACTAATGGGGCCATGAGAACTACCCCAATAGCCGCACTAGAAGTCTTGCTGAACCTGCTCTCCCTACACATATATATTCAAGGCCAAGCTGGGTCAGTCACTAACATATTGCTTGGAGGACAAGTACCCATGAGCAATATGCACGGCAGAGACCACAGCATGCTATATGAGGAGTTGGAATGATGGCATACTTTCCATATAGCTTTTATAAAACTTCTAAGACAAGCATATCGGACAGGGTTGCGTGAAAGGAGGTTTTTGTTGTGTTTGTTTGTTTTGTTTTTTTTTTGTTCACATCTAATGCTTTAGCAAACGTCTGTGATGTGCGTAGTCGGCGAGTCCGCCAGTTTTTCAAAAACCGCCAAACTCCCATTCCAACTATATCAGCTTATGATATAATAATTATAATACTTCCTCATAAACACTCATAAAGTGTACCCAAAGGCATAACCTGCGCGGATAAAGGACGGCTATTATTATTATTGAATGTTGCTATATACAGATTAATGAGTAGACACAGATATAGAATGGCATGTTTTAGACGTACTTTTATTGTAACTTTCAAAAAAAGAATGTATAAAATTAATTTGACACTCCACTCTTTTCTCCAAGTTTCTCTTCACTCTATCCTCGTTCCACCAAATCGAGTGGATGCTCAGCAGCAGGTCCTGTGATGTCTTTGTAGCTGCCACCACTCGGTTCCTCTTCTAAAAGCAATCGGATATACTTATAAAGAACATACTCACCATGTTAAGAATTCAGGCTCCGTTGTTTATTCAGTCATGATTTGTAGCGTAAAATTAGTAACATTTACCTTCAAAACGTATCTGTTCCGCTTTCTCAGCCAAGGGAACGTCATCTACTACGTCGTCAATGGAGGTTGGGTCGGGGTTGGAGCACTTTCCACATAATTTGCAAAAGAAGAGGCCAAACTCGTCGGCAACTGCAGTTCCCCGTGCGTGTGCTACCAGTTTTAACAGGATATCTTGAGAGTGGTAATGGGAACCAAGAAGTTTCCAGCCTTCCTCCAGCCACAGTTTTTGAATGATAACTTCATTCTCAGCCACTGTGGAATTTGGTAAAATACCCTCAGAGAGTGTTGCTTCGTTGCGAATTCAGTTCGTGAAAGAGATGCTATATTAATAGTCAGCTTATATACTAATTCAATATAGTTCTTGAACTACAGCTTATTTGTATTGGTGGTGCAGTAATTTCCACCACAGAAGGCCATCAAGAATCTCAGGATTGTGTTTACTTACCGGCTTTTTCAGATGCTTAACCGCGTAATCTGATAGCACTTCCTTGCCGCAAACAAAAGAGTGAGTTTTGAAGGAGAATTGAGTGACTGGTGAACGAACATAATTCATGTGCATTAGCACCATCCATATACTTCTCTTAATGAAAGCAGCAATACATTTTTTTTAGTGTACTGTTTTCTACATTCCTCACTTTCCATCTCCTTGCTTTTTACTTGTATCAACGGAAGAATTTACCCCCTTTTGTTCAACTGCAGTAGTCGTCGGTGTTCTTTGTAACAACGAACCTTCACAATTAATACACTCGCGAGACATGGTGCACATATTAAAACAATAAAATTCTATAGTTCACACACACAAAGTCACTACTGCATCAAATGAGATTCACAAATTAAATGAGGTAAAGTGATGGTGGTCCATATAGGGCGAAACAATTGATTATTACTCTTACTGAAAAGTTTTGACTATTACGGTAATCTAAGTAGGTACACAATTCCGAAAATAATGATCGAATGTATTCAATAATGGAAGTTCTGAATGAAGACTGTTTTGAATTAACACTGTAACTGTTCCAAGAGTCAAAAACGTATCAACAATAAAATTTTGGAATATTGTAGAAGTTGAGTGAAGAAACGATTTGATGCAATCTTTCGATTACGCTATTCATGTGAGTTGAAGGAAATTTGATTTATTTTAATTTTTAATGGAAAAATCGTCCAAAAAATTATCGTTCGTGGGCTATAAACTAAAACCCCAAAAACCCAAGGTTTTTCGCAATTACTGAAATTAGATCACCTCTAACGAGAAGGCAAAGATGAAAATTCAGCGATTGAAACTACATATAAAACGGTTGAGAAAAAATCCCAGAATTTTTTGGAGTACCTACAGGGCATTATAGGCAAACAACATACGAGTACAATTAGTCTGGCAGAAGAAGAGCTATGTAGGTTCTGTCAGAAAAAAAAAACCATCAGAACACATACTTTGCCAATGCGAGGGCTTCCCAAGGCTAAGGTTTCTAACGCTGAGAGAAAATTTTGGAAACTAGAGTGAAGAAGACAGGGACCTCTAAACGATAACGAAGGCAGACACAATGGATCTGAAAAGGTCGCAGTGTTGAGGCTTGTAGCACCGAAGTCCCAAAGTAATCTAATCCTCACCAACAGAATCTGGGGTAAAACAGACAGAAATAGACATTCTGGAATCCGATCAGGAGCGAGGATTGAACCTTGCTGTTTTTCTCTGAATAATAAAGACTGTTATTATTAATATTATTATAATTATGTACCTAATAGGACCATTATAATGTATCTACGATAAAAAATGTAGAAACTCGTAAAAACCAATATTTTATTGCGTATTACAGAAAAATGAATATATCATTAGAATGATCAAGAGAAGCAACATTTGATTACAGAAGTTTTTTGTGGCTCTATCCTAGGAAACAATACAGATTTGAACGTTTACCACCAATCATCATGTTCTGTCTGCAGGTATGAATTATCTTTTCATATCTGGATATATTCTTCAGACACATTACAATAATTTCGTGTCTGCCGGGTGAACCAAGAAACCATCAACGGAAAATTTGGTCTATATACTTTTATAGTTTTTATTCAATTATAGATATGATATTTACTAAATATTTTTTGTGTATCGGAAAATATATTTCACGTGAATTTTTTACGATTTTTACATTTATACTACAAATTCTATGTGAATGAGTTTTTTTTGAGTCAGTCATTATTTGCTTGTTCAACAGATGCGCTGCTTATGGAAACTAAACAGGGAGAAACCTGAGAGGACGAAGGAATCAGAAAGTTATCAGTAGCTGCTAGCCTGCTGAGAGGGCAAAAATAGTGGTTCCAATGTCACAAGTACCTCGAGCCACTGTGCTGAAGGAACAGATACTGGTGTAACTGTAGCAAACTGACAAGCCTGGTAAGCTTCTGAAATTCATATTTTTGTATCGAGTGTGTGGGGAAATCATTGGGGAAACATATAATGCTAAACGGGTTGCCATATTTCTTTGAAAAGTATTCTTGAGGAAAGAAGCTATGAGAAAATATTTATGTACTTAGTTTTGTTACCTAGGTAATTTTTGGTTATCCATATACATATTTATTTCTCTACTGGACTTTTCTCAGTCCCAATTAATCTGTACTTCCGGTGGTGTGCGGGTTGAGTTCTCGCCTGATAAACCAAAGAGCGTGAGTTCGAATCTCAGCATTGCCACCGGTCTCGTGCATGGCATCACACGTATTGAAAGGTAAGGGCTACGTCTTCCCCTAGCTTGAACAAGTCTCTGACTTCTGAGGGTTGCACGTAAGGGTGCAACCGGTTGACGGATATAACAATTTCAACAATTTTTCACCTACTCACATGTCAGCCCATTGTGGTGACAACCAAAGCTTGGTAGGCATTTGTACAATGCAAATAACTGGAGGTCTCTAAACCCATTAATCCCACCCTCAATACTCGAATAGCGTCTACTCACCATACAACATTCTACCAGAGCCACAATCACCTGCACATATTCTTAAACTCCATTCAGAAATTTCCTCACAGATCTGGAGTATTCTGTTATTTCTTCTTCTTCAACTCACTGGCGCGGTATGAATTCTTGAAAGAACTCATGCTATGCTCACAGTTGCTTTCAAGTGGTCTTTATTATTACTATATTCAATTTTTCTCATAAAAATGCATAGCAAGATGAATACGTGTATTGCCGTTGTCTCATCAAACTAACATTATTACTCCACAGTTGTTTAAAGTATTTAAACTGACATTGCATACCTAATAATTTTAGCCTACCTTCACCTTAAAGAAGGTAACGTTCAAGTGGAACAATTGTCATGGGTATGTGATATTAATAATTAGGAAATATGAAAATTGAAGAATTCCTCGTTTCAACAGTTATTTATTTCTATCAGTCGGATTCATCATGATTTCAAATGATCAAATCGGGTTCGATTGGCCAACGCCTATATTATCATGTTGCGAACATAACATTATGAAATGCGCATCTTCCCATTTAGCATTCAACTTGAGAATTTGAATTATGAATTATAACATTTTATTTTGTCTCTTCCGTACAAGCTACATTTTCTAGTTTCCACCGACTTTGACATGGTTACAACTCTGGGAAAGTTTCGCTCCGTGAATTAACAGTATCTCAGTTGACATAGACTTTCCAACTTTGGAGAATTTAGCTCTGCTCCAGATACATTTCTTGTAACACTCATAAAACATTACCATGAAACTAAGCGTTTTTAAAGGCAAGTGCATTTATTATCCTAATGGTTATGCAAGTAGAATAATAGCATTTTTGAAAACCCAAACCCGCGGCGGCCAAATGAACTTCTGGCTTATCTTTTGAGCTGTTTGACGTCATTCGGCTTCTATTGATAACTATTATTTTGAAATAATTTTCTTCAAGAAATATGTGAAACTACACAAAAATAATCACAACCAGATTCTATATGACAACCAGTCAACAAAATTTGTGCGTATATTTATTAGTTTTTTACGCAAAATGAGTTAGATTTCCTAATTTCCTCAATGATTTGTAGGAACTGAAAACGCTGGAGTATAGTTGTGGAAATACTCATATAGATATTCTTCCACCCGATCAGCGTCCGGAGGGTTCTCCACAACACGTGGACGCTCTTGGAATAAGCGAAAAGGTTTATTATCATTGTTATTATCAGTCAGCGGTTGCTGAATATCTGTTGAATTTGCATGTAATTTGTAGTTTTTACCAATTCCAAAATTGTTACTTAAACGAAATGAAACATTATTATCTTCACTCGGTATGCAGTAGAGGGCATTCATACTTGGTTTCTATCAAAAAATCATTTCAGGTTCATCGATTGTTACCTACAAGTAAACTTTCCTGGCCAATGACTCCCCAGGGCCTTTACTTTTCACAGGCTGAAAACCGACACATCGTGCACACATCCTATCTTTGTGTGTTTCGTGCCTTCAAGAGTTTATTGTTTACTCCAAAGCGAACGAGAGCGTTAATTTTGTTTTATTGTTAGTCTTTTGACTGCTGCTTCTGTGCTTTTTTTCATTATGCATGTTATTGAGATTGACGCCTCGACTCTTTTCCTGTAGTAAAGTGTATTCACCCATGAAAAACGAGCAGAAATCACTGTTTATAAATAGAATATCTCGAAGATGAAACAGTGAACATCAAAGGGAATTTTTTGTCTATTCCTGAAATGCAATGAATGAAAAATAATCGTTTTAATTGAAAGGGATAATGCATCCAAAACGGGTACAATTCAAAAAACGAAACATCTGATGAATTGGCCAAGTCTTTCGCGGCCGAAATTTGAACTATAACTATTTCTTTCTGGGTTTAAAGGTCGCCTAGCTTTTTCACACGTTCGTCCAACTTCGATTATACAGCCGGTGGAGTTCTGAAATTTTGCACATCCGTCAACCGACTGAACCCTTACGAACAACCCTCAAAAATCTTCGAGAGACTTGTGCGAGCCATGTACGTCGGTCACCCATCCAAACCAATAGCCACAGTAACCGTTATTTGGCTTTACTTATCCGCTACAGCAGCATTCTCGACAGCTTTAAGGGGAAGGGGGCTGTGGGGCCCGTTGATATCCTATTGGCCGGCGGGTGATCGACATTTAATGGGACTTTCGTAGCGTTTCTGAGAATCGGATTCCAGATATGATTCAGTTTCAGGGTTCTCTCCTTCCTATGAACTCATTATTTCTGAGTTGTATGGCTCATAAATACTTGCATTCGATTACAAAATAATACTTCGCAAATGTTATTGTTGATACAATAATCAGCAATTATAATCAGCTTGACAAGGCATTGTCTATAGAAGTAGGTGAATAAATATAAATACCTCATTGCTAAAATTTGTCAATTCTTTGAAAAAGTATGGGTCTTCATCGACAACATCGGGATCCATATGATTGCCTGTCCAACAAATTATAGTTTACCATATAATTGTTGACAATTTAAAGGCTTAGAAATTCTGTACCTCGTAAACATAATAATATAATTGTAACAAATTGCCCATTACTGTTTGCAGGGCATAGTAGTGAAACTGGAATGAGTTATGAAATTGTTTCAATAGGAATTCCTTACTTGTGATGTCTCATTAAAATTTCCTCTGGTATTATTCCGCTAGTTGTTTACAGGAAGTATCTACAATAGTGTCCTCAATGCAGCACTTTGCACAAGTATCTGTTTTATATACTCTGATACCAGTTACAGTATTAGCCAGAGGAGTAGTTGTTTTCTGATGAGTATTTGCCTTAATAGCCTTCTATATAAGTGGGAAAAGTGGAACTATCTTTAGTCTGCAAAATGTACTGCAATGCATCTGCTTTTTTTTGGCGAACTTTATTTCTCAGGAGGATTGGTTTTGTGAGTATATACTCATAGTGTATGGCTCTCAACCATTCAGTACCCCCGTACTGACGACTGATAGCATAATTTACTACTAATGTTTCCTGAAATAGTTAGATATTCCTATTTTCTCTGACTATGTTCCACACATTTAATAGATGAATGAATAGAATCCAGCAATCATTATCAGATGCTACTCATTCGATATCAATCCCGGGAAATAAGGAAACCAACCTACAACATTTCCCATATATTGTTAATACTTCATCGTTTTTTGCGGTCGGTTTTTTACCGATTGATGTTTATTCAAGTCAAAATTTCATTGGTTTGAAGTGGAAATGTGTTTTTCTGCCAACAAGCTAATGTTTTACATAATTCTAATCATTGAGTCCTCGTCCTCTTATGTGGTTTGAACATGCCACTATCTCTTACTCGATTCATACTCAATCATTGTTTTGTTGCGTTCGATTGTCATCGTGCATAGGGAGTGACTGTGATTTTGCATCGAATAAAGTGAGTAGTATTTTATACAGTACCAAAAAACTGTAATTTATAATCATTGGTAACCTCATGTAAACAGTATAGGTATATATTTTAAACTCTCTCACATCACCTCGACAATCATAATTTGGAGTAGCAATATTTAAATCATTCAGAAATGGTGTATTCTGAATTACGTTAAACATGTTATATGAATCATCTTCCATCTTCTGATGTGATGCTCCCCAAGTATTTGAATTCTTGCATTTCATATTTATATATTTATAGGTATATATAATGGTTTGTTGTTTTTGAGTACGTAGTCTTTGTTTCGTGTTAACTGATTTTGAAGTTTTTCTTCTAATGGCCTCACTTTTCCAAGTTCTTTTTCGAGTTATTCCGACATTGGCTTCACTACATTGCCTTCAAATTCTGTTCATTTTTGGTTACAGACCAATTTTCTCACTAGATTTTTTGACTTTAATATATTGTTGATAGACCGCCCCCTTACTATTGCTTATTTTCATACCAATTTTTATCTCTCTGTCACTGTTCATTCTGAGTTGATGTCCTCTCCATTCAAATTTATCCCTCACTCCTTCATTTAACAATTCTACCTTTAGTTTATCATCTTTCTTACTTGTTTTCCCTACAGCATTCTTTTTTTATCTCATTTTCGAGACCTGCAATTTCTAGTGCTGTCTGACTTTTAGTGTTAAGTTTTTCCAAAATCTCTCTACTTCTTTTCTATGAGTAACAACATTATCTTAATATCAATAGCTTCTTCTTATATTTCTGAATTTATTTTTCACCTTTGCATTCCTTCAGCAAATAGTCTGTATTAAGTATTCTTCCATTTTGGTTCATTATATTGGCATTCACTTGTTAAAAATCAAAGAAGTAATCGCTTTTTACTCCTCACCCTTATTTCACTCTAGTATTATTTACTCCATGCTACGTTTGGTGATTATATGTAATGAATAAAATACCTAATTTCATCTAACATTTCGGTTGTGATAAATAGTTACTGATTATTTCCAAACCGCATGAAAATTATTAACATTATCAGCAACTGCTCAGTATATGACGGCATTCTGGCGAACTCGGTTTTATATCCTTTTTTTCTGGTCAGAGAATTCCGTATCCGCATGAAAGGTTCCGCTACAGTTCTTATTAGAACAAAATTCAATTACCCTTTCATCAGAATTTTAGTTTATTGAAGAGTGTAGTAATAAATTTTATTCGATAGGGACCAATGAATTTAATTTTGTTAGTCGGACTGATTCATTTTTATATAATCTTACAAATTTTGCTGATCGTTCTCAAGATGTTGTTGATGAAATTAATATTTCCGTCACCCGACTACATCCTCAGAAGTCTTCGAAAGATTTGTACAAGCTAGGGAAGACGTAGCCCTTACCTTTGAACGTGTGATGCCAGTGACCATGCTGGGAATCGAACCCACGCCCCTAAAGTTGACAGGTGAGCGCTCTACCATCACGACCACCACGGACCATTAAGTGGTGTGAAGTAACACCAGTTTTTGCAAGTTAGTCAACCTCTCTTACGATTTGGGGTATTTATTTCATTCCAATCCATTCGAAAAACTGTGATAGTACAAGGGAAATTCCCAAGACAAAGACCCCCACTAAAAACTATAGATCAATTGCGTTGACTCCAGTTGTCTAAAATTTAAAGTTTTTCTTTCAATCACAGCAAATATTCTTGAAGTTTATATTCCAGGCTCTCCGAAATCAATTTTAGATATTCTTTCAAGCTCACCGAATGTATTAGAAGTTTATCTCACAAACTACTTGAATTTTGCTCGCGATCTTATTCGTTCAACTGGTCACTTATCTTTTTGCGCGGAAAAGATCTACCAATTTTTTTCGGCAACATGGAGATTGTCCACTAGGCAAGCACATATTCATTAAAAAAAAAACATTTCCAACACCAGTTGAAATAATATGCTCCTAACGGTTCGAACCCAATCAACTATACGGAAAATATCCAATTTATTTTCACAAACTGACTAATGATACTATAGTAATAATATGAATCCGTTTCATTTTCACAGAAAAATATTTATATATTTGACAACTTACAGCCCTTCTGTTAAAATCGTAACGGTAAAGGCGGTCAATTCAGACCGTTTGAATGATGCCTAGACTTTGAGATAATCGAAAATGGAGTCTTCCGTGAGAAAAAAACGGATTCTGAGCTCCACAGATGCAAATATTTTCACTCGTACAACTATATGAGATTGTTGTTTATTGGCTCCATCTCACGGATCTCAATGACAGCTGAGTTATAGATATTTTAAACGAAATCAATCAATCAACGATCTACAATATTCGTCCACACTTAAAATATGAATAGTTATATATGTAATTCTTTTCACAGACATGAAAACTGGGGTAGTCACTCTTCTTGGATTATTTTGCACGGCATTTGGAACGGAAACTGTGGCTGGTAGAGGAGGACTAGTCAAATCCTATTTCGAAGTAATTAAAACCGTGAATGAAACGATGGTTTACTATCTGAAACGTCTACAAGATAATAGAAGTGATAATGCCTGCATCGTTGTTAGTGAAGAATTAGCTCATTACGGCTTATCAACGAGATACCCCAATGCTAAAATTCTCCCACGAGAAAATGTTTACGATTTAATACAGAACAAGCAAACTACCACATTGAAAGTTTGCGAAGGAGTTGGGAGACCAGTTAATTTTGAACATAATATTATTTCTATAACACCCAACGTTTGTCAGTTTTCAGCAATATTTTGTGACATACAAGGTGAAACTGTCTTCTGGAATACGAGCACTAATTTTGAAGTCATTGCCAGAGGACAAGCAGATATATGGATTTTAGGCCGACAGCCATTAATGAAGTTGCTAGTTTTCGAAGAAGTGAACGGTATATTCATTCTACAGCTGTTGAGAAAAGTAAAGATTGATAGAAATGAGGAATTGTGGGTTACCAATGTGAACGGACTTCTGGCAAAAGAAATTCTAGCCAATTCAACTGCAGATAATTTTTCCCATCTGGGCCAATATTTGACTCACTCTGACTTCCTCAACATCAATGGTATGGATGCGGAAGGCAGCGTGATTACGGACGGAAAGACTGATAATGACAGTAGGAGTGAGGGTGAGATTAAGAGTGGTGATGAAAATACGAAAAATAGTGGTGACGTCAGTGGAGTCGAGGTTGAAGCCTCGCGAATACTGAGTATGGAGCAAATGGTTTTATACACATTCATACTAGTTGTAATATTGGTGGCTTTTCATTTCTTGGAACGCATTTTTGGTCTTATCATTAATTGTATTCTTCTATCGAAAACGAGAAATCATGGATGTGGGGCACTGTGTTTCAACTCTCTTTCTCAGAATATGATGAATAATCATCTACAGAGATATTACACCAACAAAGTATCGGTTTCTAAAACTTCTGGGGGAGCTTATGGAGTAAATGAGGAGAGTGAAAATAGGAAACTGAGTAACGATATGTTATCAATGAATGTATATGAAGAAACAAACTCGGGTTATTTTGAATGATTATGTTCTCAAATTTTTTTTATGGATGTTGATGTTTGAGGACTGAATGTTCTTTAATCTACGACAACTAATAATGGAACACTCGATTCATGCTGAGAATACCATCAATCGAAACTTCTCTCTCACGAAATATGAAGTTTGTTTTTATGATCTCGAATAAAGGTTTTTCCATCTCAAAAATTGTTTTTTAACTTCATTGAAACAACTCGTGTAATTTAATGTTGTATATCAGTAACTAATTACTTTCACAGAAATAAGGCAGCAGTTATAGTCTAGTTCCTAAATTGTAGATAGTGACTCATCGGTTGTAGGGTTCATAATTCATATAATGAAGCAGGTCAAAAAATAGAACCGAAATAAGCTAGGTACTTTGACTTCAAATCAAGTTTTAGTTTGCCACTTTCGTACATCCCCTCCGCACTTTCAAATCTCGTAAAAACCAGAAAATGTACGATGAGTCACTATCTACTATTTAGGAACTTGACTATATAGCCTAATCAAATGGTAGTTTGATGTGGAAAGTTCTGGTGTAATTGTTTTTAATCGTTTATGTTATGGTTTTGAGTGTGCTGAACATGAATCTAAAGTTGTCCACCAAAAATTCTACCGGCAAATATCAGAAATCATCAAAAAACACTAAAAATTATGTTTTTTACTGTTTTTCAGCTTTCAACTTGGAGATCAAGCTATTTACACAAAAAATTGCAAAGTAGTAAAATTAGGAAGGGAAAATTATCTTCTATTTATGTCTCTTTATACTTTTTTTGTATGTCATATGGTTTTCATGCAAAAGAGTGTAGAAGTTTTAGGGAAATCAGTGATTTTTAGAATAGAAGGAAAAAATCAACTGAATAATTTTGATATCATGTAGATGAACATTATGTACACGCTAATAAAAGACACGAATTTCTTCAGAATTTGTCAGTATTTATGCACCAATACGAATATTAGACACAGATTCCATGGTTTCTTGACGCCTGAAACTAATTATCATTGACTTAATTCAATGAATTCAACAATATATTAATGCGATATAAAAGCATTACCTATTAAGAATTTCTTTGCAGACAAAAAAACAAAACAACAGTTACCTTCAAGTAGATCGGGGAACTCCGAATCATCCTCTGCTTCTTCTTCTATGTCTGCAACAGGCATGTTATTACAGCTTTTCTCACAGTTCAGGCACATACAGGAACAGATAAGGTCTGCTTTTTTACATCCACAGTTGGTCTGACAGGTCTTCTTGCACTCACAGGATATAACTTTCAAAACTGCTTCTGATGCTGGTGGCTGTAGCATTGGTACTGGCTGCAGAATCCCTTTGGTTTTTTGTTTCCAACCTCATTGCTCGGGATCTATTTCATTTCCAAGCCACTGTTGCACTTGAAAGTATACCCTCAAAGAATGTTGTTGTGCTGCAGCTTCTGTAGGAGGTAAGGATGGGCTGTTGTTCTGTATGCAGACCTAAGGTAGCATTTATATCTCAATTTGTTCAAGGACGTGCCTTCCTCTCATTCATTTTATACACTGCAGTAAAAAAGGTAAGGCCAGCATTAAAAGCAGCGTCAGCATGTGCCGTAGGATCTTTAAAAATTTGAATGGTCCTGATTAGAGCAGGGTTTTTCTTAGGGGTTAGGAGAAACTTCATTTTTCCAACTTTGAATGAGGCTGAAGTTGTGTCACATCCTCCCATGGCATGTAAAAACAGTATGTTGTCACTTATGGATTGCTCTGTTGTGCAGTCAGGTGAAAAAATTAGTTGTGAAACTGCTCCTTTACTTGGCTTTGAAAAGTATACATTCGAATGTACACCCTGACAACGACCAATCATGATCACCAGCAAATCTATATCTTCACCCACAATAACCACAGAGTTATGCTGTTGTGCAAGATGCATTGCTGTGGTGACAATAAGTGTATCTGCGTCCTCATCAATATCGTAATAAGACGAATTTTGTTTTGTTGCGATCATTGTTTCGTCAAACATGATATCTACTGACATCTGTTTGCGTGATCTTCTTGCTCGCTCAGCATATTTAGTACCAAAAACACTTATCACTCACATCTGTTTGCGTGATCTTCTTGCTCGCTCAGCATATTTAGTATCAAAAACACTTATCACTGGACATTGTGACCGAGTAATTTTCATCTTTCAACAAATTAGAATAACTGGACGATCGACGCGCCGTTGCAGAGAAAGGTAAATGACACGAGACACGACCGCCGAAATGACAGTAAAGCAACTCAGTTAGAGTTTGTGTTGCCAGGATGATTTTTTGGCGATGCGCACCAACTATTGTTTTCTAATTTCACAGAACATGAACATTATCCGCTGTGAGGCTTGAGTGCATGCGCATTGCTCATCACCGGCCAACAAAAAGTAAAGTATTTGCTGTGACAAGCCCCAAAGCCTCATAATTTCATAAAATTTATTACGTATCTAAAATGGAAACCAGCGAGACGAAACAAACAGTATTTACAGTGCTGTCAAACGTTGGAAAAGTTATTAATGTTTTTATGAAACACAAAGAAGCACTACGATAAATAGTGCTTTTTCGCATGAAGTTTTATTTTGAAAATCCATATGGGTATTATTATTTTTTTATGCATTCATGCAAAAAGCAACTTTTTTGAACTATATTTAGCAAGCACATTACATATTTAGCACATATTCCGTGAGATTGGCAATACGTTTTAAACAGTTACGTATTCTATATTATTTTGTTATTTTGTATTAAGCCTAAAAAGGTCAGTCAAAAATTAATTCTGACAATTATGTGATCAGTTTCAATGCAAATCGATAGTAATAATTAATTATATAAGTTGCGCATTTCATTTTCCTACACCTAGTGCCGCACCTTAATAAATCATTATTTGCTCTTTGCATGAACATAGAAAAAAATGTTGTATGCAACTCGTGCAAAAATTGTTTATTGCGCTCGACATGTGACAATGTTGTTCAACTCGGCCTAACGGCGACATGAATTGTAGGTATTTTACTTGCTCTTTATTTATTATAAGATTACTTAATGCGTAAATGTAGCTTGCTTTGAAAGTTGTTTGCTGCAAATCACTGAAAAATTAATTGTTTTGTGTTTTTATATTGATTTTTCATATTTGCGGGCCGAATTTTTGGTGGACAACTTTAGATTCGTATTTAGCACCTCAAAAACCATACAATAAACCACTAACAATAATTACATCAGAACTTTCCACTTCAAGCCCTTTTTGTGCACCATTTTATTTAACTATATAGGATCAGAACAGAACAAGGAGCAGAAGTACCGCAATGAACCGCTATGACTACTAGAAATAAAATGACAATTATAATAATTGTCCTTCGTAATCACAGAATACACATTTCATAATAATCAAAGGTACATGACTGAGACATACCAAAGTACTGCCCAAATTATTTGTCCCATGAACATGGAATTTCAAACAGTTTTTACAAGATGGAGATGCTCTAAGATTAGATTTTTTTTAAACAGCATGGAATACCATAGAATATCCGTTATTCACTGTAAAAATGCAATAATATTTTAGGATTTTATGAAAACTACTTTGATCAATACAAGTTGAAAAAGTAAGAGTCAAACAGCTACAATTATCACAGCTGTCGTAAGTTTTCATTTAGAATATATTGATAAGAATACTAATGAAAAAATTATTGAACAGTGATGTAGAATTTTTTTCTCAGATGGAGTTAAAATCAAAGTGGTAAAAATAATTCAAAATGATAAGAAGCGTTTTCCAAACAGAGAATTTTTTGTGATTTTCAAATAATTTTTTTTCAATTCCTTCACATTTTCTGGTCTGGTTAATTTATATTTGATTTCAATATGTTATTTACAAAATATTCATGAGCACTCAATTCTGATTAATTCATTTTATTGACCAATTCCTCGTAGATTCGATTTTAGTTTAATGAAAATTTACCAACAGTGAATTTAGTAATCTAGGCATCATCACTAATTTTAAAATAAATCAATCACGTAAATTAGATATGAAATTGGCCCAAAAACCGACCCTTGGGAAACCAAGTTTTTCATTTCTTTGGTCCTTTGGTTTTAGGTCTGTGTTCAGATACAAGATTTACTGAGTTCTCCTCAAATTTCAACCTGTGCAATATTTGAAGTAGCATTTCATGTAATTTGCTGCTTGAAGTTCGCAGTAGCCGGACACATCTCTGGAATCCTTCGATAATCATATCTACCAGCTGCATGACGGCATCTGTGATCGATTCACAAAGTGAGCCTGATTGGAATCGGACATTCAGGGTGCGATAAATTATCCATAATTATAACAAAAAATGTAGCCCCCTGTTACCAATTTAAGAATAGACGAGATATGAGTTGGGAAAAGCTGGATGAAATGAAACTTCCATAGTACTTTTTTACATAATATGTTAACGTTGTCCAAAAGGGTATAGTGACTTAACATGTTCATCATAACTCAGTAAATTGCCAAGTTTCATCGAAATATCTAGTATTTGTATTGAAACAAATAAAATCGGCAAAGTCGAAGTACTCTTTTTCTCCACACATTTCTACCAAGTGGAATAATGAGGCAAACATCTGTTAGAAAACAACTACTTTCCTGGCCACGACGGACATTGAACTAAATCTGACATATATTTATGCAACGTTCTTCCAAGAAGACCCAATTGCAAGTGCGTATCTTGTAATATATCAGTAGATTATCTTTCATTTGACCGGGAATGACCACCTGCAGATATGCATGTTTCGAGGTTTGGCCCCATATCAGTGCTTGGGTAGATCGAACAACATTACAATCGCCCCGTCCCTGCCAAATGGATAATAACCAACTGTTTAACCACTAGGACTGTACAGATGATATTTTTTATTCTGCTGATGTCAAGTTTGATATGATGGCGTTCACCTTCTTGCAGCGAGGAGGAGTAGGAAGTATTTGTTGATTTCATTTTCTGATCAAGAACCTGTTTGACGAGGTAAAGTATAACAGTTTCTTTATTTGACAATAATATGCATATCGTCAATAGGAACCAGGTCCAATTAAACTAGAAAGAAAGAGCAAATTTGTTCATTGTCTATGAGGGCGTTGGGAAGCAAATTTTGTTTTAATATTTGGGCAAAATCTGTTGACGAGATATCAAATAGGAATGTCACTTTCATTGAATACAGAACAAGGTATTCATAGAATTCGAAAATGAGATACAAGTTTGACCACTAGAATACTCCTCACCCAAATGAACTGTTGGAGTTCTGAACAATAAAACATCAATACTAAACAAGTGATATACGTGGGAAAAGTTCGACACAAAACCCTAAATTTTCCCATGGACATTAAATGACATCCAGCAGGTATTAGTGCAAGTGCTTCCTGTAATCTGACAGCAGAGTTTCAGTTTTGAGCGCGGACCGATTTCGAGAGTGTTGCCTCTCATCAGTCATTAGAGCTGTACGTTACTAGACCAAGTCAAGCACAATCCCAGTTTTTGATTTCTTTGTCTTGAGTTGAAGTTGCGACCACCATTAAGGTAATCGCCTCTCCTTTTCACGAACCAGGGTGTAGTGGAAATCCAAAGTTCGATCGTCAAGTCCGAAAATTCATGAGAGGTTAAAATGCGAGGGAAAATATCTGGAAAGTCCCTTGAAGTTTTCATCCTATTCCTGATCATATATAATTTGTTTCCCAATTCTGCTCACAGTGGCATATTCATTGATTTTTTGCGTTGTCTCTGTTGTTTCCGATTTCATCCGTGAAATTAAACGTGAAATTTTGATGACCACTTTAAAATGTTCATATTCCATACCTTCAATGAGTTCATCGAAATATTAATTTTTGTGTCCTTGTGGTATTATTCAGCTTTTGTCTTATTTTGTCCGTATAAATATTTCATAGTAGTTAATTGCATTTTTATAGTTGAACAGTCATTAGCTTTCAATAGAAGTGTGAACATATTCACCACTATACCGTGCGAGTATGGCTCAATCAAAGATTCACAGACGGAGAACTGCTATAGAGTGACCGGCAAAGTTTCCATATCTTACTCATTCATGTCCGGTGATTCAATAAGAATTATTCTTGAAACATCTCCCGCAGATATTCAAGAACTCAAAAAAATACTGTCAACCGAAGACTGCAGACATTTGGATGAACAAACTTTCCAAAGAGTCGATGAAGAAATCGTCAAGGCTCTCAAGCTTATATGATGTGTCTCAAAGTAGGAGGCGCAATAATAAATTTCAAAAAGGGGTTCTGTGTTTTACTATTATTCAACTGAACTGAAAGTTTCTGACCATACTGTAACGATGTTAAGGCCGGCCCTGTTCGCAAATTTTTTGACCTCGGCTTGTAAACAAGGTATCTCTGCTGAGTAACTGTTTAACGATGAATCATATCGTCCAAGAAGGAACGAGAACTCGCTAAGGATTGAAATCGAACTTACTAGAGACATCTGATTTAGTCGCCGTATAGCCTCGATAGTTCGAGAACCGAAAAAGGAATATGCTTGTCGGTATATAAGAAGCTTGGCATGAGATGGCGGGCACTGTCACCGAGTTGCGTTGCAGATATAGTTCGAGAGTCCGCAGACAGACAGCGACAGTGAAGATGAATTGAAATAGTGACTGTGATATAAATGTTGCACATAAATTAGTTAAGTGCATTTTGACTACAATACTAATATCACAAACAGATGAAATGTTATAATTTTTTCAATTCCCAGTATTTTTCTATCAAGATATTTCATTTAAGACTAATATTTTAAATTCCAACATTCGATTCTTTTTTTGAGTTTTTTTTTCTATTACTACTCACCTATTGAGAAAATGTCAAAATAATTTGCCTTGAAAAATGCTTACAGAACAAAACTTAAGAACGTCGAAGGCTTAGGTGAGGAAATATAACGCCGAACGATAACAGTGCCTTGCTGAACGAAATGCAAAACTCCACGGGCTTTCGTGAGGAACTCTAGCGCCGAACGCTCGCAGCGTATTGCTGAGCAGAATTGACGAACCTCACAGGCTTTCGAAACGGAATCTGCCGCCAAACGCTTGCAGTGTCTTGCTGAATAAAATTAAAGTCCGCACGGGCTCTGCAAAGAACTCTAGTGCCCAACGCTCACAGCGTATTGCTGAACATAATTGACGAACCTCAAAACTTTCGCAACGAAATCTAGCGCCGAACGCTCACAGCGTATTGCTGAACAGAACTAAAGAACCTCACGGGATTTCTCGACGGAATCTACCGCCAAACGCTTGCAGCGTCTTGCTGAACAAAATACAGGTATATCACTGGCTTGCGTAAGGGAATCTAGCGTCGAACGCTAACAGTTAAATCTAGACTAAATGAAGATCTCACGGACACTCGCAAAAAAATTTAGCGCCGAATGTTCACAGCGTATTGCAACAAAATATGCGATGTCATATGATCTTGCAAGGAACTCAAGCGCCGAACGCTCGTAACGCTTTTCTGAAAAAAATTCAAGAACCTCACGGGCTTTCGCAACGGAATCTAGCTCCAAACGCTCACCGGCTTGCGTAAGGGAATTTCCAAAAAATCCGAATGCTCGAAACATCTTGCTGTACAAAATAAAAAAACTCACGGGCTCTTGCAAGAAAATCTGGAGCCGAACGCTCACAGCGTATTGCTGAACATAATTGACGAACCTCAAAGCTTTCGCAACGAAATCTAGTGCCGAACGCTCACAGCGAATTGCTGAACAGAACTAAAGAACCTCACGGGATTTCGCGACGGAATTTACCGTCAAACGCTTGCAGCGTCTTGCTGAACAAAATACAGGTATATCACTGGCTTGCTTAAGGGAATCTAGCGTCGAACGCTAACAGTTACTTCTAGACTAAATGAAGATCTCACGGGCTCTCGCAAAAAAATTTAGCGCCGAATGTTCACAGCGTATTGCAACAAAATATGCGAGATGTCATATGATCTTGCAAGGAACTCTAGCGCCGAACGCTCGCAACGCTTTTCTGAAAAAAATTCAAGAACCTCACGGGCTTTCGCAACGGAATCTAGCGCCAAACGCTTGTAGTGTGTTGCTGAATAAAATTGAAGAACCTCACGGGCTTTCTCAACGGAATCTAGCGCCAAACGCTCACCGGCTTGCGTAAGGGAATTTCCAAAATATCCAAAAATCCGAATGCTCGAAACATCTTGCTGTACAAAATGAAAAAACTCACGAGCTCTTTCAAGAAAATCTGGAGCCGAACGCTAACAGCGTATTGCTGAACGTAATTGAAGAACTCCACAGGCTATTGCAACAGAATCTTGCTATAAACGCTTGTAGCGTCTTGCTGAGCAAAATTAAAGATCCTCACGGGTTTTTGCAAATAAATCTAGACCCGAACGCTCGCAGCGCCTCGCTGAACAAAACTTAAGAACCTCACAGGCTTGGGTAAGGGAATCCAGCGCCGAACGCTAAAAGTGCCTTGCTGAACAAAATTTAAGATGGATGTCATAGGCTTTGCCAAGGACAAGGACAGTGCTCTGCTGAACAAACTTGAAGCCCTCATAGGCTCTCGCAAGGAAGCATTATATTACCAAACGCTCAGAGCGTCTTGCTGAACAAAATTTGAGAACTACACGCAAATAAATATCTGATCCATTATCAACAATTTGTTTGATATTGTTTCAGAAATTATTACCGAATATTTTCACGGAATTAATGTCCTCTCCTCCTACTACTACTAAAATCTGGAATAAACTTCATAGAATTAAAACCTCTTGGTGTTCGTTCATCAATTGTTTCAATGGCTGATAATGAAATCCCGATATTATTTCCTAATAAACCTCACACCCGGTGGAAAGCTCATTGAATGCATTAGAGATTTAACAATTTTAGAATTTAGAATGCAGCACATGTTACATGAGTAATAACTCCAATTATTATGACGTATCGAATTAACTCTGATAATGAAATATACTTCAATGAGTTGTTCGATCCTAACTTTCTCAGTTTGTTGAATGATTGATACAACTTATCAAGTAATCCGTTCTGAGTTGAAAAAAGGGTCCATAATCATTTGTTAAACATTTCTATAGCGTTTATACTAGTGGATAATTCATATATTATGTAATTATCATTCGAGGTATCCCTAGATACTTTTATTTCGTGCTTTTGTTGCACTATGGAACTGTTATCATATTCATTGCATTGGTATTTCTTATGTTTCAATCAATGCATTGTAGGTATTTACGTCTGGCGTCAATTTTGTCGAGCTTTCTTTATCTAATCCTATTTATCACCGGATACAAAAAGATAAAAATTAAGTCAGAAGCATTACCACCAAGGCTCTATGAATTGCCGGATTAAGTTTCTGAAACCACTCCCTCAAAAATCATCCTTTGGTTCCAAAGGAATTGATAGTTAAATGGAAGTGATTGTTTTCCAATAACATTTTCTCGAGCAGTTTCAGATAACTTTTCATTTGATGTAGGTGGACAAGGAGTATTTTTCCATTCGATAATTCAAGTTGATGATGGGACGAGTTTGCACGAATCAATTATATTGGCACATTGAGAAGTCATTTGAAGAATTCGATTTCATTAGACACATCGATTCGAATCGAAAGTTTTCAAAGAAATACACGGTATAATAAATCAAAACGTTTCTCGGATTTTCTACTGTACTGCATTCATTGAAGACCGCTATACTTAACGAACTCTTACAAAAAATTACTGGCAATTAAAAATTGAAGAATTTCATTTGAGCATGCTTCCACCCCTTCTTATTTCAACGTCATAGCACGCAAAAGTGTAGAAATATCCAACGTCGTAGACGAAAACTCTGGAATAATTCAGAGGCTGAAACACAATTTCTGTAACTTGAACCCTTCTGCGAAATATCTACCATTACAATATGAATTCGAAAAAGAAGTATGTAACAAAAGATCCCAATACTGGATAGAATCACAAGCAATAAGGCAGGCCAAGATACTACTGGCAAACTAAAACCAAAACAGAATGACTGAACCAGTAAAACAGAATGACTGCATCAGTCAGAGTAAAAATAACTCAGAATACTAACGGGAGTTCAAACAGGGCACTGTCGTTTGACAGGGGAACCTTAAAAAATTCGAATTAATAAAGGAAGATTGTTTCGATTGCAGTGTATTGTCACCCTCTCTTAAAAGAATAGAGTAGAGTTGAGTAAAACAGAGTAGAGAAAAGAGTAGAGAGTATAGAGTATAGAGTATAGAGTAGAGAGTAGAGAGTAGAGAGTAGAGGGTAGAGGGTAGAGGGTAGAGGGTAGAGGGTAGAGGGTAGAGGGTAGAGGGTAGAGGGTAGAGGGTAGAGGGTAGAGGGTAGAGGGTAGAGGGTAGAGGGTAGAGGGTAGAGGGTAGAGGGTAGAGGGTAGAGGGTAGAGGGTAGAGGGTAGAGGGTAGAGGGTAGAGGGTAGAGGGTAGAGGGTAGAGGGTAGAGAGTAGATAGTAGAGAGTAGAAAGAAGAATTTTCACAATTATTCAACCTCTCTTATAATTTGGGGGTATTTCCGTACAACCAGTGCCAAAAACATGCCTTACCTAGTAGCTACGGACCTATCGCTCTATCTGTTCACAATCAAGTAATATTTGGGAAATTTGTAGATATTATTTTTATTTCAAATAAATTAATTCCAACAATCAAATTATTTTAAAATTTCCATGAATTTATTAGTTCTATATATTCAACACACACTTCACAATTACAGGAAATTATATCTAAACTGAGGCAAAGCGATGAATTAGGAGTGTGCGTTGAGGAAACATTGACCACAACCCTTCTCACTCATTTTCACATTCCGTCTCCGACACGATGAGTAAAGCGTCGCCTCAATTGAACATAATTTTAGTGGAAATGTGTGGGCCGGAGTAACAGGTAATTCCCCACAATATTTGCCAGACAATCATAACGGAGAAAATAATATACATTTTCACAAAGAATTGATAGGGGAGCTGCCACTATTTGTAGAGGAACGGCGTCCTATAATGACTATTTCCATCCCAGGCTCCATATCGATCAACTGTGAGATGATATTTAAAAAACAATTTTCTGAATACATGGTTTGGACGAAGTGGTGCTATTCCTTGGCCAGCACGTTAACCAGACTTGAAAAAATCAATAGTGATGAAATGATGGAAGAAATGAGATGAACAATAACGACATGAAAAATTGATTAATGGTATATCAAATTCGTAAAAAATTGCTATTTATTATTTTCAATGAGATTCACATGTGATATTTATATAAATTCATATTATTTTTTGTAAAAGAAATATCTGTTCACCCATGAAATATCAACTTATATCTATCATGTGCCCCATAAGTTGGAAGGGCATGAAAAAAAGGAAGTTTTCACAATAATTTCAACACTGAAATTATTTTATTTGAAATAGCGAAAATATCTACAAACTTGATTATTACAACTTTTGTACCTAGTTGAGTGAGATATCTATAGATATATTCACTTCTGTCAAACTTCTATAAAATATTTATTGCAATGACATCGCAAAAATAAAACGGGTGATAGACGTTTGTTCAGTTTTTTACGTTAAATTTGAATTTTCTATAAGTTCAAATATCTTGAGATCCATTAGACTCTCGATCGAGATAGTCGTGGTTAATATGAATCCAAATGACCTGCCCTAATGGCTCTCAAAAACTTTAATCGGTCTACCAAACACCCTCTTATAGATTCATGAAAGATGCTCTTCTGAAATATCATCAATCCACCGTTAGGGATCCCATCGAGACTGACTCGTCGGGATCAGTCTTTACATCCCTTGTCACTTTGGATACATGGCGAACGTCTCTTTTTCGAGGATTGTTTTTCAAACGAACGGCAGAGCTTTGGAACTCACTGCCTCGGGAGGTGTTCCCTGAGGCATACAACCTGCAGAAATTCAAGTTGAACACCAGTTCCCATATACCTACTTTTCCTCAGCTCCCAGGATTTTCAATATAAAATGGTCTTAGTAGTACGATATCAGTGGAGGTAACAAACAACCAATCCAAATATTTGTAATAAGTACTAGAGAGAACTTTTTTCCAGTGGAAAAGTTGGATGATATGCATAAATATTCTGCAAATGATAAATACATTGAAAACTCTTTGTATATACCTTCTGAATCGTTCTAGAAGACATGTTGAGAAATTGAATTGATTTCACTTCAAAAGACTCTTCCTCACCAAACTCATCAAATCGTTCACGTATAACACGGTGTGTTTTGTAGTGTTTTGTTGTCCCTTTGAACAAGAAATTACTTCGCTCGAAATTACAGATGGGGATTTCATTGAGAGGGATCTCTCAACATTGTTTCGGTATTTCTGAGTTAACTCGAAGATGGTGTCGAGCAGAATAAATTATTCGGTATCTTGCATTATCATCTTTCTTGGTTATTTGAGACAAAACCTTTCAAGCGAGGCTAGACGAGATAACAACTATTGTAAAGAAAACAAATCGTTTTCAGTTGAACTGGTATATATATATATATATATATATATATATATATATATATATATATATATATATATATATATATATATATATATATATATATATATATATGTTCAGATAGGTTTCCGCGGTCAGATATTTGAAAACTAAAAGTTCGGGTTGAACCGCGTCTAGAATTTGTTGAAATTCGACGTTTCGGCTCCGATTTTGGAGCCATTTTCAAGAACTGAAATAAAAAGAAAATTAATGAAAGGTTAAAACGTAATTCTACGCTGAGGTCTCAATCTGCCTACTCCTCAGGTATAATTACGTTAGGTTTTTGTGACTTGACGTCGGGGTCTCAATCTGCCTACTCCACATGTCTCGTCACTGGTTCTCTCTAAGGTCTCAATGTGCCTACTCCTTCGAGAGAACAGTTCTCTCGAAGGAGTAGGCGGGTAGAGGACGGCTATTATTATTATTATTATTTGCCGTGGCGCTCCGGGGCGACTTAATGATTTTTGCTGGAGTACTCACTTTTCAGGTGTAGGAAAACCCGGAAAACGTACAGCACCACCCCGGGTGGTCGGCGCTAACTCCAAGCAAGCACCAGACGTCGGGATTGGCATCTAGACAACTTACATTGCCTATCGACTCCTATGAAATTGACAACATTTTTCTCGTCTTCCAGGATTCGAACCTGGCCAAAATGCAAGCATGTAACCGCCTCGCTACCAAGCACCCAATAGGAAATTAAATTAATTCTTGATGTGTTGATAGATGATTGCTGATTCAGTATTCTGATGACTTTCTGAATAACCTCAAACTATTTTAGAAAATCTTCTTTATTCGGAAATAGGTTTTGTTTTGATTTGTGCTGCAATTAACTTTCAACTTTTAACGCACTCAAAATCGTTGATTAATGACCCGTGTTAATGAATGATTTTCTATTAATCAACGATTTACTTATATGCAAACCAACGTACATTGCTCCAATACATATTATATTTATGTGTGGCGTATGCAACCAAACATATTTTTACTTACCCGCTAAAACATTTATTTTGAAATCAAGTAGCTGTGTTAGTACTATCTGTCATTATTTATTTCATTGTTGTAATTTCTTAAAATTCTACGTTTATTTTGAAATCAAAAGATGGATAGTGACGAAGTTCTGTAAAAAAAAATTCAGGAAACATCAAATATATCAGTAAAGATAGTCATGCAGCCGGCTGGTAATATGCTGGTTTGAGTCCTGAGGTTATAGCAAGGTCGAGGGTTCAATCTCCAAGTGGTACTATTTTTTTTTTAATTACGGTCAATGGAAAAGTTTTGTAACGAACTCGTGAATTAAAATGGCGATTAACAATCTCGAACATTAACGCGCTCGCTCCGCTTACGCGTTAAAATATCTCAATTGTTAATCGCCCTTATTAATACACTTGTTCGTTAAATAACCATTAAAAGTTTCTCACGAATTCTGAAAATGTAATAATAATATATATGTCTTCTATTTGCAAGTGTTTACAGTGTCCTTCAAAGAGATTGCCTCATATGAGAAAAACTTTTGATAATTATTCATTTCGGCCTATAACGGCCTACTCGGACATGGAAAATATTTCTAAATTATGGCTCAAAATAGCCGTATATGTGGGATTTTCAAAAAATTTCAAATGGAAAATGTTCTTCTATTCTGATTAAAAAGAAATGCCCCAAATTTGAATGCTCCATTGCAATTTAGATTTTGCCAGTTTTTTAATATCTACAAAATCTCTGATAAATTAAAAAAAGTTACTTCGACAAAACTGTTTTGTTATATTTTAGGAAAGTGATTAGTAATTGTTATTGCTACTTGTTCTTGGGATTATTTTCACATACACTAATTCAGATTCGATAGTCACAATCGAAATTGGAAACTAAGTTTCATCTTGAGTATTGTTAACAAAAAAAATAATTTTTTGAAAGTGTTTTCCCGACATAAAATATATATTCTACTAACCAAATAAAACAGGCTACTGATTTCCATTTTAATCAGCCATGTGAAAAATATAATTTATTATACTGAAAAGGAATTGATTCATAACTTGGTGATGAAATGGAAACACTACAAAGGAAATTAATACTCCTACCTTGACTTCTTCGACTTGTATCATTATCACACCAACACAAAATTATACCAATAAACAATAACTAATTGGATAGCTGATATATTCACTATCCATCACAAAGGAAATGATATAAAATGTCAATTCCCGACCCATAGTTCAATCCCCCTCCTACGCATGATTCCATGTCCTCAAAAACGATATTGACACAATGCATGAACAGTTGGTTCTATACAGAACTAATCTCCTACATACACACAGGATAACAGAACTATATGTATGAATGAAGACATGCACAACAACTTATTTTGATACTTTAGCCACTGTAAACCTATCAGTAGCTATTTTTTTCTCATAGTATTTTTTTGTAAAGCACTCACAACACGAAATCATTACAAAAAAGTGTGTCTTGAATTAATTCTACATGGGTGGTTAAAATAGATGAAACAATTTTTTGGGACATGGAAAAATAAATGCAATGAAAAGTATTCCACATGGGTGAACTTCACACCTACACATCAGCAAAATGTTCCACGTGTCACAGTGGCATAGTTACAAGTAGACTCACTCGCTAGCGGAAGTAAAGTTGCATATCTACCAATAAAACAATTAAAAATGGTGACTTGTTGGAGTATTTCGATCTCTATGCTCAATAAACAATTTCTCTAGTGCACCTCTCCGCACACCACAGTAGATAAAAAATTTAGTATCTAATACCGGGTAATATTGTGTGGAGAGCTCTAGCGATGCCTACAAGAGTTACAACCATCGTTTGCAGAGTTTACAACTACAATCAGAAAAAGACCCCTACTTTGGAAACAAGTTGCAGAACTACAGTCAGACCTCAACAAGTTGAGAGATAATACGAATAAACAAAGCTACGACGATGTATTACGAAAATGCGAAGATGAAACAGAAACTCTCAAAGGAAACTTTATTGAACTTGAAGAGAAATTCGACATCAGTACAACAGTAAACAACAAAACAAGGATAGCAGATCCAATGATTCACTAAATATGCAATGAACGGAAACACGTGCAAAAACAGCTCACTTTCGGAGTTGGAGAGTCAAGCGGAGAAAATAGGGAAGAATAACTTAAAGCTGAGTGTAACAAAGTGAAAGAGACCCGGGGATTCAATCTCAGATGGTCCACAATTTTAAATCAGTTTTTAATTATCATGTCTGCCTTAACGCTGAGCAGGATAATAATTCAAAGCCACCAAATCCTTCCTAAACATAAACGAGAGCGTTGTAATAGACGAAGTTCTGAAGTACAGATTGGGAAGTTACAACAATGAAAAAATAAGACCAATAAAAATGATATTACCTTCGAGACGTGAAATTTCGCTAGTGCTGAAATTACCGAAGAGGTCAGACTCATCATCAAGATGGAGTGAACAAAAAACTTAACAGAAACATTTTCTCAACCCCAAAAACAATTACAGTAATGAAATTCCAAAAAAACTTAACAATAATGGAGTTGAATTATCCTTCAGGTGTACCAACATGTGCCCATTACTTAACGAAGTGAATGAGTGGAAAATCAACACATAAAAATATTATACAACACTCATGACAATGACTGAAATCTTGCTGATCAACCTAGTAGGTTACAACATTAATTTTTCAACTGGAAAACGAAAACCAAATTGGCAAAGTGGCAAGACATCTTTCAACTTAAAACAGATCAATGTTGAATTCTGGCATGTGATAATGTATGTTTGTACGAAAAATATCTTTAAATATTTCATTTATACATTAGGTATAACACAGATTCTTATTACTTATTACTTTTACTCTTTGAACTAATTTTATCTTGTTATATACATGAAGTCATATGTTCAGAAATGGTTGTTTAAATAATATTTTTATATATATTTTAGTAATACATTATACATTATACATTTTACTATTTTTAAATTTTTTACTATTTTATGTATATGTCTACAACCACTCACTCTCTCGACACAAGTCACTTATCGAGTTCATATACGAAGAAATATACAAAATCATAACCCATCAAATCAATGTGGATTGATCTGAAAATTACCTTCTCAGAATTTTAGCTCGTTTTGTTGTTGTTGATACATCCGCCAACCAGCTGCACCCTTACGAACACAACCCTCAGAAGTATCTGAGAGACTTGTGCGAGCTAGGGAAGACATAGCACCTACCTCTTTGAACGTGTGATGCCATGCACGAGACCGGTGATCATGTTGATTCGAACACATGCACCAACGGGTGGATTGACAAGCGAGCGCTTAACCCGCACACCACGGCCCATATGCATTTATAGAGCAAATTATTAGCCACAAGAGGAAAACTTGATCATGACAGTTATACAGGACTCCCTAAATCATTAAATATACCTCTCAAAAGACGACAATCGGTGACAATAGTCAAGTTCCATTGCGACCAAAAAAAAGAGACTGTTATGTGCCTCAAGAAACTTTCTTTAACCCTGTCTCATTCAAAAACTTCGATATCAAATATGAAAAGCATCAGCAGGTGGTTACCTAGAAGATTATGGACAGTTTGTTCAGATGCAACTAAATTTCTACCCAATCTGTACTGAAAAGTATAAGCTTCCACCATTCCAAACTCTTCAAGTTTCTTAAGACTTCACCATCAAGTCTGCTACAGAAATTAACTGTCTGGACGTATAATCTAAGACTAACATTTGAAGTAGAATATTCATATTGAACTCATCATGAAATAACTGCATATTCACACACTCAAAAATATAAGAATTTTTTTGCCAATCAGCCACATGAATATCATATACCATGCACCTGTCGAATCTCACAGACCGATAGTATAGTTGCCTGCGGTGCAGCTGAAAAAATAGTACAAAGAAAATTGATCAAGATATTATTCTGTAGAGTAATTATTTCTCATATTTTTTTGTATATGGAGCAATTTCCATACTATATCCGAGAAAACTCGTCTTTTTTATGGTGAAATATACAGCAACACATAATTGGAATCAATCTAAAACTCAATAATCACACCCACGGAACCAGAAAACGAATGTATTTACTTTTGGGCAGAGTGAGTCCAACAAATGATCCAAGATAATTTTTTTTTAGTTCTACAAGGAAGGAAATTCAACGCGTCAAAAATTACATGGTAATCATGAAAAAGAAATTGGGTTTGGCATTTCTATTGATGTCAACAGTGATTGAAACCGTCGAATAATGGTTGTCTTCTCTACCTCTAGGGAAAGTATCCCGGAATATTTTACAAGTTACATATATTTGTGAATCCTAAAGTCTAAGATTCTGAAGAATAGCGCAAGAGGAATCACCATCGGACATCAAACCAATAGATTCCTCTTTTGTGTGTCTATTTAAAACCTGTTTTGTTTTTCCACCCAGTATATTCAAGTAGGACCTGGAAACTCTCTAGAACCTTCTTATGCGAATGCAAAATAAAAAATAGTTACCACAATGTAGATGACAAATTACAAAGGATATTGTATTTAGTCAGTAAATTTTATAATAAATTCAAAGACAGCAAAGTATCTTTCAGAGAACATTCACCTATCAAAGACCGAAATAATCGATATTCAACATATCATAATGTATTTACTCTATACCTTCATCTCCTGTCAATTTTTCTGAAAAAATCATCTGAGAGCAGTATGGGTATTCTTTCTCCTGTCATTCTCAGGATGATTTCTCACGAACCCCACTCTGTACCTGTATTCGAGTTTTGAAATACAAATTCAGTACCTACAAATTGGAACCTAAATTATCGCAGAAGTGGATCGCTTGATTTTCGTAAAATGTGGAATAACATTTGAACAATTTTCTCTCTTATTCAACCTGTAATGTGCAATTCGACACGCGGGAATTCAATTACCGTAATTCATTTTGTTGAAAATGCCATTTTATCAAAACGTTAATATAACCTAAAATGCCAATAACGCTTTCAAACATAAAAGGATTTGTAGTACTGTCGTTAATTAGTATTACTGATTTTATATCAAAACTAAATGTTTTTTGCATAGATAAATGCTTGACATTTTCATTAGTTACATTTTGGATAATAATATACTAGCAAAATGCTTGTCGACACGCTTTGTTTCGTATTCAGTTATTATTGCACCCACACCCTTTATGGCAAAACATTAATCAATGCCATTTTGATGTTTTGTTTGAATTTGAAAGGCACCCAATAAAATGTAGTTTGCATGTCCCGGGTTGTTTGACCGAGACTTGTCTGTCCGGATGATAGTTTCGTGAAATATAATAATTGTCTTTTTTATTTTGATTCGTAAAATACAATAACAAATGAAATTGTCAAATACACTCGTTCAACATGAAAATATATGTTGGAGTTTGATTTTTATTGAGATTAAGATTTGTCACTATTTAGTATCAGTGGACTGAAAGTAAAACGAAGGCATTTTGGTGTTACTCGAAATAAGTCATGTCATGAGTACTCACCTAAGAATTCATTCATTCATTAAATTTGATGATCAAGAAGCTGGTTGACGTGGTAAAGTATAACATTTTCTTAATTGATATAGTTCGGTCTGACAATATGTGTCCCCATATTGAACCCTCTATATTTGGCTGTTACACCACATATTTCTTAGATTTAACTGGTTGTTAGCTTTCCGATATTTGGTGCATATTTTTTGATTTGTTGGTTAGTTTTTGTTTGAAGGCTCATATTCTTATAGTAAATATCATTAAGAAAAATTACCAAACTATCAAATACTACTTTCATTATTGTGGATTATTTGTATCTTCTGTATTCACATTAATATGTTGAATATATCTTTGCATAGGCATATTGAATGGAAGTGGTTTCTTTGAGTTTCCAATTTTCCATCAATATTCCTGAAAGCTTCGGAGAAACTCTGAATTTCAACCGACACGTGTGACAAATTGAGTGGGAAATACTGCTAGATTGTTTACCGTGCAGTCTGAACTTCGGATGAATATGAGAAACTTAATAAAAAAGTAGAAAACCCTTGAATATATATTTTATGAACAAAGTTATAGAAGAAATAGCAGCGATGAGACTGAGCAACTGAGAAACTGAATTCATTCAGTTTGACCACTTCTCACAATCCTCAGAATATGCTCAATCCGATAAATGCCTCTTTCAAGAATTATCAGCTGCAATCGTAAAACTTTTCGTGAACATATGAATTTTCATTTAATGAGTATGATCATGTGCCTTGGCAACTTAGCCTACTATGTCACTCATACACAATCCATTGTTTTATTTTCATAACGTTGTTCTGAGGAACAATCGAAGCATATTGTAACATGATATCGTCGAGGAAGAACAGATCTGGTGAATGAGAAAGCCATTCAATGCTGCCTGTTTTACAAGTTCACTGGCATTGAAAATGTTGGTGTGAGTGAAAACAAACAATCAGAGCATGAACAACCACCGTCTTGTTGAAATATCAAATGATCTTCATTATGCTGTTGACCATTTGCGATAATATCAGTTCTGTTGAGGCAGGGTACTGAGCGTCACCAAATATTTACACGTACATCTGGCCAGTTGAGTAATTAGATGGGAGCAGATGAAAGAAAATTGATCAAATATATCAGTCAGATTTTTCGTCAGTATTTAGACCAATATTATCCCAGCCACTGAATTAGGAGGAGGAGTAGTCTCAATGCCCTCAACAGTCACCAGATCTGTACCCCGTGCTTTCTTGATATGGGGCTACATGAAAAGTTATATCTATAAATAGTACAAACTGTATCAGAAAACTGTCAGTAAATGCTTCGAAAGGTGCGAGGTTTCGAACAAAATATTTATAATTCAATAGAGGCGTATGGTCATCAGTTTATTCATTTGAGTAAGTAGGTAACTAAAACATAATTTAAGCTTTAAATTGTACTTCCCGAGAAAGTACTGTGCCAAATAAAATTTTTTTCAAACATTGTGAAAACAATTGCAAGGTCTTCAAAAACACATCTTATTCGGCCACTGAAATATTTTGAGGTTGGTTGAAGTGTCGTAGTTGAAAATACCTAAAACGAGTATCCTTCTTTGATAAATAATGTATGTGTATGTGTATGTGTATGTATGTGTCCGTTTGAAAAAATGTTAACGCAGTCTGATCTATTCAAATACACCTGATAAACTTGATTCTGGAAATATTCAACATTGATTCTTTCACCATTTCATCGTGTATAATTTGATGTGCCTGATATGGACAGACTTTCCACCCGTTTCAGCTATAGCATCTAGCAGAAGACCGCTGACGTCAAACTCATCAGTCTAGTTACAATGATCAACGATCAACGTTTGGTTTATATTCACAGACTTAACTGTAGCGTTACGTAATTTTGTACTTGACAATCTATCCCAAAGGTTTTTGTTTATCAACATATATTTCACACTCCTTAATAGCTGTGTCTGTAACAATTCTACAGTAGAGTACTCTTAATGCTATGCGAAAGGAGTTTTGCAAATTGTCACACGTCAGAGGGAAATTGCTAGCATAATTGTGCGCATTCGATTCTGATGGGTAGATAATGCTGAATCAATTGTAAATTCTAGATGATGCAACAATTATATTCGTGCAATTGTAACTTTGTAATGTATGGCCTGAATGCGGATAAGATTTTAAAAAAATATTGACATCTTGTCGTTTCACTCCATATAACTAGGTTGTTTGTTACAGTTTGCGTTCCAACATCACTTTTACTTGAATTATTTGCCCAGCGTGAGCATACTTTCTTTTCCGTAATACTCCATCTAAAAAGTAACAAAATGAACTGGGACATGGTTGTGACAAAAACTTGCCATTGAAGATTCGCCACAAAAAAAACATCTTTATGGTAATCAACGGTGACACTTCATCGGACTATTCCTGACAAAATAACTATAGGAGTAAGAAAAGCCAATATGAAGAATTACATCAGAAGGAAACTAATTTTGTAATAGTCACATTGATAATAGAGCCAAGGTTGACCACTTCCCCTCTATCTAGTACTGTATAAGAGTTTTAGACCTATTTGTAAATTCGGAATTTTGTTTTCTCGAACGTTATATCAGTTACGAAATATGGAGTTCCATCAGTTCAGGAAGATGAATCTCAGATATAGTGCAAAAATATCACATTTCGGGTAGTAAATATCACAAATTAGGTGGGTAATCATCAAGAAATCAGTTTTGACAATTAATCTTCCGATTTGTGATATTCACTACCCAAAATTTTATATTTTTTGCACTACATATGAGACTTATCAAACCGAAGTGGAATATTTCTCCACTAGATCAATACTCTACATAAGTAATATGTATACAAAACTTACCTCAAGTTTTTTATTTTAATTGTGAAATTTTATATACTTACTGGGTAATTCAAATTCGAGGGCATTGGAATTATGGAAACTATAAGAGATACAAAGATGGTTAAAATGGGTAAAATTTGTGCATCTATGTGAAGAACAATATGCTGTTAGAAAGTTTCAAAATTCCGAGTATATCCGGAGATATCCGGAAAAAAACAAAATTTTTAAAAACTATTTTTTTTTGTTGGCGTTAGTTGATGATGGATATCAAAATAAACAGTACATTTATACTGCCATTTTGTCCCTGCTATACGACGGTATTTTCAGATTTACCATCTGACGTTTCGTCTCTTGGCCACCATCATCAACTTTATTTTTTCTTATGGGCGTCATTTTGAATTGGTACGAATTGAAATAAAGTTTTTCATTCTGATTTTAACGATGTAAATTTTGTGAAACTTTGTTGTCACAACTTTGCATAACATAAAAAAAAGTTTTAGTTCGCTTCGATTTCATTAAATAACACTTGTCAAACTAATCGAATTTTTGTGACCCTATTAAATGTCAGATCTGCTGTTATTATCAAAGTAATAATTATGCAGAATGTTTTTTCACAAGAAACGAGATATAATCTGATTAAACTAGTTTTTAATGAACGTTTTTGAAAATATCTGTCTCTAACTACAAATGAACGAATGAAATAACACAACCCTGACGAAGAAAAATCTGAAACATCAAAACAACTGCTCAAAATTTTTAATTTATTCCTCGTTTGTTTGAAACTACCGTACTCGGTAAGGTATTTATCTGATTTTTTGAATAATGTTCTTGCTGGTTGTATTCTTTCTGGGTGACTACGTGATAGATAATAGCGTAACAACAAATCAACTCATTCAACTAGTGTTTTTGACGGAATCAGAATGAAAAACTCTATTTTAATTTGTAACAGTTCAATATGATGCCAGTAAGAAAAAATGAAGTTGATGATGGTGGCCAAGAGAAAAAACGTCGGATGGTAAATCTGAAAATACCATCGTATAGCGGAGACAAAATGGCAACAGAAATATACTGTTTATTTTGATATCCTTCATCAAATAACGCCAAGAAAAAATAAAAATGCTTTTGAAAAATTCCGTTTTTTTCCAGATAGTTCCGGATATCTCGGGATATACTTGTAATTTTGATTTTTTTGAACGGAATATTGCTGGTCACATAGATTCTCAGATTTGCTCCAATTTAACCATCTTTGTTTCTCTTATAGTTTCCAAAATCCCAATGGTGGCCCTCGCATTTGAATTACCCGGTTTAGTGACTATTATTGTATATTTCATATTTTTAAACAGTTTTTAGTTTTTTACATGTTCGAATTCGACTGTATCATGTACACTGTGGAAATGAACAGTTTATTTTCAGAAAAACTCTACAAAAACTTTAATTATATCCATGTATTTGTTTCTGTGAATAAATATATATTATCAAATGTATCAAAATGAGGGTTTCGTTCTTTGTCTTAACTCTTCAATTCCGTGGTCTCAATTCTTTCATCTCTTATGTCACATATTTGGGATGCTCCTAATAAGCTTTGTACGTAACTGGATTGACCACAGTTCATTCCGTTGATTTTTGACTATAATATTTACAAACAAGTTTAGCGAATTCGAATCAAATATGATAGAGAAAAATAATGCTGTGTAGGTCGGCAAAACGACTATTACCAACAAGCCCTTAAAAACATGATGGTGGCTCCCAGACTATTTCGTAGGTAGTATAGCAAATCATGAAGTCTCATTATGGAAATGAAACTGATCACTTTTCACCTCACTCAATATTCCTATGGAACTCTGAAAGTCCCGCTACACCCAGAAAGCATATCGGCGCATTAAATTATTTGGCACACAGAACTACTGACCACAAAGCCCCGAAAATCTGTAGACAGTCAAAAAGACGCCGTTGTACGAACTCACCCTTTATGTACATTGAAATGTTAGCCATCAGACTGAAATATAATTCAAAAAAATACCCTGAAATGATATTTCGTATCATCACTGCTCTTTGAATGACTACGTTGCACCAAAACTAAGTAACAACTTCTAGCACAATCTTTTCGCCTTTTTCCATTGATGTATGTGTTCCATCAGATGTTCTATCCGTTCAAAGTATGCAAAGGAATATTCAGTTATGAATTGTATTTCTACTAAAAGTTCAGATCTTGAAAGTCAACTCTCTTTTCAATTTAATTTTCAGCCCCCTCAGCAATTCAATTATCTCGGTACGGGAAATATTCGAAGTGAATTTGTCATTGCACTCAATAACCTCAATAATTTTCGTTTTCACACTGATGTTCTGTTTTCTATTCTATTATATTTTCTTAATGCAGTTTCATTCTCAAATATAAATGTTTGGAATGTTACTTCATGCAGTTCTATCAAGAATTGACAAGTTAACTCGGGAGGCTGTCTCTGTGAGAATGAGATTGGAATATTTCCATTTCGAAAAGTTACAATTTCGGAAGTACAGATTGTTGGAAACGATAAAAACATTTCAAAATGTTATACTGATATGAAATGAGGTGAGTAACTGGAATCAGAACCTTGCCAACAACTATCAAAACTGAAAGTCATAGACAAAATTATATTTAGCGGCCCGAATACTAGAACTTGTCTGCGGTTATCAATCTATTGAGTACGTGGTATGAAAAATTCAACTACTTGCGCCCACTGTGATGCGAAATGACATTTTTCCACGGCCTTTAATAATCACCGTATATAAAAATTACGAAATTAATTAAAATTCATTCAAATAATCCGGCACCTTGATAGGAATCTCCCAATTGGTTCTGTTGAAGGCAACGATGATAAAATTTACAAATTGGAATTTGTGAGCGCATTGATATCAAACAGCAATTTTCTGATGAATAATTAACATACCATTCGCCCTGAAATACCCGCTATCCAATCGAATTTTTGAAATTCTGATCAAAATCGAAACGTTTGGTATTCTACATATTCATCTAACGGCCCAAAGCTCTGGTCAATGTAAAATTCTCATCGTGATGCACGACAAAGTTTTCAAAATATTCTGTGAATGAATGAAAGTTTTTCAATTCATGAGTGAACTGCCATTCATTCTGAATTATTGATTTCATCTAAGTTACTCCTTACTACTACTACGTTTCATCATCAGTGGAGAAAAGTTTACTGAAGATGGTTACTTGATACAGGAACACGTATCCTGATACTGTTGTACCTATTCAGCGATGTGCATAGTTGTTACAATATTCAAAATAGTTTGATCGAATATCAACCATTTCAGGGTAACCGACAAGGAGATAATGTAAAGCGATACTGACCACATCAATGATTTGCTGTAACGTTAGGCCGAATTTCACTTCCAAGGGTTCCGACTCGTTGGCAACGGGTCTTTCCAGGACATTATATGAAGCAAGTAAATTGTTGAGCAGCAGCTTCTCGTGTGGACCTTGTTTCGAACCTGTGAAAAAAATATGAATTACTGAATTGACAAAATTAATTTATGTAGTGGAATCTATATCAAACCATTTTGATATCGATAAAAATGAAGTAAAAATATTCTGACTGGAAAAATATTCATTCAACAAATGAAATAAGACCTGTTAAAAGTATACCTAGGTCACCTGAATTAATCAATAATATAAAACTATTGAATTTATCGACAATAAATCAATTATATCGATGAT
The DNA here is from genome assembly GCA_958502065.1 of Chrysolina americana. NCBI lineage: Eukaryota > Metazoa > Arthropoda > Insecta > Coleoptera > Chrysomelidae > Chrysolina > Chrysolina americana. The sequence goes on from OY293420.1 coordinate 9,819,500, forward strand.
TCTGGAATCAAACTTGAAAATTACAAACATAGCCGATATGTTGGAAGGCATCTAGTGGTCATACAGGAGGGATATGGAATTCAAGAAGTACTTAACTCTCTAGTTTGAATGAAAAGAAATAATTCCGACTCTAGTCGAAAATATCCTCAACTCCACAAATTTCCACAAAGTGGAAAAATTTAGCAAATATATGACAGAAAACAACGTTAGTGAACTTTCCCATACGGACATTGAAATACATCTGTCATCCACTTGTGCAATGTTCCTCAAGGAACAGCGTGTCTGTCATTCCACCAAGTATCCCTATGATCAGAACCACTATTTCAACAGAATAACTAAGGTAAAGCCTACGGAGTTCAAAGAGTGTCTTGATATTTAGTCTGTTTTTTCCTCTTCATTTCGTAAGGAGCTGAGAACTCTGAAGAGTAAATAATCCCAGTTTGATGGTCGAGGAGAGCTATATAAGGCTTATTGGCTTGTATTTGCCCATCAAGGGTGGGGAATGAGTAGTTCTAATAGATTCGGCACTTCTCATCATCTAAAATGGACTCGAAATCCCCTGGAGCATGAGGCAATACCGGTGTCTCATCTCATCGTACGAGTGTCTTAAATGGTAGTACACTCGTAGCGCTGCTTTATGCATTAAGCTCACCCTTATGTAGCTGCAGGAGTACTTCTGACTCCATAGCTTTTTCATGATCACAGACTGAGCAGAGAAGGTGATCTGAACACCTCATGACTTCACAGGCTCTATCAAGTACCAGCCTGTTCTGCAGGCACTCCAAACTCGAAAGTCTACGGCTTCTCTGTTGTCTGGGGAAGTATAACAGTGAAATAGGCGATTCAAAATGCAAGCTCCTATGAAGATGCGAGTTTTCACGTCGAGTTCTCTTAGCTTCTTTTGAGTCCATTTCACCACTCCAAAGAAGCAGAGAAGAATCGTAAGGGCAAGCATATAAGTTGCAGCTCTCTTCTTCTCTGAGAGTTCTGATGACCAGATCTGTCGAAGTTTATGCTGATCTTTGCCGCGGAGACAGTTTTTGGGTTACCTCTTGAGAGCGGCTTTGTTCCACCCCTGGGTAAGTATACGTCCCTCCGGCATCAAGATGATGTAGGATGCTTCCATCTACGAACTGAACGTCTTCCTCGCATCGTTCTCATTTGAGATGAACCGTGGCATATTTTTCGATTCTCAACTGCATTCCGATAGCATGCATACATTCTTCCACGACCTTAAGGACTGATGTAGTTCTTTTTCTACCGAGGTAAGTATATAGTTTAAGGTCATCTACTTAAAATAGATAAGTGAAACATAATGTTTCCCGTTGTTGGGGGGCGGGGGGAGACAGATGTATCCACAGGTTTTCCGCAGTGCAACGGACAATCGCAATAGGGAGATGCTGAGGGCTGATGAAATCTTCCGGAAATACGATCAGATCTCATGGTGTAACGGGTCCTCCAGAGCAACATCAGCTGTCCAAAGCATCTCACTATTCAATCGGGTACCGCAAGGCATCTGGGCAAATGCATGATGAGCTCATGCGATGTTGTATCAAATGCCTGGCGGTAATCGAACCAGGCCATCGAAAGTTAACGATTATACTGCACGTAGTTCTGCGTGATACATCTGTCGATGAACAGGTTCTCCTTGCAGCCATCGACCCCCTTCTTTGGCCCTCTTTGCTCATATATCCGTTTACACACCAGGACAACTGGGACTTTTTTCGAGAAATTTTTTGATTCCGTCGATCAAGAAGAAATTCACAAAGTATATGAATTCCTTCATACCGAATCGACTGGCGTTCGTAGGACTGCTCTATCTTCGAGCGTTCTTGATTTGAAAAAATCGTCCAGAGTTGAGAGATGGCATGTCCCTTCGAAATTTCGTTTCCGTAATTTTTCTACTCATTTTAGTGAAATTTTACTTTTTTTATATACACACTCAGGCGCATATGCAATTTCAAGCGTATATGATGATTTCATATTTTTCATGACTTTTAGAAGTCAACTCCTCAGGACTTTTTTCGAGAAGTTTTTTGTTTTCGTTGATCGAATCGAAATTCATAAAGCATATCAATTCCATCATTCTGAATCGATTGACGTTAGCAAAACTGCTTTATCTTCAAACATTCCCGAGTTGAAAAAATCGTCCAGAGTTGCATATGCACACTCAGGCGCAATTTCAAGCGCATATGATGTAGTTCCATATTTTTCATGATTTTTTAAGGGCGTTAGTAATAATAATTCTGAAAATTCAAATAATATAATTTTCATAAAAGTGGAAGGCACATAATTTTAAAATATATTTTATTGGTATTATTGAATGCATATTTCAGAATATGAGGACCAAAGAACAACGGTGTAATTTAAACCATGATTTGTATCCAATATCCAATACATTTTGTATTTATGTGGAATGCACGAACTACGTAGAATAGTGAACAGTATGAATGATATGTTTTTCACTAGAAACATTGAATTGCTCATTGCTGAAGGAAGTTTTCGAAACAATTGGTCATAATTTTGAACTTCATAAATAAATCTATCGAAACTCTTAAAATTCTTCATGGTTTGAAACAGATTACAATTATACCTGTTCAATAATAGCTTACACCTCTACACCTCAATGACTTTCGACCCATCAACACGTTACCACCGATCTATCAAATTCTAGAATGACCTGTCTATAAACAGTTATTGCATCAACCCATATAACGAACAACGTCCAATAAATGATCATTCCGAGTCCAAAAGTGATCCAAACGTCCATGGACTCGTTATAGATGCCCAATGAGCATTCCATTCTGGAAATGCTTCGTTTACATGACTGTTAATGCTGTTAGACGCTTCTTTTTGAATTTGGTCCGCCATTATATTTTTCTACTTACATAACTGAAATCGCATTCAAAGTACGGATATGTAACGCGCAACATCGATTAATCACAGATTTACAGTCTATGTTTAACGCAAAGTGAAAAAAAAAATCACGGCAACGAAATTATTTCGGTGATTAACAATCTGCCTGACGGAGTAGGTCTTGGTCTGTCAATTGAAACTGAAGTTAATAATATATCTATTTTCATTTGTGACAAACATCCAAACTCTTTCGAGCTCGTTTGGCACTATTTCGAATAGCATTGTTCAATTGTTGAGGCGTTATACTTTGAATGGCTTGTCTAACTCGTAATTCTAGGTTATCGCGGGTCGTTGAATAGGTTTTGTAAACGATGTTTTTCAAGTGAACCCAAATAAAAATATCTAAGGGGTTAGGTCAGGTAATCTTGCAGGCCACCTAACAGGACCATGTGTTCTGATCTACTTTTCCCCAAATCGGTCACGAAGGTAATCCATCACAATCCTACTATTGTGCGGAGGTGCACCATCCTGCTGAAAGATCAGTCGATTTTCCAGATTTAGCGATAAATCTTCTAAATAATCTTCAATTTCATTTCTGAGGAAACTTAGGTATCTACCACCATTCAAAGGTCCATCAAATATTATGGTACCAATTATTCGATCTCCAACTGCTCCCAGCCATATATTAAATCCAGAACGTTCTTGGAAATTCCCTTGCCTAAATAAAAGCTGATTTTCTTGCGTCCAATATCGAGTTTTTTTGTTTGTTAAATAAACCGAAATTGGTGAATATTGACTCATTGGAAACTACAATTGTTATCGTTATCGTCAATAGTAGATCATTCGGTAAAAATTGATTCTTTAATTTCATTAATACCAATGGGAAAGAAAACCGTATCAGAATTAATTGACAGTATTCGTAATCGTGAATCATCTATCTACTATTGTTTCTACTTTCTGCAACTGAATAAAAAATTATCAACACAGTACAGCCACCACTTCATAGTATATTGCATGATAGTTTTTCATTCAAGTTTATCGTTTTTTTTTGTCCTAGAAGCCGTACATTTTTCAACGATATCTATTTTTCGAAATTGATATCTCCATTGGAATATGAATGTCTAGTACATCCCATTTAATACTATAAATATATCATGTTTATTTGGTATCAACCTAATTGTAGTTACCCTGGTAAATAATCATATTATTACAGCCAACGTGTTCAATTGATGATCTATTCATTTTGTGGAAACTATGATGGATGTAGGATACAGTAAATATTAATAACTTTTGTCTAATTTCCACTACGAATTTCATTGTTACATCCGGTTTCGGTTTATTAAACTATTATCAAAGAAACTATTGAACTATGGTTCATTAAACATTATCAAGTGAACAGTTAAACTATAGTTTACTTGATAACGATGTAATAAACCGAAACCGGTCGTAACAATAAAAAATCGTACAAAGGTTATTATTATCTCTATCCTACATTCTTCATAACATTTATTCCAAATCACTTGATGAACCTGTCACCCTGCCACTATAGGAACCTTAACCCTATAGGCTGTAACACGATGAAGCAATTGGAGGTGATGTTCAACGCATTTCACTATCGTAACAAATGTTCCAATTAATATTCGTGGATAACCACAGTAACCTAGGAAACTAAGGTTCACCTTCAATCAGTTATAAATATATCAAATCCATTCCAGAAACCCTGTACCCTGTTTTGTGTTACGTTAGTCTAACCCTTTGTGATATCCCAGTGGAGAAATTCCATTGTTTTGTTGGCTATTAAAGTAGTATTCCGATACAGATACAGTATAATCTATTATATTCACAAATTAGTGCTTTAAATTCCGAATACAATATCAGCATTATACGTTTCTATAATGTGTTGATGAGACAGAGCGTTATAGATTTTGCCATGAGCAATTTAAATGGGATATGTTTTCATTGTTCTCAGATAAAAACGCTATTCAGGGATTTTATGTACAGGGAGGCAACCTTTTCCGATATTTTCGACTACGTTACTTCAATCCTCACAATTGAAGTACGAGGATGTATTGATATCTAGTTAGCCTAGACCAGTTCTCTGCATAAACAAATTATTGCGTTACCATAGCAACGAACAATAACTTATTAGAAGTGTCAGTGTAAAGTTTGACGTCAAAAAAGTAAACCAGAGTTACGCAATAAATTAAAAGAATATATATTTCCACCAAAATTGTGAAAATCGAAAAATTGGAGTATCGAGCCATCATCAAGTACCTGTAATCAAAAGGGTTAAGAGGTAAGCAGATTTACGAAGATATGCTCAATATCCTTGGTGATCAATGTCCTTCGTATGCGACGGTGAAAAATTGGGCTGCAAGCTTCAAAAGAGGTAAATTTTCCATTGAAGGTGATGACCGATCGGAAAGGCCAGTTTCTGTGTCAGTCCCCGAAAATATCGATGCGTTTCATGACATGATTTTAACAGACCATCGAATTGAGCTAAAACGGATATCTGAAACACTGAATATTTCACACGAACGCGTTCATCATATAGTTCACGTCAGTTTGGACATGAGAAAAATTGCTGCAAAATGGATCCCCAAATGTTTGAATGTTGACTAAAAAAAAGCGTGCAAGGGTAGCAGCATCGCGTTCGATCTGTGCTCGATTTGAAAACGATGTAGACTTCTTAAACCAAATTGTTACTATGGATGAGACTTGGGTACATTTCTACGATCCAGAAACAAAGCAACAATCGATGGAATGGCGACACTCCGGTTCTCCAAGACCTGAGAAGTTTCGTGTCCAAAAATCTGCTGAAAAAGTTCTTACTTCAGTTTTTTGGGATTGCCATGGAGTAATCATGATTGAATTTTTGGATAAGGGTAGAACAATAACTGGAGATTACTATTCGACATTACTGACCACTCTACGGGAAAAAATTAAAGAGAAAAGACGCGGAAAGCTATCCAAAAGTGTTTTGTTTTTGCAAGACAACGCCCCTGCACACAAATCTCATGTTGCCATGCAAAAAACTCGGGATTCAGGGTTTGAATTACTAGAACACCCCCCCTATTCACCAGATTTGGCTTCGTCCGACTATCATCTCTTTCCTCAACTGAAAAAAAGTTTAAAAGGTCGTAAATTTTCTTCCAACGAGGAGGTAATAAAGGCTGTGGAGGTCTGGTTTGCAGAGCAAGAAGAAACCTTTTTTTTTAAGTAGACACGTTGCAGGTTCTCTGTAATAAATGTATCCAATTAAGAGGAGAATATGTTGAGTAATAAAATATTTTGACATTGAAAATTTGTTTCGTTCTATAGTAGGCTAAGAATTTTTCAATATATCCTCGTACCATTCACACCAAAATAATTCATATTTCTGGCAGAGGCAAATATTTTGCTATAAAGTTTCTTAAGTGAATGAATCAGAATAGATTTTATAATGAACAACAAAAAACAACAAATTCAAACAAATCCAAGAAATACAACAAAACTGATAATTCTTGTTTGAACAGTCGTCCAATGAAATTATTTAGTAGTCTCAAGTCATTACCGATTTTCACCAATACAAAAAAATCTGAGAGATTTGGGCAAGTGTGAATTATTTCCAAACACTCAGATACAAGAAAAGTTCGAAATTAACGAACAGACCATTTAACTCTTGTATAATATATACAGCAAAAATATACGTATGGAGAAATTAACGTAGGAATCAAGTCAATATCTAGTGGATCTTTCATTTTCGAAGGTATGTCATACCACGTGAATGAGAGTTCATGAAATTCAAATATAAAATCATAATATCAAAAAAATTATTAATTTTTGAGCCAAACAAAAATGGCACTAGTCCTTCGAATTTCTAAAACTATGGAGAATATAGTAGTAATATTTATCGTCATATGTGATGTGAGAGTTTACAAAGATGTGAAGAAAATGTGGCTCTCAAAGAAGTAAGTGAACAGATCTTCTTCCAAAACAGTGTACACATAGATGACAATTTATTTGAAAGCTGTTCTGAACTAACATTCATAATAATTGAACTTCTAAGGACCTCGTAGATTGGAAGTGAAAGGTGTGTAATAATCGTAAAAAAAGTCACACCAAAATTGTCACTTATTCGTAGTGAACTAATTGTTTTTTTTTTCCTCGCAATCATTTCATTGATATATCTTCACATTACTGTATATTTTATTCAACTGAATATATTCACATTGATATTTTTTTTTTACTTTTCAAAATGTTGACAAGTTAAAGGAAAATTATATTAATAACAAAATAATAATAAAGTGTCTTTATTTAAGGCGGAGTTCAGTCATTGACTATACCTACTAACAAACCACAATATGTGTAAAGTCTTGATTACCTAAATGACAAATAGGGGGTAAGTATTAGTTTTCTTCAATATTTCAATAATGCAAAGTCAAGATAAAAATCTGAGTTGATTGAACGGGGTCTCGTCGTGACGGCGCATTCGCCATTTCAGTTGAAAGAAAAACAAAAAATATCGTTTAATTTTCATCAAGTATTGAAATATCTATTCAAATTGAGGACTGCAAATCGAAAACTTTTTGAAAACCATTTTTATTGCATTAATTCATGTGCGGTCGAGTTATTGACACATGCGATTCAATTTTATTGCACTTCAAATCAATCTGACTATAAACGAGGTTTCGACCTCTATTGTTGTAATAAAATGTTGGCAGAATCATTTTTGGAGTTGCGAAAATATTTTACTCTAGCTTTTTCGTGTTTATACATTTGGAATAATCACAGTAGTGGATGAATGGTCGGCCTGTGACTTCCAAACATGTAAATTATTTCATTCAAATAGGTGAATGTTTTCTGTTTCAAACTCATTGAATTTTGACTCGTGGGGAATTTCATTTGAAACATGAATTAACGTTGGGCCAAATAGTGACAAAACATGTCCAAAATCTCTCCAGAAATTATAGAATATTTCAACGAAACTGTTATCAGTAGCTAAAGAAATACTGGTAATTTTTTTATCTCTTTGAAGAGCAGTGGTTGACATAGTTGTATCAATAAGAATTTTGGCTATGTGCGTGATGGTACCGCCTGCTACTGAGCAGAAGTGGTTCAGAATTCACTTGTACTCTGCTGTAAGTTCCGGATCTCCCTTGCTCGCACAAGGTCTGCTTCCGAGGGGTTTTCCCCGAAAAGCTGGGTGATTCGTAAAAACAAATTTAAAAAATCTCCTATTAATTAACTGGACATAACTCGTATTCTCCGCCTATTTAACAAGAAACGACAGTGCTGTTAACTATTGTGGTTAGTTCTAGTAGTAAGTGAATATTCAGATAAACTTCTGCTCTCTGTCATATGAAAAATTGTAAAATTGTGTGCAATTTTCATATCAGGATAACGCACGATGATAACTGAATCCATCCAATAGGAGGGAGAATCAGTAATAGATGATTTGAAATTTGAGAAAGAAAATTACAATAAAAGGAAACCAATAAAAAACGAAAATTTTCAGGTGGGGCTGAAAACGACAAAGCTACAAAATGCAGAACACAAAGAGACCAAATAGGACACATACACCGTAGTAGACAGTGTATGCTCCAAGTACATATGATTCAATGTGAATGATTGCCATTAAACGTGATGGTCGGGAAATCAATCAATTAATTTCTCAATTTTGAGTTGCTATGGATGCTAGCTCACTGAAACATTACTATACTCTAATAGCATTCTTTTCATACCATGCAGAAGTAACTTCTCATTATGTGGAAATGAATGAAATTCAAATAATTTGAATAGTTTGTTAATTAGTTTCTCTATATTCGAATATATCGAATCGAAATGTTAAAACTAACATATTCCACATAACTGGCAGTAACAAATAGTAAATGATATCAAAGGGCCTCCATTCTGCTTTGATGTAACAGTAATTTGAACATAACATTATCTGAAAACTCCAAATGTGTTCAACGCGTACTGACATCCTTCACAAATCGGAATTTCAAAGAGAAAACGCTCTTCAATCAAATTGGCAGTTTTGAAATTTCTTGACAGTGTCAGTAGGGTTGGATTTTCTCACAAGTCTAATAATCATTTCAATCAAGCAATTTCACTATTCTCAATAACTTAATATCGTTCAATGCTAGATTTATCCACGTATCCTCTTCAAAATTGTTAGACATGAAATTGGCTGCCAACATTTACTTGCAAAAATAAACTCCATTGGTCCCGGTAGTAGAGATCTTCGATATTATATTCCATTCAATATCCTCTATTATAGGACCAACCTAGGACAAACCTATTCACTAGTTCGTATGCAGAAAGCAGTCTATGCAGACTTTCATGTTCTCAATTACACTCTCGACATTTTATTGATGTCATTTTCTAGAATCAAACTTGTTGAAAAAATTCAACTCAGATCAATAGTTCAAAATGTTTTTTTCTATAATTTATTTATTTTTACTACATTTAGAGTATAAAATCATTGCATATCGTACTTTAAGTAATACAATTTTGTATTACTATTACTTTTACACTGATAAGTTATAATCATTATTGAGGAAATAACTTAGAAACATTATTTCATAGCAGATGCTATTTCTAGAACTATGTTCTGTTAGCAACCTGCTAGGGATATAACATATATCCCATGAAAACATTTTAGATTTGGATCAATTATTAAAAGTAAAGTTTGTCCAATAATGATTTTGATCTCGTACGTAATTATCATTCATAACGAACATATAGTGCATTTGAAAATGATTATTCAATGTAGGTGAAGTTAGTTGAAACAGTTCTCAGTCAGCCTTTTTGATAGATTATCTCGCACTTGCGATATAATAAAGAAAAAACTTCGAAAACAATCTATTGGGTAGAAACAATGATAATTATTATGGAAATAAACTTGTCAGGCCACCAATTGCCTCAGTAGCGGTGGCTCATATATATATATATATATATATATATATATATATATATATATATATATATATATATATATATATATATATATATATATATATATATATATATATATATATATATATATATATATATATATATATATATATATATATATATATATATAAAGTGAATAGAGTATTTTCGTTTCAATTCCGAGAGCTCACGATCCGTGGACAGCGCTGTTTCGTTGTTACCAACTCATCAGCACGGCTTTATGAGGTCTCTCGAAGTTGAAACGAATGCACTCTGAATTAGTACCATAAGGCAAAGAGAGTATAAATGAATAGTAACTAGTGACTGTAGATGTCACAAGTTACTATTCATTTATATATATATATATATATATATATATATATATATATATATATATATATATATATATATATATATATATATATATATAAATGAATAGTAACTTGTGACATATTGTCCTGTATCGGTTTTGTAGTTAACTGTGTTAGGATTTTTGTTGATATGGACCATCTCAAGGAATAACAACTTAGTAGTATATATTGTAATATTTTAAATTCCATTCAACGTTGTGTGTAGTTTGACAGTTGGTGCCAATGGAATACCTACACTAATTAACACCATTGTATTTAAACGAATCCTTATTCAAACCATAGTAACACTCCAGTCAGGTAAATTAAGCGATTAGTCCGCAGCGGAGAATAACAATTGTCCTCCCAAATGTTCCATAGGTTAGAACTAACTCTGTGAATTTTGTAAGTTATCATGTTATTTTTATGTAGTCCTTCAACAACTCATATTCCTTTTTAATTGTAGCTCTTCCTGAAGAAGTCAATAAAGGTTGACGAAATATTGAAGATTTAAATCGAATGAGTTTCATTGTTCAACAGACCGCTACCCGAGAATTCCTACTTAATTAATAGAGTTCGGTCGAGAATACTTTGTTATTATATATATATATATATATATATATTTGAAAACTAAAAGTTCGGGTTGAACCGCGTCTAGATATATATATATATATATATATATATATATATATATATATATATATATATATATATATATATATATATATATATATATATATATATATATATATATATATATATATATATATATATATATATATATATCCGTCGTCGCGAGTGTTGAGGCAATTGGGGCGCTTCTCTATCTCAAGGGCTTCTCGGATGATCCTGGTTTGCAGAGAAGCCCTTGAGATAGAGAAGCGCCCCAATTGCCTCAACACTCGCGACGACGGACGTAGACTTCCCAATACCTGGAAGCCTCTCATTGCACGCATCAACTCATTTCCTACCAACCCAGTTCCCGCACACAGAGCTCACTTAGCGCCAACCAAGTTCCCGCACACAGCTCATCTAGCGCCAACTCTGTTCCCGCCCATAGTTCACCTCGCGCCAATACATTGCACACGGCCATTACAGCCACGTCCACTATAAATACAGTTCCTCAACCCACAATTCCTCAGTTCTCTCGAAGGAGTAGGCAGATTGAGACCCCGACGTCAAGTCACAAAAACCTAACGTAATTATACCTGAGGAGTAGGCAGATTGAGATCTCAGCGTAGAATTACGTTTCAACCATTTATTAATTTTCTTTCTTTTTCAGTTCTTGAAAATGGCTCCAAAATCGGAGCCGAAACGTCGAATTTCAACAAATTCTAGACGCGGTTCAACCCGAACTTTTAGTTTTCATATATATATATATATATATATATATATATATATATGAAATTGATAATAATCCTAATAATTCTACTTCCCCAGACAACGGGGAGGCTGTGGACTTTTGAGCTTGGTGTGCCTACACAACAGAATGGTACTGGTTGGAGCCTGTAAAATCATCAGAAGTTCAGATCCTCTTCCCTGCTCAGTATGCGATCATGAAAATCAGCACGAATTGAAGCATTTATTTTCAAGGCAGCAACTCGTGCAACCGATGAACTCGGTCTTGTATTCGACAGGACGAACCCAGACTCTGTCACCGAGTCTGAACCCGTTCAGCAAAAAGCACACATCAAAGCTGCGGAGGGTAAGAGACTCCTACTGCTACATAAGGATAAGCCAATGCATGGGGTCTTCTTCAAGAACATTGAAGATCTTGGCTTATCCAGAAACCTGACATTTGCTTTTCTCAGGTCAAGTGGGCTGAAGTCGGAAACCGAGGGATTCATAATGGCCTGCCAAAATGGTGTCTTCATCACCCTCGTCTACCCCTTACACTAGGTGCAGAGCATGTCGTGGGGCAGCTGAGACCATAATGCATTTGCTGGCATCTTGTCCAGCTTATGCGATTTCAGCCTATATCCATAGGCATAACGCGGCGCTACGAGTGCGCTACGAGAGTATTGACGAGACACCAGTGAGTTCGTTGTGGAGAATGAGAAATGCCGAATCTATTGGAACTGCTCATTCCTCATCCTCAGGCAAATACAAGCCAATTAGCCTGATGTACTCCTACCTGGCTATCAAAGTAGGACGGTTTTGGTCATAGAGTTTTCGGCTCCTGGCGAAACGAACATCGTCCGAAAAAACAGACAAAATTTCGAGACTTTCTTTTTGAACACCGCAGGCTTCACCCAAACCATTCTCTCCAAATGGTGGTTCTGATCATAAGAATACTTGGTGGAATAATGGACACAATGCTGTCGAATATAAACCTAGCCGGAAGAATGCAGAAGGCCGTATTTCTTGGTTCACATGATTGTCAGACCCAGTAATCATTCACCCCATGGACATGGGGAGTGAGTACTGGGGTTAATGACACACCAGCGCGCCCTCCGGGAGACGGGGCCTGACTGGGATATTCCTGATATGAAAAAATAAACAAATTATACTTTCTCATAAACACTCATAGAGTGTACCCAAAGGCATAGCCTGTGCGGGTAGAGAACGGCAATTGTTACTATTTGCCATGGCGCTCCGGGCGACCTACTGATTTTTGGTGGCGTATTCACTTCTCAGCTGTAGGAAAACCCGAAAAACCTACAGCAGCACCCCGTTTGGTCGGTGCGCACTCCAAGCAAGCATCAGACGTTGGGATTGACATCTAGACGATTCACATCGTCTATCAACTCCGATGAAATTGAGAAAAAAATTCTCATATTCAGAAATCGAACATCTAACCGGTTCTTTACCAACCACCATTGTCTCCAGCATTCATCGAACGTGAAAAAAAAAGTATTATCCGATAGCATTTATTGATTACAACTCACATAAATTTCGACGAACGGAATATAGTAGAGAATAATTAAGTCCAACCCCCGCTTAATGAATAACTATCATCGATGTTCAGTCATATTTTGCCACTCTGTACCAGCTCCACCGTTTGGGATGGCCTGTGAAACATTTTTTCAATATTGCTACAACGCCCTAAAATGAATATTTCCCATACTCTTAAGTAAGTTTATTTCCATGGTAAATTGCTATCGTTTGTCTCTGACACTACAGATGTCTTTCATGACTTTTCATAGTGTAAATACAATTTTCATAGACACATTTAGGTATTCGAAACATCACTGAAAATTTTTATATCGAAGCGTTAGGTTTTATGGAATTCATAAACGAACTAACGACCGTAATTAAAAATTGATGTCACTGATGATGCTTGTTATTTTAATGAAACGCTATAAAATATCATGTGAGGTAAATCCCTGAATTGAGATTTTTTCGCTTCATCAATATATTTAATGAAAAAAACAGGTCTGTATTCGAAAAAAAGTTGAAAGTGGCCGTGTTGAGACGAAACATTTAATCGAAGATTTATGTTACATCGTTTCAGTACATTTTCAATGCAATGAAACTTTCTTTCTCTATTTTCTAGTATTTTCTGAAATAACAATTCCAGGCGTAAAAAAACAAGGACAGCATTTTTAGTATTCCCTGCGGAAGTCGGGAAGAGCGAGAGTCCCCGTACATTTTTTCTTGCCAATTGACTGCTCACCACAAATGTTAACTTTTTTCCCACTCAATCGTCTTTGTATCTATTACGGTTCAGAATAAAGCAATGTTACTACATTATAAAAGAAACGGCCTGTATATTCTAAATAGCACATGTCCTAATGGCGGATATTTGCATCTGGACGACCACAATAACATATTATACCGTCGCGGCAGCACTGTCATCCGCCATAATACTCTCAATACCATGCAATTCTCATTTCCAGAAGTGGGGCACTGTAAATTGGTAAAAACATACAACATGGGTTATTTATGATTCCATGAGCATCAATCACCTACAGCTCATCACTATCATTTAACTACGTACAAAAGAGGTTCACTCCAGCGAAATAAATAACAATTTTTATGACATTCATTCACATGAGCCTGCCATTCAAATTTGAATCGATTGCCCCTGAGGACATTTCCAGCGGAACTGCAATGTTTTGATTAATTTTCGTTACATTAAATCTGACGCAGTGAGAATTCAAACGAACGGTGTTTTGTCGAACTATAAGAAACTGTCTTTGATGCTGTCAACAACATAATCGCTGTAATGATTGGCTGCAACAAAAAAAAAACACATCGTATATCTTGAATCAAGATGACAATATCAAAGATCATCCTGAAGGGAAAGAAAAAATACTTCGTTACAAGAAAACTGAAGTGGAGAATTCGAAACTAAGTGCTATTTTATATTTTCAGGATACTAGCAACTATCTGGTTCATAGAACTTTCGGACAAATCCAATGAAGGTAGATGGAAAGCTTGCAATATTTTGTTGTTATGGATCAAAGAGTTCATCAATAGGGAAACAACGCGAACGTTTAAGGAAATTCAAGTAGCACTAACAATCTCAGTTCTTAGTTCCTGAAATGGAAACTGATTACAAATAATCCAGCGTTTCGCCCTTGTTCCTATCCTATGTGAAAGTGGATGTACTTGATGAAAGGCTGAATTATCTATTGAATATCAATATTTTCATTGAAGTAAGTTAGTTTTTAGGTTCATTTCTTTAGGGCTATCAATTAAGTATAGTTGATGGAATTCCGTCATGATTATTGATGTCGGAACCCACCAAATTCCATCAGATAGTGTTGACAAAAAACCTAAAGCATATGACTCAAAATTGCTTCAATATCCGACTCTCATCAGTAATGCCAGAACATCTGAAAGCCGGAGAGATACAAGCCAACACAAATAACCTCGTTGAAAATTCAACTCCTACTCCGCCATAAGATAAATGCTCGTCTGTTCTAAAACAATCCCATCAGAGAATTAGAGTCACTGCAGATTGTGCTCAAATACATTAAAACCCCATTTGCTGCCAGTATCCACATTCAATTTTGTCTTGTTCAAACAAACCAGAAATGTATTTGCATAAAATTAGGAAAAGACATACGCTATGATATCTCCAATTACCGCTGCGTAAAAATTTCTGGAATCTACGGATGTTGAAACCAGCGGGTTATTTTAATTGGACTCACGATGAAGAGACTAGTTTTAATTTCATTTTTTATATTGGTCGGCAAATATACTCTCGTGAATCCCGTTTACTAATTTTTGAGGGTAGTGAGAATATACGTTAATGTATGTCTGCATTTCCACACATTTTCTCTGTACACATTCGGAGATGGACATTTCAATTACCAAGTTATATTCAGTAGATTTCCTTTACCTCTATAGTGAACTCCAAAAACAGTTGGTAATTTTCAGAATAATGATATTAATTTTGGTACTCATTCAAGAACGGATTCATAGTACAATTCGTTGATTCCAGCCACCAATCTGTATTTTAATCACGGTTAGGAAGGCAACCGGGCCTAGCAACTGAAGAAAACTGGTCAACTTCTTTCTTGATTCAAAGAATCAGTAAAACTTACTTAAATAAGATTCTACATCGTCCTGAATCTAAGTGGAAACGCCAAGTCAAGATTGGACCAGATACAGATGAGTCAAGGAATAATTTTGTATATTCTAGTTTGGAAGAAAATAACTTTGCAAACTCCTCATCACACCGTTCCAGTTACAGAGCTCAAGCAGTTACAACTCCATCGGGCTGTCCATAGTAGTACACGGCTCCATCCAAAGTTTTGGTCTCAATGGTTTTAAAAATGGAATGAAATGAAACCCTGCTTCACAAACAGCACAATCTAGTGTTATCAAACACAAGATGTTTTGTTTAAGTATTCGAAAAAGGATTCCTACATCAAGGAATCACACAAATGCAAAGGAAGATGTTAATAGACAGATGGGGAAACTTATTCCATCTTCGGTAGATATTGATAATAATGTAAGTGAAAGTGAGAAGGCTCATGAGTCATGGTCTAGATTCCTAGAATAGAAAGCTATTATATCCATAACGACCACTTATAAATTTATCGAATGATTTTTGATTTCAGTATAGTTTCACAAAACCCTTTGAGATACTTGTTGCAGAGGATTCTTACATCCATTTTTACATAAATCATGTCTGTAAGATCAGTTTTCGAAGTGTTTGAATGTGAAATGAATCTTTTCAAACAGGGACATTTTGATAGAATCGAGCAATATTTTTATGGTTTTCACATGTTGATAATTGAGTGAGAGGTAAGATATTTTCATAGGTCGCACAAAGGAAATTCTGAGAACTGGAGAGTAAATTGAATTCCAGAAATTCGAGAGTGCTTTGAAAAAACGGTTAGTCTTCATTATACAGTCCAGATTTAAATATTCAGTTGATTATGTATTGTTTCTTTTAAATTCTGTTGATTTTTCATTAGGCTTCTGGCTTCAACTTTGACCCTAATACGAAATATGACTTATTTTTCATTTTAAATTATTGAGTTTTATAAAAAGTCTTTCGTATTCCTCTAGAAAGTTGATTCTCTCAATCAATTGTCATTTCAGTCATTTTAATCCTCTTAGTTAACTTCTAGTGCCGGTAGCAGAGCGGTTGAGGTGCTGGAACTTCTGGCTCGCATCGGACAGTGGGTCGATGCTTCGGTAAGCGAGTTTATTTTTTCTCAATTGCATCGGTTTCTTCAACTGGGATGCCTTCGGATATACTCTTGAGTGTTTATGATGGAGTACTCAGCTTAAAAAAAGAACAACAACGACAACAATGAAACACGTTGAAATTCAAATATATAAATGACCAACTAATGTGCATTCGAAAAAAAAAAAAATTCAATGGCATGTATTCTGGCAAGCTTAACGTAGATGGAGCAATTGTAAGTGGAGGTCAGATTGGAGTACTTGATAAGTGCATAACGGACATGAAAAGTTTATTCCTATCATAATCGAGTAATCTGAAAGAATAAGATTTATAGCCAGTAAATAAATTTCACCAAATATAGACAAGTTAACCTACAAACTGACGTTTATGCACCGATTCTATCCACTCATTTTCGTATCAACTGCTCTTTACGGCTGGAAGTTTTTGCTTTTTCTTTTTTCAATTCATAAATGTGGCTTTTTACACTTATAGGGCCGTATTTCTCCATAACAGCAACTAATTAAAGTGTTATAGTATATTATTACTTGTTATAACTGTCACTCATGACCTCCACTCACACTAGCGCTCTCTGGCGGGAGCGATATCGTCCATGCCTGCCATTGAAATAGATCATTGCTCACATATTGTTAAGATGTTATCAGATTATCTAGCCTCATATATTTTGATTCACGATTAGTTCCTGTTTAATTATGATTAATTTGCTTAATGTCCCTGATTAAATCTTTGGTAATTTGTCATCATTTTGTTAATAAATTTGATACAAATTATTTGAGTGTTGTTGAATTCTGTCTTTCATTTATGAAAGTTCATATTTGGCTCTTTTCGCCTGGTCCAGTTGAGAATATGGATATAAATGAACAGAGTTGAAAAACAGAGCAAGTGTTAACTTGGAGAACCAAATTAATTTTGCGAAGAGTCAAGTTCCAGCCTGTCGAAAAAAAGTAACAATGTAGCATCCAAGGGAGGCAGAACGATAAAGAAATCAAGGTGAGATAACAATTTTGAATTCTGTGAGGTATCATTCTGAATTTTTGATCATAGAGCCCAACTTTCCCATATATTTAATAAAACTAACAATTCTGCTGCGTCATATCAATTGTGACAAAACGCTGTTCAATTGAAGATACATTTTGTCAAAATATATTTGTTGGTCAACTGAAATCGACATTGAAACGTATGTACTGGGGTCATTGTTCAGTCAGCTTTTATCCATTTTCGGATTTTTCTCTACCGACACACAAAAACAGATCAAATGAGTCTGTCATAATATTCGGATTTTTTCACTAAGAAACTAATTTTGGATGACGACGTTAAACCAATGTGTTCGTCGTGCAAATTCAGAAGAAAATGCACAACATCCCTTTCAAATCAATAAACTCACAGACATGTCAGTGATTCATTTAAAACGATTTTTTTCGACAAGAAAATTCTGGAGAAAGTTGATCTGCCCTTGGAAGGCTTGGATATGCTTCGGACAAGGTAGACTGTTGTCCCTATAGTCTATATGCTAATTGCAGACACCAATATGCTGGCAAAAATGATACCAGTTTCTTACAAATCTCTTCTGAGTGGAAAGGCTTAAGTTCTCTTCTGTGAGCTGGAGTGCAAATTGCAACTTACGTTCCGTTATTTTCGTTTTTTTTTTCTTTTTTCTCTTTTTTCTCTTTCTCCCAGACATTGCATTCAAACATTTTTCAGATACTACAAGTAAAGTAAGAATTTGGATGCCATGGCTTATGTTAGTTGTCATTACAGTTGCCTGTCATGTTGCAAAATGTCAAAATAGAACGCGTCAATATCAACTCATCATGCCATCAGATCATGAAAGTATCGTTTCAGATATGGAACTGTTAGCAAATGCTACAAATGCACTAGAGCCTGCCAATTCCCGCGAGAGATATGAAAATCAATGTAAGTGGTTTCAAGAGTGATGCAATCAAAACATGTATATGACGTATCCGAGAAAATTTTATACTAAGCTAGTTTCACTGGTAAAGCCGATTATAAAAAGCCATTCTTGTTATTTGTACTAATGAATCGAAATGTTCGAGAGAAGGAATTTTCTATAGGACAAATTATCATTATTGGTCTAGTAAAAATCCTCACGTCACAAAAGGAGCCGGAATTTTAGGAAAAATTTTGTTTCAATGTCTTCTGCATGATAATGGACAACAAACTGAAGTACGTGACATACGAGGATTCATCAACATCCAAACTACCTGAATATTTTGAAGAATACTGTAGAGAGCTTCGTCGATAATCTGCCACTCGAAGAATGTTGAAACTAGACGAAGCTCCTGCACATTGTACAAAGGAAGTGAGCGCAGAACTGGAAAGACTCTTTGACGATCGGTGGGACCATGGAATTGGCCAGCGAGATCACCTAATTTCAATCCATTAGATTTCTATCTGTGGGGAATGTTCAAAGAAATAGTTCACAAAACACCCGTGCGTTCGAGAGATGAATTGTTAGAAAGGATTTCCCAAACATTTGAAGATTTGGATCCCAATGAAATCAGATCTGCCACGACGAAATCAGTCAACACCTGCATTTTGAAGTTCTTGGAAGTGAACGGCCAGCGATTCGAATATATTTTGAAATATTCCACATGATTGTTTTACTTTTTCATAATTATTCATATCAATATTTTAAACTCGCACAAATTTCTTGAGGTTCATTGGCGGTAGATTCGGATACATTTAATTGAACTTTCTACATATCCTGCTGATAATTTCATCACACTGACCAAAAATAATAAACAAATTCATAAGAACTTCATTTATATAGCTTTGTTTCATAGTTTTGAAGGTACTTGCAACTTCTGAAGTGACGAAAATGTCGAATATTATTGGAACAATGTCACAACGTTCCTGTCAAATAGTAATCATTGCCTGCTTACCAAATAGCGAATAGGAATACCATTTTGAAGGGACATTTCCACAAATAAAAGCTCATAAGTCCGAAACTTGACTAGTTAGGTATAGGTATGATATATATCAGTACTATCAATACATTTAAAAAAAAACTGAAATATCTGCTTTACTCGAAAGCTTATTATTCATTATCAGAATATTTTGATGATACTCATATGGCAGAACCCATATTATGAATTTGATGGCCAAAATGTAAATTTTATACTTCATTCTTATAATTTTTTCTTTCATTACTCTTATACATATTCTTATACTTATTTTAATGTACTACTCAATTATCCATAGGTATGTTTATTAATTCGACATTTATATATTGTATATGTTATATTATTTTACTCAATTATCCAGGTATATTTTTTATATTTTTAATTTTTTATTTTTGATAACAGTCTCTATGTTTGTGCCTATGTATATGTATATACCTATGTGTGTATGTGTGTATATATCCTTAGAATATTTGTTTTTATATCTTCTATACTGGTTTTAAACGCTAGTTTTTAACTCTTGGACCTGTCCAACACCATGTATGTGGTTTTTATGGATTAATAAAGTTCTATTCTATTCTATTCTATTCTATTCTATTCTATTCTATTCTATATATATGGATTTGTACTGAAAAAAGTATTGGAATCACCACTGCTAAAATTTATCACATTATTGTTTTTAGGTTTCTTGTTAAACTCGTAATTGACAAAACACCTGGGGTTTTAATCTGGAGATTTAACGTATACAAATTCGATGTTGAATTTCTCTCCAACGAGCGATGTCTGTATCGCTCTATGTTACTTCAAACGTTTGAAAATGTGTTCTCATGAACTCGAGGATAGAACCCCAGCTATTGTTAGGTGTTAGAGCGTTTGCTTCCCACCCAGGCGGCCCGGGTTCGATCCCCACCGCCTACCACTGAGCTAAGGTGGTTCGGAATCCACTTTTACGCAAACTATAGGTCCTGGATCTCCCATGCTCAGGCAAGCTCCGCATTCGAGTGGTTTTCTCCAAAAACCTGGATGATTCGTAAAAAAAAATTGTTAGTAGGTGAATAAGCTAATAAATAAATATTAGGCAACGTTAAGCGTCATCTCTCAATGCACTCGCTCTTACGCTGTTCAAATCAAATCTTGAATTAAATTATATTCTTTCCCGCATTCCTATTCACGCCGCATAATTCTCAACAATTCTTCAACGCGTGTTTTCCTCAAACATGACACCTCACATTATGTCACCGCTAACCTTGAGTACGAGTATCACGCCATCGCCGCCAAACACAAGGTCTAAGTATTGCTGCAACACTACACCGCAGTTGTTAAAATATTTCGAATTACCAAGATGCCAAGCTTTAGAGCCATCAGGAAACTTCGTTATATGGGACATGAGCTGATGTCAGGGGATGATACGGCATTAACGAGGACGGGATCAAGCATTCTATCAACCACCAGTACTAATTGACTCACGTAACGAACAAGGTGAGCGTGGTTTCAGCTGTCATCAGGAATTAATGAACGGGTCAGGGTTTCAGATTAAAAAATTAATGAACTTTATCCGAATGCTTATGGAGTTTCACAGTTCAAAGGGCTCCGATTTTGATAAATACGTTTTTGCAAATAGCGCCCCTGGGTAATGGGACTTCGGAAAAGCAATATGTGTTAGCAAACATTACTTCTTTTCCGCAAAAACTGTTTACTTTCTTCTTTAATTGAATTAACTTCTTTATTCGAAAAGACAATTACACAATGTCAAAATTATTTGTATATATATATATATAAGTACATATATTAATTTTTTTTGTTAAATATATTAACAACCATGAAAAAACGTCAATATAGGGTATGCAGTCGAATTCATTAAGTGTCGTCATCTCCAACACCGCTTCTCGACAATTATGAACTCTTCATCATCGTCATACCAGCCATTCCAATTATAGTACGTAATTTGTCTGGTCCCATGGGTTTTGTCAAGAAGTCTGCCAACAGAATTTGTTGGGCAATACCGATCACATATTTTGTTTGTTTGCTTCAGATCTTTGACGAAATTGTACTTCATTTCGATATGTTTGGTTCTATCATTTATTTTCCCATTGTCGAGCATTTTCAAACAGGACTGATTATCTCCGAACATGCCGATTTCTTTATTTCTTCTCTGAAAATCCAGAAGCAATAAACTTAGATATTTTGCTTGCTGATAAGCCTCTGATAATGAGATGAATTCAACTTCTGTAGATGACTACACATGTCTGCTTCTTGCAGCCATGTATTTGAACCACTGTTTGACTTCCTCTCTGATCTCTCCAGCCCAGTCAGCATCTGCGACACCACATCGACATTATCAGCCTCGCAAGATATGCCCCCAAGTTTGATTTCCTTATAGATAGTTCCATTCCAATATACGTTTGACTTCTGACCAATCATATGTATATGGGTCACTAACATGTCTTCCAAGAATCGAGGTAGCAATGCTGATGTTTGGTCTTGTGTTCACCGATAGGTATAGGAGTGCACCTATCGCACTTCGGTACATTTCGTCATTGTGGAATTTTTCTTCTTTGGAAGATCTGTTTTTTTAGTATCCAGTGTCCAAGGGAATAGTGGCACCTTGGGACTTTTCCATGTTGAATTCCTTCAGAAGTTTATTTATTTAATTTCTCTGGTTCATTGAATATATTCCATTTTCATCTCTTTTGACGTGTATACCGAGATAATTCTCGATGTATCCTAAACATGTCATTTTGAAATAGTTTTTCAGTATCTCATCAGTTTCCTCCATCATTGAGACATGTTTGCAGGCAGTGAGAATGTCATCAACAAATATCAGCAGGTAGATTAGATTTTCTTCTTTACCTTTTGTGTAGGACATTAATCATAGCCCTTATGAATTCAATACTAATAAGGACTTGATTGATTTTTGAATTCCAAAATCTGGCAGCCTGCATCAAACCATATATTGATTTATGCAGTTTACATACTGAATGTTCATTTCCTTTTTCGATGTAGCCTTCAGGTTGCTTAAGGTAGATTTCTTCATTAAGTTCTGCATTCAAAAAAGCAGTTTTGAAGTCGTAATGAAACACTGCCATTTTTTCTCTTTCAGCGATTGTAAGTAGGAGACAAAATGTCGACTATTTCACAACAGGGGCAAATACCTCATCATAATCGAATCTATATTTTCGTGAAAATCCATGAGCTACATTTCTAGCTATATATCTGCTAATGTTTCCTTGACCATCAGTTTTTAATTTGAAAGTCCACTTACTACCAATTACAGATTTCTCTGTTGGTAGCTCTAATAATGTCCATGTGTTTAAAAATTGGTTTTAAAATTGTTTTTTCCGTTAACCAGCTGTCATCCCCCTACGAACAACAGCCCTCAGAAGTCGAAATTTGTGCGAGCTAAGGATTAACGAGGTCTTACCTTTTAACGTGCGATTCCTAGCAGTTATTAGTTATTAGTAGTAGTTATTTTGATACATTGCTTGGATCCAGTCTTTTGCATCTATTCGACGGAGTGCTTTATTTCTTGTCTTCGGCTCACTTGCATCTTCTGTTTCATTCTGTTTATATTACTTCGGGTCATTTGATCATTCAGATTTTCTCAGGCTTACTGGCTTGCATTTTATCGTTTCCACATTGTTCAATAGCATCGTCTTCGTATTATTCATCTGATATTTCACTATTACTCCTTTGGTCCTTGAAGACAATTTCTCATTTATCATCATTCTTATGGAGATCATGACTAGTTTCGAGATTTTTAAGTAATGTTGATTGATGAAAACCACTGTGATGATCCTTCAAATATTTAACGTCTCTGCTTATTGAAATTCTTCCGGTATTCTGATCCAGAAGTCTATACGTTTACGAACCAGCCTCATAATCAACCAGAATTAATTTTTTCACCATCTCATTGAATTTGTGTCGTTTTTTCTTCGATCTATGTGCGAAAACTGTATAGTTTCTATACTGCCGTGTGAAGGTAAAGGGCAGTAAGTAATATTTTTGACAAAATGCAGATATTCATGTTGCAGACCTCGGCAGGCAAAGTGGGAGATTTCTTTTTTTTTTTTTGGAAAGATAATACTTATTCAATAACGTCAGTGCATGCTCTTTGATTTGAAATCGGAATAAAAATAAATAATAAATAGGTCCGACCTACCCTGTCACTGATGAGAGGCAATAAACTCGAAACAAGCAATTGGGTCTTTTTTGAAGAACGTTGCACAAATATCTGTCAGTTGTAGTTCAATGTCCGTCGTGGTATTAGCCAGGGAAGTAGTTGTTTTCTGACAGATGTTTGCCTTTATTTTCCACTTTGTGGAAACGCTTAGAGAGAAGGGTACCCCTATATTCTTTCTGTACTATTACGAATATGCATAATTGTGGCACAATAATCAAAATGCTGTTTTATAATTATATTATATATTATAATTTGTTTAGCATATGATGTAGAATCCCCACTAACTCGATACACAAAACCAATCTTTTTTCACAAACATAGTTTATGTATGGTGAAAATGACAATTTTTTATCCAGGATGATTCTCAAGTAGGTACTTCCAGTTTTTTCAATTCTACACCCTTAAATTTTAACGTGGAATTATGTTGCTCTAACAGTGTTTTTTCCTGTAATCATATACGCTGATTCATTTGGATGAACAGTCAGCTTGTTCGCTTTCATCCACTTTTCAGTATTCAATTAATACGTAATTTAACTTTTTGATGGCAACATCAACACATGTACCAGGAACATATGAAATTGTGTTATCAGGTGCATTTTACAGTCACCCGAATCAATCATAAACATATCATTGATGAGCATTTGAAGAGCAGAGACCCCAATACACTACCTTGAGGTACTCCACTGCTCACCTTAATTTTAAATGACAACTTTCTTATTTCAAATGGAACATCCTTGTATTTCAATACATGTTTTGATTTCCCAGCATATTTCAGGCTCACTTTGTATAAAAATGCCTGTATCCAGCAGCAGCAACAAATGTAGACCAGTTATGGTGAAGTATGTCACATACTTGAAAAAATTCGAAAAAAAAAGCCAAATACAAACTAACCGGTCCTCGTACGCCGAAAACATCGAGTGAAAGAAACTGAAACTTTTTCACTAGCACTGAATGGAGAATTTTCTAAAAGCCCAGTTGTCCACGTCTTAGGAAATAACATTGACCGTGGATACATCAAAATCGCTCAACTACCACCAAACTAATTAGGCAACGACACAGGAGATTATCGATCAAGGGGTGGATAAGATGTTAAACGAGGGACAAATTGAATACTCCAGCATCCACTGGAACTCATCAGTCATCATCGTCTGGAAGAGGGATGACAAGCCCCGGTTGTGCATTGACATTCAAATGGTCACTGTGAAAAACGAAAAAGATGCATATCTATTATCATTCAGTGCTAATCTGGATGAGCTCAGAGAATCCATATCTCAATACACCTTTATAATCATTGATCACAACTGTATGAATAAAGAAATATTATTATTATCTTCGTCAGGTTCTCTTCGCCCCTGCCAGCAAATCGTTCAATGCCTCGACTAACCATGTCATTGATAGTGCCTTCAGACTGTACCAGACATAAAAATTCAAAAGCAGGAAATCTGATCGGACATCTAAAGATTTTGGAGCATATCTCTCTAGAAGCCATGTCTGAACCGACAGATATCATGGCTTTCAGGTACGACGTCGAGGTGCTGTTTGAAGTGATTCACCAAGAGAACGGTGGCAATGGATGCAACAGTGTGGTACACAGATGGATCCAAGATGGAAAAAGGGGTTTGAGTGGGCGTTACAGGGTCAAATTTTAGGCTGTCAAAACCCCTTGGTAGGACCCCAACCATCTGTCAAGTAGAAGTACATGTTATAGTGATTTGTGCCCAAGAATACCTCAAAAGGGGCACCTGAATGGCAGAAAACTATTAACCATCAAATAGAAGAAAAAAATTGAGACGTGATTAGATTCGTCCAACGGTCACAAGTCAGCGCCAACTAGGAGCTAATAGAGCAAGTTTTATAACGAGTTGATCGTTCTCTACAAGGCTGGTTCATTATTTTCTTATCCCTTCAAAATTTCTGCTGAATATCGATTCTGATCTTTTTATGTCTTACACAATTCGGTTCCACGGATTTAGCGATACTACAAATTCATTTTCAGACAATTTTTTGTTTTTACTGTTTTTTGTAGGAATAAATGATGCTTGGATAAAACTTCGTTCCGTTAGTTTTTGAATTTGACGGTTTTATAATATGAACAGCTTATTGAAATTGGCGATTACTTAGTTTTTTCATTTCGGTCACTTTCGTTTCTCAATGAATTCAGATCTGTTGAAACTAGTTCTTCTGGGTTTCGCTCATGATGCTTTATTGGTTCTCATGAATACACATTAGATGCATTTTTTTCGAAATTAAATCAGTTCTATACAATTCATTTTGTTATTTTCGAGTCATAAAAAGTTGTTCTGATAATTAATTGATCCTCCATTTTATTAGTTTTACTTATTAACGATTTTCACCTTCATCTTTAATACGAAAATAATTCTGCTATTCTCTAGTCCTCGATTTTGCGCTCATATTACATTCTTGTTTTTCTCTCTATCCCAATGCGATATGCAAGTATAATTTGTACTGGAATATTCTTCAATTTTTATTTTTCTCTACTACTACTAGAATCCGCCAATTTCATCACATGAACATCTGTTTGGAGATAGTTCGAAAGAATTGGTCTTAAATACCACAGAATTGAGAAAATGAACATATTGGGAATAACAATAATTCCAGAGGGTTGAGGTTAGTTAGGCCACAGGTACGGTTTAGTTTGAAAGTGCAGGCAGGGATTTGTGGAGATCAAATCTTGATATCTATTTTCCTAATGGAATGCTCAACCATATATCTGGAATTTCTCCGATGCTTTTCTGAGTATATTCTCTATGATTTACCGCTCGTAAATTATAATAGAAATTGATTCCAACTTCCAACATAATGGGGCCCTCTCACCAAAATACCAGAGCAGAGCAAGAAGACCTGGATATAAGAATCCCTAATAGATCAGTTGGAAATAATTGTCCTTAGAAATGACCAGCAAGGTTTCCTGGTCCTACAGTACTTGATACTTTTTTGTGAGGAACTTTGAAAAACCAGATGTATAGGGCTAACAAGAATTTGATCACTTAGACGATCTTGGATGTCGGATGATACAAAGACGGAATGGTAACAGCTGAAGAAAATTTTGAACGGAGAACATCTAAAACATTCTAAAAAAATCATTAGGTTTGAGTAATTGCTTTTTATCAGAATTTTTATAGTTGGTTAAAATGTCGTGCAAAATTTGTTCTTTCCTTCATACGGCTGCACCCTTGCGAGCAACCCACCGAAGTCTTCGAAATACTTGTGCGAGCTAGGGAAAGACGAGGCCAGTACCTCTCAACGTGTAACGCTATGCACGGACAAGAATTTAAACCAAGTCTAGGTACTTTGTTCACACATTTTGTTTCTATAAAGTGTTTTATTAGTTTTTATGGTACTTTCTGATAAAAAATCATTACCACTCCAGTATTTTCTTCCTCAGCAATAAGAGTTTTTAATTACTTTACAAACTTCTTGACTTTGATGGTTTTTTATTATTAACATCACTACCTAATCACCATTATATATAAAATTTATGTCATTTTTCTGTTTGGTTAATTGAACCTATTTTGTCTCTTTTTTAATAAATTCTATCATATTTTATGATTCTATTTGCATTAAACATTTCAAATATATATATATATATATACAGTGTGAGTCTTTATAAAGTGCACAAATTGATATGAGGAAAACTATGCTGAATTTCATCGACGGAAAACGTATTGAAATAATTGAAAAAAAGAATTTGTATTTTTAAGGGAATTTGAAAAATGTTTTGCTACCGTGACCCCTGTGTGAACAAAACGTTATATCTTTTGAACTAACTGACCTATCACAATGAAACAAACTCCATAATGATTAGAAGTAATTGGGCGTCCTCGCAAAAAGAAAATTGTTGAAAAAAACCATCCCCAATTGAAAATAAACATATTTATTTAGCAAAAATCTGTTTGTTTTTCATCAATTTTTACAATAATCGTAATTTTTTTCAATAAAACGCCCACGTTATTGCTTTAAGTTATTCTTCATCGTATTATCTACCGAATGGTACAAATTTCATGTTAATAACTCAATCATAACATTGTCTATCAACTGTTCAAGAACGGCCTAACACACGCCTATGGATTACTGTTTACCAGGTAGATACCCATAGAAAATGTTACAATTGAGTTATAAACATGCAATTTTTACCTCTAGGTAGATAATGCGATGAATTATAACTTAAAGCAATAAAAAAGGTATGTAATGTAGGCATTTCATCGAAAAAAATTACGATTTTTGTAAAAATTAATGAAAAACAAACAGATTTTTGCTAAAGAAATATGTTTATTTTCAATTGGGAGTATTTTTTCCCACAATTTTCATTTTGCGAAGACGCCCAATTACTTCCAATCATTATGGAGTTTAACCTGTGGTAGAAGTCCATTGTGTCTCGAAGTGGAGTGGTATAGATTCACGATGAAGAAAAACTCAAAATCATCTCCAAAAATTGAATATAACCACCAAATTTTAGTGCTGTTAGAACGATAAATGACTATCGATCAGTTCAATGGTAGCATAGTAGTACATGTTTCGAAAACACTTTACTTTTCAGTGCCCACATAACTTCTTCGGGAAGCATGTGGTGACACTCATTTTATTTCTTTAATTATTTTCTACATAATTTTCTCTCCATAATTTTAAACTTAGCTTATATGACCTATATAGGTTCGCAACATGTACTACTATGAAACCATTGAACTGATCGATAGTCATTTATCGTTCTAACAGCACTAACATTTGGTGGTTATATTAAATATGTGGAGATGATTTTGAGTTTTTCTTCATCGTGAATTATAGAGTTTGTTTCATCGTGATATGTCAATTAGTTCAAAAGATATAGCGTTTTGTTCACACAGGGGTCACGGTAGCGAACAACAGATTTTTAAATTCCATATAAACTACAATTTTTTTTTTTCGATTTTTTCAATACCTTTTCCTTCGATAAAATTAAGCATAGTTTCCCTCATTTGAATATGTGCACTTCATGAAGACTCACACTGCATATATAAATATTATTTACAGAAAATTCACAACTGAAGTAGAAAATTCAAATGCAATACATTTTTTGGACTTTACAGTAAGTGGAATAAACAAAAATCATGATTTTTCAATTTACCACTAACCTTCCCAAAGGATATTACTATTCACTGCGATTCAACCCATTCTTTTCAACAGAGAGTTATACATAATAAAACAAATTGCAGTGATCAACAGGTACTTATAAGCCCGATTTAATTGACATTAAACTGTATACAAAAACTATTGCATATAAAACAGATGCGTTGGGAAAGTTTATCAAAAATAATAGAGACAAAACTTCCAAATTCGAGAAATCAGAAGTATATAAACTACATTTTGGAACTTGCCCTAAGGTATTCGTTGGTCAAACTGATAGAACATTCAAAAATCGCACTCGAACATCATATTCGAATCTTCTATTAGAAGAAAACCATAGTTTTGACAGAGAATTCAAAATTTTACTCATAGAAAATGAAGAAATTAAGCTAAATTACTTAAAATCATTAGAAATCAAATGGATTCGAATAGTTTTCCTTTGTGGAACTCATTTTCTTGAAATGAGGATTATTGATAATTTAATCTTATTTGCTTATGTTATTTATTATTGCAGGTAATAAGATTACAAGTACTTTTGTTCAGTTATGGGTTACCTAGAACTAACGTAATAATGATTAGTAAAGGTATTATATAAAGGTTTAGACTTGGCTCATTTGTAAATTCACTTGATAGAGCTTCTCAGACCATATCTGCTACCCTTCTTGTTGACTTCAGATTGTTTAAAACTATGCAGGATGTTGAGATCAAAATACTGCAGTCCACGTAAAGTATCTATTCAGGTATTTATTGATTTTTTATATAGGGTAATTACGGGAGAGATGGACCACTCTCCTACTTTCTAACGTGAAAGGAAGAGGGGAGGAATATAGATGTAGACGTACCTAAGCAACAACCAGTCACTGCCAAATAGTTGCGAAGGGAGTGTGTTTCATTTGAAGCTGGGAATATTTGTTCACACGTGGTGAAAAATTTTACCGCCAAAATTTGAAGTTGTGATTCTGACCAAATGTATGTATTAAAATTGGATTTTTTGATACAAATTTGAAGCTTATAATTAATTCCTCCTTATATACTCTCTGTTAATACTATTATGCTCTTGGAAATCCTGAACCGGAGTGGTCCATCTATCCCTTAAATTTGGTATAGATGGACCAAATCAGATCGGGATAGATGAACCAGTTTTAATTAACATTTTTCAGAATGCCTACAAAATACCAAAGGAAGTTGCGCTCGGACAGAGCTGCTTGGACTGAAGACGACCTCAAGAATGCAATAGCAGCTATAGATACCAAAACAATAGGGGTAAATTCCGCAGCAAAACACTTCAATGTCCCTAAGGCTACTCTATTGAGGAGGAAAAAATCAAGTGAACTGAAGAAAACGGGGTCGGGTCATTGGGTCCGTCTTCGACACTAGGAGAGGAAAATGAGGCGAAATTGGTAGCCCATATCAAAAAACTACAAAAATTTGGATTTGCCCCAACACGGACGGATGTACGATATATGGCGTTTGCTCTGGCTGAGCAACTGCAGTTGAAGCACCGTTTCAAGATAGTCACCAAATTGGCAGGATATGACTGGTTACATCTCTTTCTAAGCCGTCATCCAGATCTCAGCATAAGAGTTGCTGAAGGTGTTTCAGTAAACCGTTCCACTGCATTATGTCGAACAACTGTAAACAATTACTTCGACCTGTTAGAAACGATACTGACCACTAATCAGCTTCATAATAAACCTGGCAATATTTTCAATATTGACAAGACTGCCTTGCAAATTAACTAGCTAGGGCAAGTTATAGCAGCTAAAGGGTCTAAAGCTGTAACGTCAATTACGTCATTTCTGCCTCCCTATTGCATTTTTAAAGGAAAGAATCTGAAAGACGAATTTTCATCAGGCATGCCACCAGGTTCTGTAGTTCGCATGTCCCAGAAATCTGCCTATGTCAACACAGATTTTTTTTTCAATTGGCTAAAGGAGCATTTCATGCCTAGAAAACCATTCCGTAAAGTTCTTCTAATTCTTGATGGACACACCTCCCACTGTAATCTGTGTGAGATGCTCGAATTTGCTGACGAAAATGGTATCATCATGTTGTACCTCCCACCTCATACCACCCACTATTTACAGCATCTTGATAGGGCAGTATTCAAATCTCTTAAGTCTCATTACTACGTAGCTTGTAATAACTTCATGAGAACAAACCCTTTAAGAAAAATTGGAAGGCTTCAGTTTGGTCAACTCTCGGCAGAATCCTGGACAAAAGCAGCAGTAGCAAGCAATGCTATATCCGGTTTTCGAGCTACTGGGATAATTCCTTTTTCACCTTGTGCTATTCCAGATTATGCTTTTTTATCTGATGAAGGAAATAGAACAGACCAAATGATAGTCAATAACAAACAGAATGAGGTGAGCAACTTCATAATAAATACATAGAATCAACTTATATCATTATTATTCTTTACAGAAGACAAACTCAACTGAAGCAAATGTACCTATTCCCATTGCATCAGAAGCAGCAAACACTCATGAAGTTTTACAGGAATCTTCTAATATCAAACGAAAGACGGTAAAATTTTTTGTTCGTGAATTTTCTCTTTTTAATTTTATTCCGTTTCAGGGTCGAAATAAAATTTGCACAAAAGAAAATATTTCACCATCATCCAGATGTTCAACCAAGCTTGTTGCGGATCGTACAGTTGATCAGTCAGGATGTTCCCATTGGGAACCGATTTCTACCAATGAACACAGCTCGATCAAACCTCCTGTTCTATCACCGTTGCAAAGGGAAAATAAAGGAATATCTTCAAATCATTTTGACAAAAATAATGATGTCATAATACCAGGAAAAATGTTAGATTCTATAAGGCCAGTTCCAAAAAGCAGTGAGAATGTGGCTACTGTGAAAAAACGTGGCGGAGCACTTGCTTTAATTCTGACTTCACCTGAGCACATTTCAGGTAAAAAACAAGAAAGTAGCAAGGTCAAAAATTAATTAAAAACACTTGAAAAGAATAATAAAAAATCACAGAATAAAAAAATGTGTACAAATAAGAAACGAGTGAAAGCGAGAAGAATAAGTAGCACTTCTGAGTCAGAAGAATACGTTTCTCTAGAAGATGAAAGCGACATTGAAGATGAATGGAAAGAAGATAGTTGTGCCGGGTGTGGGGAAAATTATAATGAAACAAAAAAAAAGACGATTGGGTTCAATGTATTTCATGTACCCGCTGGCTTCATGAATCGTGCCTTAAATACACAAATATGTGTGACAGATGTGGGAAAAAAGTTGCTGCTTCTTCTTAGTATTTATTTTGTACAATAAATCTTTGTTGGTTCAGATTTTCTTCATGATTTCCTAATCTGGTTCGTCTCTCCCTGTGTGGATCAACTATCCCGATTTAATGGTTCAACTAACCCGCACATTCAGGGCGAGTTGGACCATAATAAGATTTTCAATTTGAATTTATTATGAAAAAAGTATTTATTCTATTACCATTCAGAGACAGTTATCATTATGGTTGGTTAGGAGGTTTGCAAAAAAAAATATTTTATGTCAGTAGGTCAATTATTTTTTTAATTATTGGAAAAATAAAAAACGTGGTCCATCTCTCCCGTAATTACCCTACTATTGCGTTCTAAATTTACTAAATCTTATCAAAACAAACCATATCACGACAATATATTGAACGGTAGAAATTATTCTATTTCATCCCAGTTAGAAAGTGTTCATTACATTACCTGCTCAATTACATCTCCCATTGCAGTGGACTGAGGCAATGTATATTTGCATTTCTGGGAACAACCAAATATTAGAGGCCCAATTAAACGGATACGGCTTGGTGAAATTTATACATCGCATGAATCACTAATTATTAGTTGATCAATAGAATGTCCG
The DNA here is from genome assembly GCA_958502065.1 of Chrysolina americana. Classification (NCBI taxonomy): domain Eukaryota; kingdom Metazoa; phylum Arthropoda; class Insecta; order Coleoptera; family Chrysomelidae; genus Chrysolina; species Chrysolina americana. The sequence goes on from OY293420.1 coordinate 9,852,305, forward strand.
CAAGTGACACCAAATAGGATCTACGCGCATCAATGAAGAACCATTCTATATATTATCTATTGGAAATTCAAATTACCATATTCCACACCTAGGGATATCCTTGATGTTGTTCAATTCTGGGATAAAAGGATAGGAAGATGAATGGAATAATGAAATAACAAAACTTACCAATAACTATAAGGAGGAAATAATGTTGTACTCTTCAGATGAGGAAAAAATCAAACGTACGAGTACGGTTTATACAACAAAACATCCAGAAGGGAGTAAAAACATTTTCAAGAATAACAGGACGATTGCTTTTCTCAATAAGTAGCTTCTGAATAATGATAATCTCTCGTCCCATATTTTTCAAGTTTTTCCAAAAGTTTATCGAGTAAATCGAGTTCATATTCTTCATTTTACCAATCCTTGAAGATCGCATGATCATCGCTCAAGGTGCTCATGAGCAGGGAAGTATGGTATAGAAAAAATAATAATTGAATTTTATGGAAATTGAAATGAAGTGTTCCAACATTTTCGTTGAATGTATATGACATTAATCTTCATCATCCAGTAATATCCAACATTCTACTTTGTGAGCAGGATTGTCTCAAAGTACAGAGCTACGGGTTCGGTGCAAAACACTTTTAAAAGACCCCATAACCAAGAATTTATGATAAAGAGGCAGAATTAAGTGTATGCTTGGATGTAATAGAGCATGGACAAACTAGCATAACATATATTTATAATAGGACTGAAGCAGAAAAGAAAGCCGTAAGAAATTTTTTACACAATAATAAATTGAAGCCGTCAGAACAAAAAGTTTATGAATATTAGGAAAAGCAAGATTATGAACTACGTTTGGAAGTTTGTAATTGATTTCAACGAAAAATAAGTAAATAAATTACAAATTTTCTTCCAAATTTCATAGACAGACCCCAAATCTAGTAATTTCACAAAACTATAGGTAGTGGGCACATGAAAACTAAAATTAGGTGAATTAGAATAACAAAATGGATATTCGTTCAAAACAAATATGTGCTGTGCTATTTTTAACAACAGATTTTTTTGTAGATATTTCTACCGATCAAATTCAACTTCATAGAAATACTTTTAGTCTTCAAATATGAGACAATCATCTGAACGATAACAATTATTTCCTTGGCTAATAGTACCGTGTATATTCAATTACATTTGACAGACATTTGTGCAACGTAGATTGTAATAGGCCGCGGTGGTGTGCGGGTTGAGTCCTCGCCTCATAAGCCAGAGAGCGTGAGTTCGAATCTCAGCATTGCCACCGGTCTCGTGCATGGCATCACACGTATTAAAAGGTAAGGGCTACGTCTTCCCCTAGCTCGCACAAGTCTCTGGCTTTTGAGGGTTGCACGTAGGGGTGCAACCGGTTGACAGATATAACAATTTTAACAACAAAAAAATGTCACTACCGGTTTTTGGATTAAATCCAGCTGAGAAACTTTAGGTAGTATTTCACTATAGATTGAATATCACGTTACAGAAGATATCATAACAAGGTTATGAGTGATAATTTTCCAAAAACACCCGACTGGTGTTTTGAATCTTTCTTGAAAGAACCCCCTGAATAAGGAAAACAAGCCAACTGAATATATAACTTGAATTCCTTTTCAACAGTTATACTGACTTTCAACTGATAAGGCAAAATTCTAACAAAAGACGATTTTATACAAATGTTTCAATTAGTGAGTATTCCGAATAACCGACCAGAACTCTTCATTATTTCAAACAAACAGCAGACAGAGCTCATGTTTTATTTGGCCAGGGTAGAATGCTACATTTTCAAAAATTAATTTCATTTTTGAATGCGGAGTTCATTCGGAACAATAATCACCGTGGAGCTACTTCAAACGCCTCTTGCATCCTAAAAATAGGCTCAAATTTTCTGAGAACTTGTTCAGCTTATATAAGCTCATTCTGATAATATCTCATGCGGAACACGTTTTTCAATTAATTATTTGAGATTTGTCCAAACAATTCACACATATCATAACGCTGCTTATTCTGCGTATCCCCCTAGAAATAAAAACCTATCGACGCGCCTGGTGAGTATGCAATATTTACATGGGGGAGGAAAAGCATTGTACACTTGAAGTGTTTTTTATTTTTTTTTATGGAAAGTTTCTAGTTTTGGCGGTAACGCACTAAAAGCATTGGGGCGCATTCACCATACACTGAATTTACGGTTTTGGCGAAAGCGCCAGTATTTCAATCCGCTGGTAATGGGTCCTTAATTGTGCAAGCTAAAAAAGATTTAGAATCGTCTATAGAATTTGTCATAGGTCATCGATTTGATTAACCCGTCCCCAACATAACCGCAATGGTTCTAGTGATGCTACAGAAGTACCAGAACGCATCAAGATTGATATTTGGAAAGGTGCTCAAAGTGATTCAAACTCTACATTGTATATTTCGACCAGAACTGAATCATCTTCATGATGTTGAAACATTAAGAAAAATTGCTTTTTTCTCATAAGCACCATCATGCAATAATAATAATAATAATAATCTTTATTCTGCGAATTATACATTTTCCAGTTCAGTATGACATTCAAGATTTGATGAAAAGGCGAAGTTCATCTGTTGCTAGTAAAGCACGAGATGGTACCAAATATAAAATAACAGAATATAAAGAACGTATATAAAGATAACAAATAAACTAAAGTAAATTTTATTACGCAACAAAAATTCGAAAAAAAAGTATAATATGATAAATACCAGTTACAAACAATTAAAATTTTATATTGAGTATAATAATAAAGCTAAGGACAGAGTTCAAGATGATGGAGGATTTCAGGAAATCTATGTAATTCTTTCGAAAAGTAGTGAGGATTTTATTTTTCAAAACATTCGGAGTGGCATTGTAAACAGCGGATATATTATAGGAAAAACTGCCTTCAAAACTCTTCACTTTTCTAGAGATGGAGCCCTACTCACTGCATATGCAGTAACCTCACAGTATAAGATTATATACATAGTTATGATACCACAATTCAGTTATTCTTCATGAATTATTAAATAAACAAAAGAGAATGCATTAATCAATAAAGGATTGTTTTAAATTATATTCATTGGCTGTTAGATAAGGGATGTCTGGGATTAGTGAATAGGGTGTGTATGTTTTGTTCATAGATTAAGAACAAATGCATATATTTATATTTAAAAGTAATTAATGTAACATATTTGTATGTAAGATTCTTATTTTCATTATTTTGAGATACTTAAAAAAAATTGTCTTGAGCTTTTTCATATTTTTCCCCCTCCCTTTTAATTTCGAAATGAATGAGTTGAAGGTGTTATAGTACCTTTCGATCTGATATTCAGTTTATGTACATCTGTTCGAAATATAATTTTTCTGTGAAGGTATGACGGGGTTTTTGTTTGAATTATTTTATTGCAAAGAGTGGCGCAATGTAGTTTTTCATTTAATAATCAACCACCCGGTTTCTTGGAGTTTATGACTGATCGGTTGACGTCTGCGAACAGCATAAATAAAACGGAGTCAGTAATTCTGAATTTTTTAGACCAAAGACAGTATCACAATGCGTGAAAGTGGCCAAACCAAGGAATCACAGAGCATTTTTTCTTAATTCACATTCAGCGGTGCACGTGAGTTACAAAAAAAATTGATTTTTAGATACTCTTACGAAAACATTCTGAATTATGTTCATCAACAAATCATAAGGAATGATCCATGAGTTGCATAATATATTCGATGATAAACGGACAACATAATATAATAAACACTATATTCAGTCCATCAGCCCATACAGCTCGTCTTTTTATTTTCGATAAACTATTGTAAATATCATTATAATCAATTATACCAAAGTTTAAACAATTTGTGAGACCAGCTCGACGTCCTTCGTAGTACTCAGCAAAATTCAAATCCTAAGAAGCACTTGGAAACGAAGTTAGAAAAAAGTCATTGATGTCATCAACTCCTAACAGATGGTCAGGTATTTCGGGAGTCTTTTTTGCCTATAAATATTTAGTTTTTACAGAGTACTCCAGACATTATTATCGATTTGCTTGTGAAGTTACATAATTGTTTATATGAAGTCTTGATTGTTTTTGGTTCTCCTGAATTTTCTCAATTTCCTACTCCTTTCCCTAATTAAAATCTTTATATTTCCAGTAATCTATGGTTTAGATTTCTCTTTTCCTAACATAGATGTTTTGAGAAGTGCATACCAACTGAGCAAGTCATTGAGATTTTGATTGAAAAATGCTGTTTTTTCATCGATGGTATCAAGATCGTGAATATTGTGCCATGATTTTTTTCGATACCTACTTTGAAGTCTCTATATTTGAATAATTCAATGTTATCGTTTTCATAGTTCAAATTCAAAGTTGCATATACCAGTTCATTATCAGATATATGAGGAATAAGTGCAGATCCGCTATTTACGGTTTGCAAATTTTCTGAAATAATGATGAGATTCAAGAGTGAGGAGGTTGTATTAATAACTTCCCTTGGAATTTTAGCGAAGGCGCATGACACTTCTAATGCAGTGAACCAGATATTCCAACAGCAGCCAGGAAAGTTGTTGTTTTCTGTCAGATATTTGCCTCATATCTTTCCTTGTAGGAGTATTTGAGAGATGGATATATATGTTTACATGTTCGATCCCACCCCTCTTTATTTCTTTATTCATACATTGTTCTACAGGTCAAAGCCAACTACAGAACAATATTAGTGATATAACGAAATTGCAATACAAACAGATGAAAAGATATAAGTGACATCTAAACGCAGATATGAAACAATTACAGTAAATTAATAAATAGGAGTAAATACGAATTCAACCAAAGTTAAAGATTCAAGAAATAGAGACTATCAAAACAACGTCAATATCATTCCACACGCGTTTCGCCAACAAAATTGGCATCCTCAGGAGCTCAAAAAAGCGTACTAACTAATTATATTCTTGTTCATACTACTCAGTCGAGTGTCTAATTGCAATCCTTACCTATAATATACCTGTCTACTCAAATTGTGTAACCACTTAACTAATTATTTACCTAAAGATAGAGATATATTGAAGATAGAGCAATTCTACGAACGCCAATTAATTCAGAATAAAATTAGTATTCTAGTTTACATGCTATAATCTATCTTCTCCCATTTTTTTTTTATTCAATGACGAAATTTTCAAAAATTAATGATTAAAAGGTAGGCCCTTACGCAAAAGGCCTTCAAAGTGACTACCAATTTAATTTCTATCCTCTGGCCTTTGTTTTCAATTATTTTGAAAGAGGGGAATAACATTTTACTAGTTTTATAACATTTTGGGGGTTTACGGTTTATACTACGAGTAATGTCTGATTTATATTTCCATTTTTTATCGTTTTTCTCTCTGAAGCTGAAAGACAGGTTCTGTAATTCTTTTGTTAATACTGGACTAATGCCATTCAGGTTGTTCAAAAAATTCCGACGTATTTTCCACTGTATCTTTTATTATTTTAAATAAAACATTTCCCAATTCCGTGCCTGCTCACCCTGTGTTTTTCACGCTTGCCGACCAGCACAGGTTTAAACATCGACAAGAATGCATTTCTCATGCAGGGTGGTCACATATGTATCTGAATAGGCTTTCAAGTATCTAACAGTTTGAAAAGTGCCTAGTGCTTACTATTTCCTGACTAGAATTACTTTTTGAAATTACTCAGTAATGGCGAGCATTTTATAATTAAAAGTGCTTAGTGCTCAAGATTTCAGAGCATTTTTCAAGAGAACTCGAAGCACATTTCTTCAGTGCTCGGCACAGCTCTGCTTAGCATATAAAATAAATAAAATGGTGAAAGTTACACGGATAGGAGTAAAAAAAATGGAGAAAAATTACTCCTTCCAACTCCAGATAAATTTTTCAACTCGAGAAGTGTTGAAGATATAGCAATGATTCTGCAAATATCTATTGATTCAGATTGATGAAATTAGAATACTCTTTGAATTTCGATTTACTAGACGTGAAACAAAATCATGATAAATACAAAATCAGCAGATTCACTTGCAATCTGCACTATTTACGCAACATTTCATGCAGATTCCAAAAATATATGATTTGTTCATGTTCAGATTCAAGGTTTAGCATATAAAAGTAATGCAACGTCAAAAATGTCACGAATAGAAGAGGAAAAAAATATGGAGGAAAATCACACCTTTCCTCCTCCAAATGAATTTTTCAATCAGGGAATGGTTGGAGATAGTGCAATTCTGCGAACGCCAATTGATTAAGAATCAAATTGCTATAATCTGTGAATTACAAGTCAATCGATGTGGAATAGAATTATTCGAAAATATCATGTAAAAAAACAATTTAATCAGATTCATTTGAAATTCGCACTATACAGGAATGTGAATTTGCATGCAGATTCCAAAAATATATGATTTGTGTAGGCTCAGATACAAGGTTTGACAAATAAAAGTTATACAAAGTAAAAAAATTCACGAATAGGACTGTGAAAAAATATGGAGAGAGATAACTCCTTCCCAGTCCAGATGAACTCTTCAACTCGGAAACAAGTGAAAATTCTGCGTCTGCGAACGCCAATCGATTTAGAATGATCAAATTAGTATAATCTGTGAATTTCGAGTCAATCGATACAAAAATCACGAAAAAAACAAAATCGCCAGATTCACCTGCAATCTGCACTATACAGTGTGTTCCACTTCTCATGAAAACACCCCCGTGTATATCACGTATGATGTCCCGTTTTGTGCAGTTATTTCATTTCTATTGTATCTATGTATCCTGAGACAGGTGCATAAGTAGTTATTTGAGGATCCTAAACACGAATCCGAAGGATTTTCGGGCCAATTTTGCCCCCTAATATAACTTTCCAGAAAAATGGGTGGTTCCATCGCTGTTGGCATGCAATGTATATCACGTAGGTTGATACCTTTTATGCAGTGAGTTCATTTCTAGTGTATGTATCGATCCTGGTAATTTCATGGTTCTACGTTGAAAATGAGAAGTGAAACACACTGTACAAACAAAATTTCTAGACTCACTACTTTGCGTTCAACTTGTACCACTTATCAACCGTCTAGATGTCAAGGAATTATAACAAATAAACACTTATATGATGTAGGTTATTTGCTAGTTCCAAATCATTATTAGATATCATCATTTCACTGAAACAGCTACTTTTATCCCTTGCAGTTATGGTATTATCTTTAATTAATAAAAAACCCGAATCATTTTTTTTATATATATATTTTGGCGGGAACGCACATTTCTACATGCATCAAGAGTAGGCAACAGCTCCAATTATCTCTGTACAACTCTTCCGCGTATCCAATAGGTACTTTCAGCAAATCTCCAACAGAAGACAATAACTACCCCCTAGTATACATGTTATATTCTTGGCAAACTTTTTTACGAGAACTGCTTTGGGGTGTGGTCAGAATCTCAGCAAAATTTATGTTTCGATTCAAAACAACTTATTGCCAATCATCTGTATAGATTAGCTCACCCAAAAAATACTATTGTTGAAATTAGTAGTGAAACCAGATATGCATGATATAAACTTATTAAATGTTTCTCCCAAATAGAAGGTCTTCGTCAGGAAAGTTACCAGACTCCCAAAAAACACCGGCACATTTAACACTAGTTATACAGCTCTGGATGCTTGCTCTGTTGATGGGTGAAATACGTACAAGACAAGCTAATAGATAAATTTAATAGAATAACTGGAAATGACGACAAATTCAATTGAAGCATTTTGATGTTTGACCTAATGAATCCATAAATTGAAAGTGTTTTCATTACAATTAGAGGGACCATCTGAAAAATATCTATTATTTCTACAAGAACAGTCAAAGAAAACAAGGACAAACAAAAAGGCAAAACAATGAAGGATCAAAAAACAATGCCCGAACTAACAGCGGATGAGAGAATGTTATTGCTCAGCAGTCAATTAGAAAAATAATGATACACATTGGTACATAGACTCTGGTGCTTCTAGTCATGACATTCAAAGCAGAATTTTTTGCCAATTTGGAATACTACAGTAGGCGAAGGAATTTCATCAAAAAAATCCAATCAGTTCGCATCAAAAACGTTTCATACGTTCCTGATTCGTGTTTTAATTATCTGTAAAACTGCTACAATAAAATGGATTCATTGTCATATTCGAACTTGACGTGTGTGACAAACGAAGTTATGCAAAAGTAAAAATCAAAAATGAACTGAAATTAAAATCCTCCAAATACATGTTTTAATATTAGTATTGTATCCACCTCTGACATAAACCATCAGGACATAGACATTCTGAAGCTATTAGGAAAATCGTTACCAAGGAGTATTTGCACTGTGTTAGTTGTATTGAAGGAAAATTGACTGAGAAGCTTTTTCCAAAATATACCATTCAATAATAAAAAAAAGTTCTCGATTTGGATCATACGGTTATTTCGGCCCAATGGACACTAGAAAACTAGGAGAGAAATAATATTTTCCCAGCTTCATCGACGATTCCTCTCGATTCGTTGTAATCAACTTGTTACATTCTGAAAACGAAATTTCGGAAAAATTGGAGGAGTATATCCCAGCTGTCACCAATTAATTCGAAGGGTCACCCAAAGCATCCACATTTGATGATTGTAAAGAATATCGGTCTCTCTGTAATCGCGTGAAGTTGAATGAAGAGCTACAGCTTCTGCGAACCAAGTAATAATTTGGACAATTCTAGTGAATTTTAGGCTGAAATCTGATGAGGCAACCAGTATTTTTGAAGATAATCGGGGTTGTATGAAATGGGCTATAAACGGAAAGGTGAGGTGCAGGAGTAAACATATCGATGTCAAAATGACACCTAGAGTCATCGAATTTGCGTACTATCAAAGTGAGGATATGATAGGAGGTGAATAGACAAAGCCTTCGACCAGAGAAAAATTTTGGGAATTTGAACAGTTGGAATCGGTCGGTGATTGAGTCATCGAGAGAGGTGTTGGAATTTGTCGAGTGATGATCTTTTTGATTTTTATTGTTAATGAAATATGAAAGATAATATATAAATTGTCAATTCCTTCAAACCTATTTATGATAATTACTTGTACACTGTAAATAGTCTATTAAAATGGCTGTGGTAAATAGTATGTTACATTGAAGGCCAATTGACTAATATGTGAGTTTGTATATTATCAATATTTTTTATGTGCATCATCTATTTTGACATTGGAAATATGATTTAATGAAAACCATTGACAGAACACAATTTTATTCTTAGATAGATGGATATATGGCTATCTGAAACTAATAACCATTTCGTGCTAGGAATCGCACGTTAAAAGGTGAGAACTCGTTAATCCTTAGCTCGCACAAGTTTCGAATTCTGAGGACTGCCATTCGTAAGGGGATGACAGCTGGTTAACGGAAAAAATAATTTTAACAATAACAACATTTTTTTTTTAATAAACAAAGTTCAGTAAATTCTTGATATATTCCTCCAGACCAGAAGTCTAATGATTCGGATTCAGACTATGAAGATGATAATAAAAATATTATCAAGTCACTGAATTCTATGATTCCTCAATATTATTGATGATGGGCCAATGACTTGTTGCAAGAAGAATCGAAGAGAGTTGCAATATTATAATAATACCATATGATCTAAGGTTCTATTGATACGATTCTCACTCCTCAATAATCCCATTCTGATCGCCTCGAAAAACTCCAATATAAAATTGTAATTAAAATTCGCATCGTTAATATTCTGTAATGCTCTGAAAGATATCAATCATCCATCTATCTCTTTTACATTCCTAGCAAAAACGTTGAATAGTTTTATTCTTCCCAACGCCTGCGAAGGCAATAACCTCTCTCATCTCGAACACTGTAGCATGTTCAAAGTATTTTTTAATTAAACACTAGTGACGAAACTAGTCTGGGAAAATGTCATATTGAATTTGTCTGCCAACGTTCCGCAATTGCTGTTGTTCAGGAACTTTGATGAAACACAAAAATTTAATATGCTTGAGGTAGGTTCAAACGCATTTCGAAAGTACTTTGATATAATAAGTCTTGTAGGATAAAGAATTTCACCAATCGTCTATTTCAAAGAGTACTTGAAAAAATACTATGTGCTGAATAATGCATTCAGATTATCTCTGAACAAGTAGATAGGAAAAAGTGGGGACAGGAGAACATTCTCCTTGGATACTTGTAGTTTGAAGTTGTAATAAAACACTTCTGATTCGTTGATTATAATACCATCAAAAAATATAATGTCGGTACAATGTACAACCTTTTTTTTGTCTGATGATAACTGGCTTTACTGAAAGTCTTGACAAATGAGATTTTTGAATATCTTCGATGTTTGTTTCTTTGAGATATTTTTGAACTTGGAAGAATTATTTTCTACTGATGAATAATGAACTGTAGTGGTGTGGTATAGAAGCAAATGGAAGATTACTGTGAAGAAGGCTTGCTACTTGACTGAGGGTTTTTGGAAGATACTCTGTGGTACAACATTTGTGTGAAAGGTGATTTGTAGCAGACATTTTTCTAAAAAATATTTATATATGGTGTCCGGTAAACCTTGTACAATATTGAAACTGGTGATAGACAATGTCATGACTTTTCAGAATATCAGAATTCCACCTCAGTAAAAATCTCACCGTTTTAGAGATAATGGGCATTTTCTAAATTTTGGGAAATCGCTACCCCACCTTGGATTTTTGAGTGCCATGTTCACAAATCGAGACTAATTCAAATATCCTTGCTGCTGAAGAATACTGATAAGTGATGATTTCAGACCTGCAGAAGAGTTTTTCAGAAAGTGATATCATATTTCAAGAAATGCGGTTAAAATGCCAGATTTGAGTTTCACCAATTTTTTTAACAAAATTTTGACATTATTTTCTGAACAAAGCATAACCATGTGGAGTTGGACATTCATTACAGAATAATGCACATTTTGTCCAGACTTTACCATGGTGTAAAACTTGTGATAATAATTGTTTTATCCTATCAAGACCCAATGATGAAATAATCTTGAGAACAGTTGCTTAGAATCATTCAATGAAATGTAAAAATGTAAATATTAAATCAACGTTCTTGTGAATCAACATACACTAATAAACCACAATAACGATTATTCATCATTGCACTGAAAATATTACCATAAATGTTGGAACTGTTTCCCATTCACCCGTATGCAGAGACGACATCTTTTCAAGGAGGACCTTTTCAATTGAGGTATAGCCCCCGAATCAGCGAAACTCTGAATACGTCAGTTATAGTTGTGGCGTGAACTAGTTCTTTCAAATAGCCTCAATAGAAAAAATCTGGGAGGCCACAGTATTTGACCAAGGCGTCCTATCCATCGCCGTGGGTACATTTGATACTGTTAGGCTGACCAAATCTTACAGTGAAACGAGTTGTTCAAAATATCTCACTATTTGATCAGGTATCAAATTCCTTGAGGTCATCGATCCACACCGAAGGTAACGCTTCAACTGCACAGATTACTGCTTGATACTTCTGTCGAAATGCAAATTATCCACGCAACCAGCGATCTCATTCTCTGACCCTCTTTGCTCATATATCCATTGAATTGAAACACGAATCAACTGATGTGGAGAATATTCGCGTGTACAAGATAAACATCTCACAACCTCCATTCAGGCATGTTATCGACCTGTAATTTTTGGATCTGACAAATCTACGTTCTTGGGGATGAGCACGGTTCGCCCCTCGACAAACTAATCCGAAATCTGTTGCTCTCCATCTAGCCATGAGTTGAAAACTCTTGTCAGGTAGTGGTACTCGGAATCTTTTTCCGCTAATAGTTATCCAACCCCACAGAACCTGGAACAACAAAGTTCTTCGATAGAAGACAACTGCTTCCTACTACCACTGAGTGAAACTGTTATATTCTTGGCAAACTCTTCTACGAGGACTGCTTTGGGGTGCGATATAAAACTTATAGATACATTTTTTTTTTCGATTTAAAACAAGTTATTGCCAATCACCTGTACAGGTTAGCACACCTAAATGAATCGAAAAATACTGTCGCTCTCTGACATGGATGGAGTTCTGGTCAAGTTATATCCTATATTGTACAAGTTGAAAGTTATATTTCAATCATTTTGATTCATGCTGCTATTGTTGAATGTATTAGGGATACCAGGTATCCATGGTTGACGTCTATAGAACTTATTAAATATTTCGCCCAAATTGCAAGTTTACGTCATGTGACTTAGCAAACTACCAAAAATACAACATACTGATTACAGCTCTGGATGCTAGTCTTCATGATGGGCTAACGGTAGAATATGTAGAAAGCGAGCTAGTAGATAAATATAATAGAAAAACTGGAAATGATAAGAAATGCAATCGAACCTTTTTGGTGGTCGATCTAATTAATTCACAAATTTAGAGTTTTTATTACAATTAGACAAGTCATCTGAAAAAGTCCTGTTATTTCTACAAGAATAGTCAAAGAGAACAAGGACAAACAAAAAGGCAGAACAATGAAGGGCCCAAAAAACAATTCCAGAACTAACAGCGGATGAGAGAATGTTATTGCTCAGCAATCAATTAGAAAAATAATTTGGTACATAGACTGTGGTGCTTCTATGCATATGACATCTAATGCAGAATTTTTTGCCAATTTGGAACACTACAGTGATTCAGTTATAGTCGCCAACGGACAGCGAATGAAATGTAGTGGTAGAGAAAAAGGAATTTCATCGAAAAAATCCAATCAGTACGCATCAAAGACATTTTATTCGTTTTTGATTCGTGTTTCAATTATCTGTAAAACGGCTGCAATTAAATGGATTCATTGTCATATTCGAAACTGACATGTATGACAAATGAAGTTATGCAGAAGTAAAATTCAAATATGAACTGAAATTAAAATCCTCGAAATACATGTTTTAATATCCACCACTATCATATACAATTAGGACATAGAAATTCTGAAGATATTAGGAAAATTGTTACTAAGGAGAAGGACTAATGTGTCAGTTGTGAAGAAAAATTGACTGATAACCTTTTTCCAAAACAAACCAGAAAACAATCGAAGAAAAGTCTCGATTTCGATTCTACACATATTTCTGCACAATGAAAACAGAAAAATCATTAGAGAGACAATATTTTTCCAGCTTTATCGACGATTACTCTCGATTCATCGTAATTTACTTGTTACATTTTGAAAACGAAATTTCGGAAAAATTGGAGGACTATATCCCAGCTGGCAATTAATTCGAAGGGCCACCCTAAGCATTCAGATTTGATGATAGTAAAGAATATTCATCGCAAAAAGTGAAATGTCTATTGAGAAAATATGGTACAGAATAGACAAGCAACCAGACTTTATTCACCAGAACAAAATGGAGCAGCTGATTGTAAAAATCGCGTTCTAGCTGAGTTAGCAAGATGTATGTTGATTGGTGCAAAGCTTCCAAATGAATATTGTAGTGAAGCTATCAAATTACTACTAATTATTGAAAAATCATCTCCCGAGCAAATCTATGGACAGGACTCTGTTGAAATTTGGAACGGAGACAAGCCAAGATTAAATCTCGTAAGAACATATATGGGTGCAAAGCCTATGAGGCACAAATGGGATCCACGAGCAGAAGGGGGTAGGTTATGCAGATAATCCCAGTGGATGCAGAATTCTGGACCAAACTACAAACACTATATCGATCAGTTGAACAGTTGCATTTTTCGAAGATCAACATCGAGTTTCAACGAGTTTCGAAAGAAATTCGACCACGATGTCGCCAAAAAAATTATAAAATATCTGAAAAAAGAGTTATTTCAAATTGAAAATAAGATTTCAACACGACTTTGAATGCACAAATCCAAAGTAGGTTAGTGGTTTTGTGTCGTTTCTTAAAGCAAATCCGATTTACTGAAGTAGCAAAAAACAAATATCGGTCTCTCTTTCATTGCCTGTAGTTGAATGAGCCAAGGAATAATTTGTGAATTTTAGGCTGGATGTTTTTGAAGAAAATCACGGTTGTATGCTATAGAAGAAAAGGTTAGTTGCATCGATGTCAAAGTCACACTTGGAATCATCGAATTTGCATACAGTCAAAGTGAGGATATGATTCGTGATAAATTGACGAAGCCATTTATATAAGGAAAATTTTGGAAATTTAAACAGTTGGAATTGTGTAGATTATTGACTCTTCGAGGAAAGTGTTGAAATTCGTCAAATGTACATCACTTTGATGAAGAAACCATTGAAACAACACAATTTTATTCTTAGGCAGAAGAAAATGTCGCTATATGTGAAACTAGAAAATATTAATTGAAAAATTTCAGTGAATTATTAGAGAAATCCCTCCAGACCTAGAGTCTAACCATGCAGATTCAGACTATGGAGGTGATACTTTAATGGAATTTTGAAAATGATGTCAAATTATTGAATCTTATGATTCCTCAATATTATTGAAAGGATAGGCCAACGAGTCATTGTGAGAAGAATCGAAGAGCGTTCCAGTATTATAATAATACCTTATGATCAAAGGTTCTATTGATACGATTCTCAACCCTTCAATAATCCCAGTTTGATGGCCTCGAAAAACTCCAATATAAAATTGTAATGAAAACTTTGCATCGTTAATATTCTGTAATGCTCTGAAAGATATCGATCATCCATCTATCTCTGTTACATTCCTAGCAAAAACGTTGAATAGTTTTAATCTTCCCAACGCCTGCGAAGGCAATAACCTCTCTCATCTCGAACACTGTAGCATGTTCAAAGTATTTTTTAATTAAACACTAGTGACGAAACTAGAAGGGAAAATGTCATATTGAATTTGTCTGCCAACCTGCCGCAATTGCTGTTGTTCAGGAACTTTGATGAAACACAAAAATTTAATATGCTTGAGGTAGGTTCAAACGCATTTCGAAAGTAGTTTCATATAATAAGTCTTGTAGGATAAAGAATTTCACTAATCGTCTATTCAAACTAGTACTTAAAAGAAAAACTATACGCTGAATAACGCATTCAGATTATCTCTGAACGAGTAGTCAAGGAAAAGTGGGGAAAGGAGAACATTCTTCTTGGATACTTGCAGTTTGAAGTTGTAATAAAATACCTTCCGATTTAATGATTATAATACCATAGAAGTTATATAATGTCGGTAGAATATTTACCCTTTTTTTTCTGATGATAACTAACTTCATTGAAAGTCTTGACAGATGAGATTTTTTAATATCTTTGATGTTTGTTACTTTGAGAAGTTTTTGAACTAAGAAGCAAATGAAATATTCCTGCAAAAAAGGCTTGCTACCTGACTGAGGGTTTTCGGAAGAGACTCTATGGTACAATATATGTTTGAAAGGTAATCTGTAGCAGAAATTTTTCTGAAAAATATTCATATAGAGATGGCAATGTAAACTATTTGAGATCAAATGCAGTACAGAAACGTCAATTGCGTAAAAATGATAAGTTTCCTCGAGGAACGTCTGTAAACATAAGTTTGCATATATATTTCAAAAATTATTCGAATAGTTACCTACTTAAATAAAAGGTGGCACGAGCGAACATTCGTGTATGTTAGCGCGACATATTCATATCTCGTCCACACCAGAGCAAATATGTTCAAGTTCGGAGTTGATCCATCTATTTTGTGCGAGCAGTGCAAGCGCGGTAAATATGGCTGGCCATGTGAAATTATTGTTAGCTAGTGCTGCTTCCGTTGTATTGAATTTATCAAAAGAGAAAGAACAAAGGAAGAAACCGGCATATTTATAGTGGCAGTAGTCTATTGAGAGATTTAACAGTGGAACAGGATTACGGAATGTTCCAGAATTTTTGCCGAATGTCCCCTGAAGATTTTAAAACTTTGCTAGAAATGGTGGAACCAAAAATAATGAAAAATGATACAAACTACAGGAGAACACTTTAAATCCCGTCCACACTGAACGAGCACGAACACGTATTTTCTTTGATATACCGCCTTCTTCTCAATCTTTTTTGAACGCGAACAAGCAAACGTTCGCTCGCTCGCTAGCCCGTACTCACCAGAAGATTATTGATGCAGAATGCTCGCTCGCTCTTGTTCGCTCGTGCTCGCTTTTTTGGTGAATACGCACCTTTTTACGTTATGAATATCATTGAAATAGTTCTAACATCTCACAAAAAGTAGATCAGAACAGAAACACTGCACATGAAGATTTCTATAAAAAAATCAGTAATAATAATAATGATAATAATATTCTTTATTATTCAGACATAGACAATAGACATAGACAATAACAATTGTATAGGATTCGTCTCAAAATCGTACCAGAATAACAAAGTCACTACTTAGATGGAGACAAATTATGTCAATCGAGTATATATTTTATAATTTGTTTACGCGCCTTGACTTCTGAAATATATCGTGCCTCTAATAGATGAGTCCACTGTACTCATTCAAGAAGATCGTTACTGAAAGCAGATAACACGAAGGAATATCAGGAACGAGTTTTTTAAGTCCAGTTGTCGCAGCTCTTCTTCAGAGTCCATTTCATTACTCCGGAGGAGTAGAGTAGGATCGCAACAGAAATCATGTTGGTTGCAGCAACTTTGTCTTTCCTCGACAGTTCTAATGACCAGATCTATTATAGTTTTTGCTGACACTTGTCGCAGAGAGAGTTCTTGAATGTGGTTACCTCTTGGGAACAGCGATGCTTCCGTATACGAGTTGAACATTATCACCGTATCCATTGAATCGTCCTCTTTTGTCGAACCTGAATTTGATTCCGATCGCATGCGTGTTTTCTTCCTCCATCGTCGGGGACTGATATAGATCATTTTCACCCAAGGCATATAGTTTGAGGTCATTTGTATAAAATGAATGGATGACCTCATGCCTCCGGTTGCTGGTGGTGCTTCAGTTGTATCCTGAAGTTTACCTGAGTGCAACGAAAAATGGCAATAGAAAGATTCAGATAGGAGAGAGCCGAGGGAGTTTCACTGAAACACGCCCCTTTCCACTCTGGATTCTGACTTGACCAGATCTTAAAGTGAAGCGAGTCCTCCAGAGTGGTATCAGTTGTTCAATATATCTCACTATTTGATCAAATTCCTCGAGGTATTCGATCCACACCAATGGATACGCTTGAACTGCACGGAATCCTGCTTGATAAATCTGTCGATGAGCAGGTTTTCCATGTAGTCAGCGATCTCATTCTCTGACCTTCTTGCTCATATATGCGTAAAAACACCGAATCAACTGCCCCCTCCTACCGTTGAGTATATCTGTTATATTCTTGGAAAACTTTTCTACGACAACGACTTTGGGGTGTGATCTAAATAACATAGCTCAGTTATGTTTCGATTCAAAACATGTTATTGCCAATCATCTGTACAGGTTAGCTCACCCAAATGAAACGAAAAATACTGTAGCTGTCTGACGTAGATGAAGATCTTCATACATGTGATCAAGTTATATTTCAATCATTTCAATTTGTGATGCTATTGTGAAATTAGTAGGGAAACCAGGTAACCATGGTTGATGTTTATAGAACATATTGAATGTTTCACCCAAATTGCAGGTTTACGTCATGAAACTTACCAAACTACCAAAAATACAACATACTAATTACAGCTCTGGATGCTAGTCTTCATGATGGGTTAAAGGTAGAATATGTTGAAAGCAAGCTGGTAGATAAATATAATAGAAAAAGAAAAACTGGAAATAATAAGAAATTCAATCAAGCCATTTTGGTAGTCGATCTAATTAATCCACAAATTTAGAGTTTCCATTACAATTAGAGGTGTCATCTAAAAAAGTCCTGTTATTTCTACAAGAACAGTCAAAGAGAACAAGGACAAACAAAAAGGCAAAACAATGAAGGGCCCAAAAAACAATGCCAGAACTAACAGCGGATGACAGAATGTTATTGCTCAGCAGTCAATTAGAAAAATAATGATACAAATTGGTACATAGACTGTGATGCTTCTATACATATAACATCCAATGCAGAATTTTTCGCTAATTTGGAACACTACAGTGATTCAGTTATAGTCGCCAACGGACAGCGAATGAAATGTAGTTAGGTAGTGGTAGAGGCGAAGGAATGTCATCAAAAAAATCCAATCAGTTCGTATCAAAGACATATTATACGTTGCTGATTCGTGTTTTAATTATCTGTAAAACGGCTGCAATAAAATGGATTCATTGTCATATTCGAACCTCCCATGTGTGTCAAATGAAGTTTATGTAAAAGCAAAACTCAAAAATGAACTGAAATTAGAATCTTCGAGATACATGTTTTAACATCAGTATTGTATCCACCTCTATCTTAAACGATTACAACAATGAAATTCTGAAAATGTTAAGTAAATCGTAAGCAAGAAGAAGGACTAAAGGAGTATTTGCAATGTGTCAGTTGTATTGAAGGAAAATTGACTGAGGAGCTTTTTCCGAAACATACCAGTAGGCAATCAAAAAAAGGTATCGATATCTCGATATGGTTCATACGGATATTTCGGCCCAATGGAAACTGGAAAACTAGTAGAGAAACGATACTTTCTCAGCTTCATCGATATTAAGATTTTCCATAACAATGATTCCAGCGACTGTGAATCAAGAGATATCTATGAAGTATCTTCTTTGATTAGTGTATGCATGAAAATAAACTATCCAAATAATCACTATTCTTTCACAATGCATGAAAGAATCAGACCAAACCAGCCATACATGCTGTTCATAACTGGAAATTTCAATTTTCTGTTCTGAAAGTAGTTATCGAAACCAAAACCACGATAAACTGATTTGGAATTTAATACAGAATTGAATTATACTCGTATAATGACACGGAAAAACAACAATAATAATTTAACTGCAGTTGTAACATCACATCATAAATCGGTTATTCACCTTGATGATGATAATATAATAATGATAATATTTATGTACCAATATAGAAGTACAGCAGTGTAGTGAGGTTCATAAACCATAGAGTAAACAAACGTGATTCTCATAAAACTGAGTGTTAATACTGGGTGGGTGGTAGAGATTCAGTTGTTTCATCTTTATGCTCTACAGTATAAATGAAAATTAATCAATTCTTGCCCATTGTACGAGTTGGTAATATATGTAGGTATAAACCATAAGTAGTTATATTTATTTGACTATTAAACACCTCCTAAAAACTTCTTTCCAGTGAAATGTGTCGCCTTATATACTCAACTGGAGCAGAATAGATTCTTCAGGATTTTTCTGTTTCCAAAATGATCAGTACGAAAAAAAACATCAAAAAAATACTCTAAGAATGAGAAAATGTTTACTGCGATTGATCGGTTTATTTATTATGCAAATGAATTACGTTTTATGATTGGCACCCAACAGCGGCGTAGCTAAGGGATTTTTTTCAATCTCGTAACATTATTAAAAACACAGATGAGTAACACTAAACGTAACATGGAACATGGAATTTTGAACAATGAGTTTTATTCTCTAGACAGTTTTGAATGTCCGATATATTCCTTTAAGGAATAAAAGCAGTGTGAAGAGTAAGTGATTCAACTCATTTTTGATTAAGTGCGTACTTGATGATTCCAATCAGGCCGGTAATAAGTATATTGTATGATTTCAATCAGACCGGTATTCTATTGTAATGATAGTAATTCAATGAATTTTTCCTGGACTTGCTCTGGCGAAACTGGTTTGATGTTAAGTCATCTGCTTGTCTAGTACCATAACTTTGTATATCAGATTGCTAAGTGAGAATCGAAGACGTTTTATGAATCTCTATCAAAACTTGAAAAATAACAAATATAGGTTGGCAGTGTTCCAGATAGCTTACACCGCATATAATCCTGACACCTTTTTTTACGGAAAATTAAGAGGGATTCGGACGAACCACCCCAAAAGTACCGTAACTGATATCAAAGTGAAATAACGAAAAATAGATTGTTTTGAGTGCATTTAAATTAGTTACAGTTTCAAGTTTTCTTAGGACAAACAGCGCACTACTTAGTTTACTCTTCAATTTTGTGATGTGAGTATTCCAAGATAGACTGCTGTCTAGAGTTATTCTCAGTTAATTTGCACCATGAGTTTCTGAGCCATCAGTACTAGATAAACGATAAAGAGACTGCGATTTATCATTGTCAAGTTTGAGTTTGTTGGCTGCGAACCAATTTTTTGATTTATTAGCTAATTCTTCGTGAGTACTATACAGCTCTGTTCTCAGTTTTTCAGAATAAATGAAGGTCGTATCATATGGAAATAGAAGAGTTTTCTCAAGAACCATATGGTTGCTCAAGTTATTGGTGTATATTTTGAACAACAATGGTCCTAACATTGACACCTGAGGAATGTCATGCTCAATATGTTTGAAATTGGATGAGGAATTTCCAATATTCATAGCTTGAATATTAAGTGGTACTCCCCTAACCCCATAGTAATTTAATTTTGTAATATGTCATGTACGCAATCGAATCCCTTTGAAAGATCGCAAAGGGTGATGGCAGCTTGCATCCCATCTTCCAAGGTTGATTTGGTCGAAAACCAAATTGAGTATTACTGAAAAAAATATTCCTCAGTCGTTCATTTGGAATTTTTTCTGTGATCTTCGCAAAAATGGGAAATTTCTGTTGCATTTTTTAAACAATTTTGGAACATTTGAAGTAATCTGGAAAAACTCCAGTTGTAAAGATTGCGTTTATTGGATTAGTAAGTGGAACCAAAATGGTATACCTTTATGGCCCTATGCTCCGTAGGATATTGAATCTACTCATTTCCCATCCTCAGGCAAATACAGTCCAATAATCAACGTGAATTGAGCTTGGTTGGGAAAATACTTATATATAAATTATTATAAACATTGGACTTGATCCCAATGAAAACTCGAAATCATTACTATCGATTGTTGATATTAGGAAGCGAATATTCCGGAAGTTTTCATATTCTCATACCATTTCCGCTGGGGCAATAATTTCCTCGAAAGCTACTACTCACAACTCAGAATATTGAGGGTTAGAATAACACAAACAGAATTTGAGAAGTTTCAATCTAAATTAGTGCTGCTCAGGCAGTACATGAAAACAATCCGAAAATCTCAATCCAAAAATCTCAGTCCGACGAGAAATGAACTCGAGCATTCAGCTCCATGTGAAGAAGGATTTCAAGAGAATCAATACTTGGAAATGAAAAGATAAAAATCGAGAAGCTCCTAGTCAGATAGAAATCGAAATCCAGCCTGTGTGGAGAAAATACGGTCCAAATAGAAGATAATGGCAACACGATTCCTTTCGCTCTTTGAAATTGATAATGCTAAGCTAACAGAAAAACGAATCGATAAGACCAGGATTTACAAATGATGGAGTGGGATATCAACCGTTCTATATTTTTCATTTCGTGCTTACACACTTGATCATCACGGAGAAAAATATGATATAAAAACACGGACGAAACAATCATTTCAACCATTCGCTTCAATTGCACGTTTCAGATAGCTTGGAATTCGTCAAGAATTTCAATAATTTTTTTTTGTTTCGTTCGGTAGTTGTGAAATCCGACAAATATGAATTCTGAATGACTCAAATGAACTATTCACTTGAATAAAGGCTTCAACTGCAGTATAGAAATCTATTTTTTTTAAGAGACATGCTGGAATTTCTGCGAATGCATTTCTCATCAAACGTTAGCATTCCGTCAGAATTCCTCATATTACGGTATACAATGGAGAAAGGTTCAAAGTGGAAGAAGGTATCAGTGATTTTTCCAATGCACAACAGTCCTTTGTTTCCCAGTCGATGTCGCTGTTGGCACCAGTGGGCTGATGGATTGAAATATAAATGATCCGTATATTCTCAAAATTCTTGATACTATTGAATATACGAGACGATTCGGACTTTTGCCATCCATGTGGTCAAACATCTCGATCAACTATATCCTCATTACTCAAAAATAGGAGACACAGAATGTATTTCTCCAAATAACCATACATATTGAAATTCGAAAATTGTATTTGAGGTGTACAACAAGGATCTATTTTGGATCCAATACTGTTCATTTTGTATGTCCACAATATAGATTATGTAAATGCTGTTATAATTGCACGGCCAACGTTGATGCCTTCCTTTTGATTATTTCTAGGTCAAATGCCAAAACTTTAAAAAATTCAATATATCACTACATTTTTCCAATTTAGATAAAACAGCAATAATGAGCATCCGTTATCGACGGAATAAAATCGAAAGCATTCGTTTCACAGTCGATAATATGAAACTTTCAAAGACTTACGTAAGTGCTGAATGAATCTTCTTCGAAAGATTGATTATTAATAACTGATTCTGGTCTGGGCATAGTACAATTACAGCATTAACCAAAGTATTGGACGATGTATTTCAGACAACCGATGAAGGCCATACGGCATTACTGATCACGTAAGACCATAGTGAAGATTTGGGTACACTGGGACATAATCTATAATTGACTAAACTATATTATTCCTGTTTTTCCATCAAAACCATCTTTAATTGAAAGTTCCAATAGGTTTCAGTATGTTGTCTTAGCGGGCGCCAATTCTAGCACAATGAAATCGCCTAGAGGAGTTCCCCAGGGCTCAATACTAGGCCCGCTCCTCTTTTAACTTCACACAATGGAGCTGAAAGATATCTCTGCTGATTGTTATCTACATCAATTGGCTGATGATACTCCTGTGTATCAAGTTTCAGAAAAGATGATGACGATATAGTCGTTATAAAACTTAATGATACCCTTCAGTATTCGAACAAGCACGGTTTGAAATAAATCTCAATAAATCAATAAAAAATTTGGGATCATTGACAACGATTTAGGGTTTAAAACACATTTTCAATTTTTTATATTGTTTTTGCAAATTACCCATGTTTTCGGAGAAAACTCTTCGAAAGCATAGCTTGTGCGAGCAAGGGAGATTCCGAACCACTTTAGCTCAGTGGCAGATGGTGCATGTCCATAATTAAGAAAATTTCCATGAAAATGAGACAAATTGGAATTTTCCAAAAGTGAATTTTTTCGAGAAACTGAATTATTGTAGGAATGTTACGTAACATATTGGTACAAAGTTTATTATAAGAGTATTGGAATAAAATTTGTGAGGGATCGATTGTGTATATCCGACAATCTTAAAATCAATTTTGACACATGTCATGTGATCACCAAATTGAAGAAAATAACTATGAAGTAGCAAAAAGAGGGGTAAGATGGCAAAATATTAAAGCAGTCATTTGAAAATGAATTTTTTTTATATACTCATTCAAAAATAAATATGAGAAAATTTATTTTTTAGATTGTTTTCTGATCTCTTTACAATTTTTTTCTCCTTAACAGCGTGACTAAAGTGAACATTAGTATTATGGTGCAAACAACAGGAATCTCTCATCTTCTCCACCTTAGACAGAACTTTATTGAAAAGAATTAATTTTGCCTGGGTCCTCACTGTTACAATACTTCGAATCTCACAGTTATATCAGAATTCCATGACTATTGTAATAATATGGCAATCCAAGAACATTGTTTTTTTTTCTAAATATAATCAAGGTCATCGTACATAACATAAAGATGGAAACTGAAACTCCTTGATTTCACTCATTATTTTCAAGTTCACGCACGACAATCATCAAAACTTGATTATAATCAGGACAATACGAGATTTTGGGATATCATCACAATAGTGGTGGAATTCTGATATAACTAAACCAATGCAACAGCGAGGGACCTGGCCAAATAATTTATTACTTAATTTGACGCAAATACAAATATTTTAGTAAAGTCCAAACTATCCGGAAGAAAAAACATATATTTGCCAAGAGACCAGAAAATATTCTTAACAAATTGACATTTCCAATTTTCTCAAAGTGTCACTTGAAACTCTTTACATGAATAATTAAATACCAAGTAACCTTTTTAAATGACATTTTTCGATATTTTGCAATCGTAGCCTTCGTTTGCCTCTTCATATTCATTTTTTAACCGATGATCACGTAAAATTTATTTTCAGGTTTTTAGAGATGCACAGATTAACCTGTTTTTTTTTAATTTTTTCCCAAATGTTACTTTATGACGAGCACAGGTAAGTTTTTAATAAAATTCTCCATCACTATAACACTCCGAATAAAAAGCAGTTTCATGTATTATCTGTTAGACTGAGAGTGACCCCCAGTTCATCTCGACATATTGGGAGAAAAGTTCTCAATGAACTTCCTATCCATAAAAAGAGATTGCTTGAATATGTAGGGTGGGTATATTGATATATTGTCTTATTGAAAAAAGTATTATTATTATAAGTAAGTGCATGAGTCATCATCGATGAGATCAATTGCCCTTTATTTTAATTTTTTTGAGGAACGATGTAGACAATCTCGATAAGGTCTCGACACAATTACAATAATTTATGAATTTATGTAAAGAGCAACAAATTTAAAATTATCAGAAAAGTTAGTCACCAACAATAATAATAAAGATGATAATATTTTTTTTTATTAGCCATAAAACAATATCAATTGTAGAGGACTCGTCAGTTTTGTCAGTTTATCTATATAACATAGAAACATACTGTAATTATCGAATGAATGAAAACAAAATAATACTAAAATAATATGAGAACAATAGCGATAAAATGTAATTTTATAGATACTTACTAAAACTGAGCGATATTTAAAATCAAAAATTCGTTCAAAGAATACAAACAAAGTTCCAATAGAAAATTCTTCGGTCTTCTTTTGAAAATATTAATATTGGCTGTTTCTTTCACAACACTGGGCAATTTATTGAATAGTTTCGGACCCAAATAGTTTGGAGTATTATTCATGTATGCCCATTTTTCATTTTGTACTTAACTTTGAATGGAGAAGACTCCACCTCTATAAAATGCTATTGATAAAAAATGTTCGTTGTTGAACAGAAGATGAAAATATTCAGTTGAAAATTCAAAAATTTTGGAATCTTTCTTTTCTCTGCAGTACCTGTTGTTTTTAGTTAAAAAATAAACACATATAACCATCCAAGAAAAATAGAGCTTAGCACATATTACTGATTTTTCATTCAGAAAGTATCGAAAGTATTTCATAACCTCTGATATTCCAATCGTTTCCAAATATTTTTGAAAAATATTCACACAATATTTACGAAATATCCTTATTCAAATTTAGAAGAAGAAAAATTCATAATTTGAATGTTTCAAATGATTCCGAACAACTCATGTAAATACAGTTCTGGATGAAGCAACCCCCAATAATTTTTTTCAATTTTTCATCGGCAATAAAAAAATTTCGATGAAAACTGCTGTAATTCGGAGATACATCAACAGGCACTGTAAATTAAAAAACAAATTCAAATGAATCCATCAACGACTAATAAGACCACTGTTGCTCAAACTGCAACAAGCTGTATATTAACTGAGAAGTAAATCGAATGTTTCAACTATTTCAAGTCCTTGAGAACAGCGATGAGTTGAAATATTCAGTTGCTCAACAAAATGAAAAAACGACAAATTAACCAAAGACAAAAAACTAAAGATTATTTACAAAACATTAAACCATCAAAAATTTACTATTCATCAAGTAATTTCCATTTTTTTGCATTCAGCAACATAAAAACAATAGGTATAAACAATAACATCTCAAAAATGTAAAGTTCCTGAAATTAAAAGCAAAATGTGTAACTCAGGAAAATAAGTTTATCAGTTGCCACAAAAATTTATAATTTGAATGATATGCAGAAGATTTGTAAAAATTTCAGAGCTGTACAATGTTTATCTTTTTTTATTTCATTCACAAAATTGAAGAAACTAGACTATTCGCGGTCAAAGGCACAAATTTTCAAAATCTTAAATGAAATCTAAACAACCAGTGAACTAAATCCAAAACAATATACACATTCATTCACGATATTAAAAAAAATCAAGACATCCGCAGTATAAAAATGTTAAAGTCAATTCTAGTCGAAAATCGAATTGTTTACCTGGCAGCATGGCAACAAAGAGAAAGGCAACCACCACAAACGGCACCATTCGTTCGTTCCTAACCATCCTAGCACGAATTAATGATCATGGCTTTCTTGAAGAACCTCCAGACTTGGCCGTCATGCCCCAGGAGGTGTTAGGACCGATCTCCGCGTAACGTTATCAAAACACCCCTACGACACGGCCAGTGTTCTTACACTACTAGCTCAGCATTGCAGGAACGAGTCGCGATGCTGTTCTGGCCATTTTACGGGAGCACGATTCTGGCTACTGCTATTGCTCCTGCTCAGCCTCACTCATCTGGATGCAGAGTCGGTTCAAGATCGATAGGGCCACGAATGCGCGCGCCACAGAGGTATTCTTCTCCCGGGTTCTTCTGCTTTCACAGAGGCGTGCTTTGTCAACAGCCGCACGAGGTATTGGCCAAAATGACTTTTATGGCGGGTACAACCCATCCACATGGTCGCAATGTTCTGATGTTCGTGAACTAGCAGTCGTGCACAAAATATAGTTCTGAGAAGTTCTTAACAGTATCTTCGCATTTCTCATACTTGTTTCATGCAGTGCAAAACACGGATTGAGTATGATTGAGGATAACAATCGGAATCTTCTTACAAGAACTATTAATTGGCAAGAAAAAATATAAAAAAATATTATATGAGAAAAGAGAAAGGGTAATTTAGCTTTTTCTGTTTCTTTATGCATACGAATTTCATTTTTGTATGATACTATCAATGTTATCCAGATCGTTGGAATAAAGTAAGAATAAAATGGGTCCCAAGACGGAACCTTGTGGGACACCAATATTAATGGGTTTACTCTGTAAATTGATGAGGCCAACACTCTGAGATTGAACATTTGATACACATACGTACTGATGACGGTGTTTTAAAAATGAGAAAATCCATTCTAATGTTACTCCTCTTACTCCATAGTTATAAAGTTTGGATGTTAACTGACTATGATTGACGCAGTCGAATGCCTTGCTGAGATCACAAAAAATGTCAGCAGGGCACTCGCCTGCCTCCATAAAATCTATGACCTTTTCAAAAAAAGCAATAATAGCATTATTAGTGGGACGGCTGGCTGAAAAATTCATGTTGATTTTCCGTGAAGATATTGCATCTATACAAAAATGTCATGAGATGGTTCCAAATACTTTGGAAAAACTTGAGGTTACTGTAAATGCCGATAATTATTCAGGTTAGTGGTAAACGTTTTCTTCGCTGCGTTCACATTTTATGAATAATTATCTACCCCTGGCTGCCCACGTGTTCGTGACCAACCTACTATGACAATGAAAATAACTAATAATAAAATATAGTTTGAAAAAACGAAAAAACACGCTTTTATAACACATTGAACTAAAAAAAAATAATTGTTTGAATAGGCGGAAAATAATAATAAATGAAAAATATTAGGATCACTGTGAAAAAAGCGTGGGGCACTTTCTTTCATTTTTTCGCATATGGAGCACCTCACGCTTTTTTCAGTAATACTAATATGTTCAATTTATTATTATTTTCTGCCTATTTTTAGTTCAATGTGTTATAAAAGCTTGTTTTTCAGTTTTTTTAAACTATATTTTATTTTTTAATTTTTAGTTCTCAATATGTTATTAAAAAAAAGTCCGGAAAGAGAGACTGAAAAAAAAGGGGGCCTATCCCATACAATACACGACGCGAAATTTTTAAATTATGGCGAAGGCGCTAACACAGGGTATATGAGAGGCAAATTATTTAATTCTGGCGAATCTGATCAGGATAATGAGACGAACTCATCAAATTATCGTATTGTCACCGGTTCTGGATAAGTGTACAAAGTTTCAATTAAATATGTCCGTTTATAGTGGGTCCAAATCAAGTGTAAAGGAGCCGGTTACAAACATATATACATACAGGTGAAGCTAAATAAAAACGTGTATTGAAAACGAGATTATGTTTGTGATTATAAATTTTTGAATTTTTGTCCAAAACGGTTGTTTTGGTGCTTGTAATTTTGAAATTAGGTAAATTAGCTTCTAAAAAATGTGTCGTCAAAAAGAAAAAGGCATTTTGTGTGATTTTTATAAAAAAAATCGTTTTTGAAAATGTGCAGAGACCCCCTCGATTTTCCTTCGGATTTGTGTTCAGGAGACAAAAAACCTAAGTTGGGACACTTTTTTCTAACTTCAAGGCGGAGCCCAATGAACTTACATTTAACTTTTAAACTAGCGAAAGGGCGATGTGGTAGACCAATCAAATTAGCATTTGAAATAAAAATTGGGAAAGAGAGCAAAACTATGCAAACTTTCGAAAAAGTTTTATAATAATAATAATGATAAATACAACTGCAGTGAGTTGATCCGGTGTATGAACGGATATATGAGTAGAATCGAAGAAGGGGGTCGCTAGCCGCAAGGGGAACCTGTTCATCGACAGTTGTATGAAGTAGACCTCCGTGCAGTATAAGCTGCATCCTTACGAGCACAACCCTCAGAAGTCTTCGAGAGATTTGTGCGAGCTTGGGCAGACGAAGCGCTCACCTTTTAAAACGTGTGCTGCCATGCACGAGACCGGTGATCGAGCTGATACACCAAAGGGTGATTGGATTAAGAAACGAGCGCTCTACCCGCACACCATCAAGGCAAGGCATTGCATAAAACATCGCATGAGCTTATTATGCATTTGCTCAGATGTCTTGCGGTACCCGATCAAATAGTGCGAGATGCATTGGACAGCTGATGCCGCTCTGGAGGAACGCTTCACCATAAGATCTGGTCAAGTCAGAGTCCAAACAGACCAGGTTATCTTAAGAAGGGGAGTATTCCAGGGTATCTGCCTCGGGAGAAAAGAATCTTCCTTGAGGGTGGTGGAAGAGAATACGCATGCTACCGGAGTGGAGTTAGGGATCGACAAATGTGCCACAGTTTATTTCAAAAGAGGACGGTGCGAGGAATACGGAGATACGTTCAGCTCATAGACGGAAGCATCCTACATCATTTTGATGTCGGAGAGACTTACACTTACCTAGAGGTGGAACAACGCCGCTTCCAAGAGGTATCTACAGTTGAAAACTCTCTCTGCGGCAAGTCTCAGCAAAAAATCCGACAAATCTGGTCATCAGAACTGTCGGGGTAGAACAAAGTTGCCCAAACTCTGTCTCCGAGTTGGAACCCGTTTAGCAAAAAGCTCATGTCAAATCTGCGGAGATACAAGTACTACTGCAGCTACATAAGGATAAGTCAATGCATCGAAGACCTCGGCTTATACAAAAATTAGGTAGCCGTAGTCGCGTGATGGGTATTATATAGGTCTCAGACACAAGATTCACAGCGTTTCATAGGACCTCTGAGAACATAATGCATTTGCTGTCAGGCCGTCAACGCTTATGCGGTCTCAGCCTATATCCACAGGCATATCACAGCGCAAGGAGTATTATAACTACCACCTACGACAGTCGTAGGGTATAGATGAAAGACCGCTACTGCTCTATGCTGCGGGGGATGTTGATTCCGTTGTAGAGAATGAGAGGTGACAAATCTATCATTCCCAGCCTCAGCCAATAAAGCCTGATGTAGTCCTCTCCGACCATCAGAGTAAGACGATTTTCACCACAGAGTTTCCAGCTTCTGGCGGAATGAAATTAGTCCGAAAATGTCAAAAATGACAGACATCGTTTTATTCATTCCCCCAAGGCAATTTCTCTCTTAGAAACAGGTACTTTCGTCGACTTTAGTTATACGAATTGAAGTAAAATTTGAATTTTGGAATGTTCTGAATCTACTTGAGTATATTTTATCACACATAGAATTCGCAATATATGGAAGTTTTTTATTGATACACATAATGAAAATTTGACTACGCACTTAGTTTGTGCATAAAAAATTTGTAAAAAACAATCACTTTTCTTTCGTCATGTGCTACTCTAAACCTGTCAAATTTGACATTATTTTGGAAAATCATCAAAAAATCAGTTTTTTGTGGAAATTTAGAAAAATTACAAAAAAAAGTTGCTCAGTTTCAATTTTTATACCATTCCTTCAAATGTTTACTCTCTACTGTCGCTTCGATTTTTTCCCAATTTTTTTAATTTTTCTTCTTTTGCTCTACCGATTCGAACGAAACATGATTAAATATCATAATTTTGATGAAAACGAAACTTCAATGTCAATGTGTTAGAAAGTACCCACATTGGGCTGTTACCAGAAAAATAAATGCACCTCCAGAAATTTGTCTTTATTGTTGCAAAGTTCATCTAGTTTTTTCATTGAAACTGATTCGAATTTTCAATATATTGACGTTAATATGCCAGTATTTTTTCAACAGATTATTATCCAGTTTGATTATTTTTCTGATCAATAATTCAGTTACAAACACACTCAAAATATCATACTTTTCTGTAAACTAAACAATGACCTACAGTTTCATAACTATTCGAAAGACTTTCGTTCTACTGAATTGTACTAAACATGATATAAAATTTCGTGATTGTAAACAATGCAACATCCCAGGAAGAAACTAGAACAATTATTGATCTAATCGAAATAAAATTTCCCCTTAGTAGGCTTTTGAAAATAAATTTTATTTTTGGTTAATGTTGAGTCGCGGAGGGAAGGTTTTACAGACTCAGTAATATTCATTTTTGAATTCTAAACGGAAAATAAAAAAAAATTAAATGCCAAACAAAATAAAATCACTCGAATGCAATGGACCCGTATCTTCATGTTTTCATAAATAATATTCGAACTGTTCGAATCGGTAAGGTCTCGGAGTTGAATAATATTATTTTCGTTATTACGGCCCTTCATATTCTGCAGTATTAGAACGAATATTAGTTTTCATTATTTCTGACAATTTTCTCCGGTTTTGTTCACGCAAAAATTCAGTTTAGTTCAAATCAATGATCTTCTGAAACTCGTGTCATCGGGATGTCTCCTGTCAAGATATATCAGTCACACTGAGTCGTTTTACTACACGCCTTAATTCCCTTCGACTTCCTCAAGACAAAAATCATGTCAACAGTCTCGTCTTCTGTAGAAATTATTATACTTTCTCTTGACACCTTCATCTAGGCTATATTAAATCTAACAAATTCCAATTAAAACTCAATCGCAAAAGATATGGACTTGCTTTCTTCCCTTTTCTGTCCTTTCGCAAATGAGCATTTCAAGAGGCTTGTTGGCATCTTTTTTCGAGTGGTCTTATATTGTTAATTGAATTATGTAGTTTTCTGAAGTTACGACGAAGTCGTCAACGAAAAAAGACGACTATTTCCGTAATAGAGTTTTCAGCTCTTTGCGAAACGAATATCATGCGAGAAGAGAAGGAAAAACGGAATAAATATCGAAATGAGACTGACTCTTTGAACTCCGCCGGCTCTATCCAACTATTCTGTTAATATGGTGGTTCTGATCAAATGATGGCCGTAAGGCGACAGAAAAGGTCGTCAATTAAAATTTTGTCAGAATTGTTAATTCCGTCAACCGGCTGTACCCTTATGAGACTTGTGCGAGCTAGGGTAGACGTAGCCCTTACGTTTTAACGTGTGATGCCATGCACGGGACCGATAAACGCGCTGGGATTTGAACCCATACACTGTACACCGACGCTAAACACATGTTACCTCATCACTCAACACATACACCCTCATACATTACAAAGGAATGCAAAAAATGGGAGAACTATCTCCAAGGGGAGTCGATAATTAAAGACATTCTTATATCGATCGTATATCATATTCTTGATTGTTAGAAATAAATCCTCTACTTCAATTGTTCATATAAAACGACATTTTTGATATTTGTTATTATTCATACTTTCGGTTTTCCAAAAAGTTGGACCAATTCTTGCTCTGCAAATTTTAGTTTTGGTCATTTACGATGGCCGAATCACTTCTGCTCAACCCTTACCAAACAAACTCCTACAATATAGGACATTTGCTTGCTCTTTACTGCTTTCATAGGTGTACAGTTTTCAACTGAAATAATTCCTTATGATGCATTTGAATTTTTTGTGAAACTGTTTCATTGGTGCTAATTGTTCGTAGTGGCGAACTTTTTTCAATAACTCTTGCAATATGATTGATAGTATAAACTGTGAATCAGATGAACAATCCTTCTGTATACACTAACAGTTTCATCGTCGTTTGTGCTTCAACCCTATTCAGAACTGAGAAGCGTATCAATTTGATCTCAAGACCACTTGAAGATGATCCAGTTCCTCATGTAAATTCACATATTCTTCGAGCACGTTCTGTTCGAGTGATGATAATTTTCCGCTTCTGACTCAGTGCGGAAAAGTGTACATTGGAAGCAATAAGATACGAATGGCTGAAAGATCATAAAATAAACTGCCGGTTAGTTCAAACAGACAAATCGGCAGTAGCTAAACATGCGCTTAGCGAGAAACTCCACAGAATACTTTTATGGAGAAAATACCTGTTGAAAACGGACCATGCAGCCCTCTGATGGCTTCTTCAGTTCAAAAACCCGTAGGGTCAGATAGCGCACGCTTGATTGGGAAACTGCAAGAATGTGACGTCGAGGTGGAACGACAGTAGGTGATAATGGAAACAATAATAAGAGACAAAAAGACCAAGAGACAGATCCAGATCTTGGTTCAGTTATCAGCTAGAAGGAGAATAATCGAAGGCCAACATGGCAAGAAATCGCAGGTTATTCGACAGCCAATAAATTCTACTGGGCCCAATGGAACTCCCTTACCTGGACAATGGGGTTCTGAAGCATGTGTTGGAGTCCGAAGATGGTCAGGAAGGAAGACAGCAGACTAATCTACCCAGTAACAGGAAAAAGGCCATGATGGGATCACCGGAGAACATTTGGGAGTGACGAAGACCTTTCAGAAAGTGAAAAAACGGTTTCACTGGGCCAACTGCTAAGCTGACGTCGAAGACTAGTGCTAAAAGTGTGCTGTAGGCGCTGCCAGCAATGGACCTTGAACATGACCCAAGGCCCCGATGCGTCAGTACAACCGAATCCACAATCCACCCCGAGGAGAACCTAAGGTTGACCATTTCAATAGGTTGGCTCCTCACTCTGAAAATTACGACCAAGTTCGTACCGTCAGACCAGAGAATAAGATGACGTTCCAGAAGTTCATGTTCCTATACTCAAACGTACAGAAAGTTCTACATTGGGTAACTTGAGGGGAGGGAGCCACGAGACCTTTTCAAGGTGCTTGCTGATTACGCGCTAGCTCACTGTGAGGCAGAAGATCTTCAAAGGTCTCGAGGCAGCGCTGTTGAATTCTCCAAGAAGTCGACTCCAGAAAATATGATAGCACAACCCAGAAGTTAGAGGAGTGCTACTGTTGAAGAAGGGACAGAGAAACATCTACTACCTCATTGCCAAGACTCTCACTTACTTACTCATTTGCTGATTTACTTCCTGGCACTGGTGGACGGGTTCTTGAACCCCTGTCCGTTGGCCTATTCACTTGGACCCTATGTGCTTCCACGTGTCTGAGTTCAGCTGGGCATGCCAGCTTCCCTGGCGAAATTCAGCTGTTTTCTTGGATGAATCTTTTTGACATACTCTGGGTTCAGTATGTTTTCCCCAAGAGGTGCATTTCTCTGGTGCACCAATGCAGGGCATGCTGTGAGAAGTTGAGACGAAGTCTCGTCTTCTTCCAGGCACCGCTTACCGAGTGGATCATCTATGATCCCAATGAATGCTATGTACCTGTTAAGGTAATTGTGTCTCGTCAGAAGCCCTGTCAGTAGCAAGCTTGAGATCTTCGTCTCCTGGGGGAGAGGATTTCCTTTTTGAGTGGAGCTCCAATTGTTTCATGCCAGGCGTATTTTGCCATGATTTTATAAACTGTTTTCGTAACAGCTAGGCTGTTGAGAGTTCCTAGGGTGTTTTACCTGATCACCCTTGGCCAACCTGCCTGCTTCCTTGTTTCCGTGGACACCTGAGTATCCTGGGACCTGTATAAGGCTGACTTTTCTACGTTTTGCCAGGTTTTCCAAGGCATGTCTAAACTCGTTTACCAGCTTGGATGTGATCATGTGTAATCCCAGCGCCAGTATCGCTGGTTCACTGCCGGAGTAAATTGCACTTGGTCTCCGATATCTATCATCGATGTTTTTTCGGACGCAGGTGAGTATAGCATATACTTCAGCCTGGAACACTGAGGCTCATTCGCCTAGAGGGATAGAGATTTCGTTCCTTGGTACTCTTTTATACACCCCTCCTCTGGACATGCCTCCTGATCTCGAGCAGTCGACCTACTAGACTATGCTGTCGGCAGGGGACACGTTCAATGCTCAGTCATTCCGTTCTTGCCTAGTGGGCCATACCAAGACTCATTTTCAAGATAAACCGACTCATGAAGATGTATGGAAGATCCTTACTAAACTAAGGGATACGAAGGTTAACCACAATCTAGTGGATTTGGCAATCCCAAAATTGTCCTGTGGGATAGACTGGATTGAAGAGTTATTATAAGTATTACCAAATTACCAACTCAACAGAACTCGTAGGGGACCCCTGTATTCAGGGATTAACATATATAATCAACTTCCTCAAGTTTTGAAAGCTCTCTCCATGAAATTCAAAGCCGAATTAAAAAAATTATTACATCAACATGTATTCTATAATTTGAATGAATTTTTCAATACTGTTCTCTAATAGTTTCACACTACCTCATACCGATGGCATATGCATTGTATTGTAATACATATATATTTTTTTTTTCTAATCTATTCATGTAATCATTTACATTGTGTGAATTGGTTATACCTATTTTCCCTAAGCTCTATGCAACTGAAATACATAGATGTACATAGACAAGGTAAATAATTATTGATTATAGTAAACTGTATCGGTATTTGCTACCTACAGAAATATTATAAATATGTATTTTTGGGAAATAAAATTCTATCTATCTATCTATATTCGATATTCAGATCCAGCGGCGTCAATATTTTGGTGTGCAGTTACCTCATGACTGTGGAGTGTTACTTCCATCGAACTTCACGTTGCAGATATGGAAAATCTTGGGATCGACACACTCCTTGTATGACATTCTGAGACGAAATGTCTTTAGGAAGGGGGCAATTTCACGATCCCAGAGTTCGACCTGACCGCGCTGCTTTGTTCGTAAACAATGTAGAAGTCACAGTCCGATTCTCCAGAGTTCTAAATTGTTCTAGATTGCTGGACGCTAATTTAAAAAAGTAGTCGTTTCGTTTTATTTTTGAATTATTGTTCCTTGGTTATATTTTTGAGATTTTCTAAAAGAACATCATACCTATAATCTCAGTTCCAAAAACATGAACAATTTGAGTCGTAGGGAGAAGACTGACTGAGTTTTAGGCACACTGTTTATGAATCCCATACGACACCGAGTTCACGTTAGAGGAGTCCTAGTCCTGGGTTATCATTTTCATATCCTCAACGCTCCAGAGTTATCAATTCATTAATCTTGTCGTGATATATAAAGCCAACTAAATCGAACTGCTTCGATGACGCCCTCTATCTAATTAATGTATTGGTTAATACAATGCCCTCTTCTCTTGCAAAACTTCCAGCTCACATATCAGAAACGTACGGAAGCGAGGAAGGGCTACGAATTATTTGATCCGTCATAATTTTGATTTTTATCTTGAAATTTTGAATTAACCTAAATAATTTCGGAACAGTTAAAATTCCCTCCTCACCATACTATCCCACAAAGTGGAAAATTTAAAGCAAATATCTGTCAGAAGTCAAAAACTTCTCCCTACGAACATTGAATTAGATCTGCACTATTTTCACTCGGGTTTTTATGAGCAATTAGATGGCGTGGCGATGGAAAGTCCACTCAGCCTAGTGACAGCCAACTTCTTTATGGAACACTTTGAAGAGAAGGCAACCGATGCCTTTGATTCAAAACCGAACATGTGGCTACGTTACGTGGATGACATCTTCGTCGTTTGGACACACTGAACCATTTCCTAGACCACCTAAACGCTCAACACCCTAGCATCAAGTTCACCATGGAAACTAAACAGGACCAGCGGACAGCATTTCTAGATGTGCTCATAGAAAGATGTAGCGCGAGACTGGCCCACAAAGTGCACCGAGAACCTACGGTACACGGATAGGTACCTTCATGTACTATCGAACCATCCTAGTCAGAAGCGAGGAATATTGTGTAGATAATAGCGTTCAAATAATATATGGACCTAAACATCTTCAAGACGAATTTGAATAATCTTCAAACAACCTTGAGATCAAATGGATACAGTGAACCCGAGATCAACAAGGCCATGAAAACGAAGACTTTCACGAGTCAAAGTAGGGAGGAGGCTCAGATAGTTGCACATGATTATCAAGGGTAATATAACAAGACCTTGATAAATAGTCGACTATTTTTATTGCATCTAAATTTCGACTGTATTTTATAATAATTTAACGAGACATTATTTTGGCATTACTGATCTGATGAGAGCCCGAGAGCGAAGCTCGAGGGCTTTCATCTCTGATTATTAATGCCAAAATAATGTCGAGTAAAATTAATAAATACAAGAGAAATTTAGCAGCAATAAAATAGTCGACAATTAATCAAGGTCGTGGTATATTTATGAAGATTATTTCTTGAATCCATTTCTTCATATCTGTCATATGAATGACACTGTATTGTCAGGGATTGTAGCCTCGATATCTCATCGTTTTTGATTTTTCCAAACCGATTCATTTTCAAATAATTATCCAGCTTTAACACGATTGATTCTATTTGACGTTTACTATGTATTTATTTAGAGTACTGTCAGATGCTCATGCTCCTTGATATGAGTATCATGCTGAAAAGTCAAGGGTAATATAACAAGACCTTGATAAATAGTCGATTATTTTTATTGCATCTAAATTTCTATTGTATTTTATAATAATTTAACGAGACATTATTTTGGCATTAATAATCTCTGATTATTAATGCCAAAATAATGTCGAGTGAAATTAATAAATACAAGAGAAATTTAGCAGCAATAAAATAGTCGACAATTAATCAAGGTCGTGTTATATTTATGAAGATTATTTCTTGAATCCATTTCTTCATATCTGTCATATGAATGACACTGTATTGTGAGGGATTGTAGCCTCGATATCTCATCGTTTTTGATTTTTCCAAACCGATTCATTTTCAAATAATTATTCAGCTTTAACACGATTGATTCTATTTGACGTTTAGTATGTATTTATTTAGAGTACTGTCAGATGCTCAGGCTCCTTGATATGAGTATCATGCTGAATAGTCGGTGACTATTGTGCATCATGTAAATAGTCGCTAATAGAGCGTGTTGATTGATCCTGTCAAACAGGAAACAAACGTATGATTGGTTGATGACTGATATTTAATAGACGAAAGAAATAATCGCTAATAGAGCGTGTTGATTGGTCCTGTCAAACAGGAAATAAACGTATGATTGGTTGATGACTGATATTTAATAGACGAAAGAAATAATCTACTATATATCGCCAGGGATACAACAGAATTAGAAAACTGTTGGGACAACACAACATAAAAACGGTCTTCAAACCCACCAGAAACATACAGCATAGCATTGGGTCGGAAAAAGGCGAAAGAGATCCACTATCAACAGCGAGGGTATATCCATACCATGCACTTGCGGAAAGGTGTTCATCGGAACCACGAAAAGATCCAAGGGAACAAGACTGAAGGGGGAATCAGATCAACTGTAAATTAACAGCTTCAAAGAGGAAAAAAATTATTGATGATAATAAATATATAGGTGCAGTTATTTTGGATTTCGAAAAAGCTTTTGAAACAGTTGATATTCCAATTCTGAATAATAAACTCTAATATTATGGTATAACAGGAAAAGTTCTTGATTGGTTGAAAAGTTATCTCTCAGATCGGAAACAGCGAACAAATGTGTACTAGGTCCTCTTCGTTTCATTCTATAACTAAATGACATTCATTTCACGGAGGCTGCGAGTTTTTGAAT
Source organism: Chrysolina americana (assembly GCA_958502065.1). Taxonomy (NCBI): domain Eukaryota; kingdom Metazoa; phylum Arthropoda; class Insecta; order Coleoptera; family Chrysomelidae; genus Chrysolina; species Chrysolina americana. The sequence goes on from OY293420.1 coordinate 9,890,185, forward strand.
TTGTTTGCTGATGATACTTTGTTGGCTGTGAGTGACGATCAATTACTCCAAGCTGTGATAAAAATTAATCATATTTTAGAAAAAGTAGCAATGTTCCTGAACATAAATGAATCAGTCACTTCAACTATATACAGTGTGTCCCAGCTAAAACTTGTCACCCCCATGTCACCCCCCTAATATCCGAACTCATGAAAAAAATTGAAAATCACTCAGACCCGTCGATTTTTATTTCAAGGGGGAACACTTTCACCAAATACACCATCATTGTGTTGTCAACCCCCTCAACCCCAGCACCCCCTACTTCAGAATTTTCAATGGGACTACTATACTTGTGATACATCATTTTGAAGGGAATTCAATCCCAAATACATCGGTGTACTGAAATTGAGGATCGATCAAGTGTTGTTGAAGTTTTAATGAAAACTAAGTTTTATCCAGATATTTTAATTTTTCATCACCTCAAATGTTAGCGTCGTAAGAAAGGTTCACTGTGGGTACGCCAAAAAATTGCCCTCATGTGTTTTTGTATACGCATATCTTTGTTTACGCCTTGGTAATTGATGTATTCGAGTCACTGCATTCAACAATTTGAAAACATTCGAAAATGGTTTATACTGTACAAGAGAGAATATCCATTGTAGCTGCGTATTTTGAAAATGGACGATGTGCTAGAGCTACGGCTCGAAGTTTCAATGAAAGTCATCCAGAAAACACCACATCATATCAGTACGTGCTTCAATTGATGAATAAGTTCTTGGAGTCGGGATCAGTGCTGAATAAAAAACATGAACGAAATGAAGGGGTCGCTGTTGCAGTTGTAGGACATGCATTCAATCGTTAAGACAACTTGAGACTATTTCTGGAGTTTCGAAAAGCAGCGTACATCGAATTCTGAAAGACGCAAAATTCCATCCTTATAAAATGCAGAATGTACAAGAATTAAATGAAGATGATCCTGACAGACGTACAGAGTTTTGTGAAATCATGAGTCAATTATTGATTGGTGATAATAATTACCTCTACAATGTGTGCTTTTCTGACGAATCTTCTTTTTATTTGAATGGACATGTGAACAGGCACAACTGCAGATACTGGAGTGACGTAAATCCCCATTGGTACAGGGAAACTCATTCACAAACTCCCCAGAAATTGAATGTTTGGGCTGGTATTCTGGGAGACCATATTGTAGGTCCATATTTTATTGATGGTAACCTCAACGGACAAACGTATCTTGAACTTCTTGATACAACTGTGAACCCCAGAATCACTCAGTTACTTGAAGACGATGATAGGTTACTTGACGGTCAGCTCACCTTTCAACAAGATGGAGCTCCTCCATATTTTGTTGCACCTGTACGTCAATTTTTAGATAACAATTTCACAGGGCGATGGATTGGAAGGCGAGGACCAATAGAATGGCCGGCTAGATCTCCTGATTTATCACCATTAGACTTCTTTTTATGGGGTCATTTGAAATCCAAAGTTTATATTACCCAGCCAACTTCTCTTGATGATCTACGCAGGAGAATTGTTGTGGAGTGTCGTGCAGTGACTCCAGAAATGTTGAGCAATGTGCGAAGAAATTTCGAAGACAACACAATGATGGTGTATTTGGTGAAAGTGTTCCCCCTTGAAATAAAAATCGACGGGTCTGAGCGATTTTCCATTTTTTTCATGAGTTCGGATATTAGGGGGGTGACAAGTTTTAGCTGGGACACACTGTATTATGAACCTAATGAAATTGTCACATACAGTGTGTTGCAATTCACAAAGCCCCACCCTCGTATTTCGGTGGATTTTGGAAATTTATTTTTAATTTTTTTTTCAATATGTACTTCTCGAAATGCTTGTCAGGTAAAAAAGTTTCATATGTCACCTTTTCACGACCTACTACGACCACATAATGCATGCCAAATATCGAGAAAAGGTATTAGGCATTTTTTTGCAAAATTTTGGTTATGGCATTTGATTCGAACCATTCTCGAATACCTCCATGTAAAATTTCAATATGATATCTTTCACGGGGTGTTTTCTATACCTGTTACAATTTTCGAAAAAGGAAATCTTTCAAGTCACTCTGTATAAAAAATTCCGTGTAAATTGAAATGAATTGAGGCAAGGGATCGAATTCAGACGATTCGTTTATTATTGTTAATAATAATGTCCTACTCTTCGCAATTCTCCTTGTGAAGTTTCTCTGCACAGTGCCACAATTCATCGTCGCAACTCTTCTTCAGTACATGGTTTAGTTTCAAAACATTCTGTTTGATATTTCTCCAAAAGTAGAAATCCAAAGCGGTGAGATCATGCGAACGCGGCGGCCAGTGAATTAACGGGCTATTGCAACTAATCCATTGCAGTAGGAATTTTTTATTCAACCATCTTTGTACATGACCAGCATCATGAATGGAGGCACCATACAATTTAAAAATTATAGTTGTTTTTTACTTTTTAGTCTTTATAAGGTAATATTTGCTTACCCTAAACATTTATTTGGTTCCTTATACTTCCAGTAACAACACATTTTCTAGTTTCATTTCTGTCAAATGCACCACAGTCTCTCAAATTTCTTTCTAATCGTCTAAACATTTGAATGTTTGGAATGCGACGATTCGGGTATAGCTCACCATACATAATTCTTGCCAAAAGAGGATTTCTATTTGATTTTGCATAAGTAAATAGCATATCAGTCCTTTCGTCATTCGAATACATCTTCAATATATAACCGAGTGCTTAAATGTCTGACAGTTCTTAACAGATATCAACAACTCATTTATTTTTCCTGCCATAGAAATCAAGCAAAGCCTACGTGTTTGAATATGGTAAAAGAAGTGAGGTGCTATTTAATTGTACCAAATTAGACAACTTGTATTTTGATCAAAACTGATATTTTCATTACTTCCAGGATTGAGAATTATGAAAATAATCCGTGTAAAAATTGATACAGGAGAAATCAGCCTTGAATCAAGGATTACTGTAATACAAAAATCCCCTAAAAAGGAAAAATACGTTCGTTGTGTTGGGGTATCTTCCTATCGAAAGTATTGGGTAATGACTGAAGTATCCTAATAGTTGAATGAGTTTTGGAGAAATCAAAACAATTTACAGAAGAACTAACGACAGGACCGTAATTAAAAATTTTTATCACTGATGATGCCAGTTATTTTCTATGAAACGCTATAAAAATCTAAAAGTGTGATATACCACTGAATTGTGATTTCATCGCTTCATCAATATTTGTGATGAAATAGACAGGTCCGTATTTGAAAAAAATAGTTGATGATGGCGGTGTTGACACGAAACGTTTGATTAAAAATTTATCGTTACGTAGTTCTAGTACATTTTGAATACAATAAAACTTTCCTCTTTAATTTTTTATATTTTCTGAAATAACCATTCTATTCGTAAAAAACCGAAAACAACATTTTTAGTTTTCCCTGTATAAGTCGAGAAGGGCGAGAGTCCCCGTAGATTTTCTCTGACCAATGTACTGCTCACCACAATAGATAAATTTTTTCCCATTCAATCGTCTTTCTATCTATTACGTTTTAGAATATAGCAATGTTACCACATGATAAAAGAAACGGCCTGTATAGTAGTAATGTGCGAACTTCACACTTGTGTCAAGCGATGATGTTTCGAATTGTCTAAGCTCAATCAAGACGAAAGTAGTTGGATGCGATGACATTAGTCTCATAACGTTATTACGATGCTGCCAGTTGTAGGAATGCTCCATACAGGGAGTCCCACGCAGCCTCAGCAGAATAGGACAATTCTTTCCAAGTTTATAAAAAATATAAGTTCACATTATATTCTTTAGCTATTCCTTGTTAGTCTTCGTACTATTAACATGTTGTAAAGTTCCTTTCCAAATAATAAATTGTTTTTAAAAAGTCATTTTCCGAAATCAACTTCATTTTTTGCCCGTTCATTAAACATTTCCTCGTCCGTATTATCAATTGTTCTTCCGAAATGAAACCATTTCCTGAATCTTGGAAGTTGACATACCGGGTGGCTACGGAAGTATTGCCTACGGAATATCTCAGTTATTGTATGAAGTAGGTTTGTGAAATTTGGAGCGTCGATATAATGACATAAGAGCTAGAATTTGAGCATATTGACATGTCGAAGTTAACTTCCGGTCTGACCGGAAGTAACATCAACTTTCTTATTTAAAATGGAAACCCTATTTTTTTTTCTTTTCGCTTTATTCAGCATTCAATTCCCTTTCTAAAGACATATCACAAAAAAATTATTATTGAAATTCACCGAGTAGGCCGTGGAAGCAAAATGAAAGCCAAAAATTGAAAAGTTGGCTATGGAAACTATACGTCACTTGATAACAGTTGCTACTACTGTGATATTTTATTTTCATTCGTCGGCGTTATAAAAAGCCGCCAAAAAAAATATTGGAAAAATTGGGAAAAAAACAATACTCTGTAGGTCCATAACTTAAATAGGAACATACAACTTTCTCTTGCCTGTACTATTCAGCATAACCATTCCTTTCTAATGATATAATAGAAAGTAATTTTTTGAAATGAAATACCAAAAAATACAATTATTATTCTTCAAATAACAAAACAGATTATCGCCATACGCAAAAATAACATTAAAAATAATGTGGAATGATAAATTATATCCTGTAGGTTCTAGGTTAAATAGGAACATAAACGTACTTGGTCTGTGCCATCGTCCATAGATATTCTAATATCTACCTATGGACGATGCTTGTGCTATTCATAATAATCATTCCATTGCAATAATCATTCGAACCAAAATATTAACAAGTAGGCTGATTAAGATGTATTTTGGAATGAAACAAAAAAGAAACGAGAGCTCTCACGAACGCTGCTATCCATATTATTTTGACGCTCGAAGTAGTGTTTTTGATTCTGCCATTTTAAAAGGGTTTGGAAATCGAAATCAGTTAGTGGAATATTCAAAAAATGCCCCGTTATTCACGAACCGAACAAATTGACATGCTTCTCATTTATGGTGGATGTTTAAAAAATTCTTATGCCGCTGAACGATTGTATTTAGAGCGATATCCAGGGAGGCAGCAACCGTCAAGAAGGTATTTCCAGTGGCTTGAAGAAAAATTAAGAACTGAGCCTGATGTTCATGAAGACCAAGAAGCATTTGTTATTAATGAGGAAACTGAAATTAATGTATTAGCTTTAGTACAATATGATAGCACAATTTCCTCAAGGCAGATTGGCGCCGAATTAGCTATAAGTAAGGAAAATTTTGAAAAAACATCGATTTAAATCCTTCAAGTATCAGTTGCATCAACATTTGTATGAAAATGACGGTGAAAGGCGCTTGGAATATTGTAATTGGTTTCTTCGACAAAATGCTGAGAATCACCTATTTAACTATTATATCATGTTTACGGACGAGTCAAGATTTACCAACAATGGATTATTTAACAGGAATAATACAAGGTAGGTACTGTACTTTATTTGGATTATTGTCGATAGTCGAAGTGTGAAGTGCTAAAAGTGTGAACGGTCTTTTGTTTCAGGTACTGGGCGATAGAAAACGAGCACCGGTTTCGACAAGGTGGCTTCCAGGAGAGATTTGGTGTGAATGTTTGGGCAGGAATAGTTGGAACTCATATTGTTGGCCCCATTCTTTTTCAAGGCCAACTAACCGGAGAGAGATACTTTAATTTTTTAACGAATGAAATTTCGGAATTCATTAACAACCTACCAGCGGAAATAACTGAGAGAATGTACTTCCAGCAAGATGGCGCCCCTCCGCATAATTCAAGAATAGCGAGAAATTATCTTCAAAATCGCTTTCAAGAGAGACTTATAACAACCCATGGTCCAGTCAGGTGGCCACCAAAGTCACCTGATCTTACTCCGTGCGACTTTTTTCTATGGGGGCATCTTAAAAATAGGGTGTATTCCACACAGCCTACAACTCTACATGAGCTAGAAGTAAAAATTCGTAGAGCTTTCCAAGATATCACGCCCCAAATGTTGAGAAACGTTTTACATGAAAATATCACCAGTCAATAAATCTATTGACGCTGAGGGAATGCATTTCGAACATTTGTTTTGAATTTATTTTATCTTTGATCCTATCAATTTGAATTTTTTTTTTCGATAAATCTGTTTTTTTGTTATTTGAATAATAATAATTGGATTTTTTGATATTTCATTTCAAAAAATTACTTTCTATTATATCATTAGAAAGGAATGGTTATGCTGAATAGTACAGGCAAGAAAAAGTTGTATGTTCCTATTTAAGTTATGGACCTACAGAGTATTGTTTTTTTCCCAATTTTTCCAATATTTTTTTAGGCGGCTTTTTATAACGCCGACGAATGAAAATAAAATATCACAGTAGTAGCAACTGTTATCAAGTGACGTATGGTTTCCATAGCCAACTTTTCAATTTTTGGCTTTCATTTTGCTTCCACAGCCTACTCGGTGAATTTCAATAATAATTTTTTTCTGATCTAGTTTCTGGTTGGATACCAACTTGTGATATGTCATTAGAAAGGGAATTGAATGCTGAATAAAGCGAAAAGAAAAAAAATAGGGTTTCCATTTAAAATAAGAAAGTTGATGTTACTTCCGGTCAGACCGGAAGTTAACTTCGACATGTCAATATTCTCAAATTCTAGCTCTTATGTCATTATATCGACGCTCCAAATTTCACAAACCTACTTCATACAATAACTGAGATATTCCGTAGGCAATACTTCCGTAGCCACCCGGTATATTGTGCGAATTCCTAAGATTGAAAAACCATCCGAAATTAAATAATTACGCTCAATAAGTGTAGATTGCTGTGCAACCTCACAGGCACTTCAACCTGTAAGGTCTTTTGTCCGTGACTTCATCTATTCAAGACCCGGGATTCTGTGAAGTTTATCAGTTTCCTGGGAGCTAAGTTCCTGATGTCGTAGAGCGTTAAGAATGCCCCTACCAGGAACTTGAGCCATTAGTACAAGAGCGCTGGGCATTCGCAAAGCAGATATTCTGCAGTTTCCGCGAAGTTCTCGCAATTGCTGCAACTATCACTCTCTGACTATCTTTTTAAGGTAATACCAGAGAGGGCAGTTCCCAGTGAGACGTCCCGTTACCAATTTCAAGTATTTTTTGTCCAATTCGAGAAGCTGTTTAGCTTTTCTTGGCGATAGGCTCATTAACCTTTTCGCTTGTCTTTGTCCTGGCACTTTTTCCCAGTGAGATTTTATGTCATCGAATTCCCAGAGTCGAAACTTTCTTTTGAGTGAGCTTTGGAGAGTCTATAGAAGGGTTCTCGGTCGAGAAGTGGTATGTTTGCCCCTTTGTAGTTTTCTTCCTCATTGCCTTTGATGCCCTTCAGACCTGGCACATCAGGGTTACCTGATTTTATGCTGCTATATAGGTGTTATCATGATTGAAAGTCATTGCAAATAGAATTTGAGTTGGCGCGATTGGTGCTGGGTCAGAAAACATTCATTACAGTCCAATTTACAACTTTTCATGATTGAAAGTCATTTTCGGGGCATCAGAGGGGTTCTGCCGATTTTTTTATTTTTTGAAGTACTCTCAAAAATATAATTTGAGTTGGCGCGGTTGATGTTGGGTCAGAAAACATTCATTACAGTCCAATTTACAACTTTTCATGATTGAAAGTCATTTTCGGGGCGTCAGAGGGGTTCTGCCGATTTTTTTATTTTTTTAAGTGGTCTCAAAAATATAATTTGAGTTGGCGCGGTTGATGTTGGGTCAGAAAACATTCATTACAGTTCAATTCACAACTTTTTATGATTGAAAGTCATTTTCGGAGCGTCAGAGGGGTTCTGCCGATTTTTTTATTTTTTGAAGTGGTCTCAAAAATATAATTTGAGTTTGCGCGGTTGATGTTGGGTCAGAAAACATTCATTACAGTTCAATTCACAACTTTTTATGATTGAAAGTCATTTTCGGGGCGTCAGAGGGGTTCTGCCGATTTTTTTATTTTTTGAAGTGGTCTCAAAAATATAATTTGAGTTTGCGCGGTTGATGTTGGGTCAGAAAACATTCATTACAGTTCAATTCACAACTTTTTATGATTGAAAGTCATTTTCGGGGCGTCAGAGGGGTTCTGCCGATTTTTTTATTTTTTGAAGTGGTCTCAAAAATATAATTTGAGTTGGCGCGGTTGATGTTGGGTCAGAAAACATTCATTACAGTCCAATTTACAACTTTTCATGATTGAAAGTCATTTTCGGGGCGTCAGAGGGGTTCTGCCGATTTTTTTATTTTTTTAAGTGGTCTCAAAAATATAATTTGAGTTGGCGCGGTTGATGTTGGGTCAGAAAACATTCATTACAGTCCAATTTACAACTTTTCATGATTGAAAGTCATTTTCGGAGCGTCAGAGGGGTTCTGCCGATTTTTTTATTTTTTGAGGTGGTCTCAAAAATATAATTTGAGTTTGCGCGGTTGATGTTGGGTCAGAAAACATTCATTACAGTTCAATTCACAACTTTTTATGATTGAAAGTCGTTGTTGGGTGGTCAGAGGAGTTCGGACGATTTTTTTATTTTTTGAAGTGGTCTCAAAAATGGAATTTGAGTTGGCGCGTTTGGTGCTGGATCAGAAAACATTCATTACAGTCCAATTCACAATTTTTCATGATTGAAAGTCATTGTCGGGTCGTCAGAGGGGTTCGGCCGTTTTTTTTATTTTTTGAAGTTGTCGCAAAAATATAATTTGAGTTGGCGCGATTGATGTTGGGTCAGAAAACATTCATTACAGTCCAATTCACAACTTTTCATGATTGAAAGTCATTGTCGGGTCGTCAGAGGGGTTCGGCCGATTTTTTTAATTTTTGAAGTGGTCTCAAAAATAGAATTTGAGTTGGCGCGATTGATGTTGAGTCAGAAAACATTCATTGAAGTCCAATTTACAACTTTTTATGATTGAAAGTCGTTGTTGGGTGGTCAGAGGAGTTCGGAAGATTTTTTTATTTTTTGAAGTGGTCTCAAAAATAGAATTTGAGTTGGCGCGTTTGGTGCTGGGTCAGAAAACATTCATTACAGTCCAATTTACAACTTTTCATGATTGAAAGTCATTGTCGGGTCGTGAGAGGGATTCGGCCGATTTTTTAATTTTTTGAAGTGGTCGCAAAAATAGAATTTGAGTTGGCGCGATTGATGTTGGGTCAGAAAACATTCATTACAGTTCAATTCACAACTTTTTATGATTGAAAGTCGTTGTTGGGTCGTCAGAGGAGTTCGGACGATTTTTTTATTTTTTGAAGTGGTCTCAAAAATAGAATTTGAGTTGGCGCGTTTGGTGCTGGGTCAGAAAACATTCATTACAGTCCAATTCACAATTTTTCATGATTGAAAGTCATTGTCGGGTCGTCAGAGGGGTTCGGCCGTTTTTTTTATTTTTTGAAGTTGTCGCAAAAATATAATTTGAGTTGGCGCGATTGATGTTGGGTCAGAAAACATTCATTACAGTCCAATTTACAACTTTTCATGATTGAAAGTCATTGTCGGGTCGTCAGAGGGGTTCGGCCGATTTTTTTAATTTTTGAAGTGGTCTCAAAAATAGAATTTGAGTTGGCGCGATTGATGTTGAGTCAGAAAACATTCATTGAAGTCCAATTTACAACTTTTTATGATTGAAAGTCGTTGTTGGGTGGTCAGAGGAGTTCGGAAGATTTTTTTATTTTTTGAAGTGGTTTCAAAAATAGAATTTGAGTTGGCGCGGTTGATGTTGGGTCAGAAAACATTCATTAAAGTCCAATTTACAACTTTTTATGATTGAAAGTCGTTGTCGGGTCGTCAGAGGGGTTCGGCCGATTTTTTTATTTTTTGAAGTGGTCTCAAAAATAGAATTTGAGTTGGCGCGGTTGATGTTGGGTCAGAAAACATTCATTACAGTTCAATTCACAACTTTTTATGATTGAAAGTCGTTGTTGGGTCGTCAGAGGAGTTCGGACGATTTTTTTATTTTTTGAAGTGGTCTCAAAAATAGAATTTGAGTTGGCGCGGTTGATGTTGGGTCAGAAAACATTCATTACAGTCCAATTTACAACTTTTCATGATTGAAAGTCATTGTCGGGTCGTGAGAGGGATTCGGCCGATTTTTTTATTTTTTGAAGTGGTCGCAAAAATAGAATTTGAGTTGGCGCGATTGATGTTGGGTCAGAAAACATTCATTACAGTCCAATTTACAACTTTTCATGATTGAAAGTCATTGTCGGGTCGTCAGAGGGGTTCGGCCGATTTTTTTAATTTTTGAAGTGGTCTCAAAAATAGAATTTGAGTTGGCGCGATTGATGTTGAGTCAGAAAACATTCATTGAAGTCCAATTTACAACTTTTTATGATTGAAAGTCGTTGTTGGGTGGTCAGAGGAGTTCGGAAGATTTTTTTATTTTTTGAAGTGGTTTCAAAAATAGAATTTGAGTTGGCGCGGTTGATGTTGGGTCAGAAAACATTCATTACAGTCAAATTTACAACTTTTCATGATTGAAAGTCATTGTCGGGGCGTCAGAGGGGACCTGCCGATTTTTTTATTTTTTGGAGTGGTCTCAAAAATATAATTTGAGTTTGCGCGGTTGATGTTGGGTCAGAAAACATTCATTACAGTTCAATTCACAACTTTTTATGATTGAAAGTCGTTGTTGGGTGGTCAGAGGAGTTCGGACGATTTTTTTATTTTTTGAAGTGGTCTCAAAAATAGAATTTGAGTTGGCGCGTTTGGTGCTGGTTCAGAAAACATTCATTACAGTCCAATTCACAATTTTTCATGATTGAAAGTCATTGTCGGGTCATCAGAGGGGCTCGGCCGTTTTTTTTATTTTTTGAAGTTGTCGCAAAAATATAATTTGAGTTGGCGCGATTGATGTTGGGTCAGAAAACATTCATTACAGTCCAATTTACAACTTTTCATGATTGAAAGTCATTGTCGGGTCATCAGAGGGGTTCGGCCGATTTTTTTAATTTTTTGAAGTGGTCTCAAAAATAGAATTTGAGTTGGCGCGATTGATGTTGAGTCAGAAAACATTCATTAAAGTCCAATTTACAACTTTTTATGATTGAAAGTCGTTGTCGGGTCGTCAGAGGGGTTCGGCCGATTTTTTTATTTTTTGAAGTGGTCTCAAAAATAGAATTTGAGTTGGCGCGTTTGGTGCTGGGTCAGAAAACATTCATTACAGTCCATTTCACAATTTTTCATGATTGAAAGTCATTGTCGGGTCATCAGAGGGGTTCGGCCGTTTTTTTTATTTTTTGAAGTTGTCGCAAAAATATAATTTGAGTTGGCGCGATTGATGTTGGGTCAAAAAACATTCATTACAGTCCAATTTACAACTTTTCATGATTGAAAGTCATTGTCGGGTCGTCAGAGGGGTTCGGCCGATTTTTTTAATTTTTGAAGTGGTCTCAAAAATAGAATTTGAGTTGGCGCGATTGATGTTGAGTCAGAAAACATTCATTGAAGTCCAATTTACAACTTTTTATGATTGAAAGTCGTTGTTGGGTGGTCAGAGGAGTTCGGAAGATTTTTTTATTTTTTGAAGTGGTTTCAAAAATAGAATTTGAGTTGGCGCGGTTGATGTTGGGTCAGAAAACATTCATTACAGTCCAATTTACAACTTTTCATGATTGAAAGTCATTGTCGGGGCGTCAGAGGGGTTCTGCCAATTTTTTAATTTTTTGGAGTGGTCTCAAAAATATAATTTGAGTTGGCGTGGTTGATGTTGGGTCAGAAAACATTCATTACAGTTCAATTCACAACTTTTTATGATTGAAAGTCGTTGTTGGGTGGTCAGAGGAGTTCGGACGATTTTTTTATTTTTTGAAGTGGTCTCAAAAATAGAATTTGAGTTGGCGCGTTTGGTGCTGGGTCAGAAAACATTCATTACAGTCCAATTTACAACTTTTCATGATTGAAAGTCATTGTCGGGTCGTGAGAGGGATTCGGCCGATTTTTTTATTTTTTGAAGTGGTCGCAAAAATAGAATTTGAGTTGGCGCGATTGATGTTGGGTCAGAAAACATTCATTACAGTTCAATTCACAACTTTTTATGATTGAAAGTCGTTGTTGGGTCGTCAGAGGAGTTCGGACGATTTTTTTATTTTTTGAAGTGGTCTCAAAAATAGAATTTGAGTTGGCGCGTTTGGTGCTGGGTCAGAAAACATTCATTACAGTCCAATTCACAATTTTTCATGATTGAAAGTCATTGTCGGGTCGTCAGAGGGGTTCGGCCGATTTTTTAATTTTTTGAAGTGGTCGCAAAAATAGAATTTGAGTTGGCGCGATTGATGTTGGGTCAGAAAACATTCATTACAGTTCAATTCACAACTTTTTATGATTGAAAGTCGTTGTTGGGTCGTCAGAGGAGTTCGGACGATTTTTTTATTTTTTGAAGTGGTCTCAAAAATAGAATTTGAGTTGGCGCGTTTGGTGCTGGGTCAGAAAACATTCATTACAGTCCAATTCACAATTTTTCATGATTGAAAGTCATTGTCGGGTCGTCAGAGGGGTTCGGCCGTTTTTTTTATTTTTTGAAGTTGTCGCAAAAATATAATTTGAGTTGGCGCGATTGATGTTGGGTCAGAAAACATTCATTACAGTCCAATTTACAACTTTTCATGATTGAAAGTCATTGTCGGGTCGTCAGAGGGGTTCGGCCGATTTTTTTAATTTTTGAAGTGGTCTCAAAAATAGAATTTGAGTTGGCGCGATTGATGTTGAGTCAGAAAACATTCATTGAAGTCCAATTTACAACTTTTTATGATTGAAAGTCGTTGTTGGGTGGTCAGAGGAGTTCGGAAGATTTTTTTATTTTTTGAAGTGGTTTCAAAAATAGAATTTGAGTTGGCGCGGTTGATGTTGGGTCAGAAAACATTCATTAAAGTCCAATTTACAACTTTTTATGATTGAAAGTCGTTGTCGGGTCGTCAGAGGGGTTCGGCCGATTTTTTTATTTTTTGAAGTGGTCTCAAAAATAGAATTTGAGTTGGCGCGGTTGATGTTGGGTCAGAAAACATTCATTACAGTTCAATTCACAACTTTTTATGATTGAAAGTCGTTGTTGGGTCGTCAGAGGAGTTCGGACGATTTTTTTATTTTTTGAAGTGGTCTCAAAAATAGAATTTGAGTTGGCGCGTTTGGTGCTGGGTCAGAAAACATTCATTACAGTCCAATTTACAACTTTTCATGATTGAAAGTCATTGTCGGGTCGTGAGAGGGATTCGGCCGATTTTTTTATTTTTTGAAGTGGTCGCAAAAATAGAATTTGAGTTGGCGCGATTGATGTTGGGTCAGAAAACATTCATTACAGTTCAATTCACAACTTTTTATGATTGAAAGTCGTTGTTGGGTCGTCAGAGGAGTTCGGACGATTTTTTTATTTTTTGAAGTGGTCTCAAAAATAGAATTTGAGTTGGCGCGTTTGGTGCTGGGTCAGAAAACATTCATTACAGTCCAATTCACAATTTTTCATGATTGAAAGTCATTGTCGGGTCGTCAGAGGGGTTCGGCCGATTTTTTAATTTTTTGAAGTGGTCGCAAAAATAGAATTTGAGTTGGCGCGATTGATGTTGGGTCAGAAAACATTCATTACAGTTCAATTCACAACTTTTTATGATTGAAAGTCGTTGTTGGGTCGTCAGAGGAGTTCGGACGATTTTTTTATTTTTTGAAGTGGTCTCAAAAATAGAATTTGAGTTGGCGCGTTTGGTGCTGGGTCAGAAAACATTCATTACAGTCCAATTTACAACTTTTCATGATTGAAAGTCATTGTCGGGTCGTCAGAGGGGTTCGGCCGATTTTTTTAATTTTTTGAAGTGGTCTCAAAAATAGAATTTGAGTTGGCGCGATTGATGTTGAGTCAGAAAAAATTCATTAGGGTCCAATTTACAACTTTTTATGATTGAAAGTCGTTGTCGGGTCGTCAGAGGGGTTCGGCCGATTTTTTTATTTTTTGAAGTGGTCTCAAAAATAGAATTTGAGTTGGCGCGATTGATGTTGAGTCAGAAAACATTCATTAAAGTCCAATTTACAACTTTTTATGATTGAAAGTCGTTGTCGGGTCGTCAGAGGGGTTCGGCCGATTTTTTTGAAGTGGTCTCAAAAATAGAATTTGAGTTGGCGCGATTGGTGCTGGGTCAAGAAAACATTCATTGATGTCCACAAAATGAATACGCCTGTCTCAAGAATCCTGAGCAAAAGCATTTACGCAAAGTTTATTCATATCATCCATGGTTTCTTTGAAGATGTGTTCCAAAATCTTCAGATGTCCGATCAGATTTCTTGCTTTCAACACAGGCATAGTGATGTGTAGGTGAACATAGGTTTGATGATCCTTTGGTATGACCAATAAATCATTTTTGGTTTCAGACCCCTTAAGACTCTGAGGCATGTCCAGGTTGCCGCTATAGCACTGGAAAGGATTTGGTTGATTTGGCTGTTCCATGTCAGTTCTTGGTCGATTATAACGCCTAGGTAATTCACTTCTTCGGAAAATGTTAGCTGGATCCCATTCAGGGTTGGGGCTTCAAGTTCATGCTTTCGCCTCCTGGTGAATGGGACCGGTACTGCTTTGTTGGGATTGAAAATGAGTTCCTCCTTTACGCACCAGCTGCTATTGTGTTGAAGGCTACTTGCATGCGGTCGGAGATTACTCATTGGGTCATGAACCCGGATTCTTGTAGCTTTACTAGCAGTTTGTCGACAACCAGTGACCACAGGGTAGCTGTGTTTTCTCGAGTCCCGCGCATTAGACTTAAGCTGTGTTTTGAATTATTTGTGTATGAGTATTAGGGTAGCATGGTGCTGGGTGCTTCAAATTCCTATTTGAATTTGTAAGCACTCATCTTCGCCTCCTCCATGACTGTAATGCCTGAAGGTGGAAGGTTCAAGATGATTTGTCGATCCTTCACAATTCCTGGACGTTCGAGATATTTCATGAGCTCGATATTGATGGCCTTTTCCATGACCTTCGAGATAACAAATAGCGGGCGATAGATCTACAGTTGCTAGGAAGCAATTCAATTTCGAAAGTTAAGGCTGAACTCATATTGAGACGCAGGTAATAGAGGCAGGATAGCACAGTGTCTGTGGCTCAAGCTTTAACCGATAGAACTGCGAATCAGTCTTTCGGTTCTCTGGTGCTCCAGTGCCTCTGTCACCTACATCTTAATATGCGCCCGACCTGAGTGATAATAAGATTGGCGAGCTGGAACAGTTTCACAGTGGGAATTTTTACTTACATGTTCACCTCAAGCTCTCATGGCAACCGAAAGTACGCCCAAAGTCATGAAGTTAAACGCAGGCCAAAAACTAAAATGCTGACTCTAATTCAGGTTCATTTATTTCCAAGATATATTTTTTTATTTTAATTTTTCCTGTTCAGATAGATTCCTCGGGCGACTGGTCATCGACATACCGAAATATCCTGAATCAGATAATCTCTCCCGCCTACAATTCGCAATTTATCCCTGCTGTTACAGTTGCTTTAAATCACAATAAAAAACTTCAGAGTTATCACCTACTTTCCTTAATGGGAAACGCTACCGAAAAGTTTCACAAAAATTTCACAGATGCTTCATGGAGAACTGAAATGAAAACGAGGGATGTGATCAAATATTCAAATATCAAGCACGTCCTGCAACCGAATAGGATTATTCATGAGCGTCCAGAATGTAGGCTAAAGGGCCTTCAATTGTGAATTTGCTGCCAAACTGAAATCTATTTCTCCAAAGTTCTTCGATATATTTCTTATATCTGCATATCGGAAGCACACTGTCCTAAGTCCATTACAGGTAATTTTTACTTACATTTAGTTTTACTAGCAGTTTTTCGAATTACATATTTAGAGGTAAGTATACATACTATGTAGACATTGAAGAAATAGAGTCAATGAAAATGAAAATGAAAATATTCTCAATTCCTTTTTTAAGGGCACATTATAATATCATCATTGATATGTGGTTCTTCTAGGAAAACAACAAAATGGACTTAGGACAGTGTGCTTCCCGTATAAAGATATGTATATCGCGTAATCTTCCTCATCTCAAATATCATTTCATTGCGTTTCATATTCTGGAGCTTCTCGATCTCATTGGAAGAGTCGATTGTGATATTATATTTGAACAACAAAAAGGTGGAAACTGTGTGTTTTTTTATGATTTGTAAACAATATCTGTGATTCTTCATGCACATTTCCAGAAAGGTATTAGAAAAGGCCAGAACGATCTAGAACGATCAGTGAATAATCGACAATATGGTTTCCGTCATCAGAGATCAATTAATTGGTAACCAGCTTGCTTATGTACTAAACATATGGCAGCAATCAATCGAAAAATGTTTTTCCGATATTTGTGAATAATATTCCACGCTAATGTAGGAATGTAGGCTTTCACGGCTGGCGTGACGTTTGGAGATTTAAACCAAAGAAGACCACGGAAACCAACCAAAACATTCCACGCTAAACTGTTTTTATTAACTTCGCTATAAACATACAATTAATACACTGAATAATAAAACTAAATAAAATAAAATAAAGCTAAATCTTCCAAAAACTTATTCAAAACTTCTTCCTACGAGAGAAATGTGTCGCTTTTTATACTCAATTCGAGCAGAGTAGATTTCTCGGGATTCTTTCGTTCTCCAGAATAATCAGTTCCAAAAAATATCAACTGGTGATTCTGAATAGCTTTTACTGAATATGTCCCATATACCTATCTCTGGTCGTTTCTTGAATATTCATTATTTTGTAATTTTTTGCCAACAAAATGAGACCAACTCATAGTCGAATATCTTCTTATCTATCAAATGAGCAGGACTCCAATTTCATCATTACCCAGAAAATATGAAGTATTTTCGGTAAATTAGAATAGTTCGCCTATATTTGAAAACATGTTCGTCGTGACGATTAGGAAAACCAATATTATATATTTTATTCAAATGGGACACACTGTATATAATTTTATTTTTTTTAAGTATATGACTCCATCAATCACGTCCCATACCTATTTCTTGAATAAAAATTATTTTCGTTTTTTTTTTTGTTTGGTCAACTCAATACTGAATATTTTTTATTCACTCACGCACAGAAATCATATTTGATCAATATACGAACAGTATCGAAGATTTTCCAAAAATTCAAATGACTCGAACCTGATGCCAGAAAAACATCTGGAATTCAATTAAATGTTCATGACTTTTTTAAATTGATCATCCTTTATAACGCCTTACCTACAACGCCACTACATCTTTCAAAAAAATGTTCATCTTTGCAAGTTAGGCCTCTACAGCTACTATAACATTTGGAAGAAAGTTTACGACATTCTTGAATTCTTATTCAGTTGAGGAAAGGGGGGATAGTCGGACCGAGCCAAATCTGGTGCAAAACACCAATGGATAACTTTCCACGTCTTTTTTCTTATTTTTTTTCATCGTAGAGTGGTCCATAACAACAAGTAGTAATTTTCATCAGACAATCCAAAGAAACTGAAGCAAGAGTGTATATATACATTCCCTTGCTGCTTTGTTTCTGGGTCGTAGAAATGTATCCGAATCTTATCCATAGTAACAACACGGCTTGAGAAGTAATCATATTTTTCAAACCGAGCCTCGATCGATCGCTTCTGGTAAACATGCAGACATTTGGGGATACATTTTGCAGAAATGTTTCTCGTGTCCAAATCGACATGAACTATATGATGGACACGTTCATATAAAATATTGACTGCCTCAGATATTCGTTTTAGCCCAATTCGACGGTCTGATAGTCATGTCATGAACTGCATCGATATTTTCGGGGACGGAAACAGGAACTGGCCTTCCCGATCGCTCTCCATCATCAATGGAAAATTTACCTTTTTCGAAGCTTGCAATCCAATTTTTCACGGTCGCGAACGAAGGACATCGGTCGCCAAGGGTACTAAGCATATTTTCGTAATTCTGATTACCTCCTAACTCCTCCAAATACGGGTACTTGATGATGGCTTGATACTCCAATTTTCCTTTTTTCATAAT
Organism: Chrysolina americana; assembly: GCA_958502065.1. Taxonomy (NCBI): domain Eukaryota; kingdom Metazoa; phylum Arthropoda; class Insecta; order Coleoptera; family Chrysomelidae; genus Chrysolina; species Chrysolina americana. The sequence goes on from OY293420.1 coordinate 9,908,177, forward strand.
TTCTGTCAACCCCTTTTTTTCAATTTTATTGCGCAAAACTGATTTGACTTCTTGACGTGAAACTTCACACTGGCACTTCTGATAAGTTAAGGTTGAAACACAATGGAAGTTGTTGTTTTCAGTTTTAATTTTCATAATTTTGGATATTTTTTAACGCGAAACTATCATTGCATTTATTATTGTGATCACACCTCATAAACAATCTTGTTGGTAAAATTCAAACATTATTTTTCAACACTGTTTTGCATCTTGTTTTATTTGTAAAATTGATATCCGAATTCCCAAAACTTTAAACTTATTACATAAAACTTCCATTGTGTCTACGGCTTTATTGATCGTTGCTATTGTAACGCAATACTCGTTTCAGCCATGGAACCAGTCTAGGCTAACTAGAAATCATTACATTTCTCGTCAGTTATTTCAATCGAATAATGTTAAATATCTATTTCAGACTTTTTGCAATAATTTTTCATTGAAAACTATATAGATATATGTGTTACCATAGCATACCCACAACATGAATAAAGACCTATGGGTAATTGCACCAGCGGTAGCAAAGTCAGATTCCTACAACTACAGCAATACCTTTTAATCATAAGTAGGTGCACTCGCTGGCGGTAGCAAAGTTTACCAGCTACTACAAAAACATTGTCTACTAGCCATAGGTAAATGCACTCCATAGCGGTAGCAAAGTTCGAGAAACTAAGTTATTCGACAATTTCTATTTATCCCAAGTGAGTTATAATCAGCAAAGTCGACTTTATAACCACAGGTGATAGCTCGCTTGTCCCCTATGCTATTAGAGTTTCTTGCTGGGGTTATTGGATTTCTAGCTACGGTTGATAAAAATTTTCCTCAGTGTACGGTTTATGAGAGCAACTACGTGTAGGTACTAATGTATTAATATCTACGGAAACTTCCCCTCTCCCCCAATCATAATGGATGCTACGTTGGCCGAAGCAAGAAAGAAAGAGACGCCCGCTGTTCTTCAAGAATGTGTAGCTCCACAGAATTTTGATTTCGTGAAAGATTGACCGGCGCCTCCACCATATATCGTGACGGGCTAATAGTGCAGCTATCTTCCCTGTCACTTGGGACGTAGCCAGTAAGACGAGATCAAAGGAAGGACTTCATTCCTGCTTAGGACACTCACTCCCCAAATGAAACAGTCAGAAGTTTTTTTTTTAATAAAGTCATATATTCATCAAAAGAGTGAAAGTTAATGAAACACGAAGTAAATAACAATCAGTTCAAAAGGTTGTTACCAACAAACACTAATACTGGGAGGCATATTTCTCGGGAAGGCTTCTCTCGCGGTCGTCAATTTACTTGTCTTAAGAAAATAAGAAGGAAAATATGGCAACATACATTGTAACTACGCCACTGTTTCACGGACATTAATAACCAAAAAGTCAAATCATCACACTGATGAACCTAGATCAGTGTACCAAGTTTCAAATGTTTTCCCTTCAGTTGTTTTAAAGAAAAAAATCTAAACTTTTCTCGGATTTTTTACAGAATTTATCTCAGAAGGTATATGCATTTTAACTATTTCTCACTTCGAAACGGGGTTAGGAATCTGCATACGGATTTTTTTAGTCCTATTCTGACTCACCCTCTATATTCAGTTTTCTTCTTAGAATCCGTAACTCTGTTAACATTTTTCCAAACATATTTGCTGCTCTTGGCTGTTTTTATGGTCATATTTAATTAGTTCATGTAGTCAAGGAATTATAGTTTTAAATTTTCATTTTTAGTATTATTATTCAACATTTACAATAAAATTGCATGTTGCTTTTGTTATCCACAGTTTCATGGTTATGTTTATGGTATGCCGGTAATAATCAGCGTTACCCAGGAAACTCCCAAATGTAGAAGTTTCGCAGTTCAAATCAAATTCTACTTGGGGGCAACTGCCATGTTCCCAAATTCCGTTCGTAACGTTTGGCAAATCGGACAATATTATCATTGAGAACTGTATAAACTCTAGTGTAGTAATTTGATGATGGATGAAAGGAAACGTAAGTCCATCAGTGAACATTCAGCCGAACGCGAAGAAAGCAAAGCATATTCAAGCAGACAAAACAGATTATCAACAACAGCAATGGCTTTAGGCTGGGCTGTGCGGGAAAGTGGGGGCACATTGGGGGCGGCTGGATTGAGTATAAACGGGAATATCGTCTTCAACATATACGGCTACAGACTTAAACGTTAGGGTCACTGAACATATAATAATGTTTTTCTACAACCGTGCGAAAAGTACCATGTTTGCAATTTTAAAAGAAATCGCAAAGTTGCACTTTTTCGAGGGGCGAGCGTTTTTTTACCTTGCCGCTCGACGAGCGGCAAAGTAACCAAAACGCTCGCTGAGTTACCATGAAAACCATAATATAAAAACGTCAAATGTTTTTGCAACATTTGACACCTGAGTAGGTGTTGAACGGTATTTGACAAATTTCAACCATTTCGTGAACAACGCATGATTTTAAGATCGTCATAGACAATAATAGTATATTGTGTATCTAGTGCGTGAAGTATAATTTTTTACGCGAGTGTGGAAGTTTGTGGAACGAGCCGCAGGCGAGTTTCACAATCCGCACGAGCGTAAAAAAGTCTTCACGCACGTGGTGCACACTATACTTTTTCTACGACCTTTCACTTAGAGATTGAATTAAAGGAAAATTTTACTAATTTTCTTTATTACAATAATAATTATTATGAACAGTTATATTGCAATTTTGTAAATTGTCAAAATGTACATTTACTTTCTCTTTCTCTACAAAATTAGTGCTGCTTGTACTGTTGGTATTGACAACATAACTACGATTATTCTCAGTTGTTAAGATTTTATTGCAGACATCTATCTTTTTAGTTAGGGATTCTTCCACGTAGGCTTCTGCCACTGAGGATGATTTCCAGCCGCCGTGTTTTTTAGCGTTAGGAGATCTCCTCCACCTTCGACTAATAAAGACGCAGATGAACGCCGTAGGCTGTGCCCGGTAAATTCGTTGGGATTGGGGAGTTTCAAAAATGTGGCAACTTCTGAAGGGACTTTTCCTATCTTATTTATACCAATCACTTGCCGAGTACATTTCCCTCGTTGATAATTAATAAAGAATTTATTTTCGACATAATCCTTGGGACGAAGAGCCACGTATTTGTGATATATGTCCAAGTATTCAGTAACAGTAAATTTTCTAGAAACCTTAGTCTTCGTATCATTAACTGACACAATAAGAACTGTTCCCAAATTTTGGATGTCATCCATTTTTAATTTATAGAGCTCATCTCTGCGCAGGGCTCCAGCTACCCCAAACAACAAAATGAGCTAAAAATTTAAAGATTAGTATTTATCGATATTTATACAAATGGACTTACTTTGGTTAATAAATATTTTTCATCGGGTGCCTCTTTGAGAAATTTTAATACGTGTTCCTTTTCCAAAACGCGTGATTTTTTAGGAATGTATCCCTCGTTTTTCCGTTTCAAGAAAGCGCGAACTTTCGGATAATCACCAATTTGTACGTTGTACTTAACACTAAGGGTGCTTTTCAACATTGAGTAGTGACTCCATAAGGTAGAAAATTAACCTTTGTTGATAATTCAGATAGGTAGGCTAATATTACCCTTTCGGAGAATGATTGGACGTTGTTTGTATTGTGCCATTGCATAAACTTTTCCAAAGTGTTTTCGTAAATTCCCATCGATTTTTGTGGCAATAACGATGAACTTGCTTCACTGGCTGCTAACGTTATATTTGGAGGAGTTGATGGGAGTACTTCAATGCTGTCCATCAGGAATTTGCGTGAAATACACGGCTAATCGGTTTAAATCAAAATTTCGCCGTACTATTTATTAATTCAGAGGGTAATTAATTACTATTTACGGTCTATTAACTGATGTAACTCTGAACTTCACTCTGCGGGAACTGTCATATTTGTCAATTTCTCTCGCCACCGCTACCTAGACCAGCGACCAGTGTGTGAATTTGTATTGACTCTTATGGCACCGGTGCGTGAAATAAATCCCATTAGAAAAGCATGGCACTTCACACACCGATTCGTGAAATGAAGCTTTACACATTTTTATCGATGTGTGACGTTAGTAATTCACATACGGGAGTAGAAAAAAATGTTTTTTCGTGAAAATTCAATGGAAATCAATGAAATTAGTGAAATTTCGTGCACTCCGCTGGAAATTGCTCAAGCACAGTGGCGCACTCAGAAAATAGTTATGGGGGGGGCTGACCGGGGGTCCCTAGGCCAACCAACCAAAGCAAGCGCGCGCTAGAAATGTTCCTTTGCGGAGTTTGGAATATATGAAATACGTTTTATTTATTTTAAGTGCATTTCTGAGGAATAGGAATGCAGCTATTTATTTCGTAGTTGTAGTGAAATGTAACTCCCACAAACCAGTATTCGGTATGCGATGTGTCCACTATCGGCGGATTTAAAAATTTAAAAAACAGAATGAATTTTTTTTTTCTTGTCTTGAGGGGGGGGGCTTCAGTCCCTTTAGCCCCCCACGTGGGTGCGCGCCTGCTCAAGCAAGAACGAAAAGCAGTATAACATTTTTAGTAGGTATATGGTGCGATTGAAAGGAACCAAGAAGATATCAGAAAACATTCTACTTGTGTATTTTGCAGAGAAAGCCAAGATATCAGTAAAACATTAGATAAACATCAGCGAATACAAATACTATTGGCTTATTTGAAACGTCAAGCTGTTGGCCACAAACCAATGAAATCAAAAACTTCAAATTTTATTGCAGTCAAAAACCTTTTTAACAGACGCTCCTGATGAGATATACAGTGTGTTCCAGTTCTCATGGAAACACCCCCGTATCTTCCGTAATTTTCAACGTACTTAGAACCATGAAAATTTCATGATCGATAGATTCACTAGACATGAACTCACTGCACAAAAAGGTGTCATCCATCCTACGTGATATATACCGCACGCCAACAGCGATGGAACCACCTCTTTTCCGGAAAGTTATATTAGGGGTCAAAATTAGCCAGAAATTCTTTCGGATTCGTGTTCAGGATCCTCAAATTACTGCTAATACACCTCTGTCTCCTGAAAAATGTTCAGTCCCGAAAAATTCTAATTTGTATCACTTCTCATGGAAACGTCACCGTATCTTTCGTAATTTTCGACGTAGAACCATGAAATTTTCAGGATAGATAGATACATTAGAAGTGAACCCAACCACACAAAAGGTGCCATCCTACGTAATATACACTGCACGCCAACAGCGATGGAACCACCAATTTTTTCGGAAAGTTATATTAGGGGGCAAAATTGGCCTGAAATTCCTTCGGATTCGTGTTTAGGATACTACTAATACACCTGTCTCCCAAAAACAAACACCATAACGTTGACGAGAGTCAACATATGAATAATATAAGCCCAATAGTTGCTTTAAAGTCAAGACTTATCTGAGATTATGAAATGGAAACGAAAGAGAAGACAACTTTTATACAAGAGGTTCACACTGTTTTCTCCAGGTCAAGTGTTGGTCTACAGTAATACCTATAAATGTTATTGATTCTTCAGTAATGCCAATTTCATCATTTACAATAATATCGAGATACTCACACTCACTCTGATGTGTTCTGAATTTCATGACATTGGTTTTTTCAGTACTAAATATAATGAGTTAGAACTAAACCAACTGAACAAATTACCCAAAGCTATATTACAATTATTTTGTAAAGAACTATCACATTCACTTGATATCAACAATGATGTGTCGTCAGCATATGTAACAAAATGACCTTCTTTTGAGACCTTGTCTATTTCATTAACGTACAGTAAAAACAAAATTAAAAACAAAATAGGTCCTAATATTGAGCCTTGTGGAACACCCATAGAAATATCAGAACATTCTGATGTGGCTTTGTTGTTACCTGTAAAGTTGATAGTAACATACTGTTTCCTATTGCTAACAGCACTGTCAATCCAGATTAACGGATTACCTTTTATTCCATATTCTGACAGTCTTGTTTTTAGAACATTATGATTGACACAATCGAATGCCCGTCTGAGACCACAGAAGATCCCAATGGGGCACTTGCCCGCATCAAGATATTTTAATAATTGTTCATAGAAATGATGAATAGAATATTTGTAGATTTGTTGGTTCGAAAGCCATATTGATTCACAGAATAAATATTTACACATTCTATGTATTTCAAGAGACGCTCTAAAATTCATATTCCAGTACTTTTGAAAAGAAATTAGCGATAGTAATGGGTCTATAATTGCTTAAAAGATTATGGTCACCTTTTTTGTGGACTGGAATAATTTTACCCACTTTCAATTTGTCTGGAAAAATACCTTCTTCAAAAGAAATATTGATTATATAAGTAATTGGTTCAACTATCAAGTCAAGTACTGCTTTGATTATAAAACCAAAAATATTATCGGAGCCGAACGACTTTTAATTTTTGAGTTTGCCCTGCCCTGCCCAGGTCAAACATTTCATTATTCGTAAAAGGCACCAGAAACATAAAGTTTTTCCTTCGAAATCACGTAATTAATTTCTTGAATATTGCTTACAATATCAACTGGAGCTTGTACAAAAAAATCATTGAATAATGAAGCAATAACATATCTCTTTTATTTATTTTATAAGTCGGATATAAGTTTCCAGGATTATCTGATTCTGAGATTTTGTTTTGAAGGAAGGTTTGTTTTGTAGTTTTGATTAAGTAGTTATGTTTTTTCAATACAATCCACAGAAACTATAAAATTTCTAGGTATTACTCTTAATCAAAAATTGACATGGGAGGCTCATATAAAAACTATCTGCTCCGGATTAAGCAAATGTTGATATATGATAAGGCATCTGAGAGACACTGTTTCCTTCGATATACTGAAACTATTATATTTTGGACTTGTTCAGTCAGTCTTACAATATGGGCTAGTATTCTGGGGGTCATCTTCACATGTTGATAAGGCTTTCAGAGCACAGAAAAAAATATTAAGAGCTATGTTCAATGTACATCCAATGTCCAGTTGTAGAGACTTATTTAAAAGATCACAAATACAAAAATTACCCAGCCTATACATCTTTCAAATCATTACCTATATTAAATAAATTTAATACAGCTTCAAGAAAAACAAGGACTTGCACGATACACGAATCAAAGGAAATATTCACCAGAGCTACTCTACAAATTTGTCAGAACTCGCCTAACTACATAGGAGTTAAACTTTATGATAAGTTCATAAGCATTTGTGATGAACAATATAATTGTAATATGTCTTTTAGAACTAAACTGAAATGTTTACTTACAGAACAAATCTTTTATAGCGTAGACGAGTTTCTCAACTTTTAAAATGTATTTCAATTTATTTTAATTGCATGTATTGTTTTGTATTTACCTATATATTTTACATTTTTGACTAGTCCGATAAATATGCATTTGTCTTTAGTCCTTATTGACTAAATTCATTTGTACATTTTTGTGATAAATAAATTGATTCTGATTCTCATTATGATAATATTCTTTGAACTCGGGGAAAATTCTTGTAAGACCAAATAGGCTCCTAAGTTCTTAACTGGATTCACGAATTTCATCATTCACCCAATTCTTATATGATTTACTTGTGAATTCTTTTTGAGGAAAGATAACATTGAAGTAGTGAGAGAATATACTATTGAAATGATCAAATGCTCGATTAGTAGATTTCGTCTGATAAAGTATATCCCAGCTCTGATTACCACGAGCTTGTCTAAATTAATTTATTGCGTTTTTGTTGAAGCTTCTCTTTGTGAAGTATTTCTTTTCCGAATTATCTGAAGGTCAAGATTATAGTCAAGATGGTTTGATGGTCAGAGATCTCATTATCATTAACATCAGGTAGTCTACTGATATAAAAATTAACAAATATATGGTCTATTGTAGTTATAGATGTACTCGTGACTCTTGTTGGCTTCAAATCTTAACATTGTAGAGTACCAGATAATTTCTGAAAGTCTCTTGAAGCACCATAAGAGCCTGGTTTCTCACCACTAAAAAGGGTAGAAGTATAAGAATAAGAATTATAATAACATTTTCATATTGTTGCACATAGATTTGAATCATAGTGGCTCAATAATATGTAAATAACTAATTGAATAGGTACTAAGGTAATTTTTTTCATTGTTTTTTTTACAATAACAGAAATGTGTAGGGCAAAGAAATGCTCGCACGCTTAAAAATCTGAACTGTCAAATTTGAGGTTATCAATAATCATTAATTTTTACGAAATATTTTCGCAAAGTCTGCGGTTGTAGAAAAAAATCTTGTGTACAGTGTACAGAGCGCAAAAACTTTGCCGCTTTCCGCTTCGCGTGTCAAACTTTTTTCTCATGCGGCAAAGTACTACTTTGTACGATGGCTCTGAAGGGACATGGTAGATTTTTTTTCTCTCATAATTTTATGAGTTAGTTATCTCATTATAATGAGATAGTTAACTCATTATAATGACTTACGGTATCTCATAATTATGAGATAATTTAATTCATTATAATGACTTAAGCTACCTCATAATAATGAGATAACTTAGTCATTATAATGAATTAGTTTTCTCATTATAATGTGATACCGTAAGTCATAAAAATGGGATAACAGAAAATTCGGAAAAAATATTTTTGCTAGTGATGCGTTGCCATAGTTATTGTGCACTTTTTTCGTACGTTTCAACAGGTGATGTTTTAAAGTTTTAGTAACCAAAATTTCAAAGACCTCTGATGCTGATGAGTATAATAATTAGGTCCTATGTTTCAAGCGGTAGATATCAATATATACCTACCGGTATATGTATATTTCAATGAAAGAAAATATGGATAATGGATAGGCAGAGGCTTGACTTATTAAGTGTAGATAATAGAAGTTGAGCAACTAAAACTCTTTATTCCGTATTGAGACATCAAGTTCACAGATATGACATATTATTATGGTCACTAGCCAAGTGACAGATGATGTAACTAGCGTTCGTTAAATATTATTCACTCAGACTGATTAGCACGTGATACTAATCAGCATCTGCTCGCTCTGCTTGATCTCACAAAACCAAACTCACCCAAGATCGTTCGTTGATTACTTTTTGCTCGATTAGCTCATAGAAACATATATTATATGGAGTAAGTATATAAATAATATACCCATATTTCTAAGGATTAGCTACTGTGATTAATAAGTGGTACAAATCGAGATCTGATCGCTCGTTTCTGATTATATTTGACTTATCGCACATTTGGTACAAAATATTATGGTCTGAATAGAAACAAACAAGATCAAATGAAATATTGTGAAAATTTGCATATAGCGATTCGAAACATCACTGGGCTAGGAAGCTTTTCGATCAAAAAAATTTTTGAACAATCGACCCCATAGTTCCAATATTAAAAGGAACAGTTCAATAGTTAGAATATTAGGGTTGGAGCCATCTGAAGTGAGCCAGTAAAATATCCTGAAAACCTCAAATGAATCCAGGCATTGAATATCTAAAATGAAGTAGATAATAACTTAATCAAACCTAAGAAGCCTACATTCTTCTTTACTGCTTACAAATATACATATCGAAATAGGAAAATCAGCACCTGTTGGCAACGCGGCAAAGAGTTAACTCATTATTATGACTTACCGTATGTCATAATGAGATAATTCAACTCATTATAATGACTTAATTTATCTCATTATAATGAGATAACCCAAGTCATAATAATGAGTTAACTATCTCACAATAATGAGATAATTTAACTCATTATAATGATTTAAGTTATCTCATTATAATAATGAGTCAACTATCGCATTTTAATGAGATAACTAACTCATAATTATGAGATAAAAAAAATCTACCATGTCCCTTCAGAGCCATCGTTACTTTGCGCTCTTAATACACAAATAGCTATTGTACTATAATTTATTTCAGACATATATTCTGTCAGATGAAAAGTGCGGAAAATCCACGATTGCACGCTGGCCCACAACGCTAGCTGCGGCCCTGTCAATCGAGATATGGTCTGAAAACTATGTTTGTTCCTTTTTGGCGCTCACCCCTTAAGCTACATCTGTCAGACGCTATATTTTTCTGTTACCCCAGTCTTCGAAGTTTAATGCTCCAGTTTCTCCACTGAAAGTTGTGGTAGGTACAATATCGATTCAAACAAGGGAATTTGGTGTTCATTCCCTTTTAGGCTTATTACTTTAGCAGTGAAGCACGGTCATGGTATTAATAATCCCTGTTTTCGAAGGGGAAATGAATATTGAGTATCGAAATGTATAAGTATATAAGTTCGATTAATCCTGTTAATCGAGAAAAGGGTTGAGTTTTGATTGGTCGACTTATTAATTTCAGAGGCGGCTCGTCGAAATACTCCAAGCGTACTAACAGAAAATCGGCTTGAGGCAAAGATCTACATGATTTGCCCTGATTATGGCAGTATCCGCCTACGGAAATGCAGCTGACTCAGAATGACTAATATAGTTAGATACGAAGAGAATAAGGTTGTATAAAATAGATTATTCATTACTTGTTGGGACTGGAAAAAGACAAGGTGAGACATAGTAGTTAAATATAAATGTTCATTGTGCTCTACGAGTATTATTTTGAGTCTACCCCAAGTGATCTACTACATTATAAACTCTATTCACAAGTGCTGTCTACTTTTACTATAGTATTTTAAATTCATAACTAAGGTTATGCTAACTTGATCGGGTAGGTCGGTACTATTTTTATTCATGGCACTGAAGAAACCAAGGCGAAAACAAAGAAGCACTGATACATGCTTTTCAGTATTGGCAGTAACGATATTGGAAGTAAAGACAACAACAATCAAACTTAATAATATTTACAGACTGGGAAAAAAACAAGATATACACAGACCCTTATTTCTTCCGATCGGCTCTTAGATCAAGAGGCAAGGCATTTTGAGAAGCAGACCAACATTGAAAGTAAACAGAGTAGTAATAACTGAGGACCTGAGACCTAACAGAGGGTAAAAATAAAGAAATGAAAATTCCACTAGGAGCGCTGAAAGAAACCAAGTCAAATAACAGAATAGCAATTAAAAAAAACACACTTATAATGTAAGGTGAAACATAAACAGCGGCAGGTATTGAAAACGCTTAATAGTTTATATTAATCGGGGAGGCAGTTATTTCTCACCAGTTACAAGAAATCCAGCATCTCCAAATGAATTTGAATTAGAGAAAAACATAACTGTAATAGGAAGTGAGAAAAAGACAGAGATAGTGATAGATATGAATGAACTTTTATTGAAAAAAATAAGATGAATTACAAAAGTCCCCCAGAAACTCGATGGCAGGGATCTGAAACAGGTCGATTTTCAACACCTGGCTCATTTTGAATTTTCAAGAGGATGCAAAAAGGTGGTGATATTTTCATACTGTAAATTGTCTAAATGAGAATAGAAGTTGACCTGTTTCAGGTTTTTTAAATGAATACAAATTAACGCGGAAAATGCAATGGTTTCATAACTAGTGCAGTATTTCTCAAATCGAATTATTTCGTCTGAACAGCTTCATGGACCTATTCATGTTTTATCCTGTCTCAAATATTTTGATTCATCGTATATCATAATTTTACACAATTTATTCATAATGTATTAATAATGATAATAATAATAATACGGTTAGTTTTTGTTAAAATTGTTCATTTTCTTTTTATTCATGCAACTCCTAAACAATGTATATCTTTGAAACAATATAATTTCATTCATTCGAACAAAGTTCGAAAGTATGTGCTGGAGATTGTCACGATAATGAAACGAATAAAATCGACAATGTCGAAGTAACCGCGTTTTCACCGCACGCTTCCACCACAAGTGGAAAAATGAGGCAAGCATCTGTCAGAAAACAACTACTTCCCTGGCTAATACCACGACGGACATTGAACTACATCTGACAGATATTTGTGCAACGTTCTTCCAAGAAGACCCAATTGCAAGTGCATATCTTGTAATCAAACAGTAGATCATCATTCATTTGGCTGAGAATGACCACCTGCAGACATACATGGTTCGAGGTTTTGCCTCTCACCAGTGTCAGGGTAGCTCGGACAACATTATAATTGCCCTGTCCCTGCCAAATGAATGATAATCAACTATTGAACTAATATTTCCCCATGGATGGAGCTATGATGATTATCCATGTGAATGGCGCTGCGATCAACTAAGTTATGCGTCGTAACTTCATCCATCTTGCGATGCCTAGTACAGGCTCCCAGAACGGCGTTGTGGAACCGGTTCTAGCAAGTTCGTCTGCCACCTCGTTTCCGCGCAACCCTCTGTGACCCGGAACCCATACCAGCTGAACTTCCCTCGTTTCAGCTAATTTCTCGAGAGCATCTCCACAACCTCTTGTCTCGTGGCTGCGGTAAGGATGGCGAACACTTCAGTTCGGAAAACTGTTGTGTGCCCAGTCAAAGCGTAGCTTTCTCGTACGTCTCTTCCTTCCAGGTAGATGCCTGTACCCGAATATTGTTTGTCAGTCAGACGCGAACCGTCCGTATAACATATTAGGCTTCCCGTGCGAAACTTCACTGTGTTACCTTCCCTTTGTTCTCTGCTCGGAATGGTGAGAGCAGTCTATCTATTGCGCTTTTCATCCTGAAGACGGAAATAGGGATCTTCTGCTCCACCCACTTTGCGATTTCTGCATGACATATCATCGCTCCATCGTTTACCCAGCCTCCCGAATCCCGCATCCTCAAATGAGCTGCCATTGCCTCCTCCTTGATCCAGACCGGAAGCAGCGGCAGTCTCAGCAGTACCTCCAACACTGCAGTTGGTGTCGTTCTCATTGCACCCGTTATTACCAAACAGGCCAACCTCTGCACCTTAGTAAGTCTTCGGCTTGGTGTTCTGTCCTGTGCGCTGGGCCACCACACAGCTGACCCATATTGGCCTCAGTCTATATTCACAGGTATAATGTGGAGCTACGAGTGTTGTACTACCACCTACGACACGCTTACGGTATAGATGAGACACCGGTATAGCCTTATGCTCCGGGAGATATTGAGTTCGTTGTGGATTATCTATTGGATCTGCTAATTCCTCACCCTCAGGCAAATACAAGCTAATAAGCCTGGTGTAGTTCTCCTCCGGCATCAAAGTATTGAGACGATTTTCACCATAGAGTTTTCAGCTCCTGGTGAAACGAATTCGGTCCGAAAAGACGAGGAAAAACGGACTAAATATCGATACCTACTTTTTGAACTTCACAGGCTTCACCCAAACAAAGAAGCCGATGCACTTGAGAAGAAAGATTTTTGCATACTGAGGCCTCGAACCTCTGTCCAATGCGAGTCAGAAGTTCCACAGCCAAAGACAAATCTTAGCCGGATGAATGTAGAAGATCGTCTTCCTTGATTCACTTCATCTTCTCAAGGAACATGATTCTCGTACCCAATAATCACTTAACGGCACAAACATGGAGAGTGCTTATTAGGGTGAATGATTCAGAGCACCCTCCGAATAAGTTGGACTCCAGAATAATAATAGAAAATCCGTAAAACCTACAGTACCACCCGGTGGGGTTTAGACAATGATAATTTAGGTGTGGAGAGACATGGTGAGGCAATCAGTGCTTCCAAGTTCCTCCACCTAATGAATAAATTTTAATAATGTACCTGAATAGGTATGGGAGAGTTCTCCACTTAATAGGAACATTATCATTATATCATTTGAAGACTTTTTCAGGACAAAATATTTTATTAGTCTTGTTAATTTGTCGGAGGATTCAAGTGATTTCAATTGATACCACAAAGCGGGGAACATTGATCCAACAAAGTAATTTTATTCCAGAAGAAATGTGACTGTAATAAAAGTGCACTTAATTATAATCCGCTAATTTATTTCAACTCGTAAACTATAACTTTTAATTTATTTCATACATTTATAGTAATGTAGTAAAACTGCACTAACTAATTTTCCTAATTTATTTAAAACACTATTTACAACAATTATTCACTGAAACATTGACTTCAATAACTATTTCAATTTATTTCTACTGTGGCTATCTATCAGCGAACTCTGGAACTGTAACTAACTCTCTATTCTGACTGTCCCGCTTATTAGTCCTAAGCAGTTTCCATTCACGACTCTCGATTGTTCAGGAGTATAGAACATTTCATCTAGATGGCTCTTCGAATAGTATCGAATTGATCGATTTATTCCAGCTTGTTCTCGGCGATCCGTACGCCATCAGATATGCCGTTGTAGTTGAACGAGGGTGCATAATTAATTAGATCATGGCCGGTCTCGAAATCGTTACAGTAATTTATAATAATGTCGCTAACTCTGTCTATTTGCAAATTCCATGATCAGATTGTGGAAACAGGCCAGCCATGTCAATAGCAATCCTTTCAATGGGCTGCCTACCTTGAACTAGCGCATCGAGGCCATATTACGTAATACAACATATTGATGACAACGTTGGCTTGACAATTGACCCAGCGAAACCTTGCCTCACTTTCTGTATGGTCTTTGTCACTCCCAGATGTCCTCCGATGACCTCATCATGGATTTCTCGGAGCACTTCCTCTCTTCTACTCATGGGCACAACTGTCTATCATTCTTCCCTACCATCCTCAGACTCCAACAGACGCTTCAGGACCTCATTGTCCAGGGTATGGGAGTTCCATTGGGCCCAGTAGGATTTGACAACGGGCTGTTTCCTGCCACGACGGTCTTCGGTTACTCTTCTTCCAGTTGATAACTAAACCAAGGTCTTAATCTCTCTTTTGGCCTTTTTGAATCTTGTTGTTTATCCAGTTGCTATGCACTGCCGTGGTTCTACAGTGTCGACTCCTTCACCTCTGCTCGTCGTCAATGCGAACAGTCATCTGGGCATGGTCTCCGCGATAAGGCATCTGCATTCTTATGGCTAGTCCCCGCTCGATGCGATCTCGAAGTCGAATTCGTGGAGCCTCTCGATCCAACGTGCCACTTGAACCTTGGGATCTTTGAACTGAAGAAGCCATTTGAGGTCTGCGTAATGAGTTCTCAACAGGAATCTTCTAAATACGTACTTGTTGGAGTGCTCTACTCCTTTGACAATAGACAACAGATCCCGCCTTGTGACACAATGATTACGCTCCGGTTTAATGAGAGTCTTGCTGAAGTACCCAATAACCTTCTCTGGTCCTTCTTGGATCTGAGACACGACTGCTCCAAGTCTCACATTGCTTGCATCCGTATCCAAAATTAAAATTCCGTTCAGAAGGGAATAATTCAGCAACGCTCCTTTCAGCTTCCTGAATGAATCTTGGTGAGCCTGGTCAGCAGTTTAGCCTGGTCAGCAGTTTAGCGATGTTGGCGAACACTGCACATATCTGCGATAGTAGGTGCATAAGCCAAGAAAACATCGAAGCTGGTGTATGTCTTTTAGAATGGGCCATTCCTTGACAGCTTTGATCTTTTGCTCATCTACTGCTACTTCTTTTCCAGTGACAACATGGCCGAGATATCTTACTTCCTTCTGGAACAGATGGCATTTTTTAGGGCTCCGTTTCAATCCGGAGTTTCTTAGTCACTGTAATACCTTCCCCAAGTTTTTCACGTGGTCATCGAATGATCTGCCAACCACAAATGGACCGCATTATGCATAACTCGACCAAGAGTCAATATACTTTTTTTCAGGAGAATGAAAAAAAAAAACAGTCTATTACAAATTAGTTCTTTCGTATTGAGACTGGGCGTTCAGCTCAACACCTTATAACTCTTAAATTCAATTCAATGCGTTTGGCTGAATTTTGTCATTGGTAACTTAGACTATTGTTCGTCAGATGATACCAGTATATCGAAATTTGTTCAAGTAATGCATAACCCAGACTATTATCTCGGTATTCGTGAGCCAGTTCTACCTGCCAGATCAAGCGTTGCGAAAATCATAGAACTGGCTAACATGTCCAGGATGTCATTTATCCTCCTTTACCAGTACTATGTACTACTCGATGGCTATGACTATGTTGTCATCCTCTTCTTTCTTGGCGAGAGGATATCTTCTGGCTGATTGCCAGATTAGTCGGGAATTCCCAGAGTCAATTTGGTGCTTAACCACCTTTGTTTTACCTCTCCGCCTACTCCATTATTAAATATGTCTTGGTACTTACTAATTGATTCTCTCAGTTTGGGCTGTCGAACTTTGACTATGCCCTTGGAAAAGGTGAATACCACTTAATTCCGATGGCGAGTTACTTGCTTGCAATATACACTCTTAACCACACAGAAAATTGTCCCAAAATTGTCCCTTCCTCGAAGGTCACCAAGTAATAATTGACATACCGGCACAAATTCAGCAACACGCAGCAAAGTCTTCCGTAGAGCGATTCCCCATCCAATTTCTTGTTGTGAAACTTAGGTTCGAACACTTCCACGTTTTCACTGCTCGAACCCCCATCCAGGCGAGCCTCCAGTATGGACTCAGCCCTCTCAGATACTCTCACATCTTGAGCCAACAGCACACGAATCATTTCTTCACTTATCTCATGAAGCACCAACTCTTCTCCGTTCAAAGGTAGGACGGGAAATTCAGCTCGAACCCTCTGGAATTCATGATGTCCATCCCTACGATTGCATCATTCTTGATGTCTGCTACTGGAGCCCAGTCAGTTCAACTGGTAGTTCACCATATGCAGTTGCCGGCTCTCCTGTTTTTTGTGCGTAGCTTCCAATTCAATGGTTCAATTTTTGTCGGTGTTTTGTCAAATGTGCATGGTGCATGGATCGTCTAAGAAGATACCTTTGATTTGTCGTTGAAGAACAGCAACATATGCGTTGTTAACTGGGGCTTGCTGGATACAGGCTGTCGATTTCTTCTTCTCGACCTTCGTCGGTGTCGATTTTTTGAATGTACATTTGCAGTACGCACATACCCAAGTTTTCTACTATTTCGGCATCTTACCAGTCTTTTCTCGGCCACACTTTATCACTTTTTTCTCGGCAGCACTTTATCACTTTTTCATGGCAGCCTTAATAGTACCAGCTCTTTGCGAATCTTCCTCAACCATTCGGACTACGCGATTACTTATTCACTTTAATAAAAATACACTCAACTATAATTCGCTAACTTATTTCAATCAGAATCCTCAATGACTGTCTTGGTCAATTACTATTATTGAAATTGTGTATGTTAGTATGTATGGATGTCGTTGCATTGAAGGAACCGTTTGCCACAGATTTTTTCAACGCTCTGGAACCAGTCCCCAACTATGGATATTTAAATCACCATTCAAACTTCACTCCTTTCTCCCTATTCCATCTCACCCAATAAGAAATACCGAAACGAAATGTGTAATTTCAAATTACTGAATAGACAATGGAATAGGTACCCTTTCCAAATTCCAGTATCGTTTTGCACGACCTCTCAATCCATTTTAAACTGTCATGCAAACAAAAATCAACTTGTTCATATATTTCTTGACACCGACTTGTTTATGACATAAAATTGAATGTATCAGGTATATTTGGGGCTCAATGCATGAATTCATGTCAGAGCGACAAGTTTGCACTTTCACACAAGCGGAAAATGTTTTGTGCGCGGCCCTGATGATAGGATTATGTCTGGAATTGTTCGAAATGAGACCATTTCAGAGGAAATAACTTCTCAAATTTGAAATCGCATCATTCACTTGGTAGATTGAGTCGCAGGTGTTATTTTGTGCTAGTCCTTTTTTGAAATTGTGATGTAATGTTATTTCGAATGAATTTTTCCTCTAGTCCATTAAAATCATATTTTATACAGTAATGAATATTGAATGAAATGAAAATGAATAACAGACTGTATACTGGCTTTTACAACTCCATTAGCCATACATTAATTTCATGTATGGCTATAATATACATACTGTAGGTGTAATATTCGCAATTCAAGTCATCCAGACCTTATCAATCTAAAAATGATTCTAAACGGTTGTCCGATACTATCCAGTACTAAGAAATATTATAAATTTCTGTCTACAGGAGGGTGTTTTTTCTGCTAGTTGCACAGTATCTCGAATAATTGCGTTGCCCAAAAAAAAGTATATATTGAGTTACAATGACCTCTTTCCAACAAGTATACTACTATGTTTGTCGAAGGTACCTACTCGAGAAAATTATGAACCATCAAATAAAACTCCTTCTCGAAAAATATTCAATTTTGTCCGATAAACAATCAGATTTTAGGTCCGGCTACGATTGTGAAAAACGACAGTTCTCATTCTCTTAGATTACTCAAAAGCGTTCACCACTACAAGCCATGAGTTATTGGTTTCTATTTTGAACTTAATAGGTTTCTCGAAAGGTGCTATAAAACTCATGAGCAATTATTCACTGAACAGATTTCAATATCTATGTGGAAACATCAGTTGGTCAGTCAGAAAAAAAATACTTGTAGTGTGTCTCAAGGATCCATCCTTGGACCATTGCTTTTCAGCATATACATTAATAATTTTGTATCAAGCTTGAATGATTGTAAAGCACATTTCTATGCTGCTAACACAAGTTGTATCATTTCTTTTTCTACATTGAATGGATAACAGCGATATCCAACGCATCAAAAAAGTACATAAATCATGGAGACTCGGAGACTCATATAGCATAGGAAAATTTGAATCGGTGCCACATGCTGAAACCCACAAAATAGTTGCCTTTTTTATAAAATTAGCAATATAAGTGCATTATTTTGGTCAGAATCAAATTTACTTTCCCAGTGGGGGCTTTTTTTTTTTTTTTTTTTTTTTTTTTTTTTTTTTTTTTTTTTTTTTTCAGTGGGGTGGAAATCCTCATGGACTCTGATCGCTCGGTGTCCATCGCGTATCAGTAGTGTCAGACTCTTACTGACTAAAACCACCCCAGGTGTGCTGCACTTGCCAAGCCGTTAGGCCATAAAGCTGCACCTACAAGTGGGGGCTAGGAGGATTCAGGAGAGGAAGAGGCTGGACAGCACATCGACCTGGCGTTTAGCAGACTGCCCGACGAGCATATAGCCATAGCTACACCAAGGGCTCCGGTTAGGAGACGCTGGTGACTACCTCCGCAGATGCTGGTGGTAGAGGCCAGTCTTCACCAAGATTAATGTAGGTAACTGATAAAACCACGCCTTTTGCGAAGCTTATGCGTGGAATAATCGTCACATTCTCTATAAGCGAATGGATGTTCAATGTTTGTACGGCACGTTGTGTAGCTGTCCTGGAAAAGGCTATGAGCAAAAAATCGGTTTCAGGTACTAGGCGTTATAGATTATGAAATAGGTTCCCTATGGCACCGGTTCCTTCCTTCTCTCCTGGGAAAGATCCAGCGATTGATATATGTGCCGGCGTGTTTGCGGGGCTCATTATCATATTCCCTAAGCCCTGTAGTGTATCTGGTTAGGAGGCTTTTGAGGAGAAAGACTTTGTGAAACTTGTACGACATCTGTTTTGCGTATTCCGAGATGAAGTCGAAGCTCTGTACAGGTTGCAGAACGCCGAGCAGGCGTATAACATCGCTGGGCGGATCATTTGCTTATAAATAACCATTCATTATTTGGAAGTTCTGGAAACCGGAGGGTGAATGCGATTACCAGATTTATATGTGCGTTCATTGTTAGACGCATGTCCAGTTGTACTCCAAGGTATTTCACAGGGTTGGACACTATAACTTCATCCGAGATCCTCAACTTCCGAAAGATTCAGGTAAATTTGTACTTTCTCGTGAAACTGATAACCTCAGTCTTAGTCAGTATCCGAATGAATTTGGATTTGCGCAGCAGCAACAGCGCTAGAGAACGAATGGCATATATGGCGTTATCATCCGCATATGAAACCTTACTCGTTCTCTCGTACTGAGGAAGATCGAACGTATGTAGGGAGTAGGGTGTTGTGACCTGCCCGGAAGCCGATCTGCACATCGGGGATCATTTTGAGCTTCTTCTCAAGGCTCAGTATCCGCCTCGAAAGAATCTTTTCCACTATCATGGCCCCTACACTACTACACTCATACATAAGGATAAGCCTATGCATGGGGTCTTCTTCAAGAAAATTGAAGACCTAGGCTTATCAATAAACCTGACATTTGCTTTTCTCAGATCAAGTGGGCTGAAGTCGGAAACCGAGGGATTCATGATGGCCTGCCAGGACGGTGCCTTCAACACCCTCGTCTACCGTAGTCACGTGATGGGTATAGGGGTCCCTGACACTAGATGCAGAACGTGTCGTGGGGCAGCTGAGACCATAATGCATTTGCTGTCAGCCTGTCTACCTTATGCGGTCTCAGCCTATATCCACAGGCATTACCCAAACCATTCTGTCAAGATGGTGGTTCTAATAATAGGGGTCTTTGGTGGAATATGGACACACTGCTCTCACACTTGAAAATCATACCGGCTTGCCATGATACGGCAGAATACTTAGCCAGAAGAATGCAGAAGGCCGTAATTCTTGGTTCACTCCGCCTTCTCTGGGCACATGACTCTCGGACCCAGTCAACACTCACCCCACGGACGTGGGGAGTGTTTACTGGGGAATGACACACCAGCGCGCCCTCTGGTTGTATAGGAGCTCCGGATACAGGGTCTGACTGGTACATTCCTTAGGGAAAAAAAATAATAATAATAGGGATCCTTGGTAGAATGATGGACACACTGCTCTCAAACTTAAAAATCAAACTGGATTGCCGAAATATGACAGAAATCTTAGCCGGACGAATGCAGAAGGCCGTAATTCTTAGTTCACTTCGCCTGCTCAGGGCACATGATTCTCGAACCCAATAGTCACTTACTCCACGGCGTGGGGAGTGGTTATTGGGATAAATGATCCAGAGCGCCCTCCGGAATTATCGGGGCTCCGCAGACAGAGCCTGACTGGGATAGTCTTAACGGATGGAAAAATATATATATATATAATAATAATACTCCCTCATAAACACTCATAGAGTGTACCCAAAGGCATAGCCTGAGGAACAAAACTTTATAAATTCCCTCGCAGAATCATAAATTTCGATGATGAATCAAAATTTCAAAAGATTTCCATTGGAAAAAATGCATCAATCCACAAAATCAACATTTTTCAAGTGAAATGGCGTTCTAATTCAAGCTGATTTCGCATTTTTGAGAGATTTACAGACGATCAAAGTCATTCGATATTGAAGTAAACCGAATTTTCGAAAATTGTTATTTTTCATTTTTCAAAAATCAAAATCGCCCTTTCCTCTCAATTATATCTCGACAAGCTGATTCCGAATTATAAAAAAAATGGCGGGAAATTACCCATCTCAAATCCAGAAGAACTTTTCAACTTGCGAACGATTGAAGATACACGCCAATCGATTCAGAATACTGAAATAAGTTATTAAATAAAACCTCCAGGAAGTAGAGTATTTTCTTCATTATAGCAGAAAAAAATTAGATTTTTTTCCATATTTTGAAAATGTACAGCAGAGTAAAAATATAGCTGATCGCAGATGTCATTTGACAATAACTGAGACAGTCATAGTATACTCTTTCTCTCCACACGTTTCATCCTTGTGAAAAAATGAGACAAAAGTCTGTCAGAAAACAACTACTTCCCTAGCTAATACCACGACGGACATTGAACTGCATCTGACAGATATTTGTGCAATGTTATTCCAATAATACCCAATTGCGATTGCGTATCTTGTAATTAAACAGTAGATTATCCTTAATTTGGTTGGGAAGGACCACCTGCAGACATGCATGTTTCGAGGTTTTACCTCTCATCAGTGCCAGGGCAGGTCGGACAAAATTATAATTTTCCTGTCCCTGCCAAATGAATAATAATCATCTGTTTAACTAATATTTCCTTACTAATGAAGCTGCGACCCACAACTAAGTTGGTCGCAGCTCCATCTGCATGGAAAATCAAGAGCTACACTCCTCGAAATGCACAGGCTCCAGGAAGAGTTAACTATATCATTTCGAACGAAGTTCGAAAATATATGCCGGAGAGTATCTCAAAAATTAAACGAATAAAATCGACAAAGTCGAATACCCTTTCTCTCCACACGTTTCCACCAAGTGGAAGTATAGTTCTTGATTTTCTATGCGGATGGCGCTGCGACTAACTTAGTCGTGGATCGCAGCTTAATTCGTGAGGAAATATTAGTTCAAATCAAATCAAAATATACTTTATTATCAGAAGATTTAAATCTCATTGATAAAGTCATAATAAATACAGATACAAAATTGAATAAAATAGGTATATATAAAAACTTATAGTATGAAGCAGGTACTTTGACAGGTAACATTGTCACAATAATATGATGAATACTCATTCACTAAAACAGAACAACAATATCCAAAGGGAATAAACAGGTATCAAATCAATTGAGCAATAATTAGTATAAATAAAATTTATAAGGGATCAAATATGATTCTCCATTGTTCCTATTAATTATTCCAGTCTTTCTCCAAAAACTCGTGGACACTATAAAACACCTTATCGATAAGGAAGCGTTTGACAGATCTTCTGAAATGAGATGGCGAAACGATGTGTTTGACGGTAGGAGGGAGATAATAGGTCCCAGTACAGAGCCCTGCGGCACACCATGATTGACCGTTCTAGTTTCTGATTTAATGATTGTTTTGACGAATTGAGTACGCTCACTTAGGACTCAATCCAATTGAGGCTCTAATTTCTGAAACCATGAAGTCGAAGCTTGCGGAGGAGTATTCTATGATTTACGCAATCAAAAGCTTTCGATAGGTTACAAAATACTGCCGCGCAAACCTCTTGACTCTACTATATACCTCCTCAGAAAGGAGAGAACATCGTCTCCTGTACTTTTTTGTGGTTGGAAACCAAATTCTTGAGGATTCAGAATATTTCGAGCGGATAGAAACTTCATCAATCTAGTTTTGACCAATTTCTCAATAATTTTTCCCAAAGTCGAAATAAGAGAAATATGACGAAAATTTGTAGGATCCGAAGTATGGGAGATACTCCTTTATGAATAGGAATAACAAACGCTAATTTTCAAGATGTTCGAAAAAATATCTTTAGAGAAAGACTCATTAATTAGCTGGACCAAAAATTCCGCAGGAAGTTTTATTTTTTATGAGTTTTATTGTGTCCATTAACTCCATGACAGTTGATTATTATTCATTTGGCAGAATCAGGACAATTATGTTGTCGGGCTCAGTATGTAAAGTCGCACTGTGACTACCAAAAAAAAGTACTGTATCGAACTTTCCCATACTGTCTATCATGTTCATAGTGTTTTTTTCTTCAAATGAGTTTTTGAATTATATATTTTAATTCATATCAACTTATTTCGAATTTTCAAGTATATGGGCTAGAAACGATCGGAGATAAACGAAACTCTGAAGAAGGTATAACAACTCGTGCTAGCGAAACGATAGCTGGGACGGCACTTGGGTCAGATAAGTGGAGGGGGGCACTCAAAATAAGAGTATAGGTATTCGATTTTTTTTCTCGTATTGAGAGTTGCAGTGTAAAAATAAATCTTTATTTTACTCAAAAGGAATGGGGTGGTGCCCCTCGGAATCCCCCCCCCCCCGCCCGACGCGCCACCAATAAGCAAGCATTCCCAAAATACAACTATACCTTCAAATCCGGTAATGAATATATAGTTATTATCATCATCATTATCGAAGAAATAAATACCTACATCAACTCTGTACTCCACGGGGGGGGAGTGTGTTAAGATTTTCATTTCCTCATTATTTATACGAAAGCACAATGATTTGAAACAATTTGGATTATTTTCAAATCATTATGGTCAATTTATAAAAAGATTCAACATCGATTTATCACTCAAGATTTAAAAATCTATGACACCTATTGGTTGAATCCTGTTGTATTATTAAAGAGGGCCAATTCAGCATCCATAGTTTCTGAATCTTAAATGTTAAATCTTTTTAAAAATTCACCCTTTAAGTGTGGATTCATGCAGCACCAATTAACAATTATCAAGTAGCAATTATCAATTAACAATTTTCAATTAGCAAGTATTGAAAATGCTGCATTCATGCACCCAAATTAACAATTACCAAGGAACAAGTGAGCAAGCGCACAAAGCAGATCCGTGCCATTTGAGTTAACCTCACTGTGACGTAGAAACTGTTTAAACATTCAGATTCTATTCGTTTTACAAATGTTTATAATCAATTTTGTGCATTCACGATGGTCATTGAAATGGAAGCTACTCAAGCATTTTTTTTGTTGATTTCGATGCTTTCCGTCATTATACTGACCAATCTACGATCATCTGCGTACTAGTTGCGCACTAGAAGAAAATCGCCTTCAATTAGAGTAGAAAGATAAAAGTTGGCCAACTTCTACTTGTTACTTGATAATTGATCATTGTTAATTGTCTGCATGAATGCATTCATTGTCTGCATGAATGCATTCATTGTAATACAAGGAGTTCAACTTGTACTTGGTAATTGTTAATTGCTACTTGATAATTGTTAATTAGTGCTGAATGCATGAATCCACACTTAGTGCATTAACAATGATCAATTATCAAGTAACAAGTAGAAGTTGGCCTTATCTTTCTACTCTAATTGAACGAGATTTTCTTCTAGTGCGCAACTAGTACGCAGATGATCGTGGATTGGTCAGTATAATGACGGAAAGCATCGAAAATCAACAAAAAAAATGCTTAAGTAACTTCCATTTCAATGATAATCGTGAATGCACAAAATTGATTATAAACATTTGGAAAAAGAATAGAATCTAAATGTTTAAACAGTTTCCACGAAGTGAGGTTAACTCAAATGGCACGGATCTGCTTTGTGCGCATGCTCACTTGTTCCTTGGTAATTGTTAATTTGGGTGCATGAATGCAGCATTTTCAATACTTGCTAATTGATAATTGCTACTTGATAATTGTTAATTGGTGCTGCATGAATCCACACTTATAGTGCATCAATATCGCCGATAATGGCTTGAAAACAATTGAAACAAAGTATACTTACCACCTATTCCATACTGCTTAGAAACCCTGTAAAACATTCAAATTTGGATGTCCAATATAATTTCTGATTTTGACACTGCCACTTTTTGTATTAGAGACATTATCTCCACGGTATATTTTATATATGAAAAGGTATATTCATTTGATGCGATAACTGCCCCAAATGTTACGATTTGCCCGTTTATCTTTGACATGATTATCAATTAAAAACTTAACATTCAACCAAAATCTATACATAAAACGCCACGCACTACTAATACAACTAGAGATATTGGACATAAACGCAAACACCTAGGTATGTAAAAAAATGTGACAAATAGATGTAAAAACATGGCACATTTTGTCAAAGCAATCTATGTAAAGTCTGTGGTTCACGGTCAAATAGTTTGATCAAATTAAATGGCATTGAAGCGACACAGTTAAACGTTCAATTCTATTGGTCGTTTTACAAAATTTCAAAGGAAAGAACTCGATAGAAAAGACGATCTAGAGCCCGTGGCCACCGTATATAAGTATTTCTACACAAAAGTATGTTCACTCCCAATCGGCGCCTTAGATGTATGCGGTTTAGATTAAATTTTTTTCTGGCATGTGGTGGGGTAAGAGCGGTCGGCTCATTTTGTCTCACTAGGACTCACGTACAGCACAGCGTTCGATCCCACTTTGATTGCGCCATAGGTCGGCTGATGTCGAAACAAATATGGCGGTGAGTGAATTTACTTCTGTTTACTTATCTATGGTGCCGTGGCTCGAGAAGAAACACTGTATTTTTATCCAATCCTGGGTGCTTGTTATCCGAGACAGTTTTTATGGTGTGATATGCTTCGCTGCTGTCCCGAAGCGAGAAGAGTTTTTCCTTTGTTGTAGTACTTTGTTACACTAACCTTTTAGCACCAACACCAATTATATATATATATATATATATACATATATATCTATGGATATATGTCAGACACATATATGAAGTTATAAGACGAAAGAGGAAGATATCCAAGGGCTACAAAATGATGAAAATCAGACCAAGTAGTAGCCCCTCGAAGTGACCTGGCTGAATGCACCAAGAGGGAGCAAGGGCCATAAAATTAAGAAGAAGAAGAAGAAGTTTATTTTTCTTGGCCGTAAGTTTATTCTTCTTGGCCGTGGCTAACAGTCGATTTTGATCAAACAGCCTTGAAATTCGCCATTTCTATCGGTTTGGTACAAATTGTTTGAAGAAATTATTGCGAAATGACGTCACTAAAGGGCGTGTTGGTGTGCCGAATAACTTCTTAGGGTACGTTTATGTTGGAGCTGTGATAAACGATAAGAGCGGCGATGAGAGCAGCGACAAGAGCTTCGACAGTAGCGACGATCTTTGCTTTGCAGGTTGAACAGCTGAAAATAGTTTTTTGAAATGAGTGATTCTGAAGAAGAAATGCTTCATTTTTAAACATTTTTTATACCTAACCTTTAATACCTACTGCTTGTATAAATAAACTCAAATTTTACTTACGTGTTGTATTCATTTTCACAGCCACTTCATCCCACAATTTATCAAGAACAAATCTATTAGGATGATTTTCATTTTTTTGTTCCCACAAGGCGGATCTGACAAATATTTCAGTTATTAAACTGTCGATATCCATACCGACTACCTGTGATAAAAGCAAAGAAAATTTGCAGTTCAATTATCACCGCTCTTATCGTTACTCGGCTACAAAGCATGTCTCAACGTGTCGCTCGAATATAAACACCTGCATACAAAATAATGAATTCATTTTCTCCGCTTCGCTAGTATCGCCGCTCTTATCGTTTATCACAGCTCCAACATAAACGTACCCTTAATAATGGAGTGCAGTCAGGTATTCGGTATTCCAAACATGAGGGAAAGTATAATTTGATATTATAAACCAAGGTGGTTTACATTACAGAGGGTAGCTCATTAGGCAGAGTGTGGAAGTAGACCCATTGAAATTATTGTTTTGTTAAAATTGTTTTTTCCGTTAACCAGCTGTCGTCCCCCTAAGAAAGACAGCCCTCAGAAGTCGAAACTTGTGCGAGCCAAGGTTAACGAGGTCTTACTTTTTAACGTGCGATTCCTAGCACTTTCTCAGGCAATCACAAAAATAAATTGAAATCGCTGGAATTGAATCAACGACCGGCAAACCAGAATGATTGAAAAGCATTGATTCTAACCACTCGGCTACCTGTTCATATTAATGAGATATGCAAAAAGTCTAGTGAATGGGTATGAAAGTAATGCACATTTCTAACATATTTGCATATTATTCCACTAAGTCCAGGGCTCGGACTTGGGACACGTGCCATGTGGCTAGTTTGTGTGGTACGTATGGTTTTTAGGATATATGCTATACGAAGAAAACGTGGAAATCTCTTTTACTCAATGACATATGGAAATATTGATTACAATGTCCGGAAATAATAGGGTGATGTGAAATATTTTCGACTGACTACCTGGAGTAGGTACCTAATGTACCGTTTATTATTGTTGTTTGTTTTAATGTCCTTTGTGGACTATGCATGCATTTTGAGTCTACTGCAGAAACCATGTAATAAAAGGACAGTGCATTCTACGTCAGAGGTGGTGAGATAACGAATGAACTGATATAAGTACATTTCATAATTTATCTGGGTCATGCCACAAAAACTGTTTTGATTAGATAAATCGGTACGTAGGGTGTAAATATGAAAGAAATTATCAATTTTTGAATGAGTCGCGTATTATAAGTATGGTATTATCGATTAATAAATGGTTTTATTTTCTTGACAAAACACAAATATATAAACGCCACGTCTGTGTGCTATAGGCTGTAAAATCTTATTGTTCTCCTTAAAAAATAATAAAATGTAAGTACAGTATTATTTATCAACGCAAAACAGTATCGATAGTAGTGGAAACCAAAATATTATTTAATAATTAACTAAGTTGAAAAAATTTGATATTGCAATTTTTCTCTATGTAAAAGCGAAACCTTTTTAATGTATTGAATCAGTTATCTAAGTTTTTCATGTGAAGGTTTGCAACGACTGATATGAATGTATTTTGAAGTAACTGAAAAACTCCAACCTCCCTTGTTAACTGTATGAACGCAGGGCCGGATTACCTATAACGTTAACCTAGGCCCTGGCCTATGGCATCAGGTGAAAATGTTACAACCATGGAAAATAATATATATGTTTTTAATGCTAGGAAATGAAGGAAATAGCATATTTGTTCAAATATATTGAAATGGTATCATTGCAGTATGTATTGACAAAATTATTACAGAATTGTTATTGTTAAAGTGTTAAAATTGTTATATCCGTCAACCGGTTGCACCCCTACGTGCAACCCTCTAAAGACAGAGACTTGTGCGAGCTAGGGGAAGACGTAGCCCTTACCTTTTAATACGTGTGATGCCATGAACGAGACCGGTGACAATGCTGAGATTCGAACTCACGCTCTCTGGCTTATGAGGCGAGGACTCAACCCGCACACCACCGCGGCCCATGAATAAAATGAAATTTGAACTTATCATAGAAACGCCATCAGTGGGAGGCACATATGTGAGTTGTCATGCAGTTTTCAGGAACAAGGGTCAAAAGAGCATATGCCTGTAAATCGCACGTTCTTCAAAAACCTGCATGGACACGCGTATAACTGAATCGGCCTTATCATTTCATCCAAAATGCTCAAAAACGCAATGTTGATCAACTATAATAGTTTCATTATTTTGTAATTTCAAATTACTTTACCTGTATTATGCTATACATATATGCGAGTTTGTTCAATAATGCACATAGCATCGCAGTAGGAACTAGTTTTCGGTGTCAAGTTTTGGAACTATTTGAAAGTACTTGGAATCATTGTTTTCGACGAAATCCCTATGATATTGATCATTGTTTGCGTGAATTTTGTTAAATCTGTAGTGATTATTGGTAGGTGATGAATTTCTGGTACAAATGTGTGGTGAATAATCTGTTCTTCGCTTGGCACATATACATGAAAGTGGTTCAATTTACCCCACTTTGGCGCTACCGCTAAGGCTGAACTTTCTAAAAACAAGTAGAAGATAAATTGAAATGACGTGTGACGTTTCACTTGGCATCACTGTCATTGGTCATATCTCCATAATTTGCTTCTGTGATCGAGCTCTGTCCCTCTGTCGCTCTGTGATTAGATTAGTTAAAAAGAAACAAAATACAAAATATTGTCAGGGACGTAAGGAGAATTATTTAAATTTGTTGAATTTGTTTTTCTGTACTGTGATATGTAAAATAGTATCTACTATATATTACCGTTACTGTAAGCAAATAAATCGCTAAAATGGAAAAGAAGTAAGGATACAAATCAGAGATAAAACAGAAATATTATAAAAACTCATCCTTATATTTCATTAGGTCATTACAATCTGCAAGAGCAAGTAGTTCTAAACTTCCTGCCCGCTCTCCAAAAAAGACGGTAAGTGGAACTTATCAAGAGACCGATTATTAGCTATAGCTGATAGATAAACAAACGAAATCAGCAGCTTCGTCAGAAATTCAATGATTTCCCAGTTTTTTTTATTATACCTACTTTGGTTAGACTGTTTCTATCTACTGGTCATGGTGAATTACTAGGCTGTTCCACCTTGTCTATCTGACTGACATCAATTTTGAATTTCATTCTTAGTCGGTGGACATTGAGAAGGTTTTAGTAGCCCTATGTGATTTGCTTACGGTTAGCTCACTTTGCTGTATACCCAGGTGGAATTGTTTTGAACATTGTTCTTAACCAAACAATTCGGTTGGAACAACATTCAAAACACCGACCTTCTACATAACAATGTACACTGTTAAGTTATAAAAATCATGTAATCCAGGAAATTCACCTAGTGTATGAGAAATTTCTAAATGAAGTAAAAAAATCAGGACCACAAACTGTAGAGGTTGTTTAGCAAAGTCTTCGCTTTGCCTCTAGAAATATTTATTTTATTATAAGAAATCAATATATAAATGGATTTTTAATAAATTTTATTGCTAGCTGAGAGACATCATAGCAGAAAATCGACAGAAAAAATTGGGGCAAGGCGAAAAACTTGTTGAAATGGAGGACCCTTATGCGGCTGTGAATAGATATAGGAGATTCCAAGAAAAAAAGACTGGTTTAATTGAGGTAGAGAGTCCTTTACATTTCTGCCATTGGGACCAATCATATCCAGAAAATCCTCAAAGGGTTTCCTGTGCAACAAGGAGGTAATGTAAACAAAAAAATGTCACAAAAATCAGGATCATTCAAATATTTGAGGACAGGCAGCTGTAATTGATCATGGTGTTTTGCCAAGTTGACATTGTTTATATTGCTATAAATCATTATGAAATGAGGTATTATGCAATATATAAATAATTACAAACACACATTGTTATCATCATCAATTTCAGTTGCATTTAAAATAATCTGTTATTCTGTTATGCTTTCTCCAAGGTCATGAACTTTTACTCCATCAAGAGATTCTCGGACCTTTTCCACTCTTATTGTAATAATAAAATTGAAATTTGGTTATAATGGGAGGAAAGACTAAGAAATATGTGATATTCCAAATAACATAGCTAATCTGTGATTGATGATGTAATCTACAAGTCCCACAGCCCTTCAATAAATTCTTTTTTTAGACTAGAAATCATGAAGGTAGCAGAAAGATGTAAAAAAGTTACCCCAGAGGTGTTCCCCGATGAAATATTTCTGAGGTGTCATGATAAAGAGCTTTATCAAAAATTGAAAAATATTGCTTCAACACCATTGGAGGACTTGGAAAATGAATCTTCCAAGTTTGACTCGGTTTTCTTTGCACAGGTAAGTTGATGAGTTTGATCAAAAGATGCTTACTTATTTCATATCATTGTGAAGTTGTCCATATCTTCACCTATATTACTCAAAAAAAAAAGTTGCCCCTTTTCTAGTTTTCTTATTTCAACTTACTTGTTTCGCTGCATTTGTTCTGTGGGATTCATTATTAGATTTCAAGACTGAACTTTTTCAGGCTGTATGAGGGGTGGAAAAGGGTTGAGTTATGATAAATATTTCATAACTCTTTTAAATAAAATAGTAAAATATTCTGCTTTTGATTTTTTTTATATTATATGAGAATGCACTGAATAGCAGCCCACTCATAGCTTT
This sequence comes from Chrysolina americana, assembly GCA_958502065.1. Lineage (NCBI taxonomy): Eukaryota > Metazoa > Arthropoda > Insecta > Coleoptera > Chrysomelidae > Chrysolina > Chrysolina americana. The sequence goes on from OY293420.1 coordinate 9,939,249, forward strand.
TCAGGCAGAGAGTTAGAAAGGGGTTGCTTTTTTGATAAAATGCACAAGAACTTCCCCTAAAATAAAATAAATAAATTACAATGAATAGCAACCTCTCTCGTAATTTTTCAGACTTTGGGAGGTCTGGAAAATGAAATTATGAATAATAATAAAAGTATAACAGGGAGGCCAATATATAGCTATTTGCAATTGTTTAAGTGTTTATCAATAATTGCTTGAGAACAAATAATATTGACTACTTTCATTTTGAACTTCCATTGTCTGAATTGTTACTTTTAATACAACGTTTGATTCAGTATGGTGTCTCTGTCCGTTATCTAGTGATTATCCGAAATTTTTCCGAATAAATCGATTTCTTAAAAAAAAATAACTAAAAATCCAACAGAAAACGAGACGAAAATTGGAGAAGTCATAACAAACCACTCTTCAAAAAGTGTTTATTGAAGTTTTCTCCATTGACTTGGAGTAAGATAGGTTTGTTCTGGTTTCAAAAATACAATTCCTGGGACGTCAGGATCATTGGCGGTTGAAAAAATTAGAACGAATTTGAATCTTGAGTGTATTCTTCTGATCAATTACGCATTATCCTGACGTCCCAGAACCAATATTTCTCAGAACAAGAATAAACCTTTTGCCCTTCTTATCTAATTTTATCGCACTAGTTCAAAAGTTCTTCCTGAAATTCTGGAAGACGCAGATTATCAGTGATTTTTGTCTCGTCGCCATGAAGGCTGCTATAGCTACATGCGCGACATCCGAGTCCAGGATTTTCATGTACTGTGAAAACACTGAATAAAGACTCACTTATTAATTTTGTAGGAAACATTCATATCTTCAAAGTTATCTGCAGAAGCTGCCATAACACTAACACTCAATGTTGCAAAGGGCGTACTGAAAAATGGTGTTGCCTTGATTCGACCACCCGGACATCATGCTATGCAGAATGAATTCTGTGGGTACTGTTTTTTGAATAATGTTGCTCTTGCTGCCCAAGCGGCTATCGATCAAGGACGTGCAAAGAGAGTACTTATAGTGGACTATGATGTTCATCATGGCCAAGGAACACAACGCATTTTTTACGAGAGAAATGAGTAAGTTTGGAAACATTTTATATAGCCTAGGACAACTACTCCTGTGTATCCTCACTTGAAAATGGTGGTCCATATCAGTAAAATCATTGAAAACAAACTACAACTGTTTCAGAATAATTATTTCACACCTCACAAAGTTTTTTGAAGTTATGCATATGTTTCTGTCATAGTTAAAGGGGTTTGAAGTGCTTATCATATTGTATGAGAAAATTAAACAATTTTAGTTTGTTTCTATTTCAATAGACCGCATTAGTGTGACGTCAAAATGTATGCAACTAACAGTGTACTGAGGCCTAACGAAATATATTTGAACGAAGCTGCGCTAACATGAACCGTCAGAAACCATTACAAAAGGTTTAGAATCTGCGGTCAAAATTATAATGTTATTAATTTAATTATTTCGCTATTATCAGCAATATTTGGGAAATATATGTATTTGAATTCGATAGAAGAAGAATTAATACGTCCTAACGAATGGTTAACGTAAAGAAAGTCTTCTAAATAACTTCTGAATAAATTCCAGAAATTCCATAGTGCGTCGACCAATAGCAAAATAGAATCATGCTTCTAACTTCATGTTGTTTGCTCGTAGTCGTGTCCACAGAACACACATTAGGTCATATGTAATATGTATTTGAGATTTTCATGAAAAATCAATGTCTGCGTCTGTATGAAAATGTCTGATAAACTTATTTCATCTTTCGACATCTTCAGCAATGTTTTCAAATTCGAATGGGAATAAAATGAAACACTTGGCTGATCACCACTTTACTGTTTCGTGTCTAAATTATGAGCGCCATCTAGCGGAGATGCTCTTTTTTGCAGCATGAAGTTAGATGTAGATGAATATTCAAATTCATTTCGTCTATAAATTATGTATAATCCTTTCAGAAAATTGTTTTACGGAAATATCGTTTCTTCTATCCTTCATATCCAAGGCCCGTAGACAATTCCTTAAATATTTACTTATTTCGTGTGAGAGCATAAAACAAAAAAGCTGTTAGGATACTTCTATTATCGTTCTTATGTCATATGCACTTGAGGTCGAGAATGACGCTTATCATTTCGCGCCAAATGATTTAGGACTCGGTGTAATGTTGGTTGCATATTTGTGACGTCATCACTAATGCAGTCCATAGATACCGAGAAGCCCGAGAATAATATACCAAGAGATGGTTGTTTTGCAGGCCGTCTAAGGGGCGGTTTATACTTGTCTATTTTTGGAAAATCATTTGGAAACTTCACTCAGAAATGTTTAGCCAAGTTCAATTTCTGTATTTTTACTACCGAGAAGCCCAAGAATGATACAAACGAGAGATGGTTGATTTGCAGGCCGTCTAAGAGGCGATTTATTCTTTTTTATTTTTGGAAAATAATTTTGAAACATCCTTCAGAAATGTTTAGCCAAGTTCAATTTCTGTATTTATACTACCAAGAAGCCCAAGAATGATTTACCGAGAGATGGTTGATTCGCTGCATGCCGTCTAAGTGGTATACTTGTCCATTTTTATGAAATGACTCAGGAACACCCCTCAGTAATGTTTAGCCAAGTTCAATTTCTGTATATAGACTACCAAGAAGCCTAAAAATAATATATCTAGAAATGGTTGATTTGTTGATCTAAGGGGTGGTTTATACCTGTCGATTTTTGTAGGTGGTTGATTTTTCAGGATGTCTTAAGGACAGTTTTACTTGCCGATTTTTAGAAAATCGTTCTGAAACCTGACTCAGAAATATTTCAATTCAAGGGGTAGTTATCATCCTTTTTGGTATGGATACAATCAAAAACTCCCTTCAAAACTTCATCCAAGTCCCTTAATTGACGTAGTGATATTATTTTGTCAAGTATTTCATTCTTCTCTCTCCTTTATCAACTCTTATCAAAATAAGTATATTTCAATAGAGAAAATTAATTACTCATGTAAAAATTATAATTAATATGCTAGCTTACACTGAAATCCAGTAAATATTATAAATAAAACTTTGTGAAACTTGCGTACAACTTATGTTGTAATGAGATAATATCGTTTATTCACATTGTTGCAGAGTGGTCTTTTAGTTAGAATGTATTAATTTTAATTTCATTGAGACTCGAAGCGAATGGCGCTGATTATTTTCCATGAGCAAATGAGGGCCTGCAAATCGACCATATCTCGAAATATCATTCTCGGGCTTTTCAGTAGTATATACGCGGGAAATTAACTTGTCTTAAACATTTTTAGGAAGTTTTCAATGTGCATGGAACCACTGGAACCACAATTAATCTTAGAAATTGAAAATCTAGAGATGATTGGCATATAGTCAAAACATAGGTGTTTGATTCAGTGGCGCTACTTCGGAGGTTGGCGAACAAAAATTATTCGAATGAACTCAAATTGCTCAAAAAAATTTACAGCTTTTTCCTACATGATAGAGTAATACACCATTTTATTTCTTAGTTCACCCTGTATATATTTATACTCTACTGAAGACATTTTCGCCTATTGATATACATATAGTGTCCGGTAGTTTTTCAGCAATTTCATCCTTATTTCCTCACGAATTTTAACTCAAAAAATCCATCAGTAGTGACTTTTTCCTTTATCGTTTTTCAGTGTACTGTATTTTTCAATACATCGTTACGAGAATGGCGAGTTTTGGCCAAATTTGAGAGAAAGTGACACAGACTACATAGGAGAAGGTGAAGGAAAAGGGTATAATGTGAATGTTCCTTTGAATGCAACTGGATTGGGTGATCCAGAGTATTTGGCAATAGTGCTCAATATACTGCTTCCAATAGCATATGAGGTAATTGAATTGATATTGTTTCTGTATCTTTCCATATATATTTTTTGGGCGTCTACTCATTACCATATGATTTAAAAATCTGTGTGGTCTACTATTTTTTATATCATAGATAATTCGGAAGAGGAAATTGTGGAACGTCTCAAAACAATCAATTCTGAATGTCAACTTTTTCTAACTTCTTTGTTGTTTGTTATTGCGACCATCCTTGACTTACACTTTAAATTAGAAAAAATAAGATCTGCATCTTGATGCCGAGCACTTCTCTCACAAAATTTTTAGTCAGTTGTGCACTGAAAACGACGTTATCTAACCTACTGAAGAATTTTGAAAAGAAGTTGATCATTTACTCACGAAAACTGTTTCAACTCTCTTTGTCTTGGTTATTAATCAGGGAAATATTTTTTCTATCAAAAACATTGCTCGAATATCTTTTAGATGTAGTGCAATGTCCGTCGCATTATTAGCCTGAGTTGAGTTGGTATAAATGAGAAAGCCAACTTACAAAAAGAATCTTCGTTCAAACCATTCAAGTAAAACACTCACGGTTCTACTTTTTGCTCAAAGTTGAGTTAGAATTGATTGAAAATTCAAAATAAAAAAAAAATCAATGTGCGACACTGCTCTCAAGAAATGTAGTTTTTTTCTCTCAATCGAATATACTGATATGTTTTGATGGTATTTTAGTTTAATCCTGACCTCATCCTGGTATCAGCTGGATATGATGCTGCTGTAGGATGTCCTGAGGTAACTATAAACTATTTTTCTTTTCTAGTTCAATCCTGATCTAGTGGTAGTGTCTGCCGGTTATGACTCGTGCTTGGGTGACGAAAAGGTGAGGTAACATTATTACTATGACCGCTTTTCACGGGGCAAGTTTCATGATATGCAAGTTTTCTGGTATTTATTGCACGCATCTGGCCTAATTGTTTCCTCATTGCAAATTTGTTGGAATATGTTGCAAGCTTAGCAATGCTGCAAACCAAACTATTGGGACGCTTATTTTTAATAACATGAACCAACATATTTGTTTCAATTTTATATTTATTTGATATTGTTTTTTGTAATGACAAAAATTATTATTTCATAATGCGATTCAAAGAGAAAACCTAACCTGGTCTAAGTTCGTTAGTAATCATCACTAAGCATTAAAAAAATACTATGAATATTCAGTAAATATACACAAAATCATCTAATTTTAGTTTCTTCTTGGTTTCGTTATCATCATTATACGCAACGGCCTCGAATATATATATTTGCAAAATTGGTATGAAGAAAATTGACATATCATTGCATCAAGCCTGCATGAAAACATGTAATGTATAACATGTTCCATACAGTGCGGCTTTTAATAGTCCCCCTCCTTTGTTAACTTCTAAACAGTATGACGTACAAACTTTTAAAAATCACATTGTAATTTAATTGCTTCATAGATGGCGCGAGGGGGTAAATCAACTAAAATTTTTTTAAAATCATGGGTGGTCAGAGATGGTTGAAAAGAAAATTGAATTATCTTTTCAACGATGTGACACATGACCTCCATGCCATTTAAATTTTTTTAATTGATGTGCCCCCCTCGCCATCTATCGAGTAATCACAATGTGTTTTATTTCAAAAATTACTATCGGTGATACCCCTAAACGGTATTTTTTTATGTCGGTACGTCAAACCGTTCAAATGTTAACAGGGGGGGAGGATATTAAAAGCCGCACTGTATATTTTACTAAAGAAACTCATGAAACTTGCATACATTCATGCTCAGATATCACACATTTCTTGTAGTAAACTTGCAAAGTTACACCGTGAAAGGCGGCCACAACAAAATAATGTTACTCAAATATTATAGGATGGTCCTGTATTTTGAAAACCTAATAATGTGACACCAAGAAAGCAGGTTATTAACAGAATATATTAGTTTCGTTTTTGTGGAAGTCAAGAAAGTCTCTGTAGAAGGGCAAATGATAGTTTGCCCCAATAAGTTACTGCGTTTACTAGACTTGTCATTTTTCAAAACAGTCTTGTTGTGTATTGTGCTGCTGGAAAATATCTTTGAAATAAATTTTTCGAAATTGTTTATGAAATACCAACTTGGCTTTTCACAGCTGCTTTTCATATAGAAAGAAGGCGGTGATGATGGTCACTTTTGATGGTAGTAGTGTTATTATTATTTCCAGGAGTAAATTCATTGACTCATAGCTCATTTATAATATTGTAAAGGAATGTTCATCTTATGAATAAGTAGTGATTTGACAGAATCTGGAGATTTTTGGGGAGACTCAGTTTATTTATCAACTTGAAGCAAATAATTTTTTGATTATGCCTAATGAAATTTATGGGGTGTCCAAACAGTGGGTATATCGATAATGTTGATATATTTAAAAAAGTTCTTATTTAAAAGTTATACGGCGCATTAAAGGCCACGGTTGGCAAATAGTTCCAGGTGTACAGGGTGTTGTATTTTTCCGTAATACAAAAAATATATATTTTTCAAATGTAACAACCAGTTCATTTTCCTGTTATTTTTTCTCTCTCTGAATTAAATAACTCTTATCAAGCTGTTTCTTCAAAGATCTGAATTGTATCTTTTAAAGTGTCGTAGAGAACACCAAAGTAACATGAACTGCTGTGATCATCATCAAATATGTTCATACAGGGTGCTACAAATATTGATTTCATTTTCGTCTTTGATTTAAGTTTATGCGATTTTTTTCATATGGAACATCCTGAGTATTCTTTTGTTCTCGCATTCAAAAGTTCTTCGATTATTTGTGTTTTTCAAATATTTTTACAAAATTGAAGAAATATCTGTGTAATTTCTTCAATAGGTATAAAACAAAGGAACGACGTAAATGTCTTCCACCATGTTCAATACATTTTCTGATCTGGACTTAAAGCCCCTGGCTCACAGTCAAATAGTTTGAACAAACTGCTTTGAAGTGACATAATTTTAATTGATTTGATTCACAAAACTAGAAACAACTACTAGAAATGATGTCACTTCAGATAGTTTGACCAAAGTATGTGACCGTGAGCCACAAGAAAAACTTAAGTTGGCTATGAATTTGCCAATTATGAAAGTTATGAAATTAAGCTCACTTAAATGCAAATTACCAATGCTAATGTATTTCAGGGTAAAATGTTGGTTACTCCGCACTTTTACGGAAACTTGATGACGCTACTTTCTGGTCTTGCCAATGGGAAAATTGTGGTATGTCTAGAAGGGGGCTACTTTGAGGAATCCCTTGCAGAAGGAGTATTGTGCACCGTAAAAGCCCTTCTTGGGGATGTTTGTTACCCAATCGATATTCCGTTGGACAATGAAATAAATCCAGCTGTCGTTGATGTCATCAACAACTTGAAGTTTTTCTTACGTGACTATTGGGAGTGCTTCAAGTCCGATCTAATATTCAAATATCCAGCAGAGGGCCCTTTGGTAAAATCTTTGGAAATAGATAACGAAGAGGAACATTTAACAACTTTGTCTTACAAATTTGTTGCACCAAAAGAAGTGTTGCCTTACGAGACAACTGGTTTTTATCCCGTCCACAGCAAAGAAGAATTTGATAAGTTTGTGGCCATTGTGGAGAATTTGAGAACTGGTAATTGATTTATTGAATTGTGGTATTTGAAAAATATTTTGTGCCTTATATGAAAGGATGAGAGTAGAACTGCTCAAAGATTCACTTTCGTGAAAAAAAATTAATATAGTTCATGTTCATTTCTTTGGAGCATGATGAATTAATTACTAATTCATACAACTTCGTTTAGGTGAACCAGCTCTGGAGTGAAATCCCAAGAAAGATGAAATAAACATAATATTTCCATAATGGAAATGGTAGTTTGAGATCGTTACTTTGATGAAGTTTTATTTTTACAGACAATTTTTCAAGTATGAATAATGACAAAATCTTGAATACTTTTGTTTTTTACAATGTGGTGTACAAGAATCGCGAATTTTCAATTCATTTCATTTCAAAAAGTGGTAAACTATTTTGCGATTGAATATTGTATTTCATTCACAGCGAATAGTCAGAAAACAATATTTTACTAAAAGTTTGTCATATAGTCATTCAATTTGCCAATGTACAGTATTAGAAATTCGATTGCATGTTTTCAATACTATGAGTATTCAAAAAAATATCTGCAACTGAACACTTGATTAAAACTCTCAGTTTTCAATAATTTGAACTAAAAAAGGTTTGAGTCACACTATTATTGAATTTTATTTATATCAACCAAGTAGGCATTCTCACCCAGACAACCCATATTCAAATCGCGTCTGCTACTTAGCTGCTATATGTCTAGTCTCGTGTAAGCTGTAGGTCCCTGCCCTTACCTCCCGTACTAGCACAAGGTATCAGATGAGCTTCTGGGAAGTTTCTCAGGATACCTGGAAGGTTCTTGAAAAACAAATTTTAAAGATGAGTAGAGGTACAACCCGTATTCCGCAATCATCATAGGGCAAACAGTGTGTGTTAGAGTGAGAGGTTGGGAGTAAGCCGGGTTGTGAGTGAGATGGAGAGAGATTTGCACTGTTCATCGTTGCATAGTCGAGAGAGATGCATTTGGAAGATAGTGATTCCTCCGTGGAGTAGGTATAGGACAACGGTTCATATGTGTCATGAAGTCGACGTTTGAAAACTAAGAAGGTTGAGATGGGGTGTTGCTGGTTGTAAAATTACGCATTGGGACTAGGGAAGGGGCGTTGGCGGTTGTAAAATTAGGCATCAGGGTTAGGGATGTGGGTAAACAACAGAAAAACAGTGTTTCGAAATACATCGTTAAGGAAAAAAACATAGTTGCAGCTATGTTGTCATCGAGAAATATACATACAGACAACGTTTAAATTTAATTATTGAAGAAAAAATCATGAAGCTTGTCGAATGTCGTTTGGGTGTAAAGAGTATTTGAAATCAATTAAATCACCATCTTTCAAATTAATCTCGATCGACTAAGTCACGATGAACGCGACCAGCGAGTGATGAAACTCTCTCTCCATCTCACTTACAACCAGCTTAATCATCTTTTTGACATATCATGGTGGTGTCATCGGGTTATATCAACTGTTATGTCAAAGCTGTTAGATTATTCACATACTTAACATACACACATAACTAGGGCCTAAAATCGACCCTTGTCGAACACCACACTGTTAATTACAAAATTTTTAAATTGTTGTCGTTTTGTTGTTCTTGATAGTTTTAATTTCTTCAATAAATATTGTAACTATATAGGACCATCACCAAAGTATTCCTTCAGTGTATAGTGGGCGTTTTTGATCAATGACTGCTTAAGATGATGCTTACCATTTCATTGATGGGCTTTTTTGTAAGATTTTCGGACTAGTGATTGAACATTTTTGTCACTCACGTTTCACCAGTTCTATTCTCCTAGATGGTACGAGGTGCCACGTAGAAACGGGATTTACCTGTGTTGTAATGTTAGCCGTCCCTGACACGTGTTAATTTTTGAAAGTTTCAACCCTTCTGGATCTCTACGCCGGTATCCAGTACGAATGACAACGGACTCGTCGGAAACAAGGATTTTAAATTGTGGAATCGTTAGCCCTCTTGATCTCTACGACGGTACCCAGGCCGGATGGCAACGGATTTGTCAGATCAAAAGGATTTTACTGTATTAAGATACATTGCCATACAAAGTTTTTTATTTGATGTGATTATTTAATTTTTTGTGAACATATAAAACTGGAACTTTTTATAAATAGGGTGTAGGGGTTGCTTCGAGCAAGACCTCCCTCCTCCATCCCTCGACTAACAGGGAGAGAGATAGTAATATAATGATAATCCGCCTGAGACCACAATACATTCGCTATTAGCTTTTCAAGCTTATGCTGTCTTAACCTTTATCTACAGGCATAACGCGGCGCTACGAGTGTTTTAGTACCGTCTACGACACTCGTACGGTATAGACGAGACATTGGTGTTGCCTTATGCTCCGGTGCCAAATGTTATTCATTCCCCACTCTAAGGTAAATACAAGCCAATAAGCTAGCTTCCATAGCTCGCATAAGTCTCTCGAAGACTTCTGAGGGTTAGTCGTAAGGGTGCAGCTAGTTGACGGAAAGAAAAATTTTTTTTTTAATACTTGGATAGATGGACACGCTGCTGTCCAATTTGATAATTATACCGGATGTCGTGACGCGCCAGAAATCCTTGCCGGACGAATGTAGAACTCACTTCACGGACGTGTGGAGTGACTATCGAAGTATATGACACCAGCGCTCTCTCAGGATGCATCGAAGCTCCGGAGACAGGGCCGACTGATAAATTCCTACCGGAAAAAATAATAGTAATACTCTCTCATAAACACTAGTCTGTGCGAGTAGTGGAAAGTTATTATTATTTTCCGTGGAGCTCCGGGTCGACCCACTGATGTTTGGTGGCATACTTACTTTACATCTGCAGGAAAACCTAAAAAAACCTACAGCACCACTCTAGGTGGTCGGTTTGCACTCCAAGCAAGCACCGGACATTGGTATGGGCATCCAGGCAACCCACATTCCACTCGTTTTACAACTAGGCATGTGGTCGTCTATCGATGAGAAACTGAGAATTATTCTTTCACACTCAGAGATCAAACCTGGCTCAGCAATGGCAGAAGTTTCAACGTCCGACATCGATCCGCTTCGCTTCCTTTCACCATCTGTGATTAGATGTTGTTTGAATATAGTATTAATCATACTCAGTTTCTAGTATGTTAAAGAGTTGTTTACAAAGTTCTCAAGTTCAAGAAGTTTCAAGATATTTCATTTAAAGAATCTAAACCTCATATCCTAATGAAGTTTTAAAATATTCTTCCCTAATAGTTATATTGTTGTGAAGCCTAAACTTCCAGTGCATTCTAATAAATGTCTTACAATTAATCAATGTTTTTAGATTATGCCAATGGACGTGAATGTAAAGGTATCATCGGATATGTGTACGATAATGAATATTTAAAACACAAGCCAACGCGCGAAACCGGACGACCTGCTCCGGAGAGACCTGAAAGATTATTGAAAATAATGCAATATTTTGACGAATTTGGAATCAAAAAAAGGTGCCAAAAAGTCGCGGTAAGTCACAATTTAGTATTTTCAACAGGATATGATAAAAGTATGATTATGAGTTCTCATATTCACTGCTGCAAATCTCAATCAAGCATGCCCAAAGTTTATATGTCAATATATCTCAAAAAACAATCCTTGTGAAGAGTACAATAACATTTAGGATTTGTTCTGGTTCACATTAGTGACAAAATTCTATACAGGACCGAAAATTTTTAACCATAACTTCTAGAGAAATATTCGATTTCTTGTAACGAAAGTCCAACAATAAACAAAATGAATATTGAAAAAGTTTTTATCAAACCACTACACGAAGTGTTCCAATTTCGTCGCACCAGTTCGAATGTTCCTCCTTCCTGCTGTTCGTGAAGACGCAGATTATCGGCAATTTTCATCTCGTTTTTGTTAACCTTTTATTCCATTTTTTAGAGCAATCGACTTATTCAGTAGAGCATAGGTTGTTAAATAATTTCGGATAAGTTTTTGATACACCCTGTATAGAAGACTCATCAATTGAATGATGAATTCTTGAGGCATTAATTTCTAAATTTCCCCAACAGGCAATTGTTTGAAAGTAAGTATTGTAGATAAAAACAGATCTTCCGCCTCTAGTAAAACAAAAAACGTTCCCTGATATCCTGTGTCATGTTAGTGCAGCCATATATTTATATATAAACAATAAAAATAATGGTTTGACCAGAGATGGGAATGTTCCTATCATTTGAGCATGTATTCTAGATGAATTTTTATTATTAATATTCATTTACATTGTTTATAAATGATTTGATCATATTTTCATTTTCAGATTTCCCGCTTCGATGAGAAGCATTGGATCGAAAGAACGCACGATACAACTTACATAAACGATATGATAGCCCAAAACCAGACTGAAAAGGCAGATTGGTTTTTCAATAAAGACACCGTTGGCTGTTTGCTGAAATGTGTCTCTGGAATTTTGTCACTTGCTCAAAGTATTCATGCTGGCTCGATCAAAGCTGGTGTGGCTGTGATCCGACCCCCAGGACATCACGCAACTTACAACAATGGATCAGGTTTTTGTTTTATCAACAATGTTGTGATTGCTGCGAACTTCCTCATTGATACGCACCAGTATAAAAGGTAATCCAGTTCAATGAAAATATGCTTTACTCAACTCGACTCAAATATTTTGGTGATAATTTATGTCTTTAGTAGATGAAGTGGGTTCTGATCCACCTTCACCTGACCTCTACGTTCGCTGCGTTCATCGAGTCGGTGTTATCTGTTTTCTACCGCAAGCCGACTTCGAGCGCTCGAATATTAAAAAGAATAATAATTGTGGATGAAATAAAGGTGTGATAATAATAATGATGTTTGAAAAAATGTGAAAAATTGCGAGGTAATGAGGGTGTAACGTTTGAAGGTGCGATTACAATGAGGAAAGTATACGGGGTGTTGTAAAATGCATAGTTTAAGAGAAAAAACGTGACTGCTGCGTGTGTGTCAATTGTCATGTGGAAAATGGGCCATTGGGGCCATTCACATTCGAAAAAACAAATGAAATTTGAAACGCTAAAACATGCAAAAATGCGACTGAAATAGACGCTTCACAAGGTTAGTTCAGTAGTTCGTTCTGCTTCGATCAAACTAACTATCTGTCACTCTGTCTGTCTGTCAATCTGTCTGTCTCCTATCTCCCACCGATATTTGAACTCTCCTCGATGTGGCCAATCCGAATTCACTATTACTTTTCTTCTACCTCAATTGTTTCATACCAGAAGTGCTTATTTTTATATGATTGGTACAGATCCAAAATATCGTTAATGCGTTTATTGGACACAGATGGATTTGATGGATTCCTTCATGATGTCAAATGGTGGTCATGTTTTTTTTCTCTAACCATCTTTTTCTATTTCCGGTGATGATTTTTCAAAACACTCGGTAGATGTTTTCTATTTATGATGAGACATATGACAAATGACAGAAGCTGTCATCTTTTTTTCAAAAGCTATGATGTTTAAATTAAAACGCCCTGTATATATTTTCCCCAATACATTTGTGAGACGTCCCTGTACAACTATGATGAGCGTTGACCAATCAGAAGCAGCCATGTTTTTTTTAACTTGAATTCCCATACCCTCAATGATCTATTTTTTCTTTGACCTCCATGTTTTTCATCTTAAATACACCATGTATACCAACAGCAGTCGCTATGTTTTTTCTCTTAAATAATATGTAAGACAACCTATATATATTTTTGCTGAATACTTTGCTACCCCCATTGCCCCAATGGCCCATTTTCCACATGACATTTGGTACAAACGCAGCAGTCACGTTTTTTCTCTTATATTATACTTTCCTCATTGGAATCGCACCTTCAAACGTTACACCCTCGTTACATCGCAATTTTTCACATTTTTTAAGCATCATTATTATTATCACACTTATTTAATCCACAATCATTATTCTTTTTAATATTCGAGCGCTCGAAGTCGGCTTGCGGTAGATAACAGATAACACCGACTCGATGAACGCAGCGAACGTAGAGGTCAGGTGAAGGTGGATCAGAACCCGCTTAGTTCATCTACTGTCTTTGTTTTCAGAATTTTGATAGTGGATTTTGACATTCACCATGGAAACGGAACTCAGAATTTAACGTACGGTAGATCCGACATCATGTATATTTCTGTACATCGATTCGATGATGGGAAATTTTTTCCAAGCGACCCAGCTTCAAATTACGACTACACTGGTGAGGGTGAAGGAAAACACTACAATGTGAACATTCCATTCAACAAGGTATGTATTATCAATTGAGTTATGCCTATCTCTCCTTCAGGTAGATGTAGTGGATTTTCTTAAGAGCTATGTATCTGCGCGTCGCGTACAGGCAACATCTCATAAAATTATTGAAATGGAAACCGAAAACATTCACTCAACTACTTCACTATAATAGCCTAGCCTATAACAGCCTACTGCGACTGCCAAAACGTAAATTTGTTCTCTGCGATGGTATGAGTCATAGCTCTTCAGAAAATCCACTACCTGTACCAACTAATTTGGGGGTTTTCCCAAACAAATGGGAGGGCAGCTATATATCACCAATATACAGACACGTATAACGTAGACAATTCAAATATTACTAACTATTATTATAATAACAAAACTATCTGCAATCCTAATATTATCTAAATCTTCAGATTTCTAAGCCACTGCAAAAACTCAATTGTCAACGAACAACAGGAAAATCACCTGTGACCAATTTGCTATTACAGCGGGATGATTTTAAATAAAATTGCTCTAGTAAGTAGCTGGAAATCAAATTGACTCCAACAACAATGCAGATAGCATGTGATATTATTTTCAATGTATCTAAAAATTAATAAAAAAAAGATCTCACGGAACAGTGTTATATCAACTACTTATTTTTATCAATCATTATTCTATAACTAGTTCATGTATAATTTTACTTCCAATCCGTTCAATGTATTTTAATCAATGATTCTATTTTTAGAATAGAAAATCCGTATTCAATGAATAACTGAAAAAATTTAATGTTACTCGAACCAAAGTCGGAATCTTGCTCATGCATTTTATTTTATTTTATTTACTTATATTCAATTGATATTTACTGCATTTGACTTTTAAATTTACTCGAGTCACAAAAGTATTCACAGAACTTTTTGTTCAACTTCCAATATGAACCACAACTTTGTTAGGACCTTATTTGATCTGCATGAAAAATGACAAATGATAGGGTGATATTTTTGTATAATATTGTATGTCCCTAAATATTAGTTTCTGATTACTATGGTGATTGTATTTTTTTTTGCAGAATATTAAAACTGACGCCGACTATTGGAACATTTGGCTCAAACTTGTACTGCCCATGGCCTTTTCCTACAAACCAGAATTCGTCATAGTATCAGCAGGATTTGATGCCGGGTGTTTCGATCCACTCGGTAAAGGTTACAAACTCTCGCCTGAAATATTTGGACAGTTCATCCATACGCTCAAACCTCTGGCTTCCGGAAAAATCCTCGTAGCCCTGGAAGGAGGCTATCAAACAGATACCACTGGACTGTCTATGACGATGTGTGTCAAGGCTTTGTTAGGCGATCCCTTACCTATACCGAATTTAAAAGAGATGATTGATATTGATACGGTACAAACTATCCAGGATGTACTCCGAACGCAGAAAAATAAATGGAAGATGCTGAAGGTCAATAAAAGAATAGCCAGTTTTTGTTGTATGGATGAAGAGAGAAAATTGCTGATAGAGGCAGCTAAAGCCAATGATGAAAGTGCTTATGTTCAGAGTATTATAGAAAGGTGCAAGAAAGGAATTTAGTCAGTCCATAATGATTCGTTTTTCAGGGAAACTGTCCAAAAATAATGTTAATCATTCTATTTTTTGCAACTTGACAAATGTTTGCTTTTTGTTTTGACGTTTCTCAAGTATTAAGATTCACCTCGATTATAATGTGAAGATTAAAAGTGATACTCCGAATTAAACTCAAATTATAAATGTAGACATGACCTCATTTTGAAGTTTTCAAAATTAAAATGTATTTATTTGCAGAAATTCATTCAATTTCTAATTGCTAACATTTGCTGCTATTTATTCAACTTGTGCTGTGAAATATTTTACTGCTAGAATTTGTTGACAATGAAGGATATTCCGTGAATATTGTAGCAAACGTTATTTTGTTATTAAAAATAATTTTTTAATTCATGTTCAAAACATTTTTCTAATCAATAAACTCTGATATGTTCGTTTATATATGTGATCGGCTAAAAAATTCATTAAAAATAATTTGGTTTTAGGACTAAGGGGTTAGATTTTCCCGGTGCCTTGAAAAAATCAGTTATTATAGCTAGCTATTTTTCAAACTCAGAGCTTCACCCTCCATTTTACCTAAACGTTCATCCATATTTGGTTGAAAATGTGTGATTGCTCATATAGTATTTATTGTTGACGTTTTTCATAATTATTGTACGTCTTTCGAAATAAATAGTCTTCCACCATAAAATTTTGAAGTATAAAACTCTTGGACTGAATCATTTGCTTAGGTCGAAATATTTCAAATTGTCAAAACTATTCTACGAGTTGATATTACCGTATTTTCTAATAAAATAAGATATTTTTTGCATTATATATCGTGACGAGAGACTCGGAAATTTCGAAGATTAGCGAATTTTTGTATTGTCTCTCAGTTCTTTATCTGAAAATAGGTATGAGGTGGATCAAAGCTGGGCTTTAAACAAACATTTTTAATGTTCATAGAAGTTTTTTTATTTTGTTTCTGTTTGAATTTATTTTCCGTATTTAATCGTTATCCTTTTAGTATATATTTTGGGTTTAGTATGACTGACCTGAATAATAGCCTAGTCAAAATCAGGTGTGAATACTACATTCCAGTTTGAACGAACAAATACACATTGTGAAATATATTTTTTCGTTTGTTCGTTTTCAAGAGTTTATCCTAATATTTAATTGATATGAATAATACGTACTGACTGTTTTAACTACTTTTAAAAATCTTTAATAAGTAATGTTCAAACAAAAAAGTTCTTGATGAAGTTTGAAGTACTGACTGTTTTTACTTCTGTTTGTATGCATGTTATTTTTTAATAAAAATGTGCTGTTCACTTGTTCCTAATAAAACACTAAAATCGCAAAAGACTTTATATATATTCAACCCTCCGACCTCTGAGAAAAAAATGTAATGTAACCAGTTGACTTTTACTTACTTGGTCGTTTTATATTCCTGCCCCGCGCAATGCAATCGTATTTTGTTTGTTTGGAGAGCACAAGCATAATGTAACGATGGTTGATGTCAATTAGGAAAAGGAACATTTTATTATATTATGAGAACATGGTGAAAGCCGAGGGGAAGTAGTTAAGAATTGGTGTTCCTCTTGAATTTCTGTAAGCTGGACGCCTCAAGGAACACAATCCGGGGTAAACTGTGAGATCAGCCATTCTCGAGAAAATGCAGTGTTTTGTTCGCATTGAATTCCAACAAATAGTATCTTCGTTCTAGAAGTTTTGCCAGGTCCATATTCATATATTGCATGTAAGTCGTACGTGCTTCAAACACCCTACATGTGCAGGCATGTATCTGAATCGGCCATTAGGTTAGTTAGGTCAGGTTGGATTGGCTAATAATTTACGCATATTCAACTAACAATAATAACTTTTTCTACGCTCATGTCTGTAAAAGTCAAAAATCGCACTGTCAACATTCCTTGTAAATGACATTTAACAATAACATGCACGTAATGAGATCTCATAACATACACGTGCGTTTTGAGAAGAAAACTTAAACTTCTTGGTATAATTGAATTTCCTCATGAAAGATGGGCGCCACTACTTGACAGAAGATCATAAAACTAATAATGAATTATGGTGGATTACGTAATCCAATCTTCCGCAAAAAAACCTATACAATAGGTATAGTCGTCGGCAAGTACTCAACAGAAAACAACTACTGCCCCCTACGACCATTGAATTATATCTGTTTAATACTTGGCAAAGTTTTCCACAAAAACCACTTTGCAATGCATTTCAAATATCAAAGCTGAAATTATTTTTCGATTTAATTGGGGGAACACCTCCGTACCGGTTTCATGGTCATTGCCAATCATCAGCAAAGGCTAGTTCGACCCAATTGAATCGAAAACTCCTTTCATCCTAATTGGAAATCCCTGAGACAAACACTGAAGTATGAATTCAGCGCCATCTCTGGGTTCCAGATTAAAATGCACTCCGACTACGTGTCGACTTCAATATGAAGCCAGAAACATCATGAAAGATGGGCGACACTACTTGACGGAATATCAAAAAACTAATAATGAATTATGGTGGATTACGTATAATGTTTCTGGCTTCATATTGAAGTCGACACGTAGTCGGAGTGCATTTTAATCTGGAACCCAGAGATGGCGCTGAATTCATACTTCAGTGTTTGTCTCAGGGAATTTTCGATTCAATTGGGTCGAACTAGCCTTCGCTGATGATTGGCAATGACCATGAAACCGGTACGGAGGTGTTCCCCCAATTAAATCGAAAAATAATTTCAGCTTTGATATTTGAAATGCATTGCAAAGTGGTTCTTGTGGAAAACTTTGCCAAGTATTGAACAGATTCAATTCAATGGTCGTAGGGGGCAGTAGTTGTTTTCTGTTGAGTACTTGCCGACGACTATACCTATTGTATAGGTTTTTTTGCGGAAGATTGGATTACGTAATCCACCATAATTCATTATTAATTAAATTACAATCAAATTTTTATTTACGTAAGACTTTATTTGGTCTATTTACACAAATGTCAATTAAAAAACATAAAAACTTATAGCATTAGCGAGATATATTTAGGATTGAGAGAGTGATGCCCCTAAATGTAGGCAGCACGTTATGCAATATCTTCGTCTTCTGATGTACCGAGCAGTACTACAATTTATTATAAATAACCGGTCATCACCATTAAATAATAAGGCACAATCGATTTACAATAATTGTTTAATTGTTATTAACAACTATTATAATAAAGTTTAAATGATTGCGATGTTTTTTATTTACTAGAAGAAAATGTATGGGCGTAGAAAAAGTATAGTACGTTACACGAGTTGTAAGCCCATTACGCACTCATGAAATTTATGCACTCGCCGCTGCGCGGCTTCGTGCATAAACTTTTTCATTTCGTGCTTAATGGGTTACTTACAACTCTTGTTACGTAATATACTATTTCTGCTCGTAGACTGACGCAGTTTTCCATGTGAATAGAGATTTCTAATGGCTTTGGACACCCTAACAAAAAGAGACGAAAGTTCTTAATTTTTCCGTCCTTGTTGCCAGGGAATGTACTCTGTGATTGGTTACTTTAAGGTCAGGGAGTATAAATGTCATTTTCAACTGTAGCTGTCATATCACCCAAACTAACCGCCATTATGGTAACCAATCACAGAGCGCGCCCCTGGCAACAAGGATGGAAAAATTAAGAACTTTCGTCTCATTTTATTTGGGTGTCCAAATCCATTAGAAATCTCTATTCATTTTCAAATTAGCCACGCCCACTCCACAACTGTTCTGATTAGTATATGCGGTTCGCCTATATAAAGCCTGGTCGATTCAAGTTCTCGCAAAAGGAGTGTTCTGTGAGAAGGAGAACCACAAGGGAACAAAACTGTGCGTGTAAAGTGTAGTGTAGGGCTGGGTCTGAACTCTGAACGAAATCGTGAAAGTAACAAGTAACGGAAGTTGGTTACTGTCAGATATCCTTATTATTCAAAGGTTCAAAAATTTGATTATTTATTATGGCCCCCTTCAAAATTGTTATGGTTCGGCACGGCGAGTCGGAATGGAATGAGAAGAACTTATTCTGCGGATGGTATGATGCAAATTTAAGTGAAAAAGGTGAGAATCAACATTTACCCTTGAATGACCTCAAATCATAACCTTAGCGGTGAATCCTAATGATCGCCAATAAATTGTTTCATTATATTAGATATTAATACTTTTCTTTATTTTTATTAAATTTTGCATCCCATGATCTTGAATTGAGATCCAGATTATCTTTTTTATTCATACTTGACTTTTCAAATATGCCTATCTCACAGATAATTGACTGTTTTTGATTCTGTTTTCAGGTAAACAGGAAGCGTTGAATGCTGGGAAGGCCCTGAAAGATGCTGGTACCAAATTTGATATTGCTTACACATCAGTTCTCACCAGATCCCAGAACACTTTGGAAGCCATTTTAAAAGAAATTGACCAAACTGACTTACCTACTATCAAAACCTGGAGATTGAATGAAAGACATTATGGTGGTCTGACCGGCCTCAACAAAGCTGAAACTGCAGCTAAATATGGAGAGGAACAAGTAGCAATTTGGCGTCGTAGTTTTGACACACCTCCCCCACCTATGGAATCAGATCACCCTTATTATGACAAAATTGTTAAGGATCCCAGATACGCAGAGGGACCAACACCAGATCAGTTTCCCAAATTTGAATCTCTCAAATTAACAATTGAACGTACACTACCATTCTGGAATGAAACAATTGTGCCACAGATTAAGGCTGGAAAACAAATATTGATTGCTGCTCATGGAAACAGTCTTCGTGGAATTGTCAAACATTTAGATGGTGAGTTACCTCATTTGGATATACACTTCGTCTTGGCAATCTTCATTATTATGAGTGACTCCTGCCTTTCAAAAATTTCACATACTGCTTGAAATGGAATATTAATTGATTATTATAAGTGAATTATAGAGTAGCTCCTACCTTTCAAAAATATTACATACTACATAAAATGGAATATTAATAATAGCTCTGATCACGAAATGTTGGTTTATTGTTCATTATGCTACCAAATTATAAAAGAAAACTGGTACTGAAGAAAAATTAAATCTTTCAAACAGGAACCTCTGTAATTCAATTTACGTGTACATGATTTTTCATAACCTCAAATGTTCTTGAAACTGTTTTTTACCTCCAAAACTATTTGACAAAGTGTTTATTAGGTTGGATTACATGATGAAAATATTTTTTTCACAGAAATGTCTGAGGAAGCAATCATGAAACTCAATCTTCCCACTGGAATACCATTTGTTTACACTTTGGATGAGAATCTGAAGCCAATAAAGAGCTTGGAGTTCTTGGGTGATCCAGAAACGGTAAAGAAGGCTATGGAAGCTGTAGCTGCCCAAGGAAAAGCCAAATAGACTGTAGTGTTGATGAATGTTTTGAATATGTGTTTATTTATATGAACAATTATTTAGGGATGTATGTGTAAAATCAAATTATATTCAGAAATTGATGTGAGTTTGTGATCCTCCAGAAATATAAAAATGTTTGGAAATATAGTGTTTTTAGGCTTCAAGTGTAATTGTGACATTATTTTCCATAACTGTGGTACCGATGGTCTGCAAGACACTGAATTCATTATTTTGATATTCCATACTAAGTTGGAGAATCTTAAATAGAAATATTTTTGTACAGAACTCAATACAAGTTTTAAGTTTGTTTCAATAAAGTCGAAGAATAAAACTGGATTCAAACAAGATTCTGAATCCTGAATTTTTCACTTGGGGGATAAAAAAACTGTTCAGAGGCCCAATGAAAACTATAAATTCAGATGCAACTTCTTTTCCATGATAAGGGCTACTACCCTCTAGGAAATTATCATAAGTCTATAGTTAAGCATTGTTTTCAAGTTCTTTAATTTTTCTTCACAAGTACGTAAAATTTTGCAAAATTGACCATGGAAAAGTAGCAACTAAACATTTATGATGGGTAGCGACAAAATTTCTAAACCGGTCCTGGTGATCTAGCTGGCCATTCAGTGGGTCCCCGTCGTCATTTTCATATATCGCGCGCCAAAAAAATGTTCAACTGTGATAGCATATTCATGTCATTCAAGTGTGTGAAGTTAGCAACAATTTGGTAGTGCGGATTTTATGCTATAAAAGTTTTATTTTTAACTAAATCGAATAGAAAACAAAATATCGTCATGTTGAAAAACAATCAAATATATTCGGAAAAATCCACTTGTTTCAAGATTTATTTTGTTTAAGTAGTTTACGAGTCGAGAACAAAGAAACACCTTTCTTGAGAAATGTGTACAGGAATATGCAGAAATGAGTATATTCTTCTTTAAGTTTGTGCGATATTTTGAACTTGGATGGAAATCTCAAAATAAATGAATACCCGCAAACAAAAATTGGTGTGTTGGCAAAAAATAATTGAAAGCCGAGAAAATTCGAGATTCGTTTAGTTCGATAATTTCTTGATAAGTAGAGAACAAGTGAAAAAGCCATCTGAAAATTTTTACAAGATGTGTACTTATATGAAAACTGAAATGTGGATAATTTTAAAGTCGGTACGTAAGCAAAAAATAATTAAACAAGGAAAATTCGTTGATTTCATTTTAAGTCGAGAACAAAAAAAAATCTTCTAGCACAGGATGTGTAAAATGATAACTGAAAAGTGGATACTTCAAAAGTTGAAGCGGAAGTAAAAACTCTTCAGTTATCGAAAAATTGTGCACTTTAAGAAATTCTGTGAAAATTTCCAGATGGATTTTTTCCTTGTTCCCGACTTATGATGGAATTAATGAAACAAAATCTCGAATTATCACGGTTTTTATTATTTTTTGGTCCCGCGTATCGATGAATTGTCCATTTCTCAGTTTTCGAAAGATTATGCACTTTCACACATCCTGTGAAAACTCACAGCTGGGTTTTTTGCTTGTTTTCTTCTTGTGATTAAACTAATGAAAAAATCTCGAATGTTTGTTTTTTTTGCATTACTTTTTCTCTTCCCTACTGACCTTTGAATTATCGACTTTCCATGAACCGGAACGTGTATGCATTTCTACTCATTCTGTGAAACTTTCCAGATGGCTCTTTTGTTCTCGAAAAATTAATGAAACAAAAAATTTTCTAATTTTAACGGTTTTTCATTATTCTTGGCTTCCATACCGACTCTTGAATCATCCCCACTTTTCAGCTCATTTTGAAACATCCCTGTGACAATTTCCACATAGCTTTTTCCTTGTTCTCCACATATGCTGAAATTAACGAAACGAATCTCGAATATTCCTGGTTTTCAATCATTTTCGCTTCCGTACCAATTTTTAAATTATTTGCTTTTCATTCATTAACCGAAGATGGCTTTCTTACTGAATCTCAATTATCAACGAATCAGCGAAACGTAGCGAAGCGTTTTTTATTTTTTACTCCCGTTCCGTCCAAATTTGAAATTTTCTCCTATCAGTTTCCAAAGGAACACAATATTTGTCCTTGATATGTAAGATTTTCAAGGGGCCTTTTTCCATTTTCTGGATCAAAGTCAATCAAAATTGGTAAAATTACCTTCTTGAAACCCGCGGTCTTCATTTATTTTGAGATTTCCGTCTGAGTCTGCCACAATTCACTTCAAGAAAGAATAAACTCATTTCTATATTCTGTAAACATTTCTCTAGAAAGTTGTTTTTTCGTTCCAGAATCGTAAACTAAACAGAAACAGTCGCGATATATTGATAGATATACATAGATAGATACAGTGTGTTTCACGTCTCATTGAAACACCCTCGTATCTTCTGTAATTTTCGACGACAAATCATAAAATTTTCAGGACTCTAGAGATGAACTCTCTGCACGAAAATGGTCATCCTACGTGACATACACTGCACGCCAGCAGCGATAAAACCATACCCATTTTCCCGGAAAGTTACTTACATTAGGAGGCGAAATTAGTCCGAAATTCTTTCGGATTCTTGTTCAGGATCTGCAAATGACTACTAACACACCTGTCTTCTTAAAAAAATTCGGTTCTGAAAAATTCCAACTTGTTTTACTTCCCATGGAAACGCCCCCGTGTATATCAGGTATAATGACCACTTTTGTGCAGTTTGTTCATTTCCAGTGTATCTATTATCTTGAAAACTTCATGGATCTACGTCGAAAATTACGGAAGATACGGGGGCGTTTTCAGGACTAAAAATTTTTGAAGAGGTAGTTGTATTAGTAGTAATTTGGGGATCCTGAACACGAATCCGAAAGAATTTCGTACCAATTTTGCCCCCTAATATAACTTTCCTGGAAAATGGGTGGTTCCATCGTTGTTGGCGTGCAGTGTATATCACGTAGGATGACACCTTTTGTGCAGTGAGTTCATTTCTAGTATATCTGTCGATCATGAAAATTGCATGGTTCTACGTTGAAAATTACGAAAGATACGGGGGTGTTTCCATAAGAACTAAAACACTGTAATAAATGGATTGCTCTTTCCGAATTTCCGAATACCTACTTAAGAATACTTGATTGTTTTTCAATACGATTCGATATTTTGTGTCCTATTTCAACTTTAATATTATACACTTCGAGCCAATCAATACCGAAAAATTAGATTCTGAATAATTTATAAAATCTGCCATACCCAATTGTTGCCGGCTAGGAATCGCACGTTAAAAGGTAAGACCTCGTTGATCTTTAGCTCGCACAAGTCTCGACTTCTGAGGGCGGTCGTTCGTAGGGGGATGACAGCTGGTTAACGGAAAAAACAATTTTTATTTATTTTTTAAACAAGAAATCCTTGCTGGCAATTTCGTTACTAAGTTCACACACTGAGAGCATATAGATGGTTATCGACCATTTATTTCTGCAATAATTGAATCAGTGATATTTTGAAGAACATCTACAAACACGTTTCTCCATTCAAATGCTATTTAATGAAAAAATTAAACAATGTTTGGGATGACACCCCTACTTAGGGGGTTAAAGTTTTACTATGCTTTTTGCGTCAGAATGTGTCCTCCGACAATCATTACGTGTGTTTGAATTTTTTCAAAAAATTCTTTTCCGTTTTGTAATGATTTGATTTTTGTTGTCCTATTTTTAAACCTTTCTCCTTAAATATTAAATGTCGTGAGCATATTTTGTATTCACCCTATATACAGTGTGTTGCAATTTGCACCCCTGTATTTCTGTGGATTTTGGAAATTTATTTTAATTTTTTTTTTCTATATGTACTTCTCGAAATGCTCTCTATCTTGTCAGGCAAAAATCGAGAGAAAAGGTATTAGGCATTTTTTTAGCAAAATTTTGTTAGGGCATTCGATTTCAACCATTGTCGAATACCTCCAAGTAAAATTTCAACAAGATATCTTTTACGAGGTGTTTTCTATACCTGTTACAATTTTCGAAGAAGGAAATCTTTAAAGTCACTCTGTATAAAAAATGCCGTGTAAATTGGAATAAATTGAGGCAAGGGGTCGGATTCAGACGATATGTTTACTGAATGTTAATGAAAACACATTATTTCCACATAAATTATTAATTTTTAAATACTAACAAATTTTGAAAACAAACATGAAGAAATGGAATATGTATTAAACAAGCAGATGATAAACAGAGACACCAACAATTCTGAATCTTTGTATGTTCTATACATCCCCCTTCATTTTCTATACGTTTTTCGTACCTTCTGCGCAAGTTCTGTACAACTCTTCGCAGTTCTCCTGGTAATATTTCTCTGCAAACTTCCACAATTCTTCGTCGCAACCCTTCTTCAGTCCTTGGCGTACTTTTATAAACCTTCTGTTCGATATTACCCCAGGAGTAAAAATCCAGAGGGGTGAGATTGGGCAAACGCGGCGGCCAATGAATTAACGGACTATTGCGACCAATCCATTTCAGAGGAAATTTTTGGTTCAACCATCTTCGTACATTACCAGCATTATAGATGGAAGCACCATCCAATTGAAAAATGATAGCTGTACGAACATTTATTCGACTCCTTGTCTCAATTCATTCCAATTTACACGGAATTTTTCATACAGAGTTACTTTAAAGATTTCCTTTTTCGAAAATTGTAACAGATATAGAAAACAACCCGTAAAAGATATTATGTTGAAATTTTACATGGAGGTATTCGATAATAATTGGAATGCCTAATTCCTTTTCTCTCGATTTTGGAATGCATTCTGTGGGCGTAGAAGGTCGAGAAAAAGTGATTGATGAAAGTTTTTCACTCGACAAAATAGAGCATTTCAAGAAGTACATATTGGAAAAAAAAAATCTAAAATCCACAGAAATACGGGGGTGGGGCTTAGTAAATTGCAGCACACTGTATAAGATACACCGTCTGATTTACAAATACTTCTTGACCATTCTTCTTGACGAAAGATAAGGGAAGGACATCGTATCGTAAGCACTTTGAATTTATATACAGGGTGGCTCATTGAAAAAGTACCGCAAGGCATTACATGGTGGGAAAAAATATTTCGGCAAAACCCAGAAACAGGTCAAGATTGTTTGTCAGGGGGCACATTTTGACGCAAAAAGCATAGTAAAATTTAACCGCCTAAGTAGGGGTGTTATCCCAATTTTTTTCAAATGGGAAGGGGGTCAAGTGATACCCCATTAGAAGAGGCTTGTCATTCACTATAAAGTGCTGCATAGATTTTGAAAATCGATCCACTCTTTTAGAAAACATGGAGCGTTGAAACTCCAATAATAATGTGTGACAAAAAATGCAAATATCGATTTGATTGTACCTACTTCAAAACTTTCGTAGGTATTATTGAAATGAATTCCTTCAGATGAATTTGCTGTTTTTGCCGATTTGCAGATTGTTTAGGCTCGTGTTAGTGTGTAAAAAGATATCAGGTTCCTTTCGTCACGTTTAAATTAGGTCAACTAGTTGCTAGATACCTGTCGGTTAATGTACTCAAAAATTGATGATTAAAATTTATCATTATGGTGTATTCAATCGTAGAAAGAGTGGAAATTATTGAGCTTTTTTTCAAAAAACGATGAATGTGGAAATCGGGCCGCAGAGTCGTTTAACCAACGGCATCCTGACAAACATACCTCTGGAAAAATTGTTCGCGAATTGGTGACAAAATTTCGCGAAACCGATTCGGTTTGAAAATCCAGTACGTAATGAACCTACAGAGATAGCAGTATTGGGGCAAGTTGCAGTAGCTAGTTACGCTAAGTACAAAACAATTGACTTCCTAAATGGTTTAGTGAA
Organism: Chrysolina americana; assembly: GCA_958502065.1. Classification (NCBI taxonomy): domain Eukaryota; kingdom Metazoa; phylum Arthropoda; class Insecta; order Coleoptera; family Chrysomelidae; genus Chrysolina; species Chrysolina americana. Next base: position 9,965,714 of record OY293420.1, read on the forward strand.
TCGCCACAATCGCCAAAAAAAAAAGAACGATCCCACATGCAAAGAACAGGTCTGATTTTCCAACACGACGGAGCTTATCCGTATTACTCTCAAAATGTGCGCAATTATTTAAATGACCGTTTCCAGGACGATGGATAGGACAATGGGCCCATTTGAATGGCCACCTCGGTCACCCGACCTAAGTCCTTTAGATTTTTTTGGGGGTAGGAAAATTATTACGTATGTCGCGAAGTGACTCCGCAAATGCTCCAGAATGTACGACAACTTTTTGAAATTAACTTGTACAACTGTATGCAGGTTGGCGGACAGCAAATCGAGTATTTACTTTACACATAAATAAGTTTTAAAGAACAATTAAATCGATTTTTGCATTTTCCTCAACACATTATTGTTGAAGTTTCAACGCTCCATATTTTCTAGAAGAGAAGACCGATTTTAAAAAATTACACAGCAGTGTATAGCAAATGACAAGCCCCTTCTAATGATGTATCACTTGACCCCCTTTCTTATTTGAAAAACCTTTTGGGATGACACACCTACTTAGGGGGTTGAAGTTTTCACTATGTTTGTCTGACAAACCATCCTGACGTGTTTTTATATTTTGCCGAGAAATTATTTCCCACCCTGTAAGTAATGCCTTGCGGTGCGTTTTCGATGGGCCACCCTGTATAGGTTCTTATGAGTATTACTTGAGTAGTTTCCAAACTTACCTTTAATCCCATTTGTAGTTTCCTATACTAGATGACACTTATTCGTTTTTGGTAACATTTGCAGCATTACTAAATTCTTAATATTCTACCTATACAAATGTTTTGTGAAAATCGGAGTCTCAAAACATGTAATTCTCAATATTCACTCAGATCTAGTGGGTACGTGTCAACTATCCTCAGTTGTTTTTTCTCGAAAAAAAAATCGTTATAGCTGACTTGAGACAAAACAAATTTTTTGGAACTTTTTTCATGTGAGTAAGTAAACTCGTCAGCTTAATTTTAATGAAAAAAAGTAGCTTTTATTCAATTCTGAAGTTCAAATAGGACCCCTGTAGGTATATCTTCATATGTACTGTTTTATTCAATCAACCGTTGCAAATGATATTAATTTATTTTGAGACGTCTACCAATATTTGAAAACATATATAGATGGCTTTGAAAAATGTATCATTGATGTCATAGTTAATATGAAATCAAATAGGTATTTATGATGGAAACTCTGTTATGGAAAGTCGTGGAAAATTAACGAAAGGAATACTTAAAATTTTGGTAAAAGAAGAGTTTGAATGTGACGTAGTGTTGTCACAAGAAACCTGATAATCTCTCTTTTCGACAGTTGGCAAGTCCGAGTAAAACTTCTTATGGAACTATCCGCTATAGAAATTACCAATATTTCTATAAAAAAGGGAGGCTTCATCACGTAGAACCTGGTGATCCACAAAGAAGAATAGATTTCTGTGAATGGTTTCTTCGTCGAGATTTTTTAAAAATTGGAGTGGTGTCCATTTCACTAATAAAGAGATGTTCAATCGACATTCATCACTATACTGGCGGGTAACAGAGAATTAACATCATTTGTACAAGGTACTCGGAAATTTGATGTAAATTCCGTCAAACGGTAGCCACACACCATCAAAAAAATTTAGAACTTACGTATTTTGGTCTCCTGAACAAAAATCCGGATTAACTTTTTGACAGTCTCAAGTTTATTTCACACGTTCCTGCCTACCGGAAAAAACACTTAAAACAATCAAAACGCCTCCTTCCTTTCACCAGCCAATGTACACACCCGAATTCACCTGTGTTACACGTTATTCAATTGAAAGCACAATTGTTCATCAAAAAAATTACCCTTCTTTTAGCTACTACAAAGACAACAAATCTAGGCTAATCCCGACAACATGGAGTTTAGTCACCGCCAACTTTTCAAATTCAACACATATAAAGGTAAGCGCGCATTTGTTAGCATCAGACAGACACGGAACGCATGAAAATTATTAACTGCATGAACATTTTAATACGTATGTGTCTCATTTGAAATAAGGCAAATAATAATTTTCATCCGATTCGTCTGTTTCATGCCTCCGCGATAACCAATGAACTCAGGCCACACTTCTGAATGTCTAATAATATCTTGAATAATCCATGAAGTATGATCTGAAATTAGTGAATTTTTAGAAATAAGTTAATTCAAAACAGCTACATCATATATGTGTTTGTATCCACTTCATTGAAACTTTTACCAATTGCTGATGTTGCGAAGAAGAATAAATTATTCACTCACGTTCGAATTCGAAAAGTTGGCGGTGGCTGAATTCTTATAGTTACCAACCTGTTATAAATGAAATTCACGAAACATTTTGTCCGGATTAGCCTAAATTTGTTGTTTTTGTGGTCGCTAAAAGAATTGAGGACACAGTTTTTGTTACTATTCAATATAAAAAGTGTAAAACTGGTGAATTCGGGGAGTGTATATTACGCTGGTGAAGTGAAGAAGGCATTTCAAGTCATTTCACTGTATGAACGTGCGCAAGGATGACAGTTCTCATTCAAAAATAGGCCCGGTTCGTATCTCCGAGACCATGCACTTAAGACCACCAAAATTGTTATGGGGATATTTATTCAGGAGACCAACATTTTTTATAGCGTGTGTTTTACCATTACGTGAAACGAATTAGCTCTTGGTACAAAAAAGAAATCCAAAAATGAAATAATTTACCACCATCAACGAGTTTGATTTTCAAGACAAGCTTTCACGAACTTTCTTAATAATATGTACAAAAATTTAGATGAATGAAAAAGGCTTTGGGGATTTTCTTAGTCCTGAAATCTCATTAAATACTCCTCGCGAACCTTCATATGTATATGGTATCAGAGGAGTAGCCTATAAATGGTTTGACAGTTATTTGGAGAACAAAAATCACTATGTAGAGGTAAATGGTAAAAAAAAATCAGTATCTAGACCTTATTTTATTAGGTTATCACAAAGCTCTATTTATGGGTTCACTCTTGTAAATATGTCAATGACTTCCATATTGTAATGTATGCTTATGATATAAGAATATCAATAACTGAAAAAAAAAACACCTCATCAGTTGATAAAGCATCTGAAGACATTAGGAAAGCTCAAACATGGTTCTCAGATAATGGCCTAGAATTGAATTACAGGAGAACTGTGCTTTTGCGTTCCAATCCAATTCAAATATGATAAAGAATCAAATCAACAACAGAACGAGATGATTTTTCGATGTTGAAAGAGAAATTATGATTTGTGAACATTTCCTCCAGTATGTATCTTATTTATTGCATTCAACACATATCTCAAAAAATAATTGAGACCTCTCGAATTTTCTTGGGATTCATGTTCAGGAGACAAAATACGTAAGTTGAATCACTTTTTTTATTTTAAGGTGGAGCCAGATAAACTTACTTTCACCCATCCCCTGTTTTCTATGGCGATAACATTTACAGCTATGCAAAACCGGGTGTAAAACTATTTGCAAAATATTATAAGCTGAGCGAAGAGTAGCTTGTCCTAAGAGAAATGGTGAAAATGTCAAGAACATTTTTTTGTATTGAAGCACGTATTAATGATTATTCGGGAATTGTTTCAAAGCTAAGTATTTCATGAATTGTATCAAAATAAATCAATATGTTTCCTCAAATATCCAGCTTATCAATGATATAGGAGATATGGTTTACCCAATTGTTTCAATAAAAATATGAAAATATACGTCCCGTTTACATTCCGAATGTGAAAAACATTTCCGGTAAAACTTGAGTGATACAAATTATTTTTGTCCATTGAAATAAAGCTTAAGACGAACCCATTGTTTGAATTCAATGATAACAAATAAACAGGGAGATTTTCTAAAAAAAAATACCCGGTATTATTGGAGAACGTCTCGTTATACACTTTGAAAATTTGACAATGTCCAGGAAAGTGACTTAATCGATTACCCATCTAAAGAGCCTTTTCAGGACCCTTCAAGTTTCATCATTGAAACTGAAAATTTGTGATTTTCATATTTAATGTTTGAACCAACTAATTTCAGTCATGATATTTTAGGAAAGATACATCATTACCTACTGTTTTTGGTCAAAATGCTTCTATGTAAAATATAATTTTTGAATTGATATTACTAATTTTATCAAACGGTAACATGGTGGTTAGTCGGGTTAAGAAAAAAGATTACTATTCATTTGGTACCACGTATCATCAGGTTGTGTTAAAATAATGTTATCGAGTAACTAATCTGTAACCAATACAACTGATGAAACAAAATTATTAGGTAAAGTGTTTAAATACATATTAATGAGGTTATTCTGCAAGGATATAAGTACCACCTATGTTATTAGTTTTTTCCATCGACCTCGTATGAACATGTCTGATTAATGTTCTTCAATGCAATCGAAATTGAGCATTAATGACCCTTATTAATGACCGATTTGTCAATATTGCATGATTTTTCGAAATCGACTATTAATGATTTCGTAGTGCAGCCGCGAAATTCAGTTGTACATATGGACTTGTTCGGTACCTTCTTTCAGTTTATCTAATTCTACCACTACAAATGTTAATTATCAAATAATTAAAAGAATATTATCAATGTTCAAAAGAGTTAGTACGTACAGTTCATTTCGCTGAATAAAAATGTTCTAAGCAAGAATTCTTTTATTTCAACAGGAGAGGTCGACGGAAAAATATTGTAATCAACGCGTATATTAAAATGCGATTAATGATCTAAAACATAAAAGATATCTTGGTCATTAACCGCCTTCTTCAATACACTATAGTTATTAAATAACTGTTTCATTAATTATTTAGTTTTAGTCAAAAGTTTATCGATGCATTTCAATTTTATTTCAAAAGAAAAAGAGCTAAAGTAATATTTTTAAATTTGTTAATGGAAGTTTGTTTTAAACCTAGACGTGCGCGGTATCAAATTTATCGTAATAAAATAATATTTTTTTGACTGATGGACGAGTCATGTTGCCATTCGAAAAAAATAAGTGATACTAATTTGAAAATTAAATTTCATCACTGAAATTAGTGATTTGAACGTATCTAGATTAAGAAATAATTTTCGAAAAAAAAAAAACATAGTTGCAAACACTGAAAAGTGATACATGGTTGTATTCAGAATTCTATATGGAGAGAAAAAGTAAAAATATACCAGGTGTCCCATAAATAAATCGAAAGTTTTTCTCATTCTCGCCAAAACTGGAAGTTGCATGTAGGAAAGAATGACTTTCTTTTTTTTTCTTGAAATACTCAGTCATTCCTCCCCTTAGTTATTGACTTACCCGGTACAACTTCGTTGAAAATCTGCTTGAATAAAAGTCACCATCAAAATATAATAATTTATTCAATAAAAATATATAAATTAAGCAAAATATAATAAAAATAAACATGTATTTCTGACTAGAATATTGACTAAAATGAAATGCACAAGAAATAATAAATACATTGACTAGCTTTTAAAACGTTTCTAATTAGAAGGTCTACAAATACACACAATTCAAAATGAAACTTAGATCTAAGTAGATATAACAAGTTTTTGGACACTGTGCTATAAACTTATAATGACTTCATCATCGCTGATATTTTATCATCCGCAATAATGCATAGGAGAGATTTACAGTCTATACGCTGCTTAACCATCAGAGGTAGATCGTTGAATATTTTTCAAATATTTTAGATAAGCTAGTGGAGGTAGACTTTAGGATATTTCGAATTTATGGAAGAGAATCAACGAAACAATCTACACAGTGGACAAATTTTCACGCATTTTTAGAACAGAGTATACTTACATAAATCTGAGACCGTGTGATCCATCTTTACTTTACGTTTTCCGTATCTGTTTCATTTCCTTCACTGATTGAACAAGTCATCAATTATGAACGAAGTCGAAACGTACTAATGCCCTTGAGTGTTTTTAATCTCCCGTTTATTTTTTGTGGCATGTATCCTGATGAATTAAAACTTTGTGTGTGTGTAAAAAATCTGTAGAGATTCTCAACCATTCGAAAATCAGAAAAATATGGACTTTTCTGCTATACTTCTAGGTTTTTGAACCATACTCCATCTCGGATTTGTACGTTTATATAAGTACTAGTAATTATACTATGTTCCGAAGAAAGTTGTTCAACAGGATAGTTTTTGCCATATCACACCCTTTGCTGAGCTTCGGAAAATTTATTCACAAACTTTATCGGTACAAAATACGAAACAAAAATAAGTATTATTCAATATTCCTGAAAAACCCTTGTGAAGCTTCAGTGGCCACATGGAAGGTAAATTAGTTGAACGTACAACATGTGTAGAAGGGGTGTTGATTATTATTGTGACGGGATATAAAATATCAGCGATGATCTGTTGGAGTAGATGGGCATATACATAATGGTTGAATTTCTAACGCGTTTCGTATTGTAATGTAAATAACACATAAGAATATAGTCTAGCTTAACTCAATAAATATATATTTTTATATAATATATATATGAATGTATATATATAGAACCCGTATTAATATTTTCAACGAAACTGGTCCACGTATCGTACCCTGAGAGTTCTGGAACATCCTAAGAACAACTTATAATTAACATTTTGAACATTCGCAAGATACGATCCATGATTTTTTGATTTTTGCTCATTTATAATACACACCTCATACAGTAACATGATCCCTTTGTGGAGGCCCTTCAAAATGACATACTCTGATTTGCACGTTTGATTCAACTAATAATATAAGACTTGTACCCTCCATCTTAAACGCAATGGATTTTTTTTCGAACTAAGAGGAATTATCTTCTCAATAGGATAAAGTAAAATCCCTCAAAGACTCGGTAATATTTTGTAACACATACACACCTTAAGACGGCAATGGGAAAGTTTGCTAGTATTTCGCAGTGAACAGAAACATTCAATCAATCAATCAGTCCACTTTTATTTGTGCTAAGTGATTTTTCTGTGTAAATATTTGGTTGGGAAAATAGCAGTGAACAGATTGTATGGCAGTCACTCAGTATTCAGTATCATTACCCAATTCAGATCAACATTTATCCAGATATAATATTTGATATTGAAGACAGAATAATAGATTTTGTATGTTATATAACATCAAGTACCTATACCATTACTACACTTCGTTATTTCTAACCAGATAAGTTACTCCAGGCATTGAGACTATAAATGGACATAATTGAAACAATAATTCCTTCATTGCTAAATTTATTTTCGACTGGAACACCCCGAACACCTCTATCATGAACCCTCAGATATCTTTGGAAGACTTGAGAGAGCTAGAGATGACGAGGGCCTAACCATTCAAAATGAGATCTCAAGCAGGGTTGTTGATTTTTCTCAGGTAGAGGTGTACTGAAACTTATTATTTACAATGCATTTATTCAGCTGATAAATCAATTCAATAAATCATACACCATTAATAACACTCATTACAGATTTTTCTTAGTTTTAAAATGTGTATCCATCACATCGCGACTGAATTATAAATAAACCGTGAAAAACAATATGATGGTTCGATTTTTTGAAAATATTTCGAAAACTGTTTGAAATAACCGAATCAGAAGCTTGATCAAAAAAAATAATTTCAGCCGATAAAATATAATTATTAAGCAACGAAAACATTTTAGTACTATCTAAACAAACAAATAAAAAGTAATTCGTCAACAAAAAATTATACTTTTGTTAATTTGTTAATTTTAACCAGTTGAAGGTTAACATAAAAACGCAGATTATTTCAGGACTAAAAACCTAGAATTATTTTTACTTTTTGGAACTATTCTTGAAAGGGTTAAGAAACAAGCTCCGTTGGAAAAAATTAAAATTTTGGATTTTTCACATTTTTATTAACAATAGAAATAAAAAAAAAAAATAATATGGATACAACTATAGGTCTTTTGTTAAGTGAAAACATGTTTCTATATTTTTTCTATAATATCTAAACATATTGTACTCTTGGTTATGTTTTTCTCCATTGTTATTGAAATGACTTACATTGTAGTTAAATGAGTTTTCAGTTAATGGCTAAATTATTCTAAAATCAAGTAATCAAGTCCATTGATAAACATATGAAATTTAGTGCGATATATATTTCAAGCTGAAACAAAAGTTTTGTGTATTTATTAATTATTGTCAAACATTTTTAAACAATTGAGTTAGAGCTCCGTTTTAAAAGCTCAATTTTTTTATTAATGAAGTGAGAATAAAAAAGTCATGAGTTTTTTTTATCGTATTTTCAATAGTTTATAAGATATTTGAACTACAAAGTAAAAAAAAAAATTATATCGAGAAGATAATATGAAAAATAATAAAAAAATTAATAAACAATTGAATTGAATTAAACGGAAAACAAAAAAGTCTTGAAATGTTCTTGTCGTATCTTCGATAGTTCATAATTTATTTCAATATCAATTAACAAAAACAGAAAGAAAGCCAAGAGTACAATATGTTTGAAAATTATATAGAAACAAGAAAAACAATCACATAAAAAAAGACGTATAGTTGTTTCCATAATTTTTTTAGTATTAAAGGAATATGGCGCAAAAATTAATTTGTTTGTTCAATAACAATCATCAACAAATAATAATAATACTCCCTCATAAACACTCATAGAATGTACCCAAAGGCATAGCCTGTGCGGGTAGAGGACGGCTATTATTATTATTTGCTGTGACGCTCCGGGGCGACTTTCTGAAAAAATAAAAAATTAATAAAATAATAATATTTTTTTCAGAATATGAAAGAACATGATAAATGTTAATTTAAAAAAATGGTTCCTTAATATTAATATTTAGTAACAAAAAAAAGTGCGTTTTTAGTCCATGAGAAACGAATTTTTTCTTAAATTCTAGGAACTCTGAAAAGAAACATTCAACGCCATTGTGACCTGGAATGCGTCACTATCGATGCAATCTCGAAGTGTGGTTCAACAACGGACACTTCCTGACTAGCCAATGCATAATGAAAAAGACGTGTCTAGGCTTTCTAGAAGCCACAGGAGTTCCCGATGTTTCTAAGAAACTATATAAGAAAGACGATTAAAGCAGACGAACAAGTATGAACAGAGTTAGACGTATTAGTTGAAATTGGAATGAAATCGAGTTGAAAACTAGTATCCAGTGAAGTACGCTAATTATTTTAGCAGAGTATTCGAGTTGTATAATTGAATTATTAGTTGACTTGATGCGATTCATGAATTCGTAGTGAATTTTAGTAATTTAATTATAAATGTCTTAGAAATAGTTAGGTCACAAAATAACCACAATCAGAAAAAATCATGGTATGTTTTTTGTAACACTGAGAAATATTTCCAAATTCTCACTGGCAATATGTATAAAAAGGAACGTCTTTGACTGGTGTGTCCTGACTGTAATAACGTATGGTTTGGAACCTGTAACTTCAACGTAAAGTTCAGCAAATATAATAATGATTACACCTTGGGCAATTGAAAGGAAAATATTTGGACTATCAGTCACAGTAGAATCACAAATACAAAAATTCATAAGAAACCAAGATAATGGATGCATTTGAATAAATAGTGTCCTTGAAATGAAACTGGATAAGGAACAAGCAATCAAACATTTGGTGAAAACCTTCAACAACCCTAAACGAGGGTTTTACAATTGAATACTATGGCGTTTTCTCCAGAACATATTTCTTTCAGTGATTTCAACCTTTTGCCAGCTTAAACATACCTCTACCTTCGAACAGTATTATTTCATTACATATAAGTAATGCCTTCAAATCAATAAATGTCTCAGCCCAGAAAAATACAGAAATAATATACACGCAGTTTTATCTTTTTATATAAGTATCGTCTTCAAGTACCAAAATATTTTTCAAACTCAAGGATATCCATTATGATCTGTTTTGTAAAGAATGGGTAGCCGAAGTTTGTCCTGTACACAAAACTTTGATTTTTGAAACGTCCACAGCATATAATAAAACATCTCAATATAGTAAAATATTAGATAGCACCCTGTACATTATAAGAAATTTTATTATATAGACCTTTTCCCAGCACCCAAACGAACTTAATTTTCATTTCTGCAAATCAAAGTAGGTGATTTTTTCGCCATTGTTCTTTTTCAAAGGTTCATATTACATGGGGTCCTACATGCATAACTTATTATGCACGTTTTCATACACAAGTATAGCTTGACTGTTATCGACACACGTGGTTGTATTCAAATTTTCACTGACCTATGTAACGCATGTAACGTTGAAATCCACCCTAGAAATGGACGAACTAATAAAAATTAGTTCGGCTGTCGCAAATAACTATTGATCTATGGACGTTGCCGAATAATAATGGGGAGTGTTTTTGAGGAATATTTTCCATTTGTTGGAAAGCGGCTAGCGAAATCATCGACAGTGATAGTGAGGCACAGGATGTCTCAATTAATCATAGACAAGTCTATGAAACTAATAAATAAAAATATTAAGACATAAAATGAACATGCAGTGTTTCCATTTATGTTAGCGACGTATATATACACAATTTTTGTATTTTTTGTTTTAGGGAAATAAGTCTTTCCTCATAAAAAGCAACAATGTTATTGTTAAAAAAATGTATAAAAGCTTTTTTTTATTTTTATTGCATATTGAACCAATTTTCATGATAACAATTTTCGGAATTGTTACAAAAAATAAACTGATATTGATAGCATATTGATATTTTTTGTCACTAATAGTATACAACTGACAAATTTCTAGATTTGATTATACTACATTGGATTCTAGAACATGCAGAACAATTTATAACAAAGGACTTTTTTCCTGAAACGAAAAATAATAAAATTTTCAATTTGTCTCCAACTTAAGAGGACTGTACTATGAAAAAAGTATCGTTGATTAGTTTTTGAAATACTTAACAAGAATCAAAACAGTAGACTTTTGTTTCATTATCAACCTTTAAGGGTTCTTAGTGACAGAGTGATATCATAATGTAGTTCTGTTGATATTTTCTTGCTATACTAACAAAACTACAACTATTTGAGAAACCTGGTTTGAGATTTCACCTACTTACACTAACTTCGGTAACGATTTTTGATAATAATAACACTGTAAAAGGTATCAGATGTTTTGAGTCTTCAATATGTCAAAATCAAGTTCATATAATGGAGGAATAAGTAAATGTTTCCCAAGTTAATATTATAGGCATTTAATTCCTTTCTTATTCAAATGTTGTGAAAACCGACCAATCTTGTACTGATTCAATCATTTAATGAAATACCCCTATATTAATAATACAAGTATAAGAGAGTTTATCTAAGTCTTCAAAAATGCGAGCACCACATTGACAACAAATTTATTCCAAAATTCGATGGAGCTTATGAGTTTTTTGTCACACCTTGTATATAAGGAGTGCAATTTGGGACATCCTGCATGACCACCCTCCAAAACTAGAAGCAAATGATTTCGTTTCCGCGAAATTCGATTATATTCCAACACATTTTAATATTTCAACATGCATAATAGAACCCGACATCCACAAAATTGAACTAAACAGATGCATACGTTTAAAAAAGTGCATTCGAGGGGGTTTCGACTGGTCAGTAGGGTATGGCAAACGGGGAAGTGGCATGTGAAAGGCAGCTGTTTACAGAATTCAGGAAACAGGGACCCTATTATTATAAAAATTGTAAAGAAATCAAAAGTGATTTGCATGATCACGGCAAATATAAATTTATACGACTCCGTAGATTTGGATCAATTGTGTTACAACGCGCTTTCCGTAATTTGAATACAAACCGTGTGTGCAGTGAAACATCTGCATTTTGTACTATATAATGTAAAACAGATATATTTTCATAGCACCCAGGCTCTTACAATATGAAATAGCAGGTCATTTGCAATTACTGAAGGCACACAGCTTAGTATATTATAACTAGTAATTAGCAAAGGTAGTCAGTTTTGTACTATACAACGTTAAACAATATGTATTTCACCGGTAATACCTATCTATGGCAATTGTTTCTCTAATTAACAAAAAACTGTATGTACCACTGGAATGTGAGGTGCTCAAAGTTAAATATACCTACTCCTACACAAAGTTTATTGAAGATTAAATGAAATCACATTAGGAAAAAACAGTTCAGACAATAATAATGCTCTGTTTATTACCCTGAAGTGCTGAAACGAACAAATGCATTTACCAAAATACTTCCAGAATTTGTGCATTCAAAAAAGCGATAAGTATTCAATTGAAACCGTAAAATTACTACCTAGTTGATTTTTTGTTTGTTGTCTGTCTGTATAATATCTGTATGTCTTCAGTTTCCTTAAAAAATGTTTTGCCCCTGAATTCAAAAATTGTCACGACTGATAGACAACCATTGAACAACTTTGGTAAATCTTGTTTAGCCGTATGAATATCATCAAAATTAGATAAAGTGAGGGATCAAAAACTGCAAAGATTTGACAATCACGTCTACTCAAGAACCAGTAAACGGATTTGAGTAAATCTTCATTGAGGACACTAGAATTTTTTTTTTTCGCAAAAAGTCGAAAAATTGTTTCAGAGGTCTTTGCAACATAGGTATGACTGCCACAAAGGCTGATTGAGGGTTGTCTTGGCGTGTTCAAATCCTGGCCAGAGCAGTTACATTTTGACTTCTTCAGTCCTGACATATGACATATGATTTGAAAATGCAACTACAATGAGGATTTTTTTGGATCCCAATCGTAGTGCGCTGGACTTCTTTGAAATACATTGCAGACAACCATCAGTAAATTGATACGGATCACCACGGCAAATAATAGTAAACGTCTTTCCACCCGTACGGGTTTCGTATTCGATTGCATTTCCGCTTTCCAACGAATTTCAACTGAGTTTTCCTAGTGATTTTTTCAGATACTGCAGTGGAACTTGCAGTGATTTTAATACTGTTGGTTGGAGCCTCTTTGTTATATCCATTATTGGATTCTACTGGATGATGTGAATTTTATTTGTAAATGTCGTCCTCAATAGAACTTTGTCGATTCCTTTCTCTAAAATAACACAGTTGAAGTATTCCTCATCTATTCAGTCCTATTATACAACCTTCAATTCATCGATCCCTAAGTATGAACACAATTTCATAACTCTGGGTACTGTCCTTTTTGAGTACATTATTCCGTCAAAGCAAAATTGACTGGAAATTCGAAATGGACCTCATTAGGGGCAAATTTCATCGGTTGAATTATTTATTTTACAGTCGATATTTTACCTTGTCGTCATTCGTTGTTCAATCAGTTTATTTCTAATTTATCAATTTTTTATGTCGTAAATAGTTTCAAGTAATGGGCTCGTTTATGTGTTTGTTCCAACATAATGGATTTTGTGTTTTTAAGTGACCTAGTCCTGAGAAACATAAATCATACAGTTCCAAGCAGAAAATAAATCAATTCTTGTTACACAACTGGATTGTATTGCCAGAAATCTTATTGCGGCCCTAGAAAAGTCAACAATTTTTTGTATAGTGGCAATGTCGAATATTTTATTTTTAATGTAATAGTATTGGAAAATCACGAATGGAGGATACACACTCTTTAGTTTTCGAGAAAGTCAATCACTGACAGCATAATGAACAAAGTAACGTCATTTAACCTCGTAACACCTTCTAAGAATTTGATGGGATTTATTTTTGACCAGTCTCATCAACATTGTTCCAGAATGATGCAACGTAAACAAGAGGAAGTCCCAAAAACTTAACATTCCAGTCGTACATAGGTTTTATTTCGAAGGAACACAGATGAATAGTACGTTTGATGATGATAATGAACATCGAACATTATTTCCATCACCCACTTGATACTGACGGGTTCGGAATGGAAATATTCTTTGGGCAGTTTGTAGAAGCATCAGTATTTACTCTAAATATTTTTGTATATTCGAAATACATTTTTATTCCAACTAGACTTTTCGATATCACGGTTGATAACTACAAACAGGTAATATGTTAAGCCTGAAGAAATGTTTTTTAGTAGACTATAGCTGAAACAAATTAATATCGTATAGTAAATATAAATATTTACTATAAAATTCGCTCAGTATGACTATAAAAACGCAAAAGCCTACCAATGGAAACACTTCTCGCTAAAACATTTGGTAAATTCCTACAACATGAAATCTTCACCCACAAAAATTCATGCAGAATGTAACCGATACGATTCCATCTTTCATTTGCTTGTTCAGGCCATATTTTTTGGATGTTTAATTTTTTTTTGATAAATATAGTTCATTAAATTGAATCCAAATAGCATTTTGGCTAGGAAGAACCCGGCACCGATCCGAATATCCCAAATTTTTCATTTTGTAGTTTTGGTCAGTTTTATCGAAAGTCGCAATTGACAGCCTCAAATTCGATTATTTTGAAGATTTTTTTTGAGTATATTTCAGTTTGCTGAATCAATTTATATAGAGGATTATTATGTGGAATGACATATTTATTATGATGGATGAATGATGAAAGAGAAATGGAACTTCAATGCTACCGTGTATATTATTGAAAATTCACTGCTTTTTGCACGAGGAAACTCAAATCCATTAGTACCTACCCAATGAAATCAATCAGTAAATCAACTAACGTTTTGCTAAGGATAGACCATGAAACATCTTATTTCGTCCAAACTACTTGAAAATTTTGAAAAATCATCAGTATTTTCGATTATTCTGCCTTATTCTAATGCATTTTTTTGAAAACACTTGAATTCGAAAACAACTAGAAATTCAAAACAATACAATCAAAACAACTAGATAGATGTCGCCAATATCTCTGAGTGTTTTGGAGAATTTGTGAAAATTATTGTTATAGCAATGAAATAAGGGGAAATTATTTTCTTTTCAATCACTAACATGTTCCTAAAAATAATTTTTTACAGAATATTGCAAGATGATGAATGAATGCATATTTCCTCGATTACCATTTGGCGAAACCCAGTATATAAACAATGATCACTTGAGAGTGCGAAATGGAACAGTTGACACATATTTTGTGAATAGTTCCCCACGTTTATTGCTTGTTTTTGCAAAAATTATCACTGCACGAGAATAATTTAAACGAATTCTAGAGATAGACAGGGTTGTTTTTTATACGGCCTTGTTTCAATAAATACAGATTTTCCTGAAAGTATTTTTATTCTAAATTGATACATTATCAAAATCAGAAACGCAAATTCTTTAAAAAACTGAATTTTTCGAAAAAGTGTTGTATTTGAAAGTTAATGATGGTTGTTCGATAATGAAACGGAAGACAGTAAAATTGATATTATTTCAAGAAAGATTTTATAAAAAGTGACAGCGAAGAAGTTTTTTTAATCTTGTTCCAACTCTGACGAAAATAATCAAAAAAAAAATCTGAAAATTGCGTACTTTCATAGCGATAGCCCTTCTTTCACGTAACTTTTTTCACAGTTACCAAAATTTCATTAGCATCTGAGGAAATTGTAGATTCATAACAACTCATATATATGTATATATATATCAAGCTGTTGAATGAGACGATGGCGCTAATGGTGACTTTTAGTTGGGACGACCAAAACTACAAAAAGTCGAAATTCCGATAATTTTACCAAAAGATCAGTTCAGAGTTTATTCTGTGTTCCGTATTATCCGTCTGTGTCTCAGAAAAAAATAAGGAGAATATTTTTTGAAATATTACAATGATTATGAGCCGAGTGCGTCGCCGTCATTATAAATTAGAAAATATGTTTCATTGATCTCGCAAAAAACGAGGCGACGGTGTCTAAAATTTGGTTCAGGCTGGCTGCCATCCTTCTATGTCCATCACAATCGAAAATCGCAAGTGTCATAAGGGACAGGCAAGATACACTCTACTCCCACCACATTGTGTCGGAAAAGTTCCAGAAAATAGAATCAACTCCGCGTTGATTTATTATTCAAGATTGCTGGTAGAATACATTAACGAATAAGAAATTCAATAATTGTCTATTGTTGACTGAACGTTATGTTTGCCCACAGAATAAATATGAAAAAAATCAAGCGTGTCTTGAGTCACTAGAATTCAATCGAAATTGTGTATTTTACTCGAAATACCCGATATAATTCAAGTTTATGCTCAACAGACTAGTCGAGCTTTTGTTTAAAAATAACAGTTCGACAAAGCTGCTATTCTGATAAAGTACGGTTTTAATTCGCAACATTCATTCATAGTAAAAATATATTTGTTCTTGTTCTAAACACTATAGAATTAAATTATCAAATATAAATAAATCGATAACCATTTTGATTTCTCATTGTAGATATTGTATTTTCCAAGCTAAAAAATATTCATCTGGTGATATATTGTATGAAACAATGATCATCATGATTTCAACTGGAAGAATGAATTACATTCTATGAGTACATTCATTTAATAGAACACATTTTATTCTCAAAATGAAAATTGATTAAAAATAATCGAGCCTTTCAAACGTCGAACATAAAATTATTCAACAGCCCCATACGACAGCTGAATCACTCCTGTCCAACGCCTGGAAAAGTTTTTCTACAAGAATATACTTTGCAATACTTTCTGCAACAACTACCAAATGGTAGATAATCGAAAACATGTGCGATTATCTACATACTAGTTTCACGGTTCACCCGATCACCAGTGCAGACCTGGTCACAACATGCAAACGATTCCCAACTGGTTTTGTCAACTGGCCCTACGATTACTCCAGCACCCACTTAGAAAGTAAGCATCAGAGCCATTAGGAACCACTTCGTTGGAAGGCACAGAATCTTATTCCATCATGAAAAATATTTAAATTTAAATTTCTGTGGCTTCAAACAAAGTCGGTCTACAAGTCGCAGTGCTTTCTGTGGTTCCTATATATGGCTCTGATGCTCACTTAGAGGGTGTTGGAGTTATCGTAGGGCCAGTTGACAAAATCGATTGAAAATCGTTTGCCTGTTGTGACCGGGTCTGCACTGACGATCGGGTGAACCGCGAAACTCGTATGTAGATAGTCACACCTGCTTTCGATTAGAACTTGGTATTTATTACAGGACTACTTAGCTTTCAATTAATACAAATGTCAAAGAAGAATGATTTCGGGTGAAAATAAATACTGAACTTGAACATTACTCGTGTTTAGTGGTTCCGGTTTTGAATAAAGAGATTTTGTAATGTCTGTGGGACTGATTGAAACGAAAACCTGGAACTTTTCCCGTATTTTGCTACACGCCATAGAAAATAGAATCTGTATAACGGCAGTTTACCAGTGTGTGGGAGTGGCATCTTGTTCAGGCCTTAGGAAGGACAAGTGAATGTAATGATATATTGATATCCTATGCTACTAGTCAGGAACTCGAAAAAGGAAAGCGTTATGGTTTTCCAGAAACGCATGTGGCTGATTGTACTTTTTTCAGCTAACCCTGAGTTGCATGGACTAGGTACGCGGAACATTTTAACTGACTGTTGAGCAAGCTACATCTAACAACTGAATACGTACATACTTGTGAACTATATTATTATATCGAGATATAAAATAGGAACTTCTTTAAACATCACCTAAAGCTTTATCGTACAAAACATCAGTATCTCGATATATTAAGTGAAAATCAACAGACTATATAAAAATTTCACTCAGTCTTTCCGTATTTGCATAAAAATATGTGCTCATATGTTCCTTCTCATAATATATGAGGTATCTTGCAAATATAGGAATCGCTTATATATCTATATACTTAGGATTATACAATAATTATAATTAAATTAAAAAAATCACAGGTGTCGTGGAATCGCCATCGATTGTTTCTTAAAAAAATATAACACATATATGCAAACTACGTGTGAGGTTCTGTTAGGCCGGGGTAAGTGTAAAAGTAACAGTAATTGGGGCAGGCTGTTTCTGCAGCATGGGTAAAAAAACCACCGAGGGCACAACTCGGCGTTCGGAAGTGGATTCTTCCAAAAGAAAAGCCTGCATTACATACCCGGGCCCCGAAGGAAACGTCGATTCGTCTTGGTCTTGTTCTGACTGCTGGTTCTGGCCTTGTGGTATTGCATATGTAGCCGGCCACTGCATTCGTTTTGCTACATCCCTCAATGATTGTCCGATCTCCGAAGACAATTCCACTTGTTGTATTTTGATCGGTGATGATGATTGTTTTCTACTTTTCGCGACATTTCTCTTTTCCACGCCTTTCCCGGCTATATTCTTCTCTTGCTTGGCGTCCTGATCTACGTCGGGTTCCGCGTCCTCGAAGGATTCTCTACTAGGCTCCTTCAGTCTACCGCAGTCCTCTTCTTTGACCGTCGCGGGCACGAGAAACGGATGATGCGACAGTATATGGCGCTGCAGCAGTTCTCGTTCCGAGAAAGTTTGCGGACACATCGGACATTTCATGGGAATTCCCTCCATACTCAGAGAATGCGACCTCTCGTGAACGAATAAGAGCGGCAGTAGCGGTGATGTGAACGGACAATACGAACACTGATACATCTTGGAGTTACTTTCGTCGATACCGAACAAGCTGGATATGAAATTTTGTATTCCAGCTTTCGGTTGCGGTTGTTCGTGGCTACCGTTGGGGATTTTCAAGTTCGGACTGGATCTTTCCGGGTAGATCGAAGTGGAGGACTTCGACGCGCCACGGTTTTGCTGCAGCTGGTGTTCGATTTCGGCCCATTTTTCAGCCCCCACTTGTCCGTGATCGGTCACCAAATGTGCTTTCAGCCACTTGGTGCTTCGGAATCTTCTGCTGCAAATTGTGCATACTTCTGTGAAGTGCGTGAAGTATCTGTGGCTCAAATCCGCCAGGTCGCCTGGTTTGAGTGAATTGTCCGGTTCCGAGAGAGCCGATGATGTTGGCAGTACGGGTGGTTCCCCCTCGGACTTACGGGGCGGAAGCAAGTTGGCTCCATACTCTATGATGCCGTGCGTGTTGTGCTTGTGGACTCGCAGAAAGTACTTGCTGCACAGCTCTTTGTTGCATATGTCGCAAACTACCCCGCCGATTTGTGCACCGTTTTCGATTTCGATGCCGTGCATTCTCTGCATGTGCGTTTTCATAAAATATTTGTTGCACAACTCTTTGTTGCAAATTTCGCAGTAGCTGCTTGTTGGCGTAACATTCATCGAAACCCTTCTTTCAGGAATGTGACCGCCAGATACTGATATTCGGTGGGATAATTTTTCCCCGCTGCTGTATCCGTTGTAATCGTCTTTGGTTTCACTCGCAACTTGGCTAGTCGAATGAAATTCGCTGATGTGTCTGGACATTTCATCTGCGTTCTGAAACTCTTTGCCGCAAATGTCACACATCGTGTTATTATTGGAAATATTTTCCGATTCGGCAGTTTTGTCGGCATCCACGTCGTCTAGCAACATTCCATGCTCAGACAACATATGTGCGTGTAGATAAAAGCGATTTTCGAACTCTTTGTTGCAAATAGTACATACCACGGAGACGACTTTGCCAGTGTCAATGTCGTTCAGCTGTAGAATCATCGTCTGGAGTTTCTGCAGATCTTCGCTGATGGCTTCAGCGTTCAAGGATTTGTCGGTTGCCTTGAACATTTCCGGAATCTTCCTCGGGTCCACTCCAGATTTCTCGAGCTCCTCGGGCTCCTTAGGATACAGCTTCCCGTGAACACTCACACTGTGCAACTGAGCTAGACTGGAGTTTTGGAATTTTATACCGCAAATATCACAGTTGATGTTACTCGGTGAAGTAGTTTTGCTGTCAGAACTCGCCTGTTCGGTCATTATGAGATTGAGCGGACTAGTTTGGATGTTGTGAGAAGAGAAGCTCGCTAGCCCGCTCTCCGTTTTGAAATCCCTTTCCTTTTCATCGGGGATGTATATTCCGTGTCGCTTCAGTTTGTGTGTTCTCAGGAAATATTTGTTGCAGTATTCCTTGCAACATATTTCGCAAAAAGCTTTGGGATTCATGACACCCATTTTTCTTAAAGGATATGGTAAATCTAATTCGCGATTAGGTTGATCTGACGAGAGTTTGCTCGATGTATCGTGAAACATTCCGTCCGGATCATTTTTTATTGAGGTAGATTCGGTTTGTGTATTACTAGGACTAGGATTTTCTTCGGCAGGTTGTTCGTCTGGAAATATTTTATCACTCTCACTCGATGATGACATTCCATTCGACATTGCGACGTGTTCGTTGAGCTCGCCTTCTGACAAGTTAGCTTGGGTGGAACTGGAAAAGGGGTTGAAGAGATGGTTAAATGGATTGATCAGATTTATAGGAGTTTTTGGTTCACTTTTCGTGGTAGACGGGTCTACGCTTGGCACGGTATTCGGTAACTTCACGTTACTGGCAAGAGATGGGCCAGACATCGAAAGCTGCAAGGGCTCGGATGAAGAGTTGTCCAGATAAATGCCGTGTTTGTTTGCTTTGTGTGTTTTGAGGAAGTATTTGTTGCAGAACTCCTTGTTGCACAGATCGCAGTAGGCGTCGGGGTTGAATATTCGAATTGGCTTCAAAGGTATGTTCTCAGGCTGTGAAAATTGCGGCAATGACATGAACATAGGATTCGCTGGACTGAAAGGCAGACTGGTTAAATTCGAACTCATCCACTCCTTGTTCTGGATATCGTTCACCCATTTCATTTCTGACCTCATCATGGACAGCCCCATCGATGTTTCCGAATGCTCTAAGTAAGGTACAGAAGAGGGCGTCGTGTGTTGTTCTTCGGGCTCTTTCTTGCACTCCAGAAGAGGGTGCTCGCAAATGACGTGGTTCTGCAGTTCTTCTGAATGTTGGAATGGAAGTTGGCAAACTGGACAACGGTGATTTGGCTCGGGAGAAGGCACGAGAGGCTTACCTTCAAGAGAATTCGAAGATGGGCTCTCCGATTCCGTGGTGGATATCCTGATGGGCGTGGACTGCTTCCTACGTTTCTTGCACGACTCGCTTGATGTTATGCTCAGAGAACGCTTGATTGTGCGTGGTGTATCAAAATCTGCTCTGCTCTTTGATATTTCTTCCGTCATCGATGAAGCATATCCTCCATTCAAAGTACCAGAACTTGAAGGTAACGTGACTGATGTCATCATGCTTCCCTGTAGGCTTCATGCAATAGTCGTATAGGCCCCTGCATAAGAAAAAATATTTTAATTATTCGGAAAAATTCATTCTCATTCAATATGGTATAACAAGGCCCAATTATCTACACTGTTTCTCACTTCTCATGGGTAAATACCCATAACTTCCGTAATTTTTGCAGTAGAATTCTGAATTCTGTAGAATTGCACATATACCAAAAATGTTCAATATGACTTCAAAGGGAGAGTAGAAGGTGAAATAGCTTGCAAATATCTTCGGATTCGTAATCTGAACAACCATTTTACCACTAATCCATTTTGTTTCTGATAAAAAACAAAATTTTACTCAATTCTCATGGAATTTAACGTAGAATTGTACAGTTTTTCCGTATCCATCAATTTTGCAAATTTCACAGTACGAAGTCGAAAGTTACAGAAGTTACGGGATTGTTCAAAAAATTAAACTGCTTGATTTGATTACGAGACATTTTTGACCTATGCTGTCTCCTACCTAAATTATTGGTGTATCAATTGATTTTACAAAATTCAGAATTCTATGACAATTTTCATAAGAAATGAAACACACTGAACAACTATGCTATACCGTGTGACGAAGACTTATGGTGTACCCGCTTGTGTCCTGTACTCCGGAAATTGCATTGGTCATTTGTGGAAAATTATAAGTGTGTCGAATTTGAAAATTTCGTAGTTCACCATTGTCGTTGGGAGCTAACCGGCTAAAATATTTCCAACACTGCTGGTTGTATAGGAAGTGGATTCCAACTTCCTTATTTTCATTAGGACTCCCGACACCTACATTATCAAATTTTTCGATTCTACTAAAAACTATGATCATATTTCATGTACATGATGTTCCATACCCATATATCCGTGGGGAAATATTAGTTAAACAGTTGATTATTATTCATTTGGCAGGGACAGGACAATTATGATGTTGTTCGACCTACCCTGCCACTGATGAGAGGCAATACCTCGAAACATGCATGTCTGCAGGTGGTCATTCCCAGCCAAATGAAGGATAATCTGCTGTTTAATTACAAGATACGCACTTGCAATTCGGTCTTCTTGGAAGAACGTTGCACAAATACCTGTCAGATGTAGTTCAATGTCTGTCGTGGTATTAGCCAGAGAAGTAGTTGTTTTCTGTCAAATGTTTGCCTCATTTTTCCACTTGGTGAAAACGTGTGGAGAGAAAGGGTACTTCGACTTAGTCGATTTTATCCGTTTCATTCTATACCCATGTCTAACTTTTTACGAAATATCTCAAATTTTATGTTGAAATTTTGCAGACCGAAAAATATATTTTTTTATTTCTGCACAGTATCATTTATTTTTTGATAGTGTAGCTAATTAAAAACATATCAATTCTGATATACACATAGATGCGATTGAAAGAAATAATGAAAGGACCCCGCAAATTTCTTATGAGAAATGGCTTTCCGTGAATTTGGCTGAATATTTGATATGTTGTAGTTTCCGATGTGCTGATCAATAGTATCGAGATATGGAGCTTTAAAAATGATTTTTTTAAATTTTTGCAGTATTTACTCATTTGCGGTTGGGACTGAATTTGAATGTTAGGCGCACTGAACTAGACTAATGAATGGTTCTTCGTAGGCCCAGCCATCGATAATTATTTATACACTGCTCCACAGTGGCCATGAAAAGTGACACAAATTCCAACAATTTTTATTCATCTATACATGCTACGAAATACCTCTACAATGATTTATTTTGTACATATTTTGAAGATAGATCGAAATAACTAATTCTGAATATACCTGATGTCTAATAATATCGAATATGTGCTCCAAAATGTTCTAAACGAGGCTCAGCGAGCTCTAAACCAAAAAATCGGGAAAATCAAAATCATATTTCCTCAGAGATAGCAATTAT
This sequence comes from Chrysolina americana, assembly GCA_958502065.1. Classification (NCBI taxonomy): domain Eukaryota; kingdom Metazoa; phylum Arthropoda; class Insecta; order Coleoptera; family Chrysomelidae; genus Chrysolina; species Chrysolina americana. The sequence continues at coordinate 9,988,646 of OY293420.1, forward strand.
AGTCACTTTTGATGTCATTTCAGTATGGCATAAGACTTTTTCCTCATAAATCTAGATTATCTGGCAATGGGATGCCAAGAAAGTTTCCTCATAATCGCTCGATATGGATGATAGCATCTCACAGCCAAACGGATCCGTGAAAATGTCTATATCTTTAATACCTGATAGTACTTTCCAAATATAATAGGGGATATTGGGTGTAAAAGGCAAACTATGAATGGAATTTTGGATAATTTCCACCGGATTTTTGAAAATGCTATATTTCTTTTAAAGTTACATTACATTTATACATAATATGAATGAATACGCATAATTGTTGACCATAACCAAGGAGTCAAATAACAAAATTCAAGTTCATTAGGCCATGTGGTCAATGCTACCAATAGAATGAACGAATTAAATGCCAAAGATATAAATATACAAAGGGATAGGGTAGTTGACACGGTGATAGAAACTTGATCAATTCTTTAATTTTTAAGATGATTCATGATCATGTAACGTTCGTTTTAACAGTATTTTTTTTTAAACCAAATAATTCATTTTATCCTCGATCTAATTCAAGATATTTCAAATGATACTGGAATTACTCATTCCCCACCCTCAGGCAAATACAAGTAAATTAGCATGATGTAGTCCTCCTTGACCAACAGACTAAGACGTGGCATGGGGAATGACCAAAAATAATAATAGTAACAATACTCCCTCATTGTATACAAAGGCATTCATAGCCTTTGTATAATTAATTATATATGCCGTGGCGCTCCGGGGCGACTTACTAATTTTTTTTGAGGTTTATTCACTTTTCAGCAATAGGAAATGGTTAGACTTTGGTATAAGACATTATACATGAAATATACAGGGGGTCGTGTTACAAATAAGAAAGTTGGGGTCCACTTCCGATACAACTGAAAGTGCCATATTCTTGAAAAAAATTTAGCCGAATAGCCCCCAGCAACAATAGTAAACTATAAAATTTTCAAATTTGGTCCAACTTTAGTTTTTTTTATATACAGGGTGTCCCAAACTCGATGGCATTTTAGACGTTTCTGGAAAAAGGGACGTAGGATTATTCTGAAAATTTGGTTTCTTGGATAATCTAATCTGCTTTATCGATCTAAAATATTTTCAACGCTGCGGCATTGCCGCTTCTATCGAAAAGTAGCAACAACTTTGATATTTTATATGGAATACCCTGTACATTATTGCATTTTTCGCTTTGCTATTGCTTTTCGATTATTTTCATATGATACTTCCCTATACCTATCTCCAGTGGTTTTCGAGAAACTCATTAATTTCCATATTTTTTGTACGAAACATAGCTTCAATTAAATGTTTATTACTGCATTATTTAAATACGTACAAAGGTGAGATTTTGAATCTAGTTTGACAATGTCCTGTCTTTTAGTCATAACCAAGGGAATTCGGACTTCATTACACAGGGTCGTTGAAAATTTGTGATTTTACTGATACATACAAAAGTGGTGAAAAGTGTCTTTTTTTTCAAATGAAACACACTGTATATTATCAAATATCCTGAAAGACAATTGAATTTTCTTTCAAATGATATATTATGTTCCTATACCTAGAGAGTCAGGTTTCCGAAATAGAAGCGAGTTTTCTATAAAAATTGGATTATTTTGCCATATTTTGTATTGGGTAAATATGAAATGTCATGAAACATGTCATTACGATAATTCGAAAATTAGTACATTAATAATAAAACGTTTTGCGCATTCAGTAACGTAAATTTTATTAGAAAAGAATCAAAGTGGAAGACAATAATTATTCAAATGAAAATCTGATTAACTTTTGTGGAATTTGTCCCATATTCTTAACTGTTCGTTGGATATTGATGCTTTTCTTTTTTTTCAATAGAGTCTTTGCCAAAACCAAAACTAATATTGCATGAACCGGAAAAAACAGTGAGTTGCATTCAGGGTATCTGAAAAACCTGTGTCTGCGTTGAGAAATCATAATTCACCTTAAGTAGAACTTAATTTTTATTTCAATTAATAAACAAATGAAGGAAAATTAATCATGTGTTCGAAGTGCTGACCATTTTCACGCAAACATTCGTGAATCGAAGTCATTACATGATTGGTGGTTGCTCTTTGAACCTCTTCTGGTCGAATTTCCTCGAAAGCACGAATTATCCTCTGTTTCAATTCGTCTCTCGAATTCACTGGTGTTTCATATACAATCTGTTTGATTCTTACCCAGAGGTAAAAATCTAGAGGAGTTAGAACCAGGGATCGCGGTGGCCAAGGCTGTGGACCCAAGCGTCTTATCCACCGATCTTCAAAGGTTGTAGTAGTTCTCTGCTCACTTCTTGTGTACAGTGAGGGGGGGTACCGTCCAACTGATACCAACAACTTCGATATTCATGAAGCGGCAAATTGTCCAAAAAGTCACTAACTATTCAATATATTCAAATATTTTCTTGAATTCAAGTTTTCGTCATAAATACTATACGATCATTTATTGTTCATCAGCAAACAAAATACATTTAAACTACATTTTTCTTGAAATCCCCTTTCTTTTATAAAATGAGGATTTTCTGTAGCCCAAAAATGATTGTTTTTGCGATTAAATATTCCCTCTCTTGAAAGTTTAGATTCATCTGTCCATATAATTTTCAGAAGGAAATTTGGGTTTTCATAAGTCCATGTTAAAATCCATTCACAGAAATCAACACGTTTTGGAGGATCACCTCTATGTAGGGCATGAGCTTTTATGAATTTATAATCATGCATTTTATGTTTCTTTAAAATTCTCCATATCGAAGTGCGAGTCATACTTAAATCCACAGTAGCTCTTCTTAATGATACATGAGGATGGGCATGGAAATACCCCAAGACATTAATTTGATTTACTTCATCTGGAAATTGAAAATGATAGTAGTGTGCCTTGAATAAAAAGTACGTTAGTGAACGCGCAAACGTTTTGCGAATTATCATAATGACATGTTCCAAGACATTTCATGTTTATCCAATACGAAATATGGCAAAATAATCCAATTTTTATGGAAAACTTGCTTTTATTTCGGAAACCTGACTCTCTAGGTATAGGAACATGATACATCATTTAAAAGAATTTTTTTTTTTTTTTACTGAAGAATATAACATTTATTTATAGTCAATATTTATAGTAATATATTGTTGATGAAAAAAAAAAAAAAACTATATTATTCCGAGTCCATGAAGAATTTTGCTTTGTTGATATTGCTGCTCACTATCCAAAAATCCAATAATAGCTACAATTTGATACTGTCTAGAAAATTCAATTGTCTTTCAGATATTTGATAATATACAGGGCATTCCATTTGAAAAAATGCACTTTTCACCACTTTAGAATGTATCGGTAAAATCACAAATTTTCAACGACCCTGTATAATGAAGTCCGAATTTCCTTGGTTATAACTAAAAGACAGGACAATGTCAAACTACATTCAAAATCTCAGCTTTCTACGTAGTCCAATAATACAGTAATGAATATTTAATTGAAGCTATGTTTCGTACAAAAAATAAGGAAATTAATGAATTTTTCGAAAACCACTGGAGGTAGGTATAGGAAAATATTATATGAAAATAATCTAAAAGTAATAGCAAAGCGAAAAATGCAATAATATACAGGGTATTCCGTTTGAAATATCAAAGTTGTTGCTACTTTTCGATAGAAGCGGCAACGCCACAGCGTTGAGTATATTTTAGATCGATAGAGCAGAACTGATTATCCAAGAAACCAAATTTTCAAAATAGTTCTACTTCCCCTTCTCCAGAAACTTCTAATAGGCCATCGAGTTTGGGACACCCTGTATATTGATCGCAACTGTTCCCGGAGGAGAGAGTCACTTTCTGACAAATCAGGAGATATTTTCGGAAATATCAACTTTCAATTTCAAATTGAACGCTCTGTATTAAAATACATTTTTAAAATGTTCAAAACTTTCTGAATCCAGTGATACCCTAGAGTTGTCAGAACACTTATTTCATGTCACCCAACAAGTTCACAAGTGAACCTGATAATAATGATGGTGAAGAAAATGAGAGGATTTCTGAAGATATCCATGAATATAAATGTTACCATGGAAATGAGAGTGGATAAAATAGCACCCCTTAGAGGTATCATTTTCTAGTAAGGTTTTGTAGAATTGTGAAAAAACAAGGATCGATCTTTCATATATCAAATCCATCGACATGTGCACGAAGATGTCGGCGTAAGAAGAATGGAATAATGTACAGCCAACTAATCAGTTTCTGAAAACAATTGTATTCTTTGACGAGTCAAGAGTCACCAATCTTGGTTCATTCAAGAGAAAACATATATCGGTCTAAGAAAATCAGCATTTATCTAGGCAGATGAATTTCTAAGAATGTTTTGGATTGAGCAGTCCAATAACAAGCAAAAGCAACTTGGAATATAATCAATAATAACAGGGAAAACAAACGAACACGTTACAGCGACTCATACCTATCTAACAGCTGGAGCTCTTAATATATTGTGGACGTAGACAACACATCTTACGATCTGTTGTTTTGAACAGAACATGTTTCCATAGGGGTTTGAACTTCCTCAGACAACACCGGTTCACAAAAAAGGTTGCTTTGATGGTACAAATAGTTATAGACCTATCTCAATAAAACCAATACTGGGAAAATATTTTAAAGAGTAACAACTCAGTTTATCTTACCTGAAAAATAGAAAAGCTAGGCTAAAATGGTCGGACAGTGTATATGATTTTGCAAGTACATAACGGAGTATTACAGGGATAAGTTCTTGGCCCCCTACTTTCTATTGTGTACGTGAATTACAATGTCTTGAATATATATTCAATATCTTAAGAAATTATGTAAATATCTCACGATTATCAATGATCGGTGGCTATACCTGTCACATTTGACGTTATTTGAACAATGAGTAGTCTGTAAATTGAGCTAGCTTAGCATTCTTTTCATTTGAAATAATTTTATGGGGTTCATGGCTTTCAATGAATGAAATGAGTCCCATGACAATTTGAAATTCAACTTTGGGGAATAACTGGATTTAGAAAATTATGAAAAATTCAAAGATGTAAAACGAAAGCATGCAGTGAAATCAACCATGAATGTGTCATGCGATATATGAATTCAACGTCCAATTCACTTGATTTATATCATAATAGGCGTAACTATAATTATATATGGTATTTACACGATGAAAGAAACATCAAATCTTAATAGAACCTTCGATAATCAATGCCAATTAATTTTTTTTATGTTGAATCAATTCTTTACATATCATGTTTCATATAACTCAACGCTTATTGCAGAGTAGGTAAAAAAATTGATGTCCTGAAGAGAATGGTAGGTAGTCATATAGGTATTGTCTTTATGTCTTCATAAAAAAAATTCAGAAATTGAGTACATCAGAAAATGAAAGAAATTCATCAAAATATGGGTATTTCCACAGCTGTGCTATCAAAACAGTGACTCCACTTTGAAATATATAGCATATGTGGCAGGTGGTTATCTCCAGCCAAATGAAGGATAATCTCTGTTTTTTGATTATAAAAAGCACCTGAAATGGTGTTCTCTGAGAGAAACGTTGAACATATATCTATTTTTGTTTTATGTCAGATATTTGCCTTATACTTCCCACTCCGTTGAAATGTTTGAGGAGGAGGAATCGTTTGACATAATCGAAAATACCTATTCGTTTTCACTTTTTTTTTTAGATGTTTGAATCTCAGATTGGTCATAGCAGGTTATGAAAAAAATCCTTTCAAATGGGCATACGGGTAAACTATCCGACAGTATTGGTCCTCATACTGGAGAAACACTTTAAACATGTTCAAGAAAACATAGTTTTCAAAATTCTTTATTTTTAGTTGAATAGCTTTGTTTTTCTGTCAATATAGCGCATTTTTAAAATACCTTTTGGTGTTCAAACGGGAGAAACACTCGAAACATGTTCATAAAAACCTTATCATTATTATACAGCATCTCTATTCAACAAAAAAAATCTACCAAGCAATGGCGAAAAGTCAACATTTACAATTTCTCAGTTTCATTTTTCATTTTAACGGAAAGAAATAATGACACTAAAGTTTCAATTTTTTTATTAGAACAAAAGTTCAATTTTTATTGGCAATTCAGTCTGCCGTTTCTTCATCAATATTCGGTTCATCGATAGAAAATAGCTTAGTTAATTCTATTTTGCTCTCTGAAAAATAATGCAAATCTTCACTATGGAATATTTGCAATAAAAACTTCTTTGCGTAATTTTACAGAGCTTGCTTAAACTAATATTGTAATCCAAAAAATTTTTCAATCATCAAAAGAACAAGGTCTGTAATCATCACTATACTCAAATTGGTTAAGGGCCATATGTAAATATCCTCAACCTAGAAAACATTACCAGGCTGAAATACCCAGCGACATTTTCCTGAAATATTTGTGTTAGCACTGCGAGTAAATATCGTAAAGAAGTATGAATCATACAGTTTCCCTCATTTTGAAATCGCCCTTCTCATTTCGCCAGTTTCCAGGAGAAATAGCAGAAACTCCGCATGAGGGGGAGAACAACATTCAGTACAACCCGCATTATTACAATTTTTATTGTGTTTTAGAAAAATCGATAGTCTTCGTTAATGATATTGCTGCAATTCCTCATATAGAGGAACAACCCTTTGATATTAACGTCTTCGCACTTCGTTAATAGAATACTAATTCAGAATGTTTTGCGTTAGTGTGACTTGATGAAAAGAAGTCCAGAATAAAATCCGAAGCGATAGGCAATAGGCATCAAAACAATGGCTCTGTTCAATCCAGAGTATTTCATTCTACTTACTACTACAAATTTCTGACTTATCGTGGAATATTGAGGTCAATTAGACAAATTTTAGACGGCCGTAGGTATTTCTTGTGAGACTATCGGTAGCATAGTACCTAATTCTGAAAGAAACGAGATCGAATTGCTTGGTGTTACCCCAAAGCAATTTGATCGAAATTTTCATTGTGAATTCTTGAATAGTTATACCTAATAACTAATAAACATAACGTGCTTATATCAAAGAAGATGAGAATTTCATATAGCGAGTGAAATTATCGATAATAATTCTGTCAGAAATAAACGAGATCAAATTGCTCGATGTTACCTCAAAGCAAATTGGTCAGAGATATTTCTGGCAGAATTTTCCATAGTATTCTGAACACAGGTTGTATTTATTGAGATAATTTTGCGGCCAATGAAATCAAGACATTTTCATTGTGATTTCTTAAATAGTTATACCTGATGACTAATGAATATAAAGTGCTTATATCACAGAAGATGAGAATTCCATATAGCGGGTGAAATTATCTATAATAATTCTGTCAGAAATAAACGATATCAAATTGCTTGGTAACCTCAAAGCATTAGATCGAGTTCTAACTTCATGAACCAACGAATTCAATAAATTCACAACGTCGTAAATTCTTCAATAGTTATACAGTATGACTAATAAACATGAAGTCTGTCAGACTGACATTTATGTCATGCTAGGTAACAAGATATATTCTCCATTTTTGTTTGGATTTGTGGTTGGCCATGACGACGTGGTCTTACAGACTTGGCAGGAAGGGACTGTGTACTACTAAGGCACACCATTTCGATTGGTGCTTACATATCAGGAGATGATAGTTTTCATATAGCGAGTGAAATTATTGATATAATGTTGTGCATCACAGCAAGACGTGTTTCTTGAAATCAGGGTTAAATTCTCCTAGATTTACTAGAGAATTTTGCGAATTATGTTGATGGTAATGCACGCTTCTACCTAAATTTAATATAAATTTTCAGTAGTGACATTAGCAAGCCAAAAAATTACCTTCTTCCGTATGTACATGACATTTACGATCACCTTGTATAATCAGATTTCAATACAATAAAATTAAAAAATTTGAGAGATTATTTGTCTTCGATATGTTCCTCAAAATGCAGGTGATTGTTGTATGTTACCCCGAGATCTTCAACGATACTTATTCTGTTAGTATAGTTATGTATCAGATGATCATTCCTGCTCTTTGTGAAACCCATCATACGACATTTTCCAACACTGAAATAAAGTTAGGTTCTCTGTTCTGCCTTCCCTAAGAGTTACGAAAACTATTTGATAATTCGAAATCATCACAATAAGCACACCATAATTCATAATTTTTTCGTTCCCACTAGAAAGAAAATATAGTCATGAGCAGAAAACATTGTCAGATACAAGAAAAAGTAGGTACAACTGTGCATGTTTCAATGATTCCTGAATGCTGTAATCCTCTGCGAACAACTGCCTAGAAATCAAGTTCCAAAAGACATTCGGAAAGTCTCCAACTTGACAAAAAAGTGGTATGAAGACTGAACTCGACGAGTCAGTCTCAGAGAAATACGCCAGACAACCAGACAACCAGACAACAGAATCTAAAAGCTCCAGGATAAGTTCATCATAGGAGCATCAGCAGATGACGAGAAGTGAAATAGTTCTTGTCTAAGAACCAAGTTTTGAGAGTCACTTTGACCAATAGACCCCAAATGGATTCCTGCAGGACATCAGCTTGTGTCAGAGGAAAAATAATTCACCACCACATGGAGATACCATTAAGCCTAAATGTCATCGGAGGCAACAGCCTGACCGGACATACACAGAGGTGGAGGTTGATAAGGAGAGTCTCACAGTATCTTAGAGACTCAATATTTCTCTGTAAAAGACTTCCTCCACCTCACCAAAAACCAAAAAAAAAACATGAAGATACCTGTCTCAGATAGAGATAGACAGTGAAGCACACAGCACACAACTAACTGAGAGGGCAAACCATGAGATGAAAGCTTGTCGAGAAGTCCCTGGTGCCAAATGTCATCAAATGATTTGAACATATCTGATGCCACTGCAGAGTTTTACCATATTTCTTGAGTTGAGTATTTTAGTTGTAATGGCAAGATGTTTATACACAATATGAGCAGTAATGGCACTAGATTTGATCCCTGTGAGATTCCAGAGTTTGAAAAATGAGCGATTTTTATTAATCGCACTCATTTCTGCCTAATTTTAATTTTTACTCAATGAAGAAATTGGTCTGCTGGGTACGAATCAGTTGTTGAAAGGCCGTTACAAACAAAAATCGTAAAACCAAGATTGAATTTTTCGAAAAAGATAAAAATATCTCTTCTAATAATGTTTTCCACATTCATATTCGTTATTTTTTACTTATTAAATCCAATTGGAAAAATAACCAACTAAGTTTTCATGGCTTCCAACACAACACAATATTTCGAAAAAAAGTAATAATAATACACTCACTCGTAAAGCTAATGTTAGTATTCCCAAAAGCATAGCATGGAACAAGGAGTGGCTGTTTTAATCATTTACAGTGGCACCTCAGGGTGACTTCTCAATTTTTTAGCGCAGTCGACAACCGAACGGACCTAAATTAGGCCATCATAATTATATATAATGGCATGCCAGGACGGTGTCTTCAACACACTGGTCTATCATAGTAGCGTGATGGGTATAGACGTCTCTGACACTAGTTGCAGAGCGTGTCGTGGGCACCATCTCCAACACTCGTACGGTATAGACAAGATACCTGTGTTGTGTTACTCTTCAGCCGGTTAATTTAGTCGCAGTAGTGACACATAGCTATACGTGTCGGCCTGGTTGAAGAGGAGGCCGAATAACTTTTCAGTGGATAATATTTCTTACTAGCCACCATCATCAGATGGTGAGCAACAGATTCTGAATTGGTTTATCAGGAAGTGAATCGTGCTTATTTCTCAATAAACAATAATTCGATCCGAATATGTTTTACCGCATCGTATCTATGCGAATATTCACCGCAATTGATCAGGTGTACGAATGGATATTTGAGCATAAAGAGACAATGAAGGGGGTCGCTGGATGCAAGAAGAACCAGCTCATCGACACATTTATCACCCAGGATTCCCTGCACTATATGCCTGACCTTCCGATGGACTGTGATAAAACATCACATGAGCTCATCATGCATTTGCTCAGCTGTCTTGCGGTACCACATCAAATCGTGAAATGCTGAAATACATTGATAAGCTGAAAGCTGATGATTCTCTGAAAACTTAGCTTTTCTATGAGATCTGGTCATGTTAGAGATTAAACAAATCCGATAACTTTTAGAACAGGCTTGTTGCAGGCTACTCTCACAGACCCTTCTTTTCTGCATCTCGCTATTGTCATTTTCCGTTGAGCACTTATTTTGCCTTATGTAGACCTTCTCAACCATCAATATAGACGTAAATTCATTGAGATAGTCTTCAAAATTGCTGCATTAGGCGCCCCACGCCTCAAACACAATCCGCCTTTACTGAAGTGAAGACCTTCCTTGCCCTTTACTTTTACTTCTACTTGTTATAGTTGTAACTTATTTTGTTTCGTTCTTTCTGTCATTAGTGTCTGGTGTTAATCCAGTAACAACAATCACGAAATGAAAGAAGAATGGCGTTTCAGTTCACTATAAGAAACGATTTACCCCATCCTTTTCGCTTCGCCCCAAGTTCTTAAACGTCACTCTGATTTGACTTTTCGAAGACCACAAGGCATTTCATCTGCACGAGTAATGAACTTTTTCATCCAAGAAAACGTTACATTTTTTAATCATACTTGAGCTTGCAAGGAAAAAAAATAACAATTACCTTCTAGACTGTCGATGAGACGGGAATTACCAACCCCCAACAATATAGCTATTCATGTATTTGAAGCGCAACAGTGATAGACTGCCGCTCGACAAAAATAGTAGAAAATATTTAGAGAGAGTCAATGACACTTTAATCCCGAAATACAATATTTTTTTACAAACGCAGCTCTCAGACAAAAAACGCTCAATTCTTTATCATACTCATTCTGAATGTATTAGCTATCCAAATATCCAATAACTCTCATCTCTAACGAAAAAATGGGAAATAACTCTGCTTGAGAAAAATCTGCTTTCCTGTTCATCGAGATCTGAAAGCCATAACAACACAGGTACATCCTATGGATATCACGGGAACGTCCAAAGACATCCGCTGGTCACCAAAAAGGGCCAATATGGGATGTCGCATGATACATTTGGTACCAATGACAACCATGGGTTGTCTCAGGAACGTACCAGCTACGGCATCCACCGAATATCCTCTGCGAGACATCCCTGGGAAGTCCCAAATATGCCTTTGTACCGACGGTACACTTTGGGACAAATTAATGTCCTTCCACTTCCAAAATTAGCGGATTATTTATAATCAATTTTCATTTAACGAGCATATTTATATTGTTCACGTTCCTTTCCCACCCCGTTAATTTTTGGTTTCATGGGCTTTAGTATGATGAAAAAGCGGTATGAAGGGTATTATCATCCGAAAAGTTATGTACTGTTTTCAATTTTTATTAATGACTTCCTTGTTACATACTCCTAGCTCACTATTTGCAAATGACCTTAAATTATGTTACAAAATCGAGGACATTACCGATTGTCAGCGAGTACAATCTGAGCCAGATATTATCAAACTTTGGTGTAATGACAATCGTCTACAACTGAAAGTATCGAAATACAACATAATATCATTTACCATAAAATCGAGTATCCTAATATATGATTATACAATCGATAATAATTTAATCCACCATGTACATGAGATAAAAGACACATATAACAGTGAATTTCAACACACATATGAAAACTTCAGAAATTTCGCCAGCACATTAAAATTGCTGTATTTTGCTTATGCCAGATAAAGTTGTAATTAGGTTCTTTGATATGGAAACGAATTTGAGATTACCAGAAAAACGGTTGAAAGTGTACAGAGAGAGTTGGAATATTTATGCCTCAAAGATGAATGGACAATATCCTGTAAGAGTATCGATCATAACATTTTGTTGTGGCGATTTATAATGAAATCTTCAGAAAAAAAATGCTTGCTGCAACAGTCTTCCATAAATTGAATAATAAGAATATCGAAAGCATCAGTATTCTTTCAAATGATATTAATTTCTCAGCATCTAGAATCGCCACAGTTCAAAGTTTTATTGTGAAGCATCACGAACAAATATACTCAGATCACCGTTGAATTTTATAAAATTTCTGACATTCATTCAAACCATCATAATCTTCATGTCAATTCTGCTACATTGCAGGATTTTTAGTGTTATTTAGTCTATTCTAGTTAAATCCACCTTTTGAATTCACGTTCATGATTAATAAGTATCTTGTTACCCTTAGACTATTTTGTTTTGGCATTTACTTCTAGATACTACCCTATTTATTTGCTATTGCACTTGAGAATTCTGTGCATTTCTTTAACTGGGTACCACTGTTGGAAGTAAACTGTTTTCTAAGTTTTCTTATAAGGTTTTTTCCAACATGTTAATGTGGAGTAGAAATAATGTTGGTGCCGAAATAGACCCCTGTGGTACAACAGAATAAATATAGATATAGTGTCAGATGAAACTCCAGTGACCACCACAAGGAAATATCCGTCTGAGAAAAAGCTATGTTACATAGCACGCAACTGAGAAGCAAGCTATAACATGTAAGCTTGGAGTTATCTGAAGCCACCATCGGAGTTTCATCAAATTTTTCTATAGATAACTGCAATATAAGCAAGTTTTGTTAACCTCCAACGAAGGAAACCATTTCCAGATATGTGATTGAATTGATGGCTATTTTTCGTGAATTTCGAGATGACATATAGCAATGCAATGGGTTTGTAGTTGCTAGGGGGGGATTTTTTTCAGAGATTGGTTATACTTGCTCTCGCATATTTCCAAATGTTTGAAAATACCCCGAAATTGAAAGAGAATTTGAATAACTTGCAAAGAAATGGTGCAAGTTCAGACACACATATCTGCGATTTATGGACAAAATTCCGTCAGATCCACTGTCTTTACTGGTGTTAGTTGCTATAGCCGTTTGGAGCTATCTAGTGCCACAGCCAAATATTCGCCGTATGTTCGATTGATGGCAGCATATATATGCAAGATATAAGCAAGCAGGTTATCAGGAACCATATTGTCGATCAGTCTCAATCACCTTCGAGATAAGAAATTACTATATGCCATTCTTTAACCTTTCTGGGGATCGGTTGTTCTCTCGCATTTTTAAATTCTTTCTTCAATCTTACAAATCGAAACCAGGTCATTAGACAAGATTAGCCAGAGGGCAACTACCCATAAGTAGACTGCATGGTAAAATGTACACTGAGCTAAACAAATATTTGAAACCGACAACTATAGCTTCGGAAAAAACTTCAAAACAGTTTTAACAGGCAGAGAGGCATGGAAGGAAGGACCTCCAATTAATGCAGAAATGGCCTGCTATACAGACTGCTCATAAACCAAGGAAGGTGTAGGAGCAGAAATATATATTGCCAAGCCGACGACAAGAGTCTAACACGTAACGATATTCCAGGCAGAAGTTGCGACAATACATCACTGTGCAGGAGAGTTACCAAGGCTAGAGTTTAAGGAAAAGACCATCGCTATATACTCCAACAGCCAAGCAGCTATAAAATCAATCAGCTCCATGCAGATTAATTCTAAACTTGTTTAGGATTGCTCGGAAAACCTATAAGAGCTGGGCAGCTAAAACAGACCTAGCTCGCACAAATCTCTAGAAGACTTCTGACTGTTGCTCGTAAGGGTACAACCGATTGACGGATATAACAATTCTAACCCAGGTTACAAGGGCAATGCAGGTTCACTAGCCCGTGAAAAACCGCTGAAAAAAACAAATAACAGTACTTGGGTGAAAAGCAGTCTCGAGAATTGTGGAACAAGGCGCCAGGAATGAGGCAGGACAAAGAGTTCATTGAAGAGTAATCACCAAAATCCACGCAGTACCTACTGACCCAGAAGAGGAGATCAACCAGGATCCTGGTTGTGCCCCTAAGAGGGCACTGTAGACTCAACAAACACATGAACACCATCGGGGTGGTAGCCACAACAATATGCAGGTTTCGCCAAGAAGATGGGGATACCTCTGCACACATACTGTGGTACTGCGAAGGTATGACTATAGGCTAAGGTTTCCGACGTTTGTTGAAGAAAAACTACAACCTGCAATCTGACCTATGGAGTCTAGTAATAAGGACGGGTCTAGACAAGGAACCCTAACCCAAGATGAGGGCACACACAATAGATCTGATATAATGAGTGCTGAACTTTTCGTTTTCCACAAACTTCCAATGGAAATGATAAATTATAATTCCAGAACTTTCAAAGATATTAGGATATGTAGGAAAGCTCATTATTCAGTAAATGAATACTTGAATGATAAATGTTTCAATGAAAACGATGCTGTATAGTATGTTTTTTTTTAAATATGGGTATGTATTTTATTTTCATCCTTAAATCAGTATGTATTGTTTCAACTTTTTTTTTTAAATGAATCTACTCTCTTTTATTTCTTCAGTCTGTTCATAAAGTAACCTCCCCGGTTAACTTTTGAACGGATTGTCATTATTGTTTAAATTTGTTTTTGGTAGTTCGTAACCTGCTTTTAGATTACAATAAAAAATATCTAGCTTTCATAATGGCGTCGCGCCGCCATTTTTTCAATGGCATAAGAGGTCGAGTGATACCTCGTTCGAAACGTCTTTCAATTCTTCATACAAAAAAATTTCAGGCGAAAACATTCATCCAAAACAAAATTGCGGTTACATAATGATAGAACCCTTAGATGAGGATCCTTTGAAACAGATGGCTTTTAACGAGCTCTGGTACAATAAAAAATTATTTTATGGTATTACCAGAAGTGCTTTGTTTCTCAAAATGGCAGATGATTGCTTTCTATGCAAGAAATTCAAATTACAAGGCAGGTAGAGTATTACCACGCTTTATCAAATATCAGCAAAATTGAGGAAATAATCTTCCATACGTCATTCTGATGGACAGAGAACTTTGTATATACCAAAAAAACGAGCAATGCTTATAATTTTGGGTGTTTCTAAAGATACATCAATCAAAAATATGTTGTGTTCTTTAAATTGGATGTCAGTAGAACATTATTTAGAGTATCAAGCTTTGGTGTTTAAACATAAAATGAAAATCTCTCTCACTTCTTCGTATTTGTCGTCTAAACTGGTATTCAACAATAATATTCACAATCACAATACACGCTCACAAAATGACATATATATTCAGAAAAAAAAATAAAAAAGCACAGAAAAATCATTGTTGCATAAAGGTATCATTTTCCATAATAAATTTCCGGAATCTTTGAAGACCTGCGTTGCTATCAATTTATTCAAAGAAAAGTTGAAAAAGAGACTACTGGACCAATGCCATGGACGAAGTAGTTGAATATTCTTATTCTTTCATTTTATAGGTATGTAGTGATAACTGTGTTAAATATCATTTACGTTTCTTCCTTTTTTTCAACTTTTCGACATGTGAAATATTATTTATTAATATTTTTTTTAAAATATATATTTTATATGTAGTGATGAATGACGTTTGAAATAATATTAACAATATTTGTTTGATGTACATATGTGAAATATTATTTACAATTTTTTTTATGTCCTTGTTTCCTTTTAAATTTGATTAATTATACAGGTGTTCTATTTTATGTGCAATTTTATAGGTATACATGTATACTCTGTAATTCTGTGAATTAGTATTTTTGCTAAATAAAGACCTAATAATCAAATATTAATTCATTTTACTAGAGCTTGTTAATGCCATCTATTCCAAAGAATCCTGTCATGAAAGTTATAACATTATGTACCGTCATTTTGTTTTGGATGAATATTATTTTTTGAAATTTTTTTGTTGTACAGAGAATTGAAAGACGTTTGGAATGACTCGGCCCCCAATGCTATTTAAAGAAATCTTTTAAAATGATGGCCCGACTCCATTTTGAAAGACAGACATTTTGTATTGTAGTCAAAAATCAGGTTATAAATTACTATTTTTCAAAAAAAAATTCAGAGAAAAATATTAATGCGTTCAAAAGTAAACAGGTTACATTATGGATAAGCTGTATAATACAATACTACTGAAAATCACTTGACTAAACTAAGATTTTTGGCATTTGGTAACTTTCTAAGTGATGTTAAAACCACAACTCTGAAAATATCTATAAAAAATTTAGAGATCGACAAATTTTCTCTAAACAAGTTCGTCTACGAAGTTATCGCCGTTGAAAAAATATAGATGAAATCTTAAAGCATTGAGCTGAAAAATTAGATGCCGTACTTCATACATCAGAACAATGTTCTAGGATAGGTGGCACCTGTCCCTTAGAGTTCGTAGGAAGATTATTAGGAGAGCGTTCATCCCCTTGGTGTAATATCAGAAAAGCTTAGCCTAAGCTCTGAAAACAACCACTTCAGATTCACCAATTGGAAGGTACAGTAATGTGTCCACCAGTAAGGTTATCACAACTAGATTTATGTATTGATTTTGCGAGAAAACGTTCTATAACTATTTCCTTACATCAGTTACATCCTCCAAAATCTATTTTTCTTCTTGGACATAATATTTATCATTATTCCCGTAATAATTTCAGTTTCGTCGACAAATGTAAACGAATTTTCATACTGAAAAACACGTAACTTTTATTTCCACTCCTCCACCCAATTAGTTTATGTTGAGAATAATCATGAGCATCAATATAGATACGATTCATACGGGTGTATCTTTAATAAGAAACAAGTGGAATGAATTCAGACTAATTTGTCAATTTTGTCGTAATTTCTACAAGAAAATTTTAACGTTGAACTCATACGAATATTAATTCATTACCTTGCAATGTTTTATTGTTCTTACTGTAACGTTATCTGACACTACACAAGTTGAGTCAAGGCTGTCTTTGGTCTCAAGATTTTTGAAAATTTACTAAAATAAATCTGAATACAAAAATAAATTTAAAAAATTTCAGGATCAACTAAATTTCATATGCCTGCTTAATATGTAATATGATTTATATATGTAAATTATTCAGAACAAAGAGATAAATTTAAATTCATTGGTACATCTTTGTCTATGGTATAAGACATGTGGACCATCACAAAAATTTTACGCATCACACTTATATTAAAAACCCGATGTTGAACAAATACAGAATGAAAAATATCGAAGGGGTTGGTTACCTTTTTGAAAATGAACACGGGGCCCCTCACACAAAAACAACACTACCACCACATAACAACATACTGCACGTCCGAGTGCTCACTCCTAACAACTTGAATAAAAGGAATTCCACCATGAGTTCGGCACGAGCCGCTAGCCAGTGACATTCATCCCCACCCGAAACCCTAAACTACCCCTAGGCTTATATGTCTTTATTCCACATAAATTGACTGAAAACTCGTTTTGTAACACCCGCGTGGAGTTTTACTACAAAAATTAATTTTCCAATTACTGCGGAATATTTTTCAAATAAAGATAATTAATTGATAGCTAGTGTCTTAGAATACAAGGAGTCATACGGTACGAAAGACCAAACTCAAGTGTGTTGAAGTAACTCCAAGAAATTCACTAGAATGACTTGAATCGATAAATTCATTATTCACAGAAATTTCCATGTAATTTGTACTGCTGTGAGAATTTAATAATATTCCGTTACTTCTGGTAGGGCTCAACGCTCAACGATAATCTGTGAGCTAAAAACCAATTCCACCTATCGAAAGTTGAGATTTTATTAATCGAAATACCAAGTATAATAAAGCTTGTTTCATCGGCAAATATGGAAAAGTGGGAAGTTTCGTATTCTTAATGTGATGAATATGGTTAGTCCAAGGATGATTCCCTGTGGAACACCTGTTCTCATGAATACCATTTCTGAAAAAAACATATACGGTGGCCAGCCAAAAATATTCCACGAAAAGAAACTTGGGAAAGAAGTAATGTGTCTCCCTTACAGAAATGGTATGCATTTTGGCAAGCTACCTTGTCATCTGAAATATACCTAAGAATAATAATACAATGTTGAAAATGTAGAAATGGGTTGAGAATAAAATGAAAACACTCTAACATATAAACATTGAATTCAAACAGTCAACTGATAGAACATCTTCTTTATAAGTTAACAAGAATTAAAAGTTTTGTTTCGAGACTTCCTCAGTCCTATTCTTTCCTGTATCTCACTATTGCCATTGTCTATTGCATTACGGAAAACCCGCGGATACAACAGCGGCACCACTAGCAATTGGAGGCATAAGATCACCCATCTGTTTTACATGGAATACCTCAAACTATATGCCTCCGGAGAAAAGGATGATGCAAGAGTACACGCATGCTATCGAAATAGATGTTGGGATCGACAAATGTGCCGCAGTTCATCTCAGAAAAGGATGCGAGGAATACAGAGAGAACTTTCAGCTCATAGACGGAAGCATCCTACATAATCTGGATGCCGGAGAGACGTATACCTACCTAGGGGTAGAACAACGCCACACCCAAGAAGTAACTTCTGTTAAAAACTCTCTGCAGCAAGTATCAGCATTAACTCCGACAGATCTGGTCATCAGAACTGTCAGGAAAGAACAAAGTTGCTGCAACCAATATGCTTGCCGTTCCGATTCTACTTTACTCCTTTGGAGTAATTAAATGGACAGAAGAGCTGAGACAACTCGACGTAAAAACTCGCAAAATGATGCATCTTCATAGGAGCTTGCACCCTAAATCGTTCGTTCCCAGGTTATACTTCCCCAGACAACGGGGAGGCCGTGGGTTTTTGAGCTTGGAGTGTCTACACAACAGAATGGTACTGGATGAAGCCTGTAAAGTCATTAGGAGTTTAGATCCCCTCCTCTGCTTAGTATGCGACCATGAAAAAGCTTCATAAGGATAAGCCAATATATGGTGTCTTCTTCAAGAACATTGAAGACCTTGGCTTATCCATAAACCTGACCTCATCAAGTTCAGACAAAATACATTGTTTTATGATGAAATAGCTGATGCTTTCGCGGTCGAAGTTTTCCCTATCTTTATTTTTATTCGAGTTCACAGGCCGTCGTTTTCGGAATTGTTTCCTAACGTTTCGTTAGCACAAGTGGCTAACTTCTTGATGATTTACCGATGACTCGAGGTTTTTTACTCAAATTGTAATTATTTTGCCCCAGGTAGTCTGACTCATTGATATTGTTTCTTGATTCGCATCTATACTTGTGACTGCATTGTTATTCGATAACAGGTTTGTACCTGCTGTCATTAAATTGTTCTTGATTATTCTTTCCCTTGCAATACGATTCCAAATCCGGCTCAGGTCCAGAGTCTTCTGTCCTAATAAAATTCTCCATGTGCTTGTGGATCTCTATTGCTTTGCGCAGAAGTCGTCTATGATAACCGTGGTTTGGAGCAAGGAGTATTGTGTCTTCAAAAAGTATCCTGTAATCTACAGTTTCTCCAATGTTCCTTCAGCCATTTTCAACGGATCTTTTCGTGGTTCCGATTTATACCTTTCCACAAGAACACGGTATACGATCATACCCCCGCAGCTGATAACGGGTCTCTTTTGTCTTTTGACGACCTAAGGGTTTGTTGTGTTTTCTTGGTCAGCTTGTGTTTCCCCTAGAGTTTTGCGATTCAGTAAGTGAACCTAGGGATACACGGTGCAACCGCCTGTGCCACCTCCTTGCGTTTTGACTTGTATAAAACTATTCTGAGAACAGAAGCCGTTCCATCAAGGCTCTACGGGCCTCCGACGATACATAAAAGAGACTTACCACTGATACAAATAGTTAGTGTTCCAGGTTCGCCTACGTATCACCTGGCAAAATATCTAGCCTCGCTCCTTTAGCCTCACGTGGGAACAACAAACTCTTACGGCAAGGATTCGAGAGACTTTGTGAGAATAATCAAGAATATAACCCTGGAGCCAAGTGATATTCTTCTTCAGCTTCGACATTGTGTCTCTGTTCACTGACGTTCCACTGGAAGATTTTCTGAGGGAGATAGCCAAGATGTTTCTGAGTGGAGTTGTCGGACTTTTCACCGGAAGTCACTTCCAATGGAAAGGAGATTTTTATGAGCGATTAGATGGGGTGGCGATGGAAAGTCCACTCAGCCCGGGGAAACCTAACTTCTTCATGGAACAATTTGAAAAGGAGGCTTTCGATTTCAATTCGACCATGTGGCTATACGATATCTGGATGACACTTTCTTCATTTGGAGACACGGAAAGAGATCCACTATCAGCTGCGAGGTTATATCGCACACCGTTTTCTTATGGAAAAGTATATATTGGAACCACGAAAAGATCCGTCGAACCAACGCTGAACGAACATAGGAGAAACTATAAATTAGGCCAAACGGACAAATCGGCAGTAGCGTAACAGGCGCCCAGTAAGGAGATTTCAGGATGTTTTTTGAAGACACCATATTCCTTGCCCTAAACCACGGTTATCTAGTCGACTTGTGCGCAAAGCAATAGAGATCCATAAGCACATGGAGACTTTTAATAGGAAAGAAGAGAATCTGAACCCAAAGCGGATCTGGAATCGTATTCTAAAAAATGCAAGGGAAAGAACAATCAAGAATAATTTAATGACAGCAGGTACAAACACATGTTATCGAATAACAATGCAGTCGCAATTCAAGAAACAATAATTATTGAGCCAGACTACCTGGGGCAGAATAAATACAATTTGCGGAGTAAAAAACTTTGAGTTATCGATGAATTATCAAGATGAAACCTCTGAAGAAGTTGGCCACTCGTGCCAACGAAATGTTAGGAAGCAATTCCGAGGAACGACGGCCTGTAAACTCGAATGAAAATAGCGATAGTACATCGTTTTTTTGAGAAAGAGAGCCATGAATGAGATATGGGGTTATGTGTGTCATTGTTTAAGAGCCTGTATTTCAGGGAAAGGGTTGAAAGAGGCGAAAGTGTCAAAGTGTGCTCGACTATTAACTCTTTTGATGTCTTAAACTACTGTAAACCTTTCTTGCATACATGTAACTTCTGTGTATGTGAATGTGTGTTGAATTCATGTTCCGAATCAAGATTGTGGTTAGCAAATGGAGAGAAAGTGTTTGCGGCGTGGATGTTTTTATATTTTTTTAATTGCTTTAAATGTTCATTGACCCTAGTTTCAATATTTCTTCCACTTTTCCAACGTAAAATACGTCACATTCAAAGTCGGTATTGGTATACTCCGGATTTATGTGTAGTGGGTATTCTATCCTGAGTGTTCACAAGATAGTTAGATGAGTTGTCCAAAATGTATGCCACCTGGACTGTATCTTTAGAAGATTTAAGAAATTGCATTATCAACTACTCCCGATATTCTCTCTAACGTCAGACAACACATTGAGCAACACCTATACTATCATATTCAATTTATTCAATTTTGAAGTACAGCATAACATATTGTGTTTTCATTACATAATTCTTCCCGAATGGGAAATGAGGATGGTTCCGTCGTGTAACAAGATAAAACGTTTATTTGAACATTCAGTTACACGACTGCCCGTGTGTCTCCAATTGAACAAAAAAGGGTCATTTCACAGATAATTTAACGCCTTTTAAAAGTGTGTAACAACACACCCATTGCCATTTGAAAAATACAAGGCAGATGCCAACCCCATCCAGGCGGTTGAAGTTACGACCAAAATATTGGAATACCTTATTTCTTTAAACACGTGAAATTCATAACCAGAAGTGGATCAAAAACTTCAAAACTTGATTTTTCCGGCTACACCTGTACGAGCACCCTCAGAATTCTTCAAGCGACTTGTGCGAGCTAAGGAAGACGAGGCCTTTGCCGTTCAATGTGTGATGCCGCGCACGGGATCGGTGGCCGCGCTGGGATTTGAACCCACGCCCTTATGGTTGAGAAGCAAACGATCTATCATCACGACCACAAAGGCTCATATTTTATTTGTTTTTTATTCCAAAATATTTTCGTCGTTCATCCGCCTATGATATAAACAAAGAATGTAATTATTTTGTTTGTTAGAGAGCAACTGAACTGCTTTGTCATTAAATTAACCGATTTATCATATTGTCAGATCGATATATTCCACAATTCCAATTAAGGTTTTCCCGGATGAAAACAGTTAATTACAAAAGCTATCTATAAAAATACTCACGCATATACGAATTCAAGTGAACGAAATTAAACTGGTTTCAGGTTTCAGGGAAAATTTTCAGTTGAAAACAATACGTTTATCTTTTATCTCTTCCCCATTTTATTGATTTGATAATTTTATCTGTAATCAGGATAAATAATTTAATATTTAAATAAATTTCAACGAGAAAAGCAGTAAATAAAGATAATGTAAGCGAAATTAAAAGCGGCGTACATTATTGATTTTACTTTCCAGTAATATTTAATAAAGGAGATAAAAATAATTTGTAATGAAACCACCTGTATTTACTCTTGGAAAATATTAGGGTGGAAGTGAGCAGGTAAAAATTTTGATTACACCGCTTGTTCATACAGCCTACTTAATGTATGCCACACGCCATATTCATACCTTTCTACGAGGTAACTCAAAAATGAGATTTACGAGTACCTTATGGTTTCCTGGAAATATCACTTTCATGTGCGATGTTTTATTGTATGGAAGTAAAACATAGATTAGTCGACTATCCATGAAAGCCAGGTGAATGTATTCAATATTAGGGTGTTCGGAAAAATGATAAAATAGTAATATCGTGAAATTCCTTTCTATTTGATTAGATGTTTTTGTGAATATTTCTGAGACCATGCATATATGAAACACGTCAAGGACATCATCAAGTAAACTCTGGATTAGCAGAAACTGCTCTTCAGTTTATGTGGTTTCATGCAAATTGACAACGGTACACGTCGTCTGTCATTTATAATTCATACCTTTGTTTATCAAGACATTATTTTGACATACTTTCGTCAATCAATTGTTCAAAGGCCATTGACGATATGCTAATAGCGATCAACAAATAGAAAGGAAAAATAAAATACGACGAGGAGCAACAATAGAGAACGAAGAAAGAAGGAATTGAGGAGCATAACTCAATATCAACCACAAGCTCGTTTCTGCAAATTTTTGGACGCGAGGAAGATGGGATAGGGTGCCATGCCAGATTTCGCTTGAAATAAGAGTAGCGACATGGCCTCAACCCGAAAGGTTCCCTAAGGTATACAGCTTGCAGAAATTCAAGAAGAACACCAACGAGCCAAATATCTAGTAATACTGAATGGGAAGCCAACATTGAATATAACAAAACTGGGAAAAACGCGAGGAATGTAATCAAAACAATGGACACTGGTTTTACCTCAAGATGCTGATTACATATAAGAGAAAAAGTTCCAAAGACAGTCCTAGTCAAGTGCAGTGTTCACACACAGTACTGCTCAATCTCCCTTTCCTGCATATTCATCAGGAAAAGGGTACAAAGGTTAGCATATTTGTAGCAAATACTAGAAGATCGCTGGATCAGAGAGGAAGAGAAAACTATCGAGTCCCAACGATGAACTGAGACATGATTCATCAGAGAGATGTGTAGGAAACAATAGTACTGGAAAAAACTGACGATGGTATACTTTATGCTCCGAAGCGGAAAACTATGTTAGTACTGACGTGTCTAGAGTTTATTCAAGGGTGAATATTGGGGTATATATGGGGTATATATACTTTGCACAGTACGATACAGACAAAATGTACTCGTTAAATACTACCCGCACGGATTTCTATGACAGTATTGTAGTGGTGGAACAGTCAAAATCATAGTGAGTGAGCTATTTCCATTTGCACGAGAAATATTCGGGATCCTAGAAATCAACTCATAATCAAGCATCAAGCGACAATAAAGACACTGCGATCATGCAGGTTTTCTTCCGAATTAGTTTGAGATCCACACAAGGATAACACTTTTCTGAGTACCAAGTCACAGATGCATTCAGGGGAATGAGAGAGCAGATGCCTTAGCAAGAGCGAGAGCAGCAACAACAGTCATTGAACGAAATCAGAATCAGCCAATGGTTTCCCGTTTGGGAAACCACGGACACGAAGAGAACCATCATCAATCTTCTTGAACCTTAAGCAATACCCGCGGAAAAATTATGATTATGGGTGTGGTATCAACGGACCGGCTATCAAGACACCTATTCGGACTGAACCGGAACTCTTCCAGAACGGTGATAGGACACCTAGCACGGCACTGGCTTCTGAGGAAACATTTGCATATTTGCATCTGCTAGGTATACAGATATGGAAGACTCCACAATATGCAGGTTCTGTGATGAGGCGTACGAAACACTCTCCCACATACTGTTAGAATGCAAAGCTCTTGGTCGCAAGAGGATGGATATCTTCAGATACTATAGTGCAGAAGACATGCCACAGGAAAATTTCGTGAAAAATATACAGGAGCTCATCAGAAGATCCGTAGTACTCATCAGATCGATCGTTCAGCGGAAAGCAAAAATGTTCCACGAGGAACTACTACGGCAGATGACCGTATCGAAGGGTCAGACTGTAAGCCTACAAGCCATTTGGTATTTTGGCATTTCAAACAGCATATCCAAAGGAAGTTTTGTGGACTGAACTATAGCTCAAACACGCATAACTTAGTGGCAACTGAAGGATTTGTCAATATCGAGCACGTGAGATGACTTTTACTCATTGTGCTGATCAACCTGCTTCGACTTTTGGCGATGAAGCACCATCTGGAGCCACCATGTTTCTTTGATTTCGCTAATTAAATCATGTTTGTATTCTTAAGTAGGTTGTATCAGAAAACATCGATGCTGGGGCATAATTATTATCATTATTATGCGGCAGTAGTTCTGCGTAGAACCTTTCTGCTCCCCTCCTAAGAATCTCTCTTATGTAGACGGAAATAGCTGTTACCTCGGCTTGGAATACGGAGGCTTGAGTACTAAGACTTAGACGGATGTCTTGCCTCAGTATCTGCCTGTATATGCCTGCCCCTACCTTATTGTTTGTCTTAGAGCCATCTATGTACCAAATTTGCTCCCTTGACAGCACTGGTAGGGTTCTTGATGTGAGTTCCCCACCTTAATTGATGCTGGTGAATGTTCCATCAAAGGATTAGGTTGGGGTCATTTTGTACGACGACATCTCAGATGCGTCGATTCTTAGAACTTCCATTATGTTGTTGCCCCTCCATTGGCCCATGCACTTTAGTCTGGAGGCTTTTATTCTCGCCTTCACTATAATGTGCAGATGCAGAGGAGAGAGGTTCAGGATCACCTCCAGGCTAATCGTCGATGTGCTGGACATTGCACCAGGGACTCCGAACAGGTCCATTCTTTGCAAACTGGCCAGCTTTCCTCTGGTTGTAACTTGTTCTGTCTCTGGCCACCACAGCAAGGCCCCGTCCGTTATCAAGGGCCTCAGTATCGCTGTGCTAAAGCGATTGTTTGGGTCGTAGTCCCCATGTTTTGCCGAAGGAACGCCTGGCCATCATCTATGATGTCCTTGCCGTTGTCAGCACTTTTTCCAGATGTTTGTTCCTGGTGAGCTTCGAGTCTAAGTTCAGCCGCAGAATTTCGACTCTCCTGACATCTGTAAGCTTTCTCCAAAGAATCGAAGAGCTCTGTTGGGCTCACAGTTTCTTTTTCTGGCGAAAGGGACAAATGTAGTTTTTTGGGGGTTTGCCTTAAGGTTCTCCCCCATGCACCACGTTTGTATGACTGTGAGTGCTGATTGCATCAGATCCACACAAACCCCCATATACTTTCCCTCCACCAACATGACGATATCGTCAGCCTAGCCCTGAGCATATACTCCTCCCCGATTGAGGTCTATAAGGAGGCTGTCTACCACGAGGTTCCACAATAGTAGGGATAGTACCCCCCTGAGGGCAGCCTCTCATGGCTTCCACCTCCATCGAGTCCCTGAATAGGGAGGCTTGTATTACCCTACAACCCAGCAAGGCAGAAACCTACTGGTCCAGGACTCCAGCAACGTTTCTTTCCCTATGTGTATGATGTGTTGGGCATTAGTTCCACTCGCGTATATATTCAATTTTGCATTCACATTTAGCCGTCAAAAAGATTTATTCACGTTGGATACCACATAATTTGACAATCACCCAAAAAAAAACATCTTGTCGATTTGTGCAAAGAAATGTTGAAGAAATTCAATCGCGATGCTTCAAATGACGTCTATAAGATCGTGACAGGCGACGAATCATGGATATATTATGCATATGAACCTGAAACTAAACAACGATCGACTGTATGGATTTTTCAAATCCAACAAAAGTTATTGGCGCACGAAGCACTTCGAAACAGAAGATTGCCTATTTCTTCAGAATGAGTGGACCATTCTGAATGGTAAACCAGCATCATGGTAACAGGGAAACCAATTTTAGAAGACGAATCATTTTCTACCACGACAATCAAGCTCTTACACATCAGCTAACACAAAAACGTTTTTGAGCAGTCAAAACATCGCACTGATGGGTTATCCGCCGTAAATTCCTTGTTTGGCACCTGATTATTCCTTCTTATTCCCGCAAATCGAAAATAAATCCAGAGGTTAACGTTTTTTGACCCCTGAAGAAGCGGTTGATGCGTTCAAATCACATGTTTTGGAGGTATTACCTCAATCGGAATGGAAAAAGTGTTTCAAAAATTGGTTCAAATGCACGCAAAAGTGTTTTGATCTGAATGGAGAATATATTGAAAATCAATAAAGCAATTTCCGATTATAAATATTTGTTTTTATTTGTCTATCTCGAAACTTAAGTAGCAACCCTCGTATGATAGAATACCGTTTTCATATATGGAGTGCAGCACCAGAAATACACTTGAGCTTTTGGATTCCATTCAGGAATGAAAATTCGTGTCGTCGGTGATGCCTCTATCACCGAATTGCTTACTTAGCTTACCGTAGGAAGGTTTTCTTATTGGTAATTTCACGGCCGTAGTTCTGCTGGAATGTGAACCTAAAAATCTACCCGTTTGACGTCAAGTTTCAGGCCGGCCGAACGGCATCCCACTAACACTCATTCTATCATATTGCAAAACTTTTGAATCTTGTGCCATCTGAGGGTATTTATTGACAAAAAAAATGTTTTGCCGTGAGTATTTCCTTTGTCTAATAATATTTTTTGTCAACATATGGGTTGGCGCTTACGTGTCAGTTCCGTGAATTCTTATAACTTTCAAGAATTCAGTGCTATTACTACTAAAGCCTAATAATTTCCATTCCAATTTGATAAAAACTCAATTCGAAGGATCTTTACAAGCAAAAAATATTTATTGACGGCGGAAATATCAGAAAACATGATGAGCTGATCATACAAGAGTCGGTACACAAGAAAATGGTGAATTTCTGAAATTTCTGATTTTATTTGTCAATCATTGGTAGAATGTATACTCAAACAAATCTCAGTTTTCATATTCCACTGCAGTATTGTCATCTTGGTTTTAGGAATTTGAGTCAGATTTAAAACTTGAAGATTATCAGAAGACAGAAAACTTGTAGATATCTGTAGCATTTCGGAAATTCCAGATGATCAGTGCGTTTTCATCAAACCAGTCTACTTGTGAGACATTTTAATATGAACATAAACACAAATTGGAGATTTTCAGATCTGAAAATATTGATCAAAAGATAAAGGCAGCGCAGCTATCAGAAAACATAATGATGAATGGAAAACATAACGGACAGCACAAATGAGAAAGTGGGGTGAACTGATGAGTATGTGTATATTATGTGCGTTGCGTTAGATGCGTGTATAAAGCATGGCCACCTCGATCAATAATGCTCCCACACTCTCAAGACCACTGGTCAGAAAACAGAAAATGCCCAGTCGCGCAACTTTCATTTTAAGCTATAAGGACAGACACGCCTAGCAAAAAAATATTTTTCTCCTCTCGTCCACAACTTGAAAATATCCTATTTTCATCCCTAAGCCGCTTTTTGTCCTATCTGTCGTTAATCCGACATACACAATCCATCTATCAAAATCTGTCGACAATATTTCATAATGATTCATATGGTCCACCTCAACAAGACGTCCTTCGATACATTTTACATCGTCGCTGGAAAACAGCCTTCAATTATGCATTCGTTTTACTGGTCCTTTCGATTAGGACCATTTGAAAATTCGCGAGATGCTACTGGTCGTGTTGTTTATGTAACAGTAACACGTGCTATGCAAAAGAGGGAGAGTAATATAATTTAGAATCGGGCATGCCCTAGTAGGTACACAGACCGAAGGGAACAAACAACAAAACGCACTTTCACATTCACCGAAAACATGTAGCTCCTATCGATTTATGATTGTTTCAATGAATTATCAATTGACATACTAAGCACAGCCAACGTTATTTGATATCCTGCATTTTTTTTATTGCACCTTCTGATTAACCTCTACGTCACGAACAAAACAAAAGAAGGTTCCACAACAAAACAAAGTAACTAGATCATATGGACGGTGTGATTGAGAGTTGATATAACTATTTATATGGAATGACAAAGGACTCACCAAAGACCAACAGCCGAATTTTAGAAAATTGTCATTGCGGGCACCTATACGATACTAGCGCGTTATACCTACTGATAATTTAAGGGACAGCGTCGAAATTCGACGTCGGCGCGCAACTCCATCAAATTTAGATGACAAAAGCCGGTATTTGTTGAATAAATGTGTACGTTTTTGAGTTCCGCCGAAATTAATATGGTTGACAGGTTTATAGGTTCTCTATTTGTTGAATATCCATAACTGATCGAAATTATACTTTGAAAATGGTTTTCCGACAAGCATTAAGCTTGAATTGTTTCCTGTTTTTGAGGCAGGATTTGAAATAGAAGTAGTTATGTACATACCTATTTATTTATTTCTAAAAAAATATACCTACCTAGGTAGACAAATGAAATATCTATACGAGTGTATGAAAGTAAGACTATAGGTACCTATATGGATAGTAACATTAAATGAATAAATCTTAAAATCAGTAAAACAATTAATAACAGGTTGTCTAGAAATGACAAAAAATAATAAATACATAATAATCGTATAAAATTGATATAGTCTGTGTTTCTCATGTTGAGAGCAAATTCCAAGCAATCATTGAATACCAAACTATGCACTGTGGGATATTCATTCGATTTGAGCGGCCAAAATTAATTTCATTTTTTTTAAATAGTTCTGAAGATGCCAATGCTCGCTGACTGGTTATTGAAATGAAATGAAAATTCATTATTTGTTTACTATATTTCAATGTTAAGTTATCTTCTACTGGCTCTGACAGAGTGTTTTGTAGATGGCATGATTCCAAATAATTTCAAAGAAGCTATCACAACACCTGCTTTCAAATCCGGGAACAAAAGACTTGCCACAAACTACAGTCCTATATCGATAATAAATAACTTTGCGAAACTTTTTGAAAAGTACATGAAAAACAAACTTACAAATGTTTTGGAAAAACATCAGATTCTATCACCAAGCCAATACGGATCCAGAGAAAATATATGTCAACAGAAAACGCCGTTTTTCACTTAGTGGATAAAATTCTCAATAACGCTAATAAACAGAAGAAATGTCTAGCAGTGTCTCTAACTTGGCGAAAGCCTTCGACACTGTAATTTGTAGATTGTAAGGGAGTCGTACAGACTGTGCAGCCTCACAAGCAGACCTATAAGTTCTTTTGTGCGTGACCCTTGATCTATTCGAGGCGCAGGGTTTCAAGACTTCTTGCGAAGTTTATCAGTTTCCTGGGAGCTAAGTTCCTGACGTCGGAGGGCGTTAAGAAGGCCTCTTCCAAGAACTTAAGCCCCTTGCAGAAAAGCGTTGAGCATTCGCACAGCAACTGTTCTGCAAGTTCTCGCAGTAGCGGCAACTGTCACTCTCTGATTCACCCATCTTTTTGAGGTGGTACCTCCGAGGATAGTGTCAAGTGAGAAATCGCGTTACCGTCTTCAAGTCTTTCTTGTCCAACTCGAGAAGCTGTTTAGCTTTCTTTTCGCTCGTCTTTGTCCGGGCACTTTATTCCAGTGAGATTTCATTTCATCGGTTTCCCAGCGTCGGAATTCTTCTTTTAAGTGGGCTCTGGAGAGTCCAAAAAAGGATTCTGAGCCGGGAAATTGTGTGTTTGCCCCTTCTTTGGCAAAGCAATCTGCTTCTTCGTTGCCTTTAATTCCTCTGTGACATCCACATCAGGGTGGATTGTTTACTGCCCAGTTGTCTTAGGGATTGTTTACAGTTCCAAGTCAACTTAGACTCACAGGTGTATGACCTCAGAGCTTTTAGTATATAGATTTCTGCCCTTCGAATGCCTCTTTCAAGGCATTCCTGGACACATAATTCTATAGCAGGTACTTCTGCTTGGAAGATGGTTGGGGTGTCACCAAGGGGTTTTGAGAGCTTGAAATTTGGTCCTGTAAGGCCCACTCCAACCCTTTCGTCCATCATAGATCCATCTGTGTACCACACTAATGCATTCCTTCCCAGTTGAGGTCCGTTCTCTGTGCAAGTTTGGTGGCTGTTTATGATCACTTCAAACTGCATTTTGAAGTCGTACCTAACTGGCATGAAATCTGTCGGTTTAAACATGGCTTCTAGGAGCCATCGACACTGAATCAAGATATTTTTGTTACAAAAATTAGGAAATGTGGGAGTCAGAGGCAAGTCATTGGAGCTATGCTGATTATTTGCAAGACCGAACCCAGATGGTCAAAATAAATAACACATATAGCCAGACACTACCAGTCATCATAGGTATACCCCAGGGTACTGTCATGGGTCCAATCTTATTCCTGATATATATCAACAATTTTTACTGCTTGAAAAACATTGAAGGTGATATTATTTCATTTGCTAATGACACAGCATTGATTTTCAGTGGTGACACATGAACACTGCATTATAATCTCCTTGCTGAATTCTAGTTTGCTGAGTCTAAACATCGACAAAACAAAACTTTGACGTTCTCATCAACAATCGGAGACCAACCACTAGAGAAAAACATTTTTATACATACCCCCAATTGCCAAAATACTATCAATTGTTCTTGTCAACGTATAAAAAAACATATCCAATAAATGGACGTAGAATTTGTCGTGAAAACGCTGGGGAAACTAACTCACTTTCAAATTCTAATCGCTCAGAAACAAACTGGATAAACAGTTACTACTAATGACATACGATGCCTTAGCTGAATCAGTTATTCGGTACTGTAATATTGTATGGAGTGGGCTGAATAAAACACACTAACATAATTTTCAAGTGATAAAAAACACCTTGCTAAAAATAGCACTGAAAAAATATAAGAGACACTCAACTGAGAGCAACTCGGCAACTTTCAAGCTCACTAGACGCACTTTCCAAGAACACATTTAATTTTTAAGTGTCCTTCATCGAAAATTAATGATAATAATGATAGACATCTTATACATGCGAATACTCTCCGCAGTTGATTTGGTGTACAAACGGATATATAAGCAAAAAGGGCCAAAGAAGGGGAATGCTGGCTGCAAGGAGAACCTGCTGATGGACAGATGTATAACGTAAGACTCCGTGCAGAATGAGCATAAACTCTCAAGGGCCTTTGGTACAACATCGCATAAGCATCATGTCAAATAATGGGATGCACTGGACAGCTGATGGCGCTCTGGAGGACTCGCTTCACCATAAGATCTGGTCAAGTCAGAGTCCAAACGGAGCAGGTTATCTTTAGAAGGGGCGTCTTCCAGGGAGTATTCCTCAGCCCCCTACTTTTCTGCATCTCCCTATTACCATTGTCCGTTGCACCATAAAAAAACTGCTGTTACAACTGTTACAACTGCAGCTCCCCCAGCAACCATATGCATAAAGTTACCCATCTGTTTTACATGGATGGCCTCAAACTATACCTATGCCTCGGAACAAAAGGATCTTCATCAGTCCTTGAGGGTGCTGCAAGAGAATGGACATGCTATCGGAATGGAGTTTGGGATCGACAAATGTGCCACGGTTCATCTCAAAAGAGGACGATGCGAGGAATACGGAGAGAACATTCAGCTCGTAGACGAAAGCTTCCTACATGATCTGGTTGCCAGCAAGACGTATTCCTACCTAGGGGTAGAACAACGTCACACCCAAGAGGTTACTTCTGTTAAAAACTCTCTCCGCGGCAAGTATCAGCATAAACTCTGCATAAGATCTGGTCATTAGAACTGTCGGGGAAGAACAAAGTTTCTCCAACTAATATGCTAAGAACTCGCAAAATGATACATCTGCATAGGAGCTCGCATCCTAAATGGCGTCTGTTCCACGGTTATACGTCCCTAGACAATGGTGAGGCCATGGACTTTTGAACTTAGAATGTCTATACACAAAAGAATGCTACTGGATGTAGCCTGTGAACGCATCCAGAGTTCACATCCCCTTCTCTGCTTGGTATGCGATCATGAAAAAGCAGAGATTGAAGCATTTCTTTTCAAGGCAACAACCCGAGCAGCCGATGAACTCGATCTCGTATTCGACACTGAACGGACGATTCCAAACTCTGTCACCGAGTTGAAACCCGTTAGAAAAAAAGCCCATGTCAAAGCTGCAGAGAGGATAAGCCAATGCATGGGGTCTTCAAGAACATTGAAGACCTTGGCTTATCCATAAACCTTGACCTTCGCGTTTCTCAGGTCAAGTGGGCTGAAGTCGAAATCCGAGGGATTCATAATGGCCTGCCAAGATGGTGTCTTCAACACCCTCGTCCACCATAGTCGCGTGATGGGTAAAGAGGTTCCTGACACAAGATGCAGAGCGTGTCGTGGCGCAGCTGAGACCATAATGCATTTGCTTTCAGCCTGTCCAGCTTATGAGGTCTCAGCCTATATCCACAGGCACAACGACTGTTGTTCTACCATCTATGACACTCGTACGGTATGGACGAGACACCGGTGTGCCTTATGCTACGGAGGATATTGAGTCCGTTGTGGAGAATGAGAAGTGCCGAATCTATTGGAACTACTCATTTCCCACCCTCAGCCAATAAAACTGATGAAGTCCTGCTCGACCAACAGACTAATTCGATTTTTGTCAATGAGTTTTCGGCTCCTGACGAAACTAATATCATCCGAAAAGAGGAGGATGATGGACACACTGCTCTTGAACCTAAAAATCATACCGGCTTGCAGTAATATGGCAGAAATCTTAACCGGACGAATGCAGAAGGTTCATTCCGCCTGCTCATGGTACACGATTCTCGGAACCAATCGTCACTTACCTCACATCAGCGTGGTAAATTCAAATCATACTTGACTTCATTGCTCCACAATAGAATGAGGATTTTGTTTTGTCCAGGTGTAAGAATTGTAGCAGTTGAAAACATACAATTTAACGAAAAATCGACCATGCGGCGTTCAAAATCTCGTAGTTTGTGGCCTGTTAATATTTTAAGATTTGTCTTTCTCCCCATCCATATTTGATGCATATAATTTTGGCCTTTTCTGTTCAAACTGAATACCATCAAGTAGGTTGTGTAGCAATCTTGCGAAAATGTCTCTAAAAGGTTGTCTTTTCTCTGAATAACTCTCGTGGTACAAATTGCTTGCTGCTTATGCATTTTCAAGGTTTGTATAAAACAGGCTATCATATCCCATTTTTTATAATTCCCATACTTTATTGCAAATTTGTTCGAAAATTTAACAAAAACCAAAAATTGAGGAGCGTCTTATCTGCTTGAATAAAAATTTTACAGCTTCCAATAAACATTTGCATTCTTTTTTATCACCGCGTTTTTCCAAACACAGAACTCAAAGAATTCCAATGCCTACTTGTTCAAAGTGTTTTCCAAGTCTATGTCGATGAAAAAACCCAAAATAACTCTAGCGAAAATCAAGTGTGCTATACATTTTTCAAATGATAATTTCAAGCTCTTTTGAAAAATTCAGGAATATACAGGTTGTGTCATTTAAAAACATTATTTTTCCAATAATAACTATTGATATACAGTGTGTCCCAGCTAAAACTTGTCACCCCCCTAATATCCGAACTCATGAAAAAAATGGAAAATCGCTCAGACCCGTCGATTTGTATTTCAAGGGGGAACACTTTCACCAAATACACCATCATTGTGTTGTCAACCCCCTCAACCCCAGCACCCCCTACTTCAGAATTTTCAATGGGACTACTATACTTGTGATACATCATTTTGAAGGGAATTCAATTCCAAATACATCGGTGTACTGAAATTGAGGATCGATCAAGTGTTGTTGAAGTTTTCATGAAAACTAATTTTTTCCAGATATTTTTATTTTTCATCACCTAACATGTTATCATCGTATGAAAGGTTCAAAATGTGAACCATTCAGTTCCATACAGAAGTATAAGCGATCTTCGAAATTTCTTCGCACATTGCTCAACATTTCTGGAGTCACTGCACGACACTCCACAACAATTCTCCTGCGTAGATCATCAAGAGAAGTTGGCTGGGTAATATAAACTTTGGATTTCAAATGACCCCATAAAAAGAAGTCTAATGGTGATAAATCAGTAGATCTAGCCGGCCATTCTATTGGTCCTCGCCTTCCAATCCATCGCCCTGTGAAATTGTCATCTAAAAATTGACGTACAGGTGCAACAAAATGTGGAGGAGCTCCATCTTGTTGAAAGGTGAGCTGACCGTCAAGTAACCTATCATCGTCTTCAAGTAACTGAGTGATTCTGGGGTTCACAGTTGTATCAACAAGTTCAAGATACGTTTGTCCGTTGAGGTTACCATCAATAAAATATGGACCTACAATATGGTCTCCCAGAATACCAGCCCAAACATTCAATTTCTGGGGAGTTTGTGAATGAGTTTCCCTGTACCAATGGGGATTTACGTCACTCCAGTATCTGCAGTTGTGCCTGTTCACATGTCCATTTAAATAAAAAGAAGATTCGTCAGAAAAGCACACATTGTAGAGGTAATTATTATCACCAATCAATAATTGACTCATGATTTCACAAAACTCTGTACGTCTGTCAGGATCATCTTCATTTAATTCTTGTACATTCTGCATTTTATAAGGATGGAATTTTGCGTCTTTCAGAATTCGATGTACGCTGCTTTTCGAAACTCCAGAAATAGTCTCAAGTTGTCTTAACGATTGAATGTTGTCCATCACTGCATGTCCTACAACTGCAACAGCGACCCCTTCATTTCTCATAGGCTTCTCTTGTTCATGTTTTTTATTCAGCACTGATCCCGACTCCAAGAACTTATTCATCAATTAAAGCACGTACTGATATGATGTGGTGTTTTCTGGATGACTTTCATTGAAACTTCGAGCCGTAGCTCTAGCACATTGTCCATTTTCAAAATACGCAGCTACAATGGATATTCTCTCTTGTACAGTATAAACCATTTTCGAATGTTTTCAAATTGTTGAATGCAGTGACTCGAATACATCAATTACCAAGGCGTAAACAAAGATATGCGTATACAAAAACACATGAGGGCAATTTTTTTTTCATAAAAACGTCTGTCTCACCTTCGAAACTATTATTTCTGACAGCATATTATTTTTCAATACAGTGGCGTACCCACAGTGAACCTTTCTTACGACGCTAACATTCGAGGTGATGAAAAATTAAAATATCTGGATAAAACTTAGTTTTCATGAAAACTTCAACAACACTTGATCGATCCTCAATTTCAGTACACCGATGTATTTGGGATTGAATTCCCTTCAAAATGATGTATCACAAGTATAGTAGTCCCATTGAAAATTCTGAAGTAGGGGGTGCGGGGGTTGAGGGGGTTGACAACACAATGATGGTGTATTTGGTGAAAGTGTTCCCCCTTGAAATAAAAATCGACGGGTCTGAGCGATTTTCAATTTTTTTCATGAGTTCGGATATTAGGGGGGTGACAAGTTTTAGCTGGGACACACTGTATAATTTGAACAAATGAATAACATAAACCATTGAATTCTACTTAAAAAAGTGGTTTGGAAATGTTTTCATAGAAACAAAGAATTTCTGACAGGAAAAAAGTTATAGCAACTTTTTGAAAATTCACATTTTCGAAAAACATTCTGTTACTCTGAATCGATGATAGGAAATCGATATGCAATTTTCATCACTTAGTTTGTCATAAAAATTGACTCTCAGACACATCCATCAATTTTCATCTATCTAGTTTGAAAATAGGAGTTTCCCTTTGTGTCCAATTTGGCCCACCCTGTATCATTAAAGATTTTTCGATTTTTCATTTGATGGTTACACGAGAGAAGTGGATTCAAATCCTGATCAGTGAATTTTTTTAATGGAACCGATGAGAATGTTCAATATTATAATAATTTTCAATATTTGTATTTTTAATGACGGCATGAAAAAACTAAGATTACGCATGATTCGAATATTCGTAGAAAAACTATAGTGTACAATAAACATGAAATGACCTATTTTGCACTCGTTAGTATTTGAAATTTTGTACTACTCGCTGCTCTCATACTATTAAATATAAAGGAAAGCGATTCTAGTAGGTATCTGTTTGATCTGCGGTACTTTCACCTACTTTTAAACCAGACCTGCTGTTCTCTTCCTATTTCCACGAAGTTTTTTTTGAGAACATTATAGGGCATCCTTCCGTAAAGATAACCAAATTAACTATATTTTTATAACTACCTGAGAAAAATCCTCCAGTTGATTAGTTTCATATTGAAACTTTTTGTTGGCATTGTGGGTGGAAACAAAACTTTTAATTTCAACGTAAATTTCGTGAAATCGCGCTTTATTATACAAAAAAGGGGAAAACATTCTGTTGAATTTCAGTCACCCTTCTCGTACAGTAATGAAGGTAATAAAAATCACCGTGGCTGTTGATCATCAGATTCATTAATCTATTGAACTGAGTTTTTCGATAGAATCCCCGATATCAGCCGTCATTCCAAAAATTCGGAAAGGACCCCTCCTTAATTTTATTATGTAAAATGTTTGTCTTTAATCTTCTCTTTCATGGCATTGTGCAGACCGTTGCCAGCTGTGTGAAATACGTAATTATTGTAAAATAGGGGATTAATTTTACGTAAAAGGGTAAATTTCGACAGAAAAGGGTACTCTGATGACAAACATCTATTGAATAGAACAGGTCAGTTTCCAATAGTTCCGATCTTTTTCCACATTTGTGTAAAACCGACACGTGCGGGTAGCTTTTGTGTCGCGAGGCTTTATAATTTTCTGTTTATCAATTGTCATGGGTGGCTCGTTTGAAGATTCAACTGGGTTTTCGAAAATGTCTTCTAAATGGAGTACACTTCAATTTGGTATACATTTTTCATGAATGAATTCATAAGGCTATAATTTCTTAAATATTTTTTCATAAAAACAGCGAATGTTGAAAGCGTATAAGATATCCATAAAACATTCATGAACACGTTTTTTTTTAAACTCTAAGAAACTTTACCGATCACTTTTCAATTATCTACCAATAATTCTTAACATATGTCACGATAAAAACTGCAGCAACTATAGTCTAGTTCCGAAATTGTAGATAGTGACTCATCGTACATTTATTTGAAGCCAAAGTACCTAGCCTATTTCTGTTCTATTTTTTGACCTGCTTCATATGAATTATGAACCGTACAACCGATGACTCACTATATATCTACAATTTAGGAACTAGACTATAGAATGAAAGATATAATTCACTATGAAAAATTTTTTCTACAATTTTTTTTTTATAATTTGTTCCTTCCGCCAACGGGCTGCACCCTTACGAGCAACCCTCAGGAGTCTTCAATCAATCAAAAAAACTTTATTGATATGATATCTCATGAAAAAGCGATATAAATAATTAAAATCAGCAATATTAACAATATAAAATCTTGAATCACTATGAACAGACAAAAGTAGCTAGCTAAAATTAACAAGAAACATCAAGAGTCAGAAAATCACGTGAATGTATTTAAAAATAATGTACCTATAAGACCAAAAAGTACTGATAAATTAGAATATTCCATCATAGAATTCCTCCAATGCATAAAATGCTTCATTTGATAGTGAATCCTTGAGAGAATTCTTGAATTTCATATGCACTTTTGAAGATAAAATAAATGTATAACGGCAAGTCATCGAATATTTTTGCAGCGTTGTAAATTATTGATATCTTCGTCATTGAACTTATAGGAATTGGTAATGGAATAGTGCAGTTTTCATGTCTTGTGTTATAATAGGAGTTTGAATTTGGTCCATTACTTAATTTTTTGTGTATCATACAAGCACTTTCTTAAATGAAAATACAGTTCAAAGTCATGATTCTGTGTTTGATGAAAGCGTTCTACAAGAGTTAAGAGGTTTCGCTCTGCAAATATATCGGACAGCTCCCTTTTGGAGTATAAATACAGCGTTCAATAAAAATTGAGAACAATTTCCACAAAAAAATATTCCATATCTCAGATGGGAGTCAATTAAAGCAAAATATGTCGCTCTTGCCATTGATATATTCAGTTCTCTCGCGATTTCTCTAGTTGCAAAACATCCTGATGACAATTTTTCACATAAATTTGACATGTTACTATTATTGAAAGTATAGTTTATTAGCATCTGTAACAACAAGAATGCTCAATTCCCCATTGTTCTTACGCCATACTTTAGTGCAAATTTTCCTTCATTATCAATAGAAGCTAAGTCTTTGCTGTATAAAAGAAACAAAAGTGGACCAAGAACTGAGCCCTGTGGAATACCACAAGACATTTATTGGGAACTAGATATCTTATCATTTAGTTATACCCTATACGAGCGATCTGATAAGTATGAGCGTAACCACCTTAATGGAGCATCTCTGAAGCCATACATTTCTAGCATCTGCAGGAGTACTCCGTGATTCACACAGTCAAACGCTTTTGATAAATCACAGAACACTGCTGCAACTGCCTCTCCTACTGTGCGTGCTAGGGATAATCTACTATTGGGTCTGACGAAAATCTTGTGAAATCATAGATGGGATAGATTAAGTATCATAAGAGGTGTTCCCCAAGGGTCGGTGCTGGCACATCTACTGTACATATTAACTGTAGTTCAGCTGATCGCCATCTCCTGAAATCCAATATCTTCACCGAATTGACTCTTCTATTCAAGTATTTTTCAGCACACAATCTCAAACTGAATACTTAGCACAGGAAAGTTGGTGCAAAAAACTCCTGAAATTGCTCCAGAGCCGGAAATGGTTTTATTCCCTCTTCGGGGTCCTGAATAACGGATATATGAGTTTACGACAGTTTCTAGGTTGTGCTTCAGATTTGATAGCCTAAAAACCAGAAAATATTCGAACTTTTTCCAGTTTTTCGCGTTCAACTCGAAAAGTACGCATCCTACAGAAAATCGTTTTTCTTTTTTGAGAGGCATTGAATTCTGCATTGAAAGGTTTTCAGATCATTGGAATCAATCAATCTCTTCAAGTGATACAAAACACCTTGCCCAAAAATAGCACTGAAATAAGTAACTCAGAGCTTATATATGGAGGCTGGTTTATTCAAAATCAGAAAATTATATACCTTCCACTGAATACCATGGACACACTCACATGACACCCGAGCCAAATCCGAGAGAACAATTATTGTTCTTTTTTGTAAAAATGTATACAGGCCGTTTCTTTTATCATGTGATAACATTGCTATATTCTAAACCGTAATAGATACAAAGACGATTAAATGGGAAAAAATGTATCTATTGTGGTGAGCAGTACATTGGTCAGAGAAAATCTACGGGGACTCTCGCCCTTCCCGACTTATACAGGGAAAACTAAAAATGCTGTTGTCACTGATGATGCTAGTTATTTTATATGAAACGTTATAAAAATGTCGAGTGTGATATACCACTGAATTGTGATTTTATCGCTCTCTCAATATTTGTGATGAACTAGACAGGTCCGTATTTGAAAAAAATAGTTGATGATGGCGGGTTGACACGAGACGTTTGATTAAAAATTTATCGTTACGTAGTTCTAGTACATTTTGAATACAATAAAACTTTCCATTTTCATTTTTTATATTTTCTGAAATAACAATTCTATTCGTAAAAAACCGAAAACAGCATTATCAGTTTTCTCTGTATATAAGTTGGGAAGGGCGAGAATCCCCGTAAATTTTCTATGACCAATTTACTACCCACCACAATAGGTACCTTTTTTCCCATTTAATCGTCTTTGTATCTATTACGGTTTAGAATATAGCAATGTTACCACATGATAAAAGAAACGGCCTGTATACTTATTCAAAGGTTTGTTACTTATTTTGGGCCAAAACTACTCAATCTAGTTCCCATTGAACTTAGAAATATAAAAATAGTAAAAAACGCAAAAAATTAGACACTTCGTTGATCACAACTTTGATAATTAAAAGAAATATTTGAAGCAATTTACTGAATTATTTGTAGGTATACGTTCCAAACAAACTTGAAATTTACACCTGCTGCTCTTTAGCGTGATTGTCGAATCCAGTTTCTTGTGAATTGATCAATGATTTTCAATTTTTTACTCAGCGGAAAAAAAAGTGATTCTTACTTAATTTTTTGGTTGGGTCCAGATCTGTGAAAAAACGCAACACAAGCTGTGCTTAGGTGTTTCCCAGGAACTGAACACCACCATTTATTAATTTTCATTGATATTTTGCATTTACTACAATTACTATTTAAGATAATGTACATCACCTTATATATGTATCTGAATTGATTAAATTGATTGATTGAAATAAAATTCAGCCGTTCAGCCACATTCGCCTGTCAAAGATAGCCAATTTTTACCAACTTCGCTAGAAAGTTGACAACCCTCAAACTCTAACGCCTGTTAGTTGTAGGTCGAAAATGACTGCTCAGATTGAAAAATGTTATGGAACTAAAGTTGAAGAATATTGAATTCTCAATCAGATGCTTCTCAGAATTCAGAATTGGCTTATAGCAGTGCTGAGGTATGAATTTTAAACCAAAAAAAGGTAGTAGCGCCAAATTTCCGCTAAGGTAGCCTAACTGAAAGTAAATGTAATCAACTCTTCAAACTCAAAATCATTTTTTCAAGATCTGATTACGTAGGTAACTATAGTAACCGATTAATCATAGTTGTTCGACTATAGTTGTTCATTATAGCAAAGCCATCATAAATAATAGAATGAGTCACTACAATTAAGAGGGGTTTAAGTACATGGGTCATTATAATTAGAAGGGGATTGTAACAGCCGTCATTTCTAGCCTGCGTGCTTCTTCTTCTTCTGGCTCTTAGTTCGTCTCAGTAAATCCTGTAGGCAGGAGAATAGTTTTGTATCATTACTGATTATCAGAAATTACTGTACTACAAATTATGAATTACAATTTCCATTTACAAATCACATATCGTAGCTAGTTCGTCTTCTTCAAGACGGTCAGGCTTGTTCAGGAGAGTCGTCATCGGAAACAAGTTCTTGTTCCTGATATTTCACCTCTTCTGCGGCTGCTTCCTCTTCTGCCTCCAGATCATCTTCGTCTTCCGACGCACTCCCTTCAGGCTGGAGTTCAGGGGACTCATGGGTGATTTTATGTTGCAGTAGGCACAAATGAATGAGCACTTGAACCCGACTTTTCTACAGGAGCATACATTCTTGCACCTTCTTTTGCAGGCGCAGGAAATGAAGTAGAGCAGTTCCTCGGGCGTTGGAGGCTGATTTGTTTGGATGGGTATCAAACCGTCTGGGGCGGATTTTCATCCCCATTGCTCTGCGTTATTGATCTGTCAGTTCCTCCACATTTTCACTTGCAAGAACGCCCTGAAAGATTGTTGGCGAGCCGCCAGTTCACTGGGGGGCAACTATGCCTAGTTTAAAGAATTATTTGGGAGGGCCATATGGAAGAGTTGAAATCTCAGGTGGTTGAGAGATTGCCCTCTGCTGCATGAGTAAACTGCTGCAATGAACTTCGCTCCAGCCTCAGCAACCTCGCCAAGGGATGAAAAACTGAGTCCCCCCTATTAGCACCCGTTGAAGGGGAGAAGGAAGAGGGAAGGAAGCCTTCAAGGACAAAAGACCAAGAGGGCGAGCCCCCCATTTCTCTCTGGTTGTCTGAAATGCGAAACCTAAGAGGCTCTACTACCAAACAAAATATTCTTTGGGTGTTTCTTCCAACTAATTCTGCACTGTTTCAATACCTACATAAAAGAGCAAAGAACGTAATTATGTGACCGTTATAATCAACTACTCCTGAGAAATCAGTAACCTGAATAAAGTGATGAACACACAAAGTGGTAAGCATAATTTGTACTAAATTATTTAAAAATGTTTTGAGTTTGGATTGAGTTGATGACATTTACATCTACTTGAAAATATGCAAGAAAGTGATTTGAGTTCAGACGTTTCCTATGATGGGCTGCCTCAGCGGAAATTTGGCGCTACTTTAGAACTTGTATAACTCTTTTTTCTTGACCTGACAATTGACTCAAAACTGGACAGGAAGAGTCAAAGTGATGAAGTTGCAACATAACATATATCAAGGTAATGATATGACCTGAAAATGACATCGCAGAATATATTCACTGAGTCGCATGGTGTCATTCTTTGGGGAATGTATTCCCATACACAAAAAAATACAATTTTTACAAAAATTATGCCTGAGAAAAATGTTCAACCTCCCTCAGAGAGAAAGCTGCAAGACCCTGATACTGACTTTAACTAGTCTATGCATTTATGAATGAGTTATAATCGTTAAAGACAACATCTCTTTCTATTTTAAGTTAGACTTGATTCAAACAAGAAATGAAAAAGTACTGCACTTAACTCTACTATAACAATCCATTAATTTCGTTTCACTAAATGGATTATAAATATTAAAAGGCTTTCACGGCCATCATTGCTTGAATGATGGATTTTCAGGTTTTTGTACCGAAGTGTATTGCAAATTTCAAGAGAAATAGTGTACGAAGTAACTGTCAAATCTCTCTTGAAAATGCCAACAACTGGTGTTGGCGAAACGTCGAGAACATCTCGTAATAAACGTCGGGCTAAAAACTCGAAAAACCACCATTAGATTGGAAATAATCCAGCATTTCGCGAATTTCCTATACTATAAGAGTTTTGACGGCAATCGTCGAGCAGAAAAAAATCCGGAAGCTCCATACGAAGGACGAATCACCTCTGCCTGACACCTTGCAAAGTTTTTCTGCAAGAACAAAGTATTTTTCATTTTATTGTTGTTATTGTTGTTTTTATGTTGTTATATCCATTTATTTTATGTTAGTATGGCCTTTTATCAAGTAAATAATTTAATTGTGAATTTATTGACGGATGTAATACCTACTGATTGCACGTCTATTTAGGAAGAAATAAATAGACGTGAAATTGATTCAAGTTGTTCTTCACTCAAATAACCGATACCTACGCCACTGAGTGTAAGTCCTTGTATCAAAAGCTCAGTCTTTTGTAAACTTTCTCAAAATCACAACAATAGAAATTGAATTCTGTTCGGCACGAGCGACAGTTGGGGGAAAACGTCACAAACTAACAAATGGAATAAAGATAATTTTTAAGTAAACGGGGTAAAATTGAAAACGTGCCAGCTGCGACGAACTTATCAATACGGAAAATTAACCCCAATATTTTATACTTAGATTCAATAATGACTCCAACGGCAATTTCATGACAAACACATCTTTTGTACACAACAGATGCGATGCAGTGAAAGTTCTATTTGAAACCCATGATTTTACGAAAAAGCAAGAATTATTTGTCGTTTGCGGTGAAGATTGTGACAGGCACGAAACAGCCAGAGGCAAATTTGTTTTCAATAAAACATTACGAATAATTTCAAAGTAGATGAAAAATTAAGATAAAACGTATGTGAAAAATAACATTTGCCAGTGGATTCTACTGAGTAGAACTAAAAAGGAAATTATCAACCGTGGAATTTCTCATAAAATGGTAGAAAAGAGAATTATGTGAAAGTGTGAATGATCTACAAAAGAAAATTTGCATTGGAAAAGTGTTCCAAAATATACAAGTTCTTCCGCATAGTACAAGTACAAATTTGAGAAATCTTCCAGAGACTTGTTCGAGCTAGAGAAGACAAGGCCCTTAATTTTCAAAGTGTCATGCCAGGCACTGTTCAGTTCCTGATTCAGTGGCAATTGAGTATAACATTCGTGTATATGCATGGAGTAATCCACTGTTTTTAGTTCCAAATCCGCATTTTTCAGTTAATTGTAGTTTTTAATTTATCCAACATTCTAATCATTCCCTATATATTCAAATGTGATATAACTGATCATTTTGTTAGTGTCATCGCTGAAATTTGATGAAAAGTTGAAAGTACCTGACATGTGCACGGAAAAATCATACAACGTAATCAATTATAATAAGCTCACGAAAGCACCCAAGAAAGATAATTGGGAATCAATTATGCAATCCAAAGAACCATTATCTTCATACCTATATGATACCTTTATTGATGAACT
Source organism: Chrysolina americana (assembly GCA_958502065.1). Classification (NCBI taxonomy): domain Eukaryota; kingdom Metazoa; phylum Arthropoda; class Insecta; order Coleoptera; family Chrysomelidae; genus Chrysolina; species Chrysolina americana. The sequence continues at coordinate 10,032,938 of OY293420.1, forward strand.
AAAAGACCGCAAGATATTTCATTTTTGAAGTAACAGAATGAATCGTTTGACGCACAATTAGTTTTTTTCAAGTTATCTACTCCTCGGTCACCTCATACTTGCGTATCTGCTGAGCCGACTTCTCGGTCCATGAATCAGCCCTAGTCCCAATAACGAGCTGAACGAAATCATAAGCGTCACAATGATCACCCACAGATAAGTTTTCATTTACCTCGACAGGTCTGATAACCAGATCTGCCGGAGTTTGTACTTGATACTAGCCGTGGAGAGAACTTTTGATAGTGTAACGATTCTGAGGCCGGCCCTGACCGCCTAGTTATTCGACCTCGGCTTGTAAACAACGCATGATCTCATCTCTTCTCGCTAACGGTACACCAATTCATCACTTCCAAGAAAGAACGAGAAATAGCTAGAATGAAATCGTCGTTCTATCCCCATTCGAGAATATATGAGAGCCAACTAAACGGGTCACCGTATACTCTCGATACCACGAGAATGGTAAAGGAATCTGCTAATCGGTATATAAGACGCTCAACATGAGATGGCAGGCAGAGTTGCAGAGGTGCAGTTCGAAAGTTCGCAAATCGACGCAGTAGCGATAGTAACTGTGATATAAATGTTTAAAATGAATTAAGTTATTGTTCAGAAGAGTTTTAAATAAATAAGCGAAATTAGTAAAGTGTATTTTTACTACAATAGTAATAACTTCTTGAGAGAGGCGTTTTTCCACGAGGGAGTATTATTATTTTTTATTTCCCCGTTAGAAATATTCCAGTCAAGCCCTGATTCCGTAGTCCGCCACATATCCAGAGCACGTTGGATCATTTACCCAAATGACTCCTCCCCACGTACCTACGTAGGGAAAGTGATTATTGGGTCTGAGAATCATGTGCCCTGAGCAGTCAGCCACAGATGACGGCCTTCAGCATTCGTCCGACTAAGATTTCTGCCGCATCACGGCAAGCCGGTATAAATTTCAGATTCGAGAGCAGCGTGTCCATCATTCCACCACGTACCCCTGTGATTAGAACCACCTTTTCAAAAGAATGCTGACTTTACATGCTCTATCCAGTACCATTCTGTCATGTAGACACTCCAAACTCCTTCCCTTTATCTGAGGAAGTATAAAGGTGGAACAGACAATTTAGGATGCAAGCTCCTGAAGCATCATTTTGTCGAGTTATCGCAGTTCCTCTTGGGTCAATTTCAAACCTTCATAGGATTAGAGTAGAAACAGAACGGTGAGCATATTAGTTGCAGCAACTCTGTTCTTTCCCAACAATTCTCATGACCAGAAATTTCAGATTCGAGAGCAGCGTGTCCGTCATTCCACCAAGTACCCCTGTGACCAGAACCACCTTTTCAAAATAATGGTTTGGATAAAACTTGCGGAGTTCAAAGAATAAGTCTCGAAATTTAGTACGTTTTTCCTGTTTTTTTTAGACGGAGTTCGTTTCGCCAGGAGCTGAGAAATCTATGACGAAAATCGTCTTACTTATTTGTTGGTCGAGGAGGACTACATCAGGCTCATTGGTTTGTAATTGCCTGGGGTGGGGAATGAGTGAGCTCCAATAGATTCAGCACTTCTTAGTCTCAATACTCCAGGGAGCATAATGCAACGCAGGTGTCTCGTCTATACCGTACGTGTGTCGTAAATAGTAGTATAACTCTCGTAGCGCCGCGTTGTGCCTGTGAATATTCAATTCAATTCAATCTTTATTGTTCATAGAAACATTTAGTTTTATAACAAGGAGTACAGTGCAAGATATTGGTAATTAAAATAAGTAAACTATAAAATAAGGGGCAAAAACAGGTGCTATTCGTTATAACGGTGCAAAAATATATAAAGAATAACCTAGAGTACCAAGGAGAAAGAAAATAAAATGAAATAATATGAAAAGAGAGATTAGACAGAGAGAGTTTCATTCGTTAATTATAAAAGATCTCAGTTTCAAAATATTCCAAATGTGATTGTACAGTTATTTTGCAGATGAGGGCGTGAAGAAGCTGACCAACCCGTTCAAGTCGGAGAGAGTTGAAAGATCAGGGGGTTTCATCGTGAGAGATTGGGCAATCGAATAAGACGTGGTTAATTGCCTGTGAATATAGGATAAGTCCGCATAAGCTGGCAAGACTACGGTAGACAAGGGTGTTGAGGGCACTATCCTGGCAGGCCATTATAAATTCATCTGTCACCGACTTCAGCCCACTTGACCTGAGGAGGACAAAAGTCAAATTTTTGAATGAGACAAGGTCCTTGGGTATCTCTTCAGGTTTGATGTGACCCCTTGGTAAGCATACGCCTCTCCAGCATCCAGATGATGTAGGATGTTTTCGTCTACAAGCTGGATATCATCTCCGTATTCCACGTATCGTCCTCATTTGAAAAAAAACTGTGGAATATTTGGCAATCCTGGAGGTGCTTCCGTCTACGAGCGGAAGATCCTATCCGTATTCCTCACGTCGATCTCTTTTGAGTTTGATCGTGGCATATTTGTCGATCCCGAATCATTATTTACAATAATAGTACTCCCTCATTAACATTCGTAGAGTGTGCCCAAATACATAGCCTGTGCGGGTAGAGGAGGGGCTATGATGATTATTATTAGAGTAGGTATACACAATTTGATTCAAGAAGGGATAATGTAGGCGGTAGAATAGGTAAATTCCAAAATTTTTTATAAGAAAACTTGAGCAGAAAAAAGTAAATAAAAAAATATTTCTCTTTAAAAACAAAGAGCCAAGAGCAAGACCATTATTTGAAATTTGATAGGGGTGCGGGTGAGTGGCCACAAAGACATCCGCGCGTTTTTTTTTGTTTGTAAATCAGAATACCTAAATTAATTTTTATATTTATTTGATCCACGAGGGGGGGGCAATGGCCCCTATGGTCCCCCTTGAATCCGCCCCTGCTTTGATGGCGAAACGCGCGTCGAGTGGAATTGACGTAGTTTTGGTGTTTTGCGTAGTTTCCATTTCCTAAACAACGTTTATATTGACTGATTATGTTTCGAATAGTACTTCTTCTTCTGGACCACTGTTTGAATTAAGAATTCAGTTAGAGTGGATTTATGCAGCACATATTTACACTAAACTTCAATTAACATTAACACTTCAACTAAGAAGATGAACCTCGCATTTGTAATGGTTCATTTTATGCAGGGAAATTAAAACTAAATTTAAATTAATAGTTGGCCAACTTTTATCTTCCTCATGTAAATGGTAATTTTTGACACTACTGCACAATTATTGGCGCATATTTTTTGAATTACGCGGGTTGAATGTTGGAAGTTGGAATGACATGAAAATATTCCATTATGTTTTGATTTTGTAACCTCTACCAAATTGAAAATACTGAAATATAATTAGTAGTAATCACATCAATAATCAACAAAAATTAAAGTTGGATAGGTAGACGTGAAATATAAAATAATGTCAAAATAGGTTAAAATATTCTCTTCACCAAACACATATCACGCATGCGTAATTTGTCTTAATTTTTTCGCATAAATGCCATACAAACCAAAGTTAAATATTTCCTTAATTGAAGTTTAGTTCAAGTTGGAGTTTAGTGTAAATTGGTGCTGCATAAATCCACTCTTACTGTGGAAGTCGTAAATTATTCGTATCAATTATCTAATACTAATAACCCCAATAAACAGGAATTTTTACAAAATGTTCCAACACATTTATCTAGGTTTATAGGCGGATTCGTGCAACGTTCATTATAACTACATTTTCATTACATTATATAGAGATTTCTAATGGCTTTGGACACCCATATAAAAAGAGACGAAAGTTCTTAATTTTTCCATCCTTGTTGCCAGGGGCGCGCTCTGTGATTGGTAACTATAATGGAGGGGAGCTTCAATGACATGACAGCTACAGTTGAAAATGACATTTATACTCCCTGGTGGCGAGTTCACATGCTGGCTTTTCGCTTCTTGGCTTATAGCGTATTGTGATCTCATTGGCCGAATAGTGTACGAAATATCTGAAAGCGCTTTTCATGGTCATAAGCCAAAAAGTCGATAACAGTCCGACTTTTCGCGGAAAAAAGCTATGAAAGTTAATAATTATAGCTTAGAAAGCAAAGCGATGTCACAATTAATGAAAAAAGTGTTCTAAAATACTTTGTGTTTATTTGGGACGTGTACAATAACGGCATTTCTCTTATTATCATCAATCTCATGTTCACCAAAACCTTGAGTTTTCAAAATTTTTTCAAGAAGGATTGGAATCACCCAGATCCATCGATTCTTTCTTTTTCTATATATTTTATAATTACAATACAATGCCGCAGCTTGAATATTTTTTTCTCTGAAAGAACACATAATTCAAATCATATAAACTATCTGAAACTTCTTCCAACTCCTCAGAAAAGGTATCTCTCCACGTCTCCACCGACAGGATAGTAAGCATGGCCTATGGCTTTTTTGACATTCAGCCCTATGCTGTATCACTTCCGTCAAAAATAACGTCACCGTTATTAACCATTTCCGTTATTTTGCTATTGCTTGGTAATAGCAAAATAACGGAAATGGCGAATAACGGTGACGTATAGGGACGACATAGGGCTGATTGTTCATGTGAACAGTGCGCTCGTTTTTTCAAGCTTTCTGCGATAGGCGAAAGCTGTCATGAGGGCGGCATGACCTTATAGTAACCAATCACAGAGTACATTTCTTGGCAACAAGGACGGAAAAATTAAGAACTTTTGTCTCTTTTTATTTGGGTGTCCAAAGTCATTAGAAATCTCTATATAATGTAATGAAAATGTAGTTATAATGAACGTTGCATGAATCCGCCTTATCTCTCCGATATAGTCCAAATTGAACCTGGCTGGGGTAGGAAGGATTCCGCGTACCACAGAATAATTCAACTTTTCATCAAATGATTGAGATGACAATATAGTTGAATTCACGGGAGAGACAGAGACAAGATTGTCGATTGTAGAATTCACGACCCCTAGCTTCCTCTAGAACACACTTTCTGAACGTCAGAACTCCAACCGATGGCCCGATGGTCACCCCAGGCGAAGTAGAATACCCCCAACAAATATGCCACGTCACATTTTGATAAAAAGTGAGGAAAATTATGATTTACAAATTTTAAATATTTCAGTTTTCCATTGCACAAGAAATTTCGATGGTTGTTGGTGTCTCCATCTATATTTGAATAACCACATCTGGACTGACACAATAAATGAATTCTTTATATTCCATTACGTAATGCTCGAGTTGTTAGCCCACCTGCGTCGAGATGACACTACGGTCGAATCGCTGTTGCCATGTTAGTTATTTTCGGAATTATTTTAGGAAAAAATTTGAGTTCAAGTCGAAATAGGAATTAGGTTAACACAAAATATTATCTTGGAATTCTAGATATGAAACCAAAATATATTCAAGCCTACCTTGCTTGTTTCTTTGGTAGGTAGCTCTTATGCAGGCACTGGCGGATCTGAGAGGGGGGGCATGGAGGCCATGGCCCCCTCTGGAGTTCTGAATAAGTAGTTGATATTGGTTCAACCAGTCTGGATATGCAACTAAACCTTAATTGATTTTCAAACAAGAAGGCACACGTTACACAAATCAAAATTATTCCTATTCGTATTTTTCGTATTGATTGTTTCCTCAAGCACTCAAACATCCCAAATTAATACGATTTTGAACTTCATAGGAGTCATTCATCATTCAAAACAGATTACAATAGAGGAATAATAATTTGACCTTGAACCAAAAACAATTTACCAGCGGCGCTTTTCTATTTTCTGTCACTACCGCGCCACAAATTACCCCCCCCCACCCATGGAACAAAGCTGAATACGCACCTATTTGGTTACAAATTTCCATTAACTCATGCCCCCCTGAAAAACTCCCTAGATACGCCAGTGCATGTAGGCACATGTCATTTGAGTGATTTGAGCAGATGAACTAATGAACCATACCTACCTTTCTTATTATTATTCGAACATGAATAGTCCAAAGTGAAAAGATTCTATTACCTATATAATACGTTGGGTTGAAAACCAGCTTCTGCTGACAATTCGCTTGAGACCCGTGCGACTCTTGCAACTGCACGGGACGCCGAAATCGGGCGACGCTTAAATCAAAAAGGGTATTAAAATAAGAAAAACATACTTTATCAAATTGGAGATGAAAGCGCAAAAACTACATCTGCAATATTTATCATAGCAATATTTATCGAAGCAAGCAAGGTGTTTGGCCTTTACGAGCAGTACTCTTCAGAAGCCTTCGGGAGAATTGTGCGAGCTCGAGAAGACGAGGCCCTTACCTTTTAATATGTGATGCCATACATGCACCGACGACAATTTAAACTACCCAAGACCATCCAAGTATATCGTTCAAGAAATCAATACAGATTTGATCATAAAAGACTGTGGAGAAAAAAGCTAGTAAAGAAATAAGCTGTGTCATTTTACTTATGGAATTTATTTTTATTATATTGTGCATGTGGATTATCAGCAATTGAGACTTTTTCATTCAAAAATATGTGTAGAATTTCTATTCGATTCGAAAAATGTTTCTGGCAAAGGAAAAACTGCAGCACCTCGATCCTCAAGTAATTCGTAAATAATCAACAGTTGCTGTAGGTGCTAAAAGTTCATCTTGCACGATTGATATTTTTTTGTTAGTCGCTTCTCCATACTTATATAATCCATACTCATATAATCACTGTGATTTGAATTTGAATAATAACTATGTAGAAGGGAACCTTCATCCTCTACTACTCCAAGGGTGTGATGTGTTTTCTAATGCATTACACACACCTAATAACAACCCATCCTTTTCTATAAAAATGTACCTATGCATATTAAAAATAATGTTAATTTAAAATTGACATGGACATTATTATTGTTATTTATATTCCATTGGGAATGTCCCAGTCGGGCCAAATTTCCGGAGTTCCGAAATATTTGTAGGGTGCGCTACACACTCCACACGTCTGTGAGTTGAGAATCATGTGCCCTAAATAGACGAGGAGAACTAAGAATGATGGCCTTCTGCATCCGTCCGGCTAGGATTTCTGCCGCATCACAGCAAGCCAGTATAATTTTCAGACTCGAAACAGTTAACAGTACATCATTTCAACAGGATGCTTTTGGTTAAGCCTGTGAAGTCTTGATAATAAGTCCGTTTTCCTCCTCTTTTCGGACAATTTTCATTTTGACAGGAGCTGAAAACTCTATGACAAAAATCGTTCTAGTTGGCAAGGAGGAATACATCAGGCTTATTTGCTTGTATTTGCCTGAGTGTGGGAAAGGAGTAGTTTCAATACATTCAGCAGTTCTCATTTTCCGTAAAGGACCTAATATCTCCCAGAGTAAAAGGCAATACCGGTGTTTCGTCTATATCGTACGAGTACCATAAATAATAATATAACACTCGTAGTGACGCGTTTGCCGCAAATCGCATATGCCGGACATGCTGTAGCAGCTAATTCATTATGGTCTCAGGCGTCCCACGGTAGGCTCTGATACTATACCCATCACATGTCTACGGTAGACCAAGGTGTTGAAGACACCATCCTGGTAGGCCATTATTATGAGCTGCCCGAGAATATTTCCAACAAGGGGCCTTGGCACAATTCTCGCGCGGGGGTCCATACATCCTAGACACGCAACTGGCCATTATAAATCCCTTGTCGACCTTAGAAAGGCGTAGTTAAAGTTTTTGGATAAGTCAGGGTCTTCGACGTTCCTGAGGAAGATTCCATGCATAGGCATATCTCTGTTTAGCTGCAGCGGAACTGCATTTTCCACAGCTTTCTGCCTAATGGGTTCTAACCTCTATTACCGGTACCTAATAGAGTTCGGGTTACACCAGGTGTCAAAAATGAATCCAAGTTCGTCAGCCACACAGGCTGCTACTTCGAAGAGAAACGCTTCAATCCTTGCTTTTTCATGACCAGAGAGGGGGGTCCAAACTCCTGATGACTTCACAGGCTCCATCCAATACCATTCTGTTGTGTAGACAGTCCAAACTCCAACTCCTCAGACTCCTTGTTGTCGGGAAGATATAACGTGCATGATCCTGTACGTCTCCACTCGTGTCCACTTCATCACTCCCAATGAGTAGAGTAAGATCGGAACGTCAAACATATTCGTGACAGCAACTTTGTTCTTTCCGACAGTTCTGATGACTAGATCTCTCGAAGTTTATGGTGATACTTGCGGTGGAGAGAGTTTTTGGCAGAAATCACTTCTTGTGAGCGACGTTATTCCACTCCCAAGTGAGTAACCATCTCTCCGGCATCCAGATGACGTAATACGCTTCCGTCTACTAACTGGATGTCCTCTCCGTATTCCTCACGTCGACCTCTGCACATTTGTCGATCCCAAACTCAATTTCGATAGCCTGCGTGTACTCCTCAACCACCCTTAAAGACTGATGTAGATTGTTTCGACCTGTATCAAAATCCACAGGAATATGAACTGAATCTCACTAATATGTTTGAAGAACTAATGTGAAATGACTCTTTTTTTCCAAAACAAGTGTTGGATTCTTACCGCCACCGCTCACGGCTTACCACTAATAGTTTTATGCATTCACCTGAAGCTCAGTCCCCGAAAATTATTATTTTTCCTCTATTGCAATCGGTTTTGCCGCCCTTTGATTTCGCCGCCTGTGTTCTTTTCACATATTTGCACTGCACAGAAAAATGTTTCTGTTTCATAGTTGTATTGGATGATAAATGATTCCTATGAAATTCAAAAACGTGTTGATTTGGGATGTTTGAATGTTTGAGAAATCATTCAATACAAAAAATATTAATACGAATAATTTTGGTTTGATTAACGTGTGTTTTCTTGCTGTTGAAAATCAATTGAGTTTAGTATCCAGAATGGTTGTTGAACCAATATCGATTACTTATTCAGAACTCTATGGGGTCATGGCCCCAATGCCCCCCCCTCAGATCCACCAGTGCCCCCATTCAGCTATAAGTTATAAATTCTGGCGATGGTGGGTGTAATTGTTAACCAGTCAAACCGGACCTGGAACAGCCAAATTCTTCGTTCCCTCAAGGGTTTGTCGAACTTCTTCCTGGGTTATCGGGTTGCGCAGTTCACGGAGACCTGGCTGTCAAAGCCCCCAAAAGAAGGCTCTAAACTGCGCTACGGCTGGAGTGTCTAAATTCAATGGTTGGGTATATTTATAAACTCCTTCCACCTGATCAGCGGTCGGCAAATATTGTACAACACATGTAGGCTTCCAGAATAAGTGATACGGGTTTTCGCATCCCTATCTGCAAGATACTCCAACACCCACTAGCTGCACTTCGCCTGCTTCCAGTCAGGTTTACGCTGGGCCTGGTTAGCTCAGGGCATGCAGCAGTTGAATTTGGCTGGGAACTTTCAAGGGCAGCCGTTTTCGAACCCAAGAGGACCACACCACCCCCAGTCCCAGTCCGACTACCACTAGCGTAGTCCCAACAACGTGAGGAGTAATCCGTACAACAGGAATTTCGCCATGGGGTCGAGTCAGAGCAGCACAGCTACCAAGTTGCTTTCTGTCCCTCGAGCCTGTTTACTATTCCGCCACCAGTTACGTTCAGACCGACTGCCGCCATAATTACTCTGAGAGCTGCCACCCTAGGGGCACCAAAACACAGTCTGTCTCCTACCCCACTCGGCGATGTGGCGCATTTTGACAGACCGAGGATACAAATACCGCCGCCCCCGAATGTTTGTCAAGGAATGCCTTATCCACCAGGATCTGATCCCAGGTTCATTCCTGGACTGAACCAACTACACATCTACCAGCAATATCTCCAACAACAGACCCATATGGGTGGGCCCAGTTTTGATAACAGATCTCGCGGACCTAATAACATGCCCAGGCAGCCTGGACTGCCACCTACAGGAAGATAAGTAAGTCCGCTTCTAAGTGTCGAAAGTATTAACGAATGTTCCTCACTCGCCTCACCAGTGACTTTTTTGCAGCCACTAGCACTCGTATCCTATCATAGCACTACTGTTTGATGGCCAACAGAACTCCTTCATTCAGTATGTGATGGGCTCGTCCTAATTTTGCAACTATTTGCCGCACTGCTAGCGTGAAAGGCTTGTTGGCCATCACACCGTGGAAACGAACATCCGCAACCACTTGAGCGAGTTGTGGCTTCAGGAGCATCCACTTTTGAGTCAGGTGTAGCTTTAGGAGCATTCACTTCAGCCAGTTGTTCGGTAGGTGAAGCACCCTGCGTGTTCTTTTCACCAAAGGGCACGCAATCTCGCAATGTATCCACTTCTGGCGGCCTTACTGCTCTCATAGTAACGCAAAAGGTTGTCTCTCAATCAATCGGTACACTCATGGCGTCGTTGTTCGTTGAGGTCGTTATTAGTTGACAAATCCTCGTTTACGTACCCACCAATTAGCTTTTCGTATCCGTGGGGGTCGGTTGTAGAGGCCTCTACCTCCGAATGTTTGGAATAGAGAATTTATATCAGTTCGGATAGTCAGGCAGCGCTCAGAACCATCTGTCATCCTAAGCACTTATACAGGAATGTGGAGATGCTCTCGAGAAACTAGCTGAAACGAAGGAAGTTCAACTGGTATAGGTTCCGGGTCACAGAAGTCACTAGGCATCGCAAGACGACTGACGACTGACTGACTGACTGACTGACTGACTGACTGACTGACGACTGGGCGGGAGAAGAGCTGAAAAAACTTTGGAGAGATAATACCGGCTGCAAGCAGTCGAAGGGCTTTGTGGCCAGCTCCAGCAAGTCAAGGACGGCATGGCTCTTAGGCAGAAACCGCTAAGCAGTTCGCCTCCTTATAGGAATACTAACAGGGCATAACAAGTTAGGCAGACACCTATCACTGATTGGTATAGAGGACAACTCCACTAGCCGCAAATGCGAAGAGGACGACGAAACTTCTGCGGCGGGATTTGAAATCTTTGAAGCTGAAAAAGTTCAGCAAGAGGATCTTACCGACTTGTTATGGATCAAAATACTGAGCTTCATCAGGAGGTCACGAAATTTTGAGAAGGAAGCCTGGGAGGAAGAATGTAGATTTGTGGAAGACTGGAGATGGCAAAAATTATCCATGTGTGCCTACTTGCCTGGCTGCGATAGCGGCCTCCCCCTAATTACTACTACTACTACTTCAGGGTATACCTGGAGGTTACCCTAGTATAACCACGGCCAACGTCAGAGGGAATGCTTTCTCCCTCCTGAGTGCGCTTGAGCTGACATACGGTTTAGCGCCACTGTTGCTCAGGAAAGTGGTGTATTAACTCATCAATCAAGGGCTTAGGTGATAGTTGGCATCCTTATTACTTATTATTATTTTTTAACATCCTGGTGGAAATTTCCCAATCGGGTCCTGTCATGTTGCATACACTTAATTTTTTACGGTCTTGTCAATCTAATATACGGTAATAGGTAGGTACATTTTTCGTCTACATATTATCTACCTATTTGCTTTCAGCTAATTTCGTTAATCCTCGATTCTTCCTCTATTATATCTTCACACCTTTAACATAATACATCTCGAAGCTCTCATCAGTTTGGTGTGGGAATACGACCTTCCGGCTACTTAGTAACTATAATAATAATTTATAATAATTTTCGAAAAAATATCATTTGAAAAGTGAAAAATTGTCTACGTATGAATAAATAGTAGAATCGAAGTGTTGAATTGTTACTTGCCGTGGCACTGGCGGGAAACTTGAAACCATCATTACTATTTCAGTGAAAGGTTAGATTTGACAATTCATATTATATAAGATATAAGTATTTTTCCATATATTTTTCGCTGTGACTATTTAAAACTAGTTCAACCTAAAATCCCTAATCGGGGTGCCATTCAGTTTACACTTCATGCGTGATTCACCTCAATTTTGAAAATACAGATCCTAATTTGCCTATTTGCTATCCCAGCCTTTCTCTTTCAAATTTTCTTCGAGAAACCATGTATGCTTTACATCATTTATCAAAAATGTGGAAGTAATGTGAGCAACACCAACTTTTCACTGGAAAAAACTTACCTTATTAATTTTTCTAAAAAATAAACCAAGACTTTCTGATGGAAAATCGGCAACAAGGCAAAACCTTGTACCAGTAATAATCAAGTGACGGCATGTGTTTTCATCAGACCACAGGCGATGTTACTGAAAAGGGGGAGAAGAGAGAATAGTAGAAAGAATAGATTCAGAGACGCCATTTTGCCTCGAATGGCGTATGAACGAGTAAAGAGGTGAAACTATTTTTCAAAATGCGTAATGCAGCAGATATGGCCCTAGTGTGAAATTTGTGAGTAAATTTTACCTACTTTTCAATACAGGTTTGCATTATAAATCTGTTCTATGTTCGATATATCGCTATTATATCAAAATAGGAATGGGTGTTGGCTTTCAAAATTCCATACGTATCAAGATGAGACTGATTTTTGTCGCGGAGGAATGCATTATACGCTCCAAAAAGTACTTTTTATGGTAAAAATGGTAATTGGCACCAAGAAAAGCCGAGAATTCATACGTTTTTCTTTAATATAGGGTAAAATGCCATTTCCCCCTCCCTTTGGAATGACACCGTCAAGTGTTTTTTGTGCCCTACATTAGAATTTTTTTCTATATAGATACGTAGATTCGAGTGGTAATTGAAAAAGTACGAAAATCTCTATTTTGGGAACCGAAAATGAAAATGTCGACACATTTTCCTTTTCAGAAAAACTACCAAAGGTATAAATAAATTCATAAAGTCCTTCAAATTACGTTCGTATTAGATTGATAGGTAGTTACACCTACAAAAAAAATTCTTATCATAACATGTTGAAAAACGATATTTAGTATAACTAAATTCCAAAGGGTCGGCAGAATGTAAATGTGCGCAAACTCCACTGAATCACAGCTCTCGAAAATTTGAATTGGTACAGCGATGTAAATAATAATTGAGGGATTTATTGCCCATCAGTTATTTGTAAGTCACAAAATACGATCGGGCTTTGAAAACACATGTCATGGAAATTTGAATCAACCGAGTCATTGCAAATGAAATCTTGATAGAATTAGCGTACCTACATATGTCTAGATTTCAACTATTTTTCCATCTTTATTTCAATGAGCCCGTCCAGGTCTCTCAATTTTTGACGTATATTAATTTTCAGTGTCCCAAGAAAGTTTTTTGTTTTCATGTCTATTTTTGCAGAACACACTCATTCTTTCGCAAAATAGCTCAACATTCTTTGAACAAGTCTCATTCTGACAAATGAGCTATACAATAATAATGATAGCTTTCTTTCATAACAGTTGATTCAAAAAGAGACATTTAACTTATTTTTGTTTTTAAAACGTTATCCACTTTTTTTTACTGTTACGAATTATCTTTACAGTTTTTATGAATACATGTATCTGGGAACCCTTGGTTCTTCTTCTCTCAGTGTTAGAAACCTTGGTCATGATTCTTGATTTGATACTTGCTTGTTTGATTCTATCAGCAAAACCGGATAGATCTTCGCGCAATAACTTAGAAGGCTGAATTGGAAATTTGAGTCGGCAGAATTTAACTCGATGACACGGGCAACTAGAAATCGAGAGGTCTCGAGTTCGAATCCTGACTCATTCACATTTTAAATCACTTCGAAAAAGCCGCACCATAGGATTTTGTCCGTAAACTAATTATGTGGAATGTTCTTTTTTGTTCGCGCACTCGCAGTATGCACGAAGGTAGTACGTTTTGAAGAAATCAAAAACTGCGACGTGTAATCACTTATTCCATGTGGGTCAAAATATAATTTTGGATATTCTTTTTTTGTCATACAGAGATGAGTACTGCAAGTGTCAGCTAATACGACCTGATATGAGATTACTGTTGTACGTTATGATGTCTTCTTAAATTCCACCAGTGGCGGGGTTAGTCGATCGGGATATAATAAGATTTTCCTGAAATTTACGACAATAGAAGGAAATTTTTCTCTAGTGCATCAGTTTTGATAGGCAGCTACAAAGCGAGTGTGATTTGAGTTGCCTTGATGCCAATCCTGACGTCTGTTGCTTGCTTGGTGCGCACCGACCACCCGGGGTAGTACTGTAGGTTTTCCGGGTTTTACACAACTGAAAAGTGAATACACCACAAAAAATCCATAAGTCGCCCCGAAGATACTCGGCAAATAATAATAAAAGCCGTCTTCTACCCGCACAGGCTATGCCTTTGGGTACACTCTAATAATAATAATTATGGTGTACCCAAAGACATACTGGGTGCTTTCAAAATTAAGGCGAGGCCGGACCAAACATCCATAAGGTACTGATCTTTATGGCTGCCATTTATTAGCACAACCTGTTTTGTCAGCACTATGTTAAATTTTTTCATTATTGAATAAATGCGAATTGGTTCTGTTTTTTTAAAGGATTTAGATTTTTTTTTACCGGGAGAAATTGTGCATTGAAATGAACTTCATTCGACATTTTTGAGGGTGTATATCCGAAAGTTAATTAAACTGCCAAATTTTGAATTCAGATTTGCACTAAAACGGCATAAAAAATGCGTAAATATCTTCACCAAACGAAAACTATACAATTATCCATATTTTCAAAAGCGGATCATTTATGTTTGACTGGCAGTTTAATTTTACATCTCATAAATGACATTAGTCAGGCCAACTTTCGCACACATTCACAGAAATTTTGTTTTGGCTAAAATGACGCTATTGTATGCAATAATCTATGATTTATATCCATAAAAAGTGTTTTTTTTTCTTACGACCTCATTAAAAAGTGTAATTTCTGTTTAGTTTCACCTACCTCTACTAAGCTGCCGAACAGATAATTTAAATGTAATTTTACGTACGTGATATTTGAATTTGGTACACAAAAAATCTGTTTGAAAAGTGCAATTTTTTCATTTCCATAATAAAAGAAGTTATCACCGATTTGCTGAGAATCGAACTCGCGTACTATCGGTTGGAAGTTCAAGAAATCGAGTTGCTTCAAATATATAGTGCTGCTTTTAATAGTCCCCCCTGTTAACTTTTGAACGGCTTGACGTACAAACATGAAAAAACCGTTTGGAGGGTTTCGTCGATACTACATTTTGAAATAAAACACATTGTGATAGCACGATATATGGCGGGGGGAAGGGGAACATCAACTAAGAATTTTTAAATGGCTTAGGGGGTCATGTGTCACATCGTTGAGAAGATGATTCAATTCTCTTTTCAACCATCTAAAAATTTTTAGAATTTTGTTCCATTAAAAAAAATTCTGTCCGTTATTTCACATCAAACCATTCAAAAGTTATCGTGGTCAGGTAAGAGAAGGGATTCAGATCCGCCAGAACCGCACTTATTCTGACATTTCAGATGCATATTGTGAAAAAACGTAGAAACGAAAATCTAAAATATTTAGATGGTTGAGAGAGAATTGAATTATCTTTTCAACGATGTGACACATGATCCCCCATGCTATTTAAAAATTTTTAGTTGGTGTGCCCCCCGCGTCATCTATCGAGCAATCACAATGTTTTATTTCAAAAAGCAGTATCGGTGAAACCCTCCAATCGGTTTTTTTATGTTTGTACGTCAAACCGTTCAAAAGTTAACAGGGGGGGCTATTAAAAGCCACACTGTATAAATAAATAAATAAATGAATATTGAGGTTTCATTGTAAAGTTGAACCCCCTGGCCATTGCTGACCATGCAGTAGCACTTGTGCCAAGGGTCCCAGCCCCCCTCACCAATTGAGCTAATTGGTTGTAGTAACTGTAGTATAAAAAAATATTAGTGTTATTAATAATTATCAGAAGTAAAGTGTGTTCAATTATTTCAATGGTTCTCAGTCAGCCTTTTTTTATGGATTTTCTTGCAGTCATGTCAATAGTTGGTAAAGTTATCGCGTGGTCGTAGGAAAAATGGTGTACATTACTTGTGCAAAAGTGTTTTTTTTAATGGTGCTACAATATTTCCCACCCGTATGAAAAATGTCACTTTCCGCACTCGTAATGTAATATGTTATTGAAGCACTGCGATTATTTTTCTATAGCATTTTTTCGACCAATTATCAACAACTATTTTGGGAGACCGTATGGTTATGCGGAATCCAACGCGGACACAGAATTTTCGCTGCTAAATGTTTTTCTAATAACAAAACAACCAAAAACAAACTGAGGCAAATTTTCTTCATATTGATTTTTTTTACAATGCAGAAAAGTAGTTTTGCCAGCATTAAGCGCAATTAACGTAATTTTCTACTTGCTGCTTAGACAGAAGTGATATTTGTTGGCACATGTATCTACTCGATGATGAGATGACTTCGACGAATGCTGTTTATCATGATTCAGGTTAACCTGTCATTAATTCAGAAAGAAATAATCATTTCTCTTTGAAATAAAGTTTTAGTGTATTTCGAAAAAAAAAATACTCTATTATAATTGATTATACACAAAAAGTAGGTACTGAAAATTAATTTCAAAGAAAACTGTAAATTGAATACATTTTTAATATTTTTTTTATCAACTCTTCTATTCTGAATGAGCATGTTAAGTGCATATGCAGGTTGAAAAATGTGCTTCATATAAAAAAATTACCGTTGTATATAGGTAGTTGACGTTTTTTCTGATATCCAAAATAAGGGACACGATTTCTAGATTTTCAGTCATGGTATAGAGATTCTTTTAATTAAGTATAATATACAAGGCAAGTGAAACAACGATTGAAATGTATATCTACGAACTAAAAAATTCAAAATGAAACCGAACCGGGATTAACATCATTAAGTTATTTGTGACTTTTTAAATTTGGAAGAGTCCTGAAAATTATTTTACGTTTTAACGTGCTAGGAATCGCACGTTAAAAAGTAAGACCTCGTTAATCCTTAGCTCGCATAAGTTTCGACTTCTGAGGGCTGTCGTTCATAGGGGGACGACAGCTGATTGACGGAAAAAACAATTTTAAACAATTTAAAAAAAAAAACAAAAAAGTTAAATTCCCTCATAAAAAGAATTCACTTGAACTTTACCCCCATCCCCTAACCCCCATTTCGTGTTCGCAAAATTTACTAAAGAATTAAATTGATGTAGGTAGGTTTGTTGTATTCCTTGGTTTTCTTATTTTCACAGTAGTTTTTTATGATATTATAATAATATGTGGTTGCTATTTTTTTTTGTTTAAATTGTTATTTCCGTGACCGTCTACCGGCTGCACCCTTACGAGCAACCCTCAGAAGCCTTCGAAAGACTTGTGTGTGCTAAGGAAAACATACCTGAACGTGTGTTAATGTGTGATGTCATTTTAATTACAATGGTAACTTCAGGAAATTCCATAAATTGAATAATCTTAGGTAGAAATATCCTAAAATATTCATGGAAATTAGGTTAATATTTACCACACAAAATATAAATAATATATAGTTTATTTCTATAACAATTTCCTACTGAAATATATTTGTGGTGAAGCGGGTATTTTGTTTTGACTTTCCTACTCGCATGAATGAAACGAAAACAAAATGGTTAATTTCTTTAAGTTTAGCAGCGTTGAGATTTACTTTTTTATTTTTTAGAATTTTTTGGGATGATGTGTGACTTGTTAAACCAAATCTCAATTTGTCAGCTGTAACTAAGAATGAATATTCGAGGGCAAAGAATGTGCTTTATTCGATTTTTGTCAGGATCTTGTTGAATAATCAATTTAATTTTAAAATCGTTAAAATAAACCTTCATATTCACTCACTTTTGTCCAATGATTGTGGTGCTTTGAAAAAAATAAACGCTCTTTTTAAAGGTAATTCAAAGAAACTGCGTTAATAAACACAATACTGTTTCACGTTGAAAGATTTTGACGTCGCTTGAAGAAAAAACTATTGCCCCCTATAACCATTGAGTTATAGATACCTGTTAAATTACGGTGGTACCACAAGGATCAGATCTGGGTCCTTTACTATTCACAGTATACACTATTAATTCACTACATGTGTTAAAAATTAATCTACGCACATGTACACGCTTACGAGATATTTTGTAGTGGCTCAGGTTTTGGTCATTGAAAACAGTTGTTTTTTTGGATGGTGGCGAATCTGGGTTATAGCTAACAAAATACTTGCATGAAGTTACAAGAGTGCTGAAAGTATGGCAAAAAAAGTGTAGTTGGCAATCATGGGAAATAGGACAGTTGGTTTCGGATAACCGATTTATATATAACAGATATTTGGAGATGAAGCAAACTTGTCAACACGATGAAATAATCATTTTCTTTCGAACATAGTTTTGGTAAAAAAAAGTGTATACCGTGTGTTTTGGAAAATGAGAATTCCTACTGCTGACCATGTCAAATTTGCAGTTATTTTTTATATTTGGGGATAGCGCGATATGAAACTAGTCAATTTGACAGTTGGCTACTTTGATCTCGCCTACTATGGGCCATGAGCATCGAAGTCAGATAAGAGATACTATACTACATACTACGTAATATAACATTCTTCGAAAACTGTACTGGACCTATCATTTTCAAAAGTTGACAACACTGTTGTCATTGTTATTGGACGCCATGACACTTTGGAGATGAAATGCAATTTTATTTAACAAACTCGGTTTATTGTGTTGGTTACCTACCATAACTGCCTTGTTCATATATGATAGCTTTTCACGTATCACAGCATATTGTTTTCTGAGTATGAGTAGCCACCGAATGAGAAGCTCTCAAACAGCAGTGACGTACCCCTGAATTGAACCTCATTTTACGAATGGGTTTAATAAGAACATGATTTTTGTGATCTGTCGATGACTTTAGGCGGTACTCGGAGCTACTCCCTGTGGCATGTGGAAAGCGGCTTATGTACAAATATGCCGTAGACGTCACCATTACTAATTTGTCATATCTTCAAACAAACATGGCAGCTGTCTGCGCAATAAAAAAACATGAATTTTTTCGATTTTGGAGTCACACTACCGGTTGATAAATACTAGCCGCTTTCTAGTTGCCACGGAGAGTAGCACCTAGGAGAGCTTGATACCCCTGAATAGAACCTGAACTGAACTCGACCTGACTTTATAAATGGGTTTATTTGGAAAATAATTTTTCGTAATCTGTCGGATCATTTCAAAAGCTACCCGGATCGAGTTACTCGGTGCTACTCACTGATGCTATAGGAAAGCGGCTATGCATACTGGTATTAAAGACCTTGCAGTTTGAAAAATAGTTGTCTCACCCTCAACCTTCTTCCAAAAAAAGTCTCATCTCTCGACTAGCGATACACTCAGTGTCCATTTTACAAAAATGGTGTTTTCTTTAATTCATCATTACAGTTAATGGCATTTAAATATTTGAACGGAACCAAATATTTCTCATTTCTTCTTGGATAACATTTACATTTGTTCGAAACCTTGTGAGTTGTTACGTCACATCTATGGCGACATCACCATCAACCAAATTTTAAAACAATATATATGTGGATAATATGTATTTATTTTTCGGCTGCCGGTCTATGACAGGAAAATATTAAATTCAGTTTAAAAAAATCTACTCTGCAACGTAATTCCTAAATTTTTCATTCACTGTCGAGTTTTTGAATTAATCAACGTTGATGAATATCGCGCAAAATATTGAAGAATATTTCAAATTAAATCGCTCATCTTTTTGAATGTCGAAGCTAGGTCGGAAACGGACATAGGTTCCATGTCTATCTGTGATTGGATAACATTTTACAATTTCTCTCATACACGTATTCAGAAGCAAATGAAAATCGTCTTTCTGTACGGAATCATAGCGCCGACAATGTGACGTAGGGAAGAGTTCTGTCCCCCTCTCTTAAGAACGTGATATCCAAAGCTGTCCGCGCATGCAGCTACGTCGAATCTCGTTTTAGTACAAGAATTAAACATGGCCGCAAGTAGTGTATGTCTTCATTGATATTGCTACAGAAAATAGCAAACTTAACCCTATCTAGTGTTAAATTGTGATATTCTAACCTAAAACAGTGAATTTTTAGGATAAGTGTTTCAAAACGATTAGTATTATCGGTTTTAAGTTATATTTAATGGTTTAAAATTTCTCTTGATTGCGTACTGAACAAAATGGCGATTGACTATTCTTGATTGAGGATTATTTTGCAAAACTTTAATTTTATCGAACTTTTAATAATTATTTAGTCCTTTCAACGCTATGATACCTTTGATAAGGTCTTTTTCTTTATTTGTAAAATATTTGGGGGCTGATTTTTCATCGTAAATAAGCAAGAATTGTTGAAATCCAGCTGGAAAATGCCTGAGGTGAGTTACCCCTTACAAATATTAATTTAGTGGTGTTTTTTAAGGAAAAACTTGTTTATATTGTGTTCACGGGTGTCCTTTGGATCATACCCCACTAAGAAACCAAGGGCGTGGCCCCTCTTTTTGGAACATATTCCCTACATTTTCTTAGAATATTTTTGTTTACAAGTGACTTTTCATCAATAATACCCTTTAACGAGGGGTGTTCCAACTTTTTCTCGATAGTTTTATATTCTCCACACCTTTGGCCTTCCCTACAGCCAGAAAATTTGAGTTTTCCTGATGGACCCATCTGAGCAATTTTGAACTAAAGTTGTGAAAATATAGTAATAGGATCATCCATATTCATTCCTAACCAACCTGTGTATGATAATTTGTTAGTTTTTGATTCGTGTGATGTTATTTTCCAGCTATATGATTCTTATGAGGTGCAGAGATGACCAAGCCTAGTTTTTTCCTAATTCTCAATATTTTGGGGGTATTTAAGGATGGGGTTTCAATATTTTGATGACTTATGTGGTTTTTAAAGACATGCTCTGCTTGAAATTACCCTAGAAGATCAGATAAATAAGGTATTAGACAGGAAGTCGTTGTTGTGAACCCCAAGTTGTTTGAAAAAAGTATGGAAGACCTACCCCTCCTAACCCCCCGTTAATTTTTATGATTAAAGATTGGTATGAAATATAGTTTCAGAGAATAAAAACATTATTTAGCGAGTTCTATCATCAAGTGGGCCCTTGTAGATTTAATAACTTGAAGATAAAATATAATTTTCCCACATAACCTCGAATTTCAGGGATGGAGACGTCACACATTGAAAAAATAGAAATTGTGTAAGATTACAAGGAATAATTGATTTGGTTTTGGGAATTCTGATAATGAATTTTCTTGTGGTTTTGTGGATTTTGTTGATGTTGAAGACCGTCTCTTATAGATATCTCATCAGTATTTTAAACCATCAATATGATTATTCTTCCAAGATTGTATTTGTTTGAATATTGAGAAGGACTCAAAAGTGTCATGTATTGTGTATTTTGTTCATAATAATATTATTTGAATGTGGGTCAACTTAAAATCTCATGTAAACTCTTGACAAAAATCATCAAGGTATGGAATTGATTGCTCGACATTCATTGCATTGCGAAAGTCATAGACTAAACTCAGGAAAATATATATATATATATATATTCATGTATTCTGTTCATAACCGCACTTTCTTTGATTCTTTACAGATGGGAGACGTTTCTGACTCCGAAAATAATTCAGCATCAGGATCAGATAACGAAAGCAAAAGCGACTCATCGTCCAATAACTCGGATAGGTAAGTTTCTTTTATGATCTTTGTTGATTTTATTATATTTCAACCTCAAATTGAATTCAGAAATGTATTCCATTATCATTCCTCAGTTATCACTTACACGTTCATTCATAAAAAACCTTATTCTTTATCTTTTAAGACACTGTTGAGTTCATTCTTTTGCTATAGGGTAACTGTTTTTTCAGTAAATGTATAAATGGCATTGCATTTCTTCAAATGGAAGTGAGATTTTTAAGCTCCACTGTGTTCGTTCAAAGTTATTGATTGATATACAAGTTTGAATGAGAAAACGTATGCAAGAAATGACTGAAGATTTATATTACGAAGAGCTGTTGATGTTCACCGTTACTCCAAAGTTGCTCAACCTAGGCTGCATTTTTTTATATGTGACTTTATACAACTGAAGAAATATGAAATAAATAAAAATAAAACATATATGTGTGGTAAAAAGTAGGAAATTAGGTTTATATATATTTTCTTCTTTGAATTTGTTTTTATGGACCCACTAAGTTTACAGTTGGATATTCTCATAAGCTCATCTAAGAACTTGTGCAAGCCAATGTGGCTTATGAGATAGTGGATGAAACATAACAACTCAGTGGCAGACTCTTGGTTTGAACTAGAGTCTAGGTGAGTGGCAAAAGCTCTGGCACCACGGTCACTTAGCTCTATTCATAAACATATATAAAATGAACTATATAAAAAAAATTGTTATAATTGTTATTTCCGTCAACCAGCTGCACAGTACAACTCTCAAAAGTCTTCGAAAGACTTGTCTGAGCTAGGGATGACCATGCTGGGAATCGAACCCATGACCCTTAGGTTAAGAGACAAGCACTCTACTATTATGACCATCACGGCCCATATAAGTGTTTACTATGCGAGTGAATGAGAGTAGTTGTATAAAGTTTTTATTTGGTTCGTTCAAAAATATTCTCTTGGTTTTTGTCAACAGCAAAAAGTACCTTCACCAGGTCTTTTCTTCAGTAGCTGTTGATATCTGTGAGCAATTTCTCACTAATTGATCTCATAATCCTTTATGAAACAAAATCTTGATTTTTGTACTGTGTATGTATTTCATGGTACGGTACTTCTTTTATCGGTGACTGTTTTGTCTCTATATCTTTGCATCATATTTCACGGTAAACCTTGTTTTGAAGGTAGTGATGATGATTTCGTTTTCTACTCGTGAAAAATCATGTAGGTAACGGTACCAATTAAATTAATATTTTTTCACAACATTGTGTAATTTTTGTCCTGTCCTATATCGAAAACAATTCTTGAACAAGTACACTGAATATATGTGACTAATCAACATTTTTCTTTTCTGAAGTGATATGTGACATTTTTTTAAAATTATGGTAGTCTCTGACTGCGGTAGTTTCTTTTGTCTCTATGAAATATTCATAGGTGATATTGAGAGTCCCATAATGGATTCATGTGGCACATTGAAATTTCATTGTTTTGGCGAAAATATTGAATCGATTGAGATTAATCAACTCACTAATCTTTTAGTAAAATATTGTAGACATTTTTCATTTTATGAATCCATTGTGTTATCCCCCTACCACTATCGGATGAATTAAATTCCCAGATTATAAAATACACTCAATAGTAAAAACCAAATATGAATTATAATATATTATTTGGTCATTATAGTACATACATTATTAAATAAATTAAATAGTTATGACTTTTTTGGAAAATTTATTTTTACAAATGTAATATTTATCAAAAAAGATTCTTTCAACGATTGTTTGAAGTGCAATTAGTTTTGTATAAGTCTAGGTCTACTGTTATTCGAAAAGGTAGGTTCAAGTTTCACATTCATATTGTTCTAAATTGAATTCACTTATGTTTTAACCGTCTAATTATCAGAATTTTGTAAACAAAGTATCCTATTATATATAAGCCCTTTGCAATGCTTAAAATGAGTTGACTTAAACTAGAAATTAACGATTGATAATATGAAAATAAAAAAATATTGTGATTCAAAGGAAATGGCTTGCAAATAATTTTATATACCCACATAACTAAATGGTATTTGGCGTTCGGATAAGTACCACGCTAAATGATCAATTAATCACAGATTCACAATCTGCATTTAATCCATTTTTTAAATATGAACACCACTATGCTTACTGATCGAGTTCAGTGGTTAAAATCCCGCCTGACAGACTAGGTTTTGGTCATGTCAGTTTAAACTTTCATGTTGACACGAGAAATTAACTTGAAAAAATATGACTAGTAGAGAAAGTACTACATGCAACTCGTTTGTAAACTCATAGGCACTCTTTGCTCTATGAACCATGATTCATTCAAATAAAAAATTGACTTTTAAAGTGATATTGCTATCTTTATTTTTTTTTATCAACATGCTTTTCCTGTGTATCTTAGTTGAAGTTCAACTCATGTAAGATTTCCCCTGACAGGCGAATTGCAATTAACTGAATAATGTTTCATTTTAAACAGACGCAACTCACGGCTCTATTTTTGGGAAGATGGCTACAAAAAAAACTCTTATAATAATGCAATCGGTTTCATGGAGATTAAGATAGCATTATTATTGCCTACTGATTTGATTCCGTCACAACTATGTCGGTAATATATGTAGGATATACTCCTGCAGTATGTCTTCATATCGAATATATATTTATATATATTCCAATGGATATGGCAACAGCGCATGTGATATTTATCACCGGTCTGCCTTCTCTGTTATATGTGTCATGCGCACTATTGCAGCGTGATAATCCGAAAAGCCTAAGTTATTTTACAATGTTCTATAATAATTTGTTTGGGCATTCTCCAGCGGACACGTCAAATTGCGACATTTGCGGCATTTTTTCTTTCGAAACAATTCTGTTTACCGGCCATTTTTTATTTAACTCCTCTTATTCGAGTTTGAGAAATTGTTGGATGCAATTTCGGCAATATAACGCATTACACCCTGTACAGTGTTTCATTCAAGACGTTATCAAGTCTCTGCTGTCATTTAATCGATGACATTTTAGCAGTTAATGTGTATGGAAATATAAATATCAGTGATTCAGCCGAATTTATAATTTGTTGTCCATGTAGTGAATTTTATTGTATGATATGTGTGAGCAGATCACATTTTTATCTAGTTGCTTCGTGATGTTCTACAGGATTTTTATAAATCATAGTACAAGGCGTTTAGTAAAATCCTGCATTTTCAATATTGAATGAAAATCAGTTCTGATATTTCACATTTTTGTCTAGTTGCTGTGTTTGTTTTATGAAATCCTACACTTTCGAAATTGAATGAAAATCTGTTTTGATATTTCAGACTTAGGTATTTGAATAAGTTATAGAAGTATAGATGAAATCTTCACACTGATATTCTTTTGCACTTATCTGATTGGATTATAAATTGTGGATAAATTTCCATATTCATTTTTTAATTTGTACAGGGTGTTCTATAGGAAACAACATGGAGTTATATATGATGGATTTCATATTGTTTCAATTCAGTTTCAGAATTCAAAGTGTTTTTTTTTGTATGGTATAAACTTTTTTTGAATTGAATACACTAATTGTTATCGGACAAGTTTTGGTCAAACTGAATTCATATTTTTGAACGTAAGACTGCTTGAAAATTAAGTAAGTAATTATAATAATACTCGATCATAAACATTCGCAGTTTACCTGAGGGCATAGCCTTTGCTGGTAGACGACGGCTATTATTATTATTTGCCGTGGAGCTCCGGGGCAACTTACTGATTTTTTGTGGTGCATTTACTTTTCAGCTGTCTGAAAATTTAAGTAATTTGAAAATAGTTAATATTTTATTAAAATATGGCAGTAAAGCAAATTAAGCTGTCAGCTATCACTAACGTTCAGCCATACTGTTTTTGATTCACAGTTTTAGTATTTTGTCTGCTAAATTACCAGCAACTTCATGTCATGCTTATAGCTGATGGCTGGAAAAAACAAAATAAATTAAGTTAGGATTGCCGTGTTACGTATTGAATTTTGTATTTGTTGATCTGTAACTTTATAATAATGATAATAATAATTTTATTCTCAATGCTAAAGTAATTACATTAAATAAATATATGACAGATGTAGACTATAGAATAATCCCACAAAGTAAACTTGTAGTGGGATATTCATTGGCTTGTTTTTGATTTGATTATAAAATTCTAAAATATTTTTTGGGATATACTTATTACTAGTTAATGTTGAAACGCAAATTAATATTTTTTTAGTATATTATGAAAATGTATCCTTGGGCATTAAAATTTCCAATATTTGATATTCATCATCTCGATCTCTCATTTTTAATTTGATTTTTACGGCATACAATTAAAAACTCTGAGAGATATATGGGACTGAAAAATATTCTTTCATCATTGGAACCTTACTCACATATTTTCACTATTCATTATCAGATATGGATCTCTGAATTCATGTTATTTGAATTCTGGTAATTAGTGAAACTTGAATGCTCCACCAGAATTCAGTAAGTCTCCCTGGATAGCAACGGCAAATAATAATAATAGCTCTTCTCATATCAGTGTTTATGAGGAAAATTATAGAGTGAAGCCCCTTTTTACATCAGCATATCATGCCAATTATAGACTACATAAATGCAACTCGCCTCTGAATCAGCCCAATTAATTTCTAAGAGATCATTGCCTCAGTGCCTCTGAATCAAATAAATTATTCAATTCCAGAATAAAACCTCAGGTAGCAAAAACTCTGCTGATTATTCGGAATTAATCAACTTCGAGTATCAGATGATACAAAACCGCCCACCATAGTACCGCAATTATGATTAATGGATTATACAGTGTGTCCCATTTCTCATGAAAACGTCCCCTTATCAATTATCTAGGTAGAAATGTAAAATTTCCATAATTGAGTCATTTATTCATTACTGTGATAAGTTTATTAATCAAAATTTAATCTGCACGTCCGGAAAGATAAAAGTATTAGTGATTTCGTCTCTCCTGGTCTAATTGACTAGTTACTATATCAATCAATAAAAATACTTCATGGGCCAAGATAAGCATCTTATTGACAAATCGTTCATCAATTAATAATGCAATAAAATCAAATATTGAAACATACTGTTTGGCAAATCATCTTGGGCTTGAGGTGCGCAAATAAAAAAATGAACTATTGATCATATTACATGAGTTGCACGTGAAAGTGCTAAATAATAGTGCGAAAATATCACAAATAAGTACAAACTAACACAGATTATTATAATAATTTTGAAAACGCTCCCTTTTTAAATTCGAATATTATATTATTCTCTTTTTGTGAGTTAAATTATCTAAAACGCTCGATTTGGGTAAGTGATACCCCTCGCTATCTTCCATCACTCATAATGAATCACATTCCAAAGCTAAAAAAAATACTTTCCATTGGTACTGAAGTTCAGAGGTGTGGGGGTGTGAAAAAAAAAACAGTTAATACGTTTAGCCGTTCCTCTAATCATCTTTTTTTTTTGTAAAATGTGTTTTTTACGAATCACTCAGGTTTTCGGCAGAGCTTGTACGAGCAAGTGAGATCTGGGATTTACAGCTTAAAGCTTAAATAAAACTGGATTCCGAACCACTTTAGCTCAGTGGCAGGGTGTCCATGGGATCGAACCCGTCTGTGTGGAAGCAAGCGCTCTAACTCTCTTTTTAAGAAAGCTCTTATACAACAGAAAAACTAACTTAGATTTTTGAAATCTGAAAAAAGATTCGTAATGAGGAGTATATTTCCTTATAAGAACTCTCGACTCCCAGAACTGTAGGACCAACATTTATAATTTTTCCAGAGGGGAAAATGCAGCCGAAAACGGGTGCTCTGGCTTGCGTAAGCCACGCCTACTTCGGTCACTTCATCAATAAAAATTATTTAAACATATTAAATATAAAATTGAAGAAATGAAAATATTTTGGGGCTTACTGAATAGATAAATGAACCATCATTAAGGAGCTATTCTTGAAAGGCTTCAGAATAGTTCCCCGTTGGGAAAATAAAAAATAATAGTTTTTTAGTTTTTTATTTCAACATTTTACGAAGTTGCAAAATCATAAACTTGAATTAATCATCGAAAATATATTTTTTTTATTTTTTCTTATTCTTGAGAGGCTATAGATCCCTGTTGGAAAAATAAAAAATAAATTTTCCAGTTTGTTTATTAACAATTTACTTAGTTGCAAAATCATAAACTTGTAAAAAAAATTAATCATCGAAAAAAAATTTTTTCATCTTGATCTCATTGTTGAAAAAAATGTGTAAACAGCGTTATCTGTAAGATAATTAAAAATTATATAAGAAGCATATTTTTTAAAAAAAGTATTGCTTTAAAACGCATTCGTTAATCAACAATCATTTTCTACCACTTGAAATCAATATTAAGCAACCATTATTTATCATTATTTGTTTTTCTTCCCAATTTAAAAAAAAATTATTTAATTTTTCAGTGTTTATTTAATAAACAATTTGTTAGAAACAAATAAATTTTTACCTTGATTAAGTATTAGAAAACTATTGTTAATTAACAAATGCGTTTTAAATCAATAAAAAAAATTTCAAGAAACGATTTTTGAAAAAAATGTGTAAACAGCGATATCTGTAAGATAATTGAACATTTTTTTTGTGGAATGCTAATCTTTAATGTAAAAAATTATAAAAGAAACATATATTAAAAAAAAAAGTATTGCTTTAAAACGCATTCGTTAATCAACAATCATTTTCTACCACTTGAAATCAATATTAAGCAACCATTTTTTATCATTATTTGTTTTTCTTCTCAATATAAAAAAAATTATTTTATTTAATTTTTCAGTGTTTATTTAATAAATAATTTGTTATAAACAGATAAATATTTACCTTGATTAAGTATTAGAAAACTATTGTTAATTAACAAATGCGTTTTAAATCAATAAAAAAAATTTCAAGAAACGATTTTTGAAAAAAATGTGTAAACAGCGATATCTGTAAGATAATTGGACATTTTTTTTGTGGAATGCTAATCTTTAATGTAAAAAATTATAAAAGAAACATATATTTTTTTTAAAAAAGTATTGCTTTAAAACGCATTCGTTAATCAACAATCATTTTCTACCACTTGAAATCAATATTAAGCAATCATTTTTTATCATTATTTGTTTTTCTTCTCAATATAAAAAAATAATTTTATTTAATTTTTCAGTGTTTATTTAATAAACAATTTGTTATAAACAAATAAATTTTTACCTTGAATAAGTAACAAATGCGTTTTAAATCAAAGAAAAAAATTTCAAGAAACGATTTTTCTTTCAAAAAATCATTATTTGCATCAACGATTAGGATTCCAAAAATTTTTTTTATTATCTTATTAACGACTAAGTATATCAATTTTTGAAACAATAGGAGAATAAACAAAAATCATTTCCATGCAGTTCTGAAAACAAGAAAACGGATCATTAAAATATTTTAAAAAAATTCGATGATTTATTTGTGTTCTTAATTTGGCAAATACGTAAATTGTTGATGAAAAACAGAAAAGTAATTTTTTATTTTATTTTCCTAACGGGGATCTATTCTGGTCTTTCAAGAATAGCTCCAAGGAAGGAAAAAATCTCAAATTTATAGTAAAACAATTATCACACTTGCCATGTTCATGTTCAAGCAGAAAAAATATTGTTAATCAACTATTGCATAACTAATTGAAAAATTGCGAAAAATTTTTTTTCCTGTGGGATATTGTTCATTTATCTATCTATCCAGTAAGCCCCTGCATTTTTCCATTTCTTAAATTTTATATCCAACATGTTTGAATAATTTAAACATTCGTCCTACAATTCCGGGAGTCGAGACTTTCAGTAAATTTTCTCCGTTTCTTGAATTTAGATTTGATTTTAAATTTGAAAAAATCTCAATTTTTGAGATATTCGCAAAAAACTTAACCCACTATTTTTGATTATTTGTTTATAACTTTTTTCCAATTTTTCAAGCGGAACTTTCTTTTTTTTTAAATCATCTAAATGCTATTCCGAATCAAATCACCTGGTTCATATTTTTCCGAGATTTCTGAAAAAAGTTGACCAAAGAGACACTTGTTGACTAGACTATTTACGCTGACTGTGTTCTTTGGAAGCGTTTTGTCAGAAATCGGACGAATGATTTCATCAGGTTTTATGATCGACGGTATGGGGGAAGAACGACCGAAGTTCATCTTGATGAAATGCGAGAGAATTGATAACGTATAGGTATGTTCACTTACTGATAGAAACGTTGAATTGAAAAGGAAGAAAATGGAAAAAAATTGTTATAATGAAATATATTTATAAAAAGGATTAATTCGCCTAAGTGTTTTTGCTACGTCTCTGTTATGATAATTATTACTAGTTATATCCCATCCCACCCACCTTTCTGTTTATACGATTGAAATTGTTATTGTACGATATACCCTTCAATAAATAGCAAAGCACACTGCCGTAACGACCGAAGAAAATAAATCTGATTGTTTCCAGCCATCCATACAGTGCGGCTTTTAATAATCCCCCCCCTGATAACGTTTGAACGTTTTGACGTACGTACATAAAAGAAAACCGTTTGGAGGGTTTCACCGATACTACTTTTTGAAATAAAACACATTGTCATTGCTCCATAGATGGCGCGGGGACACATCAACTAAAAAAATTTAAATGTCACGGGGGGTCATTTCTCACATCATTTGAAAGATAATTCAATTCTCTTTTCAACCATCTAAACATTTTTTGAATTTCGTCCCATTCAAAAAATTTCGCATCAATCTATTCAACAGTTATCATGGTCAGGTAAGAAAAGGGATTCAGATCCGCCAGATCCGCACTTATTCTGACATTTCAAATGCATATTGTGAAAAAAAGGTAAAAAGAAAATCTATAATGTATAGGTTGCAAAAATAATTGAATTACTTTTTTCAACAATGTGACCCATGCTATTTAATTTTTTTTAATTTAATGTGCCTCCAGTCGCCATCTATCGAGCAATCACAATGTGTTTTTTTTTTTTCAAAAAGTAGTATCGGTGAAAACCTCCAAACGGTTTTTTTTACGTTTGTACGTCAAACTGTTCAAAAGTTAACAGGGAGAGAAACTATTAAAAGCCGCACTGGGTGCTCGGTAGCGAGGCGGTTAGATGCCGGCCTTCTAAACTTCCGCTTGCATTTGGCCAGGTTCGAATCCTAGAAAACGAGAAAACTTTTCTCAATTTCATAGGCAATGTAAGTTGTCTAGATGCCAATCCCGACGTCTGGTGCTTGCTTGGAGTTTGCGCCGACCACCCGGGGTGGTGCTGTAGGTTTTCCGGGTTTTCCTACAGCTGAAAAGTGAATACGCCACCCAAAATCATTAAGTCGCCCCTGAGTGCCACCGCAAATAATAATAATATCCGTCCTCTATCCGCACAGGCTATGCCTTTGGGAAAGTTCATGAGGAAGAATTATTATTAATTATTATTATACGGCCGTATACGTTAGTGCTAGACGGTGCCAATGTGACCCATCTCCAATCATTTCACAATTCACATTGGCCGAATACGCCAGTGTAATGAATCGGTCGAATACGGATTCATCACAGCCTTGAGGAAAACCCGGCGATAAATCTGCGGATCAGATTCAAACTGAAAATTTAGAATTTCGCTTTGTGGTGCAGACACGTGGTTTTCGATCTGTAGTTTTAAATCGGACTCTTTTAATCTGCTGCGGTTTTTACAGATTATCTGAACCCATTCCTCTACGTTGAGGAGCTTGAACTCTTCTTAGTTCTTCCATCACAAAGTTACTTTATCTTCTGTTTAATCAACAGTAACAATGAATTATTTTTTTTGAGTCAAAAACTATAATCTGTCAATTGTTTTCATTATAAAGGTATTTTCCAAATTTTCAAAATTTTCAAAATTCATATTTCAAACAGAAATAAAATACGTTTCAATCGACTTCCGAAAAACGACCTTTTTGACTATGCCCTGTATATCATTAATATTATAGTTGGACCTGTTAACGAGTTTCGATAAATACATTCACACCCAGAATTTGTCTTAATTCGACTTAAAAAACAGTTTTTTTCTATGTCAATACCACCCAACTATGATAGCTTATAGCTCATTAACTACACATACAAAAATCATTCAAACTTAAACATATATCCTACGACCCATGCTACTAAAATATATTTCAGCCAATTTGACCGAGAGCCAATTTCTCATATGTTTTCCTGCGGGGTCTTTTATCTGACTTCATAAAAATAATCACGTATTCAACAATTGGTGGTGATTTTTTGTTACAAGGCTTTGTCAAAGCTATGGTATATTGTCTGATCGGTCACTGATTTTTTTTTTATAAAACGTATTTTTCAGCGGATCTGGCTCTTCGTCAGATGGATCGGAAAGTGGTGATGAAAATGTTCAAAACGGATCTGCTAACAATGAAGAGTTACCCAAGAATGAAGACAGTCAAGCGAGTCATTTTTCTAACCACAGTGAGCAAAATTCTCCAGAACAGCAACACGATAGTTTTAAAGAGGTAAGATTCAGAATATTTTAGAGTAGTGCCTTGGAGTTTTTATTTTGAATTATTGATGCTTGAGGGTGTTCACAAACTAGTGTTGGATAAAAGATTTGAATGAAAGCTCGTAGTTGACGAAGTGCCAGTTGTTGCAAACTCCATTATCTTACAGTGTCCGGCACAAGGTTCACAACATATTAATTTTTTTTACAAATATTTTCATTTTCCCTATTTCTGCGTATTCCGTACCTTTTTTAAAATATATAGATTTTTACAGAATTCCGCAGTTCCTGGGCAATTTCTAATAAAAAACAATCTGAAGAAATATTTGTTGTAACTGACAAATCTTAAATTGAAAAAAAAACGAGTTCCTTTTTCACTTAAACTTTGTCATGTAATATTTGCTTCCTCATACTTCCAGTAACAACACATTTCAAATTTCTTCTAATCGTCCAAACATTTGAATATTTGGAATACGACGACTCGGGTATAGCTCACCATGCATATTTCTTGCCAAAATGGTATTTCTTTTTGATTTTGCATAAGTAAATAGCATATCAGTCCTTTCGTTAGTTGAATACTTATTTAATATATAACCGAGTGCATAAACTTCTGAGATTTCTTAACAGATTTCAATAACTCATTCATTTTTCCTGCCGTAGAAACCAAGCCTACGTGATTAAAAATGGTGAATGAAGTGAGATGCTATTTGATTGTATCAAATTACACAACAATCATATTTTGACCAAAAACTAATATTTTCATTACGTCCAATTATAAGAATAATCCGCATAAAAATTGATTCAGGGGAAATCAGCCCTGAAACAAGGATTACTGCAATACAAAAATTTACAAATGTCTGTCAAATTTATGTCTGAAGTATGCCAACAGTTGAATAAGTTTTGGAGAAATCAAAACAACTCACGAACGAACTGACGACAGGACCGTAATTAAAAACTGTTGTGATTTTATCGTTTTATTTATTTATTCATCGAAAAGCCGCAATTTTTTAAATGCGCTACGAAATTTCGCATTTTCGTTGATTAATTAGTCGGGGTTGAAATTTTATTCTCAACTTGAACTTTTTGCTACATTGAGAACTTAAGTTAAATCAGTATAATTAATTTAAAATACATATTTCAATATCCCTCGTTAGATGAAATTTAGTTTTTGAATAAAGCAGACGTTTTATCGGAATTATTTTATTTCTGAGAAACCAATAATGAAAATGTTTTCCATGTGCTGCTAACTTTATGCCGGACTCTGTATATGTGGTATATTTGACATGAACGCTTTCAAGTGAAGTTTGGATATTTATGTTTGGCTATATTTAAAAACCAATGATTGTGGTGGTAGATAAGACAAATGTCAATGCCATGTTTTCAGAAGAAAAAACTTTTATTTCATTTAGTCTGACAAGAGTTCCGAAAACTTGGAAATTCGAAGATCATTCAGACCGAGAAAAGAACCAGAAAGACTGCAGAGTAGAGACAGTGAGAAAACTAGCAGCGATAAAACTAGTAGCAACAAAAGCGAAGAGTGGAAGTACAACGATGCAAGTACTTCGGAATCAGATGAAGAGGAAGAAAGAGAGAGGCCGCCGCCTAGCAAGAAAGTTGGGGCCAGATCTCGTGCCACCGCGGTGAGAAAAAAACCTGTTAAGAAAACCAGAAATAAATACAGTTCAGAAGACGATGAAAGTAGTGAGGAAGATTCCGATGAAGAACGCCGAAGAAAAGGCGGTTCTCGAAGAAAGGCAACTACGTTCAGTTATAAAGAAGACAGTGAAGAGAAGACGGATTCTGAAGATTTGCTGGAAGTTGATAGTACCGAAGTGGTCGAACCTGTACCTGAAGAAAAATGCGAGACCATTGAGAAGATCCTGGCGCGAAGAAGGGGAAAGAAAGGAGGTAATTATCTACTGATTATATTTATGTATGGTTGTTGAATCTATCTAATTCTTTTGAATGTTATTGTGAAGCAAAATCCAAGTTCTTGCTTTTATTTAATTTTTTTGTCTTGTTCTGATGATATTTAATTTTTTCCACTCATTATGGTATTTGTATCCAAAAAATTGTTTCAGGGCTATCTGCAGGTCCACCAAAAGTTTTTTATAAATATCAAGGCCTCATCAAAGCTATGTTTTGAGTTCCTTTTGACCAAATATAGTCTAGAGCAATGCTCTGTCATTGGTCACTATCAAATTACAAGATAATTTTCATAGTATTACCCAAGCAGAATAGATTCCATTTCGCAATGGTCTTTTTTAAATCACCACTTAATTATTTTGCCAATTACAGCCATAAACAAAAAAGATTGTTTGCAAATTGAAAAATTTTTGTGAGAAACTATGAAGGAAATATCTAGCAATGAATCCAGATTTATTTTGAATGCTTGTTCATAAAAATAATTGATAAAAAAGTACATATCACTAATATGTTAGTCTGCAATCATTCATTCCAATTGTTTTTTATATCAAAATGATATGAAACTAGATTAGGCATCAATTAGTGATATTTTCAAATTGTTCAACAGTCACTGGAAACATAACAACTTGCTACTACATCGAGGAAAATGGTGATCTAAATCAGGGAGTCGATGAAAAAGATTTGGAGAATACCGAAGATCAATATCTTATTAAATGGAAAGACTGGGCGCATATTCACAATACCTGGGAATCGGATGCAAGTTTGAGGGAACAGAAAGTTAAGGGCATTAAAAAACTAGAGAATTATATAAAGAAAGAAGTCGAAATACAACAGTGGATCAAGTATTCTACGCCAGAAGATGTGGAATACTACGAATGCCAGATGGAAATGTCCCAAGATCTCCTGAAAAGCTATAATGACGTCGAAAGAATAATAGGTATGTTTTGAGATTTTTGATGAGTTTTTCTACAGCTCATTTTTGCAGCTAAATATGATAAACCAGATGGTGGCGTTGACTATTTCATAAAATGGGAGAGTCTGCCCTATTCCGATTCCACTTGGGAAGACTCGGTTCTTATCCAAAGAAAATGGCCCAGCAAAATTGTTGAGTTCCAGGAACGGGAAAAGTCTACCAGGACTCCCACCAGGCACTGTAAAGTACTTAAGTACCGACCGAAGTTCCACGAAGTCAAAACTCAACCTGAATATATGACCGGTAGGGATAATGTAAGTAAAGAAATAATTAGTTCCACCTAATGTGTACTTGATGTGAGCATGGTTTCAGAGCTTGGTGTTAAGGGACTATCAGATACACGGATTGAACTGGATGATCCACTCGTGGTCCAAAGAGAATTCTGTGATATTGGCAGACGAGATGGGCCTTGGTAAAACTATTCAGGTAATAAAAAGTTGCAGGTAAATATAAGATTGATTTTTTAGATTTTCTAACGGAAACTATTTTTTGTTCAGACAATATGCTTTCTCTACTATCTGTTCAACACGCATCAGCTGCACGGACCTTTCTTGTGCGTGGTGCCTCTTTCGACGATGACTTCGTGGCAAAGGGAGTTTACCCAGTGGGCCCCGGAGTTGAATTTTGTCACTTATCTGGGTGACGTCCAGTCCAGAGAAACGGTAAATAGCTTTTAGATATTTCCAAGTTTGTTTTAATGGCGGAGTAGAAAAATGTTCGTTACATTTTATTTTCTCTTCAGATTCGACAGTATGAGTGGTGTTACGAGGGGTCTAAGAGACTGAAGTTCAATGCCATTCTTACCACCTATGAAATTGTCCTCAAAGACAAAGCTTTTCTTGGAAGTTTGAGTTGGGCCGTTATTTTGGTAGATGAAGCTCACAGGTAATGATTTTACACTTGATAATTCTTGATATAATTTGTAAAAGGTTGAATTTTTATCAATTTTTATGATTCATTAAATTTTAGGTTGAAAAATGACGACTCATTACTGTACAAAGCTCTAATGGAATTTGACACTAATCACAGACTGCTGATTACGGGTACCCCTTTGCAGAATAGCCTGAAGGAGTTATGGGCACTTCTGCACTTCATAATGCCAACAAAGTGAGTTGAAATTTTTTAAATCTAATATTCTGATTGAGTGTTGGCAATTAAGTCCATTTATTTTCTCTTGTCAATGGCAATGACATATTCAATGGTATTTATATTATTTTGCAGGTTTGAAAATTGGGAAGACTTTGAAAAAGAGCATGAAAACGCCTCTACCAAGGGCTATGGTAAACTTCACCGACAGCTCGAACCATTTATTTTAAGAAGAGTGAAAAAAGATGTAGAGAAATCCTTACCCGCTAAGGTTGAGCAAATTTTAAGGGTGGAAATGACATCCATTCAAAAACAATACTACAAGTGGATTTTGACAAAAAATTACAATGCTTTACGCAAAGGTGTGAAGGGGTCGACAACCACCTTCTTGAACATAGTAATTGAATTGAAGAAGTGTTGTAACCACGCGTTTTTAACAAAGCCGACTGAATATGAGAATCAGAATTCTCAACAGGATCATTTGCAGATGTTGTTGCGAGGTTCAGGAAAGCTAGTGCTGCTGGACAAATTGTTGATTAGGTTGCGAGAAACGGGACATAGAGTACTAATATTCTCTCAGATGGTCAGGATGTTAGATCTTCTTGCTGAATACCTGCAGCTTCGTCATTTTCCCTTCCAACGCTTGGATGGCGGCATAAAAGGGGAGTTGAGAAGACAAGCTCTGGATCATTTCAATGCGGAGGGTTCGCAGGACTTCTGCTTTCTTTTGTCTACCCGCGCCGGTGGATTGGGTATTAATCTAGCCACTGCAGATACTGTGATTATTTTCGACTCCGATTGGAATCCTCAGAACGATCTTCAAGCTCAGGCGCGAGCCCACAGGATCGGACAGAAACACCAAGTCAACATCTACAGGTACTGTTTTGTGTAGTTATGAATGTGTACATGTTTTATTCACAACTATACTGTTAGGTTGGTAACTGCTAGATCTGTAGAGGAAGAAATTGTAGAGCGAGCCAAACAGAAAATGGTGTTGGATCATCTGGTCATTCAACGTATGGACACCACTGGGAGAACTGTTCTGGATAAAAAGAGCTCTTCCAATAACAACCCGTTCAATACGGAAGATCTTACGGCCATTTTGAAATTTGGTGCTGAAGAGTTGTTCAAAGATGAGGATGAAGATGAAGAACCTAACGTGAGTTGTAATTTTATTTGAAAAATTTGCTCATATACACGGTGTATTTAAATTTGTGGATGACGAGGGTTAAAATGCGGTTTATAACTAAAACAGTTTGAGAACCACTGATTCCTTGGCTTATAATCCGTTGGCCGGATTCTTGAGAAAACGCTGACAATTTCCGGGTAAAGTTCACAATTTAAATTAGCCAAATTAAATAGTGGAATATTTAATGGATTTTTTCATGAAGATAAAAATGAGAGTTAAAGAAATTCATCATCTTCTGTCCTCTAAGTATTTGAGAGTACCGCCGTTAAAGGGCATATTCTCAATTCGCTCAAAACTCTGATTCATTAAATCAATTAACAAGAGAATAATGGTTGTTGGATCAATGTGCCTTGAGGGTCAAGATCCACAAACGTTCGTTGAGCAATCCAGTCATAACCAAACAATTTTTTTGTTTTATATGATATTAATATAACCTTTTTGCTAATTAAGGACTTTTCATAATTTTATTTTTAAATAGGCTATCGACTATTAGCGGTAGTGTAACAAATTAGTTAACACCTGGTATATTCATTTTCAAGAGGTCTATTATTGAACCAACCTGTCAAGTTCCTGTATAAATATTTACAATACAAGTTGGCAAAGCTTATCTTGACCCATTAAAGCCAAGGCTATAAATAAGGCTAGAAAATAAAATTAATCATATTTTTTACTTCGTCATATAATTAATTGAAACTGAAATTGATTGCATCCAATAAAATTTTTGGTCGGAGTATACTATGCATTACTGACTTGATATATTATGGGATATTATCAAAACAATCCGCGTGAATGTGAACATTCTATCGCTTACAAATGTTTGTTTTCTGACTTTACATCTAGTTTTGATTGATTTCATGTTTTATAACTTAATATCCTGATTGTTGAATGTACGTATTTTATTCCACACAGGAACTTTCAATTTGGCTTTCTTTACTTCAGATTGTAGATGGAGAGCTATATATGATTTGATATTTGTGTCATTCACATAGTTGTAGATTTTTGCATGCACAAGTGCATTGTCAAGAGTATTCACAAGTATCGGCTACCATCATTTTTCCCCAGATCTCTTGATCTGTAGTTAGCCATTAGGAATTTGAGATTAGATGCCAGCACCAAAGTAGCGAAAATTGAAGCACTTTAGAAGAGCATATTATTCACCATATAATACACCATTAAAGTTGGCAACATATGGAAATTTCTTATTTGTTTTGTTGTTTCTTTTGAAATTTTATGACTATATACCAATTTCCATTAATCTAGGAGAAAAATTATTTGTTTGCTATTTTTGACATGATTCGTTTTGACTTGGATTCGTTTGCTATTTTTGACATGATTCGTTTATATTTACTTATTCTGAACAACATATCCTTCTATACAGTGCTTCTCAAAAGTCCCCTCCCCCCCCTCTTTTCTTTGGAACGATTATACATAAACAAGTGAAATTTGGAAACTGAATATTAAAGGTAAGCTTATTTGACAACTATCCAGAGGCAGAGCTTGAATTTTGAATTTTAATATTAAGTGATTTAATTCATCACAGCTTTGCGTTTTTTAATAGCGAGTTGCCAAAACTGCCATAAACACAAGCAAAATTAGTATCATTGAATAGGTTTTTTCGATACCTTTTAAAAGAGGTGTCCGTTCCATTTAAAATTATTGGTCACAATGACCTTGTGACGTCATCTTTGACGATATCGTCATCTATCATCACTAGTAGGGGTTCTCAACCTTTAATATTTCCAAATTTCACTTGTTTATGTATAATCGTTCCAAAGATATGAGGGGGGAAGGGGACTTTTGAGAAGCACTGTATAAGGTGGTCGGTAGACTAGTGGCAGTTGAGCTGCTGGCTCGCATCGGACAGATGCTCGCGAGAATCTCAAGTACATTGGTCTCTTTAGGCGGCCACATGCGTTGTTGTAGAACAAGTTGCCTATATGCCAATCCTGACAGGAGTGCTAGCTTGAAGTGCGCACCGACCACACGGGGTGGTGGTTTTCCGGTTTATTACATCTTAAAAGTGAATAAATACACCACCAAAAACATTAGTAAGTCTCCCGGAGCGCCACGGCGAATAATAATTATAGTTTTCCTTAACCCGCACAGGCTATGCCTTTGGGTACACTCTATGAATGTTTTTGGGGAGTATTATTATTATTATTCTGTTTTTATATTATTATTTATTATTTGGAACCGCATTTGGAAAGAAATTGAAAATTCAGTCTAAAAACTTGTGTATTGCAAAGTCTAAATTTTTACGTTTTTTTAAATAAATAAGAGCTAGGTTTTTTTATTTAATAAAACTCTTCAAATTAAATAGTAATTATTATGAACTTCAAGTAACAATAAGACAGAAAATTTCGTGCATGATTAAATATCACAAAACACGTAGTTTTGAACTGAATTCATTGCCCCACATTTCAGTATGTTATCCTTCGCGTTTAATACAAGAGACGATTCGTCTGCATACATCTTGAACAGAATTTCTTATTAATTGGGGTTTTGTATTTGCGCATCCATTTCTGCATTTTCTTTTAATGTCAATTTTGACAGGAACCGAATGACATTAGTGAGATATTTTTGGTCTAATTCGAAGCAAAGTCCAATATCATGCAAGTCTATTCATAAAAAATTCCCGTATGTTGCCGATTTAAATGGTGACACTGTATATACCAGAATTTCATCACCTATCAGTAAATCAATGGCTTATCAGAATTAAATTTTTACTAACACAATATTTACGGTGTACTTATATACAGTGTGTCCAAGATAAGGATGGGATAGCATTAGGATTTCGGAAATGGTTGGTTAAATTAGAGAAAAGTTGCACAATCCAAAGGCCTTTTATATGGAGTTTGCATATGTGGGGTAGCGGAACTGCCAGCTGCGGTATATTTTCCACCTCTTTGTTC
Organism: Chrysolina americana; assembly: GCA_958502065.1. NCBI lineage: Eukaryota > Metazoa > Arthropoda > Insecta > Coleoptera > Chrysomelidae > Chrysolina > Chrysolina americana. Next base: position 10,073,069 of record OY293420.1, read on the forward strand.
TTTTTGTGCAGTTTGTAGAGGCTCAGCGTGATAGTGAATACTTATTGAGGCCACTACAGAATTGTCATTCCACCCAAGCAGTAATATACCATTTGATTCCTCAAAAGCAGATCTATTTGACCACGATCTCGTTCGATTCTCGCGAGTTGTGCCGGCAAAATAACCATGTTGTTTCAAAACTATCATGGTAGGAAGCGAAAAAATTGCCAAAAACTATGTAATGACAGTTCTTGTCAATAGATAATAAATTCACAACAGCGTTCCCTACTTCACAGAGTACTATAATTTCAAATTATAAATGCACATAACATGGGTTTCATTGAAATATACAAAATTGTGTGGCGAAATGTGGACTTTCATACGTCATCTATGTACGAACTGAATGACATCCTTTAAAATTAATACGTGAAAAGTTACATAGGTGCGTGAGGGAATATACATTATTTAATCGTTCGTTTGCAATATGGAACACTTAGGCAACATAGTGCAGTCGACGTCACTGAACGCTTTCAAAAATGCAAAAGACACGTTTTCGAGAATACCAATTATTTTTTCCGTTACGACCAAAACTTGTATTTCTTTCTCATATTTTACAAATCTAGAAAACAGATATAATTCCATTACTTAACTTAATTTACTCATAGCTATCGATGATACAATTTTTAAATAAATAAATTAATAACCCAGTTGTAAATGATTCCAGTGAAATAAAGTCATGACTATTCATTTTATTTGGTAGTTTGAATATGAATATAAAAAAAATCGTTAAAACATTTTAAGACGAAGATGCTGTTTATAAGCTTTCTTGAAGTTCTCCGGGGTCTTTTGGATTTTGTATCTAATGGTGGTACACTATACTCAATGACGAGATTCGTTACGTCAGCCCATCTTCTTATTTTCCAAGAGAAAAATGTTGAGGAAATGTTTCATTGATGGTATATTTTTAACTATTCCTTGTTCATAAAAATTTGAGAAAACCAAAAAGATCTGTCGTTTTTTAAATGTCATGTTTTTTATGCTCTTTCCAGTGGTATTTTTAGTTTTTATGCACCGTACCTACCTGACATAGTTTTATAGCCTGAGAAAATATTTTATTTTTTTTTCAACTCTTCTACGGCCATCCAAAAAGATCTGTCGTTTTGTAAATGTCATGTTTTTTATGCTCTTTCCAGTGGTATTTTTAGTTTTTATGCACCGTACCTCCTTGACATAGTTTTATAGCCTGAGAAAATGTTTTATTTTTTTTCAACCCTTCTACGGCCATCCAGAGAGATTTGTCGTATTGAAAATGTCATGTTTTTTATGTTCTTTCCACTGGTATTTTTAGTTTTTCTGCACCGTACCTCCTTGACATAGTTTTATAGCCTGAGAAAATATTTAATTCTTTTCAACTCTTCTACGGCCATCCAAAATGATTTATCGTATTGTAAATGTCATGTTTTTTATGTTCTTTCCACTGGTATTTTTAATTTTTATGCACCGTACCTCCTTGACATAGTTTTATAGCCTGAGAAAATATTTTTTTTTTCAACTCTTCTACGGCAATCCAAAAATATCTGTCGTTTTTTAAATGTCATGTTTTTTATGCTCTTTCCAGTGGTATTTTTAGTTTTTCTGCACCGTACCTCCTTGACATAGTTTTATAGCCTGAGAAAATATTTTATTTTTTTTTCAACTCTTCTACGGCCATCCAAAATGATTTATCGTATTGTAAATGTCATGTTTTTTATGTTCTTTCCAGTGGTATTTTTAGTTTTTCTGCACCGTATCTCCTTGACAGTTTTATAGCCTGAGAATTTTTTTTATTTTTTTTCAACTCTTCTACGGCCATCCAAAAAGATCTGTCGTTTTGTAAATGTCATGTTTTTTATGCTCTTTCCAGTGGTATTTTTAGTTTTTATGCACCGTACCTCCTTGACATAGTTTTATAGCCTGAGAAAATGTTTTATTTTTTTTCAACCCTTCTACGGCCATCCAGAGAGATTTGTCGTATTGAAAATGTCATGTTTTTTATGTTCTTTCCACTGGTATTTTTAGTTTTTCTGCACCGTACCTCCTCCTTGACATAGTTTTATAGCCTGAGAAAATATTTTTTTTTAATTTCAACTCTTCTACGGCCATCCGAAAAGATCTGTCGTATAGGAAATGTCATTGTTATTATGCTCTTTCCACTGGTATTTTTAGTTTGTCTGCACCGTACCTCCTTGAAATAGTTTTATAGCCTGAGAATATATTTGTTATTTTTCAACTCTCCTACGCACATCCAAAAAGATTTGTCGTATTGTAAAGGTCATGTTTTTTATTTTCTTTCCACTGGTATGTTTTGTTTTTAAGCACCGTACCTACTTTTGACATAGTTTTATAGCCTGAGGAAATATTTTATTTTTTTCAACTCTTCTACGGCAATCCAAAAATATCTGTCGTTTTTTAAATGTCATGTTTTTTATGCTCTTTCCAGTGGTATTTTTAGTTTTTATGCACCGTACCTACCTGACATAGTTTTATAGCCTGAGAAAATATTTTATTTTTTTTTCAACTCTTCTACGGCCATCCAAAAAGATCTGTCGTTTTGTAAATGTCATGTTTTTTATGCTCTTTCCAGTGGTATTTTTAGTTTTTATGTACCGTACCTCCTTGACATAGTTTTATAGCCTGAGAAAATGTTTTATTTTTTTTCAACCCTTCTACGGCCATCCAGAGAGATTTGTCGTATTGAAAATGTCATGTTTTTTATGTTCTTTCCACTGGTATTTTTAGTTTTTCTGCACCGTACCTCCTTGACATAGTTTTATAGCCTGAGAAAATATTTAATTCTTTTCAACTCTTCTACGGCCATCCAAAATGATTTATCGTATTGTAAATGTCATGTTTTTTATGTTCTTTCCACTGGTATTTTTAATTTTTATGCACCGTACCTCCTTGACATAGTTTTATAGCCTGAGAAAATATTTTTTTTTTCAACTCTTCTACGGCAATCCAAAAATATCTGTCGTTTTTTAAATGTCATGTTTTTTATGCTCTTTCCAGTGGTATTTTTAGTTTTTCTGCACCGTACCTCCTTGACATAGTTTTATAGCCTGAGAAAATATTTTATTTTTTTTTCAACTCTTCTACGGCCATCCAAAATGATTTATCGTATTGTAAATGTCATGTTTTTTATGTTCTTTCCACTGGTATTTTTAGTTTTTCTGCACCGTATCTCCTTGACAGTTTTATAGCCTGAGAATTTTTTTTATTTTTTTTCAACTCTTCTACGGCCATCCAAAAAGATCTGTCGTTTTGTAAATGTCATGTTTTTTATGCTCTTTCCAGTGGTATTTTTAGTTTTTATGCACCGTACCTCCTTGACATAGTTTTATAGCCTGAGAAAATGTTTTATTTTTTTTCAACCCTTCTACGGCCATCCAGAGAGATTTGTCGTATTGAAAATGTCATGTTTTTTATGTTCTTTCCACTGGTATTTTTAGTTTTTCTGCACCGTACCTCCTCCTTGACATAGTTTTATAGCCTGAGAAAATATTTTTTTTTAATTTCAACTCTTCTACGGCCATCCGAAAAGATCTGTCGTATAGGAAATGTCATTGTTATTATGCTCTTTCCACTGGTATTTTTAGTTTGTCTGCACCGTACCTCCTTGAAATAGTTTTATAGCCTGAGAATATATTTGTTATTTTTCAACTCTCCTACGCACATCCAAAAAGATTTGTCGTATTGTAAAGGTCATGTTTTTTATTTTCTTTCCACTGGTATGTTTTGTTTTTAAGCACCGTACCTACTTTTGACATAGTTTTATAGCCTGAGGAAATATTTTATTTTTTTCAACTCTTCTACGGCAATCCAAAAATATCTGTCGTTTTTTAAATGTCATGTTTTTTATGCTCTTTCCAGTGGTATTTTTAGTTTTTCTGCACCGTACCTCCTTGAAATAGTTTTATAGCCTGAGAATATATTTTAGTTATATTTCAACTCTCCTACGCACATCCAAAAAGATTTGTCGTATTGTAAAGGTCATGTTTTTTATTTTCTTTCCACTGGTATGTTTTGTTTTTAAGCACCGTACCTACTTTTGACATAGTTTTATAGCCTGAGGAAATATTTTATTTTTTTCAACTCTTCTACGGCCATCCAAAAAGATTTGTCGTATTGTAAAGGTCATGTTTTTTATGTTCTTTCCACTGGTATGTTTAGTTTTTATGCACCGTACCTCCTTGACATAGTTTTATAGCCTGAGAAAATGTTTTATTTTTTTTCAACCCTTCTACGGCCATCCAGAGAGATTTGTCGTATTGAAAATGTCATGTTTTTTATGTTCTTTCCACTGGTATTTTTAGTTTTTCTGCACCGTACCTCCTTGACATAGTTTTATAGCCTGAGAAAATATTTTTTTTTAATTTCAACTCTTCTACGGCCATCCGAAAAGATCTGTCGTATAGGAAATGTCATTGTTATTATGTTCTTTCCACTGGTATTTTTAGTTTGTCTGCACCGTACCTCCTTGAAATAGTTTTATAGCCTGAGAATATATTTTAGTTATTTTTCAACTCTCCTACGCACATCCAAAAAGATTTGTCGTATTGTAAAGGTCATGTTTTTTATTTTCTTTCCACTGGTATGTTTTGTTTTTAAGCACCGTACCTACTTTTGACATAGTTTTATAGCCTGAGGAAATATTTTATTTTTTTCAACTCTTCTACGGCAATCCAAAAAGATCTGTCGTTTTTTAAATGTCATTTTTTTTATGCTCTTTCCAGTGGTATTTTTAGTTTTTCTGCACCGTACCTCCTTGAAATAGTTTTATAGCCTGAGAATATATTTTAGTTATATTTCAACTCTCCTACGCACATCCAAAAAGATTTGTCGTATTGTAAAGGTCATGTTTTTTATTTTCTTTCCACTGGTATGTTTTGTTTTTAAGCACCGTACCTACTTTTGACATAGTTTTATAGCCTGAGGAAATATTTTATTTTTTTCAACTCTTCTACGGCCATCCAAAAAGATTTGTCGTATTGTAAAGGTCATGTTTTTTATGTTCTTTCCACTGGTATGTTTAGTTTTTATGCACCGTACCTACTTGACATAGTTTTATAGCCTGAGAAAATATTTCATTTTTTTTCAACTCTTCTACGGCCATCCAAAAAGATCTGTCTTATTGTAAATGTCATGTTTTTTATGCTCTATCCACTGATATTTTTAGTTTTTAAGCACCGTACATGCTTGACATAGTTTTAAAGCCCGAGAAAATACTTGAATTTTTTTTTCAACTCTTCGACCGCCATCCAAAGAAAATTGACGTGCTGGAAATGCCAAGTTTCTCATGTTCTTTCCACTGGTATTTTTGCGCACCCGACCTCCTTTCTATTTTCTACGTCACAAAATATTTAATAGAATTTGACCATAATCACAAATCTCGTCCGCCATCTTGGAGCTGCATTTACGGTTAATAGTTATTTGTATTCGATATCAAGTGAAACAATTTCAAAACGGGTTTTATTTGAATTTTGAATCATATGTGAGTTTCAGGGTGGATGTCAGACATTCAACAAAAAATTGTGGCTTGGATCGTTTTAGCGAACTCTGATTTTCTCCGATGAATCTGGGTTGACTGCCTGAATAAAGCTTTTATTTTTCTGTCATTTTGACAGCATAACTAATCGATTTGAATAGCCTCTTTCCAACTGTAATTTTTCCATGTGGCACGCGGACTTCCATCACGATGTTTACCACTCCCAAAATAAAACTTTTTCAAACATTTGTAATTTGAACCTGTATTTATATCCTTCCGCATTGCTGGTTCAGTTTTTCCATTCTCGGGAATATTTTGGATAAGGTAGTAATGACATCCATGGAATGATAATTATTGGTTTTCCAATTCTTTAACTGGCAAACTAATTGACTTCACCCTGTAAATAGTATTTCAGATGTCCTCGACCGAAAGATCTTTAAACCATGTTTCAGTCCACCAAAAATGTCTTGTAGAGTACATTCCTATTTTTCAAATACCGTTCAAATTTATCTTTAAATTTAAATTACCCACTCATTTTGATACCCTGTATGTAGGAACGTTTCTGAAAATCTTTTATCACATAGTATTTCTAGTCCATTTTTAACTCGAGATTTTTTGAATTGTTCGATTTTTTCTTCCTAACACATATCAATACTTCCTTGAATAATTATGCTACCCTCCTCTCCAGCTGCAAATATCAAAAGAAACTAATAGTGAACATATCTGTAAAAATAATTGATGTGGCAACTCCGCAGACGGTCACTCCTCAATTGCACCTAAGAAAATAAACTGTGGCTGGAAAAGTGTGGCTAACTTCACGCAAATATACAAATACACCTTGCGCAGGCGCAAATCCGTGCTATCGATTAAGGAAAATAATATTGCTTCTCCAATTTCCATTGCACACTTTGAAATAGAATTAAATTCACCGATGAATATTTTCAAAAGGGAGGCACATTATTCCAAATTTGAAGTAATACCTATTTATGTCAAAATCAAATACAAATATAACTTGCGCAGGCGTAAATCCGTGCTGTCGATTAGTTAAAGTAATATTGTTTATGTCAAAATTCTTACAGTAAATTAGGGTTGGTGAAAGTTACAGATTAATGAAAAAGCCAGTCCCTTCCAAAATTAGCCCCGTTTGGAAAGAATAGCTTTTTCATCACAGCATTCTTCTGTCTCTTTGTACCCCCGTTTGTAACGGTTTTCTACACATTTCTCTGATTTTATTCAGTTTTTTTGCCATTCCGGTAGAGTCATCAAATATAAATCTAGGTATTTCACAATTTTTCAGTAATGGTAAAGAAAAAGTTACCTGCCCGGAAGATATCTCTACGCGCAGTGAAAATTATTTGTCGACGCCACTGATCGATCGGCAATGTTCGGAAAATTTGGCAGCCATCTCTGACAGCGAAGTTTACAGTGTTCAAGTTCAACTGTTCAATCTTTTAAATTATCAAGTCAATACGTCAGCATTTATGAGACATCTTATAATAAAACTCATTTAAGTTGTTATTCTATTACAGTGTGATATTGACGAAATTTTGCGACGTGCTGAAACGAGAGATGAAGCGCCTACTATGGTAGGTGATGAACTCCTTTCGGCCTTTAAAGTAGCTAGTTTTGCCGCCTTTGACGAAGACGCTGAACCTTCGCCTGTAAATAACGCTCCAGGGGACGAGGAAAGTAAAGATTGGGACGAAATCATTCCAGAAAAACTCAGGAAGAAAGTGGAAGAAGAAGAGAAAAATAAAGAGATGGAAGATTTATATTTGCCGCCGAGAAGCAGAAAAACTCTGCAACAAATAAATCAGTCAGAAAGTGATGGGGAAGAGGGTAAGGCAAGAAAGAAAATGAAGAAAGAAGGTGATGAGTCGGCCGGGTCCAGTTTAGAGGGAGAAGAGTCTGATGAGGAGAAACCCAAAAAACGAGGACGGCAAGCTGCTGCTGGAGCTAAAGAAAAGTTCAAGAACTTCACGGATGCCGAGGTAGGTTTTAGGTTAGGTTCGTCAACTCCATTTTGAATTGAAAAGTGAATTTTCGTTTGAAATGAATTTCTGTCATTTAATTGAAAACTGCATTAATTGTTCATATTACAGATTAGGCGATTCATCAAAAGTTATAAGAGGTTCAGTGCTCCCCTCAAGCGTTTGGAAGCAGTCGCTTGTGATGCTGAACTTCAAGAAAAACCACTTGCCGAGCTGAGGAAACTTGGGGAACTACTCCATGAGAGATGCAGGGCGTACATGAACGAACAAACCAAAGAAAATACAGAATCTAACAATCATGATGAGCCTAAAGGACGTAAGAGAGTACGAGGCCCTTCATTCAAACTAGGAGGTGTGTCTGTAAATGCTAAAACCATGATGGCTTGCGAAGAGGAATTGGAACCGCTTGACGAGATACTCCCATCGGATCCTCAGGAAAGAAATAAATGGACTTTTGATGCCAAAACAAAGTCTGCACACTTCGATGTAGAATGGGGGGCAGACGAAGACTCTAAACTTCTGAAAGGAATTTATATTTATGGGTTAGGGTCCTGGGAGCAAATCAAACTGGACCCATCCCTCAATATTGGAGATAAAATTTTGTTGAATGAAGACAAAAAACCGCAAGCGAAGCATCTACTCTCTAGAGCAGAGTACCTACTCAGGATATTGAAGAAACAACTTGATGCCAAGAAAGGAGTAGGTGTCCAAAAACCAAAGAAACCACGCAAAGTGAAGTACAAGGAAACGAAGGTTGTTCCTTTGACGAAGGAAATTATAGAAGATGATATTAGTTCAAATGAAGAATCTGCAACACAAAGCAGCGCTACTACTACCACTGCTAGTACAACACTCACCCCACCAGTCAAAAAAACTAAGCATGTAAAGAAGGAGAAAGAAGAGAAAGAAGACGAGACTAAGGGACACGAAAAAAAGGAAAAGAAGAAAGATAGAAAGAAGGAGAAGAAGGTTTCGGGTCCCATGCACTTTTCAACCAACGAGCCTATTGCTCTAAATGTACTGGGTGATTTGGAGCCAGCAATATTTAATGAATGTAAAGAAAAAATGAGGCCTGTGAAGAAAGCTCTTAAAGCATTAGACAATCCTGATCAGTCCCTCTCTGAGACTGAACAAGTACAACACACAAGAGAATGTCTTTTGCAAATTGGAGAACAAATTAACACTTGTCTCAACCAGTACAGCGATCCGGAGAAAGTCAAGGAATGGAGGAGGTATGTTAACTTTTTTCAGTTATGATTAACTATATTGACCGTTTATTTTTATTTCAGTAACCTGTGGTATTTTGTGTCGAAATTTACGGAATATGACGCTAAGAAATTGCACAAACTGTATAAGAAGGCTTGTAAAAAGTCAGAAAAAGCAGACAAACCTGATAAGAGTAAGAAGGAGAAAGATGTGAGTTGAAATTTCAATAATTTTTCGTTTACATAATTCTGTTTGTGCCTGGATTTTTTGAATAACGTCTAAATGATTTTATTGAATGCAATTTACGTTTTGTTCTATCTTTTGTAAATAACGTTCAAAAATATTTGTGAGGGACATGAATAAAAATGATAGATTCTTTCCAAGTGGTAATCCACCGGTGTTTGTAAGAGATGATCTCTTCTTGGTGTGAATATATAGAGTTTTGTGTTAGCAACCTTCAGACAACTATCAGAAAAAGTTATTTATCTAGATGATCAACATTTAGCAGTACTTTTGGTAGATTGTGAAAGTATTACATTCAATTTTCACCGTGGGCTTTTTAATGTTGAGTGATAGTGATGATACTTGATTACTTTGGTTTCTGATGTCCATCGTCTCAATGAGTTGAAAGATGTTTGAAAGTAGTTAGGGTGTAATTATGGCGGTGTTGTGGCACGTGTAGTTTCGCGCTTTTTCATCCCTCCAAAGCGGTCTATGAGTGGTGTCCATACGTTTTTAATTTCCACGCTGGGCTGACTGAAAGTACCATTGGGTTCGATATACGGAGTTTCTATGAATTTTCATTTGAACCAAAACCAGTGTTCTTCCCTATGAAGAAAGAACACTAAGAACACTATCCTCGTCCATATGTTTTCCAGCTGAGTGCTGTCCCCACTACACTATCAGTCAATCTCTACAAACTTATTATTTTCTATTATTTTGTTGTTGTTAGTGACAGAGGCCAATGATGTTTCTGATAAGGAACGACTATGACTAAAAAAACAAATTAGGTCTTACTCAACCTTTTCAATCATAAACACAGATCCGTTGGTGGTGGATTTTTCTACCTGTCCGAAAGACGTGAGGTTCGTGATATCGTCTTGATTGGTTCTTCTTTTTGAATTAGTTTTTTATAATTTATACCTGAATTGCCAAAAGATTCTTTATAATTCTTCGCTCTTTTGAGGAAACAGTTTTTTTTTAATCATTGATGTGTTTGTGTTATGAGTAGCATATTAATTTTGTTTTTTTAATAGGACGGTGCGTCCACAAGTAAAGAAAGAAAAAGCGAGTCCCGAGAAGTGAAGGAACACAAAAGAAAGCATGAAAGTGATCCAGAGAAAGAAGAAACCAAAAAGCATCATTCTGAAAAGTGAGTTAAATAGCCACTTAATATTGCTCATTTAAAATCCTTGTGTTTTTTGCAGAAAAGAAAGGAGAGAAAAGTATTCAGAGAAAGATAAAGAAAGAAAAAGAGCACGTGAAGAAACCAGCGAGGAAGATAGTGAATATCGATTCCAGCGACACAGGAAGCCTGGAGGATCTCCTAAGAAACCGTTTAGACATGAGCAGCCACCACACCCTGAACATGACAGGTGGAGTGGGCAGCAACGAAGTTTTCCTGGCGAGCATAAAAGGCAATTTGACTACCAAAGAGGTCCCGCTTTCCACAGAGAGAGGGAGTACCCTCGGCCTGATAAAAGGTAAATACTCCACGAAAAATTGATATAAGTCAGAGTTGTACAGATTTAGAATGCTTATTCAGTTGACAGTGGGTGAACTTTGTGAATTAGGTTTGTTGAAGGCATAGTAATATTGAGTAATCCCAGCCTTCATGACACACATCTTTATATAATTAATAATATAATAAAAATTAGACAAACCGGTTTTGTACTTGGTTCATATTTGTTCAAAACTGTCTAAAATGGATATTTTCCCCAAATAGTAATTTTAGAATCACTTTGATTCTCTGGAATAGTAGCAAATGTGCCATTGGTTGTCATTTATGATTCTTTATATTTACTTACAACGTGCAATGATGGGCTTGTTGATTTGTTACAGATCTCCCGATAAGGGTGATTGGAGACAGTATCCAAGAGGTGGTAGAGAAATGCCACCGATGCCGGGTAACCGACCAATGTACTATGGCAACTTTCCACATGGGGCACCCATGTATCCCCCAGAGCAACAGTTCAGTAGAGACCGATTCTCAGTTGGAGATTGGCGTCCACCAGAGAGAGATTATAGATTTGATCGCCGTCAACAACAATAATTTATGTTCACTTAAGTTACAATTAATCTGTACATGTTCAAATGTACGTTTTGTATGATAGACACTATTTCATAGAAGTTTTGAGAAGTTACTGAGAAAATTTTTATTTGAAATAATTTATAATTTAAAAGAATTTTAGTCGTTTTTTTCAGTAATTTTTCAAAATATTTGCATTTTTTGATTACCAAATGTTTTATAACTTGTTTCGGATGTACATTTTAAACTAGAAGGGAGGCTGTGGTTATGTCAGGATTGATATAGATTACTGGCCTACCGGCACTGTATAATTGGTGTACATACAGATAGATAAATATGTTTTGATATTATTTGTTTGAGTTGATTTCAATAAATTCCTACCTCCTTGTATATCCCAATTTTTGTTTTTCCATAATCCAGCTGAGTTACTGAGAAGAAACAAAAAATAATCATTTTTATCTTGGTTCTACTTCTATCAAAAAAATATAAAAATTGGAAAGGATGCTTAACCGAAAATACTCCGAATTTGTGATCAATTGAAGGTTGAAAAACATCAACATTAAACATAGTTCATTAGTATGAGAACTCTGTCTCCTTCAGTTTCAAATCCTTCTACGAAGAATTCAAAACCAAGTGTTACCTTGGTTGCTTCTATAATTTTATGTTATTATTTGAGTTTTTTTCATAAACGAATTAAGTTGCGAGTTGAGTAATTTTTTTCGGAAGCTACAAATATGTTTGCGGTGCCAGGCGCCACATCGATTTAAAAAATCGCACATTTGGTTCTGAACCGAACATGTAGCCGAAACGTAGGCAGCGCATGAGTCTTTTTTCATTATAGGTTTGACCGATGGCTGCTGTTCTCAAAAAAATATCTCGCTATTATTTCTTCAAAGAAAACTTCAATACTGAAGTTTCATGAGCAATCCACACTATATTGAAACAAAATGAATAGTTACCAAAGTCATTCTGCCAAACTTCTAAGAATCTTGTGGCCCCATGCATACTTGCAGTAAGACCAGTAAGTATTGTTAGTAGTAAGCGGTATTTGGTATTGAAAAAGATATTTTTCATATTCCATACCCACTGGTCTCATTTCGTAAATGGGACAGAATAAGTACTGTTTATTAGGTAGGGGTCCACTAACACAATCTTGAAGACTTTTAATGAATGCTTCCTTAAGAGCATCCTTCGGAAGTCTTCGAGATACTTCTGTGAGGGAGGATGATGATTTTATGTTTAACGTGTGATGCCATGCACAGACAAGAATTCAAACTTAGTATGTCAAAGTACGGCGGTCTCCCATCCAAGTGCTGTTCGTAGTCTAGAGCTGCTCAACTTCAACTATCAACAGGTGAAACCACAAACCATTTATTCTGGGTGGTCTGTGGAAAGTACCGGACTTATCTGCCACTTTAAGTGCATTGAGACATAATTATTCAAGTTATACAGAACCATGTCCCAAAGCGTCTTATCGACATATCTCTACAGTAACGTCACTAACTTTTACTACTGTCTGAAGGTAAGATTTATTCATTATCTCATGCAGACTGAACGTTTTGCTGTATGAATTAAATTGTTTCTCAAAGGTTGACTATCAAAGCCAAAAATACCACCAAGTTGGAAATCTTGTTTTATGTTTCAAAGATATGTTATTGCGCTGCTTTCATAGAGTAGTAAATTTTTGTTGAAATTACTTTTAATGTAAGTACATTTCAGTTAATCGGCTTCAGACGTTATCAAATTTTTTTTTGTAACTTACGTATTTTTGTCTTCTGGACAAATGTAAAGTGGTTTCGAGTAATTTCGAAGATATGGGCCTATTTTTGAAAGATAACCAGCATTTTTTGGCACACGTTCCTACCGCGAGAAAAACACAAAATGCACTCTTTTCACCATGCAGCGCGATGAACACACTCGAATTCTCCCTTTTTATATTTTTTTTATTATAACGACACAAAAATTTGTGCTTTTAGCAACCTCAAAAAAAACTAATCTGGCCAAACCCGGCAATATGTTTAGTGAATATCATTCATATCGGTTGGTAACATGAACTCAGTCACTGCCAACTTTTCAAATTCAAACGAGTAATAATTTCATGGATCCCAAGTACAAATGAACGAACCGGCATATATAGAAAACAAAATAATGTAGCTGGTTATTATATAAATGAACTTGTTATTTCTAAAAATAAAATAATTTCAGATGATGCTTTATGGAATATTCCAGATGATTATTGGACGTTTGGATGATTTCATTATAACTGAGTTGAATTTAAATAGTTGGCGGAGACTGAATCCAAAGCCACCAACCAGATATAAATAAAATTCTCTTAACATGTTGCCATGATTCGACTGGATTTGTTTTTTGTAGATTTGTAGTCGTTATATATAACGCCAAAAAGTTTGATCAAACGATAAATATGACGTCACGACTAGTCAGTTTGATCAAATGGGCTTGAAAGAGCAACTTTTTTGATGAAATAGTGTCATTTTTATTTTAAATACGTGTAAAACGAGTGAACGCGGTTGTGTACCTACAGTGCTGGTAGAAAGTAAGCTATTCGAGTGATTTACTGTTTTTGTCGCGGTAGGAATAGGAACATTTTCTAGAAAATGCCATTCAAAAATAGGTCCGAAATTATACTTGAGATCGTCAAAAATTTCATATGGATTTTTTATTCAGAAGACGAAAATACGTGTAGCTACCAATTAGCGGAATTTTACCTTTGCTTTCAATTGGTGCACTTGTCCAGCACTCTGCCCCTAATTAGTGGGGAATTTGTCGTGGGATATGGAGGGGGGGTCTTGCCCAAAGAAATTCCTCCACCGTATATGAAGTTTAAGTTTCTAAACTATCACAAAAAATGAATGCCAACATCAAATAAAAAAGCTTGGTGATTTACGTTATACGGCAATATCTTCATACAGTAAAATCTAGTTCATACCCTCGCGAATGAAATGAAAACAAGCCTTAAATCTCTCTTATTCTGGCGAATTCGTTGTCATCCGGCCTAGGTATCGCCGTAGACATCAAAGAGGCTGATAATTTTACAAACAAAATCCAGTTTCCGACAAATTCGTTGTTATCCGGCCCGGGTACCGGCGTAGACATCCAGTGGGATTGACACTTTTTGAGTTCCACACACGGACAAATATTTATTTGGGTAGATACACTTAAGCCCGTGGCTCACGGTCAAATAGCCTTCAAGTGACGTCATTTCCAGTGGTTTGCTTCAAATTATGTGAAATAAACCGATATAAATTACGTCACTTCGGAGTAGTCTGATCAAACTATTTGAAAGTGAGCCACGGGCTTTACTAAGGACGGCTAACATCACAACACTAAGTGAATCTCGTTCCTAACCTTGCAGATTCGGAAAGAATTCTTTAATTAGAAAAAACAAGCACAACCAAAAACGCATTAAAAATATAGAGAGAGGTCAAATAAGGAGTTTATGTGTCACTCTCTTCAGCTAAACCCATACCATACCCATAATATTCTGTGTTGTTGTTGCTACAATTACCTTCAGTGATGCTTTTAGTTTGGACCTTCGCCGTCGAATTTACGCTCAAACCCAGACCCAACCGAGCAAGCCAACCTATTCACCAAATATGGCATAACATTAATAAAATGAAAAAGTATTACATAAATTGAAAGTTTTACGAATAAATAGAAAAATGGATTTAAAGTTATGTAGTTCTCCGTTCCCCAGACTGGGTCCACATCTAATATACATCCAAAAGTCAACTGGATGATTTTTGAAATGCCGATTGATTTGAGTGGTTGAAAGATTAATATTATTTGACATGATCCAAATCGCCTTAACACGTTGAGCGCGGCACGTGCCTCTGGGGGCATGTATCGGTTATAACCATATAACACTTCATCAAAAGTGAATAAAAACACTTGCTTGCGGAGGCGATAACTTGGTTAGTTTTTTGCCGATTTCTCTGAAACAGGTACCTACAGATGCGGCTCTGTAATTACTTTGTGATAGTGTAAATAACCTGAAACATGCCCCCAGAGACATGTGCCGCACAGAACAAGAATATGTTATCATTTATGCGGCACGTATCCCGGGGGGTGATGCGCTTCATTCGCGCCATTTCCAGACTTAACCTGGCAAAACTTATTAAATCTTTCATTCGACCGCAAGTGACCCAAGTGGCAGGCAGAAAAATGTCTAAAAGGTTGAAGTATATGGTTGAACTCGTGAAACAAAAAAAAACTAACTCCTTTTGTGAAAATTGGCCAGGTCAACCTGGTTAGTGTTTGAATTGCTTTAATGCGGTACATAATTAGTTCTAATGTCAACATTCATTTGATAATAAAATCGTGAAAATATCTACTAGACTATTTTTATTCTCGAAATTCTATGTCCAATTTATATTTTGTCTCTGTGCTACACAGGGCACCGGAGGCATGTGCTGTTAGAATCTAAGGTAGATTACTATATATGTTGGTGATGGTTTCCAATAATTATTTTACGCAAACTTGTTACCTCTAATCGTCAGATGGCGATACATAGATACTTTTGATTACATGCCACTGGGGGCATGTTACGCATATCAATTCAGAATGATCACGGGTCCCGCGAGGCATGTATAGCATATTCACCGAAACAACAAAATGTCCTAACGCAGTCAACGTGTTAAAGAAAAATGGACCTGTAATATACGATTGTCCAAAATTAATGCATAATCATTTAATTTTTGAGGATTCAAAGTTTGCCCAGCAATAACCAGATGCATGGTCTATTTTTCCGTTCCCAATATGTATAGGAAACGATGCGACTATTGGTTTTTAAGAAAAATGCTTAAAAAAAATCATATTTGCGTCAGTCTCGCAGAACTCTATCCGGTTGATTGAAATTGCCCTCATGCAGAATTTCCTTTGGTTTAGATTATCAAACAATTTCTGTTCAACAGTATTCCGTCATCATGTTGTGGGTGAAATTCTTGCAATAACGCATGATTCACACCTTCGATTTAATGAATTAATTGGAACCTTTAGTGTGGATAATATTCAAGAAAAAACTACCCTAACACCAAAACTACGCCAGTTTCACTCGACGCGTGTTTCTTTAGCAACTTCAGGAGCTGAAAGCTAACTAATCAACTCATCTATCCTAATTCTGTTAATTTTTTTGTAGCAATGTGCTCTTTGAACTGTTCCTTCATGGAAGTTCTAGTTTGACCCACATCTCGCAGTCCTTACAGCAAATTTCATAAATTCCTTAGTTTTCATTCGTCTGTGTTATTTTTGGGAGTACTCAATATTATTTGTTGTTCATACGATGTTTTGTATGCCACCATGCATATTGATGGTTCTGAAAATGCCTCAAAACTCCGAATAACCCGAGGTAGATATGGAATAACGATATATTGAGGAGAGTTTTCCTCTTTTTGAAAAGTCGAAGTAGAAACTTGATTTTAAAAATATTTTTTTTTACAAATAAAGATGCTTCAAATTATCCAAGACATCTGATGAGGTTCTTATGTTCGTGTCGTATATGCAGTAATGGGTGCAAGAAACTGTCATGAATTCTAAACACTTCTCGGACGATATCAAAGATATCGAACTTGGGCAAGAAATTACCTTCCATGTAAGTTTTTATTCCAACATCCCACCGAGAGGACATTTATGATAAAACTATAATGTTGAAATAATAAATGTTGAATCAACATAATATATGAATTGCATTCAACTCAAAAGGCTATCAAACTTCATGTTCATTTTCACAATTTTTTTGTTAATAAAACCGCGATAATCGATTCGGCATACATTAAAGTTTTATTATAAACGTCAACATGGATTTTCAAGTATTCGCTATATTGGTTCAATAATTTGAAGAGAACATAACCAACTCCATGAACGGGTCTATATTCCTGTCCAAGCCCAATTGAAACAAAAGGAGTACTGCACACAATAATAATTCATATTTCCAACGACCGGATCTTCTTCCAGATAACAAGTAAGCATAACACAGTTGAAGAACCAAGCCCAAAAGCGGCATGTTTTTTTACCTACGATAGGTGAAATTTAAGGATAAACTCAAATAAAATACAGTATGTTGTTTCCATATTTGTCATATATTTTACATAAATACTGCAAAAGATTTAATAAAAATATAACTTATTCTTCATTCTCTAAATATCTGAAGATGAAAATATATAAAAATTTCGATATCGCGAAAGCACAAAGGGTTATTAGGTATTCATATGATGTAGCATTTTACATTAACTTCATCAATAACTTCATCTTCTAGAGCAGTTTTAATTTTTCTGTCAGTGTTCATTCATAAATTTGTTTTTTTTTATTATTCATGAATTCTTATTAAATTTAGATTTACTTTGTTCATACCAACAGTTATTTCGACAATTTGATTGAAGAGACTGGTGATATATAAATATATAATGATAATAATACTACCTTATTTATTTGAAGGCAAAATATGACCATTTTTCATGTTCATTTCTAGAATTTGAAGTATTGAAAAAATTACACGCAAAATGTTCCAATACATTTTTGAACAAATTATTGCAGATAAGTATTCAGAGGGCCAAATATGTCGCTATTGATTTGGACCAAAAGAGTAGTCTTATGAGTGAATATTTTACTCTCCTCCATAATTCAAATTTGAAGTTTTGACTTATGTCTCCTTGTCCATATTGAGCGAATGTTAATTTTTACCTTTATAAAATACTCATTTACTGTTAATGAAAGAGAAGAAATCCAGCAGTTTAAAGAAGTAAGCATACGAAAGTAAATCTGTGTTTGTCATAGGGAATTTACGTTTATTACCCCCCTCTCATATCTCATAGACCAAAACTATCAGTCCCCCAAATTGAGGATTTTAGATAACACCCTCCAAAAAAGGTTGTCTATTAGCAAATACAGAAGTAATTTTTTGTTTGAATTTGAAATTAATGAAAAATAACCAAAATTGCATGAAAATCTTCTTCAAAATAGATTTTAATTTCATTTGTGACATGAAATTAACACAACTTGCACATGCGTAGTATACAAACCATCTAGGATCGTTGGTTTATAGTCTCAAAGGTCGTATGGATCAGCTTCAACGAATTTGTCTACCCTTTCATAATAATCAGATTTGCCTAAAACCACCCATTCACTGGCTTTGCTTTCATACAGAAAACAAACTTCTGTCTAAATGTTATGGCGATTTTTACAACCATCTCGCAGATCACCCTATTCGATAGAATTCGGCTCAATCTTGTTTCATTAGCTCGCAAGGAATGTTGGTACAGGATGTGAGCGTGACTTTCGTTTTTAAACCATTTAAAAAATTGAACTGTATCAGCTCAGAGACTGAATGACATAATAATGTGATGGTTTCAATATGTAAATGGGTTCAATAGTACTTAAGTTCAGCGATAAAAAAGTAGAAAAGATTGCTCACAGAAGAAATGAAGAAAGTAGAAACACAGAAAAGGCTCATGGGCCATGATAATGGTCAAATCCCAGTGCAATCACCAGTCCCGGATCTTCCTTGCTCATACAAGCTCTGATCAGGAATGTTAAGATATAAAAAAAACCGGCCTCCTCTAAAGACTCGCCACTTGGTAAAAACTGCAATATTCATCATTTGATGCGTTGAGCTATGTAAAAATAATTTACATATAAATTTTCTTTATAGTAAGACCGTAACTATTTATTCGTATATCAGATCTGTCAATTTACAAAAGCATCACATTCTCAATTTCTGATGGATTTCTTCAAATTCTAATTCAAAATATTTGGGTACATATGTATAACTATATCCTATGAAATGTAATCAGTCTCTGGTCAATTATCAAATTGCACTGACGGTGGTTCAATGGGCCCAAAAAACCATATCCAAAAAGCCATAAAATCATAATACTAAGCCAATGAGATTTCTCAAAGTTCATCACAGCAACTCATTTCAAATTATGAGCTATTCTTCATCAGCACTCCGCACACCTTGATTTTTCCTTGTCTCGAGATTTAACCTCCCACTCTTCTGGTTGAAAAAAACGAATAAACATATTCCTGATGTGTTAGCTGTAAGCTGGTGAAAATGTACAAATTAATCTATGAAGGTCTTGGAATTTTATTTCGTAAGACTAAAGCACTCTCTGCCGAGACTATGATAGGTAGAGCATTCTCATAGTGAAAATGAATGAGATGGCTGACACTGTTGAACGTCCTATTCTTTGTTCTGACCTAGAAAAACAAAAAGAAAATCATACTCAAACCAAGACAAAGATTTTGCTGTTAATAAATATTGTTTATGTAATATGTAAGATCCGAAAGAGTCTCTACATACAAAATTTAAAAAGTGAGAAGATAATTCAAATACCTCGAAATGCACTTCGTTTTATTCCATCTCTTTGTGAATAATAAACCTCTCCTGAACAAGTATTTCAATGAATATGAAACTTTTCAAACATTTCCTTCCTATTCACCTCTCGAACTGTATTTGTATATTGAAGAATTTCATATCTGCTTCAATAACATAGTTTACTAATTTATTTGATTATCACTATTCTAAAATACCAAGATGATAACTCATTTTCATCAAGACATAAAAACGTAATAAAACTAAAACGACTAATCTGTCTCTTGAACAAGTAGCATGACTCATGTAATCACATTACTACTCATTACATTACTACTGGATTCTGGGATTTATTCGAGCGTGGCAGATTAACATTTATTATAAGCAACCAGATTCAGTCTGGCGCTCGGGTACTTACCGAGAAACTGGAGGAGAGCACGGGTAACCTTCATTCCGAATGTAGGAAAGAAGGACCCTACCCTCCCGAAGTCATTCAGACCAATCTGTCTCTCATCCTTCTTACTGAAGACAATGGAGAAGATGGTAGATAACTAAATCAGTATCGAGATACTAGAGAGGGACCACATTACACCCCGGGCAGCATGCATACAGGGCGGGCAGATCAACGGAAACCGCTCTGTACGTGCTTACCGAAAGCATCCAGGGATCACTCGAGCATACAGAAATGGCTCTATGCGCCGTCTTAGACATAGAGGGGGTATTCGACAACACCTCTCACGAAGCAATAAATAGAGCCCTAACGAACAAGGGAGTGGACAGAACCACATCCTGATGGATGTGCCAAATGCTGGCTACAAGAACTGCTGAAACGAAAGTGGGTGATACCTGCTTTCGGATCAGCACAAACAGGGGTAATTTCACCACTTATGTGGAGTCTTGTAGTAGACAAACTACTCGGAACACTAACCGGGAACGGAGTCACTTGCCTTGGATATGCTGACGACATAGTCATTATGGCCAAAGGCAAATTCCAAGGAACCCTCTGCTAGAGACTACCAGAAGATGGTGCCTTTCTGTGGGGTTGGGAATTAACTCATCAAAAACCACAGTGGTACCATTCACTAGAAGAACAAAGTTTCAGCACCTAGTGGCTGTTCGCCTCGACGGAGCAGACTTAGAATGGAAGCAAGAGGTGAAGTACCTGGGGCTGACGCTAGACTCAAAACTACTCTGGAACAGACACGTAGAAAAGATCGTTAACAAGGCAAAATCATCACTGATGGCGTGCAGGATCATTGCAGGAAAAACGTGGGGCTGTAACCCATCAATACTGCGATGGGTTACAGCCCACCTACGGAGCAGTAGTGTGGCACGGCAGAACCGAACTCGCCATAACAAAGAAAATACTGGAGAAATTGCAAAGACTAGCATGTCTTTGTATAACAGGAGCAAAGTGGTCGACTCCAACAGCAGCAATAGAGGTAATTCTGGACCTGGTACTCGGACGGGTCCAAAACTCCCGACGGAATTGGAGCAGGAGTCTTTGGGCCTCGCACCAAATATTATTCCGAACTCATGGGCCAGTTCACCGGTATTTTTCAATCAGAAATTCACGCCATAGAAAGGTGATCAAAAATAATAAAACAAAAACTGAAAAATCACAAAAATCGGGGGTTCATACAACAAATGTCGGTAGAACTTTTAGAAATTTCGAAACTCGCATCCTTGAACATAAAAGAAGCTTTAGTAACCACAAGAGAGTTTCAAATTATTCAAATCACCTCATAGAAGAAAACCATACTTTTGAAACAAATTTTGAGATTTTACAATCGGAAAGAAAAGGCCTAAAACTTAATTTTTTAGAAGCACTAGAAATTAATAGAAGAAAACACAGCAATAATTTACTTAATGACCAACTGGATGTGAACAATTCTCTTCTGAAGGTAACCCGCTCTGTCTGGATCCAGGTCATTGAAATGTTACGGTTATACTGCATGGAGTACTACGCGATACATCTGTCGATGAACAGGTTCTCCTTGCAGCCAGCGACCCCCTTCTTTGAGCCTCTTTGCTTATATATCCTTTCATAAATCGGGTCAACTGCAGAGAGTATTCGCATGTACATGATGCGTAAATATCTTATAACATGCATTCAAGCATGTTATCGGTCTGTAGTCCTTTGGATCAGACAAATCTTCGTTTTTGCTCGAACCAATCCGGAATCTGTTGCTCCCCATTTAGCCATGAGTTGAGAACTCTTGCCAGATTGCGGTGGATGCTTGGAAACTTTTTCTATTGCTATTATTATTATAGTACTTACCACTCCTTCGGGATCGATCAGCAATAAATGTTTTTTATTATTATCTTGCATCCCAGATAGAACAAATTGTCTTTCCATCGTATTCGTAGATTCCCTAACCAAAAAATCACCGTCCTTTTGAAGGAAACTTTCAGCCTCGGCTCGACTGATCTGACCGTGAAACCATATTTCACTTTCTAATTGAGCTATTGGATCACTATCATATTTGGAGTACATTGTACCCGTATGGTGAGTGAAAGGTTCTGAAAAAATAACCGTTGCTTCATCATTTCCAGCAGTTATTCCGAAAAATATTATACAAGAATTATTCGAAAAGTCCGCGACTTTTTACAATGTACATTTAAGTTTTCAGAAAATCGACATGAAACCACATGTCCACCAATAAAATGGCCACATGTGGGACTTCGTGAATTTGACTGTTAAAATAAATTTTTCTGATTATAAGAAATAACTGGACAAGAAGAAAAAAATAATAAAAAGAACATGCAGAACTTTTGAGAAACAAGTGATACTTATTTCTCTACACCATTTTGTGATTTTAACTTCCTGGAATCTCAGTCAGGATGCGATTTAAGGTATTTTTTTTATTTGAACTTTTAGAATAATTTTTCATAAGGAATTCTGATTCGCCAATTTTTTTTACTTACGCATATCAAAAACATCTCTTTCTCTCGGCATCATCACGCTACCATTGACATAGTCGTGATGGGGAATTTCCTGAGGCATAATGTCTGTACTAAGATCTATTAAATTTGGGGTTTGTACAGGAGGCAAGGTGGTGAATGGCGGAACCAAAGATGGAAGGGGTGGCACAGGTGGGGGTTCGCAAACATCTGGAGGTACCTTTCCTGGCAGATCATTGTAATAGTCTTTATCGGCATCACCCCCTGTAGAAAATGAAGAATGGCCCATTGTTGTTCCCAAACTAAAAATCATAAAATGGCAATTGTCAACACCAGTGATTAAAGTATTTTCAAGTTATGATTCAAGTGATGTGAAAGATGAAAAACCAAGCACATCCCCTTCTATCAAAATGAAGATAATAACGTAAATAACCTTGGAAGTATTTTCACTTCGTGTGATGCAGACTTTATCAAGAAGGTTATATCATCATGCACAATATGAAATTGAAGATAATAATCTTATACATACACAACTGGTGATTTATTGGTGAACTGCTGAAACCTCAATTCAAAAGCTTGGCCAATCGTTGATATCACATCTTTTGCTAGGCCCCCAATACATTCCAAGACATAACAAGCCCGTAGTTCATTCACATCTTTTGCTATGTATCCTACAAAATCCAATGTGTCCTGAAAATTATAAACCGTACATCCTTAATTTGAAATGAGATTTTGATATAAATTAACGCGTTAGAAAAAGCTATACTGGCAACCATGTGAAGTGCCCCATTCTTAAAGCCTAGCAAGGATACCCAGAGGCTCATGTGCTACCGACCGATTTCACTGCTGAGTGGTTTAGCTGAGGTGGTAGATAAGATACTCCTCAAACGTCTTCTGTTTTTAAAAGAGAGGCTCAAACTGATCCCCAAGGTACAGTTCGGCTTCCGGGCAGGTCACAATACGACCTCCCAAGTGGTAAACGGGGTGAAAGATGTCTTTCACACTTGTACTCTTACAACAGGAATAAATACGGCTATGCCGGTGACACAGCAGGCATGTAGTTACGGGGGAAAGAACCAGATCTGTATCAAACATGTATTTGTATCTACCTTCAAGATGCGATAGTCCCCTCATTCCAGAGAAGCTGCCCTATTATCAAAAACAGACAAAACAGCACCGTCCAATTTAGGACCAAAGAGCTAGAAACCTTGAAAAAAGGGCCAGATCTCTCTTCAATAAGGTTTACAGAACAAAGCAAAGGGACGAATACAATGAAGCCTCCCCCTGTACAAAAGAACCATACAAAGAGAGAAAAGGAAGGCGTGGAAAAATTTCAGTGAAAAAGTCGAGAGCACGGCTGAATGCTCACAACTGAACGGAATCTTTGAGTAAGGTTAATCTAGACTTCCATTGTCTAAAAAAAAAACAAAGAAAATTCAATTCTCTGCAATTTTATTCACGACGTTTCAACTGTTAAAATCTACAGTCGTTATTAACTCTCATTGGACCAGAACCAGCCATTAAGCAGGGCACGAAGAAATGGGTCAAGAACCACCGTCAATCTTCCTGGGAAGACGCCACAGGCAATACTCACGGGAACATTATGGTGATGGGGCCAACTGAACGGTTATCAAGGTATCTTCTTGAACTGAGCCGGAACGGTGCTAGGACTAATAAAAGGACACTGCCACCTGAGAAAACACTTGCATATGTTGGGGATACACCAAGAGCCACAATATGCAGGTTCTGTGATGAGGAGGCGAAACAGCCCCACACATATTGTTTGAATGTGAAGCCCTGACTCGCATAAGGACGAGAAGATATCATACCACAGGAAAACCTCATGAGAAATCTCTGAGTTCATCAGAAAGTCCGGAGTACTCACGGGATAGACATGAAGTAACTCAACCTTATGTAAATTCCGGATTCGCCGGAATTGACATAAACTTTCGATTTCTAAATGGAACAGATGGTATATTTTCACTTTTTTGCCTTCATATGACATTTAGAATACAACCATGTAATCCCTGGCAGCTAAGGCCATTACATGAAGAAGAAGAAGAACAACCATGTAATCCATGTATCATTTGTTACTTTTTGTAAGCATTTTACCTTTAAATTTACAAAAAATTTACTGCAAAACTCGTTTCAATTGATTGTTAATAGTCTAAAATGTCTATTCAACAACAACTGCCACCCTACTTTTTTTATTTAAGAAAAATATCACATTTCAAAGTGTGCCTCTGACGTCACGTTCATCGGAAACATCCCCCACCATAATCCACGTTCCGAAATAGGGAATATCGTTCTCCCATAAAATATAGCTACTCGCTGACTTAAAGCTATCGAGAAATAATTGAAACTTGATCACTGGATCAATACATCAAACAATTTTACGTAAAAGCAAATTTTTATATTATTTGTAACTTTAAAATTTTTTGAACGAACCTGCCTTTTGATGAAAAACTATTGTTGGCAACACTGCAAATTATAATAATAGTTCTTATAGAACAAAAGTTGTTATTACCACAGAACTACATTTGTTTTGCGGTTATATTTGGGATTTGATGTTAAAGTTTGTTGTTGAGGTTGCCATCAACCTCAGAGTCTGTTACTTTCCAGCATACAGATGTGATCTACTAGCATTTATCTTGTATCACATAAAGTGAGCAAATGAGTTAAACTTAAACAGAGAAAAATAATGTTATTAATCTGCTCCGTGAAACAGACGAACAAACCCATCTGGATCAAATGACAACTATCATAGAACACAATCCAGATGTAATGATAATTTGAGATTCCATGGTGTAGGTACAACTTATACAACGTTGCCAAGTTTAATTTTGATGAACGTGACGTCACGAAACCACTTTTTTCAAATTACAGAGAAACTTTCTAATTACAGTGTTATCTCATAAACCGTGAAAAGGACCATATTTCAGTCTCAAAATGTGTGTACAACTTTACGGTTTTCGGTCAAAATAATTCTACTATGTGAAGTTTTCTCTTAATATTTTTTAAATGGCAACATGGTGGCTCGTCGGGTCAGAAAAAAAAGAATTTTATTACGAATAATTTGATACCGCACTCTATAATAGATTGTAAGAAAACTTTTGATAAAAAACTGAAAATATAACGTTGTAACTTTCGTTAATTGAAGAATCTTATCGACATTGAAATAAGATTTAAAATTATCGAGTAGTCTGTGACCAACACAACTGAAACAAAACCATTAAATTAGGTGTATTCTTTCGTTTTGATCGAACTGAACGAATTGAATTGAAATCATTCGACTGTTGCATATCGAGCTCGTAATTCAACAGTCAGGTCACTTCACTTCAGTTCCGGTAAAAATTGTCGTGTTGACATATTTTGACATCTGTTCTACAAATTCAAATAGGTAGTTATTAACTGCGTTATATTCGATTCATTCCAGTACCGGTTTGGTGGAATAAATTGACAATAATTACAATGATTACAATGATAAAAATGTCATAAATGACAATTAATTCCCAAACCAGTATCGGAATGGCACCAATAAAACGCAGCTACAGTATGCCTCATTGTTTGAAAAACATGGAAAATAACAATATTTAAACAAGAACTGAAAAAAATTGATATGTTATTAGTTTGTGGGGAGTGTAGGCAAAATGTAACCGATGCTGCACGTCTCTACGCACAGATATCCTGATTCAACCGACCCGGCACTATTTTCCAAAATTGGTTAAAAAAATGCGAAATGATCCTGATAATGATGGAAAAGATTCGTTTGTTGTGAGTGAAGAAAAAGAAATAGATGTTCTGGCATATGTTTAAGTAAATATTAATACGTCACTCAGAGAGATCACAAGAGGATGTGACATTTCGAAGTCTTCTGCAGCTAACATTTCAAAAAACATAAATACCATTGATTTAAATATCAAATACATCAGCACCTGTACTAAAACGGTAATGCAAGGAGACTCGAGAATTGCCATTGGTTCTTTGGAAAATATTTGGAGGATGACACATTTCCATACAAAATTTTGTGTACTGACGAAAGCTGTTTCACTAATTTGGGACATTTCAACAGAAATAATATGCGTATGGTCTGTTGCAAATTTACTCTTGACAGAGGAAGGAAATTTCCAAGAACGGTTCGGTTTCAATTGTTGGGTTGGGATTTTGAGGAACAGAATTTTAGGCCCTATAATGTTAGACGGTACCCTGACAGGGGCTAGGAAACTGAGCATTTCTTGGACGAAGTTCCATTAATAAATCGAGTTGGATTATTTCATCAACAAGATGGTGCTCCACCACACAATATGAGGGAATATCTGCATGAAACATACAATGAAAACTAAATGGGCTGCATTAGTGATGACGTCACAAATATGCAACCAACATTACACCGAGTCCTAAATCATTTGGCGCGAAATGATATGCGTCATTCTCGACCTCAAGTACGTACGACATAAGAACGATAATAGAAGTATCATAACAGCTCTTTTTGTTTTATGCTCTCACACGAAATAAGTAAAGATTTAAGGAGTTGCCTACAGCGGGCCTTGGATATGAAGGATGGAAGAAACGATATTTCCGTAAAACAATTTTCTGAAACGATTATACATAAGTTAGAGACGAAATAAATTTGAATATTCATCTACATCTAACTTCATACTGCAAGGGAGTGCATCTCCGCTAGATGGCTCTCATAATTTAGCCACGGAACAGTAAAGTGGTGATCAGCCAAGTATTTTATTTTATTCGCATTCGAATTTGAAAACATTGCTGGAGATGTCGAAGGATGAAATAAGTTTATCAGGCATTTTCATCTACGCAGACAATGATCATTTTTCATGAAAATCTCAAATACATATTACATATGACATACTGTGTGTTTTGTGGACACGACTACGAGCAAACAACATGAAGTTAAAGGCATGATTCTATTTTGCTATTGGTCGACGCATAACGGATTTTCTGGAATTTATTCAGAACTTATTTAGAAGACTTTCTTTACGCAAACCATTCTATAAGACATATTAATTCTTCTTCATACATACATACATTTCTCAAATATTGCTGATAATAGCGAAATAATTAAATTAATAACATTATAATTTTGACCGCAGATTCTAAACCTTATGTAATGGTTTCTGAAGGTTCATGTTAGCGCAGCTTTGTTATATATTTCGTTAGGACTCAGTGCACTGTTAGTTGCATACATTTTGACGTCACACTTATGCGGCCTATTGGAAATATGGGTCCAGTTAAGTGGCCGGCGAGGTAATATAGGGTTGTTTTCATTCAATACCTTCATTTATTCCTTTATAAAAAACTCACAGGACACTTCACCTTACGCCTCTACTTTTTTTAAGGGGATCAATTAAATACGAGGTTTATGGTGTACCTTCTGCCACACGACATGAATTAGAGGACAAAGTAAGGGCAGCTATTCATAAAATTACACCAAAACAGTTGAGAAACGTTGTAAAAGCAACTATAAGAAAAGTTCGCCTTTGTCCGCAACATGATGGAGGTCACTTTGAACATCTAGAACCCTAAAGATAAGTACGTAAATAGGTAGTTTTAAAATAAATATTTCATTTTCAACAGGTGCTTCATTTTCGAAAAGTTATGACGTAATTTTTCCAAAGATTTTACCGAAAATTTGTTCAAAACCTAATGGTGTACGAAATGAAATTCATCATATTGAAATTCGCCTTTTTTCTAACCCGACGAGCCACCATGGAGACATTTGAAAAAAAAAATAGTAATAGAAATGTTACAATCAAACTTCACATAGCTGAAACATTTTTACTGAAAACAGTAAATTTGTATTTTGACACACATTTTAGGGCTGTAATTAGTTATTTGAATGTATCCATAGCCCTTCAGAAAAAATAAAAAAATGATTACAAAAAGTTACGAATGATGCATGGTTGTATTTTAAATGTCATATAGAGATAAAAAACTGAAAATATATCAGGTGTCCCATTTAAAAATCGAAAGTTAATGTCACTTCCGGTGGATCCGGAATTTGCATAAAGTTGAGTTATTTAAAGAATACGGGGTACCCTTCTCTCTAAGCGTTTCCACCAAGTGGAAAATAAAAGGCAAACATCTGTCAGAAATCAACTAATTCCCTGGCTAATACCGCGACGGACATTGAACTACATCTGACAGATATTTGTGCAACGTTCTTCCAAGAAGACCCAATTGCAAGTGCTTGTCTTGTAATCAAACAGAAGATTATCCTTCATCTGACTGGGAATGACCACCTGCAGTCATGCCTGTTTCGAGGTTTATTGCCTCTCATCAGTGACAGGGTAGGTCGGACAATATTATAACTGTCCTGTCCATGCCAAATGAATAATAATCAACCGTTTAACTAATATTTCCCCCCGAATGACACTACGACCCACAACTAAGTCGATCACAGCGCCATCCGCACGGAAAATCAAGAACAAGACAATCAGTCCTAAGCAGCACAGACTCCCGGGAGGAAAAAACTGTAAAAATTTCGAAACAAGTTCGAAAATATTGTGCCAGAGAGGTATCAACAAAGTGACATGAATACTGAGTACCCTTCTCTCTTAGGCAAACATCTGTCAGAAAACAACTACTTCCCTGGCTAATACCACGACGGACATTGAACTACATCTGACAGATACTTGTGCAACGTTCTTACAAGAAGACCCAATTGCGAGTGCTTGTCTTGTAGTTAAACAGAAGATTATCCAGTGATCAACTTAGTTGTAGGTGGTAGTGTCATCCGTGGGGAAATATTAGTTAAATGGTTGATTATTATTCATTTGGCAGGGACAGGACAATTATGTTATCCGACCTACCCTGTCACTGATGAGAGGCAATAAACCTCAAAACATGCATGTCTGCAGGTGGTCATTCCTAGCCAAATGAAGGATAATCTCCTGTTTAACTACAAAACAATCACTTGCAATTGGGTTTTCTTAGAAGAACGTTGCACAAATATATGTCAGATGTAGTGCAATGTCCGTCGTGGTATTAGCCAGGCAAGTAGTTGTTTTTTGATAGATGTTATTAATTTCACATACACGAACAAAACCTTTTTTGAATTGATTTGGTACATTTTAGGGACTTGCTGTAAAAACTGGTACTATTCTACTAAGTTGACGTAGGGATTTTCATGATAGTGAATTAGAATATTTTGACGAAATATTCAATAAATTTTACATAATACTCACCGTATCGCCTCCAGATGCAAAAGATATGTTTGGCATATCGTGACTTGCTATTACATGATTTGTGTCTAGAGATGTCAAAGACAAATTAATGCTAGACACATTCAAATTTGCATGTTGTCCTGAATATTTCAGGTTTGGCATTTCAGCAATAGCTTTCAATACTTTTTTATCCACTTTTCTCTTCTTATCCAAATTCCTAAACCGCGAGTGTTCACACACTCGATTGATGCATTCTCTGAAATATCAGAAATAAATCCACTATTGGACTACAGGTCAAGTATTCTGCTACAAAATGCATTAGTATAAAATCTGTGAGAATCACTTCTGGCATGTCAAAATACTTTTCTTTCTCAATTCAGACCGGAAACAAGTACAATATGTCGTTATATGGAATTATATCCGACAGATAAATGGACAATGTTCCTCAAAGGAAGACACTGTTGCAAGTACTTCTTGTAAATGAATAAAGGCTGTTTGATTACAAGCACTTGCATTAGTGTCTTTTCTTCTACATGTATCTGCCAGATATGTTTCAATACCCATCGTGATTTTAATGAAAGAATGATATTTATTTATTCATAAATATCCTAATAAACAAAAGGTAATGGTAAATTTATTGGGCTCCACCTTAAAACGAAAAAAAGTGACCTAACCCACATAGTTTTGTCTTCTGAACACGAATCCCAAAGAAAATCAAGAGGGTCTCAAATACTTTTCGAGTTATGCCCTTCTGAATCTTGAGAATGGCATATCAAACACAAATTTTTCAAAAAAAAAATCTCACAAAATGCCTCTTTCTTTTTGACAACACATTTTTCAGAAGCTAATCTACCTAATTTCACAATCATACCAAAAACAGTAATTTTATGCAAAAATTTGACGTTTTATAATCACAAACATAACCTCTTTTTTCTTAGTTATTTTCATTGTAACGGTAGGTTGGTCACTTGGAGTATGCGCGGCCGACTATTCAAATTTAGATATGCGCAAATATTTACTTCCCCAAAATTAATATGTTCAATTGTTCAATTTTCGCCATTGTTACGGTTACTAACAATTTTAAAAATAAGTATGAATTTCCAGAAGAAAGAGACACTCTCTCTTTCTTCTGGCTGTCTACGTTTTCGGCCGTGGACCCAATTCTTTAACGTAAAGAGGGGACACAACCTAACCTAACTTTCCAAGTTGCTGGTTAGGTTAGGTTTGAACGTGAGTGGGCCCACATCAGGCCCTCCACTGCGGCCAATGGCCTATTGTGGCTCACCCTATGGTTATATTTCTCCCAGTATATCCAATCTCTTAACGAAATTAGAGAGAACATTGGGAGAACAATTTGCCAGATTCTCTGGCCTTACTGTTGTATTGCCAAATGTTGAAAATCTGGTTCTGGCCGCTGCGGGGCATGTACACAAAATGTGTTAAGCCGTTTCATTCTCCTCCATGCATAGACGGCACACTGCATTTTGTGCATGTCCGATTTTATGCATGTGGTGTTTGAGTTTGCAGTGGCCAGTGAGCAAACCTACTATAACTCTGAGATGTGCTCTACTTAGTTTTAACAGTTTCTCAGAGTCCTGTTTTTTCCTTGTGTGAGCAATAAATGCTTTGGAATGGGCTTGGCCTGGTAGACTACGCCAATACTCGAGTATTTTATTGTCTGCCCAGGATGTTATAACATCCTTGGCAGTGCTATGTGCTGTACCGATACCGATTACCGGTTCTGGCCCAGTGAACGTTATTTCGGCCCCCTTTTGTTAGGCCCGTGTGACCTGGTATCCAGACTAGGTTAACATTGTTGCGATGTGCCAGTCTTTTTAAGGTTTCTCTACAGTTCCATACTGCTCTGGATTCCAGCGCTTTCAGTGCTGCTTGACTATCTGAAAATATTTTTATTGTTTTTCGTGTATGGTGTCGATTTTCCAGCTCCCTTGCACACATTTCAATGGCATATACCTCTGCCTGGAATACCGTAGCTAATTTACCCATACTGAATGAGCGTTTCACTACTAGGTTCATCCCGTATATTCGGGCTCCGACGCCTTCCAGAGTCTTGGAACCATCGGTAAACCAACGTTCATTTGCCCTACATAGATCAGTCTCATTCCGAACCAAGCCTTCTCTTTCAGAGAAGACCACAGTGTAGAGCATGTGAAGGTTGATAGTTTTGGCTATAATGCCCTCCAGCATGCTACTGCTTCTCATGACCACTGCCTGCGGTAGACTAATGGCCGCTTGGTGGAGTCTGTATGCTGCCCATCTTGCCTCTCTCCCCAGAAATGTATGAAGAGAAAGTAATCCGAGAAGGGCTTCTATTGCAGTCATTGGCGTGGAGCGAATGGCCCCAGTAATCGCCAGACACGCTTGTCTCTGTAGTCCCTTAAGTTCAGCCTGGGCCATTTTTTGTTGGCCCTTGCTCCACCAGACTACAGAGCCATACGTGATTATTGGTACTTGTTTTGGTGACATGCCCCATGTTGCTGGTAATCCGATCACTAATAAGCACGGAAAAGTGAAATGAAAGCAGAGATAAATTACCAGAAGAAAGGCTTCGGCACAATTGAACACATAAATTAAGTTGAAGTAAATATTTGTGTATACCTAAGTTAGTATAGTCGACTGCGCATATTCCAAGTGAGCAACTTACGGTGACAATAGAGATATTGCAATAACGCCAGTCAGTATTAAAGGCAACTTTATTTTGATACTGTGACTATTCTGTGCACTATTCTGTGATTAAAAACAGAGATATTGCAGTTTTGTCTTTCCGTCCCTTATTTACACAGGCGTTCGTTATTCATAACCTATAAATGAAATCTTAGTTTCTCAGATTTTTCGTTCTACATTATTTATTTTATACTAAGATACAATTATTGTGATGATAGAATGGCCAAAGGGGGCTCCTATATCGATTTGTGTCATGTCCATGTTCTCACCCGAAGTGAAAAAAAGGGAACCTTAAATCCTGTCCTTATCCACCCTCTAATAAAGGCAGGCAGTATTTTAATAAAGTTGTCCTTATTCCAGATTCACATTGCGCGTGCGTATATGTCAAAATAAGGACAACTTTATTACTGACTGACGTTATTATGAACTGCAATATCTCTCTAATGAAAATAGAGAGACATTGCAGTTCTTAATAACGTCAGGGAGTAATAAAGTTGTCCTTATTTTGACATATACGCACGCGCAATGTGAATATGAAATAAGGAAAACTATTAAAATACTGTCTGCCTTTATTAGAGGACGGTTAAGGCCAGGATTTAAGGTTACTTTATTTTTACTTCGGGTGAGATCGTGGACACGACATTACTCGTGCCTGATAATTATATGATTTTTTCAACACAAATGGATATCGAAGCCCCCTTTGGCAATTTTATCATCACAATAATTGTATCTTAGTATAAAATAAATTATGTAGAACAAAAAATCTGAGAAACTTCATTTATAGGTTATGAATAACGAATGCCTGTGTAAATAAGGGACGGACAGACAAAACTGTAATAGCTCTGTTTTCAATTATAGAATAGTGCCAGTCACTATTAAAATGAAGTTGTCTTTGATACTGGCTGGCAGTTTTGCAATATCTCACTATTAAATTAACTAAGAAAAAGGACGGTATGTTTGTGATTATAAAACGTCGAATTTTTGTGTAAAACGGTTGTTTTTGGTGCTTTTAATTTTGAAATTAGGTAGATAACTTCAAAAAAAGTGTCGTCAAAAAGCATTTTGTGTGATTTTTTATTGAAACATTTGTGTTTGAAAATGGACCAGAAGACAAAACTAAGTAAATGAAGTAACTTTTTTTTTACCTTTACAATTTTTCGTATTTAGCCATGTATCTTGCGATATTGTTATCATAATATTCATATATTCGTTCTTTCAACATGATCAAAAAACATTGCATGAAGCAATACTCACTTTGCAACATTAGATCTTGTTTTAAAATCCAGAATTTTCATAGACACTTTAACTTCCAAGCAGCCAACATACTGAAACAAAATAATTACAATTTCTTCTGCACTCCTCCAACAAAGTAAATTGTTTTGCCCAATATGAGATCCAATCAAAGTTATATTATTCAATGTGATTTTCACATTTGTATTCAGTCACATTAATGTATCAGATTGAAGTACTTTTAACATATTTATGATGTCTATCAACAATAATTGGTTTATAATATCTCATAAATCTTTTCAAATTGCGGTGAAACTATGGTTCAAAGGTATTGATAATAAATCCTAATTATTAGTTTTTTCCTCTCAACAAGAAAACACTACTTCTGAACTATTATGGTTTTTCTGCATAAGGCTTGCCTGCCTACTTCTTAGAGACAACCCAATCCCCTAGGATATGTCGTAAAGGTGGAGATCACTGCCTTCATTAATGGTGATGTTCTCTACTTGTACCATTAGTCCATTAATATTGACATTTTCATATACATGTTCATAATCTCTTTTGAAGCCAAAACACTACAAATCTAGCTATTGTTTCTCTATTGAATTCATATTTTGATTGGGAGTAAACTATGCTAATTAATTCGAGATATATTTTTTGTGACTTACTAAAACAGGGAGATAAGAACAATATCTGCTACTTTGTTTATAATCTGCAACTTACCCTTACAGCGTATGTTGCTCCTTGTTTTGCAATCAACTTATCAGAGTGAATCCAACCACTGATCGGTTTCACATTGAATGCAGACATGGTTTTGTTACGTGGGGCGTTGATATATTTGGTAACCAAAATTTATTCTTCAATGATTATACTGCTTTAGCAAAATAAGGTAATAAGACATGATTCAGTAATTGTGGTTTAAATACTTCTGAGAAATGTAGATTTCATGACGTCTTCAGATGAAACATTTGAATTCGATTTCACTTGAAAGGATAAATAAATTACAAGTTCTGCATAAACAAAACACACAAAGTGGTACGATCGATGATACTACACAGCAAGCTGATAAAATAATGTAAATATTCAGAGAATATTACTCATAGAAGAGCAACAATTATGCATAACTTTCACATTTACATCTCATCTATATTGTTTAATTTATCGTAATTCGTAATGTTTATACACCCATCAACCATTATCGATTATTCCTGCTTCTTCTTTTTGTTATTGACATTTGGCACAAACCGCACAAATCAACAAATACTTATGTATTCTGTGATTCGCATTTGGGCGGCCACGGCTGTCAGGATCAACAGCCCACAAACCGCACGAATCCACAAATATGTATGTGTTCTGTGTTGTTGGCGTTTGGGTGGCCATGGCTGTCGGAATAATAAACAGCCAAGATTTTCAGTGTGGATTCATGCAGCACCACACGAATGATTTTATTTTTTGGCTTTTCTGCATCAATTTGGGTCTCAAAAATAACATTCAATGGAAATTATTCATTAAATCCATTTTTTTTTTGTCTTGAAATTGGGTTTCGATTTAAACACAATTTGACCTTGAGGTCGAGTAACTTCCCCCAAACACTAGCGCTCCTTGTGGTTGTTTCCAGAATAATGAGTAATTTCGACAGTTTTACACAGCTTTTAAGAGCACTCAAACGGTGAAAATTTGAACCGTGTGAAGTAACGTAACGATACACACATCCGTCATAGTCGTTACGAGTACGTTTTGAAATGGGATGGAAAAACGTAGAAATGAAACGCAAAATTTCAAATTCTGAGTATGTCACTTTGCTTCTCGGACGATAAAGTTGATGGGCAAATGAAAATATTTCAGAACGGGGATATACATGCCTGTTCCCTATTATAACAAGTCAAAGACTTCCTAGGGATGGAACAATGCCGTTTCTAAGAAGTAACCACTGTTAATGATAACTCTTGCTTGCTTCCTGAATCGTCTGCTCCATGAATTTAAACTCTGTCACCGAGTTGAAACCCCTTGAGCAAAAAGCTCATGATAAAGCTGCGGAGACCGAGGTCCTCCAGCAGCTACATAATACATAATAATAATATTGAAGACTTTGGCTCCAAAAATTTTACCTTCTCCATCATTCCTCAGGTCAAGTGGGCTGAAGTCGGAAAACAAGGGGTCTGCCAGGACGGTTTCTTCAACAGCCTGGTTTACCGCAGTTACCTGATGAGTAAAGAGGTATAGAAGATTTTTTTATTCGTTTTTTCTTCAAGTAATTTTTTTATTAACCTTTTTTTTCATTTAATATTTTTTTGTTTATTGTAAAATTAAAAAAGGGAAATATTGATAACTTTTTTTTTCACTTTCTATGTTGGATGAACATTTTTTGCGTAAAATGGACCAAAACCGATATATTCAAGAATTAACCTTGACTCTATTTCGAATGTTTTTTCAGTTCTCTTAAATATTCGTAAAAATAAATTTGTTCTCTATAATAACTCAATTTTTGCAAAAGAAAAATCTAATATCTGAATTCTTATATATTGAAAAAAAAAATTTCAACGAAAAAAAATATAGGGAAGAAAAAATCAAAAAAATTTCAAGGTAAAGTCGAAGTCAATGACAAAAACAAGGTCAAAGACAAGGACAGAGACAAGGTCAAAGTCAAGGTCAAAGGCAAGGTCATAGTCGAAGTCAATTGAGATAAAATGTTTCATTTTGAATCAAAAAACAAACAGAAAATCCAAGGTCAATTTAACAGTATCTTGGTCTTGGTACGTCAAAAAAAAATCGAGAAATATCTAACTTTTTCCTTTACATTGAACAGAACTCAAAAAAAAAATAGAAAAAAATCTTTCGAGAAAAACCAAAGCAAATAAAAGAGGTTAAATTTAAGATCAAAGGCGAGGACACAAGGTCCAAGGAAAATTTGTATAAAAATGTATTTGGTGGATTAAAAGCGAATTTCTGTTTTTTTTTTAATTTCTACGAAAACACGAAAAAATCTATTAACATTTCACAAAAATTTTGAATTTCTACAAAAAACGAAAAAAACTTGTAAATGATTTGAAAAAAAATGTTTGTTAGATTGAAAAAAGGTCGATTTCCGTGCCGTGCCCTGCTCTCTGCCGTGCCGGGCCGTGACATGCCTTGCCATGCTTTATCGTGTGCCATACCGTGCCGTACCGTTCCGTCCCGTGCTGTGCAAAACATTTTGAAAAAAAAATTACCAAAACTTCATCAAATGAAAAAAAAAAGTTTTTACAAAAATATTTACTTTTTATGTGAAAAAAATCTAACAAAAGAAGTTACTGGAGTCTTTGTTTTGTCCGCGAAGCGGTCTAAATTATTTGGTAGTCGCAGCTTCTTCAGCTCGAGACAATGACTAATTTTATGCTATTCGTAAGGGGCACTTAAATATACCATTTCTGTTTCCGTAAGGGGCAATAGCAGTTTTTTGTTGAATTTTTGACAGAAAAATTCCAGTTGCTTAAATACAGAAGGTTGGATTTTAAACCCATTTATCTAACCTTGGGGTTAATTTCTACATTTATTTGATTTATAGAATTCATATTGGTCAAATATTTGCACCAGATTATGAAAAATTCGTCAGAGAAATCAGAACAAATTATACTCCTTTCCTTGTTGATATTCTCAAGACATAAAATTTCGTTTTCACGAATCACCCTGGTTTTCGGAGAATACCACTCAAAAGCAAAGCTTGTACGGGCAAGGGAGATCTGGGACCTACAGCTTGCGTAATAGTGGATTCCGAACCACTTTAGCTGAGCGGCAGGTGGTGGGGATATAACCTGGGACGCCTGTGTGAGAGGCTAACGCTCTAACACCACCACCACTTCGCTTCTCAATATCTCATTTCGAAAATTTTACAAGAATTAAACTCACCAGAGACGAACCCAGCCTTTTATGAAGGAGGGGACATTTTGCTTCAAGTGAAATAATCTAAAAAACACTTGGTTTGGGTAAAAGATATAGTTGAGTCTTTAAGGGGGGAGAGCCCTTAAAACTCACATCTAGGAACATTAAAAAAAAAGGATTTCAGATTTTTTGCAATTATTCATTGTGAGCATGTTTTCAATAGTTTCCTTTTGTTTGGGCCTATGCTACAGAGGATGAACTCGACATTGTCAGTATTGCATCAAACTATTTCCTCTTTTCATGGATCTGTTACTCCCATGAAAATCATAAGAGACTGTTGGAGGCATACCTATATAGATGTAATTTTCAATTTAAAACATATCTTGTATTGCATTTCTCTACGAGTACTGTAGTGAAAATACACTTAACTAACTCCGCTAATTTATTTCAAACTCTACTTAAACAATAATTTATTTAAAACATTGATTTCACTATAAGTATTTCAACTATCGCTGTCTATTTGTGAACTCTCGAACTATATCTGCAACTGCAACTCTGCCTGCCATCGCATATCGAGCGTCTTATATAACGGCAAGCAGATTCCTTTTACAGTTCTTGAACAATCGAGATTATACGGCGACTCATTCAGATGTTTTCAGTAAGTTCTCGGCGATGAGTCATAGATGGACCGTTAACAAGCATAGGTGACATCACCCGAGCAGGATTAGCGTGACCAGGGCCGGCCTCAGGCCCTCAATATCAATGTTATGAATTCACCTCTCAAGAGATGAGAACTGCCTTGGTCTTGTTCAGACACTATACTTATTTTGTTACTGCTCTGAGATAAATTTTTCCAATATTGAGAATAACATTTGGATGGGGATCACAAAAAGATCTTCCAGAATTGCTTTATTTTTATTTGTTATAGTTGAAACTATAATGTTTTACAATAATATGAATACATTTTTACAAAAGCTCTTGTTATTGGTTGAGAATAAATTTAAAATTGTCAAACTGCTTAATAATAATTACCAGCTAAAGTATAAAAATTCAGTAATGCATTTGAATAAACATTTGTTCACAAGAAATTCAAACGGACGAAATGAATATGGAAGGTTATGTGCCTGTGTGAAAAATAAAGCGATCGAAATTTGTATTCAATACTGAACCAGTACACAGCCTATTCAAAACTGAAAATCGAGAAATTTCAATGTATAAAAACAACTGTTTAATATAAAAATAATCAGTACATCGATACATCTCAATTTTTCGTGAACGTAACCTAATGCAGTTCAAGGAGGAATTAAGAATTCAGTAACCATGTATCATAAAATAACTAATCGTTTTCAGTATAATATGTACTAAACAACAATTGAGGGAATTTATCGACTGGCTTTTTTCATGTGAACATCTTCATGGGTTTAATTATCAAACCATCACCTTAAATGAAATGATTAGCGTATTTCCAATTTGAAGACCTTGAATTTCACAGTCTGTATATTATGAAAATGAAAAAAAAAATGTGTTAGGCTTATACATAACCGACTGATCAAATCACAAGAATCTGCCTGTATTAGAATTAAATTTGTTATGGTGGTTAACGGAAAAAACTATTTTAACAATTTTTATGGAAAATTATTTTTGTACCCGATCGAAAAAACTGTTTATACTCATTAAATTTTCAACTATTATTTTATTTTTTTCTTATTTCCCACTGAAATAACAATTCATTCACTTTTGGTTATTTAACATTCAAATTGGAAATACAATTTTAATAACTTGAGCATAATCACAACTAAATACAATCTGTAAAAGTTCAACAATATTCAATATATTAATATCTAACTATCTAAACAATGTACAACAAAATTTAATATTATACAATAATTATCCACTAAATGGCTATGAGGTGACATAAATAGAAAAATCTGGCCACCTCACTGCTTAAATGATAAAAAAAATAAATAAAATGATCACTCTATGGTGAGATGATTGGATATTTTGCTATGTATTTTGACTAATGAGAGCAGTGACTCTTGATTTACTACTATATTTTTTATTCAAGAAGTAATTACTCTTATAATCTGGGGATCCGCATGAAAAATCGTGTATTGATTCTAAAAGCAAGTAGTGATTTTTGGTCAAAAATATGGCTATTTTGAGTCCTTATATTTTCAGTGCAAGTACGACATATTTTGATCAAATATCGAAAGACTGTTTTTTAGTGAACCAACACATTTTTTCAGAAGGGCTCCCAAACTATCATTGTCTTCTGAAAATACCTATGAATATTCAGAGTTACAAATTCAATAATGTTCTGAGAGTAGCTTGCCGAAATTGTGATTATCGTACAAAAATATTGAATGAACAAATTTTCATCAACATTTTTTTCAATTTATTCTCTAAGCATTAGATTCGCCACTGACACATTTTTTATTTTTACATAGTATTACTTCGATAAATGATCTACGTGAGTATTTGTTATACAGTGATTTTACATGTTTTTCATTGGCACTATAATATTATATTAAAATTTTCAATTGATTCGGAAGAACTTAAATATTGCATCATAATAATATTGTCAATTTATGAGAATTTGGAACCTTGAATATCAAGGATACTTTTTTGAAGTCTACATATTTTTATATAACCTTCCTCGATGTTTTCCGTATCAACTAGGCCTTGATCATTCATACCCCGGTGTGAGACAATTATTTTTTCCAATATATACATAACAGACACATTTTATTGTCTGGCACACAGTTTTGTTCTTTTTTACATTTGTCTAATGCATTGCTGTGAAGAATCTGAACGTGCTTGAAACTATTCAAAGACTGTGTTTTCTATTTTAATTTCAGGTGGGCGAAGGTTTTTTTAAAGTCGCCTAAAATTCAAATCAAGAACGATATGAGAAAAGACACTCTTAGAACTTGACAAGAAATGACTTGGATTTGTCAATATGATTGTTCGACTTATCGAAGAAAACAGAATGAACTGTTTGAACATAACTATTCATAATTTGTACCACCGATATTAAGTATTAAAATTATTAACTGTAGAAGTTATCACGCTGCTGATAAATAGGCAATGGTGTCAAAGGCGAAGAATCCTCCTCTTCTGTGCTCATCTGGTGCACTTGCAGAGGTAGTTTGGCTAGTGCCTTCACTGAACAAAATAGAAAGTAACTGTTATAAAAAAATTCCAAAGTTCATATAAAATTGTTTATCAGATTTTCAGAAATGAAAACATGCGGAATGGAGGTAAACCAATCAATAGAGCATAAAATTAGTGATTTTTCAACAAAAATACGAGTAGAAAACCGACTGTGCCATCACATAAAAGACAGTATTCTGTTATGTTTTGGACTCGTAACTGTTATTTATTAATTTGTTATAAACATTTAAAAACAACAAAACGTGTTTTTTCAGAGTTTTCTCCCTAAAATGAAAACTAATACAGCAATTTGGTTGCTTCAATGAGAAACATTATATAGAATTGAAATACGAACAAAACGAGATTTTGAACGACCAGATCGGATCATTACTAACCAAGAAAATTTTGTGATTTTTTTTTAAATTCATAATTTTTTGAATTCTAGGTTTGATCCTTATCAGGAAAGTATTGTTTCTTGTGTACTTTCCGATTTCAATTTCTCTAACAGAATTTGGAAGTTGAAGTACAGTCTAACAAAACGTATATTCTCATTTTGTGCTACAATGCTGCGAAATGGGTGAAAATTGCTTGCAAACATGTCTGCAAGCGTATTATCACGAACGCGTTCATTAGAAGAATTCGATGCGCTTTTTTTCTCATTGGAGCGACCAGATTGCTGTATAAATTTTCATTTTATGAGCAAAACACCAACAAAAAACACATTTTTGGTTATTAAATGTTTATAACAAATTAATACATTACAGTTGCGAGTCCATAACAGAATATGAATAAAGACTGTCTTTCATGTGGTAGCACAGTCGGTTTCCTAATTGATTGGCCTAAGGATGAAAACCCTATGTTCGCCTACGAATATATGTCAGTATAAGTTTTTCGACCTCTAACTTTTTGTTTTTGCAAATAAAGGAATGCAATTTGGAGGCATTTTTTGCCAAGTGACTCAGCTTCATGCAATATCTTTACCGGAAGTGACATAAACCTAATTTTCAAATGGGACACCTGGTATATTTTCCCTTCTTCTGTTTCCATATATGTCATTCTGAATACAGCCATATCGCTTCTCATTTTTTTTTCTTTCGAAAGGTCGCAACCAGCACACCATCTTTATGGAAAATGGCTTTCATCAGTTAAATTCTCTGAATTTTTGGTATGTTCTAGATTTTGACTTCCTCGGCAAATGTGTTCATGAGCACAAAAAATCGGCCGACTAGTTTTCGAGATACAGGGTGCCAAAGTTGAAAAGTGAATCTTTCCGCTCAGAATTTTTAACCATTCTGAGAATTGACAAAATCGACCATTTTTTATGGTAAAATACTATGCCTCAATGATGTTGCAATGTAACCTTGTTCTCTTATCCATTATACTTATCAACAGGGTGAACAAAGAAAAATCCAATTCGATATCCATTTGGAGAGAAAAGCAGAAAAAATTCACCAGGTTTAAAAATCAAAATTTCATGTAATTTCAGGTAAAACCATACGTTGCATGAAGCTTGGTCACTTGTCAAAAATAAATGAATAAAATTTCAATATCTTCGATTCCAAAAAAAGTTATAGGTGGGGCGGGGCCACCTTCCGCAGATACCCGGTATATACATGTTCCTATATTCATTGAGTTACTTGTTTCAATCGATATTTGACACATTTGATATAAAGTGTCCTTTATTAAGTTGGCATCACATGGGAAACACTTCTGTTATTATAGTGTTAAGTCAAAAAACTTTAAGTTTTTGCCTTTTTTTTCAATATCTGTATATTTAAAAATGTGTGAATTCGCCGAAACTGTTTAATACCACTATAGCTTCATCATGCCACTAACTTTTATATCGATAAAGAAATATTTAGCTTCAAGAAAATGAGAAAAACGTTTCATATTTCTGTTGTTTGATGCAAAGTTGATGCATCGTTTAGCACTTAGAATAGACATTTATTTCAATAGATTATTGTGAGTACGGGGAACAAAAATAGTTTTTTCCTTCACCCGCTAGTAATTTTATTCCTAGATACGCATTTCGTTAACCAATTTAACTTCATCTGAGATACTTTAACGACCGGTCATCTCTGAACTTTCGGTGGTTTTCGGGTTTGTTGGTTGTGGTTCTTTCCGACGTTTCGTCCACATCTGCGGTAGACATTTCAAAGGCGGTGTGGTTACGGACGAAGCGTTCGCTTAGGCCTAGCTGATACCTTCTTTAATTGTGCTCATCCTAATAGGGGGCGTGACTTCATTGAGCCGTGATTCCTATACCTGGTTTTGTTTTGTGTTTTGATTACCATTTGATTACCATACAAATGGTACAAGCAATGAAATAATTATTTGGTAACTTGTGAACCGTTTCAAACCTACCAATCTCTACATTAATAACGATAATGGTCCATTGAATTCAAAACAATAATTGAACAAGAACATATGATCAGTGAGGGTGGTTGTGATTATATGTTTACAAGTTAGAATCACATCCATGTTACATATATTATGTTAAATATATTAATTAATCGCATTGATATAAATACTACTGGTGTGGTACTTATTATCAGTTTAGTAATCTATGCTTGACGTTAAAAAGAGTTATTTATATGCATGAGTTGATGTGAACAAACATCCAGCATACCCAGACGGCACCCAATATTCCTAGAATATGCCTACAACATCCTATTTTCCAACAGATATTACAATATTCCTGGAATATTCCATGAATATTTATTTGATTCTTATACATATTGAGAATATTCCTGGAATATATTTTCACGCATATCCATGAGATATTCTCCTTGAATATTGCTGGTATATTCAAAAGGCTTATCAAGCAGAACGGTAAGTTTTTGAGTATTCTGGGAATATTCAAAAGGCATGTCAATTTGAAGAAACGTTTTGTTAGAAAAATATCAAAACGCGCTAAGAAAATGAAGTTTGTTTAGATGTTTTTAGTGAAAGTGAAAGCTGAAAGCCCTCGTATGGGTGGAAGTGTTGTAGTGTTGTTGAGAGTATTAT
Source organism: Chrysolina americana (assembly GCA_958502065.1). Taxonomy (NCBI): domain Eukaryota; kingdom Metazoa; phylum Arthropoda; class Insecta; order Coleoptera; family Chrysomelidae; genus Chrysolina; species Chrysolina americana. The sequence goes on from OY293420.1 coordinate 10,116,369, forward strand.
TACATATTGCAGAAAAAGTTGCTAGAAAATATCCGCAGTTGAAATCACCAACGACCCTTGGTATATAGGATAATTCGGAATTTAACTCATTCTCGTTAGTATAACAAATAATATTTATATTCTTCCAGGTAATAATTTGCAACTAGCCAGCTCGTCTAAGTTTGTAACAGTATCAGTGGACTAAGAAAAGGAAGTGAACGCAGTAACTCGGATCTGTCGAACTCAAGAATCTATTTCACCGCAGCAAAACAAAAATGTTTATCCTGTAAAAGAAAGTAAGTATATTTATACATTTTTTTGTAGAGATTCTACTGAAAGTCTGAGACTTCTGAATATTTTTAAGGCAAGGGCCACACAAAATGCAGAAATGATAACGGCTATAAGAAATTGTATGAAAGAAAATAATATCCAAGATAATCCAAAATCAGAAGATATCGATATCCCATCATAGTCTTTCATAATAGAGTTGATGGAGTTGGATGGAAAACTTACTGACAAAAACATAGTATTTTTTACTTCCTTCACGAATACTTCGATAGTGCTTGTTGTTAAATTGTTATTAGTGCACTATAACTGAAAAGATGTAATAATTTAATGACAAAGCTTCTTCATGTTGGACGCATCAGTGTATTAGATGTATGCCTCAGTTAGTTGACGATGATGTTTTAAGGCACCTTTTGCTAGGTTGGAGGAAATGGAAGGAAAAAATTATCTAATCTAGACATGGTTACTTTGATAAAAGGTAAAAATATACCACAGAGAATCTCAGATGACGTCAATTGAAATTAAAATTTACCTTCACCTAATTTATACCATGTACTTAGTTTAACATATTAAAAAAAGGTTTTTTTCTCAATGTTGACCAACTGTTCTCGAATATTTAATATTTTTTTCGGTATTTCCATAATCTGCATTCCTATATATGTAATAAGAGATATTGTATATAAAAATTAGAGACTTGGTCATTACTTCAATTTAATTAAATTTTAGACTATCCTTACCATAGTGTTTTTACAATATTTTAATGTCAAATATTATGTATTCACTTACATCATTTTCAAGTATTCCCCCTTTATAAAATGTTGCAAATATAAATATGCTTTATTATCAAAATGAATATAATTCATCAATTCTTTTCGATAATATATTGATGGTATTTTTAGGGGTATGTAAGAAAATCCCAGTCGCATAGCAATTTACTGAGAAGTCGAAGAAAAACATGCTATATTCCTACTCTAAGCTACTGAGAGTTGCAATAGGACACTGTAGGTAAATTATTGTACAATGAGGCTTATTTTCTTCTAATTGTTTTTTTAGGTTCAAGAAAAACAAAGAAAGATCCTGAAAAACTGAAAAGTGCAATGAGACCGATTTGAGTAATTGGTTTTAGTGAACTGAATTTCCAAAGGTCTTGATAATTGCCAAGAGAGTGTATTAGAATACATACGTATGTTGTTTTGGTCGTTTATGCAATAAATACTTTTTCCTGTATTTAATTTTTTATTCTTATTCAACATTGGACCTCATATTTAATATATCAAGGGTAGTTTATTCCATTTATAAACTAGACACCCTGGGATATGTTCTGAATTCATCTTCAAGAAGCATACAGAATATATTTTGGGCATGATTTTATGGTAAGAAATCATATATATAGCACGTGCCATAAATGTGTTTTAGGATGTTCCTGGAATATGATTGAAATATTCCTGGAATATGCGTATCACATGTTTTGGAGGATATGGAATATTCCTGGCATATGCCAATATGCCGGTGGAAGATGTATGGAATATTCCTGGCATATATTTCATGGTGACCTTGAATTTCTATGGAATATGCATAGCACATGTTTTGGAGGATATGGCATATCCCTAGAATATGCCAATATTCCGGTGGAATATGCCTAGGATATTCATGCAATATGATTGTGCCGTCTGGGTAATTTATTAAAGTTTTTATCATTTTATGCAATTTTTCAAATTCAAGTGTGATTTCTAAATTTTGTGGCTATTTCGTTTCTGAATTATCTGCCGTCATCAGATCAAACTACCTGGTTGAGAAATGAGGACGGTTTGTTACACTGAAAAATGTGTCTTGTTCTAAAATTTGTTCTAACCGTCATACGGCTGAAGCCTACGAACAATCCTCAGAAGTCTCCAAAATACTTGTGAGAGCTAGGAATGACGAGAGCCTTACCTTTTAACGTGCGATCCCAAGCATGGACGAGAATTCCGACTGAAAGTGTCCGTCTAAGTATGTTAGTCTTCCATCTGTACTCGACGTATATTTCGCTAACAATGTTAGCATCAGAGAGCACTTGCTCACCGACAATAGGTACAGCAAAAATAGTGAGAAATTGAAATAATGCATGCAATTGAGTACTAGTGAAAGAGAAAAACAAACTTGTTAGTTCAAAAACTGAACACTTTCCCATACCAATATCTTTCTCACTAATTTTCCGGTTTTTTCTTCGACAGGGTATCTAAAATATATAAATTATGATATAACCCTTGACAAAACCAATTGAGAAATACATAGATGAGTGAATGACGTAATAGTGGTTGCAGTTTTTCTTACTAATACGCTCTGAGCTTCCGAAGCGGCCAACTTGGTTGGTGAATCGGGCGTCGAGTGAAATTGGCGTTGTTTTGGTGAAAAGAAATACACGCTTGATACATTCTTTCATTAATGGTGTGACAATTCTGTTTGCTGGTGAAGCGAAATATCTGAGAGTAATCTTTTGGATAGAAGGCTGACCAGAAAATTAATATCCGGAAACAGTGGCGGATTTAAACTTTTGCCGCCTAAGGGCTAGCGACAAATTTCCGCCCCCAAGTTAATTTATGTTTTGATTAAATTATCAGTTTGTAACTTATAACATTTTTTTTCGATATATAAATACTATTTTATATAATTTGGAGTTGAATTAAATGTTTAATAGTAAAAATAATAATTACAGGTATTACTGATGAATTAGAGGTATTACTCGGCAATTAGAGGAAAAAACGACGAATGTGGGTTCCATTCACAAAATTCTTTTCCGAATGGAAAATACAAATGTGATTATCATATTACTATTATGACCATAATTTCATCGAAGAAGTTATTTATGAGTAGTGGTGCACAATATATATTCCAATTTGGCGAAAATTCTAGAATGTAATAATGTATTACGCAAAACATACTATGGTGTGAGTTGTTTGAAAATTGTTTGTTTCAAACTGAAGCAGTAGAAATTCAAGGGCAAGAATTAGAAGAAATCAACATTTCATAAGGAATCGAAAATGCGGAAATGGCAAATTTATTGAATAGGAAATCATATTCTTTTTGTTTCAGTAACAGTTAAGGCTGAAACACAACGGAAGTTTTATGTTTTTAGTTTGAATTTTCAGAATTTTGGATATTTTTTAACGCGAAACTATCATTGCCATTATTATTCTGATCACGTTGATAAAATTCACGCTTAATTTTTCAATTCTGTTTTGCATCTTGTTTTATTTGTAAAATTGATATTCAAAATCCCAAAACTTAAAACTTATTACATAAAACTTCCATTGTGTCTACGGCTTTACTCAGACGAAAACCTTTCAAATTCAAATTCTATTTTAGGTCAAGCGAAAAAGATAGTCGAATAACTATATTATTAATAAAAATTCAGTCAATTCACAACAAAATCGATAAGTTAGTTATATTTTTGAAACAACAGAATCTTCCAAATATTGATGTTCTTCTGACTTAGCATTGGCTAAAAATGGAAGAACCCCTGTTTATTTCTGGGTATGTTTTACTGTCACAATATTATAGAAAAAAGTCATCACATTTGGGAACTCTAATAATGGTCAGAGATGAGTTCCAAAAAACATTTTCCCTGATACACGAAAATAAACAGGACAATCTGATCGTTGAAACACAGTTCATATTCTCCCTAATTCATGAAATAATTCTAAAAATGCATATAATGTATTTTTCCATGCCTCATCGGATTTCAAACTTTTCATGGAACTACTAGACAATTAATCATCTCAATTGTCTCCGCTCACATCAATTATTCCAACTGGAGATCTCAAAATTAACTTCCAGTCTAGCTCAAAATTTCAGAGAATTAATATCACCTGACGATGGCAAATGAGACTTTGCCGAAACGTCGTGAAAATGGTCCTTCCAAGGACCAAGAACACATATAACACGGAAAGAAACCCGAGAAAACAGATCACCATGATGATTCGCCACTATGTTTGAAAAATTTGCAAACTGATATCATTGCAACGTCTTTACACAATCCAGACACCCGACGACCGTCAAATATATTCGATGTTCATCATCATTGAAACGACCAAAATGTATATATTTTGCACAAAACGCGACATATGACCGTCCGCAATGTTGCCATTTCTATCTGACTCTCAGACGAACTCCTGATAACTGTAAAAATGACTCAAACCATTTTTTTTCCTCATCATAAACCTTCATTGATTTATTAGAATGGTCCAATGACTAGTGTAAATGCTATTACAAATAAAAGATACTTCCGGTTCAGAACTTCTAGATTTTAAATTTCGACATATTTCTTTTTCTTTTTTTCAAGTTTTAAACTAAAAAAAACATGCCTCTAAAATTTGCCCCCCTTAAAAATATGCCGCCCTGGGCTGCAGCCCCTACAGCCCTCCCCTAAATCCGCCACTGTCCGGAAAGCACTATGTACATATTGCATAATAATTGAAAGGATATGGGGCAAGTCACCAGAACAAGTATGTCACTGTCTACGATCAGTGATCACGTATGGATCTGCAGTCCTACCACGCCGACTACTTCCTGTCCACACAATTCCAGAGAGAGAGTCAAAATAGATAACATATACAGTCTTCATCAAACTGTAGAACCACATTAAACTGATAAGATATATTCATACATTCATGAAATTCTCTCTCATTCTTCTCATAAATGCGTTTGAACTTTTGAAAAATATTCTGTATTAGGAGTCTGAATTTGATCCTCCGTATGTTGATATATTTATGGCACTTAATATGTTATGACAAATTGTCTTTTTTGTTTTATTTAGTTTCTGGCGATGATTGAAACGAGTGTGGGATCAATTGGCACTATTATAGAACATGTATAGACGAAGTTGAGAGACGAATTGTTATGGGATGGGTGAAAATTGCATATGAGATGATCAAAAAAAGTGTGAAATTATTCTGGAACTACTCCTGATAAAAAAAAAAAACAAAATGAGAGTAACATTACGCAATCCCATAAAAGTTCGTTAGTGACGTTGAATAAAACAAAAAAAAAATAAAAATAAACACACCTTTAACAAGCAGCAAAAAACTAAGGCAGGCTAGGTTTTCTCGTCAGAATTGTTGATACCTAAGAAAATAAAAACGTGCATTCCATACAAAATGCAATGAAAGGCATGCAAAAACAATGAGAATGGTTTACTGAAATGAATTTACCTGCAACAATTTTGCTCATCTCCATCACCTGTTTTGCCAAAATTTGGTTGAGCTGCAGTAGATGCTCCCTCTGTCTTTTTTCTTCTATCATTTTACTTGTTGCCTTGTTCGTTATACTACTGGAAGATTTTTCAGCCTCCTTGTCATCTGAGCATAATGAAAAGTTGACAGATTTCAGTTAGTCGCTCATTTGAAATTCCATTAACTGGCATTTAAAAAAGTATCACTGAAAGTTTCCCTAAATGATGACGGCTATGGTGTTAATAATTATTCATGTGTCGATTTGGATATTTCAGTGATACATTGAAAGTAAACAAAACCTACCAAAAGATTTCAGTTGAGTTGTTTATGTAGAAGTGTCACGTTTCTCTTATGTTATATTATAAAAAACAACAACACAAAACTACTCTACTGATGAGAATTTACAAACACTCATTGACAATGTCATCAGTTGAAACTTTTATAATAATTTTGATACTGAAACTATGCAGTAGTAGTAGTAGTAGTAGTAGTATATGCGAGGTGGCCACTACTGCAGCCAGGCAAGTAGGCCCTTTTTGCCATCCCCTTGTCTCCTCATCCATAACATACTCTTAAAACAACCTCCTCCTCCCTCAAAATGAATCCTTATACTATATGTGTGTGTGTGTGTGTGTGCTTGTCAAAGGAACGAGTTCTTTCAATCTGCCTATTCCTGGAAGTCTTGGTAGGGCTGGTTCTCAGTCGGACGGTGTGGCGGCCGCGGTATCGATACGAGGCCCCTTCTCGGCTTCCATTGCAGACTAGTTTTCCAGTTCTCACCGCGAGTTCCTTCCATCCGTCTCCTCGTCAAAGTCCTGTTAGGGTTGGTTCTCGATCGGTTGATGCGGCGGCGGCGGGCGATTCATTCACCAGCTACCAGTCCCACAGCACCCGATTCAAGGCCCCTCCAAGGCTTCCACCAAAGACCAGATTTTCCAGTTCCCGCATTGAGTTCCTTCAATCCTCGTCATCGTGAAAACCCTGGTAGGGCTAGTTCTCAAACGGGCGGAACGGCGGCCGCGGGTGATTTCACCGGCTACCAGTCCCGCAGCACCCAATCCGAGTCCCCTCCTTAGCTCCCAAAGGAAGATTTTCAAGTTCTCGCATCCCTCTGTAATGGGTGTGTGGGTGTGTGTGTGTTTTGCAATCATTCATCGAACTCTGAATCCTCATCTCCTGAGCCTATGAAGCGTTTGTACATGAGATCCAATCCATAGGGCTCACCACCACCACGTAGATGTAGGTCACAGTAGCATTGGCTGCTCATTTTCAAAGTGAATAACACCTCATCAAATCTGTTGTTACACCAACATCTACAGCATTTATATATATTGCCCATGTGCTTTACACCGAACACCATATGTTGATGGTCTCTGATGCTGTGAACTGGATGGTTTCGCATAGCCCTTCTGAATGAATAATAACAAGTACGATAAAAACGTAAATTATAGTTTGGAATACGATATGCATTCGCTCATACACAGTATTCGTCTTCGTAGAAATGACCCTCCTAGTCTTGATATTTGAGAGCTTCACACCTATCTTTGATACTGATTTCCCTCGTGTACCCTAAGTAACTCAAATCATTGAAATTTCGTCTAAAGCTCTTAGCCTGCTTCTAGATTTGTCCCCATTTTTCATCGGCAAACATTTTTAAAATTCGGTCCGTGAGCGTTCATGGCAGAGGTGAGGCCTCGATGAAATTCAACTATTGATGATGTACATCTGACTACCTGCAGTCAGCATACATTTTTCAAAGTGTCTACCATGGTCAGGGTTGCCAACGGCTCTCGCCAATTTGCTCACGAATTTTTTTGGGATTACTCACAAATTACTCACAACTTCCAAATAACAATAAAAATTTTCTAGTGTGACGTCACGTGACATTTGACAGAATACAAAATGTGTAGAAAATGTAACTATAGATACGTTTTTCATTCACCTGTGGATCCACCAGTCTACGATATTCGCCCTTATATTCTCATATGAGAAAATAATTGGTGGATAATAAATAGAAAATTGAGCCAACGTGGAGTTGGCTACCAAAAGTCTTTCCATTTCATCAGGCGACAGCGGGCGGGTGTGCTCTATGCTATTTTCGACTGTTTGCAAAAATAATGTGGACAGCATCACATTCTAATATTTTCTGCGTGTCGTTGAGATTCTATCAGTAACTTAGAATTTAACGATAAAGCTACGACTTCATGAACTGTCAATTTACCCAGCATTTACCTCCGATTATTCACATTTTACTCACAATTGAGGCTATGTGCAATAATTCCACAATAATTCAACAAATGGTTTTTTTGCAGAATCTCAATCGCCATGTCAAAATTCTTAACTCGTAAATGGACCAACCAACCTTTTTCTTCCCGTCACTAGGTAACAGCACTGACCTTGTTTTGGATTTTCATAACAGGTGTGAATTCCTAGAAGCAAAGTGGACTAAGCTCAGATAGTCCACTGTGCTGCTAATATTGGCGTTAGTCCGTTATTGCGCTCATAGCCTCAATTGGTCATTACTCACAACATTACTCACACACCATAAAATTACTCACAAATGTGAGTAATTACTCACAAATTGGCAACCCTGACCATGGTGGTGTGGGTAAGTGGGTATGTGTTAAGTGTCGGTAGAACATGTTTTTTTTGACGTCGGTGTACGTTAAGCTAGGGCCCACGAGTCGCTATTCCTTTTGACTGCAACGCCTCATCCACCCTTGGGGTGAAACACACTATGCGAATATCCGTGATTAGATATTTCGTAGTAATCATTTAAGGGACCAATGAAATGTCACTCAGCCAATAGCAACTGCATCAGACCTAGTTAAAAACCCGACATACTAACTTATAAATAGAATATTCTGACGTCAGCTGCGTTCATTATCCGTTGGAAATTAGAATCGTTTCTCAAAAATATTGAAGATGGAAAATTAATAATCACAATCTGCTTCTGTATGACCGACATTTTAAACAACCATAAAATATTGTATAACTCGGTTTATTCTCGAGATACAGCTGATGGAATGTTCTCAAATTGAATTCTGTATAGCACGGAACGGGTCAATATAAAAATTAAATATCTCACCTGCATTCAGATTGGTAGAACTAGTGCTAATAATTGCTGTATCGGAAAGCATTTTCTTAATTGACTCGACTTTCTTCAACCTATATTCTTGTTCTTCGGCTGATAACTGAGGTAATTGTTCCGGAATATATCGTTCCGGAATGTTGATCTTATTGGGTGTGCCTAGTAAATTATCGATGGTGTTTTCATTATATTTCAGTTCCTTGTTGCTCAGAGTCGACCTTACTACATCGGGTGCGTCGATTCTTTGCCGAAGCGCCCTCTCCATGTCCAAGTCATCTCTAGCGCGACGACTATTCATAATCATCTTATTGAAAGCATCATGGTCTGTTGGGAGCTGATGCAGGCTTTTCATTATCAAGTGGTTGTGGGGTGCTGTGTAATGCCTCCGCCTCTCTTTCGGGACGGCCCTTCTATTGCTTTGTTTGGGGCTATCGTGAACCGACATCTCGGTGATGATCTGGCGGGCAGCTTCGCTCTTGAAAACCGGAGATAACTCTGGAGACTTATCTGTACTGACGTCAGTGCTTGAAGCTCCTTCCCGTTCGATGAACTGGGGTAGGTTAGGGCTTGAAACGGAGCTCTGCGAGTTGGCTAGCCTGCCCTGTTGTTCTTCGTAGTTGGGGGATACTAGGGACGTGGCGCTTTGAACCTTCTGGACTGGCGTGGGCCTGAACAGCACGCTAGAGGTCTGAGAGGAGTCATCTTCTTCCAAAACAGCGTCCCACTTTCCGGGAGTCATCTTCTCTCTATCTCTTTGTCTTCTTTCCGACTCCCGCTTCACTATCCTGACTGTTTTGATTTCTTGCTTTTCTTGGGGTAAGTTGGAACTGACTGATGTATTATCGCTGGTTGAATCGTTAGATCTGACGCTTCGGTTGTAGAAATCAGTGTCTCCAAGTTTCACTTCAGTGTTTATATATAAAGGACTTGTGGATGAATTGGCACAAGGTGAACCGTCCCAAGAATCGCCATGATCTACGATACTCATGGTATCCAGGTCTGTTTCTCTCCACAGCGACGGTATTTTCTTTTTGTTGCCTGAAATTGAACAATCAGTTTGATACATTGTATTGTGTGGTGATGTACCTATTAAAACATTTGAGGTGATATTCATTATTATGTGAGCCCACAAGGTTCTTTTTGGCCAGTATAGCTATAACTCGAAAATTATTGGAACTACGTTATTGAAATTTGGCATAGGTATCATGGTAATGGTAAGTATGGATGGTGGGCCGCAGTGGTCATGATGGTAGAGCGCTAGTCTATCAATCAGAGGGACGTGGGTTCGATTCCCAGCATGGTCACTGGTCTCGTGCTAGGAATCGCACATTAAAAGGTAGGACCTCGTTAATCCTTAGCTCGCACAAGTTTCGACTTCTGAGGGCTGTCGTTCGTAGGGGGATGGCAGCTGGTTAGCGAAAAAAACAATGTTAAACAATGACTGATGCGCTGCATCCTAATTAGATCTATTGTGCCCCATCTACTTCTGCTATTTCAAGGTGTTCTCGTTTACAGCAGCTCCTCAAGCCCCAATTCCTTGAGGAATTTAAGGATTTTAAGGGGGTCTATTCGTGGTATTTCTCCCACAGTCAGCTGGTGTGATCCCAGTATATTCAATCTTTTGTGATGTTCAGCATAACAATATATGGTGTGGTGTTTCTGGATGTTCCACACAGAATCTGCAGGTGCTGTCTTCCTCTAATCCTAGCTTCCTTAGGTGTTCTTTGAGTCTGCAGTGCCCCATCAGAAATCCCGTGATTACCTTTAGACTAGTTTTGCTGAGGTTAATCAGTGTCTTCGATCTTGCTCGGTTGAAGTTGCCGAGGCAAGGCCTTAGTGTCACAAAGGCGTAACTACCTTTTTTTGGAAACATAACGTTAATTTTGAGATATTTTTCATCATTATAAAGTTTTTCAAATATTCGACGAGGTCCCTGAATATCAAGTAGTTATTCATCTGGAAATATATTGTCCTATTCCGAACATTATGGTTGTTATAGATGAATTAGTATATAAAATTCATTTATTTCTGTTTTTCTCGAAATTAATAATCTGTAGTTACGCTTCTGTTACACTAAGTCCTCGGAGGGATCTTTGGCCTGCCTTAGCCCTGGAAGTCTTTGTCAGTATGTTGCTCTCAATGCTTCTTCAGTTTTATTGAGTTCTTGAAAGTAAGATTTTCCAAGTACACAGAATGGTTCTGGCCCGATCAGTGGCATTGATGCCCCTTTTCGTGCCAGGGTATCTGCTTGTTCATTGCCCTCCACTCCGACGCGCCCCGGCACCCAGAGGAGGATCACCTTGCCTAGATCATTAAGTTTGTCTAGGCATTCCCAGACCACCTTTGAGTTGATGTTATATGAGCTCAACGCTTTGATGGCTGCTTGACTATCGGAGAGGATTGCGATTTCCTTGTTCCAATATTTCATGTCGAGGTTGAATTGAATGCACCATTCTATGGCGTGAATTTCCGCTTGAAAAATACTGGGGAACTGGCCAATGGGTTCGGAGCATTTGGTGCGAGGCCCAAAGACTCCTACTCCAGTAACGTCGGGAGTTTTGGACCCGTCCGTGTACCATGTTATGGTATTATTTCCCAGAATTCGAATGGATTATATGCTCGATCCACTCTTGGTATTTAATTCCGTTCGAAAGAATTTCTCGAAACCAAATTTCCTGGTAATTTCGTCAGTTAGGATATCGGCAAGGTGTGCACTTTCGGTGGGGGGTTGAGCCCCTTACGTTGTGCTGTCCCTTTGAGTCCGACTTTAGCCAACCTGAGGTTTGCCCCCCAAGCAGTTCTCCCCACCATGATATGGAGAGAAGTGAGGTACAGAATTACCTCTATTGCTGCTGTTAGAGTCGACCTTATTGCTCTTGTTATACAAAGACATGCTAGTCTTTGCACTTTCTCGCTCAATTAGTATAAAAAAGACCGTTACAGCAGTGGAAATATATACAGGGTATCTCATTGAATATTGTAAACATAATACCACGTAACCCGAAATGTGACATTGTACCTGCCAAATCCCAATAACGTAGTTCAAATAGTTTTCGAGATATATACTGGCCAAAGCCTCATGGGACACCCTGTATAACTGAAATTATGTCAGAAATTGAATTTTGTCTAACCTAATCTGGTACTGATCAGTCTCGTTCAATTAAAGCACGAGCTCTGCTAATTGATTAAAAGAAGCACTTTCAGTAATGCCCGTGAGGTCAGACGTAGTTCAATGTCCGTCACGGTATCAGCCAAGAAATTAGTTGTTTCTTTGAAATGAATAAGGACCTCAGAGTAGTCAGAAATGATGCATCTTGAGCAAAATACTCTTACGTTTCATAGCAATGTTACAATTAAAATGATTTCTTCGGGCGATCTGTATTGGTTTTTGAGTTTTATATTTAGTCTATATGCCTGAGCTGTACCATTTTATACAATTTTCTAATGGTTTATATTTTATTATTCTTAGTATTAGAAATCTAAGTTATTTTATTTATAACACAAGCGTTGTCAAAGTTGAAAGTATTCACCAATTGAGCATGATTCGATTTTCCACCGAATGCTAATTTCTGTAACTAGATTAGTTCGCTTGATATTCGTAGCTATACTCACACTGACTATTTTGTACTGAATTGGATGGAGACGATTTCTGCTGGGGAAGATTACCAGATCGATCTGTCAGTTGCCTGACCTGTATGCTGAGTTCTTGGCGTTGCTTCTGTAAATCACCAATTTTTTTCTGCACCCTCTGTAAATCAGACTCTAACATGGCACTATTACCCATAGCACAAGTTAAACTGTCACCTAAAAGTCAAGTTACTTATATTTTATTATCGAAATTGATCACCAGATATATGTATATGTGAATTCTGACAATTAATGGGAACCTATGAAACATACAGAGAATATACGGTTTACAGAATGGTTCAACAAAGAAAAGTGCCTTTTTTGTTCATCCAAATTCACCCTACAACAGAAAGAATCTGCCCAGGTAACCATGTACGAAATATCAAATAGCAAGGGCTTACAAAAAAATGTATACAAAGTGACGAGAAAGGGATGTATAGATTGAGCTCGACATAACTCCAAGTACGGTTCCAAATACGTGCAAAAAAATAACCAAAATTGTTTTACTTAGAATCACATTTGTTCATGATTGTAGTCTGACATCATTTGAAAGTATCCATAAAAGGAGGATCAATCCTACAAACTTTTTTCTGTATAATTAATGCGAAAATAATCATGGAGATATTTTCTCGGTTCAATAACTATCAGTTATTAAGGTGGCTATGAAATAAAAAAAAAATGACTTATCCTCTGAGTTGAAAACCATTTCTAGATATTTCTGGAAACTTCTCATATCAAAGAGAAGGAGAACAACACAACATTTCCAGTACAAGTAACGTTCCAGTACAAAGACATAGGCAGCTATTTTTGCAGAACTATGCAGAACAGAAATCAACAGCTTCTAGCTCTTAGCATAAAAATCAGTTGAGGATCATTAAGGAGATATTTACAAGGTATGTTTGGAAGAATACCTGTACCAAATAGAAGCGTGTGAAAGTAACTAACACTGTGGACGGAAAGCTGATAGAAGCAGATAACCATGTAAACAGACTCAACTATCAACGATAATATAAGGAACATAGAGGTAGGGAGCTTTTAAAAAACTTACCAGCATTCGAATACTGTTGCGAACTTCTCTGCTGCCGCGATGTCTGGAGCTTCTGTTTCAACACAAGCAATTCCTGCTCGAGTCTCGCGTTCCCTGCTACAGTTTCTTCCAGCTTCTTGGAATTCTGCGCCAACATCAAATGCACCCTGCTCAGTTCGTTTTCCAGCATGATCTGTTGCTTTCGAGCGAGTTCAACTTCGGCGGGACTCTTGAAACCTTTGCTGAGACGCAGCCTCAAACCTCCCAAGGCTCGTTCGATGTCTTCCTTGTCTTGTTGGAGATTCTGCAGAATGCCTGATTCCTCGTGTATCAACCGGTCCAGTTGGTAGAGCTGCTGGACTTTCTCTTGTAGGTGGAGATGGTTGGGATTCAGCCTGTTCCAGTCGCGTTTTTCTTCGGCAAGTAATCTGCGCTCTTGAATTTGCTGGTTGAATTCTAGTCTGTCGCGTATGCAGGGAGCGATATTTGCTCTATCTGTTGGTACCCTGTACAGCGAACCTAGCTTCACCATGTTATCCACCAGGTTTACTAGGGGTTTGCCCTTTTCGTACTGAAATTATTAACGGATCAGTAGTTTTCACAGTTTCTTGATCACTTGATACACTGTGATAGCTTAGCATGGAAATTAAAACAAGGATCTGGGAGCCAACTGGGTATGCTGTAGCTCCTCCATAGTCAAAATATTGGAAAGATCATGCAAGGAAAAAATAGAAGGAATATCTAAACATATTCAGACAATTACTACAGAAAGCACAACTAATTGTTGAAATGTAGAAATATTTTGAGAATTTCTTTAGGATAACATACCTGCTTCTCAAGTTCTATCAAATGCTGCTTGATTTGTTCCAGTTTTTGCAAATTTTCCATCCTTCTTGTTTGATCCATGGTGTGTAGTTGAGCCTATATTTTACAGAAACATGGTGAGGAAAACTATGGATGTAACGGAAATGTTAGTTAAAGCTCCGTACTCAGTAAAGTAGCAGAAGTATAATATACGTGAGAGCACTAGATAATTCCAGGTTTTTCAAGCAAGAAACAGAAAATAAGGTTGATCCAAATAATGCATCTGTAGGAAAGAATGTATTCACAAGTAAGGCAGGAAATTTAGAATTGGATTCTCTGTGAATTTAGTCTCTTTGAAGGTCAACTCTATTTTCTCAAGTTCAATCATCATTTCCACTGAAAATTGAAATAACGTATGAACATCTTCAATGAAAGATATCCCCACGAAAATATTTTTTTTTTTCTATGGCCGAAAAATAATTTTTCTTCTATATTCGAGATTGCCTTATGTTTAAAATTCAATTTGTGACGTTCAATTTGAACCATCTTGTTCTCCTGCTCCTTTCCACATGGGACAGTTCATATGATGCATAGCCCAAATGTTTCTTGGTGCAGACGTAACAGTGAATATGACTGTATATGAGCTTTATTCCAAATAAATGACTCATAGAATGCATTCCCAAATGATTGAATTTTGGAAATATATAGATGGAAAGCTATAAAATTATCAGAATGGAAGCAAACTGTTGGTGGTATCCAAACTTTCTCCGATATTTTGGATACCACCACGTTTAGATAGTATATACTGATCTGAAAAAAATGATCAAGTCTAACAAATGTGGAGGAGAGAAAGCATTGAGGAATAATTATTCTACCACAGCAACTTTCATTATTACTATTATTAGGAAAACAAAAGAAGGACTAATCCACATTGAAGAACAATGTGAATGAGTTCTGATATATTTTCAGTAGGTAGATGAAAGATTAGACGAGATGCAAGAAAAACTACAAAAATACTTTCAAACATACCACTACCTTCTGGTAAAATTAGTGAATTACCATGCAAGCACCAATCCAATGATATAAAATGTTAGTAAGCTGATTAATAGATTCGATTCTGTTTCAAATCAGATGAAAAGATTATATGGTTCAAATTGACAAATAGATTCCCCTGACTTTCCATTGAAACAAAAATTGGCAACTCAAACTCGTGCTTATAGCTTTACGTGATGAACAGTTGTTAGACTTTTTTATATAGGTAAATAGTTGCTCTTTCCGAATGTTTCCCTCCCTGTCATAGTTTCCTTTTTCGCCTTTGGTATTCTAGATTAACTTTATAATGTAACAGTTTCGATAATCCTATGATCAATTATTTTGTGTGCAGTACCTCTAAAAATCATGAATGCCAAGATGTAGGTTAGTCCATTCATTTGGGATTTTTTCCAGGAAACAATCCTGGAAGTTATTTCTCAACGGTTCTCTAATTATTTTTGGTAGTTGAATCCCAGTTCGCTTGTAGCTCACGATTCTATATAATATTAAAGTAAATTAAATATCCTACATTTCAAATATGTCTATTTAATTTTTATGATGTTCCACATTGCCGCTAGAGCTAAAAATTGTCACTTTTCATCACTGTGAAAATCGCAGGAAATGATCAAAGGTCACATGTCGAAGAAGACAAAGATATCACTGTTCAAACTGGAACTCACTGTACCTACATATAGTATATACAAAATTAAAATTTCATTACCATATCTGAAACAGTAATTTTTTTCCCTCCGCTGAGCAAATGATCATGAATTAAATGTACCTATGCGACGTTCGTTTTAGTCGGAGCGGATAAACCAATTTGTCAATTTGAATACATGTTAATTGTAATAATACAAAGGAAACAAATGAATGTTATCAAACCTGAATTGAGTCAATTTCATTGTAACAATTCTCAATTGCTTGCAAAGTTTGTGCGCTTTGCCTACGTAACTGTATTAACAACAACACTAACTCTTCATGAGTTCTACCAAGTAATTCACCAGCAGATACGCTCATTTTATCATTGATGGGCCACTTCTCCTATTAAAAAAAAAGAAATAATAATAAATCATGCGGTGGGTTTGAATGAAATGCATTTTCGTTCGAAAGTAGTAAACATTTTGTTTGACGGTAATACACACATACACAGTGGCTCATTCAAAGCGAAACATATATTTTCGGGTGGTTTGGACATCATCTTGCAAGCGATACATCATTCAAAAGGTCTTGTTTGCTTTCCCGCATAGAAACCAACAAAAAAGAACTCATAAATTAAACAATTAAAAGATTCATTGGCTGATTATTGAAATATTCAAAATTCAAGCAGGATATTCGCAATTTAATTATAATCCCCACAGGAGGTTTGACAGCGTAAAACTGAAGAAAATGAATTGTCTACATCAACGAATGGAATATTCAGTGTTTACCAGTTATTCAATAGCATTACCAACATGTATTGTGTTTGTTTTGGTAGGTTTCCGGGTTTTGCCGTGGTCTTCTTTGGTTTAAATCTCGAAACTTTTCGACTGCAACTGCGGCAGTCATCTTCAGTGGCGTGGTCGAAGTACTCTTCTAGACGTATCAACTGAAACACCACGCTACTGAAGATGACTACCGCAGTTGCAGTCGAAACGTTTGGAGATTTAAACCAAAGAAGACCACGGCGAAACCCGGAAACCAACCAAAACATTGACGCCAGCCGTGAAATCCTACATTCCTACATGTATTTTGTTTGTTTTAATTTATTTGATATTTAAAGTACAGTACTTTTGATAAACTGACAAAAGTGACGAATCTCATACGATTGTTATTGTCCTATGTCTGATAAAGAATATTATTATCATATATTTTTTCCGTTTCCTTCAGGAATTTGCCGGTCGGACCCTGTGTCCGGTGCCCCGGTTCTTCGGGAGAACGCGCAGGAGTATCATTAATCCCAGTGAACACTCCCCACGTCCGTGGGGTGAGTGATTACTGGGTCCGAGAATCATGTGCCCTGAGTAGGCGAAGTAAAGCCTGCGGAGTTCAAATATTAAATCTCGATATTTTGTCCGTTTTTTCTCCACTTTTCGGATGATGTTCGTTTCGCCAGGAGCCGAAAACTCTTTGATGAAAATCGTCCTGCACTGATGGTCGAGAAGGACTACATCAGGCTTATTGACTTGTATTTGCCTGAGGGTGGGGAATGAGTAGTTCCAATAGATTCGGTACTTGTCATTCTCCACAACAGACTCAATATCCCCTGGATCATAAGGCAACACCGGTGTCTCGTTTATACCGTACAAGTGTCGTAGATGGTAATGCAATGCTCGTAGCGCCGCGTTATGCCTGTGGATATTAGCTGGACAGGTTGACAGCAAATGTATTATGGTCTCGGCTGCCCCACGACACGCTCTGCATCTAGTGTCAGGGATCTCTATACCCATCACGCGACTACGGTAGACGAGGGTGTTGAAGACACAATCTTGGCAGGCCATTATGAATCCTTCGGTTTCCGACTTCAGCCCATTTGACCTGAGAAATGCGAAAGTCTCGTTTTTGGATGAGCCACGGTCTTATGTAGCTGTAGGAGACTCTCTAGCAAACATAACATTCATTCAAGCAACAGAACAACAGACAAATCTCCGTTTTTTGGGGCGAACCGTGCTCCCTCTACAAACCAATCCGGAATCTGTTGCTCCCCATCTAACCATGAATTAAAAACTCTTGCCAGATGGTGGTGGATACTGCTGCAGGTGCTGCTGCCTTGGAAAGGAGTTCTCCAATTTCTGTTATTGCCAAAACAGAGGCCTATCAGCAAACCTATTATTCGAAGGGTATCAAAAAATTGGAGAATCTTTGGATGAAGCGTTTTATTCCAGAAGGAGACGACACTCGATACGATATTTGGACACTACACCACCAAACTATAGTACGATTCATCTTTATATTATGGTACAATCAAACTGGCTGGTGGTGGTTGTGCAGACTGGCCGATTGCCAGTTGCTCTATTGCTTTTTACAGGTTAAACTTATTTCAAGCTCCCATATTCAAAGGTATTTTCATCAATCAGAAAGAAAACGTTCGAAAGAAACGGCGGTCAGGAGACGGGAACAGAAAATTCGAATTTTGTAATCGATTTCGATGTTGTAGATACGCAGTAAATCTTACCCTTTCCGAAGGAGAATGGATGCAGGAGCTTGAAAAATATTATTCTATGCCTAGGTGTAATAAAAATAGATATATTACAATAGTAGAAAACTCGTTCTTCTGAACTGTCCATTTTGATTTTGATGGCACGAGATCTGTCAAGCATACAGGGTACCTCAGTCCCAGTGGCGAGATTTATCTCACGTGCTGCATGAAGGAGACGCCTCCGTAAAAAAAAACACAACGGAAAACTTCAGAAGATTGTAAGGGGTAATCGAGAATTAGACCAAAGCGCGAAGGAATGGAATAGTTTGCAGATTAAGCTAAATAATTGAAAATGTATTGAGAAATCCAATTTACCACATAAAACCTATACAATAGGTTGGTGCTGATTCTTCGAGTTTACTTTTATACTGCTGGTATAATATAGAACAATAGTATAAAAGAAAAATCAAATAATCGTCATGTATTCTGAACAACGATCAGTCAACCGAACATAGAAATTTAAAATGTTCAAAATCCCTGAATGGCCGTGGGGAATGGTCGGACACTAGCCATGGCCGATCCAGTGGAAGCGGAGCCAATTCCATACGAGCGCCGCACTACTACCCGCAATGTTTGATGCAGGCGGAGATTATTATCCCAATTCTCAAACCTGGCAAGCCGGAAGCAAGGGTCGAGAGCTAACGCCCGATATCGTTGCTGAGCGCCATAGCCAAGGTGGTAGATAAAATACTACTGAAAAAATTTGCGAGCCTGGAAGAGGTACGCAATTACCTCCCAGGTAGCCCGGATTGTTTACGAGTTGATGGAGGGCTTCCAACTAGGCCACAATACAGCAATGGTCCTGCTGGACATCCAAAAAGCCTTTGATTCCGTCTGGATAGAGGGATTGGTCATGAAGATGCCGGAGTGCATGGTAATAATTATCCTAGACTCACATTTAGTCAATAGGACTCTCAGAGCTAGAGTTAACAACACCAGCTCAGCATTGATGGTAGCCAGAGCAGGAGTGCAGCGAGCATCCAGCTTGTTTCTATTTTTTCATTCGCCATATTCGCACGACTTTCCAATGCAGGGAAACACAAGCACGACTGTCTATGCCGATGACACAGCATAGTACGCCAAGTCTTTCCAAAGCGCGACAGCCGCGGTCCACGTGGAAACGCATTTAAGAACAAATAGTGCTGAATCCTGACAAAACAGAATACAATTTCATAAAGAGATGAACGAATGTGGAGATCTTTGGAGGATATAGGGGATCTGGAAAATCGGATTGACAAGTCAGATTTTGTGCGGTACCTGGGAGTACCGCTGGACAGAAGGCTAACACTAATAAAGCGGGTCAACCTAGCAATACAGCGAGCCGCAGTCGAAAGGACTTATCGACTGATTACGAGAAGCTCTAGTTTGGCAGTGGAGAACAAAATACTGCTACACAAACGGGTCAAGTCAACGAAGCCCTATGCCTGTCCAGTGTTTTGCAGCCTCGCCAAGTATCATCATTTGTGAATACCTATATCAAAAATTGCTATCATGAACAAACAGATTTTCATTGATTTTTTCTAGACTTCAATTAGGAATAAAATTTGTCGAAAAATAAACCATGAAATACTTTACTTACCAACCTTATGTTGCGGACTTTTTGATGAGCACTGTATATCGATATAAATATGTAAATAAAGATAGTTTCTCCAAATAAAACTCGAGAAAAACTACTTTCGAATCAAACGCATTTCAAAGATCCACTTATCACTTTGGTGCATTTATGTGTATTTCATACAAACAAGTAGGTACTAGACATGGATAGAATAAATTTTCACACGGTAAATTATCACTTTCAATTTCAGGCCTCCATATATGATTGTGTTACAATAAACGCGTGTACTTCCGGAAACTATTTATGTACCTACATTGTCACGAGATTGTTGACTTAAGCATGCCTGAAACAGACAGTGCTGAAGGCACGTTTTTTTAGAATTCCTCAATTTTCGATATATGTACACATAATTCATTCTAAATTAACCAAATCACTATAGACTTGTTTGGGAAATGTGTTACATTGACGGTTTTTATCCCAAGGTTAAAATAGCTCAGTGATCCAGTGTGTCGATGCGATCGTAGTACTTCCGGTCAACTCTTTTTGTTCGCTGGATCGCATGCATACTCATATGCCAAATCTGCATTATGAAAATTCGAAATGTTGAATGAAAATATATGAGAACAATATTAAACCCAGTTCACTTTGAACTATTTATTGCAACTTGAGAAATGGAGTCCGGGAAATGGAGTCCGGGAAATGGAGTTCGGGAAATAGAGTCCGGGAAATGGAGCCTAGAAAAAAATCCGAAGGAAAAAGCCCAGGGATGAGAATCCGAAAAAAGACACCAGGAAGAAATATCTGGAGAAAACAGTCCGGTAAAGAGTCCAGGAATAAGAGAATGGGGAAAAAGAAATAGAAAAAATAGTTCGGTGAAAGTTTTCGGGAAAATGTCCAGAAAAAACTTCGGGAATGTAAATCCAGGGACAAAGTTCGAGTATGAAAATGCAGGGACAAAGTCCGAGTATAAAACTCTGAGAAAAAAAAACTGGAAAAAAATATCCAGGAAAAAAATCCGAAAAAAAAAATTCACGAAGAAAGTCCGGAGAAGAAAGTTGGAAAAAAGGCCATGTATGAAAGTCCGGGGAAACTTTCCGAGAAAAAAGCCCGGGAAAAATGTTTGGGAAAAAAATCTACGGAAAATAGTCAGGTGACATTTTCCGGGGATAATATCCAGGAAAAAAGTTTGGAGAAACAACTCCGGGAATAAAAATCTGGAGCAAAAATCCGGGGACTACAGTCCAGGTTCAAAACTCTGAGGAAAACTCTGGGGAAAACAACTGGGGTCCGTAACCAGAAGTCCTGAAAAAAATGACCCGGGAAAAAAAGTCCGCAAAAATGTCCGAACAAAAGTCCAGGTATAAGAGTCCGGGAAAAAATGACCAGAGAAAAAGTACTGAAAAAAAATCTGTGGAAATTAGTCCAATAAAAATGTCCGAGAAAAAATATCCAGGAAGAAAGTCCGGGTAAAAAACTCCGGGAATCTGGCGCAAAAATCTAGGAACTAGAGTCCGGGTATGAAACTCTGGGGAAAACACCTGGGGAAAATCCGTAACCAAAAATCCTGGAAAAAATGCCCCAGAAAAAAAAGTCCGCGAAAAATGTCCGGAAAAAAGTCCAGGTATAAAAGTACGGGAAAAATTACCAAATATCCAGAGAAAAAACTCTGGGAAAAGTCCGGGACGAAAGATTCGGAGACTAAATATTCTAAGGAAAAAGTCAGTTTATAAAACTCCGGAAAAAATCCATGGGGAGAAGTCTGGATAGAAGGTCCTGTATAAAATGTTCCGGAAAAAAATCTGCAAAAAAAGTTCGGAAAAAAGTCCAGCTATAAGTCCGGAGAAACATGTCCGGGTGAAATGGCCAGGAATAATGTCCACGGAAAAAAGTTCTGGGATAAAAGTCCGGGAATGAAAAATCCTGGAAAAGCAGTCCGAATATAAAGGTCCGGGTCCGGGAAAAAGTTCATGAGAAAAAGTCTGAAACTATAATGATTAAACTTAGCGTGCGATCTCAAAATTTTGGAACTTTATCTGCAATAATATTGACTTTTTGAGTCACCTGGTATGTATCTAGTGATAGTAATTATGAGCTTGTTTTCATTACAAAATAAGAAACTAATTGAATGGTTTCCATAATATGATCAGTTTGGGTAAATTCGTCATAAAAAAAATCAGAATTTAGATCATAATAGAATAAAAGCAATAAAGAATTTCGGAGTTTCTTTCAGTCAGTTCGAAGTTATTCACATGAACCGACCCCTTTGGAGAAGCTTTCAGGAAGTATAACTCAATTTGCCCGTCTAATCAATGAAGGTTGAAGCAGTTTCCATTCATTTGGGCAATCATTGATAATCTAATGAAGCCTTTTGTAGGACATCCCACTGACATATGCTACTCCTTCCTCAAACGCACAAACTTTCGCTTAGTAGCATTCGTTCATTTACTGTGTACGATGAAAATAACTGGCTTGATATAAAAATGCGTATCTGTAGGAAAACATCCAAATTACTCAATGAACTGAAGATCATTTTATTGGGTGAAACAAGTACAGGGTGACCAATTTGGAACAAAATAAACGAACTTTCGGGTAGTACCATTTATTGACATCGATGATTAACTTTTAACAGTTGTTCTGTCAATGCTTATTTGGCATTGGATAAATCAATGTGATTCTGAAAAAGTATATATGAAACTTGAACAAAACTGCTCACATATGTAAGATTGTCTGGATGGAGTCGACGCCAAAAGCTCGCGCAACATATCTAGCCGTACATACCAGTCACTTTTGTTGACGATACGGAAAACTTTCTTCCGCATCCTGTCAAGCGATTTGTAAAGAAATGTAAGGGAACGTTCATGGCTCACATTTTTTGAAAACCGACTCTCTTACCGACCTGTATATTTTTGTTGGATATGGAGAAACTGTGACGTTCGAGTAACACCCTATATGAGATTTGAAATATACTTGATGCATTGATCACAGTTCACATGTAGGTACTCACAGATTAATATGTTCAGCGTCATAAAGTAGTAATGTGAATTCGAAGAAATGATAACTTCAAATAATTACTTTAAAAAAATGCACAAAAACGATAAGTGATTCATGGTTCGTGGAATAGGTACAAAGAGGCAACTGGAAGAGAATTAACGGGAAACAAATATTAAAATTCTACAGACGGATAAATCAGTTTGAACAAACACATAAGCTACTCCAATGACAGTTATTAATTCAGTAATTTCCTCCTTTATCAAAACTTGGCATAGGTACACAGGTGTTTCACTGGAAAGTTTCCATCTGGACGTTTTACGACTTATCCAGCATCGAGAAATTTCAGAGAGCAGATCGATTTTATTATCGGGGATGCTTCCCTCTTCGATATACAATGAAGGACATCACATCTGACAACTACTCCTAAAATAATCAAAATGGAAATCCACCCTTCCCATTTAAAGCTTATTTGAACGCCCTTTCAATTCTCTAAGCGACTGTCAGATTACGTTTCCGCCATTTCCTATGATTAACTGTCTCAAATTATCGTTATTCGTGTCAATCAATGATACACTCGGTACTGAGATGTCTGTCGAACAATGTGAAGCATTTATAGAGTTATTAGTTCACATTCCACGTAATATATCTATCGAATTCACAAGGGCGCACTGTGATTTCAGAATATCTTATATGGAAAAAGTCAAGTGAGATTAAATCAGGAGAGTTAGCTGGCTAAACCTCTTTTTCGCAGTCAACGAACTGACTGTATTTTATTTGAGATTTGTCGAAAAGCGCAGAAAAAAGAAAGCTCAAAATGGTATTAATTTTCCATTTTTTTATTTTTCGACTGTAGAAGAAAATCTCAAAAAATCACCACAGTTTTAAATATAAGCTGTTTTTTATTTAGATTTTCGTGATTCCGCAAGATACGCGTTATCTCTGAATCTACGAATACTGCATTTTCGAATATTCAAGATGAGACTTTCCAGATAATGTTCCATTATTGAAGGATATTCTGTGGTTCTCTACTCGAGGTAAAAAAATATCGAAAATTAGGATAATTCATTTCATTTCATGAAAGTCAAAATTTCACGATCTGTATGAAAAAAACTGTACATAGGAGAAGTTTGCGGACACAGGGACTTTTGATCAGAATAACATAATCCACGAAATGCCCAAAATTCAACCCGTTCAACCGGAGTACTTCCATGAAAAATATTTATTCCCAACAGAAATTGAGCTTGATTTTAATTCAAATAACGTTATCGAAATATTTCGTAAAATTTGATTGTATATGACAGTTATTCATAATATTGTCAATCTTTGTTTCCTCTCAATATGCCAAAATGTATATTGCTGGAGATGACAAGTCAGTAAAACAAAAGAGAAAAACCGTCAAATTTATTCGAGTAATTAGTGAACTTTATTTGTCCCGCACTAACAAAGAAAAATGGCTTATAATAAGATTATTACTGTTACTTTTCCGTGTAATTTTAGTTACACCAATAACAAAGTATCACAAATTCGATGGCGTAATAAAATTTCAGTTTGAGCCATTGCTAATATGTTTTTTCGAGTTTTGGCTTTAAAAAAGATTCGAAGAAGGCCTTGGCATTTTTTTCGGAAAATGAATCGTTTGAATCAGACAACAAACGTAACAGTGGTGCCTCGCTTTCAAATGACTCACTGGGTATATTTTTATCAAAATTATGCATCAAATTCATTTGCATTTCTTCCACTTGCCTTTTTATTTCAACATCGACTTATGCATGCCTAAATATTGTAAAATCAATGACTAACTTACCTTTCTTGATTCAGGTGTAATATCTGGATGACTACAATTTTTATTTGTATAATACAGTTGGGAATTCGGTGGTCTGAAAAAATAAACGAAACAGTTATGATTTCCTTCATGCACAGATGAGCATTCATGCAAGAAAGCCAATTCTAATTATATGTACAATACAACAGCTTTATGTATTGCTATTGTTCCGATTTATTTGTTTTTACGCTCATTTCATGCTACACTGAGAAAAATTGTGAGTCGAACAGAATTCGTTTATTCGATGGGGTCATAATTGCATGATACTCAAAAAGTCAAAGGGAATAATCGTGAAAACATGAAACTGTAAAAATTTTGCAGTTTTTTAATACTGAAATACAAAGTAAAAATGTTCCTACGTTATACAAAGTGTTTCCAAAATAGAGTAACAAACATTTTATATGAAAAATACAAAAAAACAGCTCCAACAAAAATCTATAAGTAAACATAAGTTCGCAGATGCGTCATAAGAGAACTACGGCCTTTTCCGTATACATAACACATGACGTTCACTGGCTGTCCATTTCCAAGGTACTCCTGATGGTAATACCGAGCATAGAAATAGATAACTTTAGTGGTATGGAAACTCCCGACATAATTACTTTGTCCACTGTGAGATTGACCTTTCTAGAGAAAAGACATGCATGTTTTTATTCGCATTCAGTTCTACCAAGTTGTTGGATAACCATTATAGAATTTTGGCCAAGTCCATATTTAAGTCGTTCACGTTCCTTCCTCATTCTTTTCTGTTATAACTAACTGGTTGATATTGAAGCTTCGGGAGATAAAGGGCTATGAAGGGTATAATATAATCCACAAAGCTGTGCACTGAACATAAGGTAGTTTTATTCAAATCATTGATGTGAAAAGTGAACTGTGATGGTGCTACAATGGATCCCTGCGGAACGTCCGAATTAATAGGAAGAGTTATGGATGAAATTCCATCAACCATCACGTGTAGAAATCGATCTAGGAGAAAGCTGGATGACGAGGAAAACAAGTCGTAAGATGGAAGCTTGGCAAGCAGTATCTGGTGCCAAACGCAATCAAACGCCTGGAAGATATTGAATGCAACGGCCACTGTTTCACCATATTTTTCGATGCACTGGTGCCAAATATGTGAGACTTGAGCAAGCAGGTCACTAGTTGATCTCTGATGACGAAAACCATATCGTCCATCATTCACAATTCCTGAGCGTTCTGAATATTTCATGAAGTCGATGTTTAGGGCTTTTTCCATCACCTTCAAGATAACATGTAGCAGTGCGATTGGTATAGGTTGCTAGGTAGGGTATTTTTATGAAACTGGCTGTACTATCACTGCAATTTTACAGTTGGATGAAAATGAAAAGAGGGGTTGAATAACTTCGTGAGCACATTTCTTTACAACGATCGGCAGAATTCCGTCAGAACTACTAGCTTTGTTGAAGTCAAAGAAAAAGGTGTCTGATAGTTCGTTGGAAGAAGCTAACCTCAAGCATATGACTGTCAACGGAATTGTTGTTCTGGGGTTGTCTTTACTCAATTACCTCTGGGTAGAATTTGCAACCAACATGTCTTGTGCTTGTTCGGAGTGCGCACCGACCACCCAGGGAGGTGCTGTAGGTTTTCTTAAAGCTGAAAAGTGAATACCTCATCAGAAATCAGGAAGTCGCTCGGAGCGCTATGGCAAATAATAACAATAGCCGTCTTCTACTCGCAAAGCCTATGCCCTTGAGAACACTTCGCGGGTGTTTATGAGGCATTAATATAATTATCATTATCTTCCTTGGTTAGTGGAGGAAATGAGCTGAATGTGAGAAGTGAACCTTATTGATTATTAGGAAATATTGCCCCTTCAGGTTTCGCACGCGTATGGTATAATATAAATTGGTTGTCGCTGATTTCAAGAAACTTTTTCTGATATTGAATCGTGTACAAACTTACACGTAGTATATCTCGAAGGGTTCCTGAGATATTGAACGAAAATCTGTCAATGAAGGCCACTTTTCAAGGGCGATAGCTGTCTTTCTATATATTTGCATGTAAAATCAGTACTCGCAGTTTGTTATTTGTTACCCTATTTCGGAAACACTCTGTATATTGCAAAACATTCAATTTCTAAATTATGGAATCGTAGATTATAAAAAAATTGTACATTTGCGAAATTAATATTCTCGAGGCAATTTTGAATACCTCAAGGACATTGATTGACATTCACATTTCAATCCTGTAGGTATATTCTCATTAACCTAAAACAGATGCTCAGTTATGAGTTCATGTAAGCAAGGAAGATCCTATCAGTAAGAAAATTGAATGAAAATGTATCGGAATCAATATGCTCTTCAGAATTGATCTGAATGAAAATAATCTCATTTTGTTCGTATTTCAATTTTCTACAATTTTTTTCATTAGGTCAACAAGACTGCTGTATGAGTTTTCATTTTATAAGCAAAAAAACTGAAAAGAAACACGTTTTTTTGTTTAAAACGTTTATAACAAATTACTGAATGACAGTTGCGAGTCCAAAACATAACAGCATATAAATACTTTCATGTGATGGCGCAGTCGGTTTCCTACTAGTATATTTGTCAAAAAATCCACATTTTATGCTCTATTGATTAGTGTACATTCACTTACTCTGTTATGTCGAGGACGAAACGATCTGTTCGAAGAACAACTAATCTTCGACATAATATAGAGTATCATAACTTCAAGGAATTTCATTATACTTGATGTGAATACTCATCATTCCTACCTAACGATAAATTGATTAAACTTACCCATACTGGTCCTTGTCGGAATTTCTACATAAATTTGTCACTGAACGTGATTCCATCTGCGAGTTTGGAGTCCATATTTTCTTGGCAGATATCGCTCTCGGAAATGTATCTCTGGTATTCAAATGGGAAATATCCCTTGTATTTATGGAAATTGAACCTGACGCTACAAAATTAACGATTAAATATGTAGGTCGAATTGTTGGACGCCAATGAACTTATAACTAAAATAATTATATCTACGGCAGCTGATCTTCGAGTCATTACAGCTAATTACTGAAAGTGACTTGAAACTTTCGGTGTGGACTTGACGAAATAATGACAATCACTTTACCCAATACCAAAAACTGGAACAAGAATACCTAATTTGCCATCAATCCAATCTCTTTACCAGAGTTTCATCGGTGGTACAGTTTATTACCATTCATTATTATTGATCGGTGAGGCTGACCAACGACCAGAATACAGGTAGTTATTTACAGAAACTGTCAGCACCCCGCTATCAGGTCTATCTTCTTAGAACTCCGGATCTTCTGATGAACCCCTAGAGATTTCTTACAAAGTTATTCTGTGGGATGATATCTTCGGCAAAGTCGTATCCAAAGATATTCATCCTTATGAAAGCTTTGCATTCAAACACTATGTGGGAGGATGTTTCGTCCTCCTCATCACAAAACCTACATGGTATGGAGTCTTAGTGTATCCCCAGCAGATGCTCGGCAGTGACCTTTCAGCAGTCCCCACATTCCAGAGAGAATTTCGGATCAGTTTGTGCAGGTGTCTTGATAGCCAGTCGATTGGCCCCATCATCATGATTTTTCCGTGAGTAATACCGAAGGCATTCTCCCAGGAAGACTGATAATGGTTCTTAATCCATGTCTTCGGGCCCTGCTTTATGTCTCTTCTGTGCTCCTAGGCATTTGAGGTTTCTATGCGCCTTGGAAGAAACCCTGCATGATCGCAAGACCTTTATTGCCTTCTAACTGTCGGAGAGAATAGCTATGGGTTGGTAACTAGGAACCCTCCTCAGAATCTCTCTCGTGCAAACGGAAATAGCAATTATCTCGGCTTGAAATAAAGAGGTTTTAGTACCGAGGCTTAGACTTGTATGTCCTGCCTCAGTTTCTCTCAGTATATTTCAGTACCTACCCCGTAGTGATCCAGTTTGTAGGACAATGAACCCTTGTTTTTCTCCAAATATCTATTCTGCAATTCAATGTCGAATACAAATAAAATTCTCTTTCCGGTAACTTTTCACACAGTTTTGAGTACAAGTTACCATCGAACAGTCTCATCTTGCAAAGGTATGTAATTAACTGCATCAACTGGCCCCTGTTTTTTTTTTCGCATAGGTATGTACTAAATAGTTTCTGAAGTCTTTGTCCTATTTACCACAGAACGTACACTACAGCTAAAGTAGTAGTGTAGGGTAAAGTTAGTGAGATAAGAGTTTTAGGAGTACACCATCATAATTTTAATATATGATGTTGATGTTACGAATATGGGTTTCGTGAATGATTACATTGGGAAATAATTTCTTCATTAATTATAGCTTCATAATTAAGAATAAAATCCGAAAAATAAGATACTCACGATTGAATTCACCACTAAAATGCAATGTGTAATGTGTACTTCAATGGACTTTTTTTCTGGGTCTACTCAATCGCTAGCTGTGAGTTATACAGCCAATAAACCGAACTGGGGCCTGATTCTCAAATGTCTATTACCCTTTGTCGCATGCGACAAAATATTCCCATCTTTTTTCAATGCACATTCGAGAAAGGCAATGGACATATTTTGTCGCATGAGACAATGGGTAATAGACATTTGAGAATCAGGCCCCTGGTCGTGGTGTTAGAGCGTTTTTTTCCCACCCAGGCGGCCCGGGTTCGAACCAAACCGCCTGTTACTGAGCTAAAGTGGTTTGGAATCCACTTGTATGTAAGCTGTAGATCTCGGATCTCCCTTGCTCGCACTAGCTCTGCTTCTGAAGGGTTTTCTCGTAAAAAAAAAACCAATACACCAGAGAAAGCGGTTTTGGCCGTTAGATCAGCGAGCCAAGACCAAGAAGACAGTGCCGAGTATTTTAACTCTACCCCTCTACTTTGATGGAAGAAATTGCGTCAATTTTGATGGAGGAAATTGCGTCTACTGTTTTCAGTTTTTGATATGCAGTGAAATGTCTATCAAGTTACCAGTCCAAGATCAACTTAATCGAACACGTAAACAAATTAAAACATATATGATCCCATTTCAGTAAATTCATAGCTTTCGTTTATCAAAACTTCAAACACAACTTTTGACAAAACTATGTGAAAAACTCCAGTTATATCACAATATGCCAGGCCAGATATATTCATATTAAACTGCAAAGTTTTTTTGTGCATATTTTTACAAAGAACGAACCATTCATTCATTTGAAAACATCCACTTGCAACCTTACAATAAGTTTTCAAACTACATCGAAAAACCCATTATTGCAAGTTATGCGCAAAACCATTAATGCATTTGTAGACTTTCAGAGTTTATCATAACTACAACTAGCCTGTCATATTGTTCAAATTTTGATGCCACTTTCAATGTGGAGAATAAATTGTAAAGCCTGAAGCACATTTGGGCAATGTGCAATAAAAATATATACATTATGTTACAAAAACGTATTGATAAAAAAAATCAAACGTATACCTGTATCTTGGGTGTCGATAGTTTCAGTCGGATCACAATTTCCTTCACCTAATTCTACCACTATGCTATCACCTTCTGGCGCCTGTGTAGCCGCTATAGTCGACAACTGATCGTCAGAGGGTGCGCTGGAAAGTAAATCCCATTGTCTCAACTTCTCCCTATCTATTATAAAACTATTTTCCTTCTTTATCTCGTTCTCGGTGCACTTTACAGTCTTCTGATTCTCCAGCTCTTTTTGTTGCTTATCGAGTTTGATGAAATTGTCATTAACGTAAGTTACTCCTCTAGATATACCCCGAGGAGTTTTCTTTTGCCTTTTCTTGGACTCGCCAATGGTGTCCAGGTCTTCCATGGACTTGGTGTGTCTTTGACTAGCAGATCGAAGGCTTTCCCTCCATATTGAGTCTTCCTCCCACATATAACTACCTTCAGTAGCTGGTACATCAGTTCGGCTTTCGATTATATCCGCTGATTCATTCTCTATCATCGATATATTCGTATCGATGCTGTCACTAAGGACGTTTTCCAACAGTCCCTCCAACGAGTGTGACCGACGAACTCCCGAGTCAACCGAAATAACATCACACGAAGCAAACTTATTGCTTTTTCGCAACTGATAGAAGTTTCTTGCTTTCGGATCGATAGAATCAGCAGTTTTCTGCCTTTTCAATGTATCCGACTCGTAAATATTTTTCTTATCGATGTTGCCTGACTTGTCAGTCAGATTAAGGAAATCCACAGATACCGATCTTGCTTCGGCAGCAAGTTTGAAAGTATTTTCTTCGATACCACCTCTACGTTGATTCGAAGATCCTCTTAGGTCTTGTTTAATCGGATTGATGATGTGAGTGATATCTCTCTTGTTCCCGTTGGTTGTTCCTCTTTGATTGTTCAATGTCAGCATAGATGAGGTACTGTCGTTGTTGGGTATATTGATAGATAAATCGGAGTAATAATAAGGGGCAGAGGTGGGGCAGAAAACATTCGGAGATTTGTAAAGAGGCCCTGAAGTCATGTTTTGACCCCCATCGATGACGGGTGTAGAACGATTCGAATTTTGCAGAGGGCCATTTATCTCTACCGAAGTTGAGGTGCTACTATCTGGCCTGGAGATTTGCGAAAACTCTGACCCGGAGAATGTTGGTTTGCTTGTGTCTTCAACCAAACCAGTGTCGTTATTAGCTGAATATCCCGACCTCATGAGGTTCTCGTATTCGTGAAAATACATTTGCAGAGAAACACTGTTTGACCTAACGTCGTCATTACTGGCAATACTTGGATTACTGATCTGTAAATCACTGAGGTAGGTTTCTAGCTCAACATTCTGCCCTGAATCATCAACGACGATGCCATCTAGAGACTCTAGATCATTGCAGTAGTCGTCCGAGACGGGCCGCCGTTTCATCTTTGATTCGTACTCCACAGTTTTGATATCACGAAGCTCGACGTCAGAATCACTATTGATTGAGAGTCTATGATGTTTTTCAGTACCATAATCTTTATCGATTGCAGAAACGTTAGGTCTTTGTGTGTCTAACGATAAAGAACTCCCTCTCACGTTTTCAGCTTCAATATCCGATAATTTTTTCGAATGTTTTTTGTTACTATTGAAAAACTGATCGGAGTTTCTGTTAACAGACCTGGTTAATAAATTGAATCTATACGTCTCGTCTTTTGTTGATTGGTCCCTCAAATAACTGAGATCGTCTGTATTATCGAGTTCGTCCAGAGGCGGGGGGGAGGAAGGAATCGGTGGGGGCGACACCAACTCGCTATCAGAACTGTCTTGGCATTCGGGTGCAACTTGGGTAGCACCTAAATAGTACGAAGCGGGTCTGAAAGTATCGGAAAGGCTGAATCTAGTTCGACTGGGAGTATCCAACGAATCCAAATCTTTAGAAGCTTCATCATCTGCATCCGAGCTGTCAGATTTATTGGCACTGCTTGTATTTCTTTTGGGTGTCATAAGAATGTCTGGGAGTTCATGGGTGCTTCTGATTGTCTTGTGGTCGGGTACCTTCAGTTCCATGTAGACAGGTTCAAATTTCCCTTCGTTGAAGCAGACCATCTCGTATGGTTGTTGCTCATTTTGGTTATTTTCTGGAATATTAGGCTCTAACAAGGATGCCCCTGCCATTTGTGTCATTTCGACGTAATGATTTTCCTCATTTTCAGACTCGTTGAACAAAGTATTTGTACTACTCCTTGGACTCAGGACATTCTTCTTTGGAGACATGGGCATATAATTCTCTTCCAGCAAAATTCTGTTGATTTCAGGTTCCAGATCATTGTCATTTGCGGAGTTTTTCTCGAATTCGGCCAAGATTGATTTCACCAAAGCACCGTTGCTCTTCGTCTCTGTTACAATGGGACTCGGTTCAAATTTTTCGGAGAATTCCGATCTTAAGTTGGAAACGTGTGCAAGGTTAGAGGCTTCTTTATTAAATTGCTTGAGTGGTTTCGTGAAAGCATCTTTGGTTTCCTTGACGAACTCATCTTCAGAGTGTTTTTCAAAGACATTGGTGTAATGTGCATCATGCAATAGGTTAGGGTGTGTTAAAGACTTTTCAGGTACGGCCAAGGTACTAAGTACAGTGGTAGAAATGGTTTGTGCAGGTGTAGGTGACTCAGAGTATGTGTCCAAGGTCCGTCCTGCCTGTGATTGCACAATTTCCTTGCTTCTCTCCTCATTTTCTGAACCAACCATAAAAAAATTTACAAATTTTTACATGTTCAAAGTCCCTTGTCCAAAAAAGAAAAATTAATCTGTTAGTAAAAGTGATGAAAGTTAAGTAAGTACCTAGTTAACACCGAAATGTTAGTTACAGAAAGTACGAGGCCCAAGTGGTGTCAGGCAGGAAGGACCAATGTAGACTACACCAAGACCCTTCACCAAAAATATTACTACAATACCTACATAATGAAGTTGCCAAGAACACGATAAATATCGTATTCAAATACATTCTTGGCTACCCCACTATCAGAAAAATACAGAAACAAAAAATAAGCGTACCTTCATCGTCAGAGGAATAACTACTATATTGAGGTCTAGATTGTCGTTGTTCCGGATATACCTCGCCATGTTTTGGGTGCAGCTGCAGTTTATAAGCATTTTCCTGATTCACTGGATAATCATATTTTCCTTGATACACCCTGTTTCCTTGTATCTTTCTGTTCAAAGGAGATTGTAACATTCTTTGTTTCCATTCAAGTAATCTCCTCATGGATTCTTCTCTCTAAAAGTAAAATTTCTTCCAACGGCTTTCTCTACTACTGTCCGTTATTGAACTTTTATGTATCGTATTTACAAAGTATTACGAATTTTTGATAATGTTTGTATAGTAGAGGTTGGGTATCAAGCAAAAAAATCAACGTTTATTTTTTTTTTCCTGAAACAAATTCTTATACAGTGTGTCCCTAGACCAGTGGGAGTGCAAATATCTCTTGAACCAATAAAAGTAATTCAACACATGACTTCGTATTATATGGCAGATAATATATGAGAGCTATCTTCACGAATGACCATTTTTTATACGAGTGGCGCAAGAAAGGCTCACAAAATCGATCACCAGTTTTTTTTTATTGGAACTTTTCGAAATACCTGATTTTTCAGAAACTGTTACCGATGAATGGGGGTGTTGGTATACAAAGTGTTTCCTAACTACGGTTCCTCACTGCAGGGTGTTCTTCGTTAGGTCATTTTAAGAAGAAAAGTTCCCATGAACATATTTCCGGAGTTAATTCGTTTCTGAGATACAGAGCGTTGAAATTTAAAAAAAAACGGTAATTATAATTATTATGAATATCCTACAACCGATTTGGTTGAAATTTGGTAAATTTATTTGAACTAATAAGCCGCTCATTTAGCCCCAAGTAGATTGAAATTATCAGGGCCAGTGGCGTCTCAGTGGGCACCACTGCCAACAATATTGTAAATAAAGTATACCACTTACTTCTTTTTGCAGTTTTTTTTTTAATACCTCCTAGGTAACTTTTACTGCAGCTTGAAGTCAGCCCAAAAACCGTTCTAAAAAAGTAAAAAGAAACCTCCTATACCCATATCACATACAACGGATCCAAGCTCTATTGCCTCGGGATTTTCATCCAAAATTAGTTTTTTGCAGGTTGTTGATTCAATAATAAGTTTTTGCCAAATATTTTATTTACTGACGAGGCAAAATTTTCACGAAATGTTATTATGAACTTTCACAATAACCATTTTTGGGCCGACAAAAATTCCCACGCTATAAGCGAACGTTTGGGTAGAAATTATTGGTGACTACCTAATTGGCCCATTTTTTTTAACAGAAAGATGAACAGGTGAATCCTACACAGACTTTTCGCGAGATCATTTATCCATTTTGTTAGAATACTTGTAAGAGGCAACGTGTGGTTTATGCACAATGTAGCTCCAGCTCATTTTGATGTTTTTGCTCGTCAGCATCCCGACATCACGTACCCTAATCACTGGATCGAACATGCAGGACCTCAACATTGGCCAGCTCGCAGTCCGGATATGAATCTTCTAGATTTCTATTTATGGGGTCATCTGAAGGCTCTTGTTCATAAAACTCCTGTATTAGATGTGAATGACTTGAGAAATCGAATAATTGATAATTACAATGTAATGATTACTACTCCAGGAATTTTTGACAGTAGGTAGACATTTTGATCATTTACTGTGATATTGCAATTGTTAATATTTCAATTTTTTTTGTTTCAAAAACGAAGCTAGATATGAAGAAAATACAAGAGACCAAAAATCTGCGGAAAAAAAGAAAGTGGCGTACTTTTTTTCACAACAATGTTTGGCTGTGGTACCCATACTGGCTCTAATAATTTCAATCTAGTTAGGACTAAATGAGTGCCTTATTAGTTCAAATAAATGTACCAAATTTCAAAAAAATCGGTTTTAGGATATTCATGATATTTTATAATTACCGTTTTTTTTTTCAAGTTCAACGCCCTTTTCTTCTTGAAATGACCTGACCACCCCCTGTTAGGAAACCGTAGTTAGGAAAAACTCTGTATGTGTCTTTCAGTAAACAGAAGGTAATTTGAATATTTATAGTGAAATTACCTTCACGGGCGGTTTTAGACATGTCCTGAGGGGGAGGGGGCGAAAATATAAAAACTTACAGCATTGCAGGCACTTTTCAGGTGTCGAGTTAGGCAGACTTTTCAGGTATCGAGTTAGGCAGGTGTAAGTACTTGATTTCATCATCAAGTAAATCTAATGAAATTAATGAGGCGGTATATTCAGGGGGAGTGGACAATCGCCCCTGTCACCACTCCTAAAAACCGCCCCTGGATATTATTGTGCCCAGCTATTTGTGAAGATCGTGGTTTCTAAATGGGACTGTTAAGTAGTTAATTACACTACGTAGGTAGTTTAATGTTTTTTTTATTTGCATTTGTTGATAACGGAATTCACACCACTCTCTCATAACTATCGACGATAGGCAATCAAACCTTAAAATGGGATATAAAATCATACGTATGGTAGGGTCCACTATTTGAAAAATTAATGTAAATACGGTTTCAATTTCGTGAAAATCATATAATTTTTCTAACTACCTTGTATAACTTTGAAGAATATTACCTATGATTGAATTTGCTACCAAACATCAATAGTCTTGAATCATTCCATAAATTCTTTGTTGTATGGGTTTTTCTTAAAAAATAGCTGCATTTAATAAAATCCTGGCAAATTCCATTCCGTCATCTTCGAAAACAAAACATTTATAGGGGCGAGCCAACTTCCGTGGACACCCGGGATAGTGAGTTCCATAAAATAAAAATTGATTTTGCGACTCTTTCTTGCGCCCCTCGTATTAAAAATGGTCATTCCTCAATATGGATCTCATAATGCTGTATGATACAAAATCATATTTCATAAGTTTCTATTGGTTCAAGAGATATTTAACTGTCCCTCTAGCCTAGGGACACACTGTATACCGACAGGAGGAAGTTTCTCTGCATTCCTACCCTGATGAATCATTTTCAGAAGACTCACAAGACGACTACATGACGAGTAATGTATTCTTTGCTTCGGGGTAGTTCTTCTTACTTTGCTCACGAGATGTAGCTGCGACGAACTAATTATGAATCGAGGCTTCGGCTAGATAAATAGATATCAAATACCGAGTTTGTTTCACTTGTTTTGAACAAAAACATCTTCAAAAAAATCTGCCTTTTGATCACAAGAAGCATTGGCTATTGCATGGAACAATTCACAAATATCTGTCGGATCTCGGGTGTATTCAATATCCGTAGTGGTATGAGTCAGGGAAGTGCTAATTTTTCTGTCAAATATTTGCCCCATATTCCACTTTGTGGAAACCGTTGGAAAGAGAGAGGGGTATGTCGACAATGGTGAATTTCTTCGTTATATTTTTTGTTCATAGGTATGTATATACAGTGGTTTTCTTCACTAATTTTTTGAACGTGTCAACTAAAAAAATTTATACTTGGGAAAATGAAATTGATGCATGAATACTATATTTTGGAGTAAAACTGATAGATGAAAATGAAGGCCATCTAGGAAAAAAATTAAATTGAAAGGGGGGGTCTTGTGATACTTCATTTTGAAGCTCCTCACAAATACTTCACAACCCTGGAATATAAAGTTAATATCTACACCTACTACAGAATGACGGAACATTTAATAGTTTTGTTAAAAAATCGTTAAAATTGTTTTTTCCGTTAACCAGCTGTCGTCCCCCTACGAACGACAGTCCTCAAAAGTCGAAACTTGTGCGAGCCAAGGATTAACGAGGTCTAACCATTTAACGTGCGGTTCCTAGCCTGAATATATCGACGTTTATCTTCATAATTTGAGGAAATAAGCCTACCGATACTTCACGCCGAACATTTTCGAACACAGTAACGTTGATATTTTTAAAAATGCTTATTATTCTCTGCCGTATATCCTATATTGATGCAGGTTCAGTTTCGTAACTTTTGCTTCAAATAGCCCCATAAAAAACTCTAAAGGTTTCAAATCTGGCAAGCGGGCAGGCCATTCCGTAGGACCTCGACGGCCAATCCAACAACCGGGGAAAGTATTAACCAAATAGTTTCTTACTTCTCTGGAGTAATGTGGTGGTGCTCAATCTTGTTGGAATACAATATCCATACCGAATTCATTACGATTCGCTTCGACGATTTCGGTAGTTAGAGGGTACAGAGTAGTTTCTTTCATATTCAAATACAGTTTCCCTGTTGAATTTTGTTCAATGAAAAGAGGTCCTACAATATGGTTTCCCAATATTTCTGTCCAAACGTTAATTTTTTCTGGTAGATGTAAATTTGGATACAAGTTCCCTGAAATATTTTGTACAGATAGGACAATTCGAGAAATGATCATTGAAAATTCTTTCGGTTTCGTGATAGTTACGCATCGCACCGTAAATAAAAATCGCTTCGATTTTTCTTCCATTGGACAAGAGTTTACCATTTTAGAGATGAACTAAATGAAAATATTTCAACTGGAACCTTATCGGGTTGTTGTGATTGCTATATAGCAGAGAAAAACAAATATTTCTAGAAAGATCGATATTTATGTGTTTGTATTCAGGTAACTGTAAATGTTCCGGCATTTTGTAGGTGAATATATTGATTTTATATTCCAGTGTTGAAAAGTATTCGTCAGAAGTTTCAAAAGAATGTATCACAATACCCCCCTTTCAATTTAATTATTTTTCCCAGATGGCACCCAGTTGTAGTTTTGGTGTTGGCGGAAAGTGATGTCTATTGAATGGAATGTGTGTGTAACAAACAAATTTCGAAGCAGATTGGACTAATTGTGTGGGGTCAAAAAAGAAGGAAACTAGGAATAACTTCAATAACAAAAATCTTGAAATTGAAGATGAAAATGTATACAATGGATTTACCTTTCTTTCGCCTTCCCTGGTCATACTCCGCTTGTCTGTCGCTGACCTGTCCATTTGCGGAGTGTTCTGAGCTAGTCTAGCACTAGCCGACCGAGTGAACTGGTCATACTCCCTGCTCCTGCTATTATGGCCATAAACTTCTCTCATTGCGTATTCGGGACTAACAGAATCCCGCTGCGAACAAAAATCCATGTCGATTTCTTTGGACAGAGATCCCTCGCTCAAAACGCTTCTACTCCTCATGGGCTGAGGTTCCGGAATCTCGCTAACGTGCAAGTTATTGAAGTCGTTAGGTTGCGCATTGGGCCTGATGGGAGGAAAATTGTTTTCGTTTTCCGGAAATCTGGCAGGCGTGCTTTTAGGGGAAGCCATGTCGCCCTTGGCTCTATTAGGCACCTTCTGGAGATATTGAGCCGATTTTCTCATCTTCTCAGCATACAACTCCTCAGAATAAAAGTAATTGTCATTTTCGTTGGTGTTTCGGTTTATATCTAGACTAGACTTAGGCCTAGGCTGCTGCCTGGTCAAGGCAGCGGAATTCGGCTGTCGATGATTGATTTCGTATTCCAGAAAATCGGCACTATGTGGTCTGGCAATGTTGATACTTGGCAGTTTTCTCATTTGAGGTGGGGGATAGTGTACGATTTCGGCGGGTCCCAGCATGTTGACGGGCGTATATGCTCTGTATGCGGGACTCACAGGTGGAGGAGGGTTGGCTTTTTTAACAACGTGCGTATAGGCAATCGGACTCAGCGGTCTTTTGTACATTGTTTGCTCAGCGTAGACGTCTTCGTAGTCTGTAGGATGCCGATACTTTACCGGATTCAACTTCGATCTTCCGTAGGTATCCGGAGTTCTTCGTTCAACAGCGTGGACCACATGCATGTCTCTGGTAGGGGTGAACATATATTCCCGTGGGTTGTCCTTTGTGCCGTATATATTCACAGGGGTGCCATAAATGCTAACTGGTGATTTGTTGATGTTTCTTGGTTCCATGTACTGTGGGTTGTACCTATCCAGCACATCGGGACTAGGGGAGGAAAATCCGTCGTTCAGTCTTCTAGGCTTCGGAGGCGCATTCGCGTATAAGGGTTGGTTGTACTGACTTTGGTCTTGTGGAGTCGAGTTCAGGGTGTTGGTGGGTGAATGTGTTTGCGACTGACTGCTTTTCAAATTCGGTTTGTAATATTGTTGAGCACTGTTGGATTCGGAACTATCGAAGGATTTGTTGTGGTGAGATGTGCTCTCTGAAGCAACGGGGGCTGTTTCTTTTTCACTGCAAAAAGGTACCTTATGATGAAGTATGTTTCAGTTGATTTCACCAGATGATCAATGCTGCATTTGAATACTAGGTAAGGTTCAATGGCATATTATTTTTTGACATGAAAGAATGAAAGACGCAGATACAATTGATATATTTTCCTCGATAGCTCCTAAAACTATGAACTCTGGAAGAAAAGAAAATGCGGAATAAGGATATCACAGGAAACTGCTACCATTTAATAATAAACGCTTTTATTGATAGTATGAGACGGTGTAGACATATTATACATAGTGACCCATTTTCAAAAAGGAATATATCAGAATTATTGACCTCATTTGGTATAAATACCATCTTGATTCCAGAACCTTCAAATGATTCTGAGTGCTAAGCTAGCCCTATATATCATTCCAAGTTTAATTAAATTTTTGTTGAAAATTGATGAAACTGTTATTTCTGGCAATCGGTTGCATCCTTACGAACAACCTTCAGAGACTTATGCGAGCTAGGGAGCGTAGAGGCCATTCACGGGATCGGTCCCGCGCTGGAAGTCGAATCCACGCACCACGGACTACAGTACTGCCGTCCTTATCAAAAGTTTCGTATCTACTATTTGCTATCTTGCTTAGAATTTTGTATATCCGACCTTCATACGAAGGAAATTCTCAAACTTTTGTATATACGGCAAAATGACTTGTTTACTTTGGCTATAAACCGAGAGAATACATCATTTTTGCTTGGTAAAACGCAAAGTTTATAGGTTTTCAAATCTACAGAATCCAATATCTCAATATTCATATCTTTTTGTAGATACGGCAGAGTATGATTAACCTTTCCTATATGTGGTGTCATCAGCGTAGACGGTTCGTTTGGTAGGACTTCGAATACAAGAGTGGTGACAGGTTCAATCCCTAGGACACTATCCTTGACCGTTCGCAATAGTAATATGTACGTGTAACATCAGAGTCTGATTTTCTTTTCATGCCATTTCAACGCTACCAGTAACTCAGAATGAAACGATACGAGCACTCGTATCCTTTATTTTAATTTTCACTTTTAAAGTCAATAAGGTAAGTGATGGTGTCGGAAAGTATATTCCGGTCCTTCTCCTTCACAACCCTTATCCTTTACTATACTGTTGATGAATGGAGCCTCATCCTCGATCCCCAGTTCTGTCAGATTTAGTGGCACTTGAGTGATATCTTTCAGGACCTCCATGTACTCATTTCAATCGGTGTTGGTGTAGTCAAATAAGTTTTCTCCCGTTTTGAACTACTCTCGCCACCTACTTCAAAAAGTACAGGATCGTGGTGGTGGTGGTGGTCTTGTTGAGATGAGCGCAGAAACTTTGTGAATGTTATTGAAGTCAGCTACGTTTTTATTAACGACTAGGTCGGGGCCGTTTGTCCTCTCAATGGAAAGTAGGTTTCTCTGGATTTTCGATTGCTAGGTTGTTGTTCTCGGTGTACTCCTACGTCGTCTTTTCATATGCATTGTAATGATTGTTACGATACCACTCAGACCTCCTCGCGTTCAAATCCCCTGCGACTCTATGTCCAGTATTACAAAGAACATCCCGATCATACGTCGTGAATTTTTTATTGGGTGGATTGCATACCTACAACAAAATCTATGTTCTGTCCTCAAGCGCTATGCCAGCTTGCTCAATTAAGCTTTGCTAGATGGAACTCGGATTGCCGTATACCTGTCCTGATTAGTATTGCTACACCAGCTCTCACTGCGTTAGATCCATCAGCTCTTATGGTGTTGAATCTTCTGAAGTAGAACTTTAGGCCCTGCCTTAGGTTTTTTTCCCAAAGAAGGATTATATCGAGCTGGTATCTATGGGAATGTATTGCTGGTTCCGTCCAAATTGAGTATAGATGCCTTTAGTGGCAGAGAATTTGACAACATATTATGTTTGATATCGAATATTAACTATAGCATACTGCCCAGCAGACAATCCTGGTAAATTAAACCAAAAATCTGATATTCTTCTTGTAGATTCTAGTTATTTTTTTCGCAAGAGATTCTACCGCCTCGTTGACTTCTATGCCAGAGTGGCCAGGAGTTCAGGCCAGAGATTATTGAATCGTCATATTGAGGAGAGTCTTTTTTGACAGTTACGACCGCATAGGACTCTAGGCATGTTGAAATCTCTGTCTTAGGATTTGAAAAGTATCACAAATCCAGTGGCGTAGTCAAACTTTATTCAAAAAACTTGCTTATTTAGATTTTTGGCTTTGAAAATTTGTATGTGAAGTTATGGCGGTTTAATAATATTCTGAAGCTACGAAAAAAAATTGTTTAACTCGGACAACAAAAAAGGAACAGTGATAAACAGCTTTTAAATGGGTCACTCTGTATACATACTAGTACTATCAAAAGGCAGTGTTAGTAGTTACCCATGTGTGAGATGGGTAATCACTTTTTATAACCAGCTCCAGTCAAATATTGTTCACGAGCACAATACACATTCTTGGATGCAGTGCTTCCATATCCGCAATTTGTCCTGCGGAAAGACATACCGTTCTTACCAACCGCAGGTGCAAGAAATATTCAGAGACTACAAGATACACTAGCTCTTTAGCTTTTTCAAGTAAATTAAAGAAAAATTAAAGACTAGTCCGATGGAAAAGCTATTTGTGTTCTGTAATGAATAACATTTTGGCCAATGGGTACCAAGAATGATTCGAAAATGTAAAAAAATTACTATTTGTTGGAGTTTTGCTAGAAACGACGTTTGCCATTCATATCTTGTACGAAATTTCAGCCAAAATAAATTTTCAAAAAATACTTACACGTTCGTTTGGAGTAAACATGCCAAATTGAGTACCCGCACCCACTGCATCATAAGCTCTTGTGAATCCGCCGCTAACACGTAAGTCCGCATATTAGCGTGCTCACATTTAAACGCGTATTTCTTGCTAACCTTTTCTTCTGGCCTGCATATTGACACCTTATAGGATGGGAGCAGAATTGAACCCAACAGCTTTTCTTCTTCCAAACCTGCAACAAAAAGTCGTTGAAAACATCTGGAGTGACCAAATAAATAAGTTATTGAGCAATATCCAATTACGGTTCGATGACCGCCTTTACCGTCTTTCCCAATGAAAGCTTTTGACGCCTGTCCCTCGACTTAATCCTTCCGCAGTTGATATAGAAAGAACAATTGGAACATTCGTATATGCCAAATTAGCGCGCCAAGCATATATCTGTCCGCAGACACCTTACACCCAGCTACAATTTTATTTTCCAACAAAAGTCAGGCCGTATGCTACTGCATACTACTGCAGTATAAGTACCTCAGCAGAATTAGCGCTGCTCACCCGCCGACATAGCCAGGATCTCCTTCTCTTTTAGAACCGAGACCTTGACCACCTCTGCCTTAGCCCGGTACTTGTTTCTTCCACTACCCAGCATAACCCTGCCTCCTGGAGTCTATAGCCAAACGGAAAGACAACGGGTGTAACTCTAATAGGCAGCCCTCTTTCCCCCAGGTACCCTTGTCAGTCAGAATTCTCCTTTTGAAGGGTCGCCTTTTTCACACAGTACTGCATACCCATGTCAGACTAGATTCCTCAAGCCTACGTTTGATGGGTAACCGTTCGTGGCCAGTTACGAACCACCACCATGTTCACTGGATGAGGACCCGCTGGTTTTTAACCAGTTTGCCATGACAAAGGCACTGGAGTCTCTGCGGGCACCCACCGCTCTTCGCCTGAGAAGCATTGCACAGCTGCTTGGGGTAGTTCACCTCTCCGAGGTGAATAGTGGGAACGAAGCAAGGCAATGATTCGTGGCAATGCTCCCCGTCATGAGCTCCTTGTACGGCCAAGAGCTGACAAATAAAGTAGGAAATCCGATGGGTGGAGCTGCCCTGCGAAGGAAATTGCAACACATCAGGAGAACAAGAAATAAACCTTTAAAAACTCCCAATGGTGATCTGCACGGTGGAGCCATGAATAGCACTTGTTAGGCCTAGTTAGTGTCAAAGTTAGGGACCAGGTGAATCCCCAAATAAAGCTAGCGCGGATCGCCATAGAATCCCCAGCTATTCCTGGGAACAAGATGAATGATAATAATAAAGAAAACAACAACCGAACCAACAACAGAGAAATTCCAATAATTGGACAAGATAAACCCATAGAAGAGAATCCTCACTACCAAACAATGCAATTAGTACAGAAGGCAATATCAACAATGAACTCCTAGACAACGGGGAGGTAAAGCACCAGGCTTGGACCTTTGAGTCCTGATGCTCTGCATACCGCACCTAATTGTTGTTAAAAAAAATTGTTAAAATTATCCGTCAACCGGTTGCATCCCTACGTGCAACCCTCAAAAGTCAGAGAATTGTGCGAGCTAGGGGAAGACGTAGCCCTTACCTTTTAATACGTGTGATGCTATGCACGAGACCGGTGGCAATGCTGAGATTCGAACTCACGCTCTCTGGCTTATGAGGCGAGGACTCAATCCGCACACCACCGCGGCCGATAAATCGATACCTTATTATTGGTATTCAGAGAATGCTTGGCACATAATTATTTCCCTAGGAGCTGCAAAGAAGGTCACATAATGAAGTCGCCGAACAGGGACCCAACAGATCCAAAGTCTCTGAGACCAATAACCTTCCTATCAGAAATAGGAAAAAGGTACGAGCGGATCTTGATAAAACAAACTTACAGGCAGATACCACAGGAACAGCTCATAAGCGCAAACCAGTACGGTTTCATGAAAGACAGAGGAACAATAGACGCCATCAAAAAGCTCCTACATAACATAAGAGAAGAGGCAAACCATACAACGTTTCCGGTGCCTGTGATTACATGTGGTGGCCTGGCCTGCTAAAATACCCACACGCCATAGGATTAGCCAACAAGCTACTCTCGACCATCAGGGATTAACTGCAGGATAGAATGGTAATACATAACAGCAGACAAAACAATGTCACGAAAAACCTCACGAAAGGACGGCTCCTGTGGAACCTAACGCAGACGACTTGGCTATCTGCATTAAAGCTGAAAGCAGAAAACAACTTGAAGAAGTCATGAACATCCTCAGCAGATGGGCAAGGAGTAGTAGACTAGAGATTTTTATGAATAAGACTAAGTACATCGTAAGATACAGAGGAAGCTCCATTGGTACAGTTCTCAGCCAAAATATCTATGGGTCATTCTGGATGAGAAGCTGTCATTTACTAAGCACACAGAATATATAACGAACAAAGCCAGGGCAATCTTCCAGCTCCTAAGGAAGCATGTCCACACAAACTGGTGCATCACGAGGGAGTCCTTGGATGCTATATACGGCAGAGCAATTGTGTCTATAATCTCATAAGCCAGCAAATGTTGGTACTATAGAATTGATAGAACCTATGTCAAAAAAAGGACAAGAAGTTTACAAGGAGCATGTCTACGTCTATTATCCGGAGCGTACAAGTCAATTCCCAATGAAACAGCATG
The DNA here is from genome assembly GCA_958502065.1 of Chrysolina americana. Classification (NCBI taxonomy): domain Eukaryota; kingdom Metazoa; phylum Arthropoda; class Insecta; order Coleoptera; family Chrysomelidae; genus Chrysolina; species Chrysolina americana. The sequence continues at coordinate 10,161,032 of OY293420.1, forward strand.
TGTTATAGCCAAAAAGCTGCCTATCAAGGAAATAAAAAAGTCACGCACAGCAACTTTGGATGATGTAATAACATCCGCTGACTATAAATACTGGACTGAGGTCGTGAAACACAAAGATGAAGTTAGCATGGGGATGTAGCAAAAAGAATGGGACACAACCACAAAAGGGAGATATACTTATGAGCCTATAACGGATTTGAAGCCGTGGCTGGATCAACCAATAGTCAGGCCAAGAAACACAGCTTGCACTGTCCTGACCAGTCATAGAAGCTTTAGGGTTCATCTGGTGAAGATAGGTAAGCTCAGAGACCCAAAACTGCGATGTGTGCGGAACAGATGTGAACTTCCCGGGCAATAGGCCTTTCAACTGCATATAATTCAACGAGGCAAGACGGGAGCTAGAGATGGAACTGAGACAATCTCTCTCTGTCGAGACGAACAGAATTCTCCCTATGCTAGGGGGAAAGTAAAGTAGTATAAGTTAGATAGGAAATGTATTGTATATAGGCCTGAAATTAAAAACAGCGAATGTCACAATACTGTGAAGTAGCATGAAACGTCAGTAGTCCTGGGAAGCTAGGTGCAAACAGGTACTTCCTTTTATTCGCCAGTTCTCTGGCCAAGATATTGCACCAAAAATATTCTGTCCAAAGTCACTTCACTGATCTAAACACTCCAAGAGGCCTACTCAATTCGGAAGCAGGGGTGGAGGTGGTACTCCTTTCCCCCCCTTTTTTTTGAGGGCACATGGTGGACCCCTGGCCTATCTGGATCGATTGTTTGAAGCAATAATGAAAGCTATATATGGTGCCACGTAAATGAATAAATAAATGAAATTCGGATTCATGAGCCACACAAGGGGTTAAACATGGGGGCCTTTTGGGGAATACATCGATCAATATATGGTAACTACAAATGGGTCGAGTTTGAACATATTTTTCATTTCTGCACAGGATCATTTATTTTAATTGTGTAACGATGAATTCGTAGAAGAGGGCCCAATTCAACATAATACTGATGTCAATTCGATAAGAAGTGTATAGTTAGAGCGTGTGTAAGCGACTGTAATGGAAACAAACACAAAAACTACTGAGAAAGCATCCCAGAAAACAAACACGAAAAAGAATACATCAAAGGACCATGCCACAAAAGAAGGCATACCTGTTAGAGATAAACAGGAGCCAGCCGAGAACCATTACGGGGCTCCTGACTGGTTACGCACCAGTGAAGGAGCACCTCAGAAAATTGGGACTGTATAATGGAGACCTGACCTGCAGACTGTGCAGTAAGGATCCAGAAGCTGTGCTAGTGCCCTAGACTAGACTAGCAATTTTTGGGTAGCCATCTGGCGATTCAGATCTATACAGTTCCAACCCAGTATGGAACTTGTACAAGCCACGGCGTCCAAGTGTGGGGAGCAAGAGCGAAGGACTCTAGGGTGATCAGACAATTGGGGGCGATACAGAGACCGTTTACGCTATCGGCCAGCGGGGCATATAGAACGGCGCCGTCAGCCGCGTTATGCGTGCTGACTGGGATGGCGCCTCTATACATAGAGGCAGCAACGAGGTATGAAGAATGGAAGGCGCACGGAAAAGAAAAAGTAAGAGGACGGATAAACGGGTGCGACAGAATATACCCATGGATGATCGGAACAATTCTGGAGAACCGAGAAGGGCTAAAAGAGGTATTTGTGGACGCGGTTAAGAGAGAGGATGGACGAGTGGGTATAGGATGGGCGCATAAGGAGGGGAGCGAGTGGAGAATGGGTCGGGAAAGAATCAGTGAGCTGGGAAGCGTACAGGAAGCCGAAATGGTGGCTATAGGTAAAGGGGTACTGATGGGTGGAGAGATGGACATAAGAATAATAAGTGACTCGCCTGGAGCAGTGGAGACGATTAGGAATGCGAGGACGAAGAGCAAAAGGGCAGCTCGTATTAGGAGAATGCTTGAAAACAGAAGGGTAGCGGGATTGGTGACGGAAATTGAGTGGAGGAAAGGGCATGTTAGGGAGAATGAGGGTAACAGAAGAGCAGATGAAGAGAGTAGAAGAGGTGCGGAACTGCAAGAGATCACATGGCAAATAGACTTGGGACATAGCAGAATGGAGGAGAGGGAAAGGATTAGGAGAATGGTGATGGAAAAATGGCAGGGTGAATGGGACAGCGGCATGACCGGCAGAAGCGTACATGGTATGTGCAACAGGGTAGGGATGGGGTGTATACCATTAGCAAGGAAGGCAGTGCAACTGGTCACAGGGCATGGGAACTTTCGGGGTTACCTGGCAAGGTTCGGAATTGCACAAGAGACCCCATGCTAGTGTGGAACTGGCGGGACTGACACGGCGGAGCACATCAGGAACGATTACATGCGGAGAGAAAGGGTAGAATGGAGAAGGAGGATCGAGGAAGAGGAGGATAGACTTGGAGCGTTACAGCTAAGGGATACGAATGGTGTGAAGGATGAATGGGTAAGGATATTGAATGAATGGGCGGGGGCTGTGGTCGAGGATGAAGAAGTATGAGAACCAACATAGTGTCAATGCGACGGTAATAGTGGCCTGGCTTCGGGATAAACGAGCGACGAAAGTAAATCGGGAGAGCAGGCGCTCGGATAGAATAAGACTGCCGACCAGGGAGGGCGCTGTTTGAATGTGGAGGATGAGCGGAATAAAGAAGGAAGGATCTTCCCCGCTGATTGCCCGCCCGGTATTCGGTGGGTCACGACCCAACGGTGGTGGGGGGGTGTGGCGGGGCGGAGGAGCGAGGGATATCGTGACGTGGACGTTGGAATGGGATGTAGGTGCAGCTTTATGGCCTAACGGCTTGGCAAGTGCAGCACACCTGGGGTGGTTTTAGTCAGTAAGAGTCTGACACTACTGATACGCGATGGACACCGAGCGATCAGAGTCCATGAGGATTTCCACCCCACTGAAAAAAAAAAAAAAAAGTACTCGATTGGGTACTGTGCAAGATAAATAGAGCCGGATCTACCTAGAGGTGGAGATTTTAGTTACTGGCCATGGGGTATCGGAGAATCAGTGGACTATTACAGTAGGTCTTGAATTTTGAGAATTATTATCTCTCCACCTCAGCAACATCTATACCAACGCTCATGTTGGTATCTTGCCTGGCAAATCTTAGTTAACAAATTAACTGAAGCCCCTGAAGGGAATTTGCTGCAAAGTGTTTTCTTCCGTAGGATAAGTCTTCTGACCTGGTGATACAGAAGTCAGAATCACGGCTGATACAAAGTTTCTCAAAACTCTAACCAAAGTTTATGGTGTAGCGATATGTATCTATAGTTGTTTCATTTAGACAATTCTAAATTTTATTCATTTCTTTTTTGTAATAACTAAAATACTACTCAATAAACTGTTACGTATAGCTATTTCTTATATAGACCTCTTTTTTCAAACTTCATTAGTTTAAGTGAGATACTTGAGAGATGATGTACCAAAAAATTTGAACCAGCAAGTTTGTGTTGTTCCCAGTGGTGTGAACTATAACGACTGTACCTGAAAGTATCAATTTCTTCCCTCCATACATCATATGCAAGTTTTAACCTGTATATTGATAAATATTGGCGTATTTCCAATACTAATAACATGTATTGATCCTAGGGGTGGTCGGTAGCTCAGCGGTTTATGTCTATGGCCATGAAACTTCTACACGCATCGGGCATAGGTTAGAGACCACAGAGCGCGAGAATTTTTTTCAATTGCATCGGCTTCGTTAGGCGGCCATATGCTTTATTGTAAAGCAAGTGTGATGTGAGTTGCCTAGTTTCCGATCTTGAAGTGCGCACCAACCACCCGGGGTGGTGCTGTAGGTTTTCCTACAGCTGAAAAGTGAATACACCACCAAAATTCGGTAAGTCGCTCCGGAGCGCCACGGCAAATAATAATAGCCGTCCTTAACCCGTACCGGCTATGCCTCAGGGTACACTCTACGAGTGTCCATAAGGGAATATTATTATTATTGGCAGGTAGATGTACCATCTTCGTTAATGAATCCCTGTGTTGAATTTCGTTTCAATCGGTTGAGTAACTCAACAAAAGACCAAAACGCAGTAGTCACTGAAATGATGCGTTTTTTGAAGTGGAGAATTTAGGTCTCCAATAAAACAAAGAATAGACCTTTAATAATTCTCTCTCACCTTTCGTAACGAGGTCCATGAATACTAAATGGATTTTGAAAGGAAGTATTTAAACTCGAAACAAAACAAACAATGTACGTATGCAACATGAGGTTTACACGGTCATAAATGTAAAATAATGTTTGCTATTTCTCTGAAATGACTTGTGACGAATGGCGAAACTCTACGTCAATATTTAACGACGTCGGTAGGCACGTGCCGTTGAAAACAAAAATGAGAATTGCTGGAGATAAATCATGTTTATGTAGTTTATGGAATGTTTATCAACGTTTGTGTATTAGATGGAAAACTTAAAAAAATGTAATAGATAGATAACGGATTATTCTATAATTTGCCGCTTTTTTGAAACACGAAACTTTTCTCTTTCATAAAAGAACAAACAATGTTTCGATAACTCACGTGACTTTTATCTTCTCTCACTTTTTAGGTTTTGATAACCTTGTATGAAATTAACAGTAAAACTTCCGTAATTTTTCTTCTTTTTTCAATTCCTAACTTCATATTAAGGTGGCGGAACATCGTATAATTTTTAAAGAAAAGAGCGACCCAAAAATAATAAGCGACAAAAAGTGGCAAATTAGATAATAATTCATTATTATATTTTCAGAAGTTGTCCCACTAACTTCACGTTGGTTCACGGTAGCCCTAAATATTGAATAGTACCTGCATGTAATTTCTTGAAAATATTTTTACGATATTTGTGTTATGAAAGGTATTTGGTCAAACATGTGTCTTGTACCAAAAACCTCACGTTTTTGCACACAATTTAGGTACTTCTGAATGAATTTTATGAAATATAAATGAATAATTGACAATTTTCAATGGTTTTGCCAATCATTACATCGCTGAGGTTATAATAAAATACAAACGAAGTCTTTAATTCAATTCGGGATATGCGAAATTTGTAAATAATTAAAAAACTTGTAGAAGTTCACGAAAAATTCTAAATTGTCTCGTCTTGATATCGTTCAACGGGCTCCAACAGAGATTCCCTTGGAAAAATTCATCCAATAAATGTAACTTATTTTCCGAAAAATATAACTTTTATAATTTTGCTAATTTTGAACGCGTTTTTTTCAAGAAACTGGAAATTACTCAGTGTATCTGAAGTAGGTTTCAAGATGAGCATAAGTTGATGAGAATTTTTTGATTGAAATATTACAATTTAATATTTTTTCCATGTACACAGATCCGACCTTAGCAGGAATACTGTTCCCAAGTATGGAGTGCACCTTTTTAACGTTCCCCACAGTTTTTAGTTCGGTGATACCTCGCTCACAAATTCTCTTGCTTCTCAGGAACACCACAGAAAAATTTGGCGATGCTCCTAAGAAGAATAATTCTGATTCTGCTCTTTCCATTAGTCATTTTCACTATTACAAGAGTGGATAATGCAGATTTGCCAAGAAAAATTTTCAATTGTATCTATTTTGGATGCTATGATTTGAAACGGAAATCATTAACGTTAATGAACATACATAATTGCTGTTTTGGAATAAGTAAAATTGTCGTCGTGAATCACAATATAACTCATGATTCGGTCTTCGATTCGAATAGAAAGAACATTGCTGAGAGGGTCAAGGACACTGGCGCCTCCCAAGCATAGGCGCCTCTTGAAAGAAAAAAAGGGGTTCAATGATACCTAATAATGATGTCGAAAAAACCACAATGAAATGAAACAAAACGATGAATATGTCAATGAAAATATTCACAAGAAATTAATTGATTTCAAGAAAATTGAACAAGTGCGTGACTCAAGATCGAAGAAGAAAGAAAGAAAAGAAAAAATTTGGAATTTCACCATAATATGAAAAATCATGTGGTCTCAACGGTGAGCGGAAATATTTTGAAAATCTGGCCAGGAAGTTTAAAACCCTAGATAATAATAATAATAATAATACTCCTTCAAATGTTGCTTTTGCTATTTGTAGGACGTCTATCTCGAGAACAGGAAAAGAACTCACCATGGAATTCAACCAGATGATGCAGAACCTTATGATCTTTCCAATTGTGATCCAGAAACTCGAGTTGAAAAGTAGTTGATATCCCGTTTTTCATTGTTTTTGCCAATTTCGAAACGTATATGCCAAGAACAAGGAATGATGCCACCATTAAAATTTTAGAATGATTGAGAAAATAATGAGCTCTTTCCAGCTATGGTCGAGAAAATTTAAAAAATCTAGACAGAAAGTCGAAAAGTACTTAAAATCCCAATTTCTTATTGTGATTGTCAATATTAAAACGTATATCTCAAGAACAAGGATAAATGCCACCACGAAATTCAACAAAAATACGGAAAATGTAGTGATCTGTCCATCTACTATTGAAAAAATTAGAAAAATTTCCAGAACAAAGAGTAATGCGTCCGCAAAATTCAAGAAAAATTGCAAAAATGATGTGATCATCCCATCTACGATCGAGAAAATTTTCAAAATCCAAGCAGAAAGTTGAAAGTAGTTGAAATCCCGAATTTCGCCAACGTGAAATTCAATAGAAATATCAAAAATGATGTGCTATTTTCACCTATTATCGATAAAATTTACAAAATCCAGACTGAACATACATGAAAGTACTCAAAATACCGGTTTCCTATTGTTTTGTCATTATCGAAACGTATATCTCAAGAACAAGGAATGATGCCACCGCGAAATTCAACAAAAATATAGAAAAAGATGTGATGTGAAATTTGACAAAAATATGGTTAATGATGTGATCTATCCATTTATGATTGGAGACATTTTTGAATCCGGACACAAAGTCGAAAAGTAGTTGAAATCCCTATTTTTCATTGTTTTTGCCCTTTTCAAAACGTACATCTCCAAAACAAGGAAAGATGCCTTCGCCAAATTCAAGAAAAATTTAGAAAATGATTTTTTATTTTATTTGCCATTTCCAAAACGTTTATCTCCAGAACAAAGAATGATGACACCGCGGTATTCAAGAAAAATTGGAAATATGATGTGATCATTCCATCTGCGATAGAGAAAAAACAATAAAAAATCGGAATTTCAACGAATTTTCGACTTTCTGTATGGATTTTAAGGATCATCGCTATCATATATATAAAGAGCACGCCGTTTTCTATATTTTCGAATGATTTCGCAGCGACTTCATTTCTTTTTCTTGAGATATACGGGTTAATACGGACAAAAAGAATAAAAATATGCCATTTTCAAAATTTTCCGGATCTTGAGTTACTTCCATGTAGATTCATTGATAATTTCCAAATTTTCATGCTTTGTTCATAATTTTTTAATGTGTTTGTCTGTGATACATAGGCACAATGGTTTTAATCGTATTACGTTTATTTCAAACTTAAATTGTGAGATTCATCACCCCACGATCCACGAATGGACAGAACAGAGTGTTTCCATTGAGCCAATCAAGTTTAAAAACATCGACTGAAGAAAGAAAGTCTTGTATTAACTAGAGGCAGCCGCATACACCATGATAAGTAAAACGGAAATATTGGGTGCGATCCAGTTTTCGAGGGAGAAATCAACATGGCTTTATTTCAAGTGTAACGATAAAATTATATGTTCTTCAACACACTAATTATAATTATTCACCATTCGTAGGGTTACATAAACAACAGAGTACCACGAGGATCAAATTTAGGCCCATTACTTTCCTTATTGTATATCAATGACTTGTCAAAAAATATACGAGAAGCTTCTACAACGATGTTTGCCGATGACACCGTTTTTTGATCATCGATGTAAGATATATCGCCGATGAATACTTGGAGTAGAGTGAGAAAACATAAGTATAAACTTCTCCAAGACCCATTCTGTTTCGTGGTCCTCCAAAGGGCATTTGTAGAACATAATCCAGTCTACTATGGTGTCAAATTTGAACGATTTACCAAATGCCGTGAAATAGTCATAGATTCCCTACTCAACATAATTTAGTAGTGGTTATTTTGTTCTGAGAACTGTCAACGCTCAGGGTCTCAACATCAATACGCTAAAATTACTTTACTATGCAAATTTCTGTTTGCAAATCTCTATACTTATTTGGAAGAAATCGGTAAAGTGACGGTATTGATTTATACTTCAGAAGAGAACTGTCAGAATCATCTAGATTCTTGCAAGGAACATTTTAATCGAATGGCGATTTTAATATTACCATCTCGTTATATTGTCGAAGTCTTATGCTTCGCCCATTAAAATAGAACACTATATGCTTTCAGTTCATTCTCTACTCTAGTCCCCAAGCATAATATATCGCTTTTTGAGGCCAGTGTGCACTAAAGTGGTGCTAAATTATACAACAAACAATCCTCCTGATTCAAAAGTGTGCACTATAATAAATGTAAGAGGCTAGACAGAAATCTCCTGAGGGAAGCCTACTAATCAGTCAGTATAAGCTTTCAATTTGGCAGAAAAATAAAACAACTCACCTTTATAGTAAAACAGACAGTACTCCGACAAAACGAACCAGCGTTTCTTCCATAACATAAGCCCCTCAGAACCCTGCTTATGTAGCCACCCCTGCATGGTAACGGGTGCTTCCAAAGGCCTCTTGGCTGATGGAGATCTCAGTTGTGCACTACCGCTCGATTTCTTCCTTTCAACGACGTCTCTCGGTTTTGCGGGAGCTTGAGGGATGGAAGTAGCACTAGATTTCTGAGCCTCAGCCTTTTGCAGCTGCTGCTGATGGTAGTGGATAGGAGGGGGTTGATGCGGTACCCAAATCTGGGGAGTGTTCTGAGCCATGGGATTATGGGTGTGCATCGATGATGGAGGAGGCTGTGTGGTTTGGTATATAGGCTGGGGATGGAGGTTGTTGAGGACTTTCTGATGCTGGTGAACATATTTCTGAGCCGCGAAAGTATTGTTCGGCGCGTTGAATTGTGGAGATGATTGCAGATGTCGGAAGTGCTGCTGCTGGTGCTGATGGTGGGGAAGCAAGTGAAGGGGCGAGTTGATTTGCTGGTACTGGTTCACTTGAGGATGTTGGTGGTTAGGAATTTTTAGTCCGTATTGCAAGTATCGAAGGTGTTGCGGGGCCGTATTTTGCTGGTGAGAGTGTTTGGGGATTGCATCGTTATCAGGGGCTTCGTTGTTTTCTGTGATATTGTTGGTGGTTGTTTGATTCTGAAAGGCCCCTTTTTTGTTTTCCATGCTACTGGGGTCAACCCTGGAACAAAAATTAAGTATTATACATAGAAATGAACGATTATGAATTTAATATGAAATGAAAGAATTAAAGAAATATACATTGTCATAGTAACCGGATAATTATCCACTAAGAATGAAAAACGTGTTTATTTGAAACATATCAGAAAATGTAATTCTCTATGAATATATCTGCAAGTTCCTGAGAGCGGATTACATCATGGAAACTTTGATTATCCCCATTAGTTGGATAATACATATAACTGAATGAATGTATCGAATATAAAATAACTTCTATTGCAATTGTCACAATTTCCAGTTTGAACTGGCAGTTGTCACTTCGAACTGACAATTGTCACTTCGATCTAGCAATTGCCACTTCAAACTGGCAATTGCAACTTCAAACAGACAATTATTTTCACTTTAACCTGGCAGTTGTCACTTTGAACTGACAGTTGTCAGTTGAACTGGTCTTGTCACTTTGAAGTAGCAACTGTCACTTCGACTTGGCAATTGCCACTTCAAACTAGCAATTGCCACATGAAACTGACAACTATTATCACTCTGAACTGGCAGATGTCACATCGAACTGACAATTGTCACTTTAAACTGGTAATTGAAGGGGCGAGAGGAACAAGGGGACAAGTAACATTTTCTGAAAATATTCGGAAGGAAGTGATATGTGCATATGTAACTTGCCCTGTCAGGATATGCTTCTATTCTTCATCTCTGAGCAGATACACAGTGGTAGAAGGGGCTATGTTACATTAAACATCATGGACGCTAAGTTTACTAAAACCTATTTTTCTCACAAACACATATTTGTAACATAACTCTTTTTTCCACTGGCCCCTTCAATTATTATTGTCACTCTGAAATGGCAGTTATCACATCGAACTGACAATTGTCATTTTGAACTGATAATTTCCACTTTGAAGTAGCTTCAAACTGGCAATTGCCACATCAAACTGGCATCTGTTGTCACTTCAACTGACAATAATTGTCACTTTGAACTGGCAAGTGCCACTTCAAACTGGCAATTATTACATGAAACTGACAATTATTATCACTCTGAACTGGCAGTTGTCACATAGAACTGACAATTGTCACTTTGAAGTGGTAATTGCCACTTTGAAGTGGCAATTGTCACTTTGAAGTGGCAATTGTCACTTTGAAGTGGCAATTGTCACTTCGACCGGGCAAGCCACATCAAACTGACACTTATTGTCACTTTGAACTGGCAATTGCAACATAAAACTGACATTTATTGTCACTTTTAACTGATAATTGTCACTTTAAACTTGTAATTGTCACTTTGAACTGCACTTGCCCTTTCGACCTGGCAATTGCCAAATCAAACTGAAAACTATTTTTGTCACTCTGAACTGGCTGGCAGTTTTCACATCAAACTATGTCAGTTAGGACTGGTAATTGCCACTTTAAAGTGGCGATTGTCTCTTCAAACATTGTCACTTTGAACTGGCAGTTGTCACATCGAACTGACAATTGTCACTTCAACCTGGAAATTGCCACTTCGACCTGGCAATTGCCACATCAAACTGACAATTATTGTCACTCTGAACTGGCAGTTGTCACATACAGTGTGTTTCAATTCTCACGGAAACACCCTCGTATCTTCCGTAATTTTCAACGTAGAACCATGAAATTTTCAGGATCGATAGATTCACTAGAAATGTACTCGCTGCAAAAAAGGTGTCATCCTACGAGATATACACTGCACGAAAACAGCGATGGAACCACTAATTTTTCCAGAAACTTATATTAGGGGGCAAAATTGGCCAAAATTTCCTTCGGATTCGTGATTAGGATCCCCGAAATACTGCTACTACACCTGTCTCTTGAAAAATTTTCACTCCTGAAAATTTCAAACTTGTTTCACTTCTCATGGAAACGCCCCCGTATCTTCCGTAATTTTTGATTTTGAACCATGACATTTCCAGGATCGATAGATACACTAGAGATGACCTCTCTGCACGAAAGGGGTCATCATCCGTGAAGTATTTGAAAAAAAATTTAATTTTTCAGAACTGAAATTTTTTCAGGAGACAAGTGTATTAGTAGTAATTTGGGGATCCTGAACACGAATCCGAAGGAATTTTTGGCCAATTTTACTCCCTACTATTACTTTCTGGAAAATTGAGTGGTTTCATCGCTGCTGGCGAGCAGTGTATATCACGTAGGATGACCCCTTTCATGCAGAAAATTCATCTCTAGTGTATCTATCGATCCTGAGAATTTCATGATATTTCGTCAAAAATTACAGAAGATACGAGGGTGTTTCCATGAGAAGTGAAACACACTATAACTGACAATTGTCACTTTGAAGTGGTAATTGCCACTTTGAAGTGGCAATTGTCACTTCGACCGGGCAATTGCCACATCAAACTGACACTTATTGTCACTTCAAACTGGCAATTGCAACATAAAACTGACATTTATTGTCACTTTCAACTAATAATTGTCACTTTGAACTGGTAATTGCCACTTCAAACTGAAAATTATTATCACTCTGAACTGGCTGGCAGTTTTCACATCAAACAATGTCAGTTAGGACTGGTAATTGCCACTTTGAAGTGGCAATTGTCACTTTAAACTGGAAATTGCCACTTCAAACTGACACATTGTCACTTTAAAATGACAATTGTTACTTTGAACTGACAATAGCAACTTCAAACTGACAATTAGTTTTACTCTGAAGTGGCAATTTTCACTTTAAATTGAAAATTATTGTTACTTTGAACTGGCTGTTTTCTTTTCGAATTGACAATTGCCACTTTGACCTGACAATTGCCACTCAGCAATTACCACTTCAAATTGGCAATTGCCATTTCAAAGTTTAAAGTGACATCATAAGTCATCCCTCCATACTTTCGATTTTCAATTAGTATTGTATTATGAGATAACGGACGATATTGAAAAAATACTCCTGAATGAGATTTTAATAACAAAGCATCGAGAAAGAAGTGTTGAAAAAAGATCTGATATTGAATATTTGATCACCTCGTAGTTGAAAATAATATAAAAAATCAAATAAAAATCGTAAATCAGATTCATAACCAAAATACCTAAAAAGGAGTACCTATCAATGTGGTTTTTCTATATTTTGTTAGTATTTTTTTTTAGCTTGTGATTGTTTCATTTTGTTTTTATCGAGAATTCCATTTCAATTTCAATCTATGATCTTGTTTCTATACTTGAAGTTGAAACAACATGCAATGAAGTATAGAAACATCGATTTAACAATTGGTTTCCTTCAACATTCCTACCGAATTCCTGCCAACTCAACAATCCAAGTATTATTTAACGGTCGCTATCATATTCAAAAATTAACATAAATATTCTAAAAATAGAAAAGTTGAAACTGCTTCAGGCCATTTATGAACCAGTGTAGTTTAGGAAGCGTTCGCCAAGTTGATTTCCCGAAATCACCTGTTTCGTTTTTCTAGACCACCTTGTATCCTTTTGGCCATTATGTTAGCTAATTTCGTATATGGTGGAACTGGTAGAGTCAATTAATTATGTCATTCAGCTCCTTTTCCATTTTATAACTCATTATCGATGATAGCAAGGTCGTTCTGACTTCCGTTATAAAAATTTGAATTATTCAGTGGTAAACAGATTATAAAATCGCACATTTGCTTATCGGTGTGATATTTATTCAGGTGTTCAATTTCGATTGTTTGACTAAGCAAATGCGATTTTATTAACAATTAACAAAGAGAGTTGGTCATTATGAAATCATTGTTTTCTTCGTCATAACAATTAGAAGATGATAAGCGCGAAATTTGTCAGATTCGAGTTATAAATGAAGTAAAACAGAACGTAATTCACTCAAGATATATAACTACATTTTTATCTTAGTCACGTTCTCTTCCCGATTGGGAATCAATACGTTACTGGTTGAAAAATAATGCAATATTATTTTTGGATATCATCCGTAGTAACTGATTCTTCAGTCCCATCAAATATTTGCATATAGTATCCCTCCATATATTTATTTCAGACACCCCCAACCAAATTCCTAGGTACGCCTTTGTTCTGCATCTATGAAGAGGTGCATCTGTTGAAAGGTAAAAGATCAATCTTCGATCAAGAATCTGATCGTATTTATTCAACCATTATATGAACATACTTTCTAAATCCTCTTTACCGATGCAAATACTCTCTTTTGTCCAACTCCATGTTAGTAGGTATCGGCATGTATTCCCAACAGAATATCCGTCTATTCAATCAGCTTACTTGTGGAACACAGCATGCAAAAAAAGTAACACCAGTGACTGAAACTAGTCGATAAAACCTTCTATTGAATTGAAGCGAGAGAACATCTCATATTTATAGGATCACACTAAAATGCGACTACGGTAGACGAGGGTGTTGAAGACACCATCCTGGCGGGCCATTATGAATCCCTCTGTTTTCGACTTCAGCCCGCTTGACCTGCGAAATGCAAAAGTCAGGTTTCTGGATAAGCCAAGATCTTCAATGTTCTTGACGAAGACCCCATGCATCGACTTTCCTTATGTAGCTGCAAAAGGCCCTCACTCTCCGCAGCTTTGATGTGGGCTTTTTGCTGAACGGGTTCCTACTCGGTGACAGAGTTTGGGTTCGTTGTCTATGGAAGTATCACCGTGGAACGGACGATTTAGGATGCAAGAACCTATGAAGATGCATAATGTTGATAGATTATACGTCGAGTTGTCGCAGCTCTTCCTGGGACCATTTCATTACTCCAAAGGAGTAAAGTAAAATCGAAACGGCAAGCATATTAGTTGCAGCATATTAGTTGCAACGTCCTCACCATATTCCTTGCATCGTCCTCTTTTGATACGAACCGTGGCATATTTGTCGATCTCAAACTCCATTTCGATAGCATGCGTGTACTCTTGCACCACCTTCAAGGACTAATAAAGATGCTTTTCTCCGAAGGCATATAGTTTGAAGATGTAAAACAGTAGGATGACCTTATGCATCCGGTTGCTGGGGGTGCCTCAGTTGTGTCCGCGGGTTTTCCGTAGTGCAACGGACAATGGCAATAATGAGATGCAGAAAAGAAGAGGGCTAAGGGAGTCTCTCTGAAACACGCCCCTTCTGAAGATGACCTGCCCTGTTTGGACTCTGACTTGACCAGATATTATGGTGAAGCGAGTCCTCCAGAGCGGCATCAGCTGTTCAATGCATCCCACTATTTGATCGGGTACCGCGAGGGATCTGAGCAAATGCATGATGAGCTCATGCGATTTTGTATCAAATGTCTTGCGATAATCGATCCAGGCCTTTGAAAGGTTACGCTTATACTGCACAGAGTTCTGCGTGATGCATTTGTCGATCTGCAAGTTCTTCTTTTAGCCTTATTATTATTATTATTTCAGCCAAATTCACCTGAATGAAATAGTTTTCTATTAATGAAACCATGATATGATGACGCAAATACCACCCACGTATGCAGATATCTATCAAAATTCCCTAATAATTTCTGGGAAAGTTCACACAAAAAATACAAATAACAAAGATGAAATTGGTACAAAGCGTCAACAAGACGTTTCTTAGAAACTACGGAATCCTATAATTTTAAAATATGTGTGTGATCATTCCAATGATAATATTTTTATTTTAACATTAAACTAGTTATTCTGAATGGATCACACTATATATTATTTTCTTTTCTCCGCGTCCCTAGATATTCCTTCATGAGAGTAATCAAATGTTCCGAAAGCACGATTCCTTCTTTGTACGGACACCCTGTATAAGTCGACGTGATTGAATATTATATCCTAGAGGTAATCATTTTATAATTCAAATTTGGCGAGAGGATTAGTGAAAGTAATCGGCTGCAACTGTGTATCATGCCATTAGCGAAAAAGATGATCGGTATGCGGGAGTAGCAAACAACTCAAACAAATGCCTGTGACCCTGTGACTTCAGTTCTCTGAATAGCTTTATAATCCGAGATTAATTTGTAGAGTGGTTAGAATACAGGGTGTTTCTAAATTCAGTACAAACATTTCAAGGGCGTATTCCTGGGGTCAGAATATTACTTTTTTTCCATAAACATGTGTCCTAAAATTCGCAAGTTGCCAGAAAAAAAAATCTCACATTTTGAATTGTGGCTATAAATATTCATCAAATGTTCGGAAAAAGTACAAGCCCTTGATTGTTTGGATGCTCTATAGGAAAATAAGGTAACTCTGATTGAAAGAGTTGAATGACGGTTGCCTACAGTTTTTATAGCCAAAATTTTCAATTTTTCTCAAAAAATTAACATTTGAACATAAGAATTGAGTTGGCTATGAAAAAACCTTAAATTTTGATAATTTTTTGATTCTACTGTAGAAACCATAAGTTTGTTGAAGTGCTCGAAATGCCCTCCTCTTGCTGCAATATAGCCCTACAGCCCTCCACCCTTCTTCGCATAGACTGACCTACGCGTTCTAGAACTCAAGGAGTTCTAATTATGGTCAAAACCATCAATGAAGTACTTCAATGGAAGGCACTGGTCCTACATCATAAACTAGGCCCTTCAACTACCCTCAGAAAAAAAAGTCTGGCGGGTTGCAATCTGGTGCGCTTGGAGGCCAAGGTATTGGTCCTGCTCTGCCAATTCACCAATTCGGAAACCATAAGTTTAAATAAATAAGCACAGTTACTAAAATGAGGTGGAGCACTATCGTGCATAAACCATAGACTCTGACGAATGATTAAAGGCACGGAGACTAAATAATCCTCTAAATAATTTTGCAAGAACAGTAAGTATGTGTCGCCATTCAAAATTTTCGGGAAAAAAAAATCTTCCTGCAATTTTTTCATTTTCCACTATTCCATTTAGGTTAAACTGCTCCTGATGACGGTTTTGTCCAACCTCGTGCGGATTTTCTACAGCCCAGACATGGGTAGGTAAAAAAACTTTCAGTCAACTCCACCAAAATTCAATCTTTAATAGGTTAAGATGTAGTAGGAAGACTTACATCAGATTATTCCTTCGAAACATGTCAGAGCTGATGTAAGTCTTTCGACTACATCTTAAACTATTAAAGATTGATTTTTGGTGGAATTGACTGAACGTTTTTTACCTACCCAGTTATATCTCACCTTCACGGTATGTAATGGATCGCCCCCGATGGATGGTGGAAATTTACTTCTCCATCGCGGCTATATTTACCCTCGTCAGTAAAAAGTATGGGGGATAAAACATTCGGATTTCTTTTTCACTTTTCCTGAGGAAGCAATCCTTGAACACGTTGGACATGGCATGGGTGTAAACTATTTTCGTGTAAAACCCGTCAGACAGTTACATGACAAATAGCTACATCCAGGGCTATTTGCCTAGTGCCTAATCCAGGATTTTTGTAAATGCGGTTTGAAATTTGTTCCTCTATCACTGGGTTACGGAATTTGCGCGGTCTGCCCACATCGTTTCTGGGAATCTGGAATTTACCGTACTTGCAAATAATACTATGAGTGTTTTCAAAAGTTCGGTCGTAGGGCAGACAGCGATTAGGAAATCTTATTTCGTACAATCTTCGAGCTCCAACTGAAGCACCATTAGCCAGGCCATAAAAAAATGGATGTCAGCGAGAAGTTAATTTGAATATTTTCCATATTAGCGTACAAGACACAAAACAAAATTTACACTAAACCAAAAAAAACAAACTTCACTCTTACAACTTAATCAAAGTGCTGTTACAATTTGAACGTCAAAAGTGTCAAAGGGGGAAACAAGTAAAAGTCATAGAAAATTTTGGCTGTAAAAACTGTAGATAACACTCATTCACTTCTTCGAATCAGAGCGACCTCATTTTTGAAGCAAGAAATTAATAGAGCGTCCAAAAATACAAGAGCTTGTAAATTTTCCGAACATTTGAAGCATAATTACAGCCACAATTCAAAATTTACGATTTTTCGACACATATTTAAAGGAAAAAAGTCTTATTCTGACCCCAGGAATACGCCCATTAAAAATTTGAATTGAATTTAGAAACAACCTGTATATATGCTGATTTTTCGGACGTAGCCACATATATACTGGAACATTACAGGGTATATTTCAACGCGATCTTATAAATAAATAACCAGAAATAGCGCAACTCATTTTCAATACGACACCCTATATATCACTAAATTTTTTAACTCCTCACATGATTTTGACTCGAATCATGTCTCATACCTATGCGAAATTGAACCGTTTATTAGTTATTTCTATTTCTTTTAAAAAAATTGACAAATGCAGACTCTCGAACACACGTTATTTTCATGTCAGTTTCTAGTTTTGATAATATGCAGACTGGATCATGAATGAATATTGAACGATTTACACACCGCAATCGTTCAGTATGTGAATGAAAAAATCTATAATCAACTTTTTTAAATGATGCCCCCACTTTTTTATCATAGTTGAATTTTATTATGGAAATACCTCAACTTTTTTATCCCACCCGTGGAATCACGAGTGGTCTTACCCTATGGAACTTTTCAAGTGTTTTTAAACGTACCTGCATTGATTACATATCTGGTAATATTCGAGAAAAAATATTTCATTGATCCATAAACATCAGATCCTTCGCCATACCCCAGCTAATCAAAAAATAATAATAAATGTTCTTTATTGGTATTAAAACCAAACGGTGATCAACCGAGGTCCTTCAACCAGTAGTGGATATTCGCTAGTATACAGTGTCTTTTAAAAGTATCGGAAGGGTCTCATATTTCAGAAACGGCCCAGAGAAAATTTATGAAAATTTCGACAGGGTGTTTTTTGATGATGCCCGATTTAATGGTGATATCGGTAATGTTGCAATGGAAAACCATTTGAAAAAATTGAGTTACCCTCAATATTTGAAAAACTGTTGATTTGGCAACATTGCCGATATGATCATTGAATCGGGCATCATCAAAAATCGTCATGTATAAAATTATAATTTTCCTTGAATCGTATTGAAAATATTGGAACGTTCCCGGACTTTTGAACGAAAAAGCCATGCTGCCATATTTCTAAAACTGCATTAATTTAAAATCTGAGACATAAGTAATGAGGCGTCGCTGAATTGATTGCAATTAAAACAAATAGGGTATTCCATTTGTAAAGAATTGGGTTACCCTGAATATCTGGAAAAATGTTGATTTGGCAACATTGCCGATATCGCTGTTGAATCGGGCATCATCAAAAACCACCCCGTCGAAATTTTCGTAAATTTTCTCAGGGCCGTTTCTGAAATATGAGACCGTTCCAATACTTTTGAAAGACACTGTATAGACAGTGCCGCCATAAACTATGTAAAATATGAAAAAAAGTTTATTATTGGAATGTTGGAAAAAAATTATGAGTGATCGATTGTGCATGCCCGACAACCTGGAAATCAATCTTGATACATGTCACGTGATCATCACGAAAAATTACTATGAAGAGGCAAACTAATAATAATAATAATAATGCATTCGTTCAGATGCTTGCGGTACCCGATCAAATAGTGAAATGCATCAAACAACTGATGCCGCTCTGGAGGACTCGCTTCACCATAACATCTGGTCAAATCAGAGCAGGTTATCTTCAGAAGGAGCGTGTTTCAGGAAGACTTCCTCAGCCCTCTTCTCTTCTGCATCTCACTATTGTCATTGTCCGTTGCACTACGGAAAACCCGCGGATACAGCTGCGACACCCCCAGCAACCGGATGCATAAGGTCACCCATCTGTTTATCTATTTTACATGGATGACCTCAAATTATATGCCTCCAGAGAAAAGGACCTTCATCAGTCCTTAAGGATGGTGCAAGAGTACACGCATGCTATCAGAATGCAGTTTGGGATTGACAATGTGCCACGATTCATCTCAAAAGAGGACGTTCAGCTCGTAGACGGAAGCATCCTACATCATCTTGATGCCGGATAGATGTATACTTCTAGGGTTGGAATCAAGCCAGTATTATATCATTTATTATTTTTTAATTACATTACAGCTATGATTGAAAAATGTCACTTATCATTGATTCATTCCTAATTTCTGATCTTATTTCCCAAATACAGTTGATTTGGAATCCAAAAACCTTTGGAATTTTACTGGTGATAGTACAATATTTACAAAACACTCTGTAGTTCAGGTGAAAATACTACGCCAATATGAAAAAAATTGACTCAGCTTTTGAAAAAATGCAATAAAAATACAGGAACCTATACATATTTGAAAATAAGAAGTTGAGGGTGGCCCAATTTGTACGATACTTTTTATGTAATTTTTATTCACATATTGAGATAGTCTACAAAAAGTTGCTATGGCAAATTGCCAAAAGTTTAATGAAGCTAAAAAGTTAATAATATTTCCAGGCAAACCGGATGCAAGTACAATATTACAATTGACTTAGTGTAGTCCTTGACCAACTGGCTAAGACGATTTTCGTCATTGGGTTTTCGGCTCCTGGCGAATCGAACATCGTCCAAAAAAAGGAGGAAAAACGGACTAAATATCTAGATATAATCTTTGAACTCCAAAGGCTTCATCCAAACCATTCTGTTAAAATTGTGGTTCTGATAATAAGGGTCCTTGGTGCTCTCAAACTTAAAAATCATACCGGCTTGCCAAAATATGGCAGAAATCCTAGCCCAACAAATGCAGGAAGGAGGCCGTAATCCTTCGTTCACTCCGCCTGCTCAGGGCACATGATTCTCGGACCCAACAGTCACTTTCCCCACGGTGGGGAGTGGTTATTGGGCAAATGACCCAGGGCACCCATCGGGGACAGGGCCTGACTGGGAAATTCCTAACGGAAAAATAACAACAAAAAGCGAAGTTCGAAAACTACAGTGAGACACCATAGTTTTAGTTCTACCACTTACGAAACGCAGCAGGCTCAAGAGCCCATATATAGGTGTACAAAATTAATTCTAGGTGTTTAGAGAAGTCTTGAAGTAAACATAATTATTACCTGGGTGATAAGAAAGCAGTATGTGTACATATCGATAGGAAGTGAGCCGAGAATGTCACGTTTGAATTGTGCAAATGAAAAAAAGAAAATATCAACATTGGGTATATTGTTTGCGCTCCCAGACATGTTGTTATTGGCGAGTGGAAGTTATGCATAGTGTTGGTTACGGTTATGTGAAATGTATTGCATGAGCGTGATGAGAATCGAGGTACATTGAATTTTTTTTGTGAAAATATTGTAGAGCAATCTATTTGATTGTTTATTATTTTGTAAATAAAGCACATTTCATTTCACGATGTTTTCTTAGTGATATCAGATTAAACTCACGTAGCAGGTCATAGTTATAACCTCTAACGGAATAATTACCGTGTTTTTAATATGCGAATTTCAAAAATATCTTCATAATGTATTTGGAATGGGAGGGATTCCAAACAACACTGCAATACTGAAACTTGTTTCTGATCATCGATAAGTAGATGTTCTTCAAAGAATCAAACAACTTGAAGTCTCTACAGTTGCGTACAAGAAAACCCAAAATTTTGCGAGTTGAAGTCATTACTTTATTCTGAGAGCACCAAAAAAAATTGAAATATTTCTTTATTTCTTTATAAATCTTCATATCGTCAGCAAATAATAGTTTATTGGAGTGATTATGATCTGTGAGAAATAGTGGACCAAGATCTGACCCCTGAGGAACACCGGACGATGCTATGAAGCAGGAAGATTTAATTCCATCACACTCAACATAAAGAATACGTTCTTTTAGGTATGAATTGAATAGGAACTGAATGCTTGTTGATATACCAAAGCTTGACAACTCATTCGGTAGCTGAAAAAGAGGCACGCGATCAAATGCTTCACTGGAGTCTGTACAGATTACATCCATCTGTTTCCTCTGATAAAGGGAATCAGAAATGAATTGCGAAAAAATACAGAGGTTAGATGCAGTGTTAATAGCTTTGACAAAGTCATGCTGAAAGTTAGACAAAGTTCATAACTCCTACTCAAAGAAATTTTTTTTGTGGAAGCGTATGCGACTTTACAAGAGAAAAACATAAGCAATTGGGATCAAGTGAAGCAGCAAAAATTCCGACAGTTCAATTGATTTCCGAAAAATTAAAGAATCAACAATAATATGTGGAGAAGTGGCCATGCATTGTTGCAGTGGACTAGGTATAGTTTTCGAAGCTCTATCGATGCGACTATCCAAATTATAAGTAGAAAATATTAATCGCTGAAAAAAAAAACTCAACTTTGAATTTAGTTATTTAATTATTTTGTTGTTTGCTATGCTTGAAAAGGTAACCACGATATAGCCTGATTTCAACAAAAGTACCTGATTTCATTTCGAGTGATATATTCTAGAAAATACTGTTTTTTATATTTTTGTTATGCTTTTAGAGAATCCATGAACTATGTTCTTTTTCGTAATTTCAGCTTTCCGCTTATATTACAACTCCAACTACTGATATCAATATCAGGTCAAGTTGAGATATCACAACTAAATTATTCTATATAACTGCATTTTTTTAAATCGATCTTTACAAATTTTGAAAAAAAATCCATTGCTACAGAGCCCTGATGATGAATGAAATATACTTCGAAAAGTTGGCAATGAAAACAATAGTTTTTCTTCGCTTTTTTTGATCCACATTCCAACCAAATTTCCAGAGAACCAATCAATAATTAGGTTCCTATTAGCCAGTACATAAAACAATTAGATATAGGTAGTTTTTTAATTTTCAAGTTGTCAATTAAATGCTTGGTTTATTAATTCAATCATGTCGATTGAATTGTCAGTACTTGGAGACTCTTAAGTCTTTGGAATTGCAATTGAATCCGTCCAATCACAGTCTTGAGCCTTTCAGCTAATGGAATTGCATTTCCAATCTCAAGTATTTGAGTCATTGTGATTTGGTTTTGAGTCTTTTCAGTTACAATCTTGAGTCTTTCAGTCAATCAGATTTGGCTTTCAGTCATGTAATTCCTAATCTTGTCTTTGAGTCACTTGAATCTTTTCAGTACTAATCATGAGTCTCGAGTCCTTTGAATAATTTGAGTCTGTTACTCATTTAGGCTAGATGTTTCCCCCATAAGACATACTCTGGATACGAAAAGAAAAAGGATGGTCTATTACAACCTGTATATCAACTATTGCAATTCCTACCAAGGCTACGTAGAGGAAGTATTACTCTAATATACCTTAGATGCAACATACTGAAATTTCAGCAGAATCTATCGATGCCTAGAAACCTCCTAATATTTTCTGTTACATCCTGTATATCAATGAAACAGTACTATTCCATCATGGTCGCGTAGTATTTAGTGATTATTATTAATTTTTGTTGACGATACAGGCAACGAACTAGGTACTAATATATGTGTATTATACTCGGTATTATCCACTGATTTGGTTTCTGTCACGACTAATATTCCCAAAAAAGCAATTGTAATTTCAAAAAATTGGTTTTGTTTAGATATGAACAATCACCGATTATTTCCCTACTGAATGTGCATTAAAAGCTCTAGAGTAAAAAAAACTTGCTAGATTGATATACCTAAGAGAAATGGAATGTGGTGTC
This sequence comes from Chrysolina americana, assembly GCA_958502065.1. Classification (NCBI taxonomy): domain Eukaryota; kingdom Metazoa; phylum Arthropoda; class Insecta; order Coleoptera; family Chrysomelidae; genus Chrysolina; species Chrysolina americana. The sequence goes on from OY293420.1 coordinate 10,183,824, forward strand.
CACGAGAACATGTTTATGTCTTCTCCTAATGGACCGTGATGAAAATGATGAAATGAAAAATGATAAATGTTCATCTATTTACCATCCCCATAGCTGCCACAAGCAAGAGAACATTTCTGTAGGGATTCCGGCACGACTCCAACAACCCCGAAATTTACTACGTCAACTTCACTCACTTCGCAAAAGAAAAAGAAATATCGCGCCGAAACCGTAATAAAACAAAACATTTGAAAAGGCAGGTAATTAGGTCATAATGGCCACATTAGCAGCAGACATTGGAGAGTTTAGGGAGTCGGAAAAAATGTTTATTCATATCGTCGCACACATACATTTCGCAAGCTGGATTCTCTTGCACTTCCGCATCCGCAAACCGAACAGATTTCACAGATTGAAGGGATGTGTGATTTCAGAACTGAAGGGCTGGGCAATGTTGCCAAGTTGCAACTTAGACTTCCATGTTCGAGCTTGAGAAAACTCCCACAATCAGAGTCGAGACAGTAAAATATTAGGAGTGCAGAACTGAGCACTTCAATAGTCTCTTGCTATTGGAATTATTAATGGTAATAATAAACGTCATTTCACCAGTGTCGGATTGGAAACCGGGAAATTTTCCGGTGGGCCCTCACGGAGGAGGCCCTCAAAGTGGCCCCCGATTTAATTTGTATCCTTTGGCATTTGTTGTCAATATTTTTGAAAGAGGATAATTTTATATCACTAGTTTTATAATGCTTTTGGGGGTTACAAATAATCATAGTAAAGGAATGATAGAAAAAGTTTGAATATCAAATGCAGGGTTAAAAATGCAGGTTGGGCACGCATGTATCTGAGTCAGCCTTTAAGTATCTAACAGTTTGAGAAGTGCTTAATGCTTGGTGCTCCCTGACTAAAATTACTTTTTGAAAGTGTTTATCAATCGCGAGCATTTTATAAATAAAACTGCTTAGTGCTCGAGATTTTGGAATACTTTTCGAAAGTGTTTAGTGGTTATGTCAGTGCTCTGTTTGGTATATAAAAGGAATGAAATGCCAAAAATTCCACGGTTAAGAGTAGAAAACAATATGGAGGAAAATGACTCCTTCCCAATCCAGATGAACTTTTCAACCCGCGAACTGTTAGAGATAGAGCAATTCTGCGAACGCCAATCGGTTCAGAATGATGAAATAAGAGAATTCTGTGAATTTCGAGTCATTGAACAAAATTGAAACAAAATTATTCGAAAAATCGAAAAAAGTCCGTAAAAATTGTGAAAAATACACAATCGGCAGATTCACTCTCAATCCGCACTATATAGATACGCAAATTTCACCTCGGAAACGGGTAAAGATAGAGAAGCTGCGAAGGACAATCAGTTCAGTATGATCAAATTGAAATAATCCGTGAATTTCGATGTGAAATAAAATTATTCGAAAAATCTAAAAAGTCCAAAGGGGTAGACCTCTTAAAATCATGAAAAATACAAAATAGGCAGATTTACTCGCAATCTGCACTATATACGCAAAATTTCATGCAGTTTCAGAAAATATATGATTTGTTTATGCTCAGATTAAAGGTTTGGCATATAAAAAGAATAAGTACAACGTCAAAAATTTCACGAATAGAAGTAGAAAAAATAAGGAGGGCAATGAATCCTTTCCACTCCAAATGAACTTTTCAGCTCGGAAACGGTTGAATATAGAGAAATTCTGCGAAGCTCAATCAATTCAGTATGATCAAATTAAAATAATCTGTGAATTTCGAGTCAATTGATGTAAAACAAAATTATTCGAAAAATGGAGGAAAGTAAAAATCGTGAAAAAACAAAATTGGCAAATTCACTCACAATCCGCAGTATATACGAAAAATTTCATGCCAGATCCCGTAAATATATGATTTGATTTCAATACGGCATCCGGTATTATAAGAAACGCTCGGAAGAATATAAATATGTTCTACACATTTCTAGATATTCTCAACAAATTTTCACTGATATAGTTTATCAGTGAAAATTACTAGTGAGCTATGCAATTTATGTAGAAACAGTTTCTAGTAACTTGCCAGAGAATGGTTGAAACATTTGAGAGAAGTACTCTCAAGGATTGAATGTTCCTTTTTTGACAAATATTCGAAATGTTTCAATTCATGATATTTTATTTTTCATTCTGGTGGATATGATATGGATATGATTAAATTCTAATTATAATTTTTTACAGAGAATAAATAAGCATAACTTCATGGTTGATAAAAATGCTTGAAACGAAAACATGTATAGGTATATTTTTTAATGAATGTCCTGGCTTTTTTAAATTTTATAGAAACAAAGTTCTGCCAGAAATCAGAATATTTCCTTCGGAATTCTATTAAATACGGTGCTCAAAGTGTTCACCATTTACTACCTGACAAAATCATATTAGGAGTGGTAAAAATGTCATGCCTTATCCTTTCTTGCAACTCTTCGATATTTGGCGGCCTATTTTTGTGGACTACACAGAAAAAAGTCAAGTGGGGTCATATCGGGAGACCTAGCTGGCCATTCGATTGCCCCTCTGCGTCCAATCCATTTATCAGGAAAAGTTTCATCTAGAGATACCCGTAAAACAAGCTCAAAATGTTATCGTTCAGGAATAATAGTCTACGCTCTCGAATAATATGCTCTTGCAAAAGTAATAGATATCGTTCAGAGCCCAAATTTCTGGTTATGAAATAGGGTCCTATGACGTGTCCACCGACAATGTCACACCAAACATTTACTTTTTGTGCTGGACCAAACATTAACTTTTTGTGCTCGTTGACTGTGAACTTCCTCTTTTCAAGAATTTTGGTCTAACGAATACTTACAGTTGTGTTAGTTTACGTGCCCGTTTAAACAAGATGTAGATTCGTCAGAATACAATATGTGGTTGACAAAGTTGACATTTTCGTTTCGTTTATCCATAATAAATTCACGGAACTCCATTCTAAGATCAAAATCACTCAATTCTTGTGACAAATGAATTTGCAATTTTTTTTAATGGAATAGCGGCTTATTTTATGATTTACAGCCCTCTGTTGTGTTGAATTTATTGGATTGTCCATCATATTTAACATGACATCCAAAGAATTTTCTTCATTTGTACGCTTATTGTTCTTCCACTTTTTGGTCGATTTTTGATATCTCCAGTTTCCTGAAAAGGTTGCAATGTTTTTGAAACAGTTGTTTCATATACAGGTTCCCGATCGGGATGCAATTCATTAAAAATATCCACTAAGACTTGGTCACAACTTCGTCTTTTATTACCATATCCTATTCTATGATCATTAAAATTTCAAATACCATTTTTGCGTGAAAATTATTCACACCAACTGTAATTTTTGACATGTGTTTACAAGATCATCACTAATGAATTCGAATACAGTTCGAAAATTTTGCCTAGGAGCAGGGCCAGATTTAGGGGAGGGTATCCACAGCCCACAGCCCCGGGGCCACCATAAAAGAAGGGCCCCCACAATATTGGCTTTGAAAAAAAAAAAACTTTCAAATTCCGACAAGTAAACACTAGTAAACAACTTTACCTATAGTACTCTGTACAAACATGATTAAATTGTTCTCAAATATTGAAAAAACGATTCCTCTATATTTTTCATTCCAGCCCTTGGCCTGTCCATGCGTATCCACAATAGAATAAAGATTGCCAGTGTGGAATTTATAGCATATTCTGCGGATTTTACAAGCTTATTACAATGGAAATCGTTCATTTTCGAAAATGAAAATTAAAAAAAAATAGGCTTCGAACCAAGATGGGATAAAACCTCTTATCAAAGTTATCTCTTCTGAGCATTGAAAGTGATTTACTTCGGGAACTTGATATCAGCGAAATTATCAACGATTTTTCGGCGAAAAAAAGCTCGGAAGGTTCTGTTCGTTAACGCTAAAATTTTATTTCAGATAATTCCTGTTTTCGATTACATTTATATATGTTTGTTGAATGCTAAAAGAATCTACTTGGTTCCATTGAATTGTTTATTGAAAAACTCGACTGAAATAAACTGTTCATTTTATTTGGAAAATAATTTTTGGGTCTGGGGCCTCCACTCCTTTGTTGGCCCAAGGCCTCAGGAGTTACCATGTTTTTCGAGTTTTTTCAATAAAAGTAGTAATGATTCAAGCTTAAATGCTTTTGAATAAATTATTACATGCCTGCATGTAAAACAATCGTTATTATGGAATTAGTCAACACTTTTTCAGTGAACTTTGTTTTTTTTTTTCAGGCAATGGAAGTCCAAACTATTTTAATCGTACCTAAACATTGTCTTCAAATCCGAAACAAAAAACATCCGGTATGGACCTGGCTTTAGCGACAATTTTGGAGAATCAACAAATCTAAATTCTCGGACATCTAAGATTTGTGTCATTACCATATCGGAAGAGGCATTTTAATAGATATCAGATTTAATTCAGTGTTCGTAAGGGAAAGTAGCTGTTGTCTGAAAGATATTCGCCTCAATTTCCGCCTGATGGGAATCACTTGGAAACGATTGTAGATACCCAACAATCGAAACAGTGACTTTTGAAACCATGGAGATTTGGTCCTTTTTTTAGACAATGAAAGTCTAAACAATTGCAATCTTATGTTATTACTGTTTTCATAGATCCACCTTGCTGACTTGAGTTGAAAAACTTATGTGGTTCATGTAATTCATAAGATTATCGCACATAGTCATTTCAACCAGCTTTGATAAAGATGGCAGAACACTTGCATTATATTCCAAACATAATATTTCTTAAACATTTCACTTCATTCATTGATACTGGTTTGAAGAACGATGATTGTAAATTATTCGAGAAGTAACAACTGAACTGCTTATATTATAAATATTTCTCCCCAATATGGTTGATTTCTCGATCAATTGAAAACAAGCATAATTGTACCTGCACCTAAAGTAAAAAATACTAAGAAAGCTAGTGAATTTCGACCAGTAAATACCCTTCCAGTGCAGGTATTGAAAAATTGTTAGAAAAAGCAGTGATTCTACTTTTGAACTATATAAAGATTGATAAGCTGCCGATGGCTAATCAATCGGGTTTTTGACATAATCACTCCTGTGAATCGGCTTTGCAGCGAACTATTAGTAAATGGACGCAATCATGGACAGCGGTTTCGTTTTTTTTAGATTTTAGAAGGCATTCGAAACTATTGACCACGACACTTTGGTAAAGAAATTGGAAGCTATTGGATTAAAGCAACTGTATTGAAGTGGTTCAAAGACTACCTAAATGGTTCAACAAAAAAATGTTTGATGAAGAAACAAAGGTGAAACTTACAATATAACCAAAAATTGACATTTTTTCAGGTCTAAAAACGTGCATTGTCACCACTTTCTACTGTACTAGCTAGAAGTCTGCATCTTATTCATGGATAAATTCTTGGATAATATTTTCTCATTACTCTAGAGCAGCTTCCTCAAACTCAAGAAGAGTTTGGGGTGGTTGTATATTTGGCGAATGCGCCTTCTTAGCGTGTCACATAATTTTTCTATCACATTAGTACCAGGCTTCTTGGGGCCCACTACAAAGATCTTGTTTCAATGTAACCAGTGAAATATAAAGGGGTTCAATAATTTTATCCGGGAATAAATGAAGCAAGCCATGGATATCAACTACGGAATCTACGGACAACGCAAAGAAAAATATATCCTACGACAAAGAACCCTGCACTTTTCATATAAGATATGGCTTTCCGTGGATTTTGGTGAATTTTTGGTATGCTCTCTTACTCGATGTGGTGAACAGAATTGTCCATAGCAACAGTGTTGAAAAATTTACAGTTTTCTAGATATAGAGCTTTCATAATGGATTTTTTCTATTTTTGCGGCATTTGCTCATCAATCGTAAAGCTCTCCTCGACCTGTTTGAGATATTTCAAATGATATCTTGTGTTTGCCAAAAAAAATTATAATTGTTTCTTGTTTATCATTACTATTATATCAATGTTGTTACTCTTAGTATTATTTTATATTTGATTGATCCACTCATTCGTTTTGCCAAAAATCATATATATGAACAGATAGAATTATTTCTCATAAGTACACTTTAATGTAATTATATCAAAAAATACATTCAAGAAATCAGGGGTGAATATCGAAAGTTCCAGTCATAGTTTGCTTCCAACACCTAACCTCCCGTATTCTATCTGGAAGGTACTATCAGATACCAAAAATGCAGATAATTTCACAGATTTTTTTGGCAGTAAGGTGGCTGTCATCAATTTCGATCCATTCTGAGGAAAATGTTTTGGAACCCCAATATCAGATTATCGAGATTTGTGAGGAAAAAAGCATATATCATTGAAAATTACATCGAAAGTGTATCATAGTTGTTATCTCTGAGGATATGTGGTAACGGTTTTCCCATTTTTCTCCTTTACAAATCGCTGAGTCTAGTAATAAATATTATGGAACGCATTCTTCGTATTATTGGACATAAGGTATATTCAGAATTAGTTATTTCGGTCTATATTCAAAATATACCCAGAATATATCGATTTTAGAAAACAAAAATAAATAGAGATGTATTTCGTATCATTGATAGATATATGGAAGATCTTGGAATGTGTATCTAACTTCATGGCCAGCGTTAAAATTGTTATTGTTAAAATTGTTATATGTGTCAACCGGTTGCACCCCTACGTGCAACCCTCAGAATTCAGAGACTTGTGCGAGCTAGGGGAAGACGTAGCCCTTACCTTTTAATACGTGTGATGGCATGCACGAGACCGGTGGCAATGCTGAGATTCGAACTCACGCTCTTTGGCTTATGAGGCGGGAACTCAACCCGCACACCACCGCGGCCCATGGAGTGTGGAGCAGTGTATTGAAAATTATCGATGGCGGTGCATAATTTTACTGAGAAAGGCCATTTGTAAGGGCCAATTTATGCAACTTTGTCATTATCATATTCCCAATCACAGTCACTGTCTTAATCATAAAATAAAATTGAAACTGTATATTTCAGTAGGAACATATATGCAATTTCCCTAGTTTTAGTCACAAACAACAACAATTGAGACTATGACTGAGATAATGATTTTGACTATGATAATGACCAGTTGCATAAATTGGCCCTTAGTCTTGTTCTAACCACCGAATATCCAAATTATCTCCCAACCAGAAATGAGAGCTCTACGGTTGATGAGCAAATACCGCAAATATGGAAAAAATCCTCTAAATCTCAAAAAACTGTCCATTTTTCAACATATTGCTTTGAACACTTTGGTACAGCACATCAAGTACTACATCTTCAAAAATTCAGCCAAATTCACGAAAATCCATTTCCCATTAATGTGCGGGGACCTTTGAAATCGGTATAGCAACTGGCGATTCATCTAATAACTTTGGATGGGAATTAATTTTCGTTTCACCCGACAACACAACAGAAAAGATTTCGATATTGTTAATTAAATTGTTGTTGTTAAAATTGATATTTCCGTCAACCAGCTGCACACCCTTAAGAGTACAACCCTCAAAAGTCTTAGAAAGACTTGTCCGAGCTAGGGAAGACGCAGCCCTTACCATTTAACGTGTGATGCCATGCACGAGACCGATGACCATGCTGGGAATCGAACCCATGACCCTTAGGTTAAGAGACAAGCCCTCTACCATCATGACCATCACGGCATGACCATCAACATTGCAGGAATTTAATCCTACAGATCTTGAATGAGTTAGACTACGTATATATTATAATCGCCACATTTTCCATTTTTGTCTCTGAATATAAATTCGATGAACATGGAATTTGTGGATTGTTCTTCTCAGGTATTTTTAATTTAATATTTATTGTGTGTACATGAAGTTTCTGGCTTATTTTTCTCATCACTTCATAACAAATTAAGGTTTGAATTATAGGTCGATATATTATATCACTTAGAAAAACCGTTCGGAGCCCAGAGTTATATATTATTTTATGGACTTTACAGCTTCTATAGATACAGTGGAGCACCCATTCGCCATTAAGGTGCCATCGATTGAAAAATCACAATGTTGCAATGTGGAGGAGGTTCATACTGTTAAAATACCAGTTCATGTTCATTACAATGATCGTCATTTTGAATAATTATTCTCAAAGCCAAGTCCATGTACATGTCTTCAAACGAATCATGTGATAAAACACGGCCCGCCAAATATTCCAGAACATTCATACAATTTCTATGGATATTGGGTGTGCACTTCATCGAATATGTTTGAATTCATTTCAGACAATAGAGATAATTACAGCAATCAACGTTTGCATCTACACCCGTCGACCATGCATGTTGAAAAGAACACCCGGCGTCCACAAAGCTTGTTGAAAAAAAATGCGTATAACGTATTAGTAATAGAAGTAATTGTATTTATCGACATGTGTCGAATGGCCATCGCCCTAGGTCCTTTAGCCAAAAGTGTTCCTGCAGACTTTGTTACTAAAACTCCATACGTCACTTTAGGAGCAGTACTTGGTAATTTAAACCCTAAAGTGAATGGTAGACGACTCTATCTGGTCAGTATACAGAAATTTAAATTCATTATACTACTACGATTGAATTAAAAAAAATTGCACCAGCCAGAAATTAATCCATGGACCCTTGGCCCACGAGTCGGGTGCTCTAACCACAGCACCACACCGCTACATATAACACAATATATTTTCACTAACAATTCCACAGAATTGCAAGAGTCAATCAATTCTTGAGACAAGTAAATTCTGTTCTAATGAAAGTGGGATTTTAATATTCTTTAAGTGCTGTTTCCACTAATTCCAGATTCTGTTGTCAGCAACAGAAATATGATTCAAGCCCATTTCCGTTCCCTCATTTCTTATTTGTTGGTAATTCTTTCACTTGAAATGTTGTCACTTACTTCAGGACATCCTTCCGATTGATAAACAATGCGAGCATTTTGATCCTTTTTCCGCAAGTTCTCAAAGTGGGGATTATCAAACCTCTATTCAAAAGTGGTAACAAAACCAAAATTGATAATTATAGACCTATTTCATTAATATCTAATTTGTCTAAAATAATCTAAAAATTGATGAATGGAATGGATGGTTGGATTCCTCAATAAATGTGAAATAATATCAAGTGATCAGTATGGTTTCAGAGAGAAACAATCGATAGAGGATGCTATAAGAGATTCAACAACTTTTATATACTATGCTCTTGAAAAAATAATCCAGTCTTATGCATCTTCGTCGACCTCTCTAAAGCTTTTGATTCTGTTTCACACTAATTATTATTGGAAACCTAGAAATTGGAATTGATTCCAATATTGCATCTCGTTATAGTGATTGATAGACATTTGCGATGGGACTTACAAATAAATAATATAATAAGAAAAATTAGAGGTCTACTCTCACGATGCAGTTACTTGAGGAACTTTTTAGAAACTAAACAACTCAAAACAATATTCTCTTGTCCAGTCACAACAGTCTTTTGGTATCTTAGGATCGGGTGGTGTCGCTAATTACTACCTCGAAAACTTGAACGTAATTCAGAAATGGATAATTAAAATAATATACGATCGAACAAAGTTATATTATTCTAAAAAATTATATGCAGAAGCTAAATTTTTTGACACAAGACTTCTTCAAATTATTGTAAAATGTGTTTGAAAATGAAATAGTTACTCAGCAAGTCACACTGAAGCCGTAGACACAATGGAAGTTTTATGTAATAAGTTTTAAGTTTTGGGATTTTGAATATCAATTTTACAAATAAAACAAGATGCAAAACAGAATTGAAAAATGTAGCTTGAATTTTATCAACAAGATTATTTATGAGGCGTGATCAAAATAATAATGGCAATGATAGATTCGCGTTAAAAAATATCCAAAATTCTGAAAGTTAAAACTAAAAACATAAAACTTCCGTTGTGTTTCAGCCTTTATGCAATAAGAAATAAAAATAAAATCATAATACCAAGATGTGAAAAAACAATTGGACAACGATGCGGTTGTTATATAGGTCCAAAATTATAAACAGTCATACCAGAAAATATAAAAAATATACATAGTCACTCGGTTTTCAAATCAACACTATCAAAATGGATATTGAACACCGAAAGCACAGTATTATATGAATTATTTTAGGTATGAAATTTTGATTTTTTATTATTTTTTTGATGAATAAAGAATATATTTGTGAGAACTCTCTAAATGATAATCCTCTATTGTGATTATAAATGTGATATATCCTAGCCATGCGAGTATTCCTGATTGTGACAATCACCAATTGAGACAATTCTCAAATGTGACCTTGTGAAATATTTTAAACTATGACTGATTGCGAATATTTTACATTTATTATTATTATACTTCCATACTTTTAATATCTGATTTTTGGCAAATTTATATGTTTATGTTTTAATTTTTAATATTAAGTTTATATGTAACTATTCACATACAAGCAGTATTTACTACAGCTTTCGTTCAATTATTCATAACTAACGATTAACGAACCAACTTTAACCACCACCCACCACAACCACATCTCGAAGTTAGGTTATGTTATTGTTATCTATATGAAATGCTGAGATTTTGTCAAAAAGGTAATAAAAGTTTCTTCATCCGTGACATTTGCCAAGCTCAGAATATTTTTCAGATCGTTTCCTTATTTATTAACTACAAAATATGAAAAAAGTGATTTTCTTTGAATTCAGAAAAATTACATGTTTTGAAATTAGCCATTATTATACAAAAAACCATAAAAAAAAACAAACAAACCAAGAAAAAACAAAGGAAAACCTTGATATTTCCACTGTTATGGACAATTTCAAAACTTGTAAGGGGTTCCTGAGGCTGCCTGGAACCTCGGCATGAACAAAAATGATCAAAAAACGTGTCAATTGTTTTAAAGCCAAAGTCCTCTATTGGCCGAATAGATTATTAAGTTAACCTTAAAATTCTGTTGAAAATTTCGGATAATCAACACAGGTATAGGATAAATAGATCGACAGAAACTGCATTGTTTCACTTAGCAAGGTGTTGAAAGACTCGGATTTGTCATGAAATATTTTTGTGAATCTCCAAAAGACGTTTGACAGCATTGACTATATTACTTTACTTGGTAAACTCTTATAAGTACGGTGTAAGACGTAACTCTTACTGCTGGTGAATTCCTACGTGTAAAATAGGAACCAGGTAGCAGTTAATTGAAGTAAAAACTGAACAAGGAAAAGTTATTGGTGTATCGCAGGTCAGTATCCTTGGTGCTCATTCTCCTTATAAATTCAATAAATGATCTGAGGAACCTACTCAATTAGCGGAACTTTAATATTCTAAATCTGATAGATGTTGTTGATACAAGTACTTTAATAATATAAAAAAGAAGAAAACATATTGCTAATAATCAATAGCGCCTACAAACCAGAACCTACGGAAAAAAAAATTACTTCTTGGTAATTACTATACAGTGTGTACCTACATAACCTTTAAAAAAAAATCATTATTCCCGAAAATGAACGTGTTATGTAAAACTCTTTGATTAGGTCATTGTCCGTTTCTTAGTGCACAAATTCTGCTCTCGTTGTGCAATTATCGCCTATTCTCTTTGAAGGAACACCCTGTATATTTTTTTATTTCTCATGCATCTGTACTATAATATTCTTAATTTAAAAACCCATAATACTAATGGTCTAGATCTAATGAGTTTCGAACAACAGGCATTTGAAAATAATTCAATTTCATCGGTACATATCAACAACTTATGAATGTTTAAAAGTTCTTTCAAAGGCCTGCTTTCATGAATGGATATACGAAACAAACTCAAATAAGACATACTACACTATTTTAGACGCGTATGATAACTATTTTGCTGCGGAAAACGCACATGTGCGTCGAAGGCTGCCAGTAGTGGTTGCGGACGCCGCGCTTGTGCGTCTTTTGAGTATTGAAATGGCAGTACGGTTTCCGCAAGCACGGTGGAATGATCAATTTCAGTTCGCACATATCAAGAGGTTTACGTTTGCGAAAAATATGTTTCGTTCGCAAATTTTTCAATTTGTTTTTGTTAAGGAGTTTATTTCAAAATGAGGGATTATGACAATTTTCAGCCCTGTCCTTCAGGAATAAAACGGCCCAGAAAAGCACCAGTTAGGTATCCTAATTTCCTAACAAACGAGGAATTTGAGAGAAACCTGTATGAACTATTCTGATACTTGCTCTGGCAGATAAGACGATATTTCTGTACATTATTTTCGTATGCATCATAATGACATTTTTTTAATAAAACTAAAATAGAAGCTAATCGAAAATTAAATGGTAAAAAACCCTATATGAATTTTGGATACCACCAACAGAAAGGGAAAAACACTCAGAAAAAGATGCCGTACAAGCACTCAAAATGAATTAAGAAAAGACACGATCTATCGTTGCACAGCATTCCCTGATAAATCGGACTTATGTTTAGACGAATGTTTCAGATTTCATTTATATCAGATGTTTGCCTCATTTATCCACTTTTTGAAAACGTGTGGAGAGAAGGGTACTTCGACATAGTCGACTTCGTTCGATTTTGTTATATCATTAGATCGACATTTATTCTATTTATTTAATTATTTTTTAAACATTTATGAAATATATAGAATGAATTTTCTTTAAGTAAAATTTTTTTATTTAAATATGAAAATAAATTTATTTTTGTTTGTTATGATATATTTTTTATATCTTGTTGTGCCCAAAACAAATGATAAATGAAAAGTAAGATGACAAATATCATTTACTCCTTAGCATATGAGTAAAAATTCTTGCACGCACAAGCGCGTCATTCGCATATTGGTAGAATTTTGTAAAAATGTGAGGAGGACGCATATGTGCGTTTACAAAAAAACAACATAGAAATCCCAATACAACTTATACGAACCCTCAGCCATAACAAATGAAATATGTAAACTAATTATAAACAATTATAATATGTTCCGCACATGGCAAAAGGGCCTTGTTTGAGGTCCGCAGTGAAAGTGTTAAAAGGAAAATATTGAAGTAAAATATGGTTTATTCGCCCTCGAAAAATAATTTAAACTATTGTAGCTTGGAACACGAGGTCTATAATATCGTTACAATGAGTTGTTTTTGAAATAGAATCTTATAAATACTGAAAAAACGGAAACTATATAGGGTGGTCCATTCAAAAAAACAGACGATAACGTCTTAACTGGAGTCGCGATAACGTCATAGTTAAACAAACCGAAGCAGAATTAGAAATAAAACTCGACATATCAGCATCATTTTCCCAAATAGTTTCATATTCAGCAATAACAAATTTATTACATTCTGTATGATGTGGTACTCAGAAATGGTTTTGACCATTTTGTTGGAATTATTCAAAGAATCATTCTACTCAAAATCCAACTACCAAATTACACGACATTCCAATAATAATAACAATTTTTTTATTTTTGAGAAAGTTCCGGTGGATGATGATTTCGCTTCACACTTGGCAATGCCGCTTTGGTGGCGCCGGCGTCGTCGTCAAGATTCCAACCCTACTCCTCGACAAGGGTTGGTCGAGGGAGATGCAGAACCACCGGCATAAGCGTGCTTATGGGTAATGCTTCCCGATTCGCATGCATCTTTTAACGGCGTTAACGACCTGACAGTGGCAGCTGGGCCATTTCCCATTCCTAAGTCGGTGGCAATAAATTATTCAGAAATTATCCGAACCTAAAGTTCGGCCGAATTTCCAGAGGATAATGGATATAACGGGTGGGAGATTAGTCCTAATCAGACTAGCGAATAAACAGAAAAGTACAACGATTACAACGTAAAGTAGGAAGAGAAAAAATATTGTTATGGACCAAACTGATTTGTAACACACCGATATATATTTTTCGATCTGAAGAAAAAATCAAATAGTTGGAAAATGCTAAGTAGGAAGTAATAATTATTCATATAATTTTTTAAATATACGTTATTGAATAAACTATAAAACGCTTCTCGCCTTATACAGATTCCTAGCCCCATACAGATTGTTCTAACATTTTAATAGCCATGAACTTGAGTGAGTAAATAATAGTGAGGAGTGTAGGAAGTAGCTGCCGTTGAGAAAATTCATGCAACAGGTCATGCATACATATCATTTGATTTTATTTCAATGTTCTTGTCCGTTTAAAAACGTATAGTATATACAAAAATTGGTTTCAAATCCTAGCAAGGTCATCGGTCCCGTGCAAGGCATCGCACGTTAAAAGATAAGGGCCACATCTTTCCTAGCTCGCACATACGTAGTAGAAGTAATTATGATGAGGCTGTAGCCCCAGCTAAGTAGGTCCCACATGGGCCCTTTTAAAACATTCGTGGCCTGATGAAGGTCAGTATGTTCGTCCACTACAATTCGATAAGTTCCTCTTGGTGGAGTTTTGAAATCCACAGATTTCAAATCTTAGGATCCCATACGCCCTACACTCGCTGATTAAGTGGAAAGAGGTTTCTTCGTCTCCTCACATCTGTCTGTTAGCGACAGGTATCTGCCTAATTTGTTATGCCCCATTGGCATTCAAGGCGTAGAGCTTTGCAATCTCTGCATATCGTCTTTACTTTGCTAGGGCCAACCACAAAGTATTTGAACTGCCTGCAGCCCGCTATTTCAAAGTTCGTTCAGTTCTTCTTCCGCCCAATCGTTAAAGGCGGAGGGTTGACTTCTTGTAATGCCTAGTACGGACTCCAGTCCACAGAACGTCGTCACGCACCCGGTTCTGACAAGTTCATCTGCCACCTCGTTCCCAGGCACCCCTGTGTGACCAGGAACCCATACCAACTCAACTTCCTTTGTTTCAGCTAGTTTTTCGAAAGCACCCCCATCTCTTTCCGTCACAAGTGCTGAGCTTGCTTAAGGATGGTATATGGCTTTGAGCGCTATTCGACATCAAGTGTGCCACAAGGCTCCCACCTAGGGCCTTTACCGTTCAGTATATTTATCGATGACATCGTCGAAGGAATCTCTGATTGTAAATTCCTTAAGTATGCCGATGATGTCAAAGTATTTCGCGTTATACGGGATCCCTGTGACTGTATCATTCTCCAGGATAGCCTGAATGTTTTTTCACGTGGTTGCTTGATAGATAAAATGGGCATGAATCCATTGAAATGTTGAGTCATCAGCTTCCTCCGCACAATGCAAAGGGTGAACTTCAACTATGTTCTCGATAATACTGCAATTGAGAAAGTTACGTCGATAAAAGATCTTGGAGTCGTGTTTCAGTCCAATTTCTCATTTTCCTGAGTTGGGTTTCATAAAGAACATTCCAGAGATGTTTTTCATACGAGTACAGTGAACATCTTATTCAATTTAATCGTAAGATCTCATCTGTAATATGCTTCGATTATTTGGTTCCCATATGCCCAAGTTCACATCGAAAAACTGGAAAGAGTTCAACGCAGATTTCTCATGTACCTCATATAAACTAAACATTCCTTACTCTTACACTAACATACTCTCAGTAATGGATATGAGTCCATCGATCCATAGAAGGCAGGGGTTTGACTAATGCTCCTGATTTTTTAATAAAAAGTGAAACTATTATGTACCTCCAAGAGCACTGCGTGAATATAGAACATTTGCTTTGGTTGCACATCGATCTAATTATGTTGCGAACACAGCGATAATTGGATTTCTGCGACAGGCGAATGTTCACTCGATCAGGTTTCCTGAGTGAAAATCCACAGTATTTCCTTCACAATGTTATCTATATTGGGTTTCGTATTGAGTTAAAGGCGTATACAGTTATGCGGCATATTGAGTAATGTGGCTGGTGCAGTTACGTGGCATGTAAAGTGATATATCATGTTAGGTAATGTGGCGTGTTGGGTTATGTGGCGTGTTGGGTTATGTGGCGGGTTGGGTTTCGTGGTGGGTTGGATTTTGTGGCGTCTTGGATTATATAGCGTATTGGGTTATGTGACGTGTTGGGTATTGTGGAATGTTCAGTAACGTGGCCTATTGGGTTGTGTATTGTCTTGGGTTATGTGTCGTGTTGGTATTTGTGGCGTCTTAGGTTGTGTGTCATATGAGGTTATGTGGCATGTTGGATTATGTGGCATTTCTAGGCATGTCATGTGTTGGCTTGACATGGGTTACGTAGTGTGAGTTTTGTGGCATGGAGGGTTGTGTGGCGTGTAGTGTATTGTGATGTGTGGGGTAAGTGGTGTATTGGGTTCTCACGACATGTTTTATGTCTTGTGTTGAGTTATGTGGTGTGTTAGGTGGCGAATTCGGTTGTGGGGCATATTGGGTAATGTGGCTTGTTGGGTAAAGTGGCGTGCTTAGTTATATGACGTGTTGGATTATGTGACGTGTTGGGTCATGTTGCTTGATGGTTTAGGTAGCCTGATAGGTTTTGTGGCGTGTTGGGTTGTGGTTGATTCCTAATCCTATAAGCTTTGAAGATTTAACAATGAAAACGACAAATTGAATGGTAGAAGACCACCACCGAAGTTCAATGAATGAAATAAATTGGGCGAGTATAAATGATGAATGACAGGGTACTGAAGTTGTATATTGACCACGGTGCCAACGAAGTTTTCTCAAGTGATTTGACTTCCAGTTCAATCAATAATATCTTGTACCATAACACCTTCACAAATCCAACAGATTCTTAGAAATGGTGCGGAAGTAACCTTTTCGAAAAATGTAAGAAACTAGTAAATAACTCATAATAGTTATCGTGAACATAAACTTAAACTTCATGCCGACACTAAATAATTTATTCTTTCCTTAAATAATCAGAGAGAAGTGACCAAGATCGGTATTATTCAATGGAGCACAAAAACTCGTCATAAATTTGGCAAACTCCTCCTACAAATGGTTGAAAAATAACCTTTTTTTCAGGTACCCACAAAGAGCATGTTGACCAGTAACTTTTGAACCGTTAAGGCGTTAAATATCATAAACAAAACAAAACTTTCGTACCGATCCCAAAGGACATGATTTATTCTTTCCAAGAATACTGTTTGTCATTTTGAATTTTAATTGTCTCTTGAGAAACAGCCGTAGCACGATGAATTGTATAATTATGCACTTGTTACCTCCGTTAGGGGTGATGAATACAAAGATTCCATTCCCTAGGAAAATTCCACATGTTCTTCAGCAATCGATTATCCATTAGAGTGGATACAAAAACGCTCAAAAAGTTCTATGTTGAGTCTGGGTAAGGGTGACATGAGCGTCGCACAATCGTACTAGAGAGGTTCAAAGTGAGTTCAAATAAATTAAAGAATAACTAAATATGTCAATCTAATCTACTAATACGTTTCAATAAATCAATTACTTGGACATACGGAATTAAATAGTGTTTGGATGATTTTTTCTAACTCATTTCTACTAGAACTGAAAGTGATTGCATTTTAAATCATCTTGGACTTCAACGAAGGAAATAAATTGGTTCTGTTTGAAAATTATAAGTTTCAAAAGGAGGAATACAAAAATTTTTGGGGACTGACTAGACAATTCACTATATACCAGTGCAATGAACGAATGCAGAACGTTATAGGCGAACTATTTCCAAGAACCAATTTTATTTTTTATTTAAGCACAAAAAAAATCAAACAGCAAATATCTCTTTTGAGAAACATTGATAAGAATATGAGAAACGAACATAAATTCTTCGAAAGAGAGATTTTCGCAGAAAAATGAAATAATTTGAATAAATAACCTGCACTGACACATCACATTACTGTCGGTTATAGTCTAAATGTTTCTTATTGTAGTTCTTTCTAAACCTTTATAAAGTGTTAAACGCAAGGTTCATTTGTTAATGCATCTTTCTGGGAATTAACGGTAATAATATAAATCCGAAATGATGGCCAAGACCGACGACTGCAGATATAAAGCGATTTATGACAATCAGTGTCGCAGTTTTTTTTAAGCTAAACTATCATCGAATGGGATCGGACTAACAATAAATAGCCCCATGGTAAATCTTGCTAGTCGTAAAAGGCGTTCAAAAGGATGTCCATAGGTGGTAGATGGTCCACAACATCCATTAGTAAAATCATCATACTATCATTACTATCCCAAGTATATTATTTGTAATTTCTCTTTATAGAATCGAAGACAAGTAATAGGATGATTTTATTTATAGAAAAATAAAAGTTTTTCTCTTCAAGATGTCAAACCAAGATTTTTGAGCATCCACATTTGATCGTTCGTTGACTTGATTTGCCAGATTATGAGAACGACTTCCAACTATTTTGTCTTTGTCTACCGTATGTATTACCTTAGGGTTTCACTAATTTTCTTCCAGCATTGATAATCCAATAATAATTCAATCCAGGTGATAATTCAATCATTCCAAATCTTAATTGCGAGATAGGTATTAATTGATTATTTGATCAAGCTTATCACCCATTTATATTCGATTCCCAATATTCATTTGGATTTATGTCATCGACCATATTTGCTTCCTCAGCTGGGAATTTGAATTTCCGTCGACACGAAGGATTTAATTGCCAGCCGTAAGTTTTATTCTTAATTAGACCTTTTGCGGTTGAACGGACCTCCACTGAAATTGCTGCTTTCATACTTCCTGACTGGTTTCCATATGTCGTATTTTTTGTTTTCTTTTTGGCGAGTGTGGGGAATGTACAGTCCAAAGCGATAGCTCATTCGACTTCTTCATTCTCAATAGTCTACAAGGTAATAATAGTTCAGTCGACAGGTTGAAAAAAGTGGGGTTAGGTGGAAAAAGGTCGGAAGTTAATGAAACTTCAGGAGGTTCTTCAGGGATGGTTAATCAACATTTTCTCAAGTTTTGGACCTCGAGGACCCTGTGCGAAAAAAAGTAGGGGGGGGGGAAACTGCAAAATTTTTGACCTCTCTCCGGTTTTTCCTCGATTACTTTTTTTCTCTTACGTCCTACGGAAAAAACATATCGATACTTTTTTGTAGAGCGAAAAATTTTATACAATTTTGACTATGAAATATGTTTGTATGTGAATTTGCTACCGAGATATGGCACGTCAAAAAAAAGGTCATGTTTCAAAATTTGCTAAGAAATTACAAAAAATGCAAAATTACAGCTTATTTCATCTGTTATACCCGAATTATGATGAAATGTAGTAATTATGGTTCTTAGTTGAAGTCACCAACTTTGGACACTCCACTCCTCCTTCCCCCACCCAACCCCAATTCTCAAAAGCGAACTTTCTGATGAAAGCCAACCATACCTATTCACATCATTTTGGTATTGATATCAGTTACTTTCGTGAAAAAAATGTATGCAATTAACAATATTAAGTAATTCTCAAGGCATATATTATATTGAGGAATAAAGATATTATAGCTAATCATAGTGGGTAGGTACTCATTTGTACTCATTACATTTCCTGCCGAGATTTTTTAGCCGCTGGTTCTGCTCGTAACAGCTCGTCGTCCTCCTGAGCGATATGGCTGTCAATGATGTCGTTTTCGTCCAATATTTCTGGTGAGTCTTCCTCGACCAAAACTGTCACTAACACTCGATGCTCCTTTCGCTAACAAAGTTATTCACTTCAAGAGCTGAAGGTTTTTAATGTTACTTATCTAACTTAATCTTATATATACTCTGAGTGGTTAAACACTCTCTGTCCCATTTTTACCAATCCCTAATTTTAATTTTCGTATTACCTAATTTGACTATTCTACCTGAGGTACTTATACCCTTCTATAATTACTATTTTTCGATTTTTTCTTGAAATTAATGAATAATAGAGTCATGTTGAAAGAATAAAATGAAAAGTGATCTAATATGACCTCAAAACTCGAAAACAAATAGGTCTAGGTAGCGCAGGTAGAATAGACAAATTTCAGCCTTCTATGTTGAATATTGGCTCATCGTTTGCATTTCGCAGTTCCACATGAGCAGTGTTCTAACATCTATTGTTTTCCAGCTTTTTACTGCTGTAGCTGATTACACACTCCCCTCGGCCCGACACTCTCTTCTCCTTGGGAGTAACGACTTGACACCTGGTGGGCAAGCAGGGGTGGGGGTTATCTAAAGTTGGGAAATTATTTGATTATGTTACATCATTACTTTATCAAATGTTCACACCATACGCATAATATGGATTTTTATCAACATATATATTATTTTTTGATAAAACTTTTGGATAAAAGACAGTATTTAACCAGTAACAATTCCTTATGTTTTTTCGACTCCTTTCGTTTTTGAATACATTTAATAGGTATTGTTACAGAAAATCAAATTGGATTCTGCCCCAATAAATCCACCAGTTCGGCAATGATTTCATTTTACAATCAAATTATAGAACATTTGGAAATTTGTTTTTATTGTTTGAACGACTTTTTTTATTTTTAAATAACTCCCTAATTCAATACTTGTAAAATTACATTTTATCGCATCAACTAGTGTTTTCATAATATTTTTGGATTGTTTTGTTTTTATTCAATTTATAATTACAGTATGTTTATTCGTCCCCCTCATCTCGTATGGGCATAACTAACAGAATAGTGCAAAATTGAGATATGCCGGTGTTATGATTTGTACATTTTTCAATAACATCAGCGGAAAATATGTATTGTATCTGTTGTATTTTCGTTTTTTATATCCCCTGTAAAAAATTCAGAACTCAGATATGCCCCTACGTGATAAGGGGGACCATATGTTAAATAACTTTTCATTAACTGAAAAAACTGACGAATCCTATACAATTGTTATTGTCTTATGGATAATGAAGAATATTATTATTATTCAACTATTAAAGTAATAAATTAATATAAGATTTATAATATTCTATCGATCCCATAACCTTGACAATAATCGTAGTGACTTATCAAAACCATATAAGAGCACCGAATATTGAAGCTGATTGAAAAACATTTTTTATTTGTATTTTTCAGTTATTAATAAACATTTATCTCAAGTTATGAAATGTTAGTTGAATATGTTTAATCATTTTTTGGAACTTCAGCAAAAAAACCCTCATTCTCTCCTTAATTTTAGGTAGATATCTGACAGAAAACAACTACTTCCCTGGCTAATACCACGACGGACGTTGAATTAAATCTGACAGATATATGTGCAGCGTTCTCCCTAGAATCCGGGAGACAGCAACAAATGCTTTCTGTATCAAGTAGCAGAATCCTGCCCGAGATGATCAAGGACTTGACCACTTACATACCGGTTTTGAGGTGTATTGTCTCTCTTCAGTGCAAGGTATGTCCGACAACATTTGCAGTCGTCGACGTCTTTAGTCGTTCCATGCAATTCACTGATACTTGAATGAATGATTTTTGGAATGCGTATTTCATTCGTATTTTATTGTTGTTGGAAAAACATTCTTCATAAATAGAAATAAACGGTATAAACTATACTTAATATAATGTTTTAGTTCGCGGACATTTCTGCCGATATTAAACGTTAATATTTACCATATATAAACATATGATGTTTAAACATAATTGTATTACTTGGACGGAAATGGAAAAATATATTCAAGAAACGCCCAAACCCGTTGGAAATATTTTAATTTCCCCTCGCCTCAAATTCAAGCGAAACGGGTTCAATCCCACTTTCCACCACTAAACTAGAGTCGTTTAGAATCCACTCTGACGCAAGCTATAGGTCCCGAATATCCCTTGCTCTTAGATGAGCTTCTAAGGGGTTTCTCCAGAATCCTGGGGAATTCGTGAAATCAAATTTACAAAAAATATATAGATAAAAAAAACTCCACTCCGTATGTTTTTTCAGAACCAATTAATAATCTGAAAATAAACAGGTCAAATTATTTTCATGCCAAGAATTTGGCAAATTATGTTTAAAAATAACCACTCGATTTGCACATCGGTAAATCAGTACGGCTGGTTTATAAATAAATACAGAAAATGGAACGAGATCGAGGAGGAGTTTTTTAAAAGATACCTACCTGAATAAATAATATAATCCTGCAATATGTTTCAAATTAGAAAAAGAATTAATCGAAGTGTTGATAGTTAGTGTCGATAGTTCTCCTATACAGGGTATATCAGCCGGTGATCCAAATTAATGATATATGAATCGATAATCCTATCAAATTTTAATTATTTTTCATCCATTCTGTATTGGTGAAATCAAATGATATGAACGGACTTTAAAAAATGCAGAATCGTGCTATGCGAATAATTTTAGAATGCTGGAGATCAAGCCAGAGCTTACTAATAACTTTTTTATAATTACTTTTCGGATAAAACAATAAATTATAATAAAAAAGAGGAACCATAACATTTGAAAAAATGTAATAATGAAGTGTATAACTGAATCTTGAATCCCAGTACAAATATATCGAAAAATTATTTTCAATAGGTATTTTTAAGAAATCAAATTGAAAATTTGAGTATCTGTGGAAAAAAAAAATCAATAAAAAGTAAAAAACATAGTATTTTATAAAAACACGGCATAGATAACTAATAGTAATAGAACAAACATTTAAGGCTGTATTCACTTGGAGCAAAAAAGTTACATCAAAAGTTTAAGAAATTTTTTATTACAAGCATTCCACACAAATCGGGCCTCATTAGTCTGGGACAGTTTAATCAAAGGGATACAATGATTGATAGTTCACAACAAACATTTTTTTTCTCTACATTCGGTGATCAACTCCGGAAAAAATGTCTCAATCCTAGCTGTCGTTCAAAATATCATAACTTTAAAACTAAGTACAAAATTTGTTTGTATAAAACTATTAATATTTTCTACTTTTGATCAATCGAAAGCAAGTTAATGACGCGGTTTTTTTATTTTACCCTAAAAACTATGCTCTATGCATTTCCTCATATTTTCTTAGATCGTAATGTTTATGTTTATAGTGATATGAATGTGAAATATGTCTTAAAAAGGTAGAAATCTAATTACTTACTATCATTATCTTGAGTTTAACAATTTTTTCCCTGAAGAACTTTCAAATGCATTAAAACAAAAATGAGATGCGAGTTCTAATCTAATGACGGGACTGTACACAACTTCATGCAGGAAATTTCTTAGTTTCAAACCACGCAATTGTACTTATAAAAATGTAATTGTAATTGGAAAAGATAATTGTAATTGTAATTGAAGAAGAAAAAGTAATTTTACTTATTAAAAGTCATTGTAATTAAATTATATGAATAATAAAATTACAATTACTGCACAGATTTTGTTGCAATTACAATTCCAAATTACTTTAAGGAAAACCATACTCAAATACAATTACAAACTATACGAAAAAAAAAAAAGAAATTGTAATTATTAATTACTTTTTAACTAGAAATTACCCAGCAATGACTGCTAGTGAAGGAACTCCTTGAATATCAAGCAATGATTTTCATTTTTAAAGTCAAAATTGGGCATTCACCTGTATATCTTCAAGATAAATTAATATATCCAACTGAAATACTTGAATACAAAACAAGAAACAAAAACAATATAAAAGCGGAAAGATATAAAAAAAGTACACATAATAGTATATATTACAGAGGAATTGATAATTTTAATTTGGGAGGTCACAAAAAATCATATTACGTTGTTCAAATTCGAATCTATGCATGGGGATCTCGGTGACGGTAGAAGATAAAAGGGTGGTTAAATAGGAGCAAAGTTGCGTATTTCAGAGGTCAATTACGCGACACAGAAAAATCTAATCTAGCTTCTTTGGTTCTGGAGTTATACAGGAAAAATCGAAAATTTCGAAATTCATTTTTTGCCTATATCTTTTTATTTTGTGAAGAATTTTGAAACTTTTGGCATTTTGCCATAGCAACTTTTTGACTATCCAAATATGCAATTAAAAATTATATACAAAGTATCGAACAACCCGGGCCACCCTCAACTTTTATTTTCAAATACGGACCTGCATTTTTTACTGTTAAAACGTTATATTAGTAAAATAACATTTAATTTGATTATTGTCTCAATTATTCGAAATAAGGATACCAAACTTGGTACTGACAATTCAGAACATGTAAGAATATGCAGGATGTTCCAATTCAAAATTGAAATCTTGAGTATTATTTCATATATGCCAATATACTTAGCAACATTACTCATATCAAATCAAGTTAACAAAATATAATTTATGAATGCAATATTTAGTTGAAATACGTTTCGATAATCCAGAGATTTTAGCATGTGTACCTATATATGATTCCATTTCATCCATATATAATCACAATTTTTATATTTACTCGTCTTTATCAAGTATACAGGACAATGGTTAATTGAGCGGAGACTAATAGTAAAACTTCAATTTGAAATGAAAAAATAAAACACTTTCAATCTTATCGATTTTGTCTAATTTGTTTTCTGATAAGATTATTTTGAGCATGAAAATATTACGATAAATGACTGTGTATAGATAATGAAACACGAATGAACCTGGTGGTACATTATAGGTGATCGTTGGCCAAGCCTGTAAGAAGACTAAATAAAAGTCTCTATTATTCGATTCACATGCATCACTGATTGCTAGATTGAGACCAGCGTTATGAAGGATTTTTTTTATATTATTCGTTTAAACTGGGCTCAATGAACGATTCGAGTGCGCTCTTTGAAATCGAGTGTAATATGGGTCGCTCTGTTGTTAATCCCAGTAAAGAGTGGTTTGTCATACATCCCGCAGTAGATTATAGGGGTGATGGTGCAGGCTGTACAGCTTCACAAGCACCTCGACCTGCAAGGTCTTTTGGGAGCTGAGTTCCTGATGTCGGAGGGCGTTACGATAGGTGTTTGCCCTTCTATGGAAAGGCAGCCTGTTCCTCATTGCCTTTGATGCCCCTGCGACATGGCAACCATATTAGGGTTACCTGATGGTTTGCTGCCAGTTGTCTCAGGGTTTGTTTACAGTCCCAAGACAGCCTAGATTCACAAGCGTGTAACTTCAGAGCTTTCAGTGCTGCTTAGCTATCTGATAGTATACAGACTTCTGCCCTTTGGGTGCCCCTTTCAAGGAATTCCTGGGTACATATCTCTATAGCATGTACTTCTGCTTGGAAGATGGTTGAGGTCTTACCAAATACTTTCAGTGACAACACATTTTCCAGTTTTATTTCTGTCAAATACACCACAGTCTCTCAAATTGCTTTTTAACCTTCTTAATATTTGAATGTTTAGAATACGACGATTCAGGTATTGATCACCACATATTTCATGCTAAAAGAGAATTTCTATTTGATTTTGCATAAGTAAATAGCATACCAGCGTCGTCATTTCAGTATATTTTTAATATGGAACCTAGTGCATAAAGGTCTGACATTTCTTAACAGATATCAACATCTCTTTATGTTTCCTGCCATAAAAACCAAGCAAAGCCTCGTGTTTAAAAATGGTAAATGAAGTGATATGCTATTTAATTGTACCAAATCACACAACAATCGTATTTTGACCAAAAACTAATATTTTCGTTACTTCCAGGGATGAGAATTATAAAAATATTCCGTTTGAAAATTGATTGAGAATAAATTAGTCTTGAAACAAGGATAAGGTAATTTAATACAAGAAGGAAGAATACGAATGTTCGTTATGTTGGAGTATCTCCTTATCGAAATTATTGGGTACTGTCTGAAGTATGCCAATAATTGAATACGTTTTGAAGAAATCAAAACAATTTACTGAAGAACTAATGACAAGACCGTAATTAAAAATTGTTGTCACTGTTAATGATGGTCATTTTAAATGAAACGTTAAGTATAAAAATAGCATGTGTAATATACCACTGAATTGTGATTTTATCGCTTTATCAATATTTGCAGTTAATGAAAGAAACAGGTCCGTATTTGAAATGAAAAGTTGATGGTAGCCGTATTGGTACGAAACCTTTAATCAAAGATTTATAGTTACATTTTGAATACAATAAAATAAAACTTTTTCATTTTGGTATATTTTCTGAAATAACATTTCTATTCGTAAAAAAACAAAAACAGCAATTTTAGTTTTCCCTGTATAACTCGGGAAAATCGAGAGTCGCTGTAAATTTTCTTTGACCATTGTACTGTTTCTCACAATGGATACCTTTTTTCCCTATTTACTTAATCATCCTCATATCTGTTACAGTTTAGAATATGGCAATGTTACCACTTGATAAATGAAACGGCCTGCCTGTATACTGTAAATCAAGCATGTGACTAAGGTTTTTATAGAGGTTTATGAAACCATTTGAGCATTTATTGTATAGAAACTGAAAAAGCACAAGTACGCCGAATTTTTGTATGGAATACCAGTATTCCATACTTGCACCCTTTTTTCCAATCAAAAAATCCAAATGATATACACTGCACGCCAGCAGCGATGGAACCACTGACATTTCTGGATAATCATAGTAGAACGCAAATTAGGTCGGAAATGTCTCCAGATTCGTATTTAGAACAATCCACTTCTTTCAAAAACTAAATCATTTCTAAAAATTGAAATTTCTCTCAGTTCTCATGGAAACATGCCTGTAACTTCCGTAATTTGTGACAAAGTACTGTGAAATTTAAAGAATAGATACAATAAAAATGTATTTGGGATCAAGGTCGCAGATGCAGATTCGAAAAACTACAAGAGAACAAAAATCTTCCGAACAAAACAGAAAGCTCATTTTGTAGTATACACTACAAAAAACTTCAGGGGGAGAAAAGAAGAAGAAGTTTATTCTCAGAATCATGTGGTAATCCCAAAGATGTAAGCCCTACAGCGTAGTGTGTAGTCCAAATTAAAGACTGCAGGAGTTACAAAGAAAAACTAATAAAATCCTGAAATTTCAATACCCCATAGATCGGGACCGAAGCATTTACAGACCTAAGTAAGTTTATATAAATTTTTAGCCATGAAAGAATTACTTCCTTTCCCTCGTCCTTTCGTATGAACATGGCATTCTGAAACACCATGTATATGCGTCCCCTAATGCCCCGATCTACCCACACAACTCGGCCGCTTACTACTTCTACTTCTATAAGATGAATTTAAAAAAAAAACGATGAATGATGCACAAGTAATAGTCATTATTAGAAAACCGTTGTTTTGTTAGCAATATCGTTAGTGTTAGATATATCTAGAATCCTAAAGGTATTTTGCATTCGGTCACACCTGAATGAGCCGTATGTATACTCAGTGACAATGGCTTGTTTCAGAACAAATTGTAAAACATTTTTGTTCCACTCCGAATATAATAGCTATTGTTCACACAAAATGAGTAATAAATTTTAATTATCGAAGACCTCGTCGAAGACACGAGGCACAAAAAGCAAGTTGAAACTGAATCTACCGTACGACCGAAGACACGGTCCTCTAGTACGAGTAGGTATTTCATTTAATGATTTACGAGGAACAGACAAGAAGAAATAATGTCAATAGCCTATTCTGTTTTTTAAATATTCTTCCTGACAATTGATACAATACTGCCTTTTTCGAAGCCATTTTTATGATTTTTTTTGTAAACTTATCCCTATTCCATCCCCGTGGATGGCCTGACAAACTCCTACGTGGTATTAGGGATTGAGGAAAGAGCATTTTTCTCAACGTATCTCAAGTAGGAACGTGTACAAAGGCATTTGTGCATTTTATGATTTTAATATATTTTTCTCAGTGTACATTTGTAGAAGCGGATATCCTCTCTTGTCTTTAATTTTTTAACTCCAACACTATCATTATAAATCTTAACATAGGTGTATTACATTGCATGGTTCACCCTTGTGAACTGACTGGGATGAGCAATGTCTGCATTAAATGCAAAAATAAAATTTATTTTTTTATATTTCACCCAAATGATATGAATACTGAAATGAATATTTGCCTGTTATTGATTTGTAATGTCTACGTAATGCGAAAAGGTTGATTAACTCTGAAATATCGCATTCTTTCGATTATCTCATTTTCTAACTCCAGCACAATGAGTGATAAATACAAGGAGGGGATGTAATCATCAGGACTCAACCTATGTGATCTGAGCAGGAAGAAAAATCAACTCAAAATATATTTATAACCATGTTCAAAACTTGATGGACCGAGAGCACTGAAATTCCTCAATTTTTTGCATTACGTACGTAGACAATAAAATTTAATACCAGGGAAATTTCATCCCAGTCAGCTCACATGGGTCGAATATAATGTAATAAGTCCCTGTATCAGTTAGAAAATGAAAGAGTACACCCCACTATATTATTCTGGTGATTGTAAAATTATGTTTTCAGTCTTATTCCGTATCTAAAATGGTAAAAATATTTGTTTGATATTCGCGGTTAATTTTTCTTTCTGTTCAGTCATTTGAGTGATATACAAGATAATAAATTCCCTATTTGCAGTTTAACGTAGACATTTTTCAACTCAGTCAGTTCACAAAGGTGTTTTACACAAAGTAATACAATGGAATACACCCCTGCGTATGATTTTCCAAAGACAGTGCTGGAGTTAGAAAATGAAAGGAGATGGCGATATGGTTAGGATTTTAATAGTTTCCACTGGAATTTTCTTTTCGACCATCGGCGAAATGAATGAAATATCACTCAGTATCCCCTCAGTGTTCAATTTTAGAGTTAGAAAATGAAGGAGACAAATTGTGATATTTATGCAATATAATTCGACTATTGGTGATTTTTGCACCTTAGGATGCCAAATTTCAAAATTCCTGTTTCGTTAATCATTAAATGTCAATATAGACATAATATATGGAATCAATTCAATTTGAAAAGAGGGGGATTTCCATTTGAAAATATTGAGGTACGATCGTTGAAATGTCTTCAACAATAATACCCTGTTTATAAGTAGATATAATGATTTCGAAATGTCGATAAAGAACTGCCTACATTGAAGTATTTTCATGCATGGGATGAATAGGTCACAGTTTTTTTGCGAGTACTGGCATTTTAACTGAAAATTTATTTGAAATTTCGAAAAAAGTCTCATTAATTGCAAGCACTTCCACAGTATGAAATATATCACCACTCCCAAGATAAAAATATGATGCTATTTATACTATGATCCTGACTTGAAAGTTGCGGTCCTAGAATGTAGCCTTGTGATACTCACATAAAAGTTATACATTATCAAGAATATATGTAAATCTATAGCACTTAACACCTCATCAAGAAAAGTTAGCCAGCAAATTAGTCTAGACAAGAAAATGGTAACTGCTTTTGATAACTAAGCAGTTAATTTCAATCAACTTGTGAACACCACGTAACACACTGTAAATAAATAATTCAAGAGTATTCAAGATGTGTTTTTAACAATCTGTCCAGCACCGTGGCTTTACGTCTTTGTATAACAACGCAATCATTTATTACCTGTATTATAAGACTAGCCTCGCTGGAGTTAGAAACATAATACTCCCTTTATCTCCTTTATCTTAATAATGAATACAAATGCACCCGCATATTTACTAGATTCAACGCAGTTCCTTTCTTTTTACCAAGTAAACAATGGAAAATTTACGTCTCCTGGAAACTGAAATACACGGTGAATTTAAGTAAAACTGATAGTCTCGTATGCCTCGAATTTTAATGATAATCAATTTTTTTCCAGCGCATTTTTTAGTTGTTTCTGAAACCTTCATAGTGACATTTCCATTTTTATTCCATAACTTATTCATGTGGAACTGTAAGAGTGTCTAAGAGATGTATTTCAGTACCTGTAAGGGACAGGAGTCGTTTTCAATAGGACTTGTAAAAAAATCTATTGTATGGGATGTTGCAGAAGTTTAGATCCAAATTGTCGTCATAAAAGTGATATTTTGTTAATGAAACATTCAATGATTTTTTTTTTCAAATATATGACCATTTTATTATTACTACAGTGCCTTCCAGACTAGCGAGGATAGAAGTGATGTGCACAGGCGTATAATTATAATGGGATGTTGCAGAAATTCAGACTCAAATTATCATCATAATGGCGATTTTCTCTAATGAACAATTCAATAATATTCTTTCTTCCGATATATGACCAATTCACTACATATTACTATTGCACATCAACACCAGGACCCTTTCGCAGATCCTCACGAGCTTCGAAGAGGTCCAGAAAATGATTAAAAGGCTCCCCAAGAGTAAAGCGCCTCGCATATATCGCACTGACGCAATTCAACTCAGCAATCTATCGAGGTACATAAAATTGATTTACATAGTTGATGCTATAATCAGGTGGCAACACTATCCTGATGGCGTTGAGAAAGTGATTATCACGATTCTGAAACAGGATACATAAGCCTCCGAACGGACTCACAGAAGGCGTGGAAATCATCACGGACTATAGGGGAACTATAGGTCATCCTCCTCAACCAGCGGAAGCGGCCTGGTTGCCCTCTGGCATGAACAGGTCGCCAGACTGGGTTGATCTGCCCTCCTGGTCTACCAGGTAGAGGCAGATTCACACCTCTTCACCCGCATCTTATCCCGGACTCAGCTTCATTAACAGAGAATGAAGATTTATTTGGTGTGTTTTGTAAATAGCATAGTCCTGTACATATATTTTACAATTTAAATTTAAACCTTTTTTTTTGCTTGCCTCTCACCAAGACTGTCCGGGTTTGATCCCCACCGCCTATCACAAAGATAAAGTTGTTTGGGATCCACTTGTGTGTAAGCTGTAGGTCCCGGATCTCCCTTGCTTGCCCAAGCTCTGCTTTTGAGGGGGTTTCACCGAAAACCTGGGAGATTCGTTAACACAAATATCTGCTTATAGATATTCTACTCGAGGGGTGTTTCACTTCCCTAAAATTTGTTTACCAAATTTTCATTTGAGGGATTTCAATTGGATTTCAGAACTTTTCAACGGATTTCTGGATTTCATAAGAAATTTCAAGATTTCCTTTAGGATTTCTGGATTTCACCAAAGATTTCTGGTTTTCACCAAAGATTTCTGGATTTCATAAGGGATTTCAGGATTTCATTCGGATTTCAAGATTTCCTGTACGATTTCTGAATTTTACCGGAGATTTCTGGATTTCATAAGGGATTTCAGGATTTCATTCGGATTTCAAGATTTTCTACAGGATTCCAAAGTCAAAAAAATGCTGCACACAGTTGGCAGTAATGTATTCAAGCATACGGGTGCAGGTTCATCGAAATTTCATTGCTCTTGGGGAATTTTAGCGCAATTCTTCATTCGTTGACAACCAAATGTAAATGAGAGGTGTGATTTGCTTCTAACAGTATCATTTGCGATTTTTTTAGATATTAAGAGGATATCGAGGCGTTTTCATTTCTTCAAAAATTGTATACCAAATCAGGATTTCTACGAGGGGTGTTTCACTTCCGGCATATTTGTACCTAGATTTGTACATAAAATCAGGATTTCTATTGGATTTAAGGATTTCATATACATATAAAAATGTTGGATATTTACTAACGTGAGAATTAAAATGAAATTGAAACCAAACGGATAGAAAAACATGACGTTAGATGTATGACAATTTATATTTGATTACTCTGATTACTGGGTGAAATACTCGATTCTACTACATGTTTCACTGATTCCTCAATGAGATCTCTTAGTATGTCAGTAAGGGTTTTCCTCAGTATTTGTGTTAGTGTTGCTATTGTTTTATTTATGAACTTAAAGAATTAGTAACCAAATCAGCTTTGTCAATAAGAATAATTTCTTTGGATAAAGTATTATCCTCTCTTTTTTCTCACTGTGGTTTTCTCCGTTCAAAATATTAAAGCTACAGAAAAAATGCTTCAGAAGTCCAATAAGATCAAGGGTATTCAATAGAAAAGCACTTAGCCAAAAGTGGATAGGTACCTATACAAAAGACTCAGGTAACTTTGCCAGAACTGGGCTATTTCTAATAGAACTTCGTCGATCATCGTTTTGTTGTAATCTTTTTTGCTTGAACATACAGCCGAGGAGTAAACCGCTGGGGAATCATAGAATTCCATAGAATTCCTTGGAATTCCGTATACTTCCTCGAAATTCCGTGGAATTTCCTAGATTACCGTGGAATTCTTTAGATTTCCGTAAAACTCTTTAGAAGATAAGTGTTCGTTCCATTCTCATTTTTCAGTTATTGAATGTCATATATACCGCATTTTTGATCATGATGATAGTAAATTTCAATAAAACATTAATAATAATTCCATAACTGGGACAAACTAATCCTTCTGCATTTAATAGTACCAAATTATACAGACTACACATTAGCCGGTCGACACAAGAGTATAAAATTAGGATATATTAAAAATAAGGTCAGCAGAACAGTATTTCATTATTTGAAACAACGTTAAATTGTGTTGAGATATAGATTTTAATATCACACCAACAATTTAACTGTTGCATTGACAAAATTATTCTGTAAATCCTAACCAAATGATATTGAATTAACAAGGCCGCTGTCTACATTATAACAAGAGCAGTTGATATAATATAATCACTGTAAGCAAAATTAATCGAGTTGCACTTATAATAGACCAACGGTCACTTCTGTTGTTCATTTTCATGTGAGTTAGTCCACATTTCATCGACGTCAGGTATTAATAGTGATTCGTGAGTTTCGAGTTAGCTGTTTCCTTGTTGGTTAAGTGAATGAGGTATGGTGGTGTTGAACAAGAAATCGAGACAAGACCTCACAAGAAAACTAGAAGTACTTTTCCGACTCAGTAGAATAAGGGAAGTTGAAAAATTGACACACAAGTACATTGGTGCATTGGTATTAACCATCAGTTGTTTATTTGACAATAACCTTCTGTTATCAACACAACACATATCAACTCATTTGTATTTGTATTCGTGTTGAAAATAATAAAGACGTTCATTATTATTATTATATTTTATATCCACAGCAGTGATTGTTGATTTGATAGTGTGATTTATATACATGTAATAGTATTTCTTTAATAGCCATATGAAACTCTATACGCATTTCATTACAATAACAGTAGTTTTTGTTATCAACACAACACATATTTTGTATCCACAGCAGTGATTGATTTTTGATTTAAAAGTGTAATTTTTATACATGTTACAGTATTTATATAATAACATCAACTTTAATAAACATTTTATTACAATAACAAGTGTTTCTGTACTATTCAAGAAAATCGTCCATATCCACTTAATGGGCCTTTCTATTAACACAATAAAGAAGTTATTATATCTATAGGACATTATATACCTACTGTTGCGTTAACAACATTTTAGGTCTACCAAATAGAGATGTTACCACTGTTAACTCAACCTACTTTTTTCGTTACATATACTAAGAAAATTTTCTGAGTGGAGAGATGAAAAAAATTTAATGTAAAATTGAATTGATATTGATCTATAAGATACAGATTGGAAACTGTAAAAACGAACAGAAAAATTGAACTAAATATATTTTGAATACCTATTTGGTTTTCTTCAATATAGAATATTGCATTACTTCTAATTGATAAAATACAAACTGAAAAAAATATATATACTCCAACCACCCTATATAGAATTTGTTTTTTTGTGATTTACTTATATATATATATATATATATATATATATATATATATATATATATATATATATATATATATATATATATAATGTTAACATTTTTTGTTACATGTATTCATTTTAAGAGTTTACTCTTAAATTCAATAGGCTTGGAATTTAATTTTTGTTACCACATATTTATGTTTATTGATCTGTTTTATTTGCATAAAAATTAAAAAACATCAATATTTAAGTATTAGAATTATTTCAGTAGTTATCAAGAAGGTTGATATAAAATAACTCACTTCTGTTCTATTTTAATATATTCCTGGAATTCCGTGGATTTCCCTAGAATTCCGTGGATTTCCCTGGAATTCCGTGGATTACCTTGGAATTCCGTAGATTTCCCTAGAATTCCGTGGATTTCCTTGAAAAGTCTGTAGATTTCTTTAGAAATTCCGTGGATTACCTTGGGAATTCCGTAGATTTCTTTGGGAATACCGTGGATTCCCTTGGGAATTCTGTAGATCTCCTTGGGAATACCGTGGAATTCTGTGGATTTCGCGTCAAAGTCGAATTCCAGTGTACGCAATTTGTCTAGCGGTTTACCCCTCGCCAATGCTTGAATCGAGAATGTTATTGTGTTGTCCATTGAATATATAGGTAACTCAGGCTTTGTATCATTGGCTAATGCAGCGTGTACTATTTTGTGAATGTGACTTCTATCGATATTTTGATTTTCATCAGTATCTTGTTTTTGCTATAGGTAACGGTTTCATGAATCGTTCAAATTTTATGTTATGTTTATATTTATTAGGCATCGTTCACCAAAGTTATAAGCACTAGAATTGAAGTAAAATTTTCATTCCATTTCTCAGATGAATTGTACATTTTTTCGGTAATAGTCGGAATTATTTATTATTGATTTAGATAAACTAGGACATGCGTATTAATTACGGTATATGTAGGTATAATCTATTGTTATGCATTCGAGCAATACATTCCTCTTTTGGTGGTTTTTACAGAAATTAAACACCATAAATTGGATTCAAACAATGATGAAAGATTATACCAAAAAAGGAAGATAGTGAAATCTACAGTCGTTTTTGTTCTTAGGTGACCACTACACGCCATTCATATAAAATCAATTACCTACCGACTGATATACATTTTATTCTTGGCATCTGTTGCGAATATTTTTGTTTGCCCACGACCTAGACGTGATAATTTTAAACTGCGCGATTTCAATAAAATGGGTTAAAAATACAAACGATTTCATAATCAATAATTGAAATCTTGTCTGCAGTAGGTATACCTACTTAATTACAGAATCACAATAACTCAGTCACTGCAATATCAAAACAGTGATAAATCGTGACCGATGTTGTGTAATTATTGATTTTTTAATAGATCTCGAGACTAAAATTTCATAAAGATACATACCCGTTCATGAGAAAAGTTCTAGTGCATTTATTTTAATTCCATCATCATGTCACACCTCATTTCATGTTTATAGAGATCCAGTACCAACCTATGTATTAAATTACTCACAGATTACACATATATGTGGAATGATAAATACCACCACGAATAATCTGGTAGATATGGGAGGAATATTTTGTTATCAAGGTGAGTGTACATACATACACCTGAGTACGTTCGTTGAAGCCGCATATTTTCATATTATTGTTATTGCTTGAGATGCATAGCTAACGGATGTTCTTACCTATTAACATTTGTACGTTGATGGGTATCTTAAAAAATGTAATCCCAAACACATATCTCGAGACGTTGCTCCCTCGTTTGTTTCACAACACAAACACGCGTTTTGGAAGGATCACGTTTACACGGATAACACATACCTACAATCACTGTCGCACATATCGTATCAAGTCCACTCGCGTTATTTAGCTTGATTGGAGCTTGTTTTCATTGAAATCAAGCAAAACGCGCGACAAAAACCCTGTGTATTTCCATTACTTAACTAGTTTCTGTACTGAGCCAGCATGCTAGTAGAGAGGGAACAGGTAGTCATTCGAATAAGCAAGCCCCCTTCTCTCGATTCAGTTCAGGCACCTGTCTTCTTTACTTCTTATTCATTACATTAAAATGGGCATATCTGAAGAGCGTTAATGCCTGCATGGTCTCTAAAAGAATTTAATCCGCTGGGCTTACGGTATTGTTTTGTATGATCTCCATGGCGACCGATTGCTCTACAGAGGCCCTCTATTTGGAACGATTTGGTAATAAATAGTAGGTGTAATCCTGCGGTATTGAATTGGTAAATTTATTTCTGGGAGCAGGCTCAATTCAGCACATATGTCACGCTCGGGCACTCCTCTCTAGTCTGAATTCTTCGATTTTACAATCGATCATCAATTCAAACGATGTAACTATGTAGGTAAGTGTGTGCTATTTGCACAATACGTGGTAAATAATAATTGAACGAATGACGGGTCGGAATAAAATTTTGTTCAGTTCCGTTTTATTTTAAAATTCTGAAAACAAATGCCGGATTTGAATGAAGCTTACCAGTGGCGTAGCAAAATATCTTGAACCAAACTATTATTAGGCGAACTAATCAATGATAACCATATCAAAGTTCAAAATAGAACATAAAGTGAAGTTTCGAACTTTTATAATCTGAATTAATAATAATAATAGGAAGCCAACTACAATCCAAGGCCTTGGTGAGTTGCGACACCACTTTCCTGAGCAACAGGTGCAAATCGGATCGGCAGCCAAGGCGCACCCTGGAGGAAATGCTCATTCACTCTGAGGGATTATGTATCTCATCTTCCGGGTCGAGGCTATGTCAGAGCTCCTCCTCAGCTGGTTGACGACGAAGCCACGTGTTGTCTGACTGTAGAGGACGCCCACATCATATCACCAACAGAAGGCATCAGAACCCGCAGGGCACTTCTTCACACCAAGCCCTTGAAGCCACAACAACTGGCACGGGTGGATGCGGAAATTCACAATGTCCTTTTGGAAAAGGCTGATCTTTGGCAGATCATTCCTGCCGTGTATGGCGCCGATCAGACCCTGTCTGAGAGGAGGAAAAACACCTCCTGATTGGTAGGCATGAGCGACGCATTCACAAGAATTAAGCTGAGATCAAGTCGGCGAGACAACACGCGTCTCGTATCCAGTGTGTGGCGGACTACGTGGCGGCCAATAGGCCCTTCACGCCCGCAGTGCGGCGAATTGCCGCAAATTTAAGACAAGCTCACCATACACTAAATCAAGGCGTGCTGTTTACTATCAAACCACTGTCTTGATAGGAAACGAATGCTGGTGGCTGCAAAAAAGTCACTGGTGAGGCGGGCGAGAAAGAAGCATCGCAGAAAACATGAAGTTCCGCGATAAACCATCTCGCCTATTACAAGAGTCTTCACAAGTTGTGGATAACCTGCCGGCAGTTGATAAGGTGGAAACCTTCTGGAAGAACGTTTATAAATTTCCGCAACCACTCAACGCAGACACTCTAGCCCTAGCGCAGTTCGAAGCTTTCTGCAGGAGGCTTCGTCAGCCTGAGCGCAATGAACCGATAACTCCGGAAGAAGTTCGACGGGCCCTGAAAGGTTCAAAGAACTTTGCTGCTCTAGGCCCTGATGGGCTGAATAACTATTGGTGGAAAAAAAATCCATGTACCTATTACCCACCACCATCTAGCAAGAGTTTTCGACTCGTGACTAGATGCGGAGCAGCAGATTCCGGATTGGTTTGTCTAGGGGCGATCTGTGCTAATCCCCAAAAACGGAGATTTGTCTGATCCCAAGAACTACAGACCGATAACATGCTTAAACGCAAGTTATAAGATGTTTACACGCATCTTATACATGTGAATACTCTCCGCAGTAAATCCGGTTTATGCTGTATGAGAAAAGAGGGGTCAAAGAGGGGGGTAGCTGGCTGCAAGAAGAACCTTCTGATCGACAGATGTATCACGCAGGACTCCATGCAGTATAAGCGTAACCTTTCAATGGCCTGGATCGATTATCGCAAGGCATTTGATACAACACCGCATGAGCTCATCATGCATTGCTCACATGCCTTATGGTACCCAATCAAATAGTGAGATGCATTGAACAGCTGATGCCGCTCTGGAGGACTCGCTTCACTATAACATCTGGTCAAGTCAGAGCCAAATAGAGCAGGTTATCTTTAGAAGGGGCGTGTTTCAGGGAGACTCACTCAGCCCTCTTCTCTTCTGCATTTTCCTATTGCCATTGTTCGTCGCACTACGGAAAACCCGCGGATACAACTGCGGCACCCCCAGTTACCGGTGGCATAAGGTCACCCATCTGTTTTACATGGATGACCTTAAACTATATGCCTCCGGAGAAAGGGGTCTTCATCAGTCTCTAAGGGTGGTGCAAAAGTATACGCATGCTATCGGAATGGAGTTTGGGATTGACAAATGTGCCACGGTTCATCTCAAAAGAGGACGATGCGAGGAATACGGAGGGGACGTTCAGCTCGTAGACGGAAGCATCCTACATCATCTGGATTCCGGAGAGACGTATACCTACTTAGGGGTGGAACAACGCCACACCCAAGAGGTGAATACTGTTAAAAACTCTCTCCGCGGTAAGTATCAGCATGAACTCCGACAGATCTGGTCATCAGAACTGTCGGGGAAGAACAAAGTTGCTGTAACTAATATGCTTGCCATTCCGATTCTACTTTACTCTTTTGGAGAAATGAAATGGACTCAATAAGAGCTGCAACAACTCGAAGTAAAAAATTGATTCATCTCCAAGGTTATACTTTTCCAGACAACGGGAAGGCCGTGAACTTTTGAGCTTGGAGTGCTCGTAAAGTCATCAGGGGTTCAGATCCCCTTCTCAGCTTAGTGTGCGATCATGGAAAAGCAGGGATTGGAGTATTTCTCTTCAAGGCAGCAACCCGTGCAGCCGATGAGCTCGGTCTCGTATTCTACACTGAATGGACGAACTCAAACTCTGTCACCAAGTTGGAACCCGTTCAGCATAAAGCCCACGTCAAAGCTGCGGAGAGTCCCACTAAACATGGAAACTTACAACTACTTGCAGAGAACTCCCTGGCCCTTGCAGATTCAAACTTGAAACGGAAAATTCACTCACTAAGGCAGAAAATGTGCATACGTTAAGTTGATATTGCTCACTTACCGAATACTTCCGGGCATAAATTCATACCTGACAGTTTTTTACCAATTACAAATGTTAACTTTCAAAACACTTTAAAAATAATACTTGTATAACATATACATATTAAAACTTGTATCAGTAAGTTTGATGTAAACTTTGATGTGATATTTCTCAAACCAAAGCTTGTCGTAAATTTTGGGTCATGAATTATTTGGGATTTTACAACCAATTGTTTAGAAGGTTTTCATTTCAAAACTATCATTTCCAAGTTGGATCCCAGCGTTGATGTACATTATTTCAGCATCCTAAGATTGCAGTAAATTTGTGGTGATAAATTATTGGGAAATTCATGCAAAACCTTTGCATGCAAATTTAGTCAAAAATTCGTAAATTTTAGACGAACCTAACCTGACCTGAATTATTTAATGAACAGATTAAACTGAAAAAAGGGCACATTGTTTTATTCACCGGTGGCTCAACAAAGCCCGTATCTCATGGTCAAATACTTTTATCAAATTGCCTAGCAGTGGTGTCATTTCTATTGGCTTATTTAACAAAATTTGAAACATTCCACCATAAAATAACGCCTCTGCAAGGTAGTTTTGAAGTGTTCTGTGGTTTTATCCACAAAACAGACGTTGTTGTGTGGTTTTATTAAACTATTTGACCATGATCCACGTAATGACAAGACAGCTGTTCTTGTCATTTAAACTTCCCGCCATTATTGTGACCAATTACAGATCTCGTCCTCTGTATGGTTATCGTGGTCACGTGATCTACCGTCTACGTATCCATTTTGGATTTGCTTTTGGCTTTTGTTCTAATGCTGATGTGGTTGGTGAACTAGTGTAGTAGTGATGTATAACGAAATCCCGCTTCACTCGCGTCTTCATTACATTTGTGTTGGTATTGTTGAAATATGTGAAGAATGAAGATATATATTCAAAATGAATAACAAGGTGAGTGAATTATTGTTTAGTGTACCTAGTTATATATGCAGAATTGATTTCAATTACGGGAAATTTGTTTACTGTGTATCATATGAGAAGGCTTTCATCGCGTAAATGTCTATATAGGTAGGTAGATAGATATATGTTTAGGAAAACACATTCGTAACAGATTACTGTTTTCACGAACAATTTCACTGTTTCGTATGTTTAAAAATATTGAAATTAAAATTACATCAGACTGTCAATAAGACCTATGAAGGTATAAAGCAAAGGACAATGGGGGGACATGCTTATTGTTTATACTTCTTCTGGCATTATTTATCCCGTTCAGTGAAAACAAAATAATGTAGGTCTGTGTCCTCTGCTAGGTATAA
Source organism: Chrysolina americana (assembly GCA_958502065.1). Lineage (NCBI taxonomy): Eukaryota > Metazoa > Arthropoda > Insecta > Coleoptera > Chrysomelidae > Chrysolina > Chrysolina americana. The sequence continues at coordinate 10,223,583 of OY293420.1, forward strand.
TTATTGAGTAGAATTATTATAATCATAATACTCATTCGAAAGAGGGGGGATGCTGGGAGTAAACAAGCTCTTAAACATATTTCATTGTAAATTGTGAAAGGCTTTTGCGGCCAGAGTTAATTACATGGTGGTTCTTCCGGTTTTTAGGCCAACGTATATTTTGAGAAGATCTCGACGTTTCGCAATCACGAGTGGTTGAACTTCTCAAGAGAGAGATTTTTGAATATGAATTGAATAAGTAACTGGAAACATGCAAAAATCTATCTTGACGAAACGTCGAGATCTTCTCAAAATATACGTCGGCCTGAAAACCCGAAAAACTACCATGTAATTATTCATTGTTTCCCCTAATTATATCATTGGCTTTGACAATCAAGGTGCATTTTCAAAATATGAATTGGTTTTAATGAGAATATATGACACCAAAAAGTAAAAAATTAGATATCAACTCCAATTTCATAATTTCAAAGTTTTTTTGTAAAATTTGTTTTTGGGGTGTTTCAAAATTCATTTGCCAAAAACCATCAAATGAAGTAGAAATTTCTATTGTCTTGAGTTGAAAAAAATCACTTGACAGTTTGGTTATTAGCATATGAATTATGAAGTAGAATATGTAAATAAAGATTATTGAGAAATATTTCTAGAGAAATACTGAAAACCCAATATTTTCAGTAAAAAGTATTTTCTTCCGAAATTCCTTCAGATTTTTTTGGCAATTTCATTCTGGCATACCTTTCATGTTAAGGAGCACCAATCTCACATATCATCTTTTTTTGCAGGAACGACAGAAGGAACATTAGGACCTAATTAGTATAGAAATGTATTTTATTAAACACTTTATAACTGCAATAGTTTTTTGTAAATTGAAAACTTCTTTTCCCTAAACTCGTCCATCTTATGTAGGAACTAACAATGGAGAATATTCAGAAAGAAATAACTTCAATTTTCTTCTTGGAGCTTAAAAACAGTTGATGAAGATAAATTGAAAAAAAATATTGGAGTAACAATAGCAAAAGAAGTCTCACGAGTTTTTGAGAAGTTTTATTTCAGTTTGTTTTTTCTACATTATTACGATGTAAAATAGAAATGTTTGACAAAAGTTTAACATCATGATTTAGAGTCTGACACTTTCAATTCAATAAAGTTCATTTTTGAAAAATTTTGCATACCTACTCTCAATATTTTACATGTTGGTATTTGGAGAAAACAATAAATATCAAACACAAATCTGACGATCATTTCTATAGAACTTTAGGTAAGTAGTTCAACATTGTATCCATTTGAGTTGGCGACATAATATTTCATGAAAAACTTTTTTATTTTTCGTTTTAAGAAGAAAAGATACTTCATGAAAAGTTTTGCATGTTCTAGAACCTAATTATGAATAATCAAAAATTTGTTAGTCGTATTTGAGAGAGTGTCAAAAAATACGAGTTAGAGGATACTTTTATTTGTGAAAATATCGAAAATTGTAATTAAAATTTGATCAGAACTAAATATGGCGTTCATACGGTAACACTTTAAAGTGTACCATTTGAATAATGACTGTCGTAGTGACGTCGGAGAATTTTCAAAGGCTTAGCTAGTTTTTGACAAAAATTTCTGTAGAAATTGGTAGGAGAAGAATATGAAAAAGAAATATTTCTTTTAGATATATATGATTGCTTATTGGAACATTAATAATTTTGAACATCTTTTCATAATTTGAATTTCCGATTTTGTTACAAGTAAAAGTGCTTTAAATTAAACATGTACCAAATTTATATTTTTTTACTCTATATACTCATTTACAACTGCCACATTTTAAGGTATGATCATTCAATATAAGGTATCTAGAACGTGCAGGATTCTCAATGAAGAATAACTTTTTTTATAAATCGTAAAATAAAACAGTTTTCAATATGTCGCCAACTCAAGTGAATATACTGTAATAACATTTTAGAAATGCTCTAGAAATTTTCACCTGAAATTTGCAATAAGAATTTGTAACGAACTTTCAAATGGAATGTTTTGGAAATTTTGAAATGGACTTTCGTAAACTGCATAGCAAGTTTACGAATTCAAGTTCACTAATGGCATTCTTGTGCACACTTGCTATCCACATATTTTAGAAGTGATCTGAGTTCTATGCTGTTCACGATAAGATTCCTATTATAAACTTACAAATTACAATTTTCAGAAGATTTGGAATGAAGTTCCATAAACTATTTGTCAAGTTTTCAAATACAAGTTATGTATTCAATCCTTGTAGTTAACTTGCCAGAAAGTCATTTTGGTAAGTTTACAGAACCAAGTGTGTCGAAGGGCCCTTTCAGGCTTGATCAGAACTTGCATCGAGTTGGATGATAGTTATGTTCATAACTTGCACTTGGTGATGTAAGTCTAGTGAGAGTTCTATGCAAGTCGTTTATGTTTAGTGGGGTGAGACTCTTCTACAGCTACATAAAGATAAGCCAATGCACGGAGTCTTCTTCAAGAACATTGGCTTATCCAGAAACACGACCTTCGCATTTCTCAGGTCAAGTGGGCTGAGGTCGGAATCCGAGTAATTCATAATGGCCTGCCAAGATGGTGTCTTCAACACCCTCGTCTACCGTAGTCGCGTGATGAGTAGAGAGGTCTCTTACACTAGATGCAGAGCTTGTCGTGGGGCAGCTGAGACCATAATGCCTTTGCTATCAGTCTTTCCAGCTTATGCGGTCCCAGCCGATATCCCTAGGCATAACGCGGCGCTACTAGTATTGTACTACCATCTTCCACACTCGAGACACCGGTGTTGTCTTATGATCGGGGCGATATTAAGTCCGTTGTGGAGAATGAGAAGTGTCGAATCTATTGGAACTACTCATTCCCTGATGTAGTCCTCCACGACCAACAGAGTAGGACGATTTTCGTCATTACAATTCGAACAAATTACCAATGTTTTATCCTCAAATGGAATAGAAGTTTTGAATCTCGTCCGCTGTGTTACTCATTTATAGATCCATTTGGTTTGACACCCCTTACAGGCCATTTCTTAATAGGAGAACCAATCACATGCTTACCTGAGAAAAATTAAACATAAGAATGATAATAAAATATATCACTGACTACATTGTACAAAAATCATGTAGTTGGAAGAGGTAATCTGTTGAATATTGGAATAAGTTGAAATCACGTCCGAAGTGGAATAAAGTTTCAGCAAATTTGTGTCCAAGCATGTTAGGAGGATGACTCACCTCACCTCGATTTTTTAAGTTGTGACAGGATGTTGAAAATTATATCACAAACCATTTTGGAACATAATAATATATCGTCCAATCATTTGAGGTTTCCCAGGAACAAAATCCGTTTTTTTCTCAAAGGTATTTTTGGTCGCTGATTCCGATTTTCAACTTTATCACTGCGCCAGAGGTGAGCTAATTTCTGGAATCGTGAAAAAGCGCGTTTTTTGCTGGTTTCGCTTTTAGTTCTCAAACGATGCTTTTTGGTAATGACTATTCTCTACAAAATTAACGTAGATAAAATTTCGTACAATTCACATATCGACCTTTTGTCACTCAGATAATGCCATTTTGAAAGTTGATATGTCCAGAATCGATTGTGATATGATTACCTGTTTTCTTTTGGTCACATTTACCGCTTCAGCAAACGTCTGTGAGGTTAGTTATCGGCGAGTCCGCCAGTATTTGAAAAACCGCCAAACTCCCATTTTAGCTACATCTGCTAATGCTGAAGAAAACTGAATGTTGCCATATACAGATCAATGAATAGGCATAAATATAGAATGAAATGTTTTAGACCAACTTTTATGGTAAATTTTTCCAAAAAGAAGGTAAATTAGGTAGTATAAAATAGATTTCAACACTCCACTTCTCTCTTTCCTCCATATTTCTCTTCAATCTATCCTCGTTCCACCAGATCTCATTCAACTTTTATCCTTTTCCCCTCTCTTCTACATCGTCGTCGTTCTTCTCTTGATAATAATAATAATACTCCCCCATAAACACTCATAAATTGGCATCTAGACAAATTACATTGCTTATCGACTCCTATGAAATTGAGAAAAAATTTCTCGTTTCCCAGGGTTCGAACCTGGCCAGATGCAAGCGGAAATTTCAAGGCCGGCATCTAACCGCCTCGCTACCGACTGATGCCAGATGGACCAGGCTGGGCCTCGGATATAGTGGGCTGCATTTTGGTTGGATGTTCAGCAACAGATCCTGAGATGTATTATTGGTTGCTAGCGCTTGGTTTCTGTTCTGAAAACAGTCAAACATACTTATACTTATAAGAGCAATACCATGGTGACAATTCGATACATGTTGATCATTCATTCATAATTTGTAGAGTGAAATGAAACTTTAGAAACATTGGCCGGCATGGCATCACACGTTAAAAGGTAACAGCCTTGTCTCCACCAGCTTCCACAAGTCTTTCGAAGACTTCCGAGGGGTGTTGTTCTTAAGGATACAGCCGTTTGACAGATAGAACACATTTCAAAACAAAATTAACCTTCCAATCGTATCTATTTCGCTTTCTCGGCCAAGAGTACGTAGTCGATTTCTTTCTCTATGTAGGTTGGGTTGGGAAATCCTGCAACCTCCACTTGCAGAGGATATACATACAAATGACATTGGTTTCACGGTTCAAAATAAGCAGTCGGATAGTGCAAGTGATTTCTTTCTCCCATTTCAATTATGCAATTATGTTATAGACTCAAGATCGTGCATCCCCAACGGTGTCCTTTGAACAACTCTCATTCTTCTCTCGGCATACGGCTAACTCTCTTCATCCCAACAGTTTGTGAGAAGCCTTGAAACACAAAATATAAGGAATAGTCGCTGTTAGATACCATCATCAACATTCTCTTCACTGTTCTTGGATGAGAATGTTTGTCACATTCAATCTTATTCATCAGTTCATCAATTGTGAATTTGTTTTCCTTACTGTTTTTGAGGAACGTGAAATTGTTTGCACTGCTGCTTCCATGTCATCTTTGGGTCAACCACGACTTGTTTCATGCCTTATTAGATTCCACAAAGACGACTTATACGAGCACAGCCGTGGTCGTCATTTTTCTTTCTCGCCAGCCATAATATTTTCCCTTTTATCACATATGGGCGTAACTAAAAGAATAGCGCAAAACTGATACTTATATGAAGATTTTATTATTTGTACACTTTTCATATAACATCAGTGATACATATTATTTCTGTTGTATTGGTAAAACATTACTTTGAAATATTACATATTATGGAGACCTCTAGAATGCTTATTAACTTCTCACACATTTTTGATTTTTATCTCTCTTGTAAAAATTCAGGAATCAGATACGCCCCTACGTGTTAAGGTCTGGATTGCGTCTACCTTCCGTCTTTTTCAACTGCTTGGCCGCGTAATCTGGTGGCACTTCCTCGCCGCACACAAAATAGCACACTGCCACGACGGTCTTCGATTACTTTATTTCCAGCCGATGATTAAACCATGCTCTGGATCTTTCTCTTGGTCTTTCTGGATCTTGTTGTCATATCAGGGACCATTTACTGCTGTGATCTTAGAAATTGTTGCTTCCTTCTTATTGACCTTTTCTAGTTTTGAATATCAGGATATAGGCCATTTGCTATGCTATGCATGTGCATAATTTTGCAACAATTCCAGCGACTTCCTATTTCTTCCACATCCCCCATCTTATCACCGCTTCAATAGTAGCAGACCCTTGTGGAACTGACTCCATCACTAGGGTTCTATTCCCACTTTTGCATCATTGTTTCGTATCATCTAAAGTGCATCTACGCGATGTGTTGGACGAGCTTATATCAATGCTTACCTGTATTCTTAGATTGATAAGAATACATTAACAGCTAATGATGTACACGCTACTCTCGGATCTAAAAATTATACCGGCATGCCGTAATGCGGTTCAAATCTTGGCCGGAAGAATGCAAAAAGGCCGCAATTCTTGATTCACTCCGGCTACTCACCTCACGGGCGTGGGATTGTTTATTGTTTTCAATGATACACCAGAGCGCCCTCCGGATGTACCGGGGCTTCGGAGACAGGGCCCGACTGGGATATTCTAAATGGGAAAAAATAATAGGTAATAATAATTCGCCCATTGAACTCCGCAGGAGTTTTATAATATTCATTCCATAACAAAAGTGTTTGAATGAAATACATACAAAATGCATAACACAGCAAAGTGTTTCGGAATATTTTCTTCTTAACAAGAGTAATGGGGAGTTCACATGCTGGCTTTTCGCTTCTTGGCTTATAGCGTATTGTGATCTCATTGGCCGAATAGTGTCCGAAATATCTGAAAGCGCTTTTCAAGGTCATAAGCCAAAAAGTCGATAACAGTCCGACATTCCGCGGAAAAAAGCTATGAAAGTTAATAGTTATAGGTTAGAACGCAAAGCGATGTCACAATTGATTTGGGACGTGTACAATAACGGCATTTCTCTTATTATTCATCAATCTCATGTTCACCAAAACCTTGAGTTTTCTTAATTTTTTCAAGAAGGATTGGGATCACCCAGATCCTTCGATTCTTTCTTTTTCTCTGTATTTTATAATTATAATACAATGCCGGAGCTTGAATAATTCAAATCATGTAAACTATCTGAAACTTCTTTCAACTCCTCAGAAAAGATATCTCTCCACGTCTCCACCGACAGGATAGTAAGCATGGCCTCTGGCTTTTTTGACATTGTTCATGTGAACAGTGCGCTCGTTTTTTTCAAGCTTTCTGCGAAAGGCGAAAGCTGTCATGTGAATGCGGCATAAGAATGCTAACGATCGAATGGCAAAATTGATTTTGGAACAGTTGAATTCCGCAACGAATGTGAAAAAAAGGATAGGAAGGTACAACGTATCAATTTGAAAAACAAAATAAAAATACTTTTTTTACTTTATGCAAGTCACGACGTTCTAAAGAATTTGTCATACTACATGTTTAAAGTGGAAACAATGAGATTTTTTACGATGATTATAGCATTTTTTGTTATGAATCGAATCAGTCTGGTGGGGTTATTACCCCAATTACCCTTCCAAAGGGTGACATCTATAATTATTTGGTTGAACTGATACACAGTATAAATCAGGTATTTCTTGCCATAAGCGGGGGTGTATCTATTTTAACTGTTTTCACAATCTCAGTCGATTTTTGGTCGACAAATTAAGTTTGATTTGGAATATTCGAAGTGAATGTAACTTGAAATCGCGGCGTAGGTATTAATTCGGTGACACAAATGCATCAATGCGTACCATAGACATATTTTCTTTACATTATTGCCTAATCATAAACAAATAATTATTCAACGTGTAAGTGATAGTGTTTATAATTTCTGAATGTTTACCTGAAATGACGGGCGCGGCAGAAGTCAAAAATGACTCAGCGCGCCCCGATGCATCAATCAAACCACCGACAAAGTTTCTTCATATTATTTTCCAATTTCCAATCAAAACTAAGATTTATGTTGAAAAGAGCAATGCCAACGCAGTGAAAAATGTTTGAAAAACTGATAATTTCAAACAAATGACGTCACTTCAAGGCAGTTCGACAAAACTATTTGACTGTGCCGTGAGCCACGGGCTCCATGGAATTTTGGCAGCTACGATCTTTATTATCATTCTGTGACTATAATTTGTGTAGCGTTGCTGGGTTTACTTCTTGATCTGAGGCGCTGCTCCTAAATTCTGAACGCCATCAGCGGAAACGTTCGCATTTCGCGAGGGTTCGCCATCTATAATCATTTTGTTGAACTGGTATAAAGTATATCGTGAGAGGGCACGAAATATAAATCTATATTTTATTGATCACTTTTTGGACAACAAATTGAGTCTAGTAATATTCTCTAGTGCTCATAAATATCGAATCGGTCAACTTCAAATGGCGGCACAAGTCAAAAGTCACATTACTAGGCGTATGCCGTGTTTGCTCAGTGCTCCAATATACTAAATAAATGCATCATCGATAGCAAGTACCTACCAGGCCTACCACAGAAAAAGTTTCTTTACATCATTTTCCAATCGAAAACAAATAAGAATTACGCAAAAAGTTGCAATTCCTGAAAAGATGAAAATTTCTGATAAACTTTCATAATTACTTCAACTGTGGACATCTTCAGTAATTTAATGAGTCATGAGGTCTGTGGGTGCTGATTAAGAACTTCTCATTTGGTGGCCAATCAGAAAAAAGTTTGCTCTAAATACAAGCGTGAAGAGTTATTAGCCGCTTTCTATTTGACAGTTTCAAGCACCGGGACTTCATTGGCTAGACAATGACACCTGTCAAAATCCACCAATAGCAAGTATGGAATAAGAAGCCCCGGGCTTGAAACTCTCAAATAGAAAGCGGCGATCATATGACTATATGAGTGAGGCAGTGTTTGATTGTTAGAGTAGCTTTCCAATTGCCAGGGGTAGTAGCACCAAATGGAGCTTGTTACCCCTGAACTGAACCTGAAGTGAACCGCACCTGACTTCATAAATATGGTTTATTTGGAACACAATTTATCGTTATTTGTCAGATCACTTCAGGGTTACCCTGAGTTACTCGGTGCTACTCCCTGTGGCAACTGGAAAGCAGCTTAAGTATTCTGTGGTCGTATACGTTTGATTAGGTTATTTATTCTAACATTCATGGGTGCTTTCTTGGGTTTGTTCTGGAATGCCAGGATTATGAGGGGTTGGAAAAAAGTGAACCTTAAGTGCTTTTTTTGATCAACTGTACATGATCTTGACATCCTAGAACCAATAATTCTAAAAACTAGAACAAACATTTTGTGGTTGATCATCCAGTAATTTGAAACAAACCTACAGAAATAATGCAACTTCAAGGCAGATTGATCAAACTGTTTCACGGCCACCTCTCAAACTGTTGATATAGACAAACATAGATGTCGACACTTTAAAAATTTCCACTCCGTCGTCCGTATGTCACTAATGTCAATGCTAATGTTTATGATGTCACAATTAATTGCTAACTTCGTTCGTGTGATCAATGATGCGTTGATCGAGTATGAATTTTATGAGTAATTGTTTTTTTAATTATGCTTCTCTACAGAGGAGAAAATGTTGTTAACGGGTAAAATTTAGTGAAATAAAACAACAGATCTGTAAACAGTGTCAGAAGTGTCCTGAATAGTGCATTTCTGTCATAATTTTGAACGAATTATGATGGGTAGTATTGTGTTTTTTTCAAAATGGTGGGTGTTTGTTTTTGGTTTAACATAATATTCTTGATAAACTTATGTTTGGCGAAACCAAAAGATTGTCCCAAAGTTTGTCGCTGCTTGGGAACTTACGTTGATTGTGTCGCCAACAAGTTTGAGACCATTCCTTCCAATATCCCAAAATGGGCAACGCACTTGTAAGTTGTTTCTTTGTATGTTTTGGTAAGTTTCCTTATTTGATAATATCGTCTTTATAGGGACTTGCAGAATAATTCTATAAAGAAGCTAAGTGACATAAACTGGAAACAACTGTCTGAGTTGAAGGAACTGATATTGAATAAAAATAACATTTCTGTCATTCCAGTGGATGCATTGCAATATCAGACAAAACTCAAAATTTTGTAAGTTCTGTTAGTTTAGATTATAATAATACGTTAATCATGGACAAATATTTATTTTTAATTTGATTTTCTATTTTCAGAGAGTTGAATCGTAACAAAATAAGAGTGTTAGAGGCTTTGAATTTCAATAGTCTAGAACATTTGAGTACTCTCAAATTAAAACGAAACCAAATATCAGAACTCCAGGATGGCGCTTTCTATGGACTTAAGGAAATTGACAAATTGTAAGGGTTGTTTTTTTTTTTCAGTTTTCCAATCATGTCTGTTGAATTCAATTTCCTTCCTATGACAAAATTGATAGAAGGACTGTCTATCTGAATACACAAGAAATGTAGGACACAAAATTTTTAAATGTTTCAGAACTCTTGAAATTTATGAATGCCATGAATTGAAAATCAGTTACTTAAAAATACTAATCTGTCTATTCAACACCTGGAGATTAATTTTTTGAATAGTCTGTTTTTTGAGAATCATGCCACTTATTGGTCAAGGACTTGTTATCCGAATTCCTTAGGAACGGTAAACGTAAACTTCAAGGTAGCACAATGAACATTCAGCATTTCAAAAATTGTGTTATTCTAATAAAATGAAACGACCATAGAACTATCTTAAGGAAATTTTTGTTTTGGCGTTACAAATCCTTCATGTTTCTGGTTAAACCTCTCATAAGATCATCCAAGAGCTTGTGCAAGCAAGGGAGATCTGAGATCAACAGCTTACATAAGAGTGGATTCCAAACCACACCAGCTCAGTGTCAGATGCTGGGTTTGAACCCGTGTTGTCTGGATGAGAGAACACTTGAGCGTCACAGCCACTTCACTTCAATTATCCCCTTGTCAGTGTGGATATATCGGGTCGATGTTTTGAAAAATTCACATTTTGTTCAAACAGTAGTGAAAAATATTTTTCCCATGTTGTATAGGGAAAAATATATTTTTCCACCACAAATGATGTTTTGAAGATGTGTCACTTTTCCTCTCCAGGGTTTTTTTTTTCTTCTTCTTTCCCTCTGTTCAGGAGACTTTGTGAAGGAAGCTGAATTTAGAGCTTTGGAAAATCCTGCAGGTTACAACTCTTCAGTCAGAATCCATTCCTAATTTAAAAAAAAGATCTTATTAAGATTTATCAAATAGTGAACAAAACTTGTCTATTCCTTCCCTATTTACTGATTCTTTTACTTATTTTGACGTTTGTGTTCATGGTTGTTACTCAAATTTTTGTCTTATTCAACATGCCTCCTGCAACGATTACATATTATATTTGATGTTTTGTAACCTCACTGGTTATTGTAACGCGTAAATGGTTGACAAAAGGTCAAGATAACTAAAAATAATAATAATACTCTCTCATAAACACTCATAGAGTGTACCCAAAGGCATAGCCTGTGCGGGTAGAGGACAGCTATTATTATTGTTTGTCGTGAAACCACTGTGGATCTGTTGCTGACGTTTTATATTGAGTTACTTTTTGTACTTTTGATTTTGATTCTTTACTTACTGATATATTGTCTTATCTTCAATTTCAAGTAATAATCACATTCCCTATTGTAGTACCCTAAGGATGACATAATATAAGTCGAAACGTCGGCAACAGATCCACAGTGGTTTCAGTTATCTTGACTTTTTTTCAATCCATTTACAATATATATTTGAATTTAAAATACCATTAAGTATAATAAAAAGTACTAATTCATTGAAAAACGAATGTAGAAATTTTTTAATTCGAAAATAGAGTTTGATTTGCACCGAAAATTATCCATGAGTATGGGGTATTGGGGTAAAAATGTCTTACTATTTGTGAGAAAAGTTTTTTCTAACTTTTGAGTGGAAAAATGTAATCATGAAATTCTGTTCTTCAGTCTCTGATTATTTGTAATCTCAAAATTTCCATTGACTTTCATTCATTGATCATAATGCTGCAAATACTTGAGGCAATAACTTTTTCCAGTCATGGTGGAATGAATAAATATAATCCTAATAAACCATTTCCATTAGTTTTAACAAAAAATATGATTACGCAAATCTCAGTGTGTCAACTCAGCTGCTTTCTCTTAAATTTTTATTTATATTATAGCAGTTGGTAAACAGATCAAATGAATTATTATACCTATGCAAAGCAAATGAGCTGGGAATATTTCAGATAAGATAAGGAACTGTCATAATAAACACTTCCAAACAAAGAGATGTGGAACTTGAGAAGTCTATCACGAAATTTCCTGGGATTAGTTCATATGATAAATATAGAACTCAATAAAATGATAAATATTTTTCATTATTAGAGGTATTAAATTACCAATTTCAGATAATTTTTTGTTTCTTCAACTTTATTTTGACTGATCATATATGTTGATAAATTAGATGTTCACTGGCTAGCAAAAAATACCTTCAAAAATTTTTTTTCAACAAAGGACCGCTAAATTATCAGTATTCTAATTCTTTACTGTGACCTAAATAGACAGTTTCACAATAGATAAAATGGCAGAGGGTAATTTTCCGATAGAAAACAAGTACTTAACAATGTCGGGCGGAGTAATGTACCCGGAAAGTAGTTGTTTCTGGAGTAAGATCCGTCTGTCAATAGCCACCGGACAGTGATGTTTTATGTCCTGGTACAGTATTTTTTTTCCCTGACAAGTTCCGGAAAGCACATAATGCAATAGAGTAGGCAGTTAAACTGCGATGTTCTCTATCATAAAATAATTATGAGCAAAAAGCCATCGTATCTCTACCGGATTTTTTTTTTTCGCACAGATTTACACATCAATATACGATTCGATATAAAAATCGCCATTGGCATAAAGCTGTTTATTATTATTATTAATAGACGGCCCTTCTCCACACAGACTTTGGTTGTAATACTTATCAAACTTCAATTATTTATGTTATACGTGATTTATTGTACTGTTTTTTATTAGAATATTGGACTACAACCTCTTGAAAGTTATATCCAAGAGTTGGCTATATGGATTGGATGCTTTGAAGGAACTGTCCCTGAGTCACAATTTTATCAATAAAATTGATCAAGACTCTTGGGAATTTTGTCGCAAACTCCTGATTCTGTGAGTATTTCTGGTATTGTTGAGGTAACAATATTTTTCCGAAATGATATGACTCATTTCAAATGATTGCTATAAACAATAACTGAGGTGTTTAATTTTATTTTCAGCGATCTTTCGTTCAACAGTTTGGAATCAATCGAAGCAGATACATTTAATGGGCTTGAGCATTTGCAAAAACTGTCCTTGCATAATAATAGTATAACCTTCATTAGGGAAAATGCATTTGTTCATTTACCTAAACTTAAATTTCTGTAAGTAAATATGGTTTTGTTTCAGCCGATCATTTCCTTTAATAATCTCTTGTTTTAGGAATTTGAGTAATAACAAAATTTGGTTGACAGTTGAAGATGCTACTAATGTCTTTCAAGGACTCCACGACTTGATGAAATTCCATTTGGCCGGAAACGGAATCAAATCAATAAATGCTAATGCATTTGCTGGACTCAAAAACGTAACCTTTCTCAATTTGAGTAATAACAATATAACTTCCATTCAGAAGAATGCTTTCAGTCATGTTCCTGTGTTGAAGGTAATATATAATGTTCTCGCTATCTAAGAATGATTAATAAATAAAGGTAAAATTGTAAAAACATTTGGCATAGTGAACGTTTTCATTAACCATTGGTGTGCGGTGTTGGGAGGGTTGATAAAAGTTTTTTTGTAAAAAGAATATTAGGGCTTATTTTAGACAACTTTTTTCATCAGATTGAGAATCGGCATCCCCAAACACTGATAGGTTGTTTGTTTCTAACTTACATACAGTTTCGTTAAATAAAGTGTCCTCGCAACTCCCTTATACTACAATTTAGGTTGTTTCGAAATTTTGCTAAGATACGCGAGCGCGTATTACCATAGGCATGCTGACCTGGGTTGTTTTCAAGTAAATTAACCAAAGAGTGCTTTGAAACAAAAGTTTTTGTTTGACATTTAGGTAATTTGTACGAATTGTCAATAATTCAAGCAGTGTTATTTAACTGTTAATAAGATGGCACAAAACCGAAGAGTAGTTCTTACAATTGGAGAAAAAGTAGAAATTATCCGCTTTTTGGTACTAATGAAAGATCTACGCGTCAGGTTGCTGGAATATTCAATGAAAGCCATCATGATCGAGCACCAATTTCTCAAAGACACTATCCAGACGACGAACAAGATTTCGAAACAACCCAAATGGTACTATAAGGGCAGTTCCGAGGATACTGAATTTAACGAAAAACAAAGAATGGAGGTGGTTGAAACGCAATAGTATTAGGGCATTCTAACCAAAATTTCTACATACATTGTTGAATGGTGATTTTGAACGGCGGTTTGAATTTTGCTGATGGTGTCAAGGTAACAGACAGCGACAGACTTTTTTTAAAGAACATAATATTTACAGACGAGGCAACGTTTACAACAAACGGTGTGGTATCTAGTCAAAATTGTAAGTTTTGGGCAGCTGAAAATCCGAATTGGGTAATTAATTGTAAAAACCAACACAGTAAAAAAGTTAACGTGTGGTGTGGCATCTTTAACGAACGAATTGTTGGCCCTTTTTTTCTGGATAACCTGGCCGGAGAAAATTTTCCACATTTTTTACAAAACGGTATTCATGAATTTCTCATGGAATTGCCATTAGCACAGAGACTAAACTTAATCTTAAAATTAGATGGGGCCCCCGTACATAATTCTCTGAGAGTTGGGAACTTTTTAAATGCAACTTTCCCTATGAAGTGGATAGGTAAAAATTCTCATTCCGAACCATGCCCCTCCCCCCCCCACCCCCCAGATTGCTGGATATTACCCATTGTGACTTTTTTCTGTAGGGGCACTTGAAAAATAAAGTATATGCTACTCGGCCGCCTAATGGAGAGGAACTAACTATGCATTGCAATTAGGCAAGCGTGTTAGGAAATTACACCCAAACTTCAATTATAAGAAAGAATTATTGAGAAGTGTATTATTTCAGAAGGTAGTTAATTTGTAAACACCAGAATCTAAAATAATGTAATTCGTAATTTTGGTACCACAGCTACAAATGAAGAACTTATTGAAAAAATACTTGGATTTTTTTTTCTGTTAAAATCAACTCTTGAGATTTTGAAAATATGAATTAATGGGTTTTTGGGGATGCTGACTCTGAATCTGATTGAACAAATAATCTAAAATGAGCCCTAATATCCTTTACCTATATGAAAACTTTTTTTAATCCCCCAACACCGCGCGCCAATGGTAAATGAAAATGTTCAATATGCCAAATACTTAATTTTTGTAACATAAAATTACCTCCAAAATTTCAAGAAAATCGCATTATTATTAACTGAGATATAGACCGGGAGATGGTGACACAAAATATTAGGTCATTTGTATCAGTATGATGGTTCTTCAGGGGTATTATTACGGAATGACAAAAAAGAAAATGATGGTCATAGCGCTGGTACCGGCGGCCCAATCGCGTGGGCGTTAATCAAACGTATTGGAAAAATAACGAGTCCACAAAAATGCTTGTATTTTCCGATAGTCAATAAAAAAAGAAGTAGGCGGTAGCGTAATGCCATACTTCTCCGGTGTGACTTACAGCCCGCCATACCAACACGAATACATTAATTTAAAAAAACAATTCAACCATTTGTACCAGGCTAATTTTTGCTCAGCTTATCATCGTCGAGTAGCCATTCACAGAAATCACCTTGCCATACGTTCCTGACGGTTCCCAATGGCCGCCATACCACTGCAAGGGAGTAAATTATTTTTTTTCGCTAAACGATTTGTACCAGCCTAAAACTTTTTTCAACAGTTCTCGGTATGATCATAAATAGAAGTCTGATCATGCCATACTTGTGGGGGGAGGTGGCGAATATGTACAATATTTTTTTAAAATTCTAAGATTTTATTCGTAATTCGAACGATTTGTACCAGTATGGCGCCACTTTTTCCCTCTACTAGAAGTATGGCAAATATAATAATGGTCACATTGTATCATATAATTTCCAAAAATCCAAATGCCATACTGGTACAAATCGTCAAAATTTAATTTCTTTTTAACATCTTGGCTTAGGTCCGACAGTCGTCCGTCCATGGTTACAATCTAGAATAATTTTTTTAGGTAGAATTACATCCAAACGAACAGAATGCAATGATTCCATGAAGTAAAAAATTATTTTACGTATTTTACAGCCGTATTTTCAAATCGTGTTGAATAAATAAGTTTTTCAGGTATGGCAGCACTTTGTCCCCCACTAGACGTATGGGAATTATAAAAACGGTCACATTTTATCAAATACTTTCCAAAAATCATTCCAAATGCGGTACTGGTACAAATCGTTTATCAAAAAAGAAATAATTTATTACCTTGCGGTGGTATGGCGGCCATTGGGAACCGTCGGGAACGTATGGCAAGGTGATTTCCGTGAATGGCTACTTGACGATGATTAGCTGCGCAAAAATAATCCTGGTACAGTGGTTGAACTGTTTTTCTTTAAATTAATGTATTCGTGTCGGTATGGCGGGCTGTAAGTCACACCGGAGAAGTATGGCATTACACTACCGCCTACTTCTTTTTTTATCGACTATCGGAAAATACAAGCATTTTTGTGGACTCGTAATTTTTCCAACACGTTCAATTAACGCCCACGCGATTGGGCCGCCGGTACCAGCGCTATGACCATCATTTTCTTTTGTCATTCCGTAATTCTCTCTCTCTCTCTGAAGAACCGCCATACTGGTACAAATGACCTAATATTTTGTGGCACCATCTCCCGGTCTATTAGGGTATATATGATATTTTCGTATCTCGTCTATTAGTTTACTTATACTTTGTACTTAAGTGAATATTGAGGAAAAAGGAAAAAGTCACAAGTTTCATTTAAAAAAATACAGTTTGATTATTTTATCTTTACCCATGTGTGTCATCAATTTATGATCGAAGAAATCACACACCCTCTATCAAACATCACTTTCTAACAACCGCTATGAGCGAATCAAAATTCGTTAACATTTGTCTTCTAAGCTAAGAATTATGGTATTGTGATGATGACGCACGGGTATAGATAAAATAATCGAACTGTATAGCTGTTGTAACGGTGGCCATTTTGCCTTTAGTACACAATTTTGAGACTTTTCGTACTTACGATGGTCGAGACTACAGATTTTCAGCTTCAGATTTTTTGCAAATACGGCTTTTTTGCTTAGGACGGCAGTATAAACGACTTCGATTTATATTACTGTGTCAATTGCCTCACAAGCAATTGTGGTATAACGATTGTTGATAATATCTAAACTAAGGGGCCAGACGAATTGCGCATGAATTATTTCATTGAATTTATTTTGTTGGTCAATCCAATAAAATATCCTCCATTTTTCAGGAATTGGTTATAAATACCTCAAGTCTACTATGTGACTGTAACTTGAGGTGGTTTTTGGATTGGCTAAATTTGAAACAATTGAAAGTACAAGCAACAATTTGTGCCTATCCCGAGTGGCTTCGCGGCCAGTCACTTTTGGAAGTAACTAGTAATTTGACATGTGGTAAGTTTGCTCATTGGCATATCGACTGGGGTTCAACCACTGTTTTTAGATGAGTTGCCCAAACCGCGACTAATAGAAGAGCCTGATGTTGCAATAATGGCTTTGAGAGGCGCAAACGTATCCTTAAACTGCAAAGCCATGTCCAGTTCTCCTGGGCCGATGACATTTTTGTGGAAAAAAGACAACATCGAAATGAACGATCCGAATGTTACTGTCGAGTCTAGAGTGGACCCAGATGGGAAATCGACTGAAACAAGTTCCCATCTCCATCTCACGAACGTTGAATACTCCCACGCTGGAAAGTACCAGTGTGTGGTTTCCAACAGTTTTGGCACCACATATTCACAGAAGTCGGCCATATCAGTATTGGTATTTCCAACTTTTACCAAAGTTCCTAAGAATGTGACTGTACCCGTAGGGGATACTGTCAAATGGGAATGCGCTGCCAGCGGGGAGCCTCCCCCCGAAATCGCCTGGCATAAAGGAGTCGGAAACGACTTTCCCGCTGCCAGAGAAAGGCGAATGGAGGTTATGCCTCGTGATGATGTGTTCTTCATAGTCAACGCTAAACCGACTGACATGGGGATCTACAGTTGTTCGGCGCACAATACAGCCGGTACCATCGTAGCAAACGTTTCGCTGGTTATAGAAGAGAAACCGTCGATTTTGAAGAAGATGGTGGATAAGGAGTTCTCTGCAGGGGAGCACGTTGTTCTGCAATGCTTGGCTAAAGGAATACCCAAGCCTACTATAACTTGGTGGAAGGATGGCGAGTCTATTATACCCACCGAAAGACATTTCTTCATCCACGAAGATCAGATGGTTATTATAGTGGATTCAGTACAAACAGATTCGGGAATGTATGAATGCCGACTGAACAATTCTCTTGGAGAAGTGAGGGACAAGAGTAGAATCGTAGTTAAACCAAGTAAGTCAGTTTTTTTTTCTGTGGTCCCAAACAGTTGTACTTAACGTATTCTGTAGTAGTTTGTTATCATTGCAATGTAAAAAACAGCCCCAAAAAAACAATTACTTTGCATCTGAGACGGAAAATTAGACTTATCTCGAATTATATTACCTTTATTTCAATGGTATGGGTTGGTTGCTTTTTATTCATTTGCGGATTGAACTGACAAAAAATTATTTGCGTTGGAATTTCTTTTACTGTTTTTTCAAAATATTCTCCCAGATATTTGTTAGCTATACAGGGTCTTTCACGACGAGCGTTCTTTTGGAATATATAGAGAACGAGGAGAACCATTCAAAATGAAAACTTGAAATTTTGTGTTAGTGGGTTTTACACTATGGCCTTATCATCGTGAAATATTTTCAACTTCCGGTTTTCTTTCCGTAATACCGGAAGTAGAGGACAACTTACGTATTTCTATTGAAATTTGTCTTGGCGGCAACGCTGTATGTATGCCGTATTACACCAATCAATAAAATGAGTGACTTTTCAGCGAAAATACTAGTAGGAAACCGGCTGTGCCATAACATGTAAGACAGTCCGTAGTAATATTCTGTTATGTTTTGGACTCGCAACTGTCATTTATTAATTTAGTGTTTTGCTTATAAAATGAAAACTCATACAGCAATCCGGGTGCTCCAATACCATAAATATTAGATAATAGAAATATGAAATACGAACAAAATGATATTTTTTACGACCCTATCGGATCATAAGTAACGGAGAAAAACTGGAAAAACATATAGTACCACAAAACTCATGTTCTGATTTTGCGCTACAATGCTGCGAAATGGGTGAGAAATGCTTGCAAACAGGACTGAAAACGGCCGAGCCCAAGTAAGCAGTGTAGGAGAGACCTGGATATGTGGGGAAGCGTATTATCACGTAACGCGTTCATTAGAAGAATTCCCCTTATCTCCCGGTTTCTCCTACCATTCGACCGCTTACATGGCTCGGTCGTTTTCAGTCATATTTGCAAGCATTTTTCACACATTTCGCAGCATTGTAGAGCAAAATGAAAACATACGTTTTGTTGTACTATAATTCTACCTTCAAAATCTGTTTGAGAAATTGAAATCGTACTATTACTAGAGTATCTAGGTACACAGCAAGTTAGTGCAAAAAAAATCGAATAGCAATTGTGCCAAAAGTAATAATCCGCCAATTTTGTGCATACATAAAGTTCACATAATTCAATACTTCCATGAGGAGGGCCAAACCGACAACTTGAAAAATTACGGAGTTATGATTTTTATTTTAATCGGGTCGTAGAAACAAGTATTTTTGTTTTTAAATGTTTATAACAAATTAATAAATGACAGTTTCGAGTCCAAAACTTAAAGCTACAGACTGTCTTTCATGTTATGACAGAGTCGGTTTCCTACTATTATTTTTGTTAAAAAATAATGCTCTAATGATTGGCCTATACAGATAATCTCACGATAAAGGGAACATGAAGAAAATACGACCAATTAACTGTTGCCCAGCTCCCTCCCAATGATTATCGATAGATAGGTATGAAATTCACAAATAGTTGAGTTGACTGTTTTACCGTTAAAAAAAACTATCACCGATTGCCGATGAAACGCTGCTACGATATTGCCAAATTATGAATTACTATCTTAAAGTCTACAACTCTTTCTGCTTGTAATCCACATACTTCTCGCAGAACAGATGATTTCCCAAGTAAATGTGTCAACGTTGTTGGTCATCGTGGTCTCATGGTCGGACAAATTATCAGCGCTGTGAGAAGTACTGTATACTTGTCATTATCAATGTTATGGCACAGTCTGTTTCCTACCAGTAATTTTTTTTTACCAAATAATGCTCTTTTGATTGGCCTATATACTTTATACATTATCATGATGGCCTGTCGACCCTTATAGCGGTGAATCCCCTGAATCTCAGTCGTTGGTCCTGTCGGAGCTTCGTCGACGCTGTGCCAGCGGACGAAATCTGAAACCAACGGGGTTTTGTTGTTAATTTCGGCCACGTTGAGCATACACACCTTGAGAGGCATCTACAGGCCGTAGTTCAGAATATTTTCCGTGGCCTTTCAGAAGACCAGGAATTTTTCCGAGTCATTCCGGGCCTTCAGCAGGCATTAGGCCTTCTATATTCACCAGTCCTGCGATGAACTGATGCTTTACAATAAAATCACTTGGTGAATTGGCTGGGCCTTGCTTACCCTCCCTCTCCGGCCTCGGGTTCAAGGATGGGGGGGGGGGAATATTACCCTGTGATTGTCAGCTTCGGCTTCTCTGGCGTCCGCTTCTTCTTTACGCTGCTCCAATACATTCTTCACCTGTGAGGCTGGTATGTACTTCGGGCCCGGCTTCGTCTTCCTGGCCCACTAGGGAGTTGATGAGCTTCACACTGCGTAGAGCTTGCTGTATGTGCTTCTTGACTTGGGACACGCCCTGGACCAGTGCTTACCCACGTATTTCATACATTGCACCACTTAGTTGCAGTTTGGATGAACGTTATCCAGGCCTGACATCGGAAACATTTGATAGCTTGGCGGGTGTTCTGCTTCATCTCTCGCTTGACAATTACCCTGTCGACTGCTCGGATAGTTTTTTTAAGGAATCCGACCGTCACCTTCTTGTCGGACACAGGACCATATACATTTTCCTGACCATGTTTTGTACGGCCGTTGCCCCGTAGATTTGCAACCCTTTTACTGTCTCTGTCGGGGGGTCGTGATCGAGCCCCTTTAAGTTGAACGCATGTCTTTTTTTCCCCGGCAGGGTGAACGTGTGAAACTCGACTTCGGCCGCTTTCAATCTCTTTTTCAGGCAGAGGTGATCTTCTGCGGTGTCTGCATATACAGTGCGCCATTATTGGCCATCAACAGTTCGGATACTGCATCGGCAATAAAAACTGTAATAGAAAATTGTAAAATATACGGGTTGTCCCATCTAGAAAATAAATATATTGTTTGCATATCTCAGAAACTGTACATTTGGCAACGTCAAAAATATAAAATTAAAAATCGCTGGCCATCTAGGTAATACACAACCAAAATTTTGTTATTGTGTCTTATGGGGTGTCAAAGATTTCTTCATGGGTCCATAATTTACGTGCGCACTGTTTAAGAGAGATTTTCCAGTATATTTATATACTAGCTTCCCTTTTAAATCCTTCTGGAAATTGGCTTTCACTGCATTGTTTTATCGTCCCTCGACGATGATTGGGGCATCTCCTCTCCTTATTTACCACTGTTAAAGGTTTCCCATTGCTGCCTGGGTTCTCATACTCCTGCTAGCTCGCTATTGCCCGATGCGGCTCTTCCTCCTCTTAGTCGAGGACTGTGAAGGAGTTACTACTAGGGGTGGGCGTGTCCGCTGGCTCGTTGGTTTGCCCCTCTTTTTTCGGAGACTTTTTGAGGAGTGCCAGTAACCCTTCCAGCCACGCCCTCTCTTTACGGGTTTCCTCCCCGTACTTCTTCCTATAGTGGTCTGCCACCTCTCTGACTTCTCTGTCCCTGACCTTGGCCCAGGGGTAGTCTCTCAGCTCCTCCGGGACGGGTATTCGGGTCCTGCAGAACAGGGCAGGGCGACTTTCACGTTAACCTTGGCCTTAATTCCTTCAAGCTTCTTAATCTGATCCGATATCTGGATGCACTGAATCATTCCTATTCTGCACTGTGACAGGGCTCGTCACTATAGGGGTGTGGACTTCCATTGCCGGGCACGGCGATTGCGGAGGAGTTAGCGACTTCCGTTTTTCTAGGAGTCTCTTCCTTTCCTTTAGCACCTGCCTTTCCTTTAGCACCTGCTCGCGCTCCGACCTTCTGATTTTGTCCTGGAGCTGCTGCTCCTGGACTGCTGCGCAGAATATTGCTAACCTCGCCGGGGTTTCTTCTGGGGAGGGGTCCATCCCTGCATTTTGCTGCTAGTTTGGGGGCTCGCTCGCGGTTGCTATGGGGCATGCTTCCACTTAAGTTTGCCCCGTGTGTGTTTTCGCGCTCATTTGTGCTGACCGTGCCAGTAGGCTTTTTCCCGCCTTTGCCATCTCTCTTCTTCCGTGTTGCGCGTCTCTTCCTTTGGATTCTCTGTCGGGCTCAGATCCGCCAGTTTGATGCGAAGACTGATAGCGTACACGCTAGCTTTGGCATCATGGAATGGGGGTTTTCAGTAATTTTCAGAAAAAATTTATTTCGATATAGTGCATTCATAAGTACCTTGTGTTCAGTTTTCGAATTTTTTTTCATCAATTTGTCGAGATAAAAATTATTGAAAACGCCAAAATTAACCACCGAATTCAAACGACCAGAAGAGGCGGGAACGTGACGTACTTAGGCGAAAGATTTTGATTGGTTATACTCGTGAAGTTCGCCTTGCAGATAAAATAAATAATGTGTCTGACAGTGTTGCCATATCGCAAAAAATATGATTTGCCAAAATATACTATTTCACTTTCTCAATAATATCATTGGTATATATGTACCTACCTATTCCTCTGTTCGAAGTCTTGAAATATTAGCTTGGTAATTTGGAAAATAGCTGCTATATTCTCTGACAGATTATTTGGTTGTATCTGCTCGACTGGAATATGACAGCATATCTATATGATCTTTTCTAATCTTCAAATAGTTTCATTTTCACGGTAACTTGAGAATAGCCATTAATAAATTACTAACAAATAAATTCAATTTTTCATTACACGTAATTACTTTCTAGATTTTACAAAGACTTGGCAACTGTGATGTCCCTCAGTCACTCTCGGCTTTGTCCAAGCAATCCCAAACTTCAGCCAATCGTAATACATGAAGACAATGTCGTCACAGCTGAGGAGCGTTTGAATTTATGCATACTGAAATCACGTATTCAATATTGAATAATAAATTAGTATTTAAAAATTTAGAGGGAATAAATGGTTAGGATTCTGTTATAAACTGCGCTCTATTACGTCAAGTGAAAAAAGGGCATATTTTACGATACTGGAAACCCCCATCGCTACCACTACCTTTGGAATTCTCGGAATCGTTATTATCTAGGCATAAATCCAGTGTACATAATGCCATGAGAGAATAGCAAACTAATGTTGAGAATCACCCGTTAATAAATTGAATTGAATCCGTTTTTGTTCAGTTGAAGTGCAATATCATTTCTTCTGCATATGTTTGTTGAATCAGGTTGAATAAGTGAAATTCAGTGGAACTAATGTGTGTTGTAACACATTTTTGAAACGTATTTATCAGCGGAAATTCTTTAAGCAGCTTGCAATCTCAATTAGTCAGAAGTCTTAGTAACTTTGCTAACAATGATTGGGTGTGCATGTGATAATAGAATGAAAACATGCAAGTTAATTACTCATGATGTGAAAATACCTTGAGATACACCAACAAAAGGATAACTTTGTAATTCCAATGTGGTATACAATGAACTTGAAAATTGGTAGATTAAAATGTTGAGTGTTTAGTAAATACATTGTAGAGGATTCAGTTACATATTTCAATTGATGTTATTTTTCAATGAAAATAAAATTTTAATTAACGTATTTTGGTTTTGGAATGAAGGAGATATTCGTATCGGGAATGAAATAATCTGAGAAACCAACAATAAAAATTTTTGTGTACACCACCTACTAGCCAAATAATGCTGAAACCTAGACTAATAGACTTGTGAAACAATTTCAATTTTATCGTTAAATGGAATCATCATGTTATGGCTTCGTGGCAAAAATGAAAGAGATAGTTTCTTCACAGGTAACTAAATTTAAAAAAAAATTTGTTCATATTTCAGTTTTCTCAATATTCTGAGAAATTTTTGGGTATTTTTTCTTGAATCAGAGAAGTTATCAACACCTTGCAGATATTTATCAGGATATGGAGAAATTTGAAATAATATCTATTGATTATCTAGATTTCAAAGCCTACAACTCACAACACAATTGCTTTTTCAAACAAGGCATGTAATCGCCTATCGACCTAGATGAAATTGAGACAATGTTTCTCAAACTCAAGATTCGAACCTGGCTAAGTGCTAGCAGAAGTTTCAACGGCGGATATCTAATCGATTGGCTACCGACCGACCACCACATTCTGTACGGGTGCTGTAAAACGCACATACCCGTTGATAGCGAGGAGTTCCAAGCTGTCGAAGGAAAACAAAGCGTTGATCGATGAATATTTTGCAGGCTCCACGCGTACCAGATGGTGCGGCTGGAGAGGCTGCAGAATAAAGTACTTCATATAATCATGGTTAGTGACAGGTAAATTCGGCTAGCCGCATTGCATGATCTGGCCAATGTCGAGGCGATCACAGATAAAATAGATCATCGTTTCTACAGACAACACATCCTTGGAAGCCCCCTGACCAAGGACATCACCAGGATCAGAAGCTACCATAATGTCCCGAGAAAGCATCAGGGGCTTATATACCAGATGCTGGACCTGTTCTATGAGCGACTTGAAGATGACTAAGAAATGAGGTGTATAACCGGGTTTTTCAATAATCTCAAACTCCTATTGGAAATCCAATTGGTTTAGTAGCAGTTTTACAAAAAATCAGATATGTAAATTATGTACATAAGAGTCTTTATAAAAAAAATTATACAAATTCTATTTCCACTTTGAAATATTGGCCTTGAACTTTTTGAATGAAACCTTATAAATAATGAAATATTGCCTTATCGTCAACTGTATGGTTTTCCTTGAGTTCACTTTATACTAACATATTTTTCAATTACAAAAATAATACATATTCATCTGTATTGATGAAATCTTGCGGTAGATGGAGAAAAGTTTGATTCATATTATTATATATATATATATATAGGATTTATTTTAATTAAATCAAAACTTCAAAGTTAAGCCAAGAGTATTTTTCCAAAAATCTGGTTGGTCATCAGCTTATTGTTCCATGCTTCTAAGTTAGATGAAAACATCTAGTTCATATACCACAAGAAGATCCACACTTGAAAAATAAATATATTCTAAGTTGTATGCGTGTACTCAGAGGAATAGCCAGGACTGGTATAAGATGGCTTACCAGAGCGAGGAGAGTATTTTTAGGAAACCTGGAAAATCTAAACACTACCGGGTAAATGTAGTTTACTTGGTTTTTGAGCATTATTTATACATTTATCATAATCAGGATTGATTGGCTACTTGGTATAACTTGTAGATGTTCCTTGAGAAATGACTGCAGTTTGACATAGCAACAAAATTGAAATATGTAAGTGTAAAGTGGAATCTGGATGTTAATTGATGTTACAAAATCAAGTGAGGTCATGATATTGTGACATTTTCATGATTTCACTTGATTCATTTGCCTTGTCTGATCCGTCGCATACTTGAAGTGTCCTTGAAGTAAATTTTTAGTTGCAAAAATTAGTTTTTTTCAAATAGTTCCTATTATACTGTAGTTGTAAATATTTCACTGTCGAAATCTATTTTGCTTCAAATCTATATTTGCAAGGAGCACAAAGTCCTTGTTGAAATTATTACTTTATAAGTTCAGCTACAGGGCGAAAGTTGTTAAAAAAATTACCTTCAGTTCTGTTGTAAGAGTTGGGAGTAAGAATTTTTTTTTCTTTTAACCGGGTTTTTCCAATACTTCACACCCCTGCATAACTATGAGGAGGTATGGCCGGTTCTAGAGGACACTGTTGAACAAGTATGCAAATCCCAAAATAACGCCCCATTTATTGAAATAAAAAAATAAAACCTGATGTGACAAAATCAAACTATTTGATGTTTAAATTTTTTTTTGTATATAAAGGTATTTTAATAAAAAAAACAAAAAAAATAAAGGAATTTTAAAATAACCAACGAACTCATATATGAAAATAAATTAACTCTTTCTCAATAAAATGTTCGGGTCAGGCAGGCGAGTAAAAAGAATAAGCCCCAGACAGAAGTATCATCACGATCATTCACAAAAATGACACTTTACTGAGTAACAGAACCTCTAATTAAACATCAGATTGAAACATGCACTTGAATAATTCAACCAAATCAGAAGGAAAGATTGGATAACTGAAGGAATAATGATTTCGGTAAATAAGGAAAAAGAGCTTTTCAAAAACATGAAACAGAGAAAACAGAGAACAGAAAAAAAAATGTTGATATTGACTTAATGTATCTGGAAATATTGTAAGTTTTGCCGATGATACGTCTATCTTTTACAAAAATAACAGCTTGGACAACCTGAAAACTCTTGTTCAAAATCATCTACAAAATATTATCAATTTTTTTAAACTAATTATCAACGTTGATAAGACACATTTCGTACCCTTCAGCTTTTACTCATCAACTTATCAATTTCTGTTGGAGAACATATCATTCAAACATCTTCACGTCAGAAATGAAGTATCTTGGCGGTTTTCTAGATAGTAATTTGAATTTGGAAACACATATCTGATACACTATAAAAAATACTACGCATTCTTCACAGGCTGAAAGTATTATATTTTGCACTTGTGGAAAGTCATATCCCGTTCGCTATAGGCGCCTGGGGTGGGTGGTGCCATGAAAAATGTTATATCAAAACTCAAAATCACTCAAAAATCAGCAATTAAATTGTTTCAAAAAACTATACCGAAATTGGAGCAATAAATGAAGTGGGAAGTAGAATATTACAAAACGAAATGAAATAATACATTTTTGTCGTAAAAAAGAAGATTTTGGGAGATAATGGATTTTAAATTTTTCAAGACACTTTTGTTGATCACTGATCAGAGGCAACAGCATACCCAAACTGTTCGTTGTCGGTGAGAAACACACTGTCAGCGGACAGACACGCTGTGGCCTGGAGAATCAAACCAGTGCCTCCCAAACAAAGGCAAGTAAAAGCGCCAATATTTTTAAAATTTTTGAAGGCTCCGTAAACAAGAATTCTTGCCTTTTATTGTTACCTTATGTTCCAAATAACAACCCGGTTTTTTTATTGCTCCAATTTCGGAAACACCCTGTAGATGCTACTGACAAGTTATACGAAGAAACTAAAATGGACATTAGACAATTATTATAACAACAAAATAAAAATTGAATCCTGTATCACAGCCACAATACAAGATAAAAATGTAATTCTGCGTCAGTCCCAAAACCCGAAATAATTGATTACAGAGAAACTAGATCTATCTTGGAGCAAAGCTTACAACCTATTACCTAATTAACTCCTGTAAGCTCTTCAAAAATAGAACCAGAAAATGGATCCTTCTGAGACATAGATTAGAAATATATCAGTATACAGATCTGAAGAACACCTACCATTACTGAATTTTACAATAAATCATTTTGTAAAAATAATAACTGTATTCTGCATTTATAATTATACTTATACTTGTGAAATATATATTTTACTGTATTTGTAATGACGTGAATAAACATTATTATCTAGCTATCTTTCTAAAAATTAATACGGCGATGAGACCGAAGAGGATCACATTCCCGAAATGATAACGTCGTCAATTTTTTCATATCATCTCACGTTTCAGATACCTACGACACGAGCAACATGCTAGGAATAATCATCATATCCGTCGTTTGTTGCGCCGTGCTAACCTCGATCATTTGGGTGGTCATAATCTACCAAACTCGCCGGAAGATGGCGAAGACCGTCGTCCAAACGGAAATGCAGCCGATTCCCGAAACGACCGATGGTAGTCGTACTCATCAGATGCAGCATCACCTTTATCCAGATAATATTTCGGATCAGTCGTCCTGTAAAGACAGCGGGACTGGTGATTCTGCCAAACGGAGTAGCGACGACCTGGCAGCACCGGAAGAATTTGCTGCCGCTGCAAATGTCGGCGAGGCCGATGCTGTCAATTCACACGCACCCCTTCTGCACTATCCAACCAATCACGATAGGGTTGATGGTGTGGAGAGTTCTTCAGCTTCTGAAGCAGTTGTTTAGCCTCGAGCCAGAGAAAAATTTCAGAATTATGTGATGTCACGCGGAGGTAAGTTTGTCCCGTTTAATTTTTTTTAAAAAAAGCATACCAAGATCAGTGAAAAAAAGGGAAAATATGTGAAAATTTTGACTTTGAAAGACATTCATTAGTGAGCAGTTTTTTCAGTACTTCTCTTCACATAGACAAGATCACTGCTCATATTTGTTCTCAAATATTCCACTTTTAAACAAACTATGTACGGTATACCACGAGGAGCTGAGTCTATATGTGAATGACAATAACACCATCCTTCAATCAAACCCACGAATCATCAAGACAGATGTACCTCTGGCTTTGTATACGGGAGTTTTCCGATAAGCTCGTTTTGTTCAGTCAAAATACTTTCAGTTGTTTACGACGTCCGGTTATATCGGAAGAGGACCCCAACTTTGTTTTTTAAATAAAACACTCTTTTTCTTATTGCATTGTTAGAATCTACAATGAATTTCACCGTAACTATATTCGAATCATCATATGTCTAATGACCTCCACTTTTCAGTAATTCAATTTGTTTTCGAAAATTTTGACAGATGCAGACTTTCACAAAAAAATGCTTTTTTGGAAACAAAGATAGTCAGGTCAAAAATTGATAGAATTTGCCTGAATAAGACCTGAAGCTTCATAAATCTTTGAAACTTTTCAAAAGAATTATACGGGTTGCTCAGAGATTGGCGCCGAATTTGGCATCTCGAAAATTGAAAACTCATTTTTTTTCAAACGCAAACCCCATGTTTTCTCTACGCTAAGAAATGGGGGGAGTTTGTGCTCACAACCCTATATTCAAATTAAGCGGTTTTTATAGACCCTTGGAAAAACCGCTATAGGGATATCTGAATCATCAGAAGGCTTAATTTATTAATCATTTCTGGATAATTTGATGCACCTCTGAATGTTTACCATCAGTCCCTCCATAGATATTTTTTTAACATCTTTAGAGATGTCCTTATAATGATCTATTTTCGCAAGGGTCAGGTAGCCGAATGGTTAGAATCAATGCTTTTCAATCATTCTGGCTTGCCGGTCGTGGGTTCAAAGACCAGCGACTTCATTTATTTTTCTGATAGCCTGAGAAAGTGCTAGGAATCGCACGTTTAAAGGCAAGACCTCGTTAATCCTTGGCTCGCACAAGTTTCAAGTTCTGAGGACTGTCGTTCGTAGAGTGACGACATCTGGTTAAATTAATGTAAATATGTAACTTGAATTACAGATGTTTTCGAAAGACATCTCTTCGAAAAAATAGGGTAACAAAACCTCCAGCCCCATGGCTCACATTCAACATAAAAGAAATGATACCATGTAGTAGAAATCAAGCTTTCAATACGTATAAAAGGTCTCGCTCTATACTAGATTAGAGCTATTACAAAGAACTGAGAAATTACATCACAGGAGCGATACGTCGAGAAAAAAAAAACATATCTGGATCATGATCTCCTCCAAGCAAAATCGAAATCTACTTGGAACGCACTCCGATCGAATGATTTATTGCGAGAAAAAAATAATACCGAAAAACCTTCCGACCTCAAAAATAAGGATCTTATTAATAACCACTTCAATTGTAATCCTTAGTTCATACCTTCAGCAGACCAACTGTAACTTCTTGATAAATATGAAATATTACCAAACACTGAAGATTTATTAATTTTCTCTCGTGTTACCGATAGTATAGTGAAAAGGTACATATACGACATCAAAAGCAACGCGACAGGTACTGATCAAATTTCACTTCGTATGCTCCATTAAATAGATGATTACTTACTGAAACAGCACTCATATGATAAATACCAAATTAATGGGTGCTGTATTTCGTCAGGCCTGTAAACATGCTTTGGTTATTCCAAAATGTAATACGCCATTAGTTTTATCTGACCTTCGACCATTAGTATTTTACCATCTTTGTCTAAAGTTGCAGAAAAGATAATGAAAGATCAAATAACCTTCTATGTATATAAAAAAAGATTACATTAGTACAGTCTGGTTTCAGACAAGATCATAGTACCACAACAGCTCTTCTATCTATCACTGACGACATAGTCAAAGATACAGATGAAAGCACACTGACGTGCTTAGTATTGTTGGACTACAGAAAGGCCTTCGATAATCTAGATAATAAAATACTTTGCAAAATACTTGGTTTATCTAGCATGACTACTCGTTTAATTGAGGTCTATCTGCATAACCGAAGCCAACGTGTTATTATAGACGGAGATGGTTCAAATGCCATACTTGTGTCAACAGGTGTACCAACCACAAGAATCCATTCTGGGACTACTACTATTCAGTCTATATATTTCTTCACAAGAAGCCCAAATCAATATTAACAGTGATCTCCAATTATATTTGACATTTTTCTCTTCTGCCTATATGCTCAAACTTTGTCTGTAATCATGCTTTTTGAAGTAAAAAAAGTGAGAGAATTATCACTTGGAACATTTCAAATATATATAGATAATAATAAACTACCAATACTTGGGGAAAATAAGAATCTAGGGCAGCTATCTGTGCCAAACCTCATATAACACCCGAGTCGGAATCGTCATATACTCTCCACACAACTAAAAATGAAGCTTTGTGAGACTCTGATTTTCTCTAAAATTTCATATTTTGATAGTATTTACGGACCTGCGTTATTGCAATATAACGCCCATTGCTTATAACGTATTCAAAATATTGCACATATTAATAAATACATATGAGATTCTAACTTCCAAAAAACCGAAATACATCCTTCGTAAACTAACGACTTTTTCCAGTGTAAATAGATCTAATACTCTTAACAGTAATTCACTAGTCATACGTAGACACCGCTATGCTATTTTCACCTACAGCTTTTCATAGAATGCTCCTAAACATAATCAATTACCCAAGAATTTCAGATAATACTCTTTCAAATTTCAAAAAAAAGATTGAAGATTCACTTAAATAAAGTAGGGAAGAACTGAATATAAATATGATATGGCATGGCATTGTATTTGAAGGAATCACGAATTTCAAAAGGATTGCATTCAACTTGGATAGCAATGTTAGTTTGGTTAGGTTAGATAATTTTCCCCTTCTTTTCTCATCTTTTTTTAGCCATAAATACAAGTGTCTTAAGAAACTTCCTATTATGACAGACATACCTGCTTATTAAAAAATTACACATCTTCATCTAATTGCCATACTTTTTTGTTTTAACAATTTGTTATCAGATCTATCATTATGGGAATAAATCTAATTATTTGATAATCGAAACCTCATCAGTTTGGTCACCGATAAAATCACACCCATTCTGAGTATAGAAATATATTCTTGAGGTTGTTTAGTTCGGCGTTGAGAGGGTTATTGTTTAGTTTTTTTTTAATTAGTGGTAGATTTTGAAAAGAAACGATAATTTAATACAAATGGAAGGATATTGTGAAATAATATAGGAATGCTTAAAGAACATTAAAAAAATATCTAGTTGTCAATAACCTATTTATGCAATAAATAAAATTTAACCTTTTTTTTCAGGTTCAACGATATGATTAATCACATTTAGTACGGGATGCTTTTATCATCCGTAATGTTCAAGGTAGTGTATATAGTATCTGTATTTATTTAACTTATAATGTAGTAAGCCATATTAACACAAATTGTTCAACTAAAGTATTATTATATCTATATTCTACTTACAAGTTTGGCAATATGAAATACTGAAAAGTGCCTGTAGAAATGGTATACACAATTAGATGAATATGAGTGGATTTCATGGTAAGTTTTTTGAACTGTGGAGTGCTCATAATTGAACAAATTGTATTCAAATATATGTTATTAACTTCAGCTACCTATTAGTATATTATATTGTCTGTTGGTTAGATTAGAATAGCACTGCAGCTTTTTCTCCATTTGACTGATCAAAACTATTGTATAAATGATACGGCTAAGTATCAATTTTTCATTGGAGATGACAATACGCCATTGAAAATGGCGTAAATTATCTTGTGAATGCTATAATTTAAGTGAATATTCAACAGTTGTTGATATTTAAAGTCCGATCCAGTTCAATAATCTCAAACTCCCATTGGAAATCCAATTGGTTTAGTAGCAGTTTTACAAAAAATCAGATATGTAAATTATGTACATAAGAGTCTTTATTTCTTTTTTATATCCACATGCCACGATTTATAAAAAAAATTATACAAATTCTATTTTCACTTTGAAATATTGGCCTTGAACTTTTTGAATGAAACCTTATAAATAATGAAATATTGCCTTATCGTCAACTGTATGGTTTTCCTTGAGTTCACTTTATACTTACATATTTTTCAATTACAAAAATAATACATATTCATCTGTGTTGATGAAATCTTGCGGTAGATGGAGAAAAGTTTGATTCATATTATTATATATATATAGGATTTATTTTAATAAAATCAAAACTCTGGTTGGTCATCAGCTTATTGTTCCATGCTTCTAAGTTAGATGAAAACATCTAGTCATATACCACAAGAAGATCCACACTTGAAAATAAATATATCTAAGTTGTATGCGTGTACTCAGAGGAACAGCCAGGACTGGTATAAGATGGCTTACCAGAGCGAGGAGAGTAATTTTAGGAAACCTGGAAAATCTAAATACTACCGGGTAAATGTAGTTTACTTGGTTTTTGAGCATTATTTATACATTTATCATAATCAGGATTGATTGGCTACTTGGTATAACTTGTAGATGTTCCTTGAGAAATGACTGCAGTTTGACATAGCAACAAAATTGAAATATGTAAGTGTAAAGTGGAATCTGGATGTTAATTGATGTTACAAAATCAAGTGAGGTCATGATATTGTGACATTTGCATGATTTCATGATTTCACTTGATTTATTTGCCTTGTCTGATCCGTCGCATACTTGAAGTGTCCTTGATAAAGTAAATTTTTAGTTGCAAAAATTAGTTTCTTTCAAATAGTTCCTATTATACTGTAGTTGTAAATATGTCACTGTCGAAATCTATTTTGCTTCAAATCTATATTTGAAAGGAGCACAAAGTCCTTGTTAAAATTATTACTTTATAAGTTCAACTACAGGGCGAAAGTTGTTTAAAAAAATTACCTTCAGTTCTGTTGTAAGAGTTGGGAGTAAGGATTTTTTTTTCTTTGAGCTGTGCATGTATATTTTATGCGATCCTAAAATTCTTGCAATATTGAAACATTTTTCTAATAATAATAAGGAAATTTCAATGAGAATAACACAGAGAAAGTGATAAAATCAATAATTGAAGACAATTGTCACTGAAATGGCATAAGTATCATTTAAGTTAATTCACTTATTCAAAGCCTAAATGTTTACGAAACAGGTTAAACATTTTGAGTGACATCGAATAGACAATATAACATTAACATATAAATATAAAATTAAAACAGAAATTACCTTTTTAAATCAAAAAATAGGTAAGTTGACAGTGATGTTTGCAACTACAGAATTTCAGTTCAAAATCAGCTTGTTTAAGAAAACCGATAATTTGAATAGAATGTGATATTCACCAAAAAATAAAACTTTGAAATGTTTCTTATTTTGACACGAACGTACCTAACTAAATTTGATTGTTGATTTTGAACTGTTCACAACACAATATATTTTTTCTAAGTTCCTGAACTAGATAAGTTAGTCTACTAATTTCAAGGGCAACTGTATGTTTTGCTAATACCTTGTGATATTATTTTAAAAAGGTATATTTTTTACAAATATTGATTGTACAAATCCTAGATTTTACGCTGCCTTAATGTACACTATTGAGTTTCGATTTTATTTTGTTTGAAATGACTTTGTCCGATTTCACTAATGCCTTGATTCTGAAACCCACAACAATTTTTTCTTCTAAATACTTATCTAGAATTTTGTTGCACAAAGTGTATATCAAAAATGGCGATAATTTTTCCAAAATTTGATGCGTGAATTATTTTCTATCTTTCTGAATCCAAATGTTTGATTTGTTTTTTCTCGATGAATATAATAATTTCAGTGGGGTAACGATCCTTCCCAAATGCATTTGCAATTTGATCATATAAATATGTTCTGCCAATTTAATTTTGATTTTCTTCAATAATTCTGGCAAGAAAGATTTTTTCTTTTATTGAATTTTCCGGATGTTGAGAAAAACTGACAAGAATCCAACGCATGCCATTCATCGATCGTATAGGGCAGTAGTTATTTTCTGTTGGATTCTTGGCGACGATATATGAACTAACATTATTTTCCAAACTAAACATTAATATAATTTGAAGAACAATTTTGACAAACCGTATTTTTTAAATTTGTCGAGTCAGTTACTGAGTAACATGAAACTAGAAATATCCTTTCAGTCCTAAATTGATCATTATTGAAACTTAAATATATTTTGGTAAAATTCGATTGAATAATCATCAGATATAACGGAATTAATCCGAATAATTTTCTCTAACATTGAAAATAATTCAGGAGGTGGTTTTTCCAGATGACCTCCTAGGTGATGAAAAGGCGTATAAAGAATTACATTTTTTAAAGAAATTTTAAATAAATCTAACCATTTGTATCGAAAAATCTGCCAGACACTGATTAAATTCAGTCTGAGGAATATCAAATTTATTATTAACATTTGAAAATTCAGGAAGCTTGGAAAAGAGAAAATCACATTTCTTAATTTTTAATTTCACTCTCAATGCTAATACCAATGATTTATTTTTCAAAAGTACACATTGGTTGTTGAATAGGTAATGTCTAGTTTTGTATTAGATGTATTAATATCTGTCTAAAACTATTCAGTGAATATTTTATCTTTTATTTTACACATTTATAATTCCATAAATTGATGTCATTTCAGGCAAAGTGATTATTTTTATAAAAACTATTTAGGTGGAATCTTGCATGTCCAAAACTTTGTAACTACGAAAGATAAACAAATCTGATGAAAGCATTCAAGTAATTTTTTCTGTTGCTTAACTTATCAACTCAGTTTGCCAACTTATGATGACTTTCATGCGTTTTAAGTCTACGCCGCATGCCCCAAAACTAAAATCACGATATTTGTGGACTGTTCACCCAAAAATATGGCATATTTGATGAAAAGCATAACGAGAAAGTATTTTAAAATTTTAACTTTTGTTAACCTAATCCCTTTCATTTATTCATTTATGAAGTGTTGCAATATTTTTCATTTATTATTCAAAATTAAACGTTAGTGAACAGAACACAATACAAGATTATAGTGGAAACATTCTAATATATGAAATTATACAATGAGATATGAAACTTTTTATTTATTTATATTTGTAATAATTATGTTACTGCAATTTTGTCCTATCAAACTATAACTTTGAAGTGAGTGATTGAGAGATATTAGGCTGGTTAAATGACACCAAATGTAGTCTATAAAGACCAATTGTACAGTGAAAAAATATTTCGTAATTCCCTTATTTATGGAAATCAAATTTCACATTCTCATAGCAATTTTCAATAGAGATTTCGAAAAAATGTAAAATTCATACCAATTCTTGTAGATTTTTCATTTTTCTAACGAAGGTCATACATAGTTCACTGACCTAATTAACTAGAACTACAGCATTTTATCGTCACTTATACAACAGAAGTAATAAAAATAATTCATATTTTCTTCAATTTGAAACTGATAACAATAAAAAAACTATGAAAGGTACTCATAAGTCCACCTTCACATTCTTTTCACTTGATATATTTTCGAACAGCTGCTCTTGGAACGTTTCTATAAGTATTCCAGACAATTTCTCGAAAAGTGCGATTAACAGGCTCTCTCAATTCCTCAGCGTTGTTATAGATGTCTGATATATCTTATCCTCGGAGAAAAAAATGCATTGGAGTGAGATCTGGAGATCTTGTCGGCCATACTTGAACAATGTCCTCTATTAGCAATTCATACTCCCAGAAACTTCTCTCAGATGGTTTGAAATTATTACACTGTTGTGAGCTTGGGCCTATCTTGGTGAAATCACAGTTTTTTGTAACTGAACCGTGGTGAGCTGTCAATATCTCAAAATCTATGTTGGTATGAAATTTTTACATTTTTCGGAATCTAGCCATGAGCTACGGATACATGAAAATGATCAAAATATGTTAATAATATATGACACAAAAACTAATAGATTTTATTAAAATATCTCACATTATGAAACTCAACATTTGGTGTCATTTAACTGACCCTGTATCTTACACAGTTTTGAGGATTTTCTTATGAACTACCCCACTCACTTGAAAGTAATCAATTCTTTTTAATTTCCATACAGATGGAAGCCGCATTGATATTATTTTTAGTAGGTATATGTGGTGTAGAAGTATAAAAAGTTTTATTTCTCATTCGGATTTCTTGATAATTTCTTGCACGAATGTTCAATTCTCAAAAGTTTAATTACCGCCTAAGTTGATTATAAGTTAAGGGCTGCATGAGTCCACCTTTATCTTCTCTAAAATAGAGGATGAAGAGTATTTTATTTTAGGCTGCTAGTGTAAATAGCTCGCATGTGTACAACTAAGTTTTAAACATTGTTTATCGTGAGTGTGTTTGAATGCTATAATTATTTATTAAATTTGTATGTACCTGTGCGTTTATGTGTTACTTGTTTTATGGTATGTCGTCTCACAAAATTAATAGTTATGTTACACAAAAATTATTTTATTTATTTTAACTGGTAGAATTTAAAAGTATTTTTAAATTGTACTCTCTATTATAGTATTACTAAGTATACCTCATTATTACTATAATTTTTGTTCAAAAATAAAATTATGTAGTTCGAGGATTGTTTTATTTATTCATCTATTCCCAATTTCAAATGATTTTATAAAGCTCCAAGTGACTTGCAAGCCCATCTCAGAATTAGCAAAAATTAACTAACTTTTTTTCGATTAATTTACCGTTGTGTCTGAGATATCTGGAAATCAAGTCATGAAGTATTAGTCCATTCAAGCTAGAAATGGTTCAACAATTGTGAAATGTTTTCAGCAACGAGGAAAAAATTTCCAGGCACTGTCCAGCCATCTCTTGGACGGTAACCGAAGTTGTGTTCCACGGTTAGTCGATACTTTCAAATAGCAATGTGATCAGTAAATATCGACTCACAGTGGAAGTCAACTTCGGCTCCCGTCAAAGAGATGGTAGAGCAGTACTTGACAAATACTTTTTCTACGCGATAATTCAAATATTTCGAAAACAATGAGAGCCAGAAGAAAGCTAATTGCGTTTTTGGATTCAGCTCGCCAAGATCCTCCACTGTGCGCATGTTCAAGCAAATAAATTTTCCAATTTTAGCCTGAAAATTTCTAAAGGAGTTGTTGACCTTAGATTTTGAATCGATCAAAAAATGAAGTTCTTCCTAGAGCCACCAAATTTGGTGTGGGTGTTTCTGAGGCCATTGCCTACCGCGGAATAGCATCAGTTCATATTATTATGTTTTCATTAAAATCGAATTATCTCGAAAACCATGAGCGCTAAAAGAAAACCAATTGCGTTTCTGGATTCAGCTCGTCGAGATCCTCCCCTCTGCGCAATTTCGAGCAAATTAATTTTCCAATTTCAGCCTGAAAATTTCCAAAGGGGCAAACCTTAGATTTTGAATCTACCAAAAAATTAAGTTCTTCCTAGAGCCACCAAATTTGGTGTGGGTGCTTCTGAGGCCTACCGCGGAATAGCATCAGTTCGAATTATGATTTTTCAATAAAATCGAAATATCTCGAAAACCATGAGCGCTAAAGGAAAACCGATTGCGTTTCTGGATTCAGCTCGTCAAGATCTTCCACTGTGCGCATTTTCGAGCAAATTCATTTTCCAATTTCAGCCTGAAAATTTCCAAAGGGGTTAACCTTAGATTTTGAATCGACCAAAAAATAAAATTCTTCCTAGAGCAACCGAATTTGGTGTGGGTGCTTCTGAGGCCATTGCCTACCGCGGAATAACATCAGTTCGAATTATTATTTTTTCATTAAAATCGAAATATCTCGAAAACCATGATCGCTAAAGGAAAACCGATTGCGTTTCTGGATTCAGCTCGTCAAGATCCTCCACTGTGCGCATTTTCGAGCAAATTAATTTTCCAATTTCAGCCTAAAAATTTCCAACCTTAGATTTTGAAACGACCAAAAAATTAAGTTCTTCCTAGAGCCACCAAATTTGGTTTGGGTGCTTCTGAGGCCACTGCCTACCGCGGAATTGCATCAGCTCGAATTATGATTTTTCATTAAAATCGAAATATCTCGAAAACCATGAGCGCTATAGGAAAACCGATTGCGTTTCTGGATTCAGCTCGTCAAGATTCTCCACTGTGCGCATTTTCGAGCAAATTAATTTTCCAATTTCAGCCTGAAAATTTCCAAAAGGGTTAACCTTAGATTTTGAATTGACCCAAAAATTAAGTTCTTCCTAGATAGAAAGGATAGATTTTGAATTGACCCAAAAATAAAATTCTTCCTAGAGCCACCAAATTTGGTGTGGGTGCTTCTGAGGCCATTGCCCACCGCGGAATAGCATCAGTTCGAATTATTATTTTTTCATTAAAATCGAAATATCTCGAAAACCATGAGCGCTAAAGGAAAACCGAATGCGTTTCTGGATTCAGCTCGTCAAGATCCTCCACTGTGCGCATTTTCGACCAAATTAATTTTCCAATTTCAGCCTGAAAATTTCCAAAGGGATAAACCTTAGATTTTGAAACGACCAAAAAATGAAGTTCTTCCTAGAGCCACCAAATTTGGTGTGGGTGCTTCTGAGGCCATTGCCTACCGCGGAATAGCATCAGTTCGAATTATGATTTTTTTATAAAAAACGAAATATCTCGATAACCATGAGACCTAAACGAAAACTGATTGCATTTCTGGATTCAGCTCGTCAAGATCCTCCCCTCTGCGCATTTTCGAGCAAATTAATTTTCCAATTTCGGCCTGAAAATTTCCAAAGGGATAAACCTTAGATTTTGAATCGACCAAAAAATTAAGTTCTTCCTAGAGCCACCAAATTTGGTGTGGGTGCTTCTGAGGCCATTGCCTACCGCGGAATAGCATCAGTACGAAATATTATTTTTTCATTAAAATCGAAATATCTCGAAAACCATGAGCGCTAAAGGAAAACCGATTGCGTTTCTGGATTCAGCTCGTCAAGATTCTCCACTGTGCGCATTTTCGACCAAATTAATTTTCCAATTTCAACCTGAAAATATCCAAAG
The DNA here is from genome assembly GCA_958502065.1 of Chrysolina americana. Taxonomy (NCBI): domain Eukaryota; kingdom Metazoa; phylum Arthropoda; class Insecta; order Coleoptera; family Chrysomelidae; genus Chrysolina; species Chrysolina americana. The sequence continues at coordinate 10,262,744 of OY293420.1, forward strand.
GGGTTAACCTTAGATTTTGAATTGACCCAAAAATTAAGTTCTTCCTAGATAGATAGGATAGATTTTGAATTGACCCAAAAATAAAATTCTTCCTAGAGCCACCAAATTTGGTGTGGGTGCTTCTGAGGCCATTGCCCACCGCGGAATAGCATCAGTTCGAATTATTATTTTTTCATTAAAATCGAAATATCTCGAAAACCATGAGCGCTAAAGGAAAACCGAATGCGTTTCTGGATTCAGCTCGTCAAGATCCTCCACTGTGCGCATTTTCGACCAAATTAATTTTCCAATTTCAGCCTGAAAATTTCCAAAGGGATAAACCTTAGATTTTGAAACGACCAAAAAATGAAGTTCTTCCTAGAGCCACCAAATTTGGTGTGGGTGCTTCTGAGGCCATTGCCTACCGCGGAATAGCATCAGTTCGAATTATGATTTTTTTATAAAAAAACGAAATATCTCGATAACCATGAGACCTAAACGAAAACTGATTGCATTTCTGGATTCAGCTCGTCAAGATCCTCCCCTCTGCGCATTTTCGAGCAAATTAATTTTCCAATTTCGGCCTGAAAATTTCCAAAGGGATAAACCTTAGATTTTGAATCGACCAAAAAATTAAGTTCTTCCTAGAGCCACCAAATTTGGTGTGGGTGCTTCTGAGGCCATTGCCTACCGCGGAATAGCATCAGTACGAAATATTATTTTTTCATTAAAATCGAAATATCTCGAAAACCATGAGCGCTAAAGGAAAACCGATTGCGTTTCTGGATTCAGCTCGTCAAGATCTTCCACTGTGCGCTTTTTCGACCAAATTAATTTTCCAATTTCAACCTGAAAATATCCAAAGGGGTTAACCTTAGATTTTGAATTGACCCAAAAATTAAGTTCTTCCTAGATAGATAGGATAGATTTTGAATTGACCCAAAAATAAAATTCTTCCTAGAGCCACCAAATTTGGTGTGGGTGCTTCTGAGGCCATTGCCCACCGCGGAATAGCATCAGTTCGAATTATTATTTTTTCATTAAAATCGAAATATCTCGAAAACCATGAGCGCTAAAGGAAAACCGAATGCGTTTCTGGATTCAGCTCGTCAAGATCCTCCACTGTGCGCATTTTCGACCAAATTAATTTTCCAATTTCAGCCTGAAAATTTCCAAAGGGATAAACCTTAGATTTTGAAACGACCAAAAAATGAAGTTCTTCCTAGAGCCACCAAATTTGGTGTGGGTGCTTCTGAGGCCATTGCCTACCGCGGAATAGCATCAGTACGAAATATTATTTTTTCATTAAAATCGAAATATCTCGAAAACCATGAGCGCTAAAGGAAAACCGATTGCGTTTCTGGATTCAGCTCGTCAAGATCTTCCACTGTGCGCTTTTTCGACCAAATTAATTTTCCAATTTCAACCTGAAAATATCCAAAGGGGTTAACCTTAGATTTTGAATTGACCCAAAAATTAAGTTCTTCCTAGATAGATAGGATAGATTTTGAATTGACCCAAAAATAAAATTCTTCCTAGAGCCACCAAATTTGGTGTGGGTGCTTCTGAGGCCATTGCCCACCGCGGAATAGCATCAGTTCGAATTATTATTTTTTCATTAAAATCGAAATATCTCGAAAACCATGAGCGCTAAAGGAAAACCGAATGCGTTTCTGGATTCAGCTCGTCAAGATCCTCCACTGTGCGCATTTTCGACCAAATTAATTTTCCAATTTCAGCCTGAAAATTTCCAAAGGGATAAACCTTAGATTTTGAAACGACCAAAAAATGAAGTTCTTCCTAGAGCCACCAAATTTGGTGTGGGTGCTTCTGAGGCCATTGCCTACCGCGGAATAGCATCAGTTCGAATTATGATTTTTTTATAAAAAACGAAATATCTCGATAACCATGAGAACTAAACGAAAACTGATTGCATTTCTGGATTCAGCTCGTCAAGATCCTCCCCTCTGCGCATTTTCGAGCAAATTAATTTTCCAATTTCGGCCTGAAAATTTCCAAAGGGGTTGTTAACCTTAGATTTTGAATCGACCAAAAAATTAAGTTCTTCCTAGAGCCACCAAATTTGGTGTGGGTGCTTCTGAGGCCATTGCCTACCGCGGAATAGCATCAGTACGAAATATTATTTTTTCATTAAAATCGAAATATCTCGAAAACCATGAGCGCTAAAGGAAAACCGATTGCGTTTCTGGATTCAGCTCGTCAAGATCTTCCACTGTGCGCTTTTTCGACCAAATTAATTTTCCAATTTCAACCTGAAAATATCCAAAGGGGTTAACCTTAGATTTTGAATTGACCAAAAAATAAAATTCTTCCTAGAGCAACCAAATTTGGTTTGGGTGCTTCTGAGGCCATTGCCTACCGCGGAATAGCATCAGTACGAAATATTATTTTTTCATTAATATCGAAATATCTCGAAAACCTTGAGACCTAAACGAAAACTGATTGCATTTCTGGATTCAGCTCGTCAAGATCCTCCCCTCTGCGCATTTTCGAGCAAATTAATTTTCCAATTTCAGCCTGAAAATTTCCAAAAGGGTTAATAACCTTAGATTTTGAATTGACCAAAATATAAAATTCTTCCTAGAGCCACCAAATTTGGTGTGGGTGCTTCTGAGGCCATTGCCTACCGCGGAATAGCATCAGTTAGAATTATTATTTTTTCATTAAAATCGAAATATCTCGAAAACCATGAGACCTAAACGAATACTGATTGCATTTCTGGATTCAGCTCGTCAAGATCCTCCCCTCTGCGCATTTTCGAGCAAATTCATTTTCCAATATCAGCTTGAAAATTTTGAATCGACCAAAAAATAAAATTCTTCCTAGAGCAACCGAATTTGGTGTGGGTGCATCTGAGGCCATTGCCCACCGCGGAATAGCATCAGTACGAAATATTATTTTTTCATTAAAATCGAAATATCTCGAAAACCATGAGACCTAAACGAATACTGATTGCATTTCTGGATTCAGCTCGTCAAGATCCTCCCCTCTGCGCATTTTCGAGCAAATTTATTTTCCAATTTCATCCTGAAAATTTCCAAAGGGGTTAACCTTAGATTTTGAATCGACCAAAAAGTTAAGTTCTTCCTAGAGCCACCAAATTTGGTTTGGGTGCTTCTAAGAATTATGATTTTTCATTAAAATCGAAATATCTCGAAAACCATGAGCGCTAAAGGAAAACCGATTGCGTTTCTGGATTCAGCTCGTCAAGATCCTCCACTGTGCGCATTTTCGAGCAAATTCATTTTCCAATTTCAGCTTGAAAATTTTGAATCGACCAAAAAATAAAATTCTTCCTAGAGCAACCGAATTTGGTGTGGGTGCATCTGAGGCCATTGCCCATCGCGGAATAGCATCAGTACGAAATATTATTTTTTCATTTAATTCGAAATATCTCGAAAACCATGAGCGCTAAAGGAAAACCGATTGCGTTTCTGGATTCAGCTCGTCAAGATCCTCCCCTGTGCGCATTTTCGAGCAAATTCATTTTCCAATTTCAGCCTGAAAATTACCAAAGGGGTTAACCTTAGATTTTGAATCGACCAAAAAATTAAGTTCTTCCTAGAGCCACCAAATTTGGCGTGGGTGCTCCTGAGGACATTGCCTACCGTGGAATAGCATCAGTTCAAATTATTATGTTTTCATTAAAATGGAAATATCTCGAAAACCATGAGCGCTAAAGGAAAACCGATTGCGTTTCTGGATTCAGCTCGTCAAGATCCTCCACTGTGCGCATTTTCGAGCAAATTAATTTTCCAATTTCAGCCTAAAAATTTCCAACCTTAGATTTTGAAACGACCAAAAAATTAAGTTCTTCCTAGAGCCACCAAATTTGGTTTGGGTGCTCCTGAGGCCACTGCCTACCGCGGAATAGCATCAGCTCGAATTATGATTTTTCATTCAAATCGAAATATCTCGAAAACCATGAGCGCTAAAGGAAAACCGATTGCGTTTCTGGATTCAGCTCGTCAAGATCCTCCACTGTGCGCATTTTCGAGCAAATTAATTTTCCAATTTCAGCCTAAAAATTTCCAACCTTAGATTTTGAAACGACCAAAAAATTAAGTTCTTCCTAGAGCCACCAAATTTGGTTTGGGTGCTCCTGAGGCCACTGCCTACCGCGGAATAGCATCAGCTCGAATTATGATTTTTCATTAAAATCGAAATATCTCGAAAACCATGAGCGCTAAAGGAAAACCGATTGCGTTTCTGGATTCAGCTCGTCAAGATCCTCCCCTGTGCGCATTTTGAAGCAAATTAATTCTTCAATTTCAGCCTGAAAATTTCCAACGTGGTTAACCTTAGATTTTGAATCGACCAAACAATTAAATTCTTCCTAGAGCCACCAAATTTGGTGTGGGTGCTTCTGAGATCATTGCCTACCGCGGAATAGCAACAGTTCGAATCATGATTTTTTTTATAGAAATCTAAATATCTCGAAAACCATGAGCGCTAAAGGAAAACCGATTGCGTTTCTGGATTCAGCTCGTCAAGATCCCTTCCTGTGCGCAGTTTGAAGCAAATTAATTTCCCAATTTCAGCCTGAAAATTTCCAAAGGGGTTGTTGACCTTAGATTTTGAATCGATCAAAAAATGAAGTTCTTCCTAGAGCAACCAAATTTGGTGTGGGTGCTTCTGAGGCCATTGCCTATCACAGAATAGCATTAGTTCAAATGATGTTTTTTTTTTTACAAAAATCGAAATATTTTGGAAACCATGACAGTTAAACGAAAACTGATTGTGTTTCTGCATTCAGCAGTTTTTTTCCATGAACGCAGGATCCAGATATTCAGATATGAAAACTGTTTTCGTACAACAGTTTTCGTTATAATTGAATTTTTATATAGCAAAAATGTTTTCAGGCAATGTCCAGCCATCTCTTGGACGGTAACCGAAGTTGACTTCCACGGTTATTTGATACCTTCAAACAACAATGGGCTCTGTAAATATCGTCTCACCGTGGAAGTCAACTTTGACTTCCGTCCAAAAGATGGCGCAGCAATACTTGAAAATATTGTTTCAACACGAAAATACAAATATCTCGAAAACCATAAAAGCTAGAAGAAAACCGATTGCGTTTCTGGATTCAGCCCGTCAAGATCCTCCCCTATGCGCATTTTGAAGCAAATTTATATCTTCAATTTCAGCCTGAAAATTTAACGTTAGATTTTGAATCGATCAAAAAAAATGATGTTTTTCCTAGAGCCACCAAATTTGGTGTGGGTGCTTCTGAGGCCATTACCTACTGCGGAATAGCATCCATTCGAATTATTATATTTTTATGAAAACCTAAATATCTCGGAAACCATGAGCGTTAAAGGAAAACCGATTGCAGTTTGAAGCAAATTAATTTTTCAATTTCAGCCTGAAAATTAACCTCAGATTTTGAATCAGCCCAAAAATGAAGTTCATCTTAGAGCCACCAAAGTTGGTGTGGGTGTTTCTGAGGCCATTGCCTACCGCGGAATAGCATCAGTTCGAATTATGATTTTTTTATAATAATCGAAATATCTCGAAAACCATGAGACCTAAACGAAAACTGATTGCATTTCTGGATTCAGCTCGTCAAGATCCTCCCCTCTGCGCAATTTCGAGCAAATTAATTTTCCAATTTCAGCCTGAAAATTTCCAAAGGGGTTAACCTTAGATTTTGAATCGACCAAAAAATGAAGTTCTTCCTAGAGCCACCAAATTTGGTGTGGGTGCTTCTGAGGCCATTGCCTACCGCGGAATAGCATCAGTTCAAATCATTATATTTTCATTAAAATGGAAATATCTCGAAAACCATGAGCGCTAAAAGAAAACCGATAGCTTCTGGATTCAGGCAATGTCCAGCCATCTCTTGGACGGTAACCGAAGTTGACTTCCACGGTTATTTGATACCTTCAAACAACAATGGGCTCTGTAAATATCGACCCACCGTGGAAGTCAACTTTGACTTCCGTCCAAAAGATGGCGCAGCATACTTAAAAATATTCTTTCAATACGAAAATGCAAATATCTCGAAAACCATAAAAGCTAGAAGAAAACCGATTGCGTTTCTGGATTCAGCCCGTCAAGATCCTCCCCTATGCGCATTTTGAAGCAAATTTATTTCTTCAATTTCAGCCTGAAAATTTAACGTTAGATTTTGAATCGATCAAAAATGTTTTTCCTAGAGCCACCAAATTTGGAGTGGGTGCTTCTGAGGCCATTACCTACTGCGGAATAGCATCCGTTCGAATTATTATATTTTTATGAAAATCTAAATATCTCGGAAACCATGAGTGTTAAAGGAAAACCGATTGCATTTTGAAGCAAATTAGTTTTTCAATTTCAGCCTGAAAATTAACCTCTGATTATGAATCAGCCCAAAAATGAAGTTCTTCTTAGAGCCACCAAAGTTGGTGTGGGTGTTTCTGAGGCCATTGCCTACCGCGGAATAGCATTATTTCAATTCATGATTATTGTCCCTGGAAACTCAAAAATTACAAAGTCAGAACAGGAACCAGCAGAAGGGCATTTCCACCCAGAATAACCAGATGGAACAAGAATTTTCCCCCCTAGATGGAAATAACAGAAGAAGAAACGAGGGAAGTCAAAATAGGAGATTCCAGGCCAACCGAGGAGCCCCCATTATTCCTACTCCTTCTCCTCCTCAATCACCGAAACCACCTCGGTTCGGGGGTGGAAACGCTTCAGGAATGGATATGTAGGGATTGATTGGTAGAGTAAATGGTTGGGAGCCTCATTAACATTCTGGTTCTATGTAGAGCGTTGGATAATCTGATCGTGAGACTGCAGCAGAGTTTCGCCTTTTAAATGCCTCTAAAGGCATGCATGTTCAATGTAAACTGGATAACTAATAAGATCCATGTTATTGCTTACTTCCTTAGCCGACATAAGGTAGATTTGATGTTCATCTCGAAGACGTGGCTCAAATAGAATCATAACCTGCATTTTGGAGGCTTTTCCACGATCAGAGTTGATCGCCCTCAGGAGATAAGAATACCATACACGCGGGTTCCACCCCGACAGAGTGATATTGAACACGTCGGTATCAGGCTGGAGGACGGAACCTGCCTGTATGCGATCTACAACTTTCCAGGTGCGAGATTCATCCATCAGCTGGATCTGGGCAACCTTCTCAATGTGGGCCACAAGGTCCTGCATGTCGATCGGGGATATGAACGAAAAGAGGTCCGAGTGGAATTGCGCCTCTTGGTAGTGGAGTACTCAGAAGAGCCGACCCACTACCACTGGAACGGTCTTACTCCAAGCGTGCTAGACCTAGTGGTTAATAAGAATGTCTCGGATATAAGCAACACAAGGTCGTCCACGAGTTGACCCCAGACCACGACCCAGTCATGTTCCAACTCAAATAAGAAGGAGCTGATTACGAAGTCGAATACATCTATGACTACAAGAACACAGATTTTCGCGTTCCGTAGGTTGATAAATGCAAAGATCCGTATAAATCCGGTTCTGAGAAGGGACCAAATTCTACCAGGAGGCGCTGGCAAGCAACTCGCGATCCGTCCCTCAAATACGACATGCTTCGGCTGGGGCGGGAGATTTCTGAGCTGGTTGAAAGCCACTTCGACATGCTGTGGAAAAACAAGTTTGAGAAGCTGAACGTTCGTGACAACTCTTTGTGGCGCATGGCCAAACGCATAAGGAAGCATTGAGAGAGGTGGCTCGGGCAGTGACAAACCCCCAGAAGGCAAAACTGTTTGGGCAGTACTTCGCTAACGTACATAAAAAGGCGCCGGACTTAGGGGAGACGCAGAGGGGGCGCACGAGGCGTGCAAACACCCTGCGAGAAACGCCGACACTCCCCCTCAGCCCTCATAGAATGGCCAAGGTGATGATCACCTACGAGGAGCTGACGGAAGTCATTAAAAGACTTCCGACAAACAAGGTGCCTTGGCCAGACAGGATAGACGCAATTCTAATCAAGAACCTTTATCGCCAAACTCTGTTTCAGCTGATCCACCTGATCAATGCGATGATTAAGTGGCAACACTATCCAGATTGCCTGAAGAAAGCTGTTGTAATCCCGATCCTAAAACCCGTTAAGGATGGGCATGCGTTAGAGCTATCGGCCAATCTCACTCCTGAGTGTATTGGCCAAGATTGTGGACCAAATCATCCTCAAACTACTTCTGTCTCTTGAGGAAAGGCTCAAAAGAAAGAGGCCTTCCACAGGAAACAGAACACGGTCATGGTTCTGGTGGACATGAACAAAGCGTTCGACACTGTCTGGCTTGAAGGTTTAATCGACAAAATGTTGGTGGCAGGCATGCCTTTATATATGGTTAGGCTGATCGACTCCTACCTCGTGGGTAGGACTTCCGAGGTTGAAGTAAAAACTACAAAATATCCGCAAGGTATGCAATTGAATCAGGTGTTCCACAGGGGTCGAGTATCCCCCCACATCTGTACTCTTTACATACACACGACTTCCCTCAGTTTGACGGAACGAATACGGCTATATATGCGAATGACACCGCCCATTCGTACGCAAGCGCAACTGCTGCTTCGAAGATCCAAGAGCACTTGGATATGAGGGTGGTGTCGTATCTAGAGAGTAATAAGATAGTGATTAATGCGAGTAAAGACCGAGGTCCTTAACTTCAAAAAAAAAACAGCGTAAAGATGTGGAGGTCTTAAGGAAGTTGGTACTAAAGGCGAGCCAATAGAGGAATCGATTTCGGTGAAATACCTGGGGGTACTTCTGGATAACCGGCTGCGCATGCAGAAACCCAGACCAGCGCGCATAAGCATAGCAGGAGGAGCAGATTCCAGCAGTCACTCCCAGCTTGTTCCATTAAATGCGGACACCCCACATTCACCAGTGGTGTTAGTTACCAAACCTTTTACTACGCGGAGGTATTGCCAGGGCTAGCGCTACATCAGCCCGAGCAAAGGCCGAACGGCAATGCCCGGACAGATGGAGAAGCATCTTAGCCCACCCCCTTTCATTTCTCTCCCTCTTCGACCGCCTAAAGAAGAACCAAGGAAGAAACTGATTGTTTTAATGAAATATCTGACAAATCAAACTATTAATAATTGTGAATAAAACTATTTTTGTTGTTATCGTGTTCAGCCCCCTTTCCAATACTTTAATGTTTCACCCACTTTCCTATTTTGAAGTTTTATGTGCATCACTGTCTTTTGAGCCATTAACATTTTGGCTGCTGTTCGGAACCTCAAGTTTCATAAGTTCTATCAATCTCGTTGTATGAGATGAGTCTGTGTCATAAGCGCTTCTACAGAATAATTTTTTTTGGTCGGGCATTTTTTGGAAAGTAGTTATTTTATGTCAGATATTTGCCTCATATTTTCCACTTTGTAGGAACCTATGGGGAGAAGGGTATTTCGACTTTGTCGGAATTATTTTCTTTAATTTGTTTGAAACTTTCATGTACACTTTTGAACTTTGTTCGATATAGTGCATTTACTCTTCTTTTAGTCGGTGGTATACGAAGAGAAGTGAAGAAGGAAAAAAAAAAACAATGATTATATATACAGAGTGTTATGTAATAAGTGTCCGATATTTTATAGGATGATTCCTCAGTTATTTCTATGGTGAAAAGTTCATACGAGCATGGGTCTGCAAGGCCTTCAATTTTGAGATACAGTGCGTTGAAAATTTATTTTTCGTGAATATTTTCGAAATAATTTCGATATTTGGAAAAAAAATGGAATGAGGGGATTTTTTTATATAAGAAATTCAAATATGATCTTAGTGTGGCCCTCCAACAGGTCTATGTCTCTTCTGGGGAATCACAACTCTGTCGTGCATTTATGTATCACATTTTCTATGTACGTGAAATGTAGGTATATTAGCATACTCTGCATTGGTAAAGTTTACTCTTTTTTTAAGAAATAATCAGAATAATAATAAATAAAAGTATTTAACTAAGCGTCAAGATTATTATTTTTGACATGACAGCACACTTACTAACTTACTTAGTACATTCATTTTTGAAAAGTTCGCGAATCAATGAGCAGGAAAAGATTGGGAAATATCTCGAAAACGGGAGATTGTATATATAGCGACTTTTGACAAGCATACCTTTTTCAAGTAAAAATGATAGGGGAACCGATTTTTCTTCTATAAAATGTGATACATACATGCACGACAAAGTTGTGATTCCCCAAAAGAGACAAATACCTGTATTAAAATCAAATTTTAATTTCTCATATCAAAAAAATCCCTAAACACCAATTTTCGTCAATTACTTTAAAAATTATTTACGAAATATCTTGATCTTGAATATAATGTTTTCATCTCACGAATAACTGAGGAATCCCCCTGTTAAATATTGGACACTTATTACACTTATGTCACAAATACATGTTTAAATTCAATTAATATAAAAATAAAAAGTGAAGTTAAATACAGAGAGTTGTCATTGAATTATTTCTCCAGAACATTTTCCTGGACGATTAAAGCCTTTAACCAAATAAAAGGACCGAACTACATGTCGATTAGTGAGAGTATTAGTGAAAAAAAAGCTTTGATTTCTACAAATTTATGGAGGTTAATCCGTAAACTTTGTTATTGACGATTTACACGTAGTAATTTTTATCGATAATATCAGCCACGTCGATTTGCATTTTAAAACTTTAGACTTTGTTTCGACAAAATTTCTTGGACTTATTCCATATGCATAATAACGATGACTTATGGGTAAAGACCCAATATTCAAACTGTAGGTATTTAATGTCAACAATTTATCTCCAGATGTATTATAATATCTGTTGCAAGTACTCATTATAACATATAGGTAGGCACTTCTAGTTTGTTATCAGCTACCTGTAGAGTAACCTGACTGTTGAAAATACAAATACAAATTGTGCGATTATGCCTAAACGCCACGAGTGACAAATTTCGAGCCCATCCCTGTAAATTCTTCTCCGTTAGCAATCGCGGTTGGTAACAGTACGACAAGAAACAAGAAACCTATAGACATTTCATATCCAAGAAGTAACAAAGCGAATTGACTAGTAAAGTGTCCAGTGCCAGTGTAAAAGTGAAAGAAAAGTAGTGAAAATCGAACATCATCAGGCTGACACATGCAGTGATATCGAAAATGGGAAATACTTCGAAAGTCATGTTGAAAATGATCCTCAAAATACCGATATCCTTTGTTAAATACTTTTAATGACCAAATGTTAGGTTAAGGTATGTCAAAATGTCGTCGACCTTTTCGTTTGCCATTTACCCTACTTATTTTATGATTTAATGGGACTATTTTCGGAGTGATTTCAACGCCCGATGTAGGTGCAAAACACAAAAGTGGAAAGTGTTGATAATTCGCGTTTTCGGTAATCTTAGGCATTCAACAATATGCCAAGCCTTCATATCATGTGACTATTCGGGAATGTATTTGTGAAACATACCTATAATGGATTACCTAGATGTGATTAATTCAATTGTAGATTCTATGATGAAATATGCAGGCGGTACCTATAGATTACAGTGCCGTAAAAATCTTGACTGGTATTTGATAATGTAAACTAAGTAGGTTAGAGGTCTGATCGTTTACATTTTTGACTATATATGGATAAATATACCAAGAATTAGAGGTACGTGTGTTCGATTATTAATTCAGCAGCATGCATATTTTGGTTCTTACCTAATTTGGGTATACCTTACCTATGTGATTATATTCACGAATTGATATTGAACCATGCATAATACCTAATTGTTGAACATTGAATATTTGAGTTTTTCATAAAAGTATCAACCTATGTTGAATGGGTCCTATTTTTACAAATCAAGAAACAAGTTATTTCATCATTTTCGTTCATTAGGGAAACATAATAAATTTGAGTAGGTTTTAGTCTGAGTTTCAGTCAACTTCCATTAGTGACATGAGTATTTCATCATTTGCAGTTTATTATTGAGTCAGAAAATTGTTTTTGATAGGCATTTAATGATGAAGTTCCTTAGCAAAAACATTTTTTTTCAAGAACTGATGAATTGAAGTTTCAACAAAACTGCATCATTTATAGGTGAAGGTACCTTTACCTACCTGTATACGATGTATGAACGTCGAGTTTTTTTATACAAAAAACTCCTCAAAGATTTAATGAATCGAAAGTTGTTTATTTCACTACGTTTTTATTAGCTCACTTTCTTGTATACGCCTGTTTATTTATTTATTTGTTTTTCTCTTCATCAGTACCTACAAATTTTGCAATGGTGTTTTAACTGGAGACTTGAAATTTTGAACATACTTCAGAACTGGATGACAATGCAGTATTACTAGATAATATGTTGAAATTATATAATATTAATAATAATCATTTTTGTTTTTCTGGAAACATTTTTGCAATCGAGTTTAAACTAACTTCTTGATGAGGTTAGAGACTTGAAATTATGAATATAGCTCAGAACTGGACAATTCTATATTATTGCATAATATGATGTTATAATAATAATTTTTATTGAATCGGTAAAAAATTTGAAATCAATTTTAAACTAACTTACTAATTAGAGTCTTGAAATTTTTAACATAGCTCAGAACCGGGTGACAATGCATTATTGATTGAGAATATGTTGAATACTATAATAATAACAAAAGTAATAATGTTTGTTGATTTGGAAAAAATGTTGCAATCCATTTTAAACTAACTTTCCGATAAGCTAGAGACTTGAAATTTCGAATATAGCTCAGAACTGGACGACAATACGATATTATTCCATGATATGTTGTAATGATATAATAATAATGATATCTATCGATTCGGGAAAAATTTTGGAATCAATTTTACACTAACTTCCCAATTAGAGAATTGCAATTTTGAAAAAAGCTCGGAACTGGGTGACACTGCATCATTAATGAAGAATATGTTGAATACTACAGTAACAATAATAATAATGATGTTTGTTAGTTCGTTACAAATGTTGCAATCCATTTTAAACTAACTTCCCGATGAGCTAGAGACTTGAAGTTTTGAATATTGCTCAGAACTAGGCGATAATGCGATATTTTTGCTTGATATGTTGTAAAAATATAATAATAATAATGATTATTGATTCAATACAAATTTTTGGAATCAATTTTAAATTAACTTCCCAATTACAGATCTGAAATTTTTATCATATAGCTCAGAACTGGGTGATATTACAATATTGATAAAGAATTATTTTTCGGTTTTTCGTAACCCTTTGAGCCCTTTCGGCCGCTGCGAATTGCATGCCATCAATTAGTAGCGTTTCAATTTGTTTGAACTTCCGTATATTATAACGGCAGACAGTATAATATCGCGGAAGAACACGAAAATTCTCCACAGAAAGAAAAGCGCTTTTCCTTATGAAGTGCACACGTGCGGCGGCCAGAAACCTGTCTATTTTTCATAATTTAGGGTTGATTATCAAACCTTAAAAAGGCATGCAGTGTAAAATGAGAGAACGTCACCTGTCACCAGCTTCTGGTCTATATCTACTGCTCACTATAGCTATCATAATACTCTTGATGAAATCCTCTTATATTCATTTATTTATTGAGAAACATTGTCCCATCAGCTTGATATTTTTTCAGAAGGAAAGTTGTTTCTGATTTTCTCAGCTACTATAAAACGCGGTTCGCATTTTAGAGTTATTATACATTTGTTTTAAAAAATCTGAAACACGTCGATTTTTATTCTCAATTTGATAGTTTAAAGTGTGAAAACATGACCCCCTTCTTGCACCCCCCAGAATTATGACACCCCCTCAAAAATTTTAAATGACAAGGGGGTTGTGTGGCACTTTGTTCGAGAGGAATTTTTATTATGTGTTCAGCAATATTGAGTTTTTCAAATTTGGTTGATTCATAATATAAAAAAATTATTTTGAAAATGATAGTTTACGTAGGATGAAGGAAATTCATTTTTTCTTTCATTATGTATTCGTTTCAAGGAACCTGAAACAGTTGGATTTCTATTCTCCATTTGACAATTTACAGTATGAAAATATTACCCTTTCTTGCACCCTCTCTGAATTATGAGCACCCCCACAAAAATTTTATTGTGTGGTACTTTGTTCGAAAGGGAAAGTCATTCCATATGTTCAGCAATATTGGGTTTTTCAAATTTGAAGCAATCGTAACTGAAAAAATTTATTTTGGAAAAGTAAAATGTTGGTACTTCACGTAGAATGAAGGAAGTGATGTAACATAATGTTTAGGAAGTATTTTTAAATGTATTTTACAATAGGATGAAATGTTCAAAATAAAACCCAAAAGGAAGTTTGTGAAATGTGTAATGATAAACACCCTGGTCGTTCAACACGTCTCACAGTCTACAGTTAACAAAATAAAAATAAAATTCTGGTAAACTGGACATGTAAAAACTTCCGAGAATAATACAAAAGTAAAGCTAACGGCGCTCCTAATGATTTAAAAATGAATATATTTTATTCAAATATTTGAACTTATGTTGACGCCCCTTGGCAGATGCACGCTGTGCATTACCTGCTTGATGCGTTCGGCAGGCCCTACGCCCTACCGTAATTACTCTAGGAAGCTGCGATAGCAAAAATAGTACCGGGCTAGTAGAGGCGGCAGAGGTCCTTGCCCTATGGGTTAAGGGTTGGGGGCTTGGCGTCCTTGGCGTGTCAGCCGTGCAATATCTAACTTACGTGAAGCTAGCGCCAAAACTCGCCCCCCACCCCAAGTCCAGTTCACCCTAGGAAAATAAACAGAACGGTGCTGGCGCTACCTCCTTTAATTCATACATTTTTCATCAATCAAATCTATCAGACATCAAAACTCTACTCAAGAACTTCAACTATCTGAATGTGGATGTCCCTAATTATGGGCATCACAGTGAAAAATACTTCTTCCATTATTAGATAATAATTTTTCGAAACAGGTTAGTTGACACGGTTTTGGTTAGTCAGAAATCAACACTCTATTTGGGAACTACCAACCCTGCTCTGACTTTAGCGTTTCCAAACAAACGGCAGCGTAGTAAAAAATACTCCTCACTAACAATCAATAATATATTTTTTTTTCAAAACAGGGAAGTTGACACAGATTTTCATTATTCAGAAATCAACACTTCATTCGAAAAATACAAACCTTCTGAATTTTGTGTTTCCAAAATCAACACTCGATTCTAGAACTATCAACCCCTTGAAATTTTTGTTTCTGAAATATCCGCACCACAGTAAAAAATGCTCCTCTCTAACAATAACTAATATTTTTTCCATAACATGACAGTTGATACAGATTTTGGTTACTCAGTAATCAACACTCCATTCGAAAACTAAATACCAAAAATAGCTCCTCTTTTTTTCAATAAGTTATAATTTTTACAAAACAGGAATTATGACACGGATTTTGGTTAGTCGAGAACTAAGAACCAACCCTCTGAATTTTGTGTATCCAAAAAATACCATTTCTCTCTAACAGCAAATGATATTTTTTCCAAAACAAGGAAGTCGATACGGATTTTGGTTGATCAGCAATCAACACTCTATATTCGAGAACTATCCTCCCTCTGCATTTTGTGTATCCAACATATCGGCAGCACAGTAAAAAATGCACCTTCTCTCTAACAATAAATAATATTTTTTCAAAACAGGAAAGTTAACTCGAACTGGTAGTCAGAAATCTAGGTACACTATATTCTAAAAGTATCAGTCTTCGAATTTTGTATTTCCAAAATGTCGTCAGCACAGTAAAAAGTACTTCCTCTGTTTAACAATAATAATAATTTTTGAGAGTTGACACGGATTATGGTTAATCAGAAATCAAAACTCTATTTTAGAAGTACCAACCCCTTGAAATTTTTATTTCTAAAATATTGGCAGCACAGTAAAAAATACTCGTCTCTAACAATAAGTATATAATATTTTTTTCAAAACAGGAAAGTTGACACAGATTTTGGTTAGTCACAAACCAACACTTCAATAGAGAACTAAGTACCAACCCTCTGAGTTTTGTGTATCCAAAATGTTGGCAGCACAGTAAATAATATTCCTCTCTAACATTAAGCAATATTTTTTTCAGACCACGAAAGTTGATACAGATTGTGGTTAATCAGAAATCAATACTCCATTCGAGAACTAAGTACCAACCCTCTGAATTTTGTGTAACCACAATATCGGCAGCGTTGTAAATATACCTCTTTTCAAAATAAGGTAGTTGACACGGATTTCGAAAAGTCAGATATCAACTCTCCATGCAAGAACTAACAACACTCTCAATTTTTTCAAAATATTGGCAGCATAGTTGAAAATACTGAAGTTTCACATTTCAAATCCACATCAACTTCAGTGAATTGGTAGTACTTGTATAAAGTGTTGATTTATGCTAATAAAAATCCGTGTCAACTTCCCTGTTTGGAAAAAAATATTATTCATTGATAGAGAGAAAGTTTTTTTTTACTATGCTGCCGATATCTTGGAAACACAAAATTCAGAGGGTTGGTAGATTTCGAATAGAGTGTGGATTTCTGATTAACCAAAGTCAGTGCCAACTTGCCTGTTTTGAAAAAAAAAATTATGGTTTGTTAGAGAAATTGAGGATTTTTTACTATAATTCAGGGGTAGTTCTTAAAAGTTTTGATTTCTGTTTAACCGCAATCCGTGTCAACTATATATAATATATAGCATTTGTTTTGTTACAGGGGCTTGACAAGACATGAATCAGCCTTCAGGGCTCTTAGAACGTCTCTCTCCACGTCCTATGGTATGCCCTTTGGTTCGATTAGGTCACAATTCTAGTACCGACGAAACTGCTGTCTCGTCAGAGGGAGCTAGTACCTATGCTTCAGAAAACTATAACTACCGTTCGCAGTATGTCAATTCTTACGAACACAATACCGACAGGTTCCATAACAAGCAACTGTCGATCGATAAAAGCTATTTGCAGAAACAATCACTCGAATCGGATTACTTGGTAAGTACTTGTCAAACGGAATTTCTGTCAAACGGTGTTATTTTCAACGATAGATATAAGCACTGTTATAACGTGTAGACAGTTGGGAATTGGTCAAGATAACTGAAACCACTATGGATTTGTTGTCGATGTTTCGAGAAACTCAACGTTCATTGCCATGAGGATGACTTAATGTAAGTCGAAACGTTGCAGAGCGAGCAAGGGAGATCCCGGACCTACAGTTTAAATAAAAGTGGACTCCGAACCACTTTAGCTCAGTGGCAGGCTGTCCCGGGGATCAAACTCGGGCCGTCTGGGTGGGAGCAAATGCTCTAACACCACGTCCACTTCACTAGCACATGAAATAACAATTACAAAGTTAGTTTCATACTAGTCATACTGTATTGAATGACTTTCCTTTCATTTAAAGATATTTTCAAAATTTTAAAATAGCATTTTAACTGAGATCGTTCCAACCGTTCTTACGAGTTCAGTCCCCCCTTCTGTCGTTAGCCTTGAGATCTGCTAATTGTTCCTTCATCAGAACCCTTTCTTTTAACAAGGACATAAATATTCAAAAACTGTTAATCAGTTATAATCTTTATTCTTCCCTCCCTTGGTTATAGCAATTTTCTCTAGACAATTACTAGAGGATAACCTTTTTTGTAAAACCAAATAATATAAAAAATAGCATAACTGACTTTTACTTTAAGTGGCGACAATTCATTATTACATAACGGGTCAGCCGATTTTCGAAAACTTTTTGTTGTAATATAGTACTCCACGTAATCCTCATATAAATTGTATTAATATTCCACTTTTCCACAATAACAAATAAGACCTCAAAAATTACGAAAGCATATTAGGAAGTTTTATTCGAAAAAAATTAATTTCTCCTTCTATTTAGACATTGCCAATAGATCAAGAGTCACCTAGTGCATCATTTCACACCATATCATCCTCATATCTTATACAGAAGAAGAAGAAATTTCAATTGGTTGAATTCTCGGCACCATAACGAATATTCAATTCTGACATCATCATCGTCATTATAGGCATTTTGTTTGTTCCGCCCGAGGCACCTCCAAATTTTTGTTGGTTTCATGTAAAGGTTTCTTGCTAGCTGCCTCACATTGGTCTTCGCATTTTCTTGAAGCTCTTTTATGATAGCTTTTTATTCAAGAGTATTCACATTTCTGGTGTGCTTGGTTGAAGCAATACTTCCAGTTCTATCAAAATGCATGTTTACTTTTGCAACTGTCTGAAATATCACAGGTTCAATATGAGGATGACGCCTGTTAAATTATGCGCAGCCTCTCGATATGTCTTATGGATATTACCTAGTAGTCGAATGAGTTAAATTTTTTCACTGTCTGTTAAAATTCTGACCATATTTGCGTCGATTTCACGTGTATAATGACCTGAAAAATTTTATGAACTGTCAAATAGAATGTATAAACTGATAAACTGTAGACGTTTCGTTTATGTCCATCGCAATCATGAAGAAAATAGTTGACGCTGCATTGGAAAATTGCAACGAAGAATATCCAATATGGCGCCAAGGAAATTATGTTTCCCATAGAACTTTCTTATCTAAAATAATGTTTAACGATGGAGCTATCTTCAAAACTAATGCAGTGGTGTTTTCGCAAAGTTCGTGATGCTGGACCAAATTGGGCAATACATTGTAAAAGAGTATATTTCCATATTTATTGTGAATACACTGTAATATACGGATGATATTGTGTGAATTGATACACTAGGTGACTCGTGATCTACTGTCAATCTAAAACTTGCAATACACTCAGTAGCGTTTACACAGGGCACTCTCAAAAAATAGAATTTTTCATTTTTCACACTTAAGTTGTGAAAATTCATAAGTTACGATATTGAAAAATGAAATTTGGGGGTCCCAGATGTGCCTGAATCAAAGGAGATATTAATTTTTTTCTTAAAAAAATGCTTTCGTCATTATTGGAGTCTTATTTGTTATCGTAGTAGACTGTGAAAAAGTGGAATATTGAAACAATTTATACCAGGATGTAGAACTCTCGGAGGAGTATAGTTTAAGTTAGGTTAAGATTTCGAAAATCGGCCGACCCGTTATGAAGTAATGAATTCTCGCCACTCAAAGTGGCTGTAAGTTTACCCTGCTAACTCGATACGTTCACTTCGAGAGGTGCAACTGACTACCTTGTATGAATTACGTCAATTGAGCACCGAATGAAGAATGTTGTATGTTTCAGCAAAACTATTACCAAACACGCTCGTACCTTAATGAAGAACCGGAATACGACACCAAATACGAGTTAGATTCCCGCCATTTGCCATTGAACCACAACAACCTGTCGTATCAAAACAAACCCTCGCTCGATTTATCTTCGTTCACTATCAACCAGAATTACTGGGATACCGAAAATTATGACAAGATAAAAAACACTCAACCCGCCAATGAGAACTATTTTCGGCCGCCATGTCATCAGACGCAAGAAACGAATTATCTTCTTGACAACTTCACGAAACTGGGAAAGTCTAGTCCAAACCTGGATCAAGGTTATCACACATTGGTTTCTCCTAGTCCCGGTCCCATAACCACCAGTTTGTGGAATGGGAATTTGTATAAAGGGAAGAAGTACCAGTCGAAGAACAACTCTTTCGATCGACTTCCCGACGAACTAGTCGTTAAGATATTTTCCTTCCTAACCAGCGTGGACTTGAGTGTGACTGCGCAGGTTTGTAGAAGATTCGATATTTTGGCGTGGACGCCTTCTCTCTGGAGGGTTATAACATTGGACGATGACAGTGTCAGTGGTGACAAAGCCATAAGGGGGGTTCTGAGGCAGTTGTGTGGCCAAGGGAGGACTGGAGCCTGCCCAAGTGTTGAGAGGGTCCATGTCACCAACGGTGCTAAGCTGTCAGATAAAAGTTTGTTGTTGTTGGCAAGGAGGTGTCCTGAGCTGACACATTTGCAACTTCAAGGCTGCAGCAATCTAACCAACAACGCCCTGTTCGAAGTTGCTTCTAGGTGCAATAATTTACAGCATTTGGATATTACAGGTGAGTCTAGGCAACTGAAAAATATCAACTACTTTGATTATTTAGGTTTCGGACGTCGATCGTCTTGATGGGTTGAAAGGTGTTTGACTTCCTTTAATTTTTTCACAAAGTTTCAATTGCTTGTATCCGAAGTCGTCTTCAGGTAAATACTGACAAGTTTAGATGCCACGAGGTCTTCTGTAGGTCTGTTGATGTGGTGTAATCAAAGTGTAATTATGGTAGTATTGTGGCGCGTGTAACTTCACGCTTTTTCTTCCCTCCATAGCGGTCTATGAGCGGTCTCCATACGTTTTTAATGTCCACGCTCGGCTTACTGAAAGCGCCATTAGCTTCGATATACGCGGTTTCTGTGAATTTTTCTTTGAACCAATGTTCCCCTCTATGAAGAAAGGTATGGTCCTCTAAGGATTAAACGTTTACTGTAGATTTGAGTTAGTTACAAGTTACAATATCATATCTAAATTTAAAAAATGAAGAACACTAGCCTCGTCTCAAAGAATTCGATGGTGCTCAGTCCAGGCCAGCTATTCCAGATTTAGGTGTCTCCCCCTGTTGACTCCACTTTTTGTGTTCGGTTCGGTAGAGTCAACAAGTAGTAGAATGAACCCTATCCAGGAAGAAGAATTTAGATGATAAGTAAAAGAATGCTTGCAAATGGATTCCATCATCAAAATTCTCCCTGCAGACAAAGGAAATGCCACAGTCATAATGGATATCCAGACGTACAATGACAAAATAAAAGCTGTACTCTAAACAAGAAACTACAAACTTCCACAGAAGGATCCAACTTCCATGATAGAAAATAAAATCTACAGCACTCTTATGAAATACGAAACCTTAATTCCAGATAAGGAACGGACACACATGATGCCACATTTTAGTAAACCAACTCATCTCTACGGTCTTCCAAAAATCCATAAACCAGATATGCTATTGAGAACAATCACCAGTTCCCGGAACTCACCAACCCATAATCTAGCGAAATACCTCTTACCGATACTACGACCCTTGCAGAGTACTATCAGTTGATTCGTAGAGAATTCGAAGCACTTCTTGGACACTACACTATGAGGTTCTGGTAGGAACTGAGGATCGTTTCATCAGCTTTGACGTGGAGAGCCTTTACACCAAAGCACCATATAAGAATCCATTAGCATCATCAAGAGGAAACTGGGAGAAGACATCCCTTTTCATGAAAGAACTGACCTACCCGTAAAGGCTATATTGGAGTTACTGCATCACTCATACTTTCAGGAAATAGACCGTTTTTTCTCGCAAGTCGACGGACTGCCGATGGGATCCCTTTCCCTAGTCATCTTGAGGAACTTGAAGACTTGAGTTTACGATGGAAAAGAAAAGCAATAGTTCCTTGCCGTTTCTCGATGTGAACGTCGAAAGATCATACACTGCTCCGATCATTTAAATTCCACAAAGAAGGGGATCGTAAGATAATTATTAAGTCACTTGATGCGGAAATAAGTAATATCAGAAAACACCATCGCCAAAAGGGATTCTCTGAGAAAATCCTAGTAGAAGTACAAAAACAACTCGAGAGTACCTGCCTGGATTGAGCACAATCGAATTCTTTGGGACGAGGCTAGTGTTCTTCTTAGAGAAGAACACTGGTTCAAACGAAAATTCACTCAGACGAGCGTGGAAACCACCACAACACCGCCATAATTACACCACATCAACAGACCTATATAAGACCTCGTAGTATCGTAACTTGTCAGTATTTATCTGGAGACGACTGCGGATACAATCAATTGAAACCTTGTGAAAAAGTGAAAGTCAATTATCTTTCTACCCATTAAACGGACGTCCGAAATCTAAGTAATCAAGTTACTACATCGTCTACAACTTTCAAAAATTCAACTAGTTTGTTTATTCATAAATCATATATATGTTGGTAAATACATATACCGTCAAAACAAACTGATGGTATCATCTTTTAGGAATACCAGTGTGTATTTTACTTGACAGCATATTCATCAGGAAATGATAACAACAGAACCATAATTTTTCCTACTGAAGAACGCAAATACCCACTTCATTGAACTGTTCATCATTAATAAAATTGAAAATATCGACTGTACCTTCTCAAATCCACATAATACCGTATATGATCCGAATATTCATTTATTCATTCATTTATTTATTTATTTATTTATTAGAAACATACAGGTTACCCTAATTACATGTTTCTGTCTCTAAATTAAAAATATGTGAAATATGATACCAAAATAAATTAATCTCCTGTTTATGAATCTTTGTTGCTCCTTGTAAGAATCGGCTGTGAATCTCGAAGCAGAGGCAAGAAGTTCTACTTCTTAAAACAGTATTTCGTAGGCATCCCACCTCGGCACGTTTTCTGCATTTGCCGACTTGTCACTTTGTCCTAGCTTGCAGTTTATTTGATGTTCTATAATCCTAGCTGATATGAATCTTTTTGTCGTTTATATGTGCACTCCGACAGCTGATACGGGTTATCTCTTGTATTTGAGAGATCTAAGACTATGCTGGATCTTCGTCATTTGTTAGAAAAATGTCTCACGTTGAATTTACTCAATTTTCAATTCTGTCCTTCAAATGAAGGGGTCAATGGTCAGTATGTACTTGCAACCATTGATTCAGACATTTGAAAGATCGTTTCACACTTTTTTCAATTGATCCCTTCACATTGTAGGCTATTATAGTAAATACACGTCATGATACAACGTCTATCGTGGCTTAAACTGCCACGAGTGGTGAATTATATCAAACAGATGTTCCTCTACACTATAGCAACTGCTTCCTAAATAACCAGCCTGTTCATTGTTCTTCCGAGATTCAGTCTGGGAAAGTTTTGGGACCTAACACTTCGATTTCTGATAAACTGTAAAGCTGTATGCTGGTCAACGTCAAAAACAAGAAAGATCCTTCATCAGCTACCAAAGTTCACTGCAAAGAGTGCAGGTATGATAAGATTGAGATAGGAACGACCAAAATAATAATGGAAACAAGGAGTAAAGAGCATAAAAGAAACTCCATCAGTCCTTAAAAGTGGTGCAAGAGTACATGCATGCTATCGGATGGAATTTGGGATCGACAAATGTGCCACAGTTCATCTCAAAAGAGGACGATGCGAGGAATACGCAGAGGATATTCAGCTCGTAGATGGAAGCATCCTACATCACCTGGATGCCGGAGTGACGTATACAGTTCGATTATTATATCTTTACCCGTGCGTCATCATCACAATACCATAATTCTTAGCCTAGAAGACAAATGTAAACGAATTTTGAATCGCTCATAGCGGTTGTTAGAAAGAGATGTTCGATAGAGGATGTGAGATTTCTTCGATCATAAATTGATGACGCATGGGTAAAGATACAATAATCGAACTGTACTTACCTAGGGGTGGATCAACGCCACACCCAAGACGTAACCACTGTTGAAAACTCTCTCCGAAGCAAGTATCAGCATGACACTAGATGCAGAGCGTGTCGTGGGGCAGCCGACACCGTAATGCATTCGCTGTCAGCCTGCTGTTCTGTTGAATTGCATTTATGTCATGATAGAAGTTTAAGAACATACCTTGAATAAAAATGAGTATGCTCAAATATTTTGAGAAATTAGTAGATAACCAGAAATTTACTGGTTTAGTAGGAAGAGGTAATGTTTTTTGATGCTTTCATTCTTGGATACAATAACAGTTGTTGAAATTTGAATCTAGAAGTATTTTTTTTTTGGTAGGTTGAACTACTCGTTAAAGATTAAAGTATGTTTTGTTTTCAGGATGCGTCAAAATATCATGCATAAGCGTGAATAGTGGCCCTGAACCTCCAAGAAGATTACAGCTGCAATATCTAGACTTGACTGACTGCGTTGCAGTACAGGATAGTGGACTGATGGTGATTGTACGAAACTGTCCACAACTTGCTTATTTGTACTTGCGGAGATGCGTTCAAATAACCGGTAATTATTGTACTATTAACAATTTTTTTTCCCTCAACTTTAGCGTTATAAGGTAGGTAGCTGTAAACACAAAAGCAAATTGAAAATATTATTCAATCAGTAAGGTATGAAAAAATGGGCATTGAATAATGCCACGCTGACTCCATGGAATGAAATGTATATCGATTTGACCAAAAAATGTTGTTTTCCCTAGAATAGTTTTGTGAAACATGACCCCGTATTATTTTCAAATATCCAAACCTTCCAATGAATTCTCTATATATTTTACCTATACAATAATCTGGATGAAATTGTTATCCTGACAATACACACAAAGTGGAATTCACTATCATTGAATCCCAACGTTTATTTTCAAAAGTTCAGAAATACTGTAATATGTCAACACCTCTAACACGATAAAACCACAAAAATGTATACTTTTCTTCCAACAAATTTATTTTTCTTGTTTCATTACATGTGTATAGGATTTTTTTGTTATCTTCACTCATTTTGTGCTCTGATTTTTGTAAATGTTCATACATTATCGATTTTTTAGCCACACAGACGTCGAACGAAGTTCGAATTTATTGTGAAAGAATACGGGGTACCCTTCTCTCTAAGCGTTTCCACTAAGTGGAAAAATAAAGGCAAACATCTGTCTGAAAACAATTACTTTCCTGGCTAATACCACGACGGACATTGAACTACATCTGACAGATATTTGTGCAACGTTCTTCCAAGAAGACCCAATTGCAAGTGCTTGTCTTGTAATTAAACAGAAGATTATCTTTCATTTGGCTGGAAATGACCACCTGCAGACATGCATGTTTCGAAGTTTATTGCCTCCCATCAGTGACAGGGTGGGTTGGACAACATTATAATTGTCCTGTCCCTGCCAAATGAATAATAATCAACCGTTTAACTAATATTTCCCCACGGATGACACTACGTCCCACAATAAAGTTGATCGCAGCGCCATACGCACGGGAAATCAAGAACAAAACAAAACACTCCCAAGTAGCACAGACTCCGGGAAGAGTAAACTGTAATATTTCGAATGAAGTTCAAATATATTGTACCAGAGAGGTATCAACAATGTGAAAGAATACGGGGTACCTTTCTCTCTAAGCGTTTCCACCAAGTGGAAAAATAAAGGAAAACATCTGTCAGAAAACAACTACTTCCCTGGCTAATACCACGACGGACATTGAACTACATCTGACAGATATTTGTGCAACGTTCTTCCAAGATTACCCAATTGCAATTACTACTACTATTACTACTCGGGTTGATAAGATCACAAACTTGATAAGTTACCAATCCGCATCAGGAAACTTTAGTGCTTCTCACTCGATCACTAACCCTGGTTCATAAATCGTAACCCGTATGTGACCCGTTCGTAAACTAAGAACCCGGGTTGGTGATCTGTGTTATCCGTCACGTGATCTCTTTGGACCGGTTAGTAACCCAGATTTATTTACAGAAAAGCCCTTTTATAAACTTTCCAGACTACTTCTGGTTGTCTACTCTGCTACTATACTCATCGTACGGTATAGACGAGAGACCTGCATTGCCTCACTCTTATTCGAATGATATTAAACCCGTTGTACAGAATAATGAGTATTGCCGAATTTATGGAAACTACTCATTTCCCAACCTCCGGCAAGTACAAGCCAGATGTAGTCCTCATCAACGTAGGACGATTTTCGACTAGTACTCGCTCTAGGCAAAACAAATATCTTTAGAAAAGATATAACTGTTTTTTTTGCACCAATTGTCTGACGCTCATGAATTATAGATAATCCTTCATTTTCTGTTTCAGATGCTGGTCTAAAATATGTGCCAAGTTTTTGTTCAGGTCTGAGAGAACTGAGTGTAAGTGACTGTTCGAATTTAACCGACTTCGGGTTATACGAGTTAGCCAAACTGGGTGCCACATTGAGATATCTCTCCGTAGCGAAATGTGATCAAGTCAGTGACGCTGGGTTGAAAGTCATCGCGAAGAAATGCTACAAACTGAGATATTTGAACGCGAGGGGTTGTGAAGCCGTCTCCGACGACGCCATCACCGTTCTTGCGAGATCTTGTACGAGATTACGTGCTCTGGACATTGGAAAGTGTGATGTTAGTGACGCTGGTTTGAGGGCCTTGGCTGAGAGTTGTCCGAACTTGAAGAAGCTGAGTCTCAGGAACTGTGATCTGGTCACTGACAGGGGAGTGCAATGTGTCGCTTATTACTGTAGGGGGTTGCAGCAACTCAATATTCAAGATTGCCAGATTTCACTGGAAGGTTACAGAGCTGTAAAAAAGTACTGTAAGCGATGTGTCATTGAACACACCAACCCAGGATTTTTTTGAAACATGTTTATTGTTAATCTGTACATTTGTTGAATATTTATTTGTACATTTGTAAATCTTCATATTTTTATTGAATATTTCTCTAATAAAATAACACTATCCAGAATAAAGTGAAATTTACATACGGGTGTTTTGTGTCATTCTTCTGCTTCTTCCCTCTCCTATTCTGTTTTTGAGGGTTCTTGTCCTAAGATGTCGAGTTTGTGTATTCGCGAAATGCATTCTCGTTAGATGGCGCTCACAATTTAGGCGCAAAACAGGATAATGGTGATCAGATGCCAAGTTTGATAGGAGACAATAATGTGCGGGTAGTGGACGGCTATTATTATTATTATTTACCGTGGCGTTTCGGGCAACTACTGATTTTCGGTGGCGTATTCACTTTTCAGCTGTAGGAAAACCAGAAAAACCTACAGCACCACCCCGGGTGATCGGTGCGCACTCCAAGCAAGTACCAGACGTATAAATAACATCATAAACTTCAATTCAACTTTAATATAAAAAATACTTCCTAGGGTGGGCGACTGTAGAAGCTGAACACCCTAGCGATTTATCACACTACGACTAGTATAAACGATAGTCATAAACGACAGAAAAATCAAATTCATATACAGTTGATCTCATGAGTAGTATGAACGTATTATCCTTGCTTTACTCAATTCAAGTCGTGATACTGGACGAATCATAGTTGACATACTAATCATTCATTCGTAGTGCGATGATAATGTCAACCTAATTTCTTCCTGTAGTGTTAATAAACTGCACTTAGAGTTTTGAAACTTCAGACACAGGATGCTACACATCCAAAAAAAAAAATACAAGTAAAATTATCCAGTTTATTCTTTTATCAAAATTCATATAAATAAGTCAATAAATAACAATAAATAATAATAAATAATAATCTACTCGTTACTACTAAGTTTTTTCTATTTGAATTTGTAGGCTCGCTCTATCATTTTTTTTTTCTCAACTAACAAACAATACAGTCGAGGTAACGCATAAATCCAAATAAATCATTCATACTGTACACGTATTTGAACATTCACCAAGTTTTCATCATACTAACCTATCTAACCACATATCTCGACTTTGCCGCTGCCCTTTGAATTTTCTTTTTTTCAGTTTCCTGCTTTCATCACTATCGTCATGTTCGTCGTCCTCGTCATCATCGTCGTCATCTTCGTCGTCGTCATCGTCGTCATCATCACTTTCCTTTTTATCATCTACGTTAGCGGCTTTTTCATCTTCATCTGAATCATCACCTGCAAAGGTATCAACCACTCCTTCAACTATATCATCGAACACTTCTTTAGATTCTCCTGGTGATATGGTAGTAGTTGGTGCAGCGTTGACTGTCACTATCGATTTCTCCGATGACTCTGATAATTCGTCCTCTATGACTTCTTCAACTACGTCAGCAATTGGATCGCTCTCATCTGAATCTTCATCTGACTGTGGCGTCGTTGTGAATTCAGTTGTTTTAATTTCCGAGTACGTAGTAGTTTCAGTCAAATCGATTTTTTCTGGTGATTGTGTGGTAACTTCAGTTACCTTAGGGGCGTCTGTTATCTGCTCCGTTGTAATTTTAGTTGTAGTTATCACTTCTGGAGTTGACTGCCTCTCCGTGGTCGAAAAAACCACGTACCTTTCAGTTGGTTTAGTTTCTACAATCATAATCTCTTGCGGCGTGGTACTTTCCATTATGTTTGAAATATTTAGTTGTTGGGTATCAGACAATATTTCATTTTGGACAACAGGAGCATATTCGGTGGTGGATGTTGTAGTGGAAGTGGTAGTCGTAGTACTACTAGTAGGAGTAGTAGCTGGCTTCCTCCTTCGAATAACAGGTTTGACCGTAGTACTTTTAATAGGTTGAGGTGTAGCTTTTCTCCTTATCACAGGTTTTTTCTGCACAGGCTTAGCCACAGGTTTTCGCGTCAGTCGTCTCAGAGGAGCTTTAGTCGTTGTTGTGGAAGTGACTTTTTTCTTGTTACTCGAATTTGATTCCGAATCCCCACCTTGGAAGTATCCCCCGATGAAATCGTCATCGAATACACCGTAGTCAACTGATCCCACTTCGTTCTCGTCGTCATCATCATCGTCGTCATCGTCATCTCCATCGAAATCGAATTCATCATCATCGTCGTCATCATCGTCGTCGTCATCATCGTCATCATCGTCATCATCTTCGTCTTCTACAGGAGGAAGCGGTTGTGGAGGTTCTAGTCGCAATCCTCTGGGACCAAACTTGAAGCACGCTACACGAATGGCTGCCTCTATTTCGCTCAAAGCTCTGAGTTCCATGCCAAGACATGCGTTGAACTCGTCGTCTTGGCGGCCGATGTTGTAAATGCGCCCACAGAATTTTGAGACACCTCCAGGGAGTGGCATGCACACTGGCTGCGGTTTTGGTCCTGAAAATTCAATATTCTATTATATATTTGTCGAGTTTTATCTCAAATGTCATACGATATCCTCAAAAAGAAAAACGTCATCGGTGAATGACTTTTTCAAATTATTTCTGACGTGTATCACCGTAAGTTATTCAATGAAGCTTCAGGCATTCAATTTAGGTCCATGTAAATAATAATAATTACGAACTCAAAATTGGGCGTTTTGTTATTTTCAAAGTGAGGGTAGTTTCTTTATAATCGTGGGGACGTTATGAAGGCGAATATGAATAAATAAAAATAATGGTTTAGATAAAAACTTGACCATATTTTTCATTGTAATAATAATACTAGTAACTTCATTATATGTTTGGCTGTTGTTGTACTACCGGATGCGTTTCAAAAGTGAACCAAGAGCTAATAATAATAAATGATAAAAAAATTGTTTTGATTTGAAATGGGGACCACATGCAGACAAGTTTCGAGATTGTTGTCCTCCCTCAGTGCATGGGTAGGTCAATACAAGCAGCTTCGAGGCCGAATGTTGTCTGTCTGACTATGAATTTTCATGGAAAAACTGGAGGTTCAAATTTGGCAAAATATTTAAGAGTCCCTGAAAATCCTAGTGACAAGTCGAACAGTTATTTCAATTCATTCAGATATTAGAGAGAAATGCATTTTGGACGGAGGTAATGGTAATGGTAATGGTAAAAATGGATGGTGACTGATGCGCGATCTAATTAGATCTTCTTCTTCTATTTTAAGGCGTTCTTGTTCACAGCAGCCCCTCAAGCCCCAATTCCTTGGTGAATTTAGGGATTTTGAGGGGGTCTATTCGTGGTATTTCTCCCACAGTCAGCTGGTGTGATCCCAGTATTTTCAATCTTTTGTGATGTACAGCATAACACTCCATCAATATATGGTGTGGTGTTTCTGGATGTTCCCTACAGAATCTGCAGGTGCTGTCCTCCTCTAAGCCTAGCTTCCTGAGGTGTTCTTTGAGTCTGCAGTGCCCCGTCAAAAATCCCGTAATTGTCTTTAGACTAGTTTTGCTGAGGTTAATCAGTGTCTTCGATCTTGCTCGGTTGAAGTTACCGAGGAGAGCTTTGGCCTGCCTTAGCCCTGGAAGTCTTTGCCAGTAAGTTACTCTCATTGCTTCTTCTTGGACGTAGGTATATGAGTAACATATACATTTATTAAACAAAATCCAATGTATTGTTGTGTCTATTCATTAACACAAAGGTTATTCTTACATTCTGAAAAATTACCGATACGCCAAAACAATTGTCTCATGTGATTGGTTGACTATGAAATTGGGTTCTCTACACCACTTTCTTGAAGTAAACTTGGAGAAAAAAATCCAGAGGTGTCAAATCTGGTGACCTAGCTGGCCAATCGATAGGACCCCCTCTGCCAATTCATTTCACGGAAAAATATGAACAATTATTTTCTGTGTTATTTGGGGTGTACTCTTTTGATTGGGGCATATTATTCATTGAGAATTTATGACCATATTTATATATAATTCTCACCTTTGACTGTGGTGTTGGTTAATACCCTATCGTTGAAGCTCATGGATATAGCAAGTTGGTCGCCTCTCAGATATTGAAGTGAAGCGCATCCAGGGCCTCTCAGATTCAATAATGGTAAGTTGAAGTTTCTGCAACAATTGCACGATTGGGTGACACAAGAACAGAATCGGTTTGTCTGATTTTGGTTTTGCCTATGTTGGGGAACTTTTCTTCCGAATTTCTTGATTGCATGTTGTCTAGTCGTTTTTGATTTGGAATCTGAAAAAATAAAAAAATATATAATAATGATCAAACAAAACAGAAAAAATATTATGTAATGTTCAGTGAATATATTAAGAACCACGGAAAAGGAGGTAGAAATTGGAGTGTTTCTTGAACGTTTGGACAATGCACATTTCGGAATAGTATATTCTGTAACAAGGTTAGAATGAAAATTCGATGCGAGTGGAAAGTTCTGAGCGCGAGCCGAAGGCGAGTGGGAGGAACCACGAGCATCACGAATTTTCATTCTAACCGAGTAGCAGACTATACATTCTCCACGATCAAAAATTTTGAATATTTTTAAATGGAAACGAACAAAAGATAATTTCCACATGAAATAAAAACTATTATTTAAAAACACTGTTTATCAGAATGGACTACCTGGACTAACCAGAACTAATTTTGTCATCGCAAAGATGCATTGAGAATAAACTATTAGATTAAAAAAAATTGCCTTGTCGGTGGCTTGAACCCACATACTCTCGTCTACTATGCCAATGCTATACCATCTGAGCCATCCGGACTCTCATTAAAATAGTTTGTAATATTTTTCAGACTGATTCTTTGATTTTTTTGGTAGTAAAAACTTTCCAGTATATTATTTGTACTCTTTGTAATTTCAGGTGGTGTATTTTCACACTCTGATTCTAAATCACTGGATAAATTCATGATACTTTATATATTTTCGAATGAAATCGTGACAACAATAATTTTGACACTACTGAAATTTGCTACTACGGTGACAATCAACTGCGTCAAGGCTAATGTTATTATTGCTAACCAGTGTGAGAATATTATTCTATTGCAAGAGAGAGAATGTAAATACATTTGAATTGCATGGGGGCAGAGGTGTTGCAGAATATTTCTTCAATCTCAAGAGAGAGAATTCCAGCATTCTGTAATCAAATTTCATTTCAGAATTAGAAAATTCTGTGATGATCGTGGAGAAAATACATTCTAAAAATGCACCGTTTATTGGCAAGTCTGCGGGGTGACACAATATAAAACGAGACACAGAGTGTTACAAAGTTACAGAGAGTTTGTGAGTGAGGCATCAACAACTAGACTAATTGTTCTTTCTGAGTGGAATCTAACAGTTTTAGTGTAAGTTTAGAAGCAAGTCTTCAAAATATAGGAAAATGCTTCTATTCCTCCAATTAGGTAAATAGACATACTAAAATAACATACATACTAGGAAAACAAGCATTTGGAGGAACGATATCTTGTTAACTATCTGAGCTTCGATTTTCAATTTGAATTTTGAACAGTTCTCGTATGAAAGGACTTTAATTCTACCTCAAATTTCCAGTCACGTCATGTCAACTTGGGAATTTTTAATGGTCCACCTTGTATATTATTACGACCTTATGAATGCGAATTCAACAATAACATATTTGTATAGTGTTCTCCTAAATTATTTGAAAATCAGAACAAAATTAGTATAAACATAATTACAGTTCATTTTCTAATTGGTTACCTTCACTAATGTCATGTAAAAATTTTTGAAATATTCCCGGAGCATGCTGGTCCAATAATTTTTGATATCACAGCTTGGCACTTTGCTCTGATTTTACTATGAAAATCATTCAGAACTCTTGGTGGTGTAAAATAAACCAAACGTTTGAAATATCCCCAGAGACCATCTTTCACGAAAATTCATATCAAGATATATTATTGCTGAGCAAAATGAGTATATAGATACCCCATCCTGATACTACATCATTATTTCTTGTTCAGGATATAATTTGAAGTAAACCAGGAACAGGGGACAGATTCAAAAAAATTTCACCATTCAAATGAAAGCAAAAAGTTTCGATATAAGTCGAAATAACCTTCGCTCTCTCCACACGTTCTCATAAAGAGATAAAATTAAGAAAATATCTGAAGGAAAACGAAAACTTCCCCTTCTTCTGGCATGGATGGGTGCCCCCCACATGTTTTGCTTCAGTGGCGGCACCTGTGGAGGTTCCTTCAGCCGTAGTTTTGGGGGTCCTGAGGAAAGTTCCTCTGCTTACTTGAGTTTTGGCCGCACCTTCAGTTCCCCTAGTTCATTTTCCCCAGGTGCCTTTCTCTGCACCCAGAGGGACACCCTTGGGGTTCGTCTGGTCTGTACCCTCGAGGCGGTTCCTAGGTACCCACCTCCGCATCCAGAGGTCCTCAGGTCGGCATACTTGGGACGGTTGGCTTGGCTTCCTTCGAAAGAGTTCTAGGGGTCCCTCTGTTTCGGTAATTCCTATGGCTGTTCACCTCTAACGACAGGCAAACCGTAACTGGGATCTATTCCTTTCCGCCCAAAATCTAAGGGATTATGTATCTCATCTTCGGGGTCGAGGCTATGTTGTAGCCCCTCCTCAGCCGATTAACGGAGTGAAAGAAGTGGCTGTCTGGCTGTAGAGGAGGCCCGCTTCATAACACCTAGCCCTTGAAGCCAGAGCAACTCGCACGGGTGGATGCGGAGATTCACGATGTCTTCTTAGAAGAGACTGACATCTGGCAAAAATTAACTCTACCGTGTTTGATGCCGCTCAGAAAGGAGGGATAGCAACCCTCTGATTGGGAGGCATGAGCGGCGAGTACACAAGATGGCAACTAAGATCAAGTCGGCGAGCTAAGACGCGTCGTGTATTCCATGTGTTGTGGAATACGTGGCGGCCAGTTGGCCTTTCACGCCCACAATGCGGCAAAACTAAGATGAGCTCACTACACATTGAATCAAGGCGTGCTGATTACCATGAAACAGCATTGTCTAGATAGGATACGAATGTGGTGGCTGCAAAGAAGTCACTAGTGAGGCGGGCGAGAAGTATCGCGGAAAAAAATCAGATCACCTTCTCTGCATAGTCTGCGACCATGAAAAGGCAGGGATCGGAGCATTTCTTTTGATGGTAGCAGCTCGTGCAGCCGTTCAACAGCCAATGCAAGGAGTCTTCTTCAAATTAAAAACCTTGGCTCATTCAAAAATTTAACCTTTCCATCCCTCAGGTCAAGTGGGCTGAAGTCGGAGACCAAGGGATTCATAATTGCCTGCCAGGATAGTGTTTTCAACACCCTGGTCTACTGAAGTCACGTGATGGGGATAGAGGTCCCAGATACTAGAAGCAGAGCGTGTCGTGGGGCTTCTAAGATCCTAATACATTTGCTGTCAGCCTATCAAGCTCATGCCTGTCAAGATCATGCCTGTAACTATCCATAGGCATAACACGGCCCTACTACTGTTGTACTACCACCTACGACACTAGTACGGTATAGACGAGACATCGGTGTTGCTTCTGCTTCGGGAGATATTGAGTCCGGCAAATGGATACGTATTCCTCCTCAACCATCAAAATAGGACGATTTTCGCCAGAGTTTTCAGCTCCTGGCGAAACGAATATCGTCCGAAAGGAGGAGGAAAAATGAACAAAAACTTTCTCTTTGGACTCTGCAGGCTTCACCCGAACCATTCTGTTCGAATAGTGGTTCTGAATAGGGTAGATTGTAAGTTGTAGGGGGGTCGTGTAGGCTGTGCAGCCTTACAAGTACCTCGACCCGTAAGGTCTTTTGTGCGTGATTCTTTATCTATTCAAGACCCGGAATTCTGAGACTTCGAGCAAAGTTTGTCGGTTTCCTAGGAACTGAGTTCCCGATGTCTGAGGGTGAGAAGAATGCCCCTTCCAGGGATTTGAAGAAGAGCGCTGGGCATTCGCAAAGCAGATGTTCTGCAGTTTCCGCGAAGTTCTCGCAGTAACGCCAACTATCACACTCTGACTTGCCCATCTTTTTGAGGTGATACCCCAGATAACGTCCAGTGAGTAGTCCCGGCGTTACCAATTTTAGGTCTTTTTTGTCCAACTCGAGAAGCTGTTTAGCTTTCCTCAGCGATAGGCCTTTTTCCTTGTCTTTGTCTTGGCACTTTATTCTAGTGAGATTTCATTTAATCGAATTCCCAGAATCGAAACTCTTCTTTCAAGTGGGCTTTGGAGAGTTCACAGAAGGGTTCTGGGCCGGGAAGTGGTATGTATGCCCCTCCTTTGGCAAGGCAGTCTGCTTCCTCATTTACTTTGATGCTCCTGTGACCTAGCACCCACATTGGGGGTCAACTGATTGTTTGCTGCCAGTTGTCTCAGAGATTGTTTACAGTCCCAAGTCAGCTTAGACTAACAAGTTTGTGACTTTAGAGCTTTTATTGCTGTTTGGCTATCTGATAGTATTGTAGTAAAACTGCACTAACTAATTTTCCTAATTTATTTAAAACACTATTTACAACAATTATTCACTAAACATTCACTTCAATAATTTATTTCTACGGTGTCAGTCTCTATCCGCTAACTCTGGAACTGTAACTAACTCTGAATTCTGACTGTTCTCCAGCGGTTATATAGTCGCAAGTCCATCTCGACTCTCGAATATTCAGGAGTATAGAACATTTCATCTAGATGGCTCTTCGAATAGTATCGAACAATCGATTTATTCCAGCTTGTTCTCGGCGATCCGTACGCCAGCAGATATGCAGTTGTAGTTGAACGAGGGTGCATAATCAATTAGATCAGGGCCGGTCTCGAAATCGTTACATTGCCCCCTTCTTAAAGACGTTTCGCCCCGAAACGTCATTCTTGGAGTGTGAAGATATCTGCAAGATTCTCCATGTCTGCACCTGGACGTTCGATGGAAGTAGCACTCCACAGTCTTTAAGTTGGGTCGAGGAAGATGGTTGCAGCACACCAGAATTTTGATGCCGCTGGATCTGAATATTGTCTCCAACATGCTTCTTATAACTCTCCAGTCCAGCCCATCAAGCCCACAGGCCAATTTTGGGATTGCCAGGTCTACAATATTCTGGTCCAGCATCGTGTCTCTCAATCTCGTAAGGCTCTTCCAAACATCTTCATAAGACGGCTTATCTCGAGAACGCTTCTTGGTGACCAGATAGTAGATGTTTCTCTGGCCTTTCCTCAGCTGTAACACCCCTCTAACTTCCGGGTTCTGTTCTCTCAGTTCCTGGATTCGACCGAACTTCTTGGAGAAAACTACTGCAATGCCTCTGGACATTTGGAGATCTTCTGCCACACAGTGAGCTAACGCGTAATCAGCAGGCACCTTGAAAAGATCTCGTGACTCCTCTCGGGTTACCCCATATTGAACTTTCTGTCCGTTCGAGTACAGGGACATGAACCTCTGAAACGTCATTTCGTCCTCCGGTGATCTGACTGTGCGGATTTGATCGTGGTTTCCGGCGTAAGGGGACAACCTATTGAAGTGGACTACCCTAGATTTTCCTCGTGGTGGCTTATATATGCGGTAGACGAGGTCGTTTATCCTTTTCATGATCTTATATGGACCTTCCCACGAGTTCCGAAGTTTCGGTGATAGTCCACGGCGACGTTTAGGGTTGTATAGCCAGACAAGGTCACCTGTCTGATATCCACCAGCATCCGCCTTGATGTCGTAGGTCTCCTTCATTCTGTCGCTGGCACTCTGGATGTTCAAACGGACCCGTTCATGGATGTCGTCCATTCTCTGTCGCAGTTTGCTGACGTAGTCATCTCCCGCAGTGTCTTGTCCTGGTGGCGTCCCAAACTTCAGGTCACATGGAAGTCGCAGCTCTCGGCCCATAATAACACCAGCAGGGGTTTGGCCGGTTGACTCATGAGTCAACATGAACTGCGGAACGATACGCCATCAGGAACAGATGGAGGTACTGGTCCCAATCCTTCTGGTGGTCAGAGACTACCTTGGACAGGTGGCGGTTTATCGTCTTATTCATCCGCTCCACCATTCCATCGGACTGCGGATGTAGAGCTGTGGTCCTCGTTTTCCGGATGTTCAGCATCTGACACATCTCCTGGAACAGGTTTGACTCAAAATTCCTGCCTTGATCCGAATGCAGCTCTAACGGTACACCGAATCGACAAATCCACTCCTTCACCAAGACGTCGGCAAAGGTGATGGCTTCTTGGTTGGGCAGGGCATAGGCTTCGGCCCACTTGCTGAAGTAATCCATCGCTACAAGGATGTACTTGTTCCCGTGTTCAGATTGTGGGAACGGACCAGCGATGTCAATGGCGATCCTTTCGAATGGGCTGCCCACATTGTACTGGCGCATCGGGGCCTTAGGTCTTGTTCGAGGCCCATTACTGGCAGCGCATACAGCACATTTTCTGCACCAGTCCTTGACGTCAGCTTGACAATTAGCCCAGTAGAACCGTTGCCTAACTTTCTGGAGGGTCTTCGTCACTCCCAGATGTCCTCCGGTGACCCCATCATGGATTTCTCGGAGCACTTCCTGTCTTCTGCTCCTGGGAACTACTACCTGGCGTCTTTCTTCCCCGCCATCCTCCGACTCCAACACACGCTTCAAGACTCCATTGTCTAAGGTGAAAGAGTTCCATTGGGCCCAGTAAGTTTTAACGACTGGAGAACAACTGGCTATTTCCTGCCACGACGGTCTTCGCTCACTCTTCTTCCAGCCGATGACTAAACCAAGATCTGGATCTTTCTCTTGGTCTTTATGGATCTTGTGGTCATTCCAGTTATCATCGACCGCCGTGGTTCTGCAGAGTGTCGACTCCTTTTCCTCTGTTCGTCGGCAGTGCGAACAGTCGTCTGGACATGGTCTTCGCGATAGGGCATCCGCATTCTTATGGCTGGTCCCAGCCCGATGTTCGATCTCAAAGTCGAATTCCTGGAGCCTCTCAATCCAGCGTGCCACTTGACCCTCGGGATTCTTAAACTGTAGGAGCCATTTGAGAGCTGCATGGTCAGTTCTCAGTAGGAATCTTCGTCCATACACGTACGTGTAGAAGTGCTCAACTCCCTTGACAACAGTTCCCGCCTGGTGACACAGTAATTCCGCTCCGGTTTACTGAGGGTCTTGCTGAAGTAACCGATGACCTTCTCTTGTCCTGCTTGGATCTGAGACAGGACAGCTCCAAGTCCCACGTTACTGGCGTCCATGTCCTAAATGAATTTCCCGTCTGAAAGGGGGTAGCTCAGGATTGGTGCGTTGATCAAAGCTCCTTTCAACTTCCTGAATGAATCTTGGCATTCATCTGACCACTGGAACTTTGTTTGTCCTTCCGTGAGCCTGGTCAGTCGTTTTTCGATGTTAGCAAATCCCAGCACGTATCGGCGATAGTAAGTGCATAAGCCAAGAAAACTTCGAAGCTGGTGAATGTCTTTCGGAACGGGCCATTCCTTAACAGCTTCGATCTTCTGCTCATCTACTGCCACTCCTTTCCCAGAGACAACGTGGCCTAGATAACGTACTTCTTTTTGAAACAGATGACATTTCTTAGGGCTCAGTTTCAGTCCGGAGCTTCTCAGTCGCTGAAATACCTCTTCCAAGTTTTTTACATGGTCCTCGAACGATCTGCCAACCACAATAATGTCGTCGAGATACACCAGACACGTCTTCCATGATAGTCCTTTCAAAACCGTCTCCATCAATCTTTCGAACGTGGCTGGAGCATTGCAGAGGCCGAATGGCATAACTGTAAACTGCCATAATCCGGAGCCGATGGTAAAATCTGTCTTTTCTCGATCTTCCTGGGCCAGTTCTACCTACCAGTATCCGCTCTTCAAATCTAAGGTCGAGAAAATCGTAGATCCAGCCAGCGTGTCTAGCGTGTCGTCTATCCTTGGGAGAGGGTAGCTGTCCTTTTTCGTCACGTTGTTTAGTTGACGGTAGTCTACGCAAAACCGTGTTGATCCATCTTTCTTCTTCACCAACACGACTGGAGAGGACCAGGGACTGTCGGATTGCTCGATGACTCCGTCTTTCTCCATGTCGCAGACTATTTTGTCAGCCTCCTCCTTTTTGGCGAGAGGAAGTCTTCTGGCTGATTGCCTGATTGGTCGGGCATTTCCAGTATCTATCTTGTGCTGAACCACCTTTGTTCTACCGCCTCTGCCTACTCTGGTATCGAAGATGTCCTGATACTTCCTGACTAGTTCTCTCAGTTTAGGCTTCTGTGCTGGCCCCATGTCCTTGGACGAGATAGCAACCAACTTCTCCAATTCTGCTGGCATGTTACTGGCTTGGCTAACAATGCCACGTACACTCCTGATTACAGAGGAAATTGACGAGCAGTGCCCCAAAATCGTTCCCTTCTTCAAGGTCACCGGGTAATAATTGACATTCATTACCCTTACTGGCACAAATTTATCAGCACGCAACAAGGTTTTTCCTAGTGCAATTCCTCGTCCAATTTTCTCATCATGTAGCTTGGGCTCGAACATCACTACGTTTCCACTGCTCGCACCTCCATCCAGGAGAGCCTCCAAAATAGTTTCAGCCCTCTCCGGTACGCTTACGTCTTCAGCCAGCATAATTCGAACCATTTCTTCATTTCTCCCATGAAGTACCAGCTCTTCTCCGTTCACACGAAGGACGCCGTCTTTAAAATTCTGCTCGAATCCTCTGGAATTCATGATGTCCATTCCTATAATTGCATCATCCTCGATATCCGCTACAAGAGCCCGATGTTTCACTTTAGTGCTGCCCAAAGTCAGTTCAATTGGAAGCTCACCATACACAGTTGCCGGCTCTCCAGTTGCTGTGCGTAGCTTCCAATTCGACGATTCAATTCTTGCCGGTGTTTTGGCAAATGTAGGTCCAAGGATTGTCCTGGTCGCACCTGTATCAAGCAGCATGGTACGAGGTTCGTTGTTGATGAGACCGTCTACAAAAACACCTTTGTTCTGTCGTTGAAGGACAGCAACATATGCATTGTTATTTGAGGCTTGCTGGATACAGGCCGACGACTGCCCCTCCTCATCGACCTTCTTTAGATTTCCTGTGTCGGTGTCGCTTCTTTAAAAGTTGGGCATTTGCTACGCACATGCCCAATTTTCCCGCAATTCCAGCACCATATTTGTTTCCTTTCAGGCAGGATTTCCTCATGACAGTCTCGATATTAGCGGGCTCCTGTGGCTGTGGGTCTTCCTCGATCATCCGGACTCTACTCTGGCTTTTGCAGGATTGCTTTGCTGCTTCGAATTCCAAAGCGCGTGCCAATGCATCCACGAGATGTGCGGGGCGAGCTAGTGTTAGGGCTTGCCGGGTTTCCTGGTCACGAAGTCCATCCAAAAATGCTTGGACCGCTAGTCGCTCCATTACATTTCCCGGTGTAGCTGGGTACGCAAGACGAACCAAGCGTGCAATATCTGCTTCAAATTCTTGCAACGATTCGCTTGATTTCTGGCATCGGTTCTTCATCTGTGAGTGATATACGTGTTCAAGGTGGGCTTGGCCATAGCGAAGTTCCAAGTGTTTTACCAGCTGTTCATAGTCTTCCTGTTGTTGGGCGGTGAGCGTTTGTAAAATATTTGTTGCTTCGCCACGCAATGCCAGTGTTTCCCCAGCATTCCATCCATTTGCTTTGGCAGCAGCTTCGAATTGTCGGTGGTAGTTTGACCATGGAGTATTTCCGTCGAACTGAGGCGGTTTCAATGAGAGCTTTCCTGGTTCCGTACTGACCTTGAAATCTTTAATGTCTTTTTGAACTTCCTCCACGTTAGTACTCAGATCCGGCAATGAATTTCTGTTGAAAATTTCTGGGGTGTGCGCAGAATCCAGTCGCTTTTCTAATTCACTGAATTTTTCTTTTATTCTGCCGATTTCTGTCTCGATTCCGTCTTTTATTTCATCGTGGAGCGTTTCCTTGATTTTTTTGATTTCTTCCACCATGTCGTCTTTGACTTGGTCACTTATTGTTTCTTTCAATTTTTCCATTTCTGTCTCGACAGTTCCCATTCTTTTCTTCCAACCGATTCGCCACACTGCAAACTTCTTCTTTCAAGCTTCTCGAATTTTCTAGAAGCTCTTCTCTCAAATTCTCCGAGTTTTCTAGAAGCTTCACTTCTAAATTTTTCGAATTTTCTTCAAGCTTTTCTTCTAGATTTTTCGAATTTTCGTGAAGCTTTTCTTCTAGATTTTTCGAATTTTCTAGAAGTTCCTCTTTCAGGCTGACATAATTTTCTAGAAGCTTTTTCTCCAGATTCTTTGAATTTTGAAGAAATTTATCTTCCAGACTCACCGAATATTGTTGAAGTTCCTCCTTCAAACTCACAGAATTTTGTTGAAGTTCCTCCTTCAAACTGTTCGAATTTTCCAGAAATTTATCTTCCAAGGATTTCGTGGTCTCGTCGAGTTTATTCATTATGGAACTCAAATCAATTCCAGAAACTTCGAATAAGAACGTTTCGGGGTCTTCTCCTTCTTCAATCAGTCCATCTGCTAGTCTTTTCTGGAGTACGGCCTTCTTTCCAGTTGTTTCTAACTCACGCTCTTCTAACTCTTGCTTTAATTCACTAACTTTAAGGTCAACTAGGTGAACTCTTCTCGGAAACATTTTGTCTCTTATTGTCTTTGCCGAGATATCAGTCTATTGTTTATTTCACACACAGTTTTCAGTTTATTGTCCCGCGACGCGCAAAACTGTCCACTTTGCACTCAAATGTTCAACGGGTCACTAACTATTAGGCACGATAAATGTCTATCAGTTTTTCAACGCGACGAACACTTTAACACTTATTTATTTTAAACATCCGACTTCTGACAACAAATTTAGTAAAACTGCACTAACTAATTTTCCTAATTTATTTAAAACACTATTTACAACAATTATTCACTAAACATTCACTTCAATAATTTATTTCTACGGTGTCAGTCTCTATCCGCTAACTCTGGAACTGTAACTAACTCTGAATTCTGACTGTTCTCCAGCGGTTATATAGTCGCAAGCAGATTCCATCTCGACTCTCGAATATTCAGGAGTATAGAACATTTCATCTAGATGGCTCTTCGAATAGTATCGAACAATCGATTTATTCCAGCTTGTTCTTGGCGATCCGTACGCCAGCAGATATGCAGTTGTAGTTGAACGAGGG
Organism: Chrysolina americana; assembly: GCA_958502065.1. Classification (NCBI taxonomy): domain Eukaryota; kingdom Metazoa; phylum Arthropoda; class Insecta; order Coleoptera; family Chrysomelidae; genus Chrysolina; species Chrysolina americana. The sequence goes on from OY293420.1 coordinate 10,304,009, forward strand.
TGCATAATTAATTAGATCAGGGCCGGTCTCGAAATCGTTACAGTATGTAGATTTCTGCCCTTTGGGTGCCTCTTTCAAGGCATTCCTAGGCAAAAATCTCTATAGCATGTACTTATACTTACTTCGGGTCCTACCAAGGGAACCTGAAATTTGACCCTATAACGCCCACTCCAACCCATTTGTCCATCTTGGATCCATCCGTGTAACACACTGAGGCATCCATTGCCAATTGAGGACCATTCTCTGTGTAAATCTGGTGGTTGTTTATGACCACTTCAAACTGCACTTCAAAGTCGTACCTGATCGGCATGATCATAGGGGTACTTGGTGCTTTGATTATGAATACTGTTGCAGTGTGTTAACCTTGGCAAGTGGTTGATCTTGGTAAGCAGACTTCAAAATTCAAATATAAAACAGATTAGGAATTCATAATTCTGCGGTTAGTTCGAATGAATGAATATGAGTACTGAAAGTTTTGAAAAAAGGACATTACAGGTACTTGCAATAAGCCAAAGAGGAAATATGTGGAGAGAAGGGTTTTCCAACTATTGTCGAAATTATTTGTTTTCATTCAGTTGATACGCAATTGTTGCGAGAAGTTTTCGTCATCCATTTTGGATTTTCTGTTGACAACTAGTGACAATTGAGTGCATTAACAGTACCGTTATTGTGAAAACAACTTTTATCGCTCCATTATATATATATTTAATTTAAACAGAATATGTCATCGTCGATATTTCAGCAGCAAAAGTGGGTCTTTCAAGAACTGCAGTGATCAAATTTCACGATAAATGTATTTTTAAATGATGATGTTTACTTCTAGAGTTCTGCGAGTTGAGATATACGGATTTACTAGAATATAAGCCAGAATATGAATATCGTTCTTCTATGTTGCAATAGGCTTTCTTCCAGAAGTTTGAAGTGTTCCATTAGGGTAATAGTCGTATCTAAATTTATGACCTACATAAACAAAAGTATTTTTACCTGGCCACGTTTATACCGTGTGCGAATTTAGTACTCTTAACAAGTTGGTCATACCAAATTTAGACTAAGAGAATAAGCCTATTTACACCATGTTTAATAATTAAACAGTTTGGTTTTTATTCAGTATGTTTGGTAATCATTTTGACCGCATACCACTGAACTATGAAAAGGTAGTAGAGTTGCATACTATCCCATATTTTATGACATAAAAACTTCAATGCCAATCCGAGCTAGATATTTAAGTATAGATTAGGAACATTATCCACCTAAGGTTGCTAAAAAAATGGATATTGGAACTCTGTAAGTACATGTGAACACAGATGTCGTTTGGCTTAGCAAGGACTCAAATCAAATATTTCATCTTGCTGAAAAGTCAAGGCAGTAGGAGTTTACACCATCTTGGTATAGTATGCAACAATTTTTGGTATCAAACCAAGCTAGTTTCTAGTTCTGGCGGTACGTGATCGTCATACGACCAATAATCACGTATGGCGCTGTAGTCTGGTGGAGCAAGGGCCAACAAAAAAATGGCCCAAGCTAAACTCAACGGATTACAGAGACAAGCGTATCTGTTGATTACTGGGGCCAGTCGCTCCACGCCAACGGGCAATGGAAGCCTTTCTCGGATTACTTCCTCTTCACATAGTTCTGGAGAGGCAAGATGGGCAACATACAGACTCCACCAAGCGGACATTAGTCTACCGCAGGCAGTGGTCATGAGAAGCAGCAGCATGCTGGAGGGCATAATAGCTCACAACATTCTAGGAATGCCCTCAGACATCATGCCCAAAACTATCAACCTTCACACGCCCTACACTGTGGTCCCTGAAAGCAGAAGGGGGGCCGAAATAACGTTCACTGGGTCAGAACCGGTAATTGGTATAGCACATAGCACTGCCAAGAATGTTATAACATCCTGGGCAGACAATAAAAGACTCGAGTATTGGCGTAGTCTACCGGGCCTCCCATTCCAAAGCATTTATTGCTTGCACAAGGAAAAAACAGGACTCCGACAAACTGCTAGAACTCAGTAGAGCACATCTCAGAGTTATAGTAGGTTTGCTCACTGGCCACTGCAAACTCAAACACCACATGCATAAAATCGGACTTGTACAAGATGCAGAGTGCCGTCTATGCATGGAGGAGGATGAAACGGCTAAACACATTTTATGCACATGCCCCGCAGCGGCTTGAATCAGATTTTCAACATTTGGCAATACAACAGTAAGGCCAGAGAACTTGGTAAATTGTTCCCCTACGTACTCCTTAATTACGTTATTGGATATACTGGGAGAAATATACCCATATTTTGAGCCACAATAGGCCATTGGAGGGCCTGATATGGGCCCACTAACCAAACCTAACATAAGCTAGTTTCTTGAACAAGCGAACTGTATACATCAAGACGACCAATGCTATTTGGTTGAAATAAAGTAATCAGTAAACAAACTTTGTTTGTTAACCAGCTATATTTGCATTTAAATAAAATTTTAAAAAATGTGGGCACTTAGAAAGCAATTCATTAGTATTTTAGTGCTGAAAAGCCTGTCAAATATATTATCGTTGAATAAGTATTAGAAACGCCCCTCCAACATTTTGAAAATAGATCGATTTGAAATCCTGAATTTGAAGTCATTTGACCAAAAAAGTGATGTAGTAATAAATTCCTACTAGAAATGAACGAGGCTCATAACTGTTCAGAATCACCAAGTTCAAAAATCGTAGTTAAAATATTTTCCGATATATCGGCTGGTCAATTTCTTGTGGGGTCACCCCGTATACGTTTTTGTTTTGATATATGTAGTATCATATTCAAGAATGAATAGGAATATTTCTACAGAATATGCTATTTTACGTCACTGCCCAGCGTGCATATTATAGTGAGGATAGTTCAGTTTGTGTTCTGATGAAACCCATTCGTTGACGAAACGTTGATCTAGTACGAGTGTTTGAATTCAGGTAAAAAAAGATTGAATCTTACCTATAACAGCAGAAGCAGCAAAGGCCACCAAAACGAATATAAGCAGCAATTCAAAGATGAAAGATAGCTTCATCTTTCTTCGAGGTGAAAACCTGAAATAGAAATAACAAAAATTAATTACTTTCAGTTCATTAGGTACTTCTGTATAAGTCGGGTAGGGCGAGAGTCCCCGTTGATTTTCTATGACCAATGTACTGCTCACCACAATAGTTACATTTTTTCCCATTTAATCGTCTTTGTATCTATTACGGTTCAGAATATAGCAATGTTACCACATGATAAAAGAAACGGCCTGTATATATATTATCGGTTGAATTTTTTTTTTTTTATTTTAAATATTGTTGGTATAGTTCGGGGACTTTTTTTGGTTAATTTTCTGCTCTTTCAGGATTTCTATCATAATTTTGGTTATCTCAAATGGTTTTTGAACTATTTGCAAAAAACCAAACCATTCTATTGTCTTTTACGTTATTGTTTATAATTTTTGTCGGCCGCAATTTTCCTTCTTAACATTTATTTTAGATTCCATTTCGAATCAAATGAGACCAAAATCAAAATTTTCGGTGGTCCAGACTAAGATTTTGACGAAATGGAACTTATAAACCAGACTAATATGTATAGGTACCACTCCTCTGCATTTTAAGGCATAAATGTGTTCTCAACAACTCTACTAACGAAGAAAAAACCATCACCATCAGTGAATGACCTACATTTGTGTTTCATCATTTATTATCATTCGTTTCAGATGAAATCACAACCTAAATACAAAAATCAGTTGAAATAAAAGCATGTGGTATTTAAACAACTCGTAGTTTATTTTACTTTCACCGTGGCTGTGGCATCAGAGGATTCAAGGTAGACGATTTTAAACCGACGGAAGTGTTTGTTTTGTAACCTTGAACTCGACAAGGTCACCCCAATAGTCTATATTCGAATTCGAGAAACATAAAATCATCTCGAACTTTCATCAATATGAGAGTTTAAGATAGAGTTGATTTGTTGAAATTGGGGATTTTGAATATCAAGAAAATTTGTCCCAAAGTGGTTACAAACTTGTAAAAGAAATTCCTTGACATTAGTCAATTGAAAATGATTCTCTTTCACTTTCTTATCACGAGATTGAGAAGTATCTCAGTATTAATTTCAATATTATAATGAAGGTTTTACTGTGCAGATACTCTAAGCTAGGTATCTCTTACTGTGAATTGTCTGGACTCCCATTGCCTAAAAATGAGAAGAGAAACCATATCTCTATGTTTCCAAGTGATTCATTGTTCGTAAGGGGAAGTAGTTGTTGTCTGGCAGATATTCTCCTCAAATTCCGCCTTGTGGGAATCACTTGAAACAATTGTAGATACCAAAGAATCGAAACGTCGTGACTTGGAACCATAGAGATATGGTGAGAATTTCATTCAAACTGAAGCATTGTCAGCAAACTTCAAACAATATCCTTCATTATAAATCTCTCAGACGAGTATATTCGAAGGCCTAGACCGTTGAATGAAAACTATTATTATTATTTACTATTATTTGCTACTATACTAGGGCTGTACCAAGTTACATTTATAGTGAGATATGAGAGTTTCAGACTGTAACTATTGTTGCGGATAACATTCTGATACTGCGGGGTCTAATATTATATTGATATCTAATGGCCCTTTTCTGTAAAATCAGCCATTCAGTGAGTAGTGTTCATCTAAACATTTCCCAAAAAGGTATTCTATAACTTAATTGAGAATCTGAATGACCGTTATATATGCCATTTCGGCCGTTTCTGAACCTATCTAATTAGAAATTACTCTCACTGCATAACATCCACAAGGGATCTTGCTTTTGAGTTGCGTAACATGGTCATCAAATCTTAGATTTTCATCTATCAGCACACCCAGAAACATAGTGCAATCCTCATTTCCTATTACACCTTGGCCAAACGAACGTCCATCAATTGAGCATCTAACGGATATTAAATGAGTTTTTCCTATACTGAAATATAATTTATTAGCATCACACAGCTCTTTCACAGTTTTCAATTCGTCTGTTATCTGTCAGTATAGTGGTACCATCTACAAAAAGAGTGAATATACCACAAACTTTGGTTTTAGTGAGGTCGTTAAGATATAACAGGAAGCGAATGGGGCCGAGCACAGATCCTTGCGGAACCCCTGATGTGATTTCCTATTTATTCGATAGTTCCGTTGTTTTCACCATCTGATATCGCCCAGAAAGATATGAGTCAAACCCTGTGAGAGTCACACCTCGACATTCCTATAGTTGAAGTGTTTTTGCAGTATTTTGTGATCAACGCAGTCGAATGCCTTTGTTAAATCACAAAATACTGCTGCTGTTATTTCTCCAGGATTAAGCTCTGAATAGACCTCATAGAGAAATGAGAATAATGCATCATTGTATTATTTTTTATTCTGAAAACCAAACTGATTTCCACTAATTATTTTATGTAAGGTCGGAAATTCGAGTAGGTGCTTCTTGACTGAAAATAATTTCATTACGACTTTTTCAATCATGCTAACGAAATAATTATATTTTGAAAATTCTTCCGAAAAAGTTACCTCAAGTAAAGCTGGTGGATTGAAAGATATTTCAAGAGATTTACTAGATGAACCCCAAAGAGGCATTTATCGAGATGGTGCTTGTGTTGGATAAATAAAATCAAACTCAAGATGAGGCGTGGCGCAGTGGTAGAGCATCCGACTTCGGTACCAATGATACTGGGTTCGAGCTTCAGTCATAGCTGGGATTTTTTCTATTTTATTTGATCGATTAAATAGTTTAAACTGTGGATGAACTCACTAATGGATAGAATGGGTACAATCAAACGTTACCGAATGAATGTCATTCACATTCTAAACGATTATGGTTAGTCGATACGGAGTTAGGTTAAGGTAGGTTAGGTTTAAAATGAGAGGGTCTGCTTGGCCCTCCACTGCGACCCGTTAGGGTCTATTATGGCTCATACCAATTCATATTTCACCAAATAAACTCAGCTTCTTGAAGAAGCACATAAGTTCATTTGATGTATGATTTTTCAGGTCCGAAGAAGATAGTGAAACTCTGCCAAACATCGAACTTAGTCTTGTCATGTGATGATTCAAACGACAGTGGCCTGTGAATAGGCCTGTTAGTCATCGCAGGTCATCGCTGCTGGAGTCTAACAGTGTTTTGCTCAAATTCTTCGAGGAATGTATGAATGCTTTGGTATGGGAAAATCCTGGTGGGTATTGCCAGAAGTTTGATACTTTCCTTGCCGCCCAGGTGTTCAATGTATATTTGGCAAAACTTGGTCAGATGCCAATGGCAAGTTCTGGGCCAATGAACCTACTTGCGGCACCTTCTCTTGCAAGAAGGTCCGCCGTTTCATTGTTCTACATATCGGAGTGGCCAGGAATCCAGACCAGAAACAGACTGTTGAGCCTTCCTATTGAGGAGAGTCTTTTCTGGCAGTTTGACACCAGCTCAGACGTTGATCGATACGAGCTGAGTGCTTTCAAAGCCGCATGACTGTCCGAAAAAATTTTGATTGATTTTTGTGTGAGGTCGGTTTCTTTCAAGCTCTCTACACATAGACCGATGGCGTAAATTTCCGCCTGGAACACTGTCGCATATAATCCTAGACAAGTTGATATTTCTCCAGAAACTGGAGTGTTTTTAAAACATCTGTGAACCAACAGTAATCTGCTCTTAGTGGTTCCTCTTCTTGGAATTAGTACGGTTTAGGGCAGATCAAAACTTACTATTGGAGACATCATATCAGAGGTCATTCCCAGAATGCTGTGACTTTCAGTATCAATCAGCAGTCTGCTATACGCCCTGTATAAGTCTGTTGCATGCAATTGGCAATATGCATGATTCTGTAGGTTGTTCATCTAGCCTATCTTTCCAGAAAGATGTGGAGAGGAGGTAGGTCTAGTAGGATTTCCATAGCTGCTGACAGTGTGGTGCTGATAGCACAAGTGATCGCCAGACAAGCCTGTCTCTGTTAACTTGAGACCTTTACCTGGGCCGTATGTGATCATTGGTCTAACAACCATCACATATATCCGGTAGATTTTGTTTGGGAACTAGACCCTTCTACAAATCCATAAGGACATTCTGGATTTTTTTTGGAGAACTTTTTCCAAATGAGCGTTCCATGTGGGCTTATTATCAAGGGTGACCCCTAGATATTTCACTTGCTGCTACAAATGGAATAACCTTGCCAATAAAATACAGTGGAGTTAGGTCTTTCAGATTTCTTTTCCTGGTGAAGGGTATTATCACAGTTTTGCTGAGGTTGACAGACATCTGTTACCTCTGGCACCAACTGAGATCTCCGTCCACCGTTCCTTGCCAGAATAAAAAGGTCGTCTGCATAAGCCTGAAACTCCACCCCTCTCCTCTCGATGGCATTGGGCAGGTTGTTTATCAGGAGTGATCATAAAAGGGGGGAAAGTACCCCACATTGTGGGCATCCCCTGGATACCCTGAACCTAATGACCTCATCTTGAAGAGATGTAGTGGCAATCCGGTTCGTGAGCATGGGGGTAATTCAGCCTATATGGCTGATTCTATTCTTATTTCGATATCTTGAAATATGACCACCGCAACTCCTTCTTAGATACGGAGTTAACTGCAACCTATAAAACTGGCCCTAAATCGGTAAAATATCGTGACTGCACGATTCGCAAGAATTCCTTTCCACAACACTTCCCAATAGGCAATCCGCATGAACCAGTCAAAACTCTATTTTAGTTGCGCCTGCGTGGTGTGCAATGTAATTTTAGGTTACGTTGCGGATCAACTTGGAAATCAAGGTCCAGTTTATTTATGTTGGATCATGTTCCCTTCTTTTTTCAATTTTAAGCCATAAAAGAAGGGTACATGATCTAACATAACCAAACTAACCTTGCTATCCAAGTTGAATACTTGGGACTACTATACCGCCTTAGCATCGATTCATATATACCGCCTTGGATAGGATAGTTCATGCGGATTGCCTATTGGGAAGTGATGTGGAAAGGAATTCTTGCACACAATTCACAGTTGCGTTTACTTTAACCGTGCTGCTCCTAAGGTGGCGTATGGAGTTAATAACACAGCCTACCTAGAACAGATGATGACTAATGACCACAGTAGTCGATACCACTATAAACACCGAATAAAAAAAAATTATATCAAAATCAGTTGGTAATAATCTCCTTCTGAATCAGTCTGAACCTGGGATATCTGTTTCGTGGCATTAAATATGTTTCTACCAAAATAAACTTGTTTCGCAAAGTACTACTTATTTTTTTGAGAGAAACTTAGTGGAGCTATCGCCGTTGAAGTCGCCGTACAAGTAATGGTAACAGTATCGTAGAAAATAAGTGTGTTTTGGGAACGACTTGGTTCAACAAATAAATGACGTATATTATTCAGTGCAGTGGTCTGCATTGCAAGCAAACTTTAAGCATCAATTGTAAAATATTAGACAACTAAATGACCAGAACAACATTATTTTCCCGTTTTTAGCTAAAATAAATGAAAGTACTTCAGAATTTTTTTTTCCTTTGAAAAAATATCTCCCTGTAGATTCTTACAGTCACTCGGCATGCTGGATGATGTGAGCCTCGAAACGTAATTCACGTTTTAAATTTGATCTCAATATCTCAAAAACTGAAAGGACTGGAGAAAAAAAACTAAAAAATCGTGAAACTTTAACGTTTTGTAGATCGATAAGAAAACGTTTGCGGATACATATTTGTTTTAAAAAAGGCTTATTTTGACCTGAAAAATACGCCCCTAAAATCTTGATACTAAATTTTGAAACACCCTGTACAGGTATTGGAACCTTATTTGGTTTGAATACAACTCAAAAAAATTGTTCGTTTTGCTAACAAAGTTAACTGAGTTGGTAAAAAGTATGTAATTTTTCTTGTTTTTGAATTGGATCAATTCCAAAGGTTCCATTATAAAATTTATTTTGTGATCATTTAATTTGGTTTGGCGTTTTTATAAATCCTTATATGAAGAGAGGGTGAAATTTTTCGTGAAAAATATAGTCATTCCTTCACTTATGATAATTTCAGGATTTTTTTATTGGGAAAACAAAGAGTACACACAGTAGGACAAGAGAAATTTAGGAAAGGGGGGATAAGCAGAATATGAGACTGATATTAAAAAGTGACATACCATGTAAAATTCTGTAATAATAATTGAATGAGTTATGAATATACCTAGTAAAATCGAAAAATTGGACATAATTGTTTATGAAACCCACAAGCATGTATTCGATTGAATTCACTTGAGTGAAAAGAATACTTTCACCGGCATTGACCTTTCAATGGTCACATACTAAATTATCTAGTTAATTGTCCAAATATCGATGATGAATAAGTATGTCAGTGGTGCTCTCGCAAAAATCGCACCTGCAAATGTAGTTTATATTCCAGAGTATAAAGAAGCCAAATTCAAATTTTCTTTATCAAGTAATTGAAAAATTGCCAACACATTTAGTGGATCTTGCTTTCGAGGGATTTTTTTTCTGATCTCTTGAATCTTTTTAAAAAGTTTTGTACGACTGAGATAAAATAAATGATGTGCATAAACGACACAAACAGATATCTAACTAAAAGCAGAACAATATGAATATACAAAATGTGCTACAAAACCACTTTTTCTAGGACCACATGCAATGTGAATACGTGATCACCTCCTGTATGCGAACTGAGTATGACATACATTAGCTGAAAGAAATAGATGTCAAAATTTGCAGGAGTTTAACGAATATTCGTCAGAAGTGTTACTGAAATCCAAAGTGAAAATATGGCAGAGTTTAATGGAATTGATACACTACAATTTCAACTTGGTTTTTGTCGTAATATATCCAATATCGAATCCAGTTTTCTCATCTATGTGCAAAATATATTGAATGTCTTAGAGGGTAGAGGTCAAATGGATGCCATTTAGACTGATTTTTTCAAGGCATTTGATAAAGTAAATCACCATATTTTATTGAAAAAGATTGGAAATTTCGGTTCCTTTGAACACCTGGTTCAGAAGTTTGTTGACAGGTCGTACACAACAAGTGAAAATTAGGGGATGCAAATCATGTGATATATTGGTAACATCTGGAGTGCCACAAGGGTCAAATTGCTCACCACCGTTATTCAACATGTTTGCGAATGACATCAGGTGCTGTTTTGACGAGTGTCAATTTTTAATGTTTGCTGATAACTTGAAGCTGTTTAAGAACAACTCGTTTCTTAATATAAATAAAAGTGATTTTATTACTTTCTCAAGAGTTGGTAGGTTTTATTGCAAAAATAAGATCTGAAATAATTGCAAACAAGAAGAAGAATCAATAGACTGATATGTCCAGAATGTCTTGAAATTATGGCTATTTGTTTCCGTTCCCTTTCATCATACAAATTATGGCAAAGGTCAGGTAGCCGAGTGGTTACAATCAATGTTTTTCAATAATTCTGGCTTGCCGGTCGTGGGTTCAAAGCCCAGCGACTTATTTAGTTTTCTGATGGCCTGAAAAAGTGCCAGGAGTCACGCGTTGAAAGGTAAGATCTTGTTAATCCTTGGCTCGCACAAGTTTCGACTTCTGAGGGCTGTCGTTCGTAGGGGAACGACAGCTGGTTAACGGAAGAATTAACAAAACAAACAACAAACCTACACCCTTAAGAAAAACCCTACGTATTGAATGGCAAAGACATCGGGTTCTGTGGAGTCGCTCATGATAGTTTCAAAAAAATAATAAAAGTTGGTGTTTGTTCATGTATTGAATTGTAATACTACCCAAGTTTATATTTTAATTTAGTTTTATGCTGTATTCAGTTGTTTGCAATAAAAACATTCTGTATCTTTTTTATTGAGAACTAACACCTTTTCATATTGTTATATGGGCATATTGTAATATTCAATATTGCAATGGGGATTATTCCGTACAAATAAATGAAAAATAAATAAACTATAATAATCTTATTGAATATAGGGAAAGTAGAAGTACGAATACCCCATATTTAAAGAAGTGCCTTTATAATGTTGAACCCGCCAATTCAGGGTTTCAAGTAATTTTGAAATCTTTTTTGTGTATTTTCGTAACCAAAAAGTATTTTTGTGCCGATATTGATAAACCATATTTTTTGGAAAATAGGTAAGTACCTAGTCAAGTACTGATTCTAACATTGTTTTACACGCTGATGACTTTTTAATTCTTGTGTCGTCATATGGTTTTTAAAATTGCATATTGGTTCTCCAAAAATATGCTTCGTATAAATACAACAAAAACAGGATTCCTTAGTTTTTCTTCAAAACGAAAACAATTTTAGAGTATAACTAGGAAGATAAAAAATAATGATATCAATTAGAACCAAAGCATTGAATTTCTACGCATTACAATCATCGATACGGACTGGGAGAGTGACAAATATAAAATAATCAAGGTGGTAAATACCTTTATTCAAAGTATTCCAGATATGACCCCTTGCTTGCCTTTTTTATTTTTTACAAACGAAAAAATATTCTGCTTTGTGGCAATCAATATCAAAATCTTCTAAATACCCCCCAAAATTGACTGCAACTAATCTAGAATTGCCCTGTTAGCATGCATGCGAAAATACAATAAAATTCCTCAACATATAAAAGATCAAAAAACCGCTTCAAATTAAGAAAATCCCTATCAAAACTTCTGAGGCAGTTTATTCTATAATTTGGAAAGAACATTTTAACATGTACTAGCACATGAGTTTTTTGAAAGATGTACGATTGTATACACTGTAATTAACGTTATATATATCCCAGCTGAAAACGCCACCAAAAATCAGTTAGTCACTCCGGAGCGCCACGGCAAATATTAATAATAATAGCTATTTTTACACGTACAGGCTATGTATTCGAGTACATTCTACGAGTAATTGGCATTATCTAAAAATGTTGACGTGTTTTTATACCAACGTGGTACTTTTCTCTTTCAATACCAAGGAGTTCGAAGCCCTATGGCCTATTTGTTAAATGAACTTGAACTCGAAATCGCTATGAAATGATATCACAGAGAACTGCAAAATTCATAAAATTTGTAGGGATGATCATTAAATCGATCTACACCTAGCAACTAAGATTGAATAATGAATTGTAACTGATATTTGCTCTCCGATTTCTTTTTGCAAAATTTACTCATCAAAAAGTTATTGTTTGAGTTAAAGTTGTTATTTTCAGACGTAGGTATATGGCAGAAATGATTGCAGGGTGCTTTTATAAGATAATTGTTCCTGTTCAAGTATGTTTCGTCAAATTCCCGAAATGTTTTTGGCAAAACATACGATGACAAACTCTACAATTTGGAGAATTTTTCTACTTTTTGACTATATCTGTTTTAGAAATTCAAGTTTTCTAATGAACAGAAAATAATGTTGAATCGGATCAGGGTTTTTTTATTATTTTTAAAATATTCATCTTTATCTATATCAGTTGATAAAACATTTCACAATCTACCAATTGCATGTATTGTCATTTAGTTAAACGAAAAGTATTTTTTAACATGATAGTCTCTAAAGGAAAATAGATACTATTGTTACAGTAGGTAGGTACCACTTTTTCCGAGTCACTCACCCCTATCAGCTGTAAAATCAATAACAAATCCAATCGATCAAGATTCACTGTCAGGTACTTTTACTCGACTTGAACCGCACTTGATGACTGCTTTCTTTGGTCTGTGGAATATGTGTGAAGAAGTCTTCTTGGAAGAAAGGGGGGCCAAAAGGGGGGTCGAATGTCGGTCATTAGGTGGGTCATGCGTGATCATCCGGTGTACGCTTTTATATCCGTAGAAAGCACTTTTCGCTCGTGCATATGTGTAGTGGGTGGGGGGCATCATCATTTCGATGCCCACTTGAATACAGAAGTAGTCGGTTAAGTTTGACGCCCCAAGGCACGCTTGATACTTTGAAGGTTTCCTCGGAATCTGTCGAGGAATTCGTTGAACCGAAATACTTTTTCCTCTACGTTTCGAAAATTTGGGAGTGTGAGTTCGAACTTAAAAACCACACGCAATGTGCAAAAACTGAACTAAGTATAATTTTTCTCTCTAAATAGATTGCTGGGATTTGAGGGTATTAATGGTTAGGACAAATCACAAAATGTCTCTAGAACTTTCTTGTAAACTCTGTTTTTTTCCCAAGGAAACCGATTGATTCCAATCAAAAACATACATTCGAGATAGATAATCGACTATGACAATATCTATGAAAAAAAGACGTTTGCATGGCCAGCTTTTTTGTGGTACTTCAGGAAAGTAAATGAGTTTTTTTTGTTCGTGTCCTACGAAAATGAAGTTTCTGTTATGATTTCAGCAGACTCTGTATGCCTCAGGAAACACCTTCCGTGGCAGTGTGGATGGAACCACTTGAGGTGGATTCATTGAGTTCAGAAGAGCATCGTCCATGAAAGTTACTAGAAAACAGAGACAGATGGTCAACTTTTCTGCAGTGTTCCAGAGAAGTGAGCAAGTCTGCAAGCGAAGTATCACCGTCGAGAGAAATGGCTCTTTTTTTACTGAACCCGAAAATGTCAGTGTGTGTTTAGGGGTTAAACTCCATATAAGTACAGAGTGTTTCAAAATTCAGTATCAACGTATTTTTCAGGTTAAAATAAGACTTTTTTTCCTCTAACAAGTGTCCACCGATCTACAGATCGTTGAAATTTCAAGAATTTTTCAATTTTTTTGTCCATAGCTCTATTAGTTTTTGAGATATTAGGATCAAACTTGTGTTTTAGGATTTACATCTGGCATGTCGACTGACTAAGAATATTTTTTCAGGAGTCAAGCCGTCTATCGCCTCATAAACTTTTTTGTGGGGAGCCGCTGAAGGATTCTGAAATACGAAATGGATTTTTTGTCGCGAAAAAAATTTTAACAATTTTTTGTGATTCCCTACATTTAATTAAAATTTTTAACAATAGGGAGAACCTATTTATCACAATGAAAACAAAAAACGCTATTCATATGATTTTTATCTGAATTAAAACTTTTTTAACGAACCTTCACTATTTTATAAAAAGGGGTGGAAATGTACTGTGATACAAACCTCAATAATTCTACTTCTCATAGATTGTCGTACGCGTTCTAAGATTCTGGAAGTATTTCTTTTGGTTTGGAAGGCATCCATAATTCATTTAGTAAGAACTTCGATATAAGGCACTTTAAAATGTGTGAAATGAATCAAAAAGTTGTAGTTTTCGAGTTGAAATAAATTAGAGAAAAGTAGTTGACTGCATTCTCATTACAATATTATTGGCTGAGAAGATAAAATGTTAAAATAGTTGTGCACTCTAAAATTTGTTATTTCTGTCAACCGGCTGAATCCTTACGAGCAACCCTCAGAAGTCTTCGAGAAACTTGTGCAATCTGAGGAAGACGAGGCCTTTACTTTTCAGCGTGTAATGCCATGCTTTTGATATTACCGTTTAAAAATGCACATGTTGAAATTAATGCTAGTCCCTACTGATTTTGAAGACTATTCGAATTATAATTCAGACAATCAATTCCTATATATATTCGTCCGTGATACAATTTGATATAGTCAATCAGTTTCTTTTCTAATAGTTGGGGTTTTGAAAAGTTTGGGGCCTGTACAGTTAAAACTCATTTGACCTATTGTCTTAGATACAACTGCGTGCAGAAATTGATTTTTTGCCTAGTAATATAATCATGGGTGAGTATACGACTAACTCGTTTTTATTCAGGTTCTTGTAGAACAGCTGTCCAACATCAAGGGTCCATCTAGCCTCTCTCTCCAGAAGAATTTGGAGAGGTAAGGAGGTGTGGTGCAAATAGCTCTAGTGGTTGCCAGCCAGGCTTATCTTTGCATGCTAGAGAACTTTGCCTGGGCCGTTTGCTGTGAAGCTTTCGGCCATCAAAAGCCTTCGCTCCATATGTTACCATTGGTCCAATAATCATCACATATCCAGTGGATTCGTTTGGAGCCTATACCCCAAGATTTTTCATAAATCCTAGGATATGAGCCTTGGTGGCGTGCGGGTTAAACGCTCGCTTCTTATTCCAATCAACCGTTGGTGCATGGGTTCGAATCAGCACGATCTCGTGCATAACATTTGAAAAGATAAGGCTACGTTTTCCTTAGCTTGCACAAGTCTCTCAGAGACTTCTGAGGGTTGTGCTGGTAAGGGTGCAGCCGGTTGATAGATATAACAATGTTAACAACTGTCCATAAAAATAATTTGGATATGTAGAGAACCTGTCCAAGTGAGCGTTCCAAAGCACCGGAGAAGGTGATGCTGAACCTATTCCGGAGACCGAAGAGGTACAGGAAGTGGACGAAGCAACATCGTCCCGGAGCGGGGAAAGTCCTCTCAAAAGGCCGATGGCACAAGAGGGGACAGCACCTATAGAGGAGGAAGCCTCGGAGAAGGCAGAAGAAGGGTTTAGTTCGCAGAACTAAACCCAAACCACAGGCTCAGAGTTGAACCTCCATCATGCCAGAGCCTCTTGTAGGAACTCTGGCTACATGGAGGAAGAGTAGCAGGTCTAAAACCCAACCAAGGTAAGATACTATATAAAGAAGGTATAAACAAACCTCGAGCATGTATTTTATATAATAGTAATAAGGTAGAATGTACACTGATACCGGTGCTTTGCACCGGCGATATTGTTACAGGTCTCCTAACCACGCCGATAGAGGAAGGAAGAAAAAGCTGGACCATCCCAGGCAACGAAGCATGCCCACCACCGATATTGAGCGAAGTCATCGCCTATGCGGCCAGGGTAAATCTCCAGCTCATCATAGGAAGTGATGTATGATGTAAATGCGCACCACACAGTATGGGGGAGTACGGACATCAATACGAATTTATTCTGATTGAAAGATTGTTAATAGCTAATGTAGGTAATGAACCAACCTTCGTCATAGCAACGAGGAAAGAAGTTCTTGATATAACTCAAACGTCGGAAAAAGCTGGTGATAACATTGCCAACTGGCACGTATCGGACAAGCCTTCGTGCTCGGACCACAGACAGAATAGATTTGATCTAATTACCCCACCACGTATCTTAGTCAAATATAGAAACCCAAGAGAGACTAACTGGGAAAGATACTTAGTATCACTCGGTGAGTCTCTCGAGAGGACCACGACTGAAATACGGAATAAGGAAAGCCTTGAGAGGGCAGTAGACCAAGTAGGCAAGGCAATAGTCGATGCCTAAGAGGAAAGCTGTCCCGAAAAAACAAGGCTGCAAAACAAGAAAACAGTCCGGTGGAACAAGCACCTGGAAACCCTCCGAGGTGAGGTGCGAAAGCTTTTTAATAAAGCAAAAGTAAACCAAGACTGGACCACATATAAGGTTAAACTTACGCAGTACAACAAAGAAATCAGGAAAGCTAGGAGACACTCGTGGAAGAAGTTCTATGAAGAGGTAACGGATACCCCGACATGCTTGAGAATCCACAAGGTACTAGCCAAAGAAGGTACTGTAAACCAAGTAGGTTTATTGAAAAAGGACGACAACACCTACACAACCACATTCGAGGAAAGCCTGAATATGCTCACTGAAGCACACTTCTCAGGCTCGGTGATTCTAGAGGGCCCGTTAACAGTAGACAGCACCAGAAGTGAGGCAAACAGGCACATACCTTTAGATTGGAGGCTAGCTACCGAAATAACGAGGCCAAACAGAATCAGGTGGGCTATCAACAAATTCAAACCATATAAATCTCCTGGAGCAGATGGAATATATCCCATCTTCCTCCAGAAAGGAGAAGAAATATTAATTCCACACTTGTGCCGAATACTCAAGGCTTGTATAGCACTTCGACATATACCTACGATTTGGCAAAAGGTGAGAGTCATATATCTCCCAAAAGTAGGGAGAATCGGTGACAAGACACCCAAGGCATATCGTCCGATCTGTCTAATGTCCTTCCCGCTCAAAACGTTGGAAAAACTAATAGATAGATACATAAGAGATGAGGTATTACAAACAAGCCCTCTTAGCAATCGCCAATATGCCTATCAGCAAGGCAAGTCAACAGACAGCACGGGACGATCTCAACAGGCTACTTACAAAGTCCTTAGAAGACAAAGAGATAGCTATGACAACATTTATAGACATCGAAGGTGCTTTTAACAATGTATCAACTGAGTCTATAGCAAGCGCCCTAGTTATGTCAGTGGATAAACGCCAACTTGAAAAACAGGGTCATAATATCAACAATTGACGGAATAACACTGACAGCTAGAGCAAATAGGGTATGTCCTACTATGGGCCATCCTAATGGACGAACTGATAGAAAGGCTAACATACAGAGGCTTCTATTGCTTAGGATATGCTGATGATCTTGCAATTATTGCAAAAGGCAAATTTGCAAGGACAGTTTCGGATCTTACACAAACAGCCATAGATATAACCGACAGGTGGTGTAAGGGGGAAGAACTGGGAGTAAACCCTCATTAATACGAAAGAATACACTTGAAGAACTAAGGTCACCTGTACTAAACAGGATAGAAATTTCTTTCGCCCAAGAGGCAAAATACTCAGGAGTCATCTTCGATCATAAGCTAACGTGGAATCAACATCTGCAAAAAGTGATAGAAAAAATCTTAGTAGCCTTCAATCTGTGCAGGAGAATGTGCGGAAAAAATTGGGGGCTACAACCAAGAATTACCATATGGCTTTATGCCAGAGTCATCAGACCTATGATAACATATGGGTCGGTGGTATGGTGGCCAAAGACAAAGCAGGCAGGGGTAGTACAACGGCTGGGAGGACTGCAAAGACAAGCATGTCTGAGTGCTACCGGAGCCATGAAAACTACTCCAACAGCCGCACTAGAAGGAGAAGCCAGTTCGATCACTAGCACATTACTTAGAGGTCGAACGCCCATAAGCAAGATGCGTGGGAGAGACTACAACAAGCTATATGAAGAGTTGGAAAACGACCCTATCATGAGAATGCCATCAGATGGTATACTCCCGAGATATAGCTTCAACAAAACTTTCAGGATAAGCATAACGGACAGGGATGCGTGAAAAGAGGGACCTCCCATCAATGCAGAAATCGCCGTCTACACTGATGGTTCAAAAACCGAAGAAGGTTCAGGAGCCGGCATATACGGAGCCAAGCCGAAGATACGAATCTAAATGAGCTTAGGCAAATATGCGACGATATTCCAAGCGGAAATCGTTGCAATACATCATTGCGTGCAGGAGTTAATAAGGCAAGAGTTCTCAGGAAAAACCATTGTCATTTACTCAGACAGCCAAGCGGCAATAAAAGCAGTCAACTCTATGCAAATTACCTCAAAACTAGTTTGGGACTGCATAGTAGCCCTAAATGAGCTGGGCAGTCAGAACAGACTGATACTAGCCTGCACACACAGGTTACAGAGGCAATGAAGAGGCTGATTCACTAGCTCGAGAAGGAGCAAGTCAGGCCCTGAATGGCCCAGAACCGTTTTGCGGTACAGCAAAAGCTTCACTAAAAACCAGCACCAAATCATAGATTCAGCAGAATTCTCAAGAATGGTGGAATGATTCACCAGGAATGAGACAGACCAAAGAGAAAAAAACCGCTGCCAACATTCACAGAATATCTACTAAGCCAGAGAAAGAGCACTACTAGAATAATAGTTTGACTCCTCACATGGCATAGTAGGCTCAATAAACACATGAGCATACTAAGTCTAGCAGAAGAAATGCTATGCAGGTTCTGCCAGGAAGAAGAGGAAACATCAGCACACATACTATGCCACTGCGAGGGCTTGTCAAGGCTGAGGTTTCTAATGCTGGGAGAAGAAAAACCAGAAGCTCCCAAATATATGGGAGTTCTAAAAATTAGCCTATGGAGTCTCGTGATGAAGACAGGGCTAGACAAAGAACTCTAAACGATTTCGAGGGCACACACAATAGAACTGCAAAGGTCGCGTTGTAGATGCTTATGGCACAGAAGCTCCAAACTAATCTAATCTAATATAAGTGAGCGTTCCATATGAGCTTTTTATCCAGGATGATAGCTAGATAGTTCACTTCTGCTGCGAATGAAATGACCTCACCATTGTTGAATCTTTCAAATTCCCCTTCCTGGTGAAGGATACTATTACGATCTTGCTAGGGTTGACATATATCTATTCCCTCTGGCACGCCATTCAACGCTTGTTGGATAATGTTAGAAGCTACCTTTCCTAACGTTGTTCTTGCCAAAATAACAAGGGCATAATATGTTTGAAGCTCTACTCCTCTTCTTTCAATGCCGCCAAGTAGATTTTCTATCAGGAGTATGACCACAGATGGATGAGGGACAGTGATACACGTCTGCATGATCTTTGACCATGAGTAAGCACGAACTGGGAGCATTTTATCATACCCGAAACTGCATGAACGTGACGTCCACAACTCTGTCACCATATTGGAATCCGACTGTGGAACACCTGCAACTACACGAGGATGAAAACACGCATAGAGTCTTCTTCAAGAACAGTGAAGACAGGCTTATCCAAACATTTTACATTCGACTTCCTCAGATCTACTTGGCCTGACGGACTTGGTATGTATGCGACTCTTGCCGCCATCCAACTGGGTATAAGTAATTCCAGTTCGTTTTGGAGCAGAGTTAGAAATATACCGTCCTCCCAGGGAGATTTAAAGGGTTGAATTGTTTCGATTCATAGGTAGAGTATCGGGATAAAACTCCATGAACCACCACGTGGAGAAATTGATCTGAGATAGCAAGAACATAACTAGGAGGGGGCAAGCTATGAAATAGAGGTTAGACAACGAGCCCCTGGTGCCAAACGTAAATAATCGCCTAGGACAAGTATATCTAATGTAACGGTCAGGGTTTCACCATATTTTTCGATTCAATGCTGCTATATACCAGGTGTCCCAGAGCTTGTGAGCCATCAGATATTTCATTTCTTGCAGAAAAAAAATTAAAAAGAAATATTTGTCGTTGGAGACCATAAGCTCTTTCACGCATCATCGCGAAATCCAACCTCTGGAAAACCACCCCTAACTTAAATTTTCAATTGCACTCCCATCATGTTTATTGTTGCTCACAGGCCTATCCATTTTACATACAACGATATATCATAATGCAATTGTGAAGACAGTCCAGATAATTTGACTGAAATAATAGTTCCACGTTGTAGTATTGTATAGAGACAAGAAAAAGTGGATGTTAAAGAAAAAGAGACACCTAAATGTTAGAACTCTTTATGCTTTGTTTTATTTCTACGGTAACTGGATCACAAATTGCTATCAGTCGTAATACTGCAAAATGCCTTTCTCCTTCACTTCCAACGAATAAAAGAAAGATATGCTTTTAAATTTTGGTGAATGTCAAAAAAATAAACCTGCTACAGAGGCTGTACGAGCAACGCTTTCCTGATCGTTGACAACCAAGTCGCAAAACTTTTTCTGATGTAGAAACTACAATGCGAACGGGATCATTTCTAGATAACAAAAAACAACTACATCATCATATTTCGGTTCGTGCACTGGCAGTGGAGATTGGAATTAGTCGCCAGTGAAAATAATTTTCGAACAGTACAGGTATCATCCTTTCAAAATACATTCGGCACTCAGACCTAGAGATTTCGAAAAAAGACTGGCATTCATTGCTCATATTCAAATCTTAGTCCATGACAATCCCAACTTCTTCAATCAAAATTTGTGGAGTGACGAATCCCGCTTCCTTAGTAATGGCATGTTAACCGACATTGGTGACAGGACAACCCTTACTGGATAAGAGAAACCAATTTCCAAACAATATAGGGTGTGAACGTGTGGTTGATATAATGGACGTCATATCGGCCCTCATCGGCACTCTTCTGAAAAACATTGAATTGTATTGTTGTGCTGCTTGATGGTGTAGAAAAAAAGCAAAGAGTGAAGATGAAATTGTGGTCGGTATGTTACCAAGTGGAGCATAAACTTCTATACTATATGGATCAGGATTGGTGGTGAGAAAAAGATCAAATGGTTGTTGACATGCATGGGAAATGCGTGTGGGTAAGCTCCAAACCATACGTAATAAATAGTGCGGTCAGGTGGTCGGTGGCTTAGCGGTCTAATGCACAGACCGTTCGAAACTTCAGCATAGCGATAGTCGGTTCGAGCCCGATGTAGGTACATGAGATTTTTCCTCAAATACTTCATATCGGATCGATGGGCAACCGCATGCCTTGTTGAAAAGCAAGTGTATTGTGAGATGTCTGAATCTAGAAAAAAAAAACTGGAAAAAAAAACGGAAAAAATACCCCCGGAAAAAAAAACTGATAAAAACCCCAAAAAAAACCGTAAAAAATACCCCACAAAAAAACCGGAAAGATAACTTCCCGGAAAAAAAAAACTGAAAAAATACCCCTATATGCGATAACAATGGTCAGTACAGAAAAAGTATTGAAATTTCAACTGTGTGACATGTTAAAGAAACTAGATCATATTTGATTCATTTTACAATACCAATAAAAGTTTTAACCTATCCTGTGGAATGTTCATCGTCGAGTACCGAAAAAGGCGATTTTTTATATTTTTATGACTCGATTGTTCCTGAACGAACTAACCTGGTGACATATTCGCCTTTTTGCAAGGCTGGAAAATCTGTTGTTCCACCCCTCTGTATTGTAAAATGAATCAAATATGGTCTAGTTTCTTTAACATGACAGTTGAAATTCCATTACTTTTTGTGTACTGGCCATTGTTATCGCATATATGTGTATTTTTTCCGTTTTTTTTTTCGGGGGTTTTCTTTCCGGCTTTTTTTTTCCGTGGGGTATTTTTACGTTTTTTTTTTCGTGGGGTATTTTTTCTGTTTTTTTTCCTGGGGGTATTTTTCCGGGTTCTTTTCCCCGGGAGTATTTTTTCCGTTTTTTTTTCGTTTACCGAGTTGTCTAGATGCCAATCTCGTCTAGTGCTAACTAAGAGTGCACACCGACCACCCGAGGTGGTGCTGTATGTTTTCCGGGGTTTCCTACAGCTGAAAAATGAATACATCACCTAGATTAGAAGATTAGTTTGGGGCTTCTGTGCCATAAGCATCTACACCGCGACCTTTGCAGTTCTATTGTGTGTGCCCTCGAAATCGTTTAGAGTTCTTTGTCTAGCCCTATCTTCATCACGAGACTCCATAGGCTAGTTTTTAGAACTCCCATATATTTGGGAGCTTCTGGTTTTTCTTCTCCCAGCATTAGAAACCTCAGCCTTGACAAGCCCTCGGAGTGGCATAGTATGTGTGCTGATGTTTCCTCTTCTTCCTGGTAGAACCTGCATAGCATTTCTTCTGCCAGACCGAGTATGCTCATATGTTTATTGAGCCTATTATACCCTGTAAGGAGTCCAACTATTATTCCAGTAGTTTTTTAATAAACTCTTTGGCCTGTCTCATTCCTGGTGAATCATTCCACCATTCTTGAGAATTCTGCTGAATCCATTATTTGGTGCTGGTTTTTAGTGAAGCTTTTGCTATGCCGCAAAACGATTCTGGGCCATTCAGGGCCTGACTTGCTCCTTCTCGGGCTAGTGAATCATCCTCTTCATTGCCTCTGTAACCTGTGTGTGCTGGTACCCAAGCTAGTGTCAGTGTGTTCTGACTGCCAAGCTCTTTTAGGGCTACTATGCAGTCTCAAACTAATTTTGAGGAATACATCACCTAAAAACATCAGTAAGTCGGCTCGGAATAAGGGTCGAAGGCAAGGGGTTGGTCCAATAACAAGGAATTGTCTAACCGTGATGACCGCAATTCAAATGGACGCTCTGAGTGGACAAATAACATATGGGGCGACCTTCTGTATTTCTACGAGAGCAGCGAGCCCACCCAGACAGGATACATATGGTGTGGAACATACCCGGGTCATCCAGCCATTTTCACTCAAAATCTCAGGGATTGTAATCTATATTTGGAGTCAATAAGGCTATGTCAGAGCTCCTCATTCGATTAACGAAGTAGCAGATATGCCACCTGTCGGTCTGGATGTAGAAGAGGCTCGCATTACTTGGGAGAGGACGTTGGAAAAAGGAAAATTCTTCGTCATTCCTAGCTCGCACAAACAAGTCTTCTAAAGACTTCTGAAGGTTTCTCTTAGGGTACAGCCGGATGACGGAAAAAAACAATTTTGATCAAACTTTTTCAAAAAAAATCATAGTACCAATCCAGTTTATCAGAACCCACAGGGTGCTTCACAATATCAAGCCTCTGAAGTCGCAACAACTAGCACGGATTGATGCAAAGATTCACGATGGTCTTTCAGAATAACTTTACTGACATATATACTCTGTGCCGTGTATAACGCTGCTCAGAGTCAGTTCCAGATGGAGATGAGGAATGCTGCCCTTTTGGATGATGAATTGTCAGATACAAAGAATTAGAGGCAGATAACATTCTTGAATGCGTGTTATAAGATATTTACACACACTTTGTACGTGTGAATATTCTGTGCAGTTGCCCTGATGTATAAACGGATATACGAACAAAGGAGGTTAAAGGGGGTCGCTGGTTGCATAGAGAATCTACTCAGCGACAGATGTATAAGGCGGACTTCGTGCGGTATAAAAGGAACAGACATCATGGACCTCTGATTACTTGATCGGAGTCATGGACACAAACGAAACTATAGACCTCTACCATATAGGTCGTCTCACACAATTAGGAGGACCAAAATGTTACAAAGAAAAGCACAAATGCAAAAAATAAGAGACATTGAACATGAGAAAAAGAATACTGCCACACCCTCGTCTACCAAAACGGATAAACCTCATCCTCATCGAATAGAGGCGAACGTAATAAGAAGACCGGCGGAAGTTCGGACTATGCCTTCAGTCAGAAGAACTAGACGAAATAAAGGAAGAATAAACCGCACCACACATAAGGACGAAATAAATTTAAATATAAAAGCACTAGCGTCTGTCATTGCCCCGATAAGAATATATGGTCTTGGATTACTCTTCATCACAGTGTCTTTCTAGAACCTTCTAGAACGTTCTAGACTATTCTCTCTTATATTCTAGAAGTGTACAGAGAGTTCCACCAACCACGCCAACTCACTGGTGGTTAAACTTCCCAGAATTTCACTCACCCCTTTGTTTTACCTCTATTTTGTGATACAAAACATTGGAGTAGATATTTCAAAAAACATTTTTGATAGTACTTTTGTCAGAATATGAATTCATGACAATGGAATATGTGAAATAAAACGAGAATAAATGTTTCTTTCACCTTATAACAGGCATGCTTAGTAGAAATTAATTTCGATAACAATTCTTCATTTTTACAGTTGGATACTTGGATATATATTCATAAAAATAACTGGTGGCTCCTCAGTAGGAATAGTTTGTCAAGCCTGGTCAAACGGCAACTTAAATTAAGTTATAGATGTTGGTTATAAGTCTGCTTCTATGTTCGTTCTCTAAAATGATTTTTTGGTCGGCAGATTTTGTAACTTGCTTCCTATTTTTATTTCGCTACTTGTGCCACCCTGTGTATTGTGAATTCTTGCAATGTCTAATTCATCTATGTGTTGTTGAAAAAAGTGTTTTTCCTCGGTCACTTTTTTTGGGCGATTTTTTAGGTATGCCGGATCTTTCATTTATTGTTGTGATTGTGATTTTATGTTCAATGGTTTTGATCATGTTTACTAATCATCAAGTTATTTGCCAACAAATGCAAGTTCCTCATATAATGCAGGTGAGTAAATGTAAATATCAAATATATCCATATGAAACTCACGGCCAGACACTTACGTAGAATTGGTTGCCTGTGGTGAAACAATGTGTCATTTATGGAAGACCCAGGCGCAGGTGGCAGAAAGCTTGCCAAGAAAACGATGGAAGGACTAGGTATTATTAATCATTCCATTACTATATACATATAGGGAAGATTATTTCTGGAAATATATTTTGGAGAGAAAGGAGAAAGCACTCAAATATCAATTCAGACAATGTTAAAATCCTAAATAAGCATACATTTATTTGGTATGCGTTTTATGGTTTCATGGCCTGGCAGTACAAAAGATGCTTACTTCTTTCGAAATCCCAAAACTAAAAAGTTTTTTATCACTGTTGATGAAGTAGGAGATGGGCAAAATCAACTTCACTGCTCTGATTCACTGATGAAAAACGACGTGCAAGGAATCGCACGTTAAAAGGTAAGACCTCGTTGATCCTTGGCTCGCACAAGTTTCGACTTCTGAGGGCAGTCGTACGTAGGGGGACGACAGCTGGTTAACGAAAAAAACAATTTCAATTTCAAACTTGACTTATGAGTATGCATCTACTAATAACACACCACTTCCTACGTTTTTCATGCGAACTTAATCTTTCAAGAACAATTCAAAATATTCACAACTTCAAAATCAACGAAAAATAAATACTGCAAACTGTAAAAAGGTACCAACCGCCACTACCACCAATCACAAGCACCGAAAAAAATGCTGTTCTCTCATCTAGAGTCTAGAGGTGACATATATTAATTATTCATGCTCCCAGCGCTACAGGTGGTTGTAACTTGAAGCTTAAATAGAATACCGCTTTCCTATCTAAACTTCGTTTCTGTGATCTGTGCATCAATGCCATCAGCCTCAGCTGTCTAGCCGCTAGCAAAACTCTCTAGATGTCAGGACAGGTTGGAGCTACTAACTGATAGAGGGCAGTAAAACGCGTAGAGATGTTAGAATGGTTGAAATAATGGAACATGATGGAAGGGCAGGCATGGACGATATCGCTCCCGCCAGAGAGCGCTAGTGTGAGTGGAGGTCATGAGTGACAGTAATAACAAGTAATAATAGACAGTAACACTTCAATTAGTTGTTGTTATGGAGAAATACGGCCCTTTAAGTGCAAAAAGCCTCATTTATGAATTGAAAAAAAGAAAAGCAAAAACTTCCGGCTGTAAATAACAGTTGATACAAAAATGAGTGGATTGAATCGGTGCATAAACGTCAGTTTGTAGGTTAACTTGTCTATATTTGGTGAAATTTATTTACTGGCTGTAAATCTTATTCTTTCACATTACTCGATTATGATAGGAATAAACTTTTCATGTCCGTTATGCACTTATCAACTACTCCAATCTGACCTCCACTAACAATTGCGCCATCTACGTTAAACTTGCCAGAATACATGCCAGTGTTGGCCGAACTGACTCATCACCCAACTGTTGGGCACAGCTGAACGAACCCGATGAAAATAGAGGTATACTATATATTGCAGTAGAACATAACGTTTGACGTTATTTTGACATGTACGCACGCTTAGTGTGAATTTAGAATAAGGACGACTTCATGAAAATACTGACAGCGCGATGCCTCATCAGAACAGCATTTTTGCATCTCGTGTCGCGCGTTTTACGCCACCAACGCTGTTTAGTGACGCTGATTTCGAATTGTTAAATTGTTATTTACCCTGCCATAGTTATGACCCTGTCTGCAATTGCCCGTTTCCATATTTTTGTGCAAATATAGGTTTTTCAGATCTTTTCATATATGTACACAAATTCATGGAATATAATGAAGACACCAAAAATCAAAATGATAACACCGTGAAATTTCAACGGATAAGCATCAAAGCATTTGTTATTTATCTCCAAAATCATTAATTGGTATCATCTACGGAAGCAAATTCTTCACCAAATTTTGTTCAACTCCATGTGGAGTTGTGGAAATCGAAAGATGCCATTCCAGATTTTAATAAAAAAAAGAATGCGAAGCCCAATGGGGTACTGCAAAAAAATTTCGTAACCAATCAACCACATGACAACCACATTCAACACGGAATATGGTTAATGAAAGTTGAACAAAAATACGACTAGCTTGGGAAGCTGACGGCAGATGTCAAACGTCAGTTCTCTTCTGTCAAAAGTGTCAACACCGTCTTGGATGGTCCCTTGACGTTTCTTATAATAGACGATTTGAGTGTAGGGAGTTCCATTTCTTATCACAATTAATTAATTTGTGAGGTAAGTAATTGAAGAAGAATACACATTCTAATTGGTAAGAGAAGCGGAAATGCTCTATTCAAAATTATAGTTATCAGTAATTTCTGTCAAATACTTATCTTAGGGGGAGGGTCTGAGATGACCTTTTGTATATTATTACAACTAGGGATGTAAAGAATTCACTAGGAAAAGATATTTTTGAATAACAGTTCTTATTGTGTTACAGGGAAGCGGAAGAGCCATGCCAGCAGTTCGAGGAGATGGCATGCGTGGCTTAGCCGTTTTTATATCAGATATAAGAAATTGTGAGTATAATTTTACCCCAGTTTGAATTCCTGCAAAAATTTTATATTAAATTTCAGGTAAAAGTAAAGAAGCAGAGATAAAAAGAATAAATAAGGAACTAGCGAATATACGGAGCAAATTTAAAGGTGACAAAACTTTGGATGGATACCAGAAGAAAAAATATGTTTGTAAATTACTATTCATATTCTTACTTGGCCATGACATTGATTTTGGACATATGGAAGCGGTCAATCTTCTGTCGTCCAATAAATACTCTGAAAAACAAATTGTAAGACATGCATACACTTTCGAAGCTTGACTGGAAGTACCTTTTTAATAGTTTACTGGAGAAAATGTTATATCGATGTGCTAAATTTAAATCAGTTTGGAAGAAACGATGTACATAGAAACTGCAATTCAAATCATAACCTAATCTGTTTTGTTTCTTGATTGCGAATAGTGCAAATGTGATTTGTGAATATTAATTGATTTTTTCTTAACACTCTAATGTACATAAAATTGGTACTTCCAGTCAGGTAGAAATATGTATCCATCAACTTATTATAACAGGATGATTTCACTATGATTTCAATTTTCAGGGCTACCTATTCATATCAGTACTTGTCAACACAAACAGTGAGCTCATAAAGCTGATTATCCAAAGCATAAAGAATGACCTGGCATCTAGAAATCCTATTCACGTTAACTTGGCGCTACAATGCATTGCTAATATCGGTAGTAGAGAGATGGCTGAAGCTTTTGGAAATGATATTCCAAAACTGCTGGTATCAGGGTACGAGGCTGATCAGTGATCTTGAATATATATGAATTTATATGCTGAATGGGTATTTATGCATTATTAGCAATGGCAACATTGTTGCCTCTCAGAAAATGCAGTTCTTACTTCATTTTTTTTGTGTTTACAAAAGTTCATTTATTTATTTGATTATATATATTATTATAACAAAACAGAGTTAATCCCAATGATGTTTCATACTTTTCAAAAATAGAAAGTAGCTAGTTTCAAATTGTCACCGTTTTGCTAGCTCTTAAAGTACCACAAAAGTTTTGAAATGACTGATTCAGGTTATTGAAAAAAAGTTATAATTCTCAATTTTTGTGTTACATGACACATTCATCTTCAAAATATTTCATTCAAACTTCTCTATGCTACTTTCAGATTATCGATCTACCATCTCATGTTCAAGATTATTTTATGATGATTTGCAGTTCCCACATTCGATTTTTGAATTTTTACGCCCTCAGATTATAGCTGACCATTGGATGTCTAATTGCTTGAAATCTGAACTTTATAATATAAATTTTTCTGAAATTTGCATTTATAAATATTCTTGAAAGTATCACTTTGTACACAGTCAATGAACAATCTTATGGTGAATATTTTTTTCTGTTGTTTCCCAGTAATAATATGTTGTTTTTTTTTGTATTATTTTCTTTTTGTGTTCTTATCTTTCTATCAGAAATGTGTAGGAATAACAGAAGTTGGTAATGAAGCATCTGATATATAAGTAATGAAAAATGGGGTGCCACAGGGACCTGTCTTGGACCCACTGCTATTTTTAATGTATTTATATATATATATATATATTCCCATTCTTCACTAATCCACAACCGTGTGGCACAATAAAGATTCTTATACCTTGAGAAAAAGGCTATGACAGTTAAATGTAGGGCTGAGGCAATAGATCAGTGCAAACTTCCATCCATTGAGAGTTAACAAAACCAAGATGTTTGTTTCCCTATACTCCCATGTTCATTCTACCTGGACTCAATTCCGAAGTTAACAAAAATTCGTAGGATTGTTTATGGATGTGTTTGCTGACTTTTCGAACACGAGGACCCTGTGCTCTTTACGGGGGGAGGGGGAAACGTGATTTTTCTGTACTTTTTTCGATTATTTGCCTATATCTTCTAAACTATGCTGTTTAGCGAAAATCCGGAAAAACTGCGTGTAAGAGCATTGGTCAAAAGTTATTTTCGATTGAATAATAATAACCAAGATATAATAGACGGTCAAAAAAAGGTAAAATTTCTCAATGTGTGAGAAAATGCAGACAAATGCAGTTTTGGGCTAAAAAACATTTACAATTATAATATTAAAAATATATAGTGCACTAAGAATTTAAATTAAATTATTTACAAATCACTACACAGTCTCTTAGCAGGAAGAGGGTATTCGTCGTCGCTCTCGACTGCCTCCTCCTCGCGAGCACAAATCTGATCAAAGAGGGTCGGCTCATCATCGTTTTCTTAATCGGTATCTTCGTCGTTCAACTCAGCCTCTGGAGAGTTCTCGCAGCCATTTCCAGCGCAGTTCTTGCACATGGTTGTGCACAAGAGGCCTGCTTTTTTGCAGGAACGCCTTCCTGCATTGCATACAGTTGCACACTTGCATCTGATAGATGACAAGATGTCCATACTCATGGTTGTGGGTACGACTCCTGGAAAAAACAAAAAGAATCGTTATTAATATTCTCTTGATGAAAAATGTGAAATGTTGATACAATCGAAATGTGATAGTAATACCAACCTTGTTTAGTCAACGTCCAGCCCCATGCAGATGGCAATTTCCGCTGCATCCCCTCATTCCCTAACCAAGTTTGAACTCTGTACGAGTGGAACTTGGCAGAATCGTGTGTAGAAGGCAGTCTTGCCAATTAAAATTTTGGATTTGGCACCACAGTTTGGAACATGCGATATCTCATGTCGTCCAAGTTGTCCACTCCAACTCTCCCTCCATACAGCGTTACCAGGAACTTTTCCCCGGCATCAGAAAATTGATGTAGCGTCGCATCAGGGCCCCGGAAAATGCTGACTGTATCGGAAAGCCACGGGTGTTGTCCGAGCACTTTCAGAGCCTTATTCTTTCCAATTCCAAATAGAGCTGAGGTGGTATCGCATCCAGTCCTTGCGTGCATGAAAAGGATGTCCTTGCAATTTGAAGGAATGCGATGAATATAGGCGCTTTGGATGTTACCTCTTCCACTCTTCTGGAAAAATATGTTTTTTTTGAAGAACCCAACGCCGTCAGCAAAACCAGCAGATCGACATCTTCACCGGTGATGGTGACGCTGTCGTAGCTCATAGCTTGGGTGATGGCAGTCCCCACTATCAAGACGTCACCGTCTTCTTTATGTGAATGCCATTGGCTTCCATTCCCGACATAAGCAAGGTGATAAAATGTTTCTTATAGAATAGAATAGAATAGCATAGAATATTTATTCGTCCTTTATGATCAAATACATGATATAGGATAGGTCACAATGGTCAGGTACCGATATGAAAATGTACAAATGACAAAATCAGAATATAATGCTCATAGGTTCAATAATGAACAATTACGGGGAAATAAAGTTGTGACATAGACATTTACATATACACCCACATAAATTCTAAAAATATAACATCTTACATCATGACGTCTTAAGAATATACATATAGGTAAAATATAAAAAGAAGTTACAAGTATAGCAATATAAAACAACAAAAACACACAAACTCAAGTAAAATGATATGTTTAATTTTTCGTTTATCTGAAATTGAAGTATTCCGTGGTGGTGTAGAAACTGTGGTCTGTTAAAAATAACCTGAGTTTTTTTTTTTAATAAGGTTTGATATCTTTGATGTCAGAAGGTAGGTGGTTAAATAATTTTGCTCCTGCCGTGAAGGAGTTTTTTCATATAAACTTGTGGTGTGTCTTTCGATTCTAATTGAATCATAATTTCTGGTTGGGTATTGATGTATGTCAGAGTTCTTCGCTGAATCGTTCAAATTGCGTTTAATATAGCTAATGCAGATGTATATACAGGGTTATGATAAAGTAATGCACAAAATTCATAAAACGTACAACGATCACTTTTGAAAAAAATGCAAAAACACGTCAAACTGTTCTTTTTATTCCGCATCTTTTGACATAAGTTACAAAAATAACACGTCAAGGTTGTCAAAGTTATGACGTCATCAACAAATTTTTTTAATGGGAAGCTAAGATTTTTATCACATTATGTTATAGAGCTTGTGTTTGTACACAAGGGAAAAATAGTTGCAGTAGGGCTCACATAAGAAAAAAAACGAGAAAATGAATAAAAAACGAAATAAACGTAAGTTTCATAATAACTTTTCAATTAACTAAACAGTCCATTAAACCAAAACTATTTCTTATAGGAATTGTTCAAACTGTGTCCCGTTTACTAACTGACATAGGCCAAGACGATGGTAGACCGCATTTATAGAGTTTTCGATCATCTGCGGAGTTATACGAGTCATTTCGTGTCTAATTCTTTCTTTTTCCCAAAGTCGAAATAAGAGAAATAGGACCGAAGTATGGGAGATACTTCTTTATGAAAGGAATAACAAACGCTAATTTTCAAGATGTTCGGAAAATATCTTTAGAGAAAGACTCATTAATTAGCTGGACCAAAAGTTCTTGCGTGAATATTGGCATATTCTCGAGTATTCAGTTAAGTCTTCTAAATTGTCTGGCCGGTTAATGTAGACCCGACTTTTCAAATGTCCCCACAGAAAAAAATCAAGGGGGGTTAAATCAGGTGACCTAGCTGGCCACTCCATTGGTCCACGTCTTCCAATCCACCGTCCTTCAAACTGGATATTCCAGAAACCTTCGAACAGTATGACCATAATGTGGTGGTGCGCCATCTTGTTGGAACCAAATACTGGGATCCAAGTTTTCCCCATTATTTGGATCCAGAAATGCCGCAAGTAGGTCCGGAAGCACTGCCATACGAAGATGTTCCAAATATCGTCAGCTGTTAAATTCCCGCGAAAGTAATAAGGACCAATAAATCTTCCCCGGACGATTCCTACCCAAACATTAATTTTTTGGGGACGCTGGGTGTGTTTTGTCTGCATCCAGTGGGGATTTTCCCGAGCCCAGTAGCGAGAATTGTGTCGATTTACAGAACCACTTAGACAAAACGTTGCCTCATCGGAAAATACTACACTATTAAGAAAATTTGGATTTTCGTCACAATGCCGCATGCCGCATCATTAGAATTTCTATCCTTTCTCTTTCGGTTAAACGAGCCATAATAATAAAACTGTGACACTAATTGTACGACTGACACTGACAAACCGTTGTTTTAGTAAAACAATTGAAAAAATTTATAAGAACACATGTTCTTACTAGATAAGTTTAAGTTTGACCTCTTTTTATAATAGGTTTTGATATTTCGTTTTTTATCCCTTTTCTCGTTGTTTTTCTTATGTGAGGCCTACTGCAACTATTTTTCCCTTGTGTAAAAACACAAGCTCTATCACATAATGTAATAAAACTCTTAGCTTCGCATTAAAAAAATTTGTTGATGACGTCATAACTTTGACAACTTTGACGTGTTATTTTTGTAACTTATGTCAAAAGATGCGGAATAAAAAAAACAGTTTGACGTGTTTTTGCATTTTTTTCAAAAGTGATCGTTGTACGTTTTATGAATTTTGTGCATTACTTTATCATAACCCTGTATATACACAAGGGGTAATTAAGATATGGTTTTCACGAAATTAAGATCTGCAGGAGTCTAGTCTCTTGATACTAAATATTAGCCTCATACCCTTTTCTGAGCCACAAATACTCTATTGATTTCGGAGGTGCCCCCCCACAGAATTATATTGTAATTTTGTATTAGTATCATTTGTCACAAATCTTGAGATAGCATTGCTGCCAAAATGTCGCTGCACGTAATCATCATATAAGGCACATATGACTTCAAATGTAGCTTCTCTCGATTTTCTCCAGACAACCTTATGCAACAGGAAGCCTCCATCGATTACTGAACATGTCCTCTTGCCGAAGTCCATGTCCTCTTGTACAGGAATGAATGCATCGTACAAGGATGATTTTTTGCCTTTGTGCATTACCTCTTCATTGAAGAGAGACATAGGGAAGGGGGCAAGCTCATATTTGAACATGTTCCTAAAGTCATCTTCTGACTGTTTGGTGATGCAGATCCGTTGAAAGACAGTGAGAGGGTCGACGGTACATTTTTTGTTTTTAATTTTGAGGGATGTGGTTACAGATGCAAGGGTTGCAATCTCATCCTTGCGCCCAAATCAGTCCAAAATTTCAATTTTTTTGAATTTTCTCACATTTTGAGAAATTTTACCTTCTTTTGAACGCCTGTATCTTGGTTATTATTTCGACCGATGAATTAAAAAAAAATTAATGCTCTTTCATATGGTTTTTTCCGATTTTTGATTAACCAC